>CM070774.1:129625396-130997480 GCA_036346955.1 Dipus sagitta | reverse complement strand
AGAAGTGTGATTGTAAAAACTACCTGAAGTGGCTGAACTTTTAACTGCGCTAATTATCTGCACCTGCCCCTGGGAGCGGTGCCTCCCATTGTGCACTGGCTGGGCCCTCACCAGTTTAGCTATTCTGCAAGTGGCCCCAATGTTAAGAGTCTAAACAGCTGGTGTGACCTTCAGAGATTAATCAGTTAAAGCGCCCCTTATGGAGCTGTTTTAGATTATTCTTGACAGTAGCTGTTTTTGACAGGAGAAGGTCAGAATCAAAGTCCTTTTTTAACCATTGTAGGAATACACGTCTGCATCAAATGTCGCAAACATGCAGGAATCATCGAGGAAGGCTCTGGCGTTGTTTTTAACTCCCCATTTTCATGCTTTCCTTTAAAGCAGAAACGTTTGGGACATGACAAATGGGGAAAAATGTTTTCCACCTGTATGCCCAAGACTATCTGCGGAGACACATAATACCCCTTTCTCAGAGTTGCTAACATATTTGAACATTCCCTACTTTGATGTTGAACCATGGGTCTTAAGTGCGCTCCCCACAGTCCACTTTTACTCTGTGAGTCAAATTGAAGTTCTTGAAATGGGGCCGATGGCTTTGCTGGAGTGTGAATGTAAGAAAGACTAACCCAATCAGGGCATTGTGTTTCGCTTTCTTTTATGAAATAAGTCACTTTCTGGCAATTGCTGTTTGCTTTTGAAAGCTGGAAGAGTCAATTTGGGGTCTAAGGGGCTATAGAGGAAACCCCCAACTGCTGGCAATTGCTTCTTCCTCTGTGTGAGTTTAAAGCTATTGTCCAGGCAAGAGATTGTAGGGAAAGTCTTATCTGAGGAGGGAATTCTATAGTTCAAAAAAGAGTGATGCCATTTTCTTCAATTCAGTTGGCTGAATCTAAATGCAAAATAGATTTAAAAACACAGGATAATTCAATTTCTATTGAAGACCATTTGAGAATTTATCTATTTTCGAAGAAATAATACATTAGTAACATTTTCCCTCTGATGTATGCATGTTTGTTTATGAGATTCTAACACTGTCCTAGTTGTGAATAGAGAATGACAGACTTTCTGTCTTCCTTTTCCTTTGGAAATCAATTTAAGAAACCCCACTACCCCCCAAACAGCAAGAAAATAATGCTTGAATATGGCTTTGACTCTGATAGGGGAGGACAGAGAACCTGAGGTAAAATAAGTTGAACTATCTGCCTGACTGTGATGTATCAGGAGATCAACAGAAGCTCAGAGAAGTCCAGGGCACCTTCCCAGCACACCTTCTGTACGTATCCCAGGGGACCCATGGAGAGGAACAAATCACTTTTCAAGCCCCCTGAGACTTGCCTCCTTCTTTGGGATAAACTCAATCTGCCCTATCCTATGAGTAATGCTTTCAGAAGCTGACAGAATACTCTTCCCAGTACTGAAGGCCTGGGGCTAGTTTCAGAGACACAGCAGATATTAACAGAACAGTATGACACACCTTGGAATCTTCACCTCCATTCCTTTCCTTTCATGTACAGTGCTTTTCCATTCGGAGAAGGTGGCCCAGTGGAGTAAGCTGTTGAGGTCTTCAGTGATATTTACCTCTCTGTGGTGTTTACTAACCTGCACAAGTGCTTGACATTGACTGAGATATAAAAAGGTTACATAGCAACCCAAAGTGTATATATCCCAATAGTCCTAAGGATATTTAGGAAGAAGTCTAATTATGAGGTCAAGAAGACTTCTATTTTAGTTGTTTATTGATCAGATCAGGTTCACAAAGTAGTTCTGAAAGACCTTTTTGTGGCCATCCTATTGACAAAAACAGTGTTTAGCTATGTTAGCAGGTTAGAAACCAATGCCAATGAGCATATGGTGATAAGTTAAAACAACGTATTAGTGACCATACCAAGCAGCACTGATTAATCTACTGTGCTATCTATGCTGGAAATTGTGTTCTGTGACTTCCACATATTTCTTTTTCAACTGCATCCTCATTAAAATATGTAGATAATTTTATTACATTTTATAGTTGAAGACACTGAGACATAGAGAGCTAGGAGCTTTTTACCCAAAATCACTATCTTAAGGTAAGTTGTAGAAGTGAAATTCACCACAGATTTGTGAATTCCAGAATCATTACTTGATGACCACAGTATGCTTCCTGGATTTAATTTTATGTGGCCCAGTTGTGCTTAAGGGAGAAACTGGACATCAACATCCTGTGGCTGTCAGCAATGAGAATCTGAGATCACATAGGGTAAGAGCACAGAGATGTGGGTATAAATCCATCTTCTACCCTGGGACAAGGCCAGCAACTTATCTCTTCTGGATGGCAGGCTTGAGAAAAGAGCTGAATGATAATTAAGTGACCATTGTATGTGGTACACGCAATTTGATTTAGGATGAAACCACATCCCATGGGTTTAAAAAGATGAGAATCCTAAGTGGAAATAGTTGCTAAAGTTGCTGTAGGCTGTGTAGAAAACACAGAGAGATGGGGGCTTTTTACCCAAAATCACTAAGAGGCTCTGGGGATTTGGAGCTCAGCAGCCACCACTGCTTCCACCAACTTTCTGGGAAAATAACTGCTAATCAGTGAGCTGCCAGCCAATTGTTTAATTTCCCCTTAGGCTAATAGGACTCTAATCATCAACACCCTGAACCAGTGCTCTCTGGCAAAACTGCTGGAGCTCCGTGATGATGACAGTGTCCATGAGGGTTGGAGAGGACAGTCAGGGAAGGGGACATCTTACTGATTTGAAGAAGCTTCTACTTTTTTCCACCATTGTGTCTACTGGCTATCAGGGAAGTGGGGTTCCACATTAGTTTTATCATTCCTGTCACAAAAATACCTGACAGAAACAACTTAATTTGCTCCTGGTTTCAGAGGGATTGGGTTGTTCTAGCAGGAAGGGGGTGCTGGAAGAGAACAGCTTTCCTCATGTCAGCCAGGAAGCAGAAAAGATTTTGGACTCACTCCTTTCCCCCCTTTTGTTCTGCTGGGCTCCAGTCTGTGAGTGCCACCACATTAAGATGGGTCTTCCTGTTTTAGTTAATCTCTGGAAAGGTTCACAGGGACACTCCCAGGGGTGTACTTTGCTAATCTAGGTGCTTCTCAATCTTATCAGGTTGGCAATCAATATTAACCATCACATAAGGTCACCAGGGGCCCCAAAGACAGTGGCTGTCACCTCTAGCTCCTGGGAAGGCCAATGAGGTTGTTAGTTTTTAAATTTATTTTTCTTTATTATTTGAAAGAAAAAATAGGCAGGCAGAGAGAGAGAGAGAGAGAGAGAGAGAGAGACAGACAATGGGTATGCCAGGGCCTCCAGCCACTGCTGATGAACTCCAAATATGTGTGCCCCCTTGTGCATCTGGCTTACGTGGGTACTGGGGAGTTGAACCTGGATCCTTTGGCTTTGCAGGCAAGCGCCTTAACAACTAAGACAGTTCTCTAGCCCCAAGGTTGGTAGTTTTGAGAAAAACACCATGATAGGGGCTTTCCATTCCCAGAAACCCCCTCCTGTTATATAGGAGTTTTGCCTTCCTTCCTTCTCATAAATTCTATCCATAATCTAATAAAATCTCTCCAAACTTAAAAAAAAAAATCACCCAGATAAATGTCATCAAAACAACTTCTTGACAAAATATACTTCCTTTTCAGCAAGTACTCTGAACATGCAGTATGGAAATAAATATCTATCAATAGAATCCAGCAATTAAAAAGAGGATTTGGTAGGTGACTTCAAGAGGCAGAACATTGGTGACTAGGTACTATTCAAGTTAACTTAACCTCTCTGAGTCTCAGTTTTCATATTTCCTGCCTGTCAGAACTATTGAGAAGATGAAATAACATAGCTTATTTAATTAATTTAGTACTATCAGCTTTGGGAAGACCTCCTATCAGTTAGATACCCTTTAATTTTCCATTGATAAGATCCAGTGAGCCCATCCAGTTCTTTAAATTCTTTTATTTAGGCAGTAGCATGGCTGAACAGTTTAAGATGAGGGATTACACATTTTATTATCTATTTATTTATTTACGAGAGAGAGAGGGAGAGGGAGACAGAGAGAGACAGAGAGAGAGAATGGGTGATTCAGGGCCTCCAGCCACTGTAAATGAACTCCTGTAGCATGCACCACCTTTTGCATCTGGCTTACTTGGGTACTTGGGAATTGAACCTGTGTCTTTAGGCTTTGCATGCAAGCACCTTAATCACTATAAGCCATCTCTCTAGCTCCAAGCCAGTTTTTTTGTTTGTTTGTTTGTTTGTTTGTTTTTTGAGGTAGGGTCTCACTCTAGCCCAGGCTGACCTGGAATTCACTATGGAGTCTTAGGGTGGCCTCAAACTCACTGCAATCCTCCTACCTCTGACTCCCGAGTGCTGGGATTAAAGGCGTGCGCCACCATGCCCGGCTCCCAAGCCAGTTTTAATGCCATTGTCAATCTCGGTTCTCCTTCCAAACTGGTTGTTAGGAGCTGAGACATGGTTCCCATGAAGACAGTACATGATGTTATTGGGAAAAGTGACCAGTTTTCTTTAAGAAGTTTTAAAGTAAGCATGGTGCTCTTAGATATGGATCCTTCATTTTTGTCTTTTGACTCACAGTCCAGGTAATATGCAGCATCTTCTTATAGGTCAACTTGGTAGCTCAGGTTTTCTGTCTACCTCAGTGACCAGCGCGGTACCTCAGGGTTTGCAAGTGCATCAGTATTAGCTGCCCCTGTCATTCACACATGCCCACAATCCAGTTATGCCCTGACTATCCACGCTGGCTCCTGAGTGTGAGCAGTTTCCAGAACACCAAGAGGGTGGGTCAGTTTGTATTCATGGATTTCCAGTGGATTCGTTACAGGCTCAAATAAGTTAGTATGTGCAGTTTCTATGCTTTAAAACACTGAGAATGTGCATTAAAAAAATATATAAATGTAACACTCTTCTTTGCTCATGATGAACAAAATGTCCAAAGTAGTGCTTAAAATAAATTTGGAACAAACAGAAGCTGCATCTGGAAACATGGTTAGTGGGAAGTGCAACTGTTTGGAGAGGTTTAATTCTCTTTTTTTTCCCCTCTTCCTAAGCAAATGCTCTGGAAAGTTCATTTTATATCAGAGCAGCTTTTTCTCGAACCTGTTTTCAAGTTAATTATCAAAAGCTTGCATCTTCTATCTCTTGCTATGGATCCCCGCTGGGTTTGTTGTTTAGCTTTCCTTGGGAAAGAGTCGCTCTATGGAAGATCATTGACATGATGTCACAGTCCAGGGACTCTAACCGTCCTAGCTAATCAGCTTAGAACATCAGTACCTTCTTAATGTGGGATTGGGGACCTTCTGGATGCAGGGCGAGGAGCTGAACAAGTCTGCAAGCACATCACTTTATTTCTTTTGCTTTAAGCAAGAATAATTTGCCTTTTTTTTTTTTTCCCTCTCTCTCTCTCATCTTTCTCCCTTGTTGTTTTGCCCCTGAAAACCGTGCAGCCAAAGCAAGCTCGAGGGTGGACACTAAATCTTCTGATGCCGGCAGAGCAGTGATAACATCTGAACTAAGGGTGCTTTTCCAGGGCATGCTTGACAGATGTAGCGGGGCCTTTTAGGATTTAGTGCAGGAACGTATCTATTACCCGCGCTGCAGCACAGCTTGGCAGGGGCTGTGTGGTAATCTCCCATGAATTCTGTCTGACTTATCAGAGCGGCTGGGCGTGTTGCTGCAGGACTAGGGGCTCTGCGGCCACTTGGGAAGAAGCAGATCTTCCACAGGAAACTCTTTGAACTCCCTTCTCTGGGGCACATTTCTGGAGTGAGGTTCTGCTCTGGAACTCCATGCTGACCCCCTTTGGCCTTTGAAGGTATCATGTGGCATTTGATTTCACACCCCCTGGCTTCTGAGGTTAGATCTTCAAGAGCCCAAATTTAATTTCTAGCATGGCTGGTGGGGTCAAAGTGATTGTTTTCATGGAGTGGCAGTTTGCCTGGGTCCTTGGTGGGGCCAAGTGAATAGCGAGCATGCTGGGATTGCCTTCTTCCTCATCCCCTCCCCCCACCCTTCCTTCTTATCCTTATCTGCCTCCTTTCCTTCATTCCTTCCCCAGTCCCTCCCTCACTTATACCCTTCTGCCTTCCTTTTTATCCCCTTCTTCCTCTCCTCACCCTATGTTTGTACAGTCACACCTTCCCTCTCTTTCTTTCTGCTTTCTTCTCTTTTCCTCTCTGGCTATGGTATTATCTGTCCATCCAGCTCATAAGCCCAGCTTCTTTGGGGTTCTTGCCCCATGTACCTCATTTGGTTCTACCAGAATGTGTTATTGGATAACCCTGACCCTCTCTGCCTTCACAATTGCCTTGGCATTTAATAAAAATACCACAATTGATCACAAACACCAAATTGTTTAGATCACCGATTAAAGTTTAATTTTGGAGTTTTGCTGTAGGGTTGGAATTAGCTTCAGAGCGCGTGCCACATAGGAGGTGCTGTAATTTGTTTTAAGGATAAGGCCTTGGGGCAGCTGTGCATAAAATGAGTATGATTCCTTATTCCCACGGTTGATTTTTGAATGGGAGTGCAATTAGAATTTTTTCACCCAGAAGCACATACAGTCAGAGCAAAGATAATACCTTGAATGCATATCAGCCTAAGAGACCTCTCTTGGAAATTTATTTATTGTTCACCAAGTTCTAATACGGAGAGAGTCATGCTTTCCATAACAACAATAAACTCACCCTTTAATTTCAAGTCTGCTGTGTTTGTAGAGACTCTCGTGGTGTCCTTGTTATCAAGTGAGATTTCCATGGTGAATTTTAATGTCACTCATGGAAATGTGGAAGTGGTTATTTTTGTTCACATAGCAGAACTTCTTAAAAACCTGACTCTGGTAAAGCAGTGGTCTCTCTATATCCTCAGTAGTGACACAGTTTTGTCTGCCAACCCAGGGAACTGTACCCTGTGTGATATCCAGCAGTTTCCTGCTGTGCAGAGTGGTGTGTGGTTGGTATTTTTCTGATTAGTGATGGTGATCACATTTGTTCTCCACTGCAGAAATATTGGCATCAATGTCCATGGGACAGTGACTGAACCTGTTGACTGGCCAGTATGCAGAGGTGACAATGCCGTTCAGGTCTGTGAGAAGTGAACTTCCACATACAAACCCGCTGATGAGAATCCCAGCACGTGTATACATCAACCAATCATGTTTTGGAAAAGACTCATTTCAATGAGATATGCATGTTAGGAAATATGAATCATGCCTTTGTTGTCTTAAAATGCATCTATTTGGTTCTACTTTCTTTTATTTTTTTAAAAATTTATTTGAGAGAGAGAGAGAGAAAGAAGGAGAGAGAAAGAGAGAGAATCATAATGGGAGTGCCAGGGCCTTCAGCTGCTACAAATGAACTCCAGACATGAATGCAACCTTGTGCACATGTGCAACATTGTGCGCTTGTGTCACTGTGCATCTGGCTTCTGTGGGACCTGGAGATTTGAACATGAGTCCTTAGGCTTCACAGGCAAGCACCTTAACCACTAAGCAATCTCTCCAGCCCTGGTTAAACTTTCTAAAGGAAGTTTGAGACCCTCTGTTGAGATGATCCACTTGGATCCTCCTTACTTGCATGTCAGCAAATTTACCAATCTCAATTTCAAAATATGAATTCATACCAAGTTTCTGTTACTAAACATGAATGGACTTAGTAAATGGCCACTCTAGGCATTTTTACATCTCTTGTATGGAAAGGGGTGGTTTGATAATCTAGTCAAACAGGTGGCCTTTGTGTTAGAAGACCCAGGCTGGTTGTTGACCAGCTCAGTGCAAATGCTCCAGTTGGTGGTGTAAACAGCATGCAAGCCAGAGAACACATGCCTTGCCAACGCACACAGACCACTGAGAAGATGAACAGGCATTTTGTGAGTTGGATTCCTGCACTCTGTCAGGGGCTCCACATGGTGAAAAGGCTGATTCAGCTGGTTGAAGACCCTCATGTATCACTGCCCTTTCCTTGGAATTAAAAACCTTGCCACTTGTTTTGCTCATTCTTAAAAATTAGTCCCTCAAGATATCACCTCTTGATGAATAGTTCCTAAAGATTCTCCCAACTTACTATACACACTCTAATTTGTCCCAGAATTCAATAAATATCATGTTTTATAGCAGCAGATTGCTTAAGACATTTCTTGCCTTTTTTTTCTATGAATGCATATAGTTTTCACATTTTTTTTCCTGTTTGCAAGATTGAAATCACAATTCATTGTAAATTATTTTTTTCCTCTTAATAATATAACTTAGTTATAGCTCCTCATCAATAAATATATTTCTACAGAGCCACTTTCTGTTCTAGTGTTTGGTTGCTATAAATAATTTAACATTTTCTCCAATGCTGATAAGATAAAATCAATTTCAATGTCCACAGTTGTTATTTCATATAACATCATAGTTTTTTTTTTAAATCTTGTGTGTGCATGTGTGTGAATAGGTGACAGACCTCTAGGCATGTCTGTGGGGGAGTTTTTAGATCAACTCTATGACAGATCTCTAGGCATATTTGTGAGGGAATTTCCAGAGTCAATATATATCAGATCTCTAGGCAAGTCTGTGAGGAAGTTTCTAGACTCAACTACATGACAAATCTCTAGATATGTCTGTTGAGGGGGTTTCTGGGTTAGTTTAATTGAGGTGGGAAGACATGCCCTGTCTCTGGGGAGCACCATCCCATGATCTGGAGTCCTGGACAGAATACAAAGGGGAAAGTGAGCTGTACATCAGCATTTACTTTGCTGATTTCTGATGGTGGATACAATGTGACCCCGCTGCCAAGCCTTCCCCACCATGATGGATTATAGTCTCGAACTATAAACCAAAATAAACCTTGCCTTCCTTAAATTGCTCTTGTTAGTTATTTTGTCACACCAGTGATAAAAGAATGCAAATGGATGAAATTTGGGGAAAGGATTAAAAGTGAAAGCATATCCCTAAGAAGATAGAAAAAAAATTAAGAAATCAAAATCAAATTTGAGAGTGAGGATGTGGGTGAATGCAACCATTTTTATATATTGCTCATGATATAAGCACTTCGGAAAGTCACAATGGACATAAGCCAGAGGACCTACTTCTAGAAAAACTTACAAATATTCAGAAATAGTAGTGGCTGACCTCCTCATCATGGCAAAAATATGGAAAAGGATTTTAAGGCCCATAAAGAAAAAATTGGGTATATATACTAGTCCATGACGACATAAAATGTATGACGTGGATAAATCTTGCAGAATGTACTGAGGGTATGTTATGTTCTATATGTGTTTATGACATATACCATAGGTCCCAGAAAGCCATACCCACCTGATACCACATTTATACTTCTCAAGAGCAACAGCAACATGCCTAGGCTTATGTAGAACTTCATAGTAAACTGAGGAATGTGATTATGTTTGGAGGAGGAGAGAAGGTGGAAGGAAAAAGATATATGCAAGTCACCATCATGTCCTCAGTTTTAAATTGGCCAGGGGTTTATATGGACTCCTTCTGCTTCAGTTTCTAACATACACATGTGTTATTTGTAAATTTTATGGCTCTAGATATGATATTTAAAACAGTAAATAATGGAAACCAAATTGAATGCTGGAAGCAAGGGGCAGACAAAGTTATATAAAAAGAAAAGCAGCTTCTTGTCTTGATATAGTTTAACTGTTGTGTCTGCTCATCCTAAATAACCACTCCAAAACCCTCTGTGGAAATCACTGGTGGAAGTACTTACTGGTGGCAAAATGTCCAAGATGTTTTCCCAGCATGCCTACCACCCTCCCGTCCCTTCAAGATTTCTCCTCTCTGAGTGCTACTTGGTGGGTTGGGGTAATGGGCTGGAATGACTCGGTTGGTCACTGATGCCTTTCTGGCTAGTTTTGCTGACACTGTTCCCTTTCACTGTGCTGGTTGGATGGCTGATTTTTGGAAGTCACAATGACAATTGTAAAAAAAAAAAATAAAACAACTTATATTTGACTCTACATGTTATTTTCACCTTCAGTTTTCATTCTGAGTCCATGAACTAACCAGGTAAGTCAGGTGACTTTTCCATTAGGGAGAAAGCAGCACCTTACACATATTAGGAAGGACTCTCCCAAAGTCAAATCTTCCTAATGTCCCTGATGATTTTCTGTTCACAAATTTATGATGGTTGGTATCTGTTTAGTTTTTAACCTTTTGAAAATCTTCCGTATTTCTTTTGTATTTTGAGCTAGAATAACCAGAAGTGGTTTCATTCCCCTGGGACATTCATCAGTCTGAGAACAGTTTCTGTTGGGGAGTGAGTGCTTCTGCTAAGTGTCCCAATGCATAAGACAACAAAACAAAACAAAACAGAATTTGACTCTAAAGACCAATAGCCCAGGGTTGAGAACTTCAAGCCCACAACGTTTATGTTTCCCATTGGGGACATGGGTTGTTTGGGTGCCTGAAGAGTGTAAATGCTGTCTCTTGGAAGTTAACCTATGCATAGAGTGTGGAAGTACTAGGAGAGTGAGAGAATGGTCACATTTGCCTTTCTACCACATGGGCACAGATCTGTAGGTTTGTTGACTATGTCACATTGTAGTAACTTGACTAAGTTCCCTTCTATTAATTGAGTGTGAGCTACTGGAGGAGAGAAGTCTTGTCTTCTGTTGCTTTGTATCTTCTACAGAACTTATAAAATAGGTGGCCCAGATGTTCTGCTGAGCAGTGAATGGATTGCATGTGAGGTTGGAAGCTTAAACCACTAAGGCTAGTTATGAGGAGCTGACATGGAAGAGGTAAGAAAGGCTTGACAGGAGCAGGGTGGATCTTAGCTCTCTCCTAAGTCTTCAGTTATTATGGATTCAATGGATGTTGTTATACAAGGTGGGCATGCCATTGAATTCTCTCAGTCCTGGGGAAGATTGAGATGCAGAAGGGTTGAGTATTTTATCCAAGTTTGCAATGTTTATGGACAGATGTGAAACAAGATTACTGGGTTTTCTGCGTGTGTGTGTGTGTGTGTGTGTGTGTGTGTGTGTGTGTACTTCTTCATTATACAACTGCTCAGTAAGGTGTCTTGTCAGGAACCTGCCTGAAGTACTGCCTGTGTCATCCCATGTGTGCAAGCGTGTGGGTATGTGCACGTGTACAGGACCATGTCCTGAATGTCAACAACGACCAATGAATATTTGAGCACTGATATCCCCTGATCTATTCCTGACCCCCAACCAGGCAGGTGGCTGGGTCTCTCCTTTCTAGGGGAATTGGTACAACCTGTAGTGCCCTGACCAAAGCACTTGCCATATTTTATTGAGGTTATGAACTTGACATCCATCTTCAATTCTAGCTTTGGGACAACAGGAACTAGTTTGTTTTTCTCAAGGCACAACATATAAAAGATGTTCCATCAATGTTTCTCCATGAATAATAAATAGAAATATATGAAGTCAGGGGTGGCCATTTTAGATTCAATTTTGGGGAGAGTATTTTTTAGGAGTACTCTTTGATAATGACATGGAGATAGCAAGTGGCTACTGAAGACACATTTTGTCTTCATGACCATCATGTTTTGAGTTAAGCAACTCCAAGGGTACGTAGTACTGAGACAGGGAGTCTAATGGGTGAATGCCACCTTTCCTGAGCCTTCATGGCACCTGAGAATGGTGGTGGTGGACAGCCTGACAAAGAGCACCTTCCCTCCCACAGCATGATGCTCTTATTGTGGGAGCTGCTGGTATCCCTATTTTCCCCAAGACCACAGTGTCTGAGAGATATTTCCTTAGCTTGTTACGTGGAAGATGAGATAGCTCATTATCATGAAAATTCTTCTATAACTGCCCTTAATAAGGTCAGTTAAGTACAGAGTGTCTTCTGTCATTCAAAATTTCACCAAAACCAGGTGTGGTGGCACACACCATTAATCCCAGAACTTGGGAGGCAGAGGTAGGAGGATCACTGTGGGTTTGAGGCCAGCCTGGGACTACAGAGTGAGTTTCAAGTCAGCCTAAATGAGAATGAGGCCTTACCTTAAGAAAAAGAATCACTGAAGTTGAATCCTACATGATTTCCACATGATTTTTCTTCCTCCCCCAGTTTGGATATGGGGAGACTATAGGGCATTAAAACAGACGTCATGTTCAATTTGAGGTGAGGAACTGCTGCCCCTCTGTTGGATGCCTCAGTAGCTGCTAATGATCTTAGCTGAGGAGGAGGAGATAGCTTCTGATGGATTCTTTGGTTTCATTGAGCAATGGATCCTTGCTCTTTAGAGGACACCCAAAGAAAAACAGAACAGAGGATGTGGAGGGGTATGACATGACTGTCTGCTTTCCTATGGGAACCCCTGGAAAACAAACTTGAGAATGAACACATCTTGGATTCACCAATTTTACTGAAGTCCCAGGAAGACCCAGGACCCATCTCTTCTTAGATGCTTGACTTTGTCACTAAGTTGTAAAACATGACATCCTCAAGGTCCCACTATAAGTTCTTTCCCTGCTGTTACCCCTTTGGGAAGCTCTTGGTGCACCCTTCCACAGCTCTAAATCAGAATCTCTGCCTGCCCTTCAATGCTCTGTTCAAGTCCCCAGTCTTCCATGAAGCCTTTTGGAGGCAGAATGAGGGTGAGGAGGGCAGGCAGCATTACTGCCAATTTTCCATGAGAGCATCTCAGAATGAGGAGATAGTGGTACTTATAGCAGGCATCATAAGCCTTTTCACTTTATTATAGCCACACGTGACATTTATCGAGTGCTTATTATGTACTGGGCAAGGTTTATTCAAGCTTTATTTTAGCTAATTCTCACATCATCCTGTGAGGTAGATGTTATATTATCCCACTTTTGCAGAAATATGAGGCATAGTGAGAACAAATAATTTGTTCAAGGTCATTTATCTAGCCCAAGGGGAGCAGGGATTTGAGCTGAAGCAGTCTGACCTCAGAAACTCTGATCCAAGGGCATGATGTTAAACTGTCATTTATTTAGTTGAAAGAGAACTGGACCAGGAGTTGGAACACATGGTGGTGATTTGGGTTTTTGTAGCATTTCCAGTTTTGGGCTTTGGGCAAAAGACTTTGTTCCTTTTTAAGCCACAACAACTTTATTTGTAAAATAAAGACAATGGACTCATGGATCAGAGTGTATTCTCATGTTTTTTATTTATTTTTATTTATTTATTTGAGAGAAACAGACAGAGAAAGAGGCAAATAGACAGAGAGAGAGAGAATAGGCGCGCCAGGGCTTCCAGCCACTGCAAATGAACTCCAGACGCGTGCGCCCCCTTGTGCATCTGGCTAAAGTGGGTGCTGGGGAACTGAACCTGGGTCCTTTGGCTTTGCAGGCAAATGCCTTAATGGCTAAGCCATTCCTCCAGGTCTTGAGTCACTTTTTGTGTCTGGCTTACGTGGGAAAGTTGAACATGAATCCTTGGGCTTTGCAGGCAAGTGCCTTAACTGCTAAGCCACCTCTCTAGCCTCCTCCCTTCCTTTTGAGTGGGATCTGCCACCCTTTGACTCCTAGATCCCTGTGTCCACTACACTCCTGCTGGTCTCTCCTCCTGGTGTGCATGGTCCATCCCTGCTGCTTTCTCACTCCAGCTTTCTTCCCTCACAGCATTGCCTGGCTCACTCCTCCTGACTGTGAGCCTGCTCATATGTCACCTTCTAACCAAGCTTCTCCCGAAAATGCTGACAAAGTAGTGTCCACTCCCTCCACACTGTCACCAACTGTATCTCCTTAGCCTGCTATATTTTCCTCATAGTGCAAATCTCTACCTCAAATATAATCATTATGTATTTTCTATGTCTGTTTTTCTAAGGAGACTATAAGCAATATGACAGTAGGAAACAACTTGATTTTTGTTGTAATCTTTGTACTTGGCATGTAGTTAAAATTGCCTAGTATGTACTAGATACTCAATGAAACTGCATGCAGGCACAAAATTAGAACTATCTAAATCTCCTCATTTAATGAGTGTTAGCTTTTCTCTTGTGTTAGGTGGGCTTGGCTTTCTGCTGACTAATTCACATTCCAGTTCCTATCTGCATAAATGAGGAGGATTTGGGGAACTTCAGATATTATCTTTGATCCACCTATTAACCTAGTTTGTGTCTAATGCCCTTATGGTTTTGGCTTGGCTCATTTCTGGATAGATTGACTGCAGTGTGCCAATCATAGAACTTATACTGAAGAAGATGAAAATGCTGTGGGCATTTGATGAGGTGAATACCATAAGATTTCAAGGAAATTTAGTAAAGGCCCAGGTTAGGACAACTTTATAAAGCAGGCAGTGTGACTCCTCAGCCAGACAGAAGGAGAGGGGAGAGTAGGAGCCATGTTGAATGTTCTCTGGGTTAGTTCTGTGCCACCCAATGACCCTTCTGTTTTTATGCTCTTGGCCAGGATGGATGCTAGTGCTCAGGAACTTTCTATTTGAGTCTAGGCAGGAGACTTATCTAGTGAGGAGAGTCTATGACATGTGGTGTGAACCACAAAATTAACCATAATAATGACTGAGGCCTTGTTGTGTACAAGGACGCAAGTGCCACAGTGTTGTCTACGCTGTCTCACTTAATCCCTTAATGCCCCATGGTGACAAGAGGCATAGTCCATATTGTTAGCGCACCAATCATTTCTGTGGCCCCACTCTGAGGACCCTGTGTCTGTAGTGAACATACCCCAGACCCACCAGCAGTTTCCTACCTCAAGTCCCCAAGTATTCCCCATAGTCATACCCAAGGGCTTTTTCTACTGTGAGGAACTTGCTCTGCCCACAGACATGGCAGCCCGGAAGTACCTGCCTCCTCCTCTGCACCTAACACGACAGGAGTTTGAGGGTACGTATAATAGCCACTCCATTCTCCGGTAGAGGAACAATTCTCTGGTGCAGTACACATCAGAGGGTCCTAATAGGACCCTACTGGGACAGATCCTTGTAACCAGCCACCATAGTAACCAGCTCACTGCTGCTGTCTCTTTCTGCTTGCTTTCCTCCCTCCTTCACTGGTGCTTCCTGTGATGGTCTCCAAAATACAGCACCTACATTATGTCCTTCTCCCGTCCCCTGCTTCCGGAGAAACTGAAACTCTGGCAGGACCAGTTTTCACTTCACAGATGAAGACCTTGCAGAGAGAAGGGCTAGAGGATCCACCACACCTACAGGACATTGTTTCTCTGTAACCAGCTTGGAGCTCCCCTGTCACGTGAACTGTAGTCACCAACAGGTCCTTAGAACTAGGCGTAGTTGATTCTGAGGTATGGCAGTATGTGACTCTATTGGTTCCCTGGCAATGGGAAGAGCATCCTCATGGGCTGAAGGAGACACTCATGTGAAGCACAGAGCCAAGATATCTGGGCCCACCTGGTTGAAAACAACATGACACATGTCTTGAAACACCTGCTTCAGAGCCTGGGCAGACATGACCTGACAGGCTGTCTGCCTCACTGTGTTCCACATATCATGACTCAGGGACAGGCGCAGCTGTCTTTTTTCCCAGGGTCTCTGTATTGCCCCCAGACATCTGGAAGGTGCGTGGGTTGCAACAAGGCCTTTTTGGGCCATCTTTAAGCTCACAGTGTTGGAGGGAGGGAATGGAAACTCTGATCATCAGGGGGAGTGGTAGAAGCTGAGTCAGGTGTTTTGAAAGAGGAAAAATGGGAAGGTGTTGTGAAGGAACTCATGGCAGAAGATACAAGAATGGTGCTTTCTGGATCTCAGTGACATCCCTGAGCCTAGAGCCTTCTTTAATGACATTCTGGGGCATGTATACGAAAGTAAGTCTTGCCTGGCTGGGAACACAGTTAGGATGTTAGATTCCACCATAGAACTGGGGTGGTTTCAGAGCAGCCCTGTAGCTCACACAGCTGTTCTGAGACTAAATTAGGATTCCATCAGCCATGGGGCTGGGGCCCTGGGTGGTGCTTGGCTTAACAACACAAGCACAGTGTGGCCTCTTGTTTGCCCGTCTTCCCATGTGCTACTGAATGGAAATGGCTTAGAACGGGGTGGTTCCTTTGCAGGGTCTGTCATCTGGAACATGTAGCTAAATGTGCATGAGAAACCATCTTGGAAAAATAGCCATAGCAGAAATGGCCACAATATTTTACAGAGAGGTGCTGCCTTTCTGTCCTGCACTCACGAGGATATCCAGCATCCAGTTCCTGTGAAAGCAGGTTCCCAGCTTTGCAAGCTTGAAGAATGGAAGCCTTGATGGTGGCATGGATAAGCATGATCTAAGAAAACCTGATCAAATATAGCCCATCTCACAATGCCACAAGGCTTGAATTTAGTAGGTAAGTATGTTTTAATAAGCAATGCCCGTAGATTTCATCTAGTTTTTCTAAGGGAGCTCTTTGAGTGTTAGTAATACGAAAACATCAGCACTCCTAAAGCTACAGAGCTCTGCTTCTCATAGCTTCATCCCTGCTGCCTGGGGTCAGAGTTACTTTTAATTGTCAACTTGACAAGGGTAAAAGTTGTACATTACTTCTGGGTGTAACTATGAAGCTGTTTCCAGAAGAGGTTAGCATTCAAGTCAGTAGGCTAAGTAAAGTAGATACCTGCTTACCAATGTCTGTGTGTGTGTGTGTGTATCATCCAGTCCCTGGAAGGCCTAGATAAAACAAAAAGGTGAAGGAAAGGTAAATCTACTATTTCTTCTGTAGTTTAGACATGCAGATTTTCCTGCCCAGGACACCAGCTTCCATGGTTCTCTGGCCTTTAGACTCTGACTAGATTATATCATTGGCTTTTCTGTTCCTCCAGCTTGCATATGGTATGTTATGAGGCATTGTAGCCTCTAGAATCTCATAAGCCAATTCCATGATCCCTCTGCTGTATATTAGTGTCTACTGATAAGGTTGGGCTCATGTTATAAACACTCAGTTGCCAGCATGTGGTGCTGTTGGGAGGCGAGGAACCTTTAAGAGGTGAAGCTTAGTAGAAAGAAGTAAGGTCAATGGTAGCATGCCCTTGAAGGGGATATTGTGAGCCCCCACCTCTTTCTAAGTCTTTGCTTCCTGGCTGCTGTGAAGTAAAAAGGCCTCTTTTACATGCTCCTCCCGTCTTGTATGAGGCCACCACAGGCTCAAATCAATAAGGTCAAGTGGCTGTAACCTGAAACCTTGAGGCAGGATAAACCTTTCTTTTCCTCTTATAAGTTGATTTGGTCATATATTTTGCTATAGTGGTAGAAAGTTGACTAACACATGAACCTTATTTGCTCTGATTTTTTTTTTTTTTTTGAGAAACCTGGTTAGTGTACACAACTAGGCAGAATGCTTCTTTCTGCAGCAGGCCATTGATGACAGAGTTTTCTCAGGTAAGCTTTGAGCAACAACACAGAAGATGACTAACCAGAGACTCCCACCACAAGAGTTGCAACTCTGTTGGAGACAGCTAGGGTGGAGTCTTGGAATCTTTTCAAGGAAGCCCATCATCTTTAAGATAAGGCTCTCTCCATTCAGGTAAGAGGGCAGCAAACTCTGTTTGACATTATCTCTACTTCTTAACAACTCGAGTGTCCTGCCTCTGGGTCTTAGATTGGATACTTGTCCTTGAGCTGGCCAAGCATGTGGGGTATTTCTGCTCAAGTTCACCTTACTTAGAAGGCAACAAAGGTTTGGTCCCCCTTCCCATCTTGACAGAAGACATTACATATAGCTTTTGGAGTTTAGCTGCCTTCTTGAACTCCAGGAAGACTGTGTGGTGGGCTCCTGACATCTCTCCAGCTGGGGGAGGCATGTGGAGGCTCCACAGCAGAAACACTCTGGGCAGTACACTCTGAGAAAGGCACTTCTCATTCTATGTTGGCCTGTTCAGCTAAACTGTCCCCAGTTCTTGCTCTCTGATCCCTCCTCTCTCTTCTTTTTGTTCATTCTTTTACTCTCTGCTCCCAGTCTGTATTTTTTCACACTTTACAATGGAAACATCTGTCTTAAATCTGAAAGGCGAGTCCAAATGCTTACTAGGGTTTTTTAATAGGAAGAATAATGATAACTGCTTCTGTTTATTTTGCTAAGTGATCCCCAGGCAGGCAGGAAGAAAGAAAGAAAGAAAGAAAGAAAGAAAGAAAGAAAGAAAGAAGAAAGAAAATCCTTAATCACCCTAAATTTGTAATCAAAAAGAGGGGGAAAGACTAATAATGTGATTATCACAATGACTACTCAGTTCCCGTAAAGTCCCTTTCTAGGATCCCATTAGGAGTGACCTTGTGACACATCAAGAACCGAGAAAGGAGAGCATCTTAGGGGGCTGGGTGAGGTGGGACAGCTGAATTGACACGTTTGAAGCTCAGATGGAGCCATATGGTTTTTTGAAAACAACAGGATTGAGAAAGAATCCAGATACAATAAACTATACATGTTGAAAGTGCTCAGTCTGATACAACTTGTTAAGTGCATATACCCATGAAGCTTTCTTTTCTTTTCTTTTCTTTCTTTCTTTCTTTCTTTCTTTCTTTCTTTCTTTCTTTTTTTTTTTTTGGTTTTTCGACGTAGGGTCTCACTCTAGCCCAGGCTGACCTGGAATTCACCATGGAGTCTCAGGGTGGCCTCGAACTCACGGCAATCCTCCTACCTCTGCCTCCCAAGTGCTGGGATTAAAGGCATGTGCCACCATGCCCGGCTCGTGAAGCTTTCTTTATGATGAAGGTGGGGAACATATTCCACCCCTAGTGTCTCTTGTCACCTTCTCCTCTTTTGCCCCCATCTGCAAGCACCCACAGATCTGCTTTCTGTCACCATAACTTTATTTGCCTCTTCAAGAGCTTTATTCTCAAGTGGAACCATACAGCTTGTACTCTCTGTGCCTGACCTCTTTCATTCAGGATAATCTTTGATAATCTTCTATGCTGTTATATGTATCAGTAGTTTTGATTTCTACTTCTGAAGAATATTAACTGTATGTATAAAATACAACTTAAGTTTCTATTCACCTCTATTTTTTTTTTTTAAGGGAAGGTCTCACTCTAGCCCAGGCTGATCTGGAATTCACTATGTAGTCTCAGGGTGGCCTTGAACTCATGGTGATCCTCCTACCTCTGCCTCCTGATTGCTGGTATTAAAGGCGTGAGCCACCATGTCTGGCTTCAACTCTATTTTTATATTTATATTTTTATTTATTTATTTGAAGGAGAGAGAGAAAAAAGTCAGAGAGAGAGAGAGAGAGAGAGAGAGAGAGTGAGAAAGAAGGAGGGAGAGAGAGAGGGAGAGAATGGGTGTACCAGGGTCTCCAGCCACTGCAAATGAACTCCATATGCATGCCCCACCTTGTGCATCTGGCTTATGTGGGTACTGGGGAATTGAACCTAGGTCCTTTGGCTTTGCAGGTAAGTGCCTTAACAGCTAAGCCATCTTTCCAGCCCTCTATTTTTTTTTTTTTTTGAGACCAAGCTGACCTCAACCTATATAATCTCCCTGCTGTCTCTACCTCCTGAATTCAGAGATTAGAGGCATGAGCCACCACTCACAGCTCCATTCATCTTTTGATGGCTACTTGCAGCAAATGCAGTTTGGACCAGGTAATAAAGCTGCTATAACATTTGTGTACAAGTCTTTGTATGGATAATTTATATTCCTCTTCCTACTGGATAAATAACTTGGAGTGGAATGTGGAGCCATATGGCTTTTAAAAAGCAGGAAGGATTGGAAAGCATCTAGGGCTGGCAGTGAGAAAATCTGTGTTTAATCTCAATTTTCCTAGTTACTAGCTGTGTGACCTTAGGCAGAGCGCTAAGCAACTCTGAGTCTCAGGTTTCCTTGTCTGCCAAATGAGATGAAAATTGATCTTGGTTTCACATACATGAGAAGAGGACCATGGGACATAACCCTGGAGGACACTGCCAAGTTGAAAGACTTCACAGAACACTCTGAAGACATTACTGAGAATAATTTCCCAGGGGGGATACATCTATACTGTGTGTCTTGCTTTGCCAAGAGATAAACTGTCCAAAGGTTTTGCAAGTGAAGAATTTCATTTGGTGTTTACTTGCTGACTGGAGTTCTTAAGTTGCTGCAATTTCTCTTTTCCTGCTTTTATGTCCCCTCCCTGTGATGGTCCCTCCATGAAGACAGACACATTGAGCAAGGGTGAACTGTTATAGCCGTCCAATGAAGCAAGGTACCTTTGGAGTTAACTGTCCTCCCTTGTCTTTGTCACATAACTCCAAATGTAAAAAAAAAAAAAAAAAGAAGCATAAGATAATGCCAGATTAAGACCTTAAGACCAGCTCTGAAGTCCTGAATTTTAACTGAGAGAATGTAGTCAAAAGTTCTCACTTGGGTGGGGTTTGTTCTCAGGCAATTGTTCTCATAAGTGGTGTTATATACCTTAGGCAGCATGTCTAAGGTGGGCAGGCTTCCTGTGCATGTATGGATTGGGGATAGGACCTTTCACACTATCACCTGTGAAATAGGATACTGATGATGGTGCTTACCCATTGTATTAGCTTTTGTGTAGTAGCTATGTCAACTTAAGGAGGAAAGATTTCTGTTGGTTGGCTCATGACTTCAAAGTCCTCCGCCTATCACGGCACAGGCCAAGGTATGTGTGATGGGACAGTTCAGATCACAGTGGCAGACCCTATGTCAAGGCTGTTTACATCATTGTGGACCAGGAAGCAAGGAGTAAAGAAGGAATTAGGGGCTGGGCATGACCTTAAAGTCCTGCTCCTAATGACCTACTTCTCACCCGCTGAAAATTCCATAGCCTTCAAAATGGTGCTACCAGCTAGAGAACATGCATTCGAAACACGAATCTGTGGGGGCAATATCAAAGTAAAACCCTGACACTCAAATATTCTGAGGGTGCTCCAAGTAGCCACACTTGGGAAATATGAAGTTACACCATTTCTTTGCAGCACTCTTCCTCTCCAGGTTGCATAACTTTAGTAAGGATGATTCTGGAATGGATGGCTCAGCAAAGTCCTTCCTTCATAGTCAGGGTGTTTTCCTCCACATGTTCAAATCTCTAAGATTGGTTGCCACTTTGAGATAAGATAGCATCTCTGGGCTGCAGAGATGGCTTAGAGGTTAAGGCACTTGCCTACAAAGCCTAAGGACCCAAGTTCAATTTCCCAGAACCTAAGCCACATGCATCTATAGTTTGTTTTCAGTGGCTGGAGTACATGACATGCCCATTCATTCTCTCTCTCTCTATTCCCTCTCTCTATCTCATAACTAAATTAATTTAATTAAATTTAAAAAGAAAATGATGGTATATCAAACTCAAAATAGCAAGTATATTCATCTCACGGTAATCATCCTTGTATTAGTGTCTAAATAGGACCATTTTTCTAGCAGATTTTTTCACAATATGATCACAGAGTGGGTATAGGAAAGAGTGGCTGGGAATGCAGAGTCTTGGGCCTTCTCCTTATTTACAGTATCAGTCCTAGCAAGGAGAAGTTCAGAGAGTCCTTTCAATAGTCTATTCTTTATCTCTGATGTTTTCCTTGTTTCTTCCCAACTTGGCTACTTGTATTAGTACACTATTACGGGGATTCTTCTACTAGAGGAAAGATTCTTTCATTCCATCCCAGTTATTCTCAGGTTTTTGCTGTGAATCAGTGGAGGAAACAGATGGTGCTGTGCTCATTATACAGATGGAAAAATGGAGGCATAAAGAGACCTTTAAAAAGGCTCCTTGTTAAGGTTATAAATGTCACTGTGATGCCAACTTATCAGCTGCTGAGAATTCTAGGTTCCTGAGGCTGCCATCTAATGATGCTTGAGCCCTGTGTTGGGGGCTTATTCTGGAGAGGAAGGTGTTTCCTATCAGGTACAGAACTGTAGGGAGAGCCTGTCTTAATCCTTCCAGGCCTTAGGAAGGCAGAATTTCTTCAGATGCTGCATCCTGTTTGTCTCAGGATGCTTTGAGGACCTCCAAATCACTAGGGTGAATGTCAGAAAACAGGGTGCAGTCAAGAACATGTCTGCCTTTCAGTTCACGAGGGATGCCTAAGACAAGGTGATATTGTGTTCCATTGTCCTACTGGCTAGCACTCTGAAGGAGCAGGTGAATGGAGAGCTTGACATTGTTTCTTTTAAAACAAAATATTTATTTATTTATTTGAGAGATGGAGGAAAGGGGGAAGAGAGAGACAGACAGAGAGAATGGGTGCGCCAGGGCCTTTAGCCACTGCAAATGAACTCCAGATGCATGTGCCACCATGTGCATCTGGCTTCTGTGGGTACTGGGGACTCAAACCTGGATCTGTAGGCTTTGCAGGCAAGTACCTTAACCACTATGTCATCTCTCCAGCCCTTGACATTATTTCTTACACCTTCCCACTGCTGAAACTAGACACAGGAATTCTACTCTTCTCAATTTCCCTTTTCAGTATGGTGAAGGCAGATGGGATTTTGGCAACATCATTTTCAGTCTTTTTTCTTTGTATAAAAATGTTTTATTTATCTAGAAGAGAGAGAGAGAAAAAAAATGGGCATGCCAGGGCCTACAGTACCACTTTGTGCATCTGGCTGCACACAGGTAATAGGGAATAGAACCCAAGACTGTCAGGCTCTGCAGCTGAGCCATCTCTCTAGCTGCTTAGTCTTTTATGAGGTAACAGGTATAAAGACACAGGGTGACTCATTCATGGTTATGAAACCAATTGATGAAATTCAGACCTCAATCTCATCTCTGTGTTTTCAGCAGCCATGTATGTCTCTCAATTAAATTCTGAGACTTGGGTCTATGTGATTGGTATGAGTACATAGTCTTGAGTAAAATCAGCATACTGACTCTTTACTGACATCCTTGTCTAGAGGTGGGTGGAGGGATGGGAGAATCCATGCCTGCTTCTTTCCGGAAGCTATAGAAGCATTAGCATGTGATGATTTTTTTGATGGCCTACTGCTGTCCTAAGCTATGTTACAGGCCCTTCATACCCTTAGCCCACCTTTTGTCTTTTGACTCATCCTTCTTTCTCTTGATGTTTTCTCAACTTTCTGGAAGTGGAAACATCAGTAGGAAATTTAGGCGAGCAGAGAGACAAGCAGTGTAATTAGGGGTGCAAAAACAGGATCGCCAAAGAAGTAATCATAAAGTAAGTAGCCTTTGCCACTGACTCCTCTTATCCATCATGCCACCCCTTTCGTTTTTGTTTTGCATTTCTCAAGCACCAAGAAATGAGCTAGTCTTACTCTGTACCTTCTGTAATCTTCTTCAGGTACAGTGCTTAGTGGTCAAATGCTTCTCAACAAAAATGTCTGATTCTGTATCTAAACCCATTGCCAAGGAACCAACATCCTTTGTGCTGAGGGACAAATAGATTTAAGACTTAGTGGCTGATAATGCATTATCATTTTATCTCCCATTTGCGTAGAATCAAAGCTCTTGGGAGACAAAGCCATTTCACAGGGTTGTGTGGTGGGCAGGGGCATACAATGTTAGCCCTTGTGATCCATTATATGTACAGAGGTAGCCTGAGGAGTCCAGAAGCAGCCAACACCCATGGTGAACATAACACTAGCAGATTCTCTTTGACCCACTCTAATGTTTCCAGCATCAACAGATCTGAAGTTTCCATCAGCTCCCACATCAATGTGTTTCTCAAGGTTAGTCATCATTGACAACTTGATTAGGTTTGGAATCACTTAGGAGACACATCTGCACATGTGTCTGAGGGAGTTTCCAGAGATGAACTGAGAAGACTCATCCTGAATGTGGGTGGCACCATCTCATTGACTGGCATCCCACACAGAATACAAGGGAAGCAAGCAGATGAGTACTAGCATTCACCTCTCTCTGCTTCCTCTGCAGATGCCTGAGGCTATTGTTACCTTACTTTCCCCAAGTCAAAATAAATCCTTTATTTTCTAAGTTGCTTCTGTCAGGTATTGTGTCACAGCTATGAGGAAAGTCACTAATAGAATGTTTCTTTTTGAACTTACAAAGGCAAAACACATGTGCATAGACAAAGCCAGACCTTGACCTTCTAGACTGTTTACCTAAATGCACTGGAAAAATGTTTCTAACCTTATCCTGATGTTTGTGGGATCTGAGGCAAGAGTGCAAATGAAAGCTCACATAAAACATATCCAAATATCTAAAGGTTGTAAATTAAGGTAACAGACTATTACATCAAGTATATCTATCCCCTAACTTGACCATTATGCCTTCATAATGGCAAAATCGACAAATATGTTTAAAGCTATTCCTTTTATATGACTGAAAGTTGGCAGAAAGTCAAAGATGACAGAATTTAATTGTTACTGAGCATAACTGAGGCATTTTATGGCTGATGATATTTGGTTTAGTAATAAAATGAAAGCATTTATATATATTATTTTCTTACTTTAATTTTAACCAAAATAATTAATAATGGTGACCAAAATTTTCACACATTTGATATCATTAGCAGTAGTGATCTGAGAAATAAAAATGATCATTATAATAAAAGTGTACCAATGAATATATTTTCATAAAAATGATGCACAATAAGTATAAAATATAGACTAAGATATTTCCATGTACCTTTAAAAAGTTATTTTTCTTCTAGAGTATTTCAGACTATTATAATAAAGGACAAAACTTAAACTATAATTAATGGTATTAATTTTTAAAGATGAAGTTCTATAAATAAAGCTTGCACTTTAAATTTATGAAAATATAATTAAATCTTGCTTTGGAATACTAAAATTATATTCAGTCTTGGCATTTGACATCCATCTACTTGCTAAGCTAAAAGTTTACCATAATGAATGTTCCACTTAGATTTGCATACACATATACATTTAGGAGTAATATGAATTGGTAAACGTTGCAAAATATTCCCAGTCACCTGATACAACTGTTGTAAATGCAATAGTTACCTGTGGGTGCCTCTGAAATCATGAATTGGGACACAAAGAAAAGCATGAAAAGAACGCTCAGCAGTTTGGGGAAGACAGAGCTATGCATGAATCTACTGAGTCCCAGCTACCTGAAGGAACTGGTGAGATAACTCATACACTTGTCCTTTTAGCTGAGCTCCGAAGCTGAATTTCTCCATATTCGGAAACAGTGTCCGCAGCACAGTATACACATGTTCAAGGTGTTCAAATACAGGCATTTTTTTCTTGAGAATTAGAGGAGAAAGACAGGAGAAGGCTTTCTTCTCTGTGGCTAGAATCAGGTTGATAGGGAAGTCATTGCTCAGGCTGATGGCTGTTCTGTGGCCATAGTGACTTAGTGAGTCATGGGACTGGAGTGACAGGGCTGCAGTATGGTCTGCAAAATGCCTTTAGATTTTATTTGTGAGAAGTAGGCTTCTCCAAACTATAAGGCCTAGAAGAAGGATCCCCTTTACTTGGGTCAAGGAGAACATACATAACTGTAGTTCAGTTAGGGCAATCTAGGAAAATTAATATAATATAATATAATATAATATAATATAATATAATATAATATAAATAATATAATAATATAGTAGTAGGATCTGTTGACCTCTATCATTTATTTATCTATCTATCATTCTTATTTCTTTCCACCATTATCTATCTATCTATCTATCTATCTATCTATCTATCTATCTATCTATCTATCATCTGTCTGTCATCTGTCATCATCTACCTAACTATGCACCCAACCAATTGTCCTGTGTGATGATGCAAGACTGAAAGATCCTAAAATGTGTAGGTGGCAAGCAAGACCCAGAGGGGTGTATGGCCCAAGATCCACTCTGAGAGCTGGCAGGCTCAAGACCTAAGAAGAGTTAAATTTTAAATGTGAATCTAAAAAAAGAAAAGACAAATGTTAAGGTTAAGAAGGAGGAATTCACACTTGCTACACCTTTTTGTTCTGTCTGGGTCTTCAGTTAGTTGGATGAGGCCCACTTACACTATGGAGTCAGCTTTGCTTAAATGGCAATCTCATCCAGACATGCCCTCACAGATATACCCAGCATATTTGACAAAATATTAGAGCACTTATTGATCCAGCAATCTAAGGCACTGATTATCACAAAGACTATGATCCAAATATGGGCTGTCCAAGTAGATGTTTCCTTCCACATTGCTTGGGTGATGGGAAATTTGTGCAGAAACTGCCCATTCTCAGTGTTAATGCTGGTATGCTGGCATATAGGTTAATCCAATAGCACATACTTGTTTCCAACCAACTCAACAAATTAAGAGACAGATAGTACATTAAAAGGTTTATCAACAGTGCACATGTAGGCTGATGAAGTAAAGAAAAATATAAAATATGAAGTGGTAGCATTATCTTAATTTCATGTTGTCACATTATTGAGAATAATTCATAACACTGTAGGGTTCAATTATCAAAAAACATAATTGTGGAGAGCTTATTGCCTATTGCAGATCACATGTGCAAAATTGTAAACAGACCTTATCCAATAACTGAGTACTCACCAACAGTACCCCAGAGTTTGAAAGGGAGTTGTGAAAGAAGGAGTAAAATCCCTGACATGTGAAGCCTGAAGTCTTAAGGAGAATGCAAGAAAGACCTGAGCATGCTCCCATAAACAAAGGCAATAGAAAAGTAATAATGCATAGCTAAGTATACACACTTCACTCATTTATAATTTGTGATCTGTGACATGCCAAGCTGATATTTACTTTTGGCCAAGAGCAGAACTTTCAAAGAGAATAAGGAAATAAATAGTTCCTGGATATCTACCCTGTGCCAGACACTGAGATGACAATTTCATATGTGCCATATCATTCAATCTTGAAATAGTCCTATGAGATGAGCATTTTGCAAATGAAGATACCAATGCTTAAAGCAGTTAAACACAGACCCGCATACAGGTCGTTCTGAGTCCAGTGCTGCACATCATTCAGGTCCACTTGCAAGAAATGCTTAGCCAGCTACAGAGGGCCAACCCTTCCTGAGAATTACATCACATGGGCAAATATTAATCCTTCCACGTGGGCCATGTTTAACTGACAGTGCTGGAGGACACACCAATCCTCTGTTGATAGCCTGTTTACTGAGTGCGTTCTGAATAAGAAAACATTACCCGCATGGTGGTCATCAAATAATTTGATGTTTGCTTAATTTCCAGGCTACCTGTCTCTTATTATATGATGATTTATTAAATTTGACTTTTGAAACACCTGAGTCACAAGGCCCTGGAGAGGGTACGATGAAGACTGACCTTAATCTTCTGTTTCTGTTTTTTTCTCTTTCTCTCCATCTCCCTCTTCTCTCTCATCTCTCTATCTCTTTTATAATACTTATCTTTTTCTTCCCTCTCTTCTTGGGTGCTGACCTGTAACTCCAAGTACCAGCAGGTGGCTATCATCCACAATGAGCTTTTAATCAAGAGACCTACAAAGTTTCCCAAAAGAAGATAGATTGCTTTCAGAGTACTTGATGACCCACCAAAAGTTAGTGGTAAGACCCTACTGCCAAAGACACCATATGTTGTTGGCACTTAACATGGAGTAACATGGCTGGAAGAGAGTCAGTCCCCAGACAGTCAGTGCGTCTAGTGCCAGAAGGTGCTACATGAGCGATGGGGAAAATGACCAATATCTGTCTAAGCAACTCATGGTCTAACCTACTTAGCAGCAAACAACCTGATGTGATGCTCACACAAGTGCAATAGTGGTGCACAGCCATGGTGGGAAACTAACTGATCATGATTTGACTAACTGATCTGCTCAGTGGAATGGGACCCATAACTGGAGCTGGGAAACAAGTCAGAACCATATTAAAAAATGATCCTGCTTTCCGTTATCAAGTTTCCTCCAATTGTGGGCTAGAAGAGGGCCTACACCTATTAAATTCTTTCTAAAAATGATGGTTATCCCATTTATCTTGTGCTAACTTTACTCTCCATTGGAGAATCTGCTTCTCTTTTTCAGATACACAAAGATCCTAAGGAGAGAGCCACCCCAGCATACCTCCAAAGGGCCCCAGCTGAAACTAACAATAATTGGGGAAGCAAGCAAGAGTGCTGTTTTCTTGATGAACCTGGTACCAGCACAACGGTGAAGGAGATAGGCACAGAGAACAATCAACCCCTACCAAACCAGATACCCAGAGACACAGAAGCTCCCAAGACCTCATCACTGAAGCAGACCTAAAATGAACCCAACATAGCTTGGGGAAATTTGCGGAAGAGGGGGGCAGAAAGAATGTCAGAGCCACACGTTGGGTCATGATACACAGAGACATTTCCTCCTACCTATAACTGATGGCTAATCCCACAATGCAAGATCCATATATCCCAACAAGGAGGGTCCCTGTGGAGGGGGGAGGACAGGCAGGAGTCTAACAATGGTACCAACTTGACTGTATACACACTGTATACATAACTAATAAAAAAAAAAGCAAAAAAAAATGACTTGAGTAGAATTGTGGTGAGCAGAAGAGTCCTGGCATGAATATTGTGAGGTTATGGCTTTCAGAGGCTTTACTGGATAAGGCTTGTCAGTCCATAAAGGTGACCTATTTCACTCATGTCCTCTTCACTGTCCTTTGTCTCAGGAAGGCTCAGAGTGACAAGTAGAGTTTTTGTACTAAATACAAGCACAATTGTCTTGTATATCCCATGGTGCTCTACTGGGACAAAGGTCAGTGGTGCATGGGCTTGTGGTATGCACTGCAGGCAGAACCCTCCCCTGCAGTAAGCCTGCTGATAAATGGATCAGAATGGTGGCCCCACGTGAGTTAGAGACCCTTCAGGTTGAACTTATGTCAGAATTAGAAAGACAGTAGCAGGAGCTGACACTCTGCTTAAAATTCCTGTTTGCAATTTCTTGCTACCTAAAGAAAAGGGATGTTCTGTGTTCATCAAATCTACCTTTGCAGGTGCTTAGTGTCAGTGATCTTTCTCAGAGGAGTCCCATTGTCCAGAGTTCATCAGTGGTGAGAGGTTAGGTATGAACTGGCTGGTGTGGTTTAGATGTTGGTCTGCAGTTTTGGTTTTCTCGTGATTTGCACTGATGTCTTTAGCATGTATGATGCTGATTTGCTCTATGGGTTTCTTATCCAGTTGTTTCGTACCTCTTTGGTTTTGTTTATGTGTTTGTGATTCTAGTTTTCTGTTTTCTTTAAATATTTGAGCACAAGGTGGCTTTATTTTTTCCCCTCAATAGTTTTGTTTATTTGCCCTGTTATCAGGCTTGTTTGGCCTTGTCTATGAGATAATGGAAACAAAAGTGCTTTGTAATCTGTAAAGCACTATTCAAATGTAAGAGATTATTATATTATTAAGAGTAATAACCTTGCTGCAGTGCTGAGTGTTCTTGGTGTAATCAAGGGCAAAGGGGAGCACCTGATTGGACAGGTGGGTCATCTTTATTCACTGAGAGATGGTGTGGCACTTTAGCACTATAGCCTGTGTTACAGTTCTGGATTCCTCGTAATTGTAAGTTAAATCCTGTGTCTCAGCTGGAAAGTGGAGACACAAACCTACACAGGAGATAGGGCTCACACACAGGGAAGCCCCAATAGCCTGTCTCCTACTGTATGCCTGCTCTTGATTTTTTGTTTCAATATTTGGTATTGAACCAAGGCATTGAGCATGCTGGGCAAGCACTCTACTGTTGTACTACATCCCCATATCTGATATCTGACAATGATTATGCCCATACCCTGATCTTGGAGGCCTGAAACACTGAGCCATTCCTCTCCCATCCTCCTCTGGTTAAAGGTGGAAGGGATGGTCTGACATTCTGCTTAACATAGACTGGTAGCACAAGGGTGGTGCTTGTGTGAACTCTTGCTCCACAGGGCAATTTACATCACCTTCCAAGAATCAATCTTAGAGTGGTTTGGAAACAAGACTTCCATCTTCTTCAGTAGCCCACCATCCCCATCAAGAAGGCCTAGTAATTTTAGGCCTAAATTATAACAGAGGCCCATGTAAATATGTCTTCTTTCAACTGGAATAAGGCAGATGCCAAGATATAGACACAGATACCTTTATTTATACCTAGACCAACTATATAACTTTTGGAAAGATAATATTTATTTCACTTATGCTATCATTACTGGCATCCATTCCAATCTTGAGTATGGTGGTTTGAATGTAAATGCCCTCCATAGCTTTAGGTATTGTTTTTTAGAGAGAGAGACAGAGAGAGAGAGAGGAGAGATAGAGAATTAGTGTGCCAGGGCCTCAGTCACTGCAATTGAACTCCAGATGCTTGCACCACCTAGGGGGCATGGGCAACCTTGCACTTTCCTCACCTTTGTGTGTCTGTCTAATGTGGCATATGGAGAGTAGAACATGGGTCCTTAGGCTTTGCAAGCAAACACTGTAACTGCTATGCTATCATTGCAGGTTGCCTTAAGTGTTTTTGACTAAGTTTCCTAGTTGGTCCCCAGCTGGTAGAGTCTTTTGAGGTGGAGCTTTGCTGTAGGATGTGTATAGGTTGATGGTGGCAGACATTGCGTTTGAGGAGTCCAGCCCTACTGTGTGTCCAGAGTCAGCTCATGCTTACTACTCTCCCTCACTCTGCTATGGAATAGGAAGTGAACTAGTTTCCTTGGCCATGATGAAGTTTCCCCTCAAAACCATAGGCCTGAAATAAAACCTTTTTTCCTATATGCAGTTTTTAATCATAGATTTTTTCCTGAGCAATGAAGAGGTAACTGCTACACAGAAATTGGTGCTAAAAATGGGGTTATTGCTCTAATGAATCATGTTTGCAGGAGGGATGTGGAAGAATTTAGTGCTTTGATCTGAGAAGCCATGCAGTGCTATAAGCAGAGCTTCATGGGCTATTCTGGGTAGTTTGGAAATCCTAAATGCAGACAGAATTATGGACTGTGAAATCTTGGTTTAAGAAGTTTCAAGGGTGAAAGAAAGAATTTTTCTGGCTGAAAGACTCACTGTGTTTTGCTAATGTCCTGAGAATTTGAGCAAAGTTAAATTTAGAAGTTATGGACTGATATGTTGGTGAAAATATGAACAAAAAGATTTGAAAACAAAGTTGACACAGAAAGGAATTCAAGCAAGTTTAATTTACAGGCACAGAGGCTGCTTCCAGCCTTGTAAGCTGCACTTATTAAATAGATTACTATCATTAAAGATGGGCAATCTATTGTACATTGGAACAATGGGGAGGATACCTTGAGATTGAATCCTAACCTTCTGAAGGCTCATACTAGTAAGAATATATGTTCTTTTGAAAGGAAGGGGCCTGAAGGAAGAATAATGAAGGAGTGTCCTGATTTACAAGGTGAAGCTTTATTCTCCCCTAGATTTACAAATTTGATGTCAAGTCCTTGTGATGCTGATTTTGAAAGCATGAGGAATTCAGAAAAGAGGGTCATGGAGTGCACATGGTTCAAGGGACTGCTGAAATGTGGCAATGTGATGCAGGGTGGGCCTTGTGAGGCTATTGAATGTTTTGCTGTGGAGACCCCAGGAGTAAGGAGATGCCAGGATTGTGGAAAGGCCGCCAAGGAGAGCTGATAGTTCTGGCCTAGGTAGATATGCCTGGAGCAAGCATCACAGCAAAGGGACAAAGGTTGCCAGAGACTTTAGAGCAAAAGGACTTCATCACAGGTCACAGATGACAGATATGAAACTGAAGATATTTGATATTTGCCCTGGCAGTTATTGGTCTTGCATTGGCTCAGTCTCTCCCTATTATGCCTTCTTTTTGCATTGGGAATATTCACTCTGTGCCATTATGAGAGCTGGAAGTATGTAACTTGGGTTTTGATTTTACAGAGCTCACAGTTAAGAGATGATCTTTTTTCTCAGATGACACTTTGGACTTTTGAACAGTGCTAGGATTGATAAGCACTATGGGACTTTTAAAATTGGACTGAGTACATTTTACATTGTGAGATGATCATGAGTCTTTGGGGACTAGAGGTGGAATGTGATTGCTTGAAGGTAAATGTTCCCCATAGCCAAAGGTATTTTTTATTAAGCTTCTTAGTTCCACACTGGTAGAGTATTGGAGAGCCTTGCTGTAAGAGGTGTATTGCTGGGAGTGGACCTTATGGTTGAGGAGTCTAGATGACTATGTGTTCAGAATGAAATCTCTGAACTTGCTTTTATTTCTCTGCTCCTGATGTGTGATATTGTGAGCTAGCTTTTTCTACCATCACAAAGCTTCCCATCAAAGCTGTAAGCCTAAAAATAAACCCTTCTCTCCCATAAGCTGCTTCTGGTTAGGTGTTTTGTTCCAGCAATGAGAGGCTAACTGCAACATTAAATTAATAACAATAATTAATAATAATAAAATGTCTTTATTGGCCTCTCAGTATATTTGGAAATGCCAAAGTTTCCTTCTGGAGGAGGGGTAAAAATATCTGAATCTCCCCCACAGAATTGTGTGAAGTGCCAAGATGGGGTTTAAGAAAGTGGGATAGTACATCATAGGATGTAGTACTTCTGTGGCTGGGCATCCATATGTGCAGTGCAAAACACCTTCAGGAGAAGGCTAGAACTTAATTCCAACTTTGTCTTTACCTCTCTACTTTGTTCTGCACTCTTCATCACTCATTCAACAAAAACTTCCTGATCCCTTATTTAGTACCAGATAAATAATGTACTAAATTCTGGTGACCAGACAAACTTGAACTTTGAGCTCTGGTATTTTCTCCTCTACTTAGCCCTCATATTCATTTTTCATTTACCACCTAAAACTCTGCTACTTTTTTTTTTTAAGGTGAAGTAACTTGATTTACAAATGGAATTTAATAGTTTTTAAGTCTTTGTGGGAAGAGATATATGGACAGGATAAGGTATGGATTCTAGAACTCAGACTTAGACACAATGTGAGTACAGTGTTTTTAAAATAAGATTTGTCATTGCTTTGTTTTATGACACTTAAAGGTACAATTTATTGTTATTATTTTGATTCAAAAGGGTAGAAAAAGATCATAAAAAGTATTTATATAATTCATAGAAAGCAGAAAAAGAGAACAAAAACATACAAAACTCAAATGGAAAAAGTAGAAAGGTTTTAGATTTAAGCACAGCCATAACAATGATCATATTAAATATCTAGATAGAAATAAATTATAATGTACTTCATGCAAAATGATATACTATGATATTACCACTAAATAAAGCTGGATTGGTTATATTAATATCAGGCAAAATTGTTTCTGGAACAAAAAATATTATTAGGAATAAAAATTAGAATAACCTTTTGTAACAATAAAGATGTCTAGTCATGAAAAGGATATAGCAGGCTTAAACATATAATGCACAAAACAGAACTTTAAAACATATGAAGCAAAACTAAGAGAATTCTAAGGATATAAAAATGCACAATTATAATGATAAATGTTAACATCTCTCAATAATAAATATAAAATATAACAATAAGGACATGGAAGACCCCCACAGCATTATAATCCAATTTAACATAATTGACCTTTGTAGAATATTTCAGAGCAAAAGAAAAATATACAGCACTCTACACCTGACAGTCTACAACCTAACTCAGCATTCTAGCCAGTTTTATCTATCCAAAAGAAAGAGCTTTTCTCCACAGCACCATTGTTCCAGACCATGAGAAATGGAATTCATTCCAAATGTGTACAGGCACTTCTCCAAGCCACTGCTGTTGGACATTCTGGTAGCACCTCCAAGAGAAGGTCATTGTTTCAAGGGAAGAGCTCACTTTCTTACTTGCCCAGGATGAGGGTAGAGGTTGAATCAAAAATCTAACCCACACATTTTCACCTTGGTAGGGAGAATACCAACCTCTAATTATGTATAACCCTACTAAAATCAGCATACTAGTATTGCCTTCTGAGACTTGGCATTAAAATCATAGCAGAATCAGAGTTTCTGGCACTTTTTTTTTCTTGTTTCTGTAATTATTTAGTTTTGTACTTAGTGAATATAGTCAAGTTGGTACCATTGTTAGCCTCCTCCCTGTCCTTCCCCCTCCCCCTGGCCCCTTCTTGTTGAGGTATGTGGGTCATGCATTGTGGAGTTAGCCATCAATTATGGCTAGGAGGAAATGTCTCTGCATATCATGACCCAACATGTGGCTCTGACATTCTTTCCACCTCCTCTTCAGGCAAAATTTCCCTGAGCCATGTTGGGTTCATTTTAGGTCTGCTTCAGTGATGAGGTCTTGGGAAACTCTGTGTCTCAGGATACCTGATTTGGTAGGAGTTGATTGTTCTCTAGCACTTCTTAGATACATGGATTATTGAAATTAAGATGTCCCCCAAAACTTCATGGGATATTTTATCCACTTAGATAATTTCTTACAAGACTAGTCTTCCTGCCCCTTATCTTCCCCAAAAAGAATATTCAAAACCAATAAGAAATATAACAAAAGTGTCAAGGTTACATGCAACACACAATTGGCTTTCAATTATGAAGCACAAGTATAATTTATATAATCATATAACAAACAAGGAAAAATACAAAATAGAGTCATGCTTGACATAATGATACTTCATAGTGATACGGGAATTTGGGGTGTCTTTGAGAGTGATGGAGCTTTCCTCAGTGCTTGGCTGCAACTCACGAGTTAGGGTACAGACATTAACAAGCACACAAAATTTCCATTGAGCCTGTGGCTTCCAGGCTCTTGTCTTATGAATTAGACAAATGAAATCCACAGACCATAGAGGATAAAATTCAGAAAGATTTTATTATAGAGTTTAAGAGATCATGGCAGTGCCCTGCTGTCTGGCAGGAAGGGGTTTCGAGATATGGGAAAGCCTATCTAGTATGTCTGATTGGGATATTTTATAAGAATTTATTGGATGGGAGGCTGAGCTGTTCAGTCCAGTTCCCATGTCAGGTATCCAGGTATTTCACAATTTTTTTCCATTTTTAATAAATATATTTGCAAGGAGAAAGAGGTTAAGAGAGAATGGGCACATCAAAGCCTCCTGCCACTACAAATGAGCTCCAGATATATGCTCTATTTTGTGTACCTGGCTTTATATGGATACTGGAGAATCAAACCTAGGTAGTCAGGTTTTGCAAGCAAGTGCCTTTAATCACTGAGCCATCTCTGCAGACTTTGCAACCCTTGTCACATCTTCCTGTCAGATTTTTAGGGAAGGAAAACTTTAGGGAAGAAGCGATAAACAAAAAAAGATTCCAGTGCCGTATGTTTAGGCCCCCAGTAATCTTATTTATATCCTCAGGTGGAGGTTTAGGAGAAAAGAGATAAGGGAAAATCCAGATACCTTCTCATAGGTTCCAGGACATTTATTTCTTAGTTTATATGGGGGAGGCCTTGCTACCCCTAAACTGCTTCACTTCTGTCAACAAACCACTGTGAGCTAACCCTCCTGGGAGTCTGATGGACAAGGGGAGAATGAAGAAGAATGGCAGAAGCTGTCTTGGGAATCACACCTACTGCTCTGTGATTCTTCATGCATCTTGTGTTTCCGCAGGCCAAATAGGCTTTCTCTGCAAAACTGTTCCTCTTGTGGTCCTGAAGCTATGGCCACTTCATAGCACAGCCATTCATAATGTCTACTGTTGAGTGATGTTATATTGCTTTATTTATAGAATTATGTACCTTGTAATAGACTACCATTTCTCTTTTCCTGGCCTCTGTGCTAATTTTGTCATAAGTTTACTTGTATATATAAAATTCACCATAATTTCATCTTACTTTACATTGCTTTAAATAATCAATTACCTTGTAAAGAATTCAAACAAGAATATACATATTACCATTTAGAGGTCTTTTCCAGTTCTCTTCTTGTCTTTGTACTTGATTTACATCGGGGATAATTTTTCCTTGTTGAAGTTCTTTCTTTGGTGGTTTATGTAATACATATCTTCCCATAACGACTTATCTTAGCCTTCATGTGTTAGAAGAGGCTCTTTACTTGCCTTTATTTTTTAAGGCTATTTTCACAGGGTAAACCATTCTATATTGACTATTTATTTTTCAGTTCAGTACTATAGACATGTCATTTCACTGTGTTCTAGCTCACGTTATTTCCAACTAAAAAATCTGCCTTCATTTGTATCTTTTAAAAACATATTTCTGTTTATTTTTGTGGGGAGGGAGGGAGGCAGGGAGGAAGAGAGAGAGAGAGAGAGAGAGACAGAGAGAGAGAGAGATTGAGAGAGAGAGAATGGATACTTTGGGGCCTCTTGCCACTGAAAATGGATTCCAGATGCATGTACTAGTTTGTGCATCTGGCTTTATGTGGGTAATAGGGAATCAAACCTATACCAGTAGGCATTGAAAGTAACTACCTTTAACTGTTGAACCATCTCCCAGCCCTCATTTGGAACTGGATTTCTTTGTATGAATGTGTTTTTCCTCTTTATCATTCAGTTTTAAGAAATTTTGTTTTGATGTGCCTTAATTCCATACATGTATGTGTCTGAGCATCTATTTAAAGATTATTTCATTTCTTGGATCTGTGGGTTTATAATTTTTAGAAATAATGGAAATATTTCAGTGAATTTTCCTCAGTGCCATTTCTTGTGCTCTCTTCTACCAACTCAAATAACATGGATGTTAGACCTCAGTTCCATAGCATTGAGCTATTTTTTTCTCTCCATTTTGGAAAGTTTGTATTACTATATCTTCAAGTTTCCTAATATTTTCTTTTGCAATGTCTATCTATTCTTTATCTAATCTATTATATATTTTACCTCAGACATTGCAGTTTTTATCTTTAGAAGTTTGATTTGGGTGTTTTCCAAAAATCATATTTTAGGTCTAAATTGGTATGCTCAAATATTCTTACTTTTTTGAATGTAAGAAATGTCAGTTTTAATAACTCTCAAAATATTCCTGTCTACTACTTCTAGCATGTGTCAATTCTGAGTCAGTTTTAATTTCTTTATTTTTCTTCTCATTATGGTCATGTTTTTCTGCTGCTTTGAATGCCCAGTCATTGGATAACAGAGATTATGAGTTTGACTTTGTTAGTTATTACTTATTTCAGTGTTCTTATAAATATTTTTGAGCTTTATTCTGAGATATAGTTAAATTAGTTGGAAATTGTTCGAAACTTTTACATCATTTCTATGCTTTTCTAAGCAGGATAAGAGCCATTTAGGGTGAATTTCCCCCAAAACTGACACAAAAACCTTTCCCTATACAACTAGGAAGTTTGTGTATAAAAAGTATGATTCCCTTTTTAACTTAATTATTTCCAGTGAGTTTTCTCACTGGCCTTCGTTAGTTTCCTTACATACTTGAACTGGTTAGTGCTTAGTTTAACTCATGACAGGGACCTTCCTCAGTTCTCTCAATTATTCTTTCTTTCTCTGTTTAGCAATTTCTTCTCTGAACATGTTGGCTATCTTTAGGATAACCAGCTGCATGTTTCCAACTCAGGAAGAGCCCTGAGTTTTTTGAGGGTCCGCTTCATCATCATGTAGAAACTCTCTAGGTAACAAATTGGGATGGTGCTATCAGTTTAGATCTGGAATGTCCCCCAGATGCTCATGAGTTAAATGCTTGGTTGCTGGCCTGTAGTGATGTTGGAAAGTGGCACTTAGTGGAAGGTCCTAGAGGAGTGCCCATCTGGGGATATTGGATTCCCCACCTACCTCCTCTATTCCCCTTCTCAGATGCTGTGATGTGAGCTCTGTCCTCTCCCTGACCATGATGTTTGGCCTCACCCTAGGCCCAAAGCACCAGGGCCAAGTGACCATGAACTAAACTCTAAAATAATGAGCCAAAACAAAACTCTCCCCTTCTAATTTGTTTATATCAATCATTGTGTCACAGCAATGAAGGCTATTATAAGGATTACTTTCTTGTCTTTTTCCTTATGGATCTTTGACCTTAGTTGTCTAGTATCCAATGTTCTGAAGTCAGTTTTTCATGTATGTTGTCTTTTTGTTTCAGGCAGAAGAATGAATAAATTTCTATCATATCATCTTGGTTAGAAGCTAAATTTATAGTATTTGTTTTTTTAAACAGTTATTTTTATTCATTTACTTATGAGAGACTAAGAGAAGGAGGTAGGGAGAGAATGGTAATATGAGAGTCTTCTGTGGCTTCAAGCGAACTTCCAGATGCATGTGACACTTTGTGCATCATGACTTGATGTGGGTACTGGAAAATTGAACCCAGGTCATCAAGCTTTGCAAGCAAGTACCTTCAGCTGCTGAGCCATATCTCCAGTCCCTACAGTATTCTTTATAATTAAAAAGTGTCTGTTTATTTTTTCTATTTTCATTTATCTATGTTTTGATAATTAATTTAGTATTTATTATTTTGTCAGTCTTTGGGAGCTTGGAGGAACCAAAACTGTTTCCATTGAATTTAATGATAAAAATATGACTTTTCTTATTCTTTTCACTATCATAACATTTCCCCTTTTATAACCAGAGTCATTTTAAAGAATGTCACAATCTGTCCTTTCTGTCTAAGTCCATAATGGCTCTTGAGTAATATCCAGAATGTGCATGGGGACCCCTATGTGAGTGTTTACCTTTGTTCCTAACGCCACCCACCTTACTTGCCCTGCACATGTAGTGCCCCCACCAAGCTCATCTGCCATGGTGGCAGCCACAGACTCTCAAGTCAGAACTGCAGTCCACATTCTACCTGAAGGCACCTGACTTTGGGAAGTTAGCTTCTCTTATGTCTTATCTGAAAATAAGGGTAAGCATATTACATTGTTTTCCTATGGTTGTTGGAAACATTGAATGAGATGTGTGAAGAACTTTCTGTACTTCCTGGTGTCAGGCACTGTTGTATTGAGGTAATCTATTATTAGGATTCTTCCTCAAATTCACATGGATTTCCCTCTGTCTGGAAATTCTTCTCTAGCTCCAGAAGTTTTCACCTGTGGAGACCTCTTGTCAAATGCATCTCAAGCTTTATCTGTATTGGAGGCTTCCCCTGCTTTCTAGTCTTAGCAGGATGGTCTTCATGGTACACCTTACTCTTGTTTTGCCATTGTTCTCCCTTCCCATCTGCACAGGAGGAGGAGACACCGTGGGTCATGGCAAAAATCAGTATTTGTTGAAGAATTAATGACTTGTAAATAACACCATGAAAGGATGTTCCCAAAACTTGGACATAAACCGTTCAAATGGATACCAATAGAGGTCTGAGAGTCCTAGGCAAAAGGATGACACTAGAACAACAGAGCTGAATGCTCAGTAGTAAAGCCTACTGGTTTGCACTGTCCACAGAAGCCCTTTGTAAACTACCAGGGTGGTTGCAGGGGCAATTTCTCCAATTCATTAGCAAGTAATGTGAGTTGGCGAGAAAAAGAAAAAGCTTAATGAAGAAAAAGGAAAATGCAAATTTAAAAGAAAAAAACAACAAAGAATCATGAGCCAGTTTGGACAAGGACTCCTATCCCTTATCCTCATCCCAGCATAGAAAGCATTATCCCTGAGTAGTTGGGATTTTAAGGCTTGCCAGCCAATATTGACATTATCCTATGTAAAGAAATCAAAGTGGATTGGTGAACAATCACTTTCAAAGGTAATTGCTGAAGACCCACAGGTTCCAGCTCTCAAGCTAATACATATTGGCTTAATAGCAATTTCAGTGTTTATTTTTTTTATAAAATTGTATTCATATTTTTTGTCTCCTGTTTTAATGGCACAAGGTACCACTCTTAAATTTTATTTCTGAAGGCAGGTTATAGGATTTCCTGAGTAGTTGTTTCCTTTCAATTTTATACTTCCTTTCTTCTCTCCATTGGATGCTAGCTCTGCAACAATGCCTGTTTCTTGTTCCTCAACCTGACTGCAAGAACATTTAAGAATCTTGGGAAAATCCATCCAGTGCCTTCTCAGCCTTCCCGAAGCCCCTGGAGGCTCTCTCATGTGTGAGTCTTTGGTGAGGGGCTTAGAGCTCTACTAGCATAGTATTCATGGGCGGTTCCTCATTTGTCCTAGGAAGTGTGAAAGATGATAGAATGTCAGGGTTTAATTGAACCAGTCTCTTAGCCACACTGAAGCTTGTGCTTCTGGTGCAAACCCACCCAGGGAAGGCGTTCCCACAGTGCTCCTGCCTCCTTGCCAGTCAGATCTCAGGCTGCAAGGAATAATGTAACAGGGTGTTTGAGAATTCTTATTTGGGACAAGGTATGTATCCGTTCTCTACCAAAGCCGGCATGAATTTAAGTCTATCAGTAAATTTCCATTTATTTATGAGCAGATCACAGACTAGCCCTTGGGTATGTTTTCAAATTCAATGCAGAAAAGATAGTTCCTGACACTGTACTCTTCATCTCACTGACAGCATCAATAAAGACATTCTGTGAGTTCTTGGCTGCTCCAGAAATGAGACCTTTTTTTCTGAACAACCTAAAAGCTGGGGAGACAGGATATGTGGCCATGGGCAGGACCAGGGTAGGGGGACACAAGTCTCTAGTTTTCTTAGTGATCCTTCTCTGTGCTTTCCCACTTTGGGGCCTGGTGAAGGCACAAAGAGAAAAGGGGGTGGAGTTTGGTGACAGCTGGAAGGGCATGAAAGGCAGAACAGGAACAGAGTGTGTTGCATGTTCAGCAGCTGCCTTATACTTGGAGATGTTATTTGTCCCCTTGTGACAAAGGGGCAGTATTAGGAAGGTCCTCCTTCTAAAAGGTCACTGATTTTTCTAGCTAGGATACAGAAAAACAAAACTGAGATCTGAGGCCTCCTTGGAGGTTTTGCATTTCAATGATTTTCAAATCTTTCTTTTGCTGGGAGAAATTTCTTTTTCTCTTCAAAAGAAATAAACAGATTAAAAAAAAAAAAAAAAACAAGAGAAACCAGAATTGAGGAGGTGAGGGGGTGGGAAGATGGTTAGTCAAAATTTTAAATTTATGAATAAGCCATATGGAAACTTACTGCTTTGCTAGATAATAATTTATATGTTAAACAACAGGAAGTTGGGCTGAAGTATCCTTTGGTGGTAAATAATGTACCCTGAAGCCATAGATTACTATTAGAAAAATTTTGGTGCCTGAGGTTAGATACCTTTCACTGAGTTGTTGGTGAGGGAGGCCTTGGATACCCTCAAAACATTACAGAGCATTGCCAAGGCTCTTGGTCACCCACTGGAGCTAGATAGTACGACCCTGTTGCTGAAGACTCCACATGTTTGGGCTGCAGATAACTGAGAAATCAAGCTGTGGCTGAGCTGGAAGCCTCCTCCCAGTTGACTAGGTATCAGGATGCTGAAAGGAACGATGAGGCCTGTTGGGGGAGAAAACTCATCAAAGGTCTTAACCAGAAGTGGAGTCTTCAAGCTTTATGGATGACCAGCCATGCAAAATGTACTGACTAGTGCAATAGTGGCACGTCTGTTATAGGGAAAACTAACTGTTGTCTGAGTAGACTTGAGGCCCACTCCACAGGAACGAATTCCTGCCTGGTGCTAAAATCCAAATCAAAAGCCTATGGCTGGTGGGGGTGGGGTGGGGTTCATAAGCCCTAGGGAGGAAAAATACTACTGTTGCTTGGCTAAATGGATATATTATGCCCACAAAAGTACCCTCTAGATACTTATGCTTATGTCCATTTATTTTTATTTTTGAAGAGGATTTTTGTTTTCTTACTTTTCTCCCCCTGTATTCCTATATGTTTTTTTTATTAGCTTTGTAATCCTGAGTGAATACAATGTGTTGTGCTAGTACCAGGTTCACCAAGAAAACAGCACATTTGCTTGTTTCACCAATTATTCTTAGTTTCAGCTGGGGCCCTTTGAGGTATGATGGGGTGGTTCTCTCCTTAGGATCTGCATGTATCTGTAAAAGAGAAGCAGATTCTCTGATGGAGAATAAAGTTAGCACCAGATAAATGGGATAACCATTATTATTTTAGAGAGAATTTAATAGGTGTAGGCCCTCTTGTAGCCCACAATTGGTAGCTTGATAATGGAGAGTGGGCTCATTTTTGGATCTGGTTCAGACTTGTTTCCCAGCTCCAGCTATGGGTTCCACTGAGTGGATCAGTTAGATAAACCAAGAGCAGTTGGTTTCCCACCATGGCTGTGCACCACTATTGCACTTGTGTGAGCATCATGACAGGTTATTTGCTGCTAAGTAGGTTAGACCATGAGTTACTTGGACAGATTTTGGTCATTTTCCCCCAGTGGCCCATGTAGCAACTTCTGGTACTAGATGCGCTGACTCTCTGGGGACTTACTCTCTTCCAGCTTCCAGCCATGTCATTCCATTTTACGTGTCAACCGCATATGGTGTCTTCAGCAGTAGGGTCTTACCACTAACCTTTGGTGGGTCATCAAGTACTCTGACAGAAATCTCTGTTTCTTTTAGGAAACCTTGTAGGTCTCTCTGATAAAAAGATCATTGTGGATGATAGCCACTTGCTGGTACTGGGAGTTATAGGTCAGTGCCCAGGAAGAGAAGGAAGAGAAAGATAAGTAATATAAAAGAGTTAGAGTGAAGTGGGAGAGAGAGAGAGAGAAGCAGTAGAAGATTAAGGTCAGTCTTCATCGTACCCTCTCCAGGGCCTTGTGACTCAGGTGTTCCCTCTAAGGGCCTGGTGAAGGTTCAACCATTTGGTCTGTCTTTTGGGATGTAGAATTTTATGATACCATTGCTATTTGGGTCCAAATTTGTGTCCCCCACCCCTCCTTTGCCCTCCCCTCCCACACCACCCACCCTATTGTCCAGTTGCTACTCTCACTTTTGTTTAGAGAAGCTTCTGTTTTCAGATGATGGTGGCCACTGGGGTGACTCAAAACTCACAAAGTGCTGAAAAGAAATGACAGTGTTCAGCACTTAGTGAGACATCTCCATCACATCCTCCAAGGCTCAGGGACCATTGCCAAAAAGGTTGAGGAAAGAGTGTAAGAGCCAAAGGGAGGAGAGGAGTGCTTACAATACTGTCTTTCAGACACAAAGTGAGCATGGTATTCATAACCTTACAGTGCAGAGACTATTTAAACAAGGCTGCATAATAGAAGGAAAAAAATTATGGCATCCAAATAGATGAGGAAGTAGTTGGAAAGAAGAAGGGATTCAGTGGAGGGGGGGACTCAGGAAGAGAGATAGGAATGGTGGTTGGAGGGACTATGACCATGATATATTGTCTATTTGTATTGAAGTTTTTAATAAAATGTTTTAAAAAACCCCACAGGATTTGGTAGTTAGAGTACAGATAGAAGTAGGAGGAATGTGAATGTGGAGGTGCTCCAGAAAGCAGTAAGCCCTGGAAACCATGGGCCTAGTTCAGTGCCCTGAAGCTGGGGTCAGAGAGACACAACACTTACTGATGGCAAGCATTCCTGCAGAGCTGTTTTTGGGTTCCTCTTCCCCTCTAAAGATGGAGCATATATTTTGTGCCAGGCTTCCCAATGACCCTGGAGAGATGAAGCTATTCACGGACCTTCTGTTCATCATTGGAAGATGTGGCCCAACAGGTCTCCAGGACATCCTTTTACATCCTTCAATGACAATATTGCTTTTGCCCTAAAAAAATTCATGTGTCTGTGAAAGAAAAGGTTCCACCTTCTTCCCCCAAGAGCAGAGATTTGTTCACATTGACAGAAAACTATAGATTGGCCTTGTTATCACCACCTCCTCCCTCGTCTCCCTCCATTTATCACCTTATGATTTAGGGCACTCTTCTGTGTTTCATGTTTGTTGGAGCACACTGAACTGATCTGAACCACCATGATTTTCACTGGAGTTTGCTCCAGCTTTAGTTTTCGTCTTTCATTCTGGCTTCTTGAAATTCATTCATTCATTCATTTTTGCTTAATTTGAGACAGGATCAGGCTGGCTTTGAACGTCCCATCCTTTTGCCTCGGCCTATCAAATGTTGTAGTTACTCATACTATAAACATACCCAAAGTCCATGCCTAGGGCTGTCACAATGGCTCTTTTCTGGGGTCCCCACTTCAGTGCCTCCAAGGCCTTGTTGCTTTTGGAAGGGAAGTTGCCCAGGTTGGATCTCTCAGCAACATCTCCACTGCCCAGGAGTTCTTATGGGTTGGCAGATATGGATGCCATTGGCATGTCCCCATTAACTCTTGGACCTGGCACCCTCAGTCAGATGGTGGCTCCAGGTGGTAGCAGAGGGAGGTTACAGTGCTTAACAGCAGCCCATCTCTTGGAACTGCCCTGGCCTTTATAGCTCTGTGGTCTCTACCAGATGGATTATAATAGATCTTGGCCACTTTTGCCTGCACTGGGGATCCAGGCCTTGTTCCTGAGAGAGTCTGAGGGGTCTGTCTGTATCATTTCCCAAGGTCAGGAATGTGTCAATTGCTTCCTGACCATTTATCTGAGCTTGTTTTATCCTATGCTGCCCTGCTGAATGGCTTACCCTTCCTTTCTCATTCTTTTCTCAGCTGCTGTGGATGAGTTTTACAAGTTCAGTACGCTCCCAAACACATATCCAAAGTTTGAATCTTGCAGGATAGATCCAGCTTGTAAGACTCTTTCATTACCACAGCACCCCATGATATACCAGTAGCTCTCTTCTCATTCAGTCTGGGCACAAAAAAGTGTTCCTATTTGGTAATTCCTAGAAACTAGCTGAATTCCTGGCTTCCTTCATCACTCACATTGATATGCATTGAATTAGCAAAGCAAACTAGAATCTGATGTAAGAAACTATATTGAAAACTTTTTTTTTCTTTTTTTGTTTTTGTTCAAGGTAATGTCTCACTCTAGCCTAGGCTGACCTGGATGGAACTTGCTCTGTATTCCCAGGCTGGCCTCAAACTCACAGTGATCCTCCTATGCTGCTTTCCACTGCATCTTCTAGAGGGATCCTTGGAGCAGCAGAGGAAACTCAGTCTTGCAAATAAGTCCTGGCCACTCATGAGTCTTCCAAGCAGTGCTTCTGGCCCTCAAAGTCTTGAAGCAGTTAAACTTGCTTTCACCTTTGTTGCAGTTCCCTTAAAAGAAAATAGAGAGATCTTCGAAAGGTGGAAGGGGTAGCAGGCCAGAAACGTAAAGTGTGTGCAATCACTCAGATACAAGTGGCACCACTAAAAATTGCCTTCATATATCAGCTTATGGTTTACACACTCTGGCAGAAAGGACACTAAAAGGTCAGCAGAAAAAAAAAAGTGTATGTCAGGCCTGGAGCTGTGCCTTCAAAGGTGGTGAGAAGACACGATCTGGGAAGGGTTCTAGAGGGACCGGCTAAGTGCTTGATGGGGAAGGATTCTTTTTATCACTCTTTATTTTGCTTTATTTTTACGGAAGTTGCTTGCAAACGTCAGCAGAGAAGCTAAGGTATAGACTCTAGTAACCTTTCGCTCTGACCCCTGGTGACAAGACGGATAGTTCCATTCATCTATGGGTGAGCAGCCGAGGCTCCTTGCATTTTTTCCCCTTTTTGCTTGGATTCAGGATATATTTGTTTGCAGAGAGGAATGTCACGCTTGTGAATGCACTGCTCAGTCATGTGCCTGCGGTAAAATCAGAGGAGGGAAAAAGAGACAAGAGGGAAGGGGGTGGCATGGGGAAAGGGCAAGCTATACTCTGGGGGCTTTGAGTGATGCCAGCTCCCATCCAGAAACAAATCTTCAACTAAATGCTAATGGAGAATGTGCTTTCCAACCAACAGGATCGGCAAACACGCTGTAAATTAATAATGCATCCTTTTAGTAGCAATTGCCTTGTGAAAAAGTCTGGGGGAGGGTTCTTTGCCCACTCTCCCTTTTATCCCACCTCTCCTAGGAGAGGGAACTGGGAACACTGAGGCCTTCTTGGAGTTTTGTTTAAGGCTGACAACCCCCCTTACTTTATTAACCGTGTAACATTTTAAGGTTGTTTTTTCCTCTCTGTCTCCTCCAGCAAGTCTCTATTGATCACTGTTTACAGTTATAATCCCTTTCAAATTTATCATCCATGACTAACACCGCATGTATTGATTAGTGTTGACGGATGTCCCTCTACAATGCAGAACTGCCATGATCTGAGCTAGTGAAATACAGTAGAGATAGAAGGAGATAGAAATATAAATTTTTCCTTTTTCTTTCATTTTCTCCACTATTTTTCTCTTCCCCTTTTCTTCCTAGCTGAGATGACCACCTTTTTTTTTTTTTTTTTTTTCAGAAGCTGAGGAACTGGGTTGCATATTTGAATGACAATTTCTTTACTCCTACCATGGCTTCTGGGTGGTAACTGGGTGGGAGGGTAGGGGCTGCCAACAGGCACTGAAGATCAGATTTATGAGGGACATCCATGTGTCTTAACCTACAGCCTCAAGTAACAAGGATGTAAAAGCTAGTTTTTTTTTTAAGGGACAAATTAGATGTCACTTGTGACTAAGGACAAGGTATCTAAAATCTGGACTATAAATGGAGTCATTTGTCAATTGTGCATTTTTTTTTCTTACTCTGACATGTCCTCTGTCTGTTTTGGCAGTGGGTTGTGAGGTTGTACACATCAGTTTTGCACAAGCCATGTTGTCCAGGGCTTTCTTAGAATACGCCAGTGTCTATTCAATTGCTGGGGCATGTAACGTACCCACTCACTGCATGTGGCTAACTCACCCAGGGAGCCTGCCAGGTGGCCTGAGCTGCTCCAGTCTGGCTCTTCCTTCCATCCAGTCATGGGAAAGTCGCCTTGTGAGTCCGGATTGCAGTGGCCTCATTGTAGGAGCAATAATCCCTCTTTGCCTCCCAGATCAGGTGGTGGAAGGAATAGTGAGAGGGCTTCAAAACCTCACAGAGGACCATCTAGGCCAAAACAATCAGATTACTACACTGGAATCTCTTCATCCTCTTTCTCATAATCAAGGAAGTTTAATTACTCTGGAAAGTTTGACTATACTTGGAGAGATATTCCTGGTGGTCCCAAGGACAGCACTTGAGAATAGTAGGAAGGACTATAGGACTCAAAGGGAGTTTAGAGGTCTTGTAGTTTAGCTCACTAACTTTACATGTGAGGAAACTGATGAAGCTTAGACATCTGAAATGACTTATCTTCTGTCCCATAGCAAATTAGAGAAAATAATTTAGTTTCCTGACCTTTTGCAACTATCTTCTCCCCTTCTCCCCCAGCTCCCCTCATTTCCTTTACTCTTCCCCCATTCCTTTACCCTTCTCCCCCGCCCCCAACCCATTCTAGGTCTAGAGGTGGAGTCAAAGGACTCTACTACTTAACTCACTTTACTTGGTAAAGCCATTTTCTAACAAGTTCAAAGGTTTCTTTACCACAGAGAATCATTAAAATATTCATTTTCTTTCCAAGGGGGGGGGGTATTCTCAGCTCCTACAGGAGGGGAGGGTACATCTACCTAGCTAGCATTCTGTCATGCTATGGTGCTTTTGAATAGCTATTTAGTTGACTCATATGTAAATGATATTTTGTCCTCCCTCTTCCCCTGACTATTGACAATAATTTGATGGGATGCTTTTTGCCTCTTCGCTTACCCAGTTTCCAAGTTTTCATGGTCTGTTTGTAATATTGTTTTGCTTCTTTGCACTACTTTAAATTAAGTTTCTCATATGGATCATATTACACCTGAATACTGTTCTGCTATTTGGTGACATAGTTGTAAATTCTCAATAAAACTTCTTTAATAATCAGTTAGCATTTATTTAGCATAGCACCCATCTTATTACATCTAACTCCTTGGGTTTTAATACAATGCTTTACTGTGTCCTAGCAGTGGAACAATGACACGGTAGTTATGCTTGGGAGGGCACTTTCATTATAGACTCCTGTTTTTGGGCACTTATAATTTTCTCAAGTAGCACATTTATTTCAATGTGCAATCATTTTCAGTTCTCTTCTCCCTCTCTCAATTTGTACTAATCTCCCCCATGTTTTTTTCTTAAAGTTTAGTATGGAAATATAACCCAAACTTCAGGGGAAACGCTGTGTCAGGTGGCTGAGAATAGCTGAGCAAAGCTGCCAGGCCCCTGGAAATCCAGATCCCTGTTGGCACCATCAGCCAAGTTGATGCAAATGTTGATGCAGGAAGCTGTTCAAGTTCATCTCTCCCTCTGGGTTCAATCATTTTCTAGTTTTTGCCAATAGTAGGAAACTGAGGAATCTAGCATGTGGGAAACAGACAAGAAAGGAGACATAGCCCCTGCTTCTTACTGGATGCTTCTCCGTCCATTTGTGTAGAAGTGTGGGCCAAGGTGTATCATCAGGGCTTTTTACGCAGGGTGTTCCTCCATGCCCACTCTTTACCTGGGTACAATTGGCTTAGAACCACTATCATGCCTTCAAAGATACTGTTGTAACTGTAGAACGAGTTGATGCCTTTGTTACATGCTGCTTTAGAGCACGCTTGTTTATTACTTTCTGTGGTACACTGAAGTTGGCCCATATCTCTTAGGAGAGCCAGTCTCTTCCCCACTCCATGTCCCTGCTATCACTTCATTGCCTGAAATGGGCCATGGCTGGGTAACTATAGAAGGAAATGGGAAAACGCTGCACACCAGAGTCCACTACCTCCTCATAGAATTCTAGGGATGGTTTGAAGCTGAAACCTGTTTCCTCATCAAAATTGTGTACTCCATGAGAACAGAAACTCTGTCTATTTTTATATATGTTATATTTCTGTTTCAGTGTCTGGCATATAGTAGGTAGTCAAAGGACTGAATTTAGAAATAGAAAATTTAGAATACAGTCTTATTTAAGCAAAGAGGCTGGATCATTCAAAACATCTTAGTCTCTCACAAGATCAAGGTTCTCTGCAATTTACCTCTAAGAGTGTTTTATCCTGTATCAGGATCTAGCTTGTTATGAAAGGAAAGATTCTTAGATATTCAATTGGTTCTGCTGATGAAATGATTATCAGCTAGCCCTGAAACTCTAGAGTCAGGTACAAAGAGAAAGATTGTTGTGATGGTTTGATTCAGGTGTCCCCCATCAACCTATGTGTTCGGAATGCTTGATCCCTAGCTGATGGAAATTTGGGAGTTGGAACCTTGTTGGAGGTGTGTTTTGAGGGGTGGGCTTATGAGTGCTATAGCCAGCTTCAGCTTGCCAGTGTTTGGCATAGTCTCCTACCACTGTTGTCCACCTGATGATGGCTATGAGATGATGTCCAGCTTCTGCTCATGCCATGTTTTCCCTGCCATCATGGAGCTTCCCCTTGAGTCTGTAAGCCAAAATAAACCCTTTTCTCCCACAAGCTGCTTCTGTCTGGGTGCTTTCTTTTAGCAACATGAAGATTGCTACAATAATTGTGTTTAGGCATCAGAAAGGTTGAGTGATGTTCTATGTCTTTAAAAAAATTATTTCATTAAAAAAGTTCTTGTGTTTGCAGGTTGTGGTGGCATATGCCTGTAACCATAGCACTGGGAAGGTTGAGGCAGGAGGAGCAGGAGCTGGAGGGCAGACTGCACTATCTATCAACACTTTATCTCAAATAAAAATATAATAAAATATATATTATGTATATATATATATATACTTAAAATGAAATAAAATATAAGCAGCTCTATTGTGTTCTACTAGATGACTACTCTCATATTCTGAGTCTGATGCTTTTTGTTTCCTTCTACCTGGGAATTTCTGGTGGTCATTTAGTGAAAATGGGGTTTGAGCTTGACTTTGGAGAGACCTGGGTTGAAACTTGGCCTCTATTACTGTTGTATAGCCTTAGGAATTAATTCCATTCTTACAGGCCCAGCATTCCATTACACATCATGAAATTCTTATATAATAGAGTAAACAGATAAGTGAACTGCTGAACATGTAATGTTCTTTTATGTTTCTATACCTTTTCATCCTTTCTCTTGTACTGAGATTCTTATTTTGTCATAGTTGAAAAACAGGTGTCAGAGAGGATAGCAATACTTAAGGGGGTGTACTGTCAAATTGCTTGGGTAAGATAAGAAAATCTTTTGTTTTTAAATCTATTTCTTTTTATTATCACATAAAGAATTAGGTCTCACTATGTTGTATTTCAAATAAATTTTACTTTTTGTATACCTTTTTCCCTCTTTTCCCAAAGTAGAACACAAAAGACAAAGTCCTGTTTTCATGGAGTGGACCGTTTAGATGGGGGAGTGAATAGGTTTCAGTCTCAAACCTTCTCTAGCATTCTGTGAGGAGGAGTGGACTTCTCTGACCCTTCTTATGTCCTCTCCTATCATATTCTCCTTTCAGCTTTCATACTACATGATTCCCTTTTTTCCATTCCCTTTCTCATTACCTCTTATTTCTCTTTCATGGTCTCCTATCCCAATTCATACTCTAGACATCTCCTTACTTGCTTACATGCAAACATTAAGAGTTAGGTTCCACATATGAGATAGAGCATGTGATTTTTTTTTTTTTTTGGTCTTTCTGGGACTGGGTTACCTCACTTAATAAAATCTTCTAGTTCTATACATTTTTCTTCAAATTTCACAATTTCATTTTTCTTGGCAGCTAAATAAAATTACATTGTGAACATGTACCACATTTTTATTATCAGTCATCAGTTACCACGAACAAAGCAGTAATGAACTTGGATGTGATAGAACAACAGGTCTTTTGGATATATGCCCAGAAGTGGTATAGCTGAATCATATGGTAGTTTAATTTTTAGCACTCTGAGAAATCTCACACTGATCTCCATAGTGGCTGCATCAATTGACACTCTCATCAACAGTTAAAAGGGGTTTCTTTCTCTCTCATAACCTCTCCAGCACTTGTAATGATTAGTTTTCTTCTTTTAAAAAATTGTTTTCATTTACTTATTTGAGAGCAACAGACAGAGAGAGAAAGAGGGAGAGAGAGAGAGAGAGAGAGAGAGAGAGAGAGAGAGAGAGAGAGAGAGAGAATGGGTGCACCAGGGTCTCTAGCCACTGCAGACGAACTTCAGATGCAAGTGCCACCTTGTGCATCTGGCCTACATGGGTTCTGGGGAACTGAACCAAGGTCCTTTGGCTTTGGAGGCAAACACCTTAACCGTTAAGCCATCTCTCCAGCCCTGATTAGTTTTCTTGATGATAGCCATTTTTGACTTGGGTGAGATGAAATCTCAAGTGGTTTTAATTTGCATTTTTTCTGATGACTAACAATGTTGAACATTTTTGAAAATATATGTTGGTTATTTGTGTTTCTTTTGTGAACTGTCTGTTCATTTCACTGCCCCTTTTATTATTGGCAGTGTGTTTCTTCAGTTTTTAATTTTTGCAGGTTTTTCTTGGATCATTTGGAATAGATCTTTGTGCAGGACGAGAAATGTGAGTCAAATTCATTTTTGTGCTGGTGGATATCTAGGTTTGCTAGCATCATCTGTTGAATAGGCCTTCCCCCCACCAGTATATATATTTTAAAGCATTTGTGGAAAATCAGGTGACTATAATTGTGTGGGTTAATTCTGTGTCCTCTGTTTTGTTTCATTGGTCTGTATATCTGTCTTTGTGGCAGTTCTATGCTGTCTTTGTCACCTTTACTGTGTACTTTCTGCTTAGTTTTGCTTTGGCTGTGTGTGGTCTTTTATGTTTCTATATGAATTGTTGGGTTGTTTTTCTAGTCCTGAGAAGAATGTTATTGGAACTTTGACAAAATTTGCACTGAATCTATGGATTACTTTTGGTAATATAGCCCTTTATACAATATTGATTCTATGAAGCCAGAAAACTTGGAGGTCTCTCCACTATCCAGTGTCTCTTTTATTTATTGCTGTAAAATATTTTTATTAATTTATTTGAAAGAGCGCATGTCCCAGGATATTTTGCCACTGAAAACAAACTCCAGACTCACGTGCTGCTTTGTGCATCTGGCTTTACATGGGTGCCTGGAAATTGAACCCTAGGCTACCAGGCTTTGCGAACAAGCACCTTTAACCACTGAGCAATCTCCCAAGCCAAATTTTTCTTTCTTTTTGTATCTTGAAGTTTTCTTTATAGAGGTCTTTATTCCTTGGTACTTTTTCCTTGGAGTTATTTTGAGTGGGATAGTTTTTCTTAATTTTTTTCTCAGTAAGTTCATTTCTGGAATATATGAATGTAGTGAATTTTTTGTGTTTATTTTGCTTCCTGTCTACAACTTTGCTAAAAAATGTTTATTAAATCTAAGAGTTTTCTGTGGTTACTTAAATATAGAATCATGTCAACTGCAAATTGGGGTAGTTTCATTTCTTCTTTTCCTATTTTTATCTCTTTTGTGTCCTTTTATTTTGTCTTTTTCCTCTAGCTAAGACTAAAGGAACTATGTTTAGTTAGAGTGAAGAGAGTAACCACCCTTGCCTCAGAATGGATTTTAGAGGAAATGTCTTCAGTTTTTCCCCATTCAGTATAGTGTTGCTATAGGTTTGTCATGTAGAACATTCCATCTGTTCCTAATTTCTCCAGAACTTTCATCATGAAGACATGTTGAACTTTGTCAAATGTCTTTCCTGCATCCATCAAGATAATCATATGATTTAAGTTCTAAAGCTTATTTATATGGTATGATGATTTGAATGCAATTGCATGTTTTCTATAGCTTTAGGGATTTTTGATTAAGGTTAAGCTTTCTACTTAAGTCTCCAGCAGCCTCTTGGAGGAGGTGTCACTGGGGGCAGATCTTATAGTCCAGCCCTAAGGTGTGTAAAGAGCCTGTTTGAGATTTTGGCTGTGCATGTTTGCTGGCTGTTTGATGGTGTTCCTCTGCTATGCATTTATGGAAGTGGGCCAGCTTCTGCCGTTTCCCCTGGATCCTGTGAGCCTGAAATAAACCCTTTCCTCCTACAAGCTGCTCTGGTTGGATATTTATCCCAGTGATGAAAAGTAAGTTCAACATCTGGTGAATTATGAATTATATTTGTTGACTTGTGAATGTTTCATCTTTACATGTTACAACCTTGCATCTCTAGGATGAAGCCAACTTGGTCTTGGTATATAATCTTCTTAACATGTTCTTGAATTCTGTGTGTAAGTATTCTGTTGAGAAATTTTTAATCTAAGGTCATCAGAGAAATTGGTATGTAATTTTCATTTTTTTTTTTTGTTGTTGTATCTTTCTCCAGTTTTGGTATTAAGACAGTTTAAGGGTATCAGGGCCCTGAAGAAAAAGTGTCCTTGAGCATGTAAAGGAAGACTGAGTGTCATCCTTATCTCCTTTTCCCTAAAGGAGTCTTTGCAGCCTTCCCTTTGCTAGAGGACAAGAATGTAAAGGGAGAATCTGGTTTTCCATTTTACCTCTTTCCTAAAAGAGAAAATTAAGAGATGAGATTTCTGCTCTTTCTGAAAACCTAGACACATCTGGCATCAGGGCTGAACCAAGCAGTTCCACCCATGTAGTAAATGCCCATAAAAGACCTCAATATGGGTCTCTATGTGAGCTTTCCCATTTTCCTGGAATGATCAATTGCTCGCTCTTTGGGCAGGAATCTGTAGTCTTTCCTCCTCTTTTTTTTAAAAATTATTTTTATTGCCGGGCGTGGTGGCGCACGCCTTTAATCCCAGCACTCGGGAGGCAGAGGTAGGAGGATCACCGTGAGTTCGAGGCCACCCTGAGACTACATAGTGAATTCCAGGTCAGCCTGAACTAAAGTGAGACCCTACCTCGTAAAACCAAAAAAAAAAAAAAAATTATTTTTATTTATTTATTTGGCACAGAAAGAGGGAGGGGCAGAGAGAGAGAGGAAGAGAGATAGAGAGAGAATGGGCACACTAGGGCCTCCAGCCACTGCAAACTTAATTCCAGACATGTGGGCTCCCTTGGGCATCTGGCTAATATGGGTCCTGGGGAATCAAACCTGGGTCCTTTGGCTTTGCAGGCAAACACCTTAACTGCTAAGCCATCCCTCAATCCCATCTTTCCTCCTCTTACTCTTAAGCTCTACAAGCTCCATAATAAAATCTTTCTAAATTTTATTCTCTGGTCTGTGAATTTGATTTGGCAAAATTCATTAGACAAAAATTCAAAGGCCACAAATTCAGTGGAAGCTTTGTGTGACTGTGAGTGTTCAACATGTTAGCTTCTGAATTATTGCCCACTCAAGAGCTAAAAAAGGCTCCAGCATTCTCAATTCTTATATCAGTATCAAGGTAATACTGGGTTCATAGAATGAGTTTAGCAGTGTTCCTTCCCTTTAACTCTTGGATCAATTTTAAAAGTGTTTGTATTAGGCCTTCCTTACATGTTTGATAGAATTTGGCAATGAGTCAATTTGGTTTCTTTGTGGGGTGAATTTTAATTACTGCTTCACCATCATTGTTTATTATAGATCTGTTTAAATTATTTCTATCTCTGGTTTTAATTTTGGTAGGACATATATGCTTAGAAATTTATTCATTTCTTCTTGGTTTTCTAGCTTTATTAAGGAATATAGATTTTCATAATATTCTCCAGTATCTTCTGGATTTCATTGGAATCTGTTGTAACAACTTCTTTTTCATCTGTAATTACATTTATCTGGGTCTTTTCTCTCTTTTGGTCATTTGGCTAGGAGTTTGTCAATCTTGTTAATTTTTCAAAGAACCAACTTTTTGTTTGTTTGGTTTTGTATGTTATTCTTTTAATCTTGATTTCATTAACTTCTGCCCTAATCTTTAGCATTTCTTGCCATATATTGCGTGTGGAATTGCCTTCTTGTTTTTCTTCTAGAAACTTAAGTTGCAACATTAGATTATTTGCTATTTCTCTGAATTTTTAAATATTTTATTGATTTATTAGTTTGATAGGGAGAGAGATAGAGAGAGTCAGAGAGAGGGAATGGGCATGCCAGGGCCTCCAGCCACTGAAAACAAATTCCAGATGCCTATGCCACCCTGTACATCTGGCTCATGTGGGCACTGGGGAATTGATTCTGGATCCTTAGGCTTTTCAGGAAAATGCCATGACTGGTAAGCTATCTCTCCAGTCCTTTTCTCTGAATTTTTAATGTGAGCAATTTGGGCTATGAATTTTTCTTAGGACTGCCTTGGTTGTATCTTGGGTGATCTGGTTAGGTTGTATTATCATTTTCATTAATTTATAGGCATTTTAAAATTTCCTTCCTAACTTCTTGAGTGATTCTCTGTTCATTCAATAGTGTATTATTCATTCTACAAATATTTGTGTGGTTACTGAATTATCTCTTGCTGTTAATTTCTAGTTTTAGTCCACTGTGGTCTGATAGGATACATAGAATTATATGTATATATATATATATATATATATATATATATATATATATATATATATATTTGTTAAGGTTTGCCTTGTGACACATGATGTGGTCCATTAGGGTGATGCTTCAAGGTACCACTGAGACAAATATGTATTTTCTATTATTTGAATTGCATGGCTTGTAGATGTCTGTTAAATCCAGCAGGTCTCTGGTATAATTTGGCTCTGAGTTCTCTTTGCTGATGTTTAGTTTGGAAGACTCATCTAAATATGTGAGTTGGGCAGTAAAGATTCCCATTGTTGCTTTGTCAAGACCTATGTGACCTTCTATGATTTTTAGTGTTTGATAAAATTGAGAGGCCCAATATTTGGTATGTAAGTATTTAAATTTGTTATGTATTCTTGATGAAATTGTTCCTTTTTATTAAAATGTAGTGACCCTCTTTGTCTCATTTGACTAGTTTTTGAAGTCTACTTTATCAGATGTAGGAATGGCTACATTTGCTTGTTTATGCTTTCCATTTGTGTGGTAGATTGATTTTCATCTATTGATGCTCAATTTGTGTATGTCTTTGCTAGCTAGGTGGATTTCTTTAAGACAACAGAGTTGAAACTTTAAAAAAATTATTTATTGTAAGCAGAGAAAGAAAGAGAGTGACACACACACACACACACACACACACACACACACACAGAGAGAGAGAGAGAGAGAGAGAGAGAGAGAGAGAATAGGTGCACCAGGACCTCTTGTCACTGCAAATGAACTCCAGATGCATGTACCACTTTGTGCATGTGCATCTGGCTATATGTGGGTGCTGGGGAATTGAACCACAGGCACTTAGGCTCTGAAAGCAAACACCTTAACTACTGAACCTTCTCTTCAGCCCTTGGAGCTTATTTTTCAATTCTGTCTATTAGTCTGTGCTATGGTTTGAATGAGATGTCCTCGTATGTTTTGAATACATGGGCCTCAGCTGGTAGCAGTTTGGGAGCTGGAGCCTTGCTGGAGGATGTGTGCCACTGAGAGTGACCCTTGAGTCGATGTAGCCCAAGTACTCCTTGCCAAGCTAGCTCACTCTTTCTGCTACCTCCCAGCAGACGTGATAAAATGTCATGCTCAGCCTCTGTTCTGCCATGCTTTCTCCACCATAGTGCAACTACTGCTTGAGACTACAAGTTGAAATACACCTTTTCCTTCCATTAGCTGTTTCTGGTCAGGTGTTTTGTTCCAGCAGTGAAAGAGTAACTGCTACAGTCTGTCTTTTTATTGAATTGAGACCATTTATATTTAAAGTTATTACTGAAAGTGTTTTCCCTATGATTTTGTTAGGTTGGCTATATTATTAGTATTTCCTTTATACTTCTGCTATTAGGTTTAGGGGTTTTCTGGATTGTTGTGTTGAGGTGGTTGATTAATTTCCAAGTCTTCTTTGTTACCTTGTCCATTTCTTGGTGAGTAGTCTTACATGTGCTCTCCTGAGCAGTGCTTTGTCCTTCCTCCTTGTGTAGCATTTCTTTAAGAATTTTCAGTAGTGCTGGTCTGGTTGTTGTGAATTGTCATAATTTGTGTTTGTCTTGGAATATTCTTATTTCTACATCAATTCTGAAAGATATTCTTGCTGGGTAGAGCATTATTGTTTGGAAATTATTTATTTTCTCTGCTTTAGATATATCGTTTCATGCTTTTATGGCTTTCAAGGTTGCTGGTGAAGTTATTCCGTTGTTCATGCCTTTTAATGTGAGTTGATCCTCTACATCTTTTACTATTGTTTCTTTATGTTTTTGACATCTTGACTATGATGTGTTGTGGACAGCTTCTTCTCTGGTCATGTGTGTTTGGGGTTCTAAATGCCTTTTATGTTTTCATGTCAGTTTCTCTCTCTAGATTTGTGGAAGTTTTCTGCCATGATTTCAATTCCTTTTGTTATTTCGTCTTCTTCTATCCCATGGATTCTAAAGTTTGAGCTCTTGATGTAATTCAGACTTCATGGAAATATTGTTCATGATTCTTGTTTCTTTTTAAAATGTGTATTTTTGTGGATCATTGTCTCACCTTTGATCCACCTCTGAAATTTGGTCTCCTATATGATCTTATTTGTTGATGACATTCCCTGTTGTATTTTTATTTGAGTGATGTTTCCTGTTTGGTTCTTTTTCAGTGCTAGTTAAATAAAAGTGAATATGAAAAGTCCACCCGAGACTCAAGTGTTTGTGATGTAGCCTCCTACTTGGTTGTCAGCTAGTTGAGCTTTGGGAAGTAAAGCCTTGCTGGAGGAGGTGTGTCACTGTGGGCAGGCCTTGAGTTTAATTATCCCAGCCTACTGTTCTTGCTGTTTTATTTCTCTGCTGCTGATATATGAAAGTGTGAGCCAGTTGCATGCTTTCCTAAATAAGGTGCAAATTCCCTTTGAAACGTGAAGCCAAAATAAACCCTTTCCTCCCACAAGCTGTTTCTGGTCAGTTGTTTTGTCCAATAAGACTGTAGCTATAGCAATGTGTTTTGACTTCCTTGGTAAATTTATGCTCCATGATTTGGACTTTATTTTCCAATTTGCCTGTGTAGTATTATTTACTTTGGAGACTGCTTTGTCAAGGTTTTGAATGGATTTCCTTTGTTGATTCAGCTTGGAAAAATAAAAGTGTGAATTAAAGTTAGATTTGATATCTAATTAATGTATATTTATTTCTAAGTAAAACACATAATGCATTTTCAATAAAATAATTCATAGCAGTGTAATGAAGGTGAAGGAATACATAAAAAGATTTAATCTATCCAAAATAAGGTAAGAAATAACAGAAAAAGAAATATAGAAAACTAGGAAAATTATAGGAATGGGTAAGGGATAGATCTAAACTCAGATATTATGAGCAACTGAAACAAATATAAACAGATGAAATAGAACATATAGATCATCAAAAGCATGGAAATTTGTCAAGCTAGATAAGTAACAGAAGTGAAACATGCTGCTTGCAGAGATTCAACACCAATGAATGGGTTAAGAATAAGGCTGGGGTATGTATCTCAGTGGTAGAACACTTGCCTAGCATACCCAAGACCTAACACTGCACACACAAAAACTTTTAAAGTTAGAAAAACAACAACTGAAATAAAGCTGGTATACCAAGCTTGGTAGTTTGAATGCAGAGTGTCCCTCATAGCTTCATATATTTGTGATTAAGCCTCATGATTATTCCCCACATGGTAGAGCTCTTGGGAGGTGGAGTGTTGCTGGAGGATGCATATCACTGGGAATGGGCCCTGGGATTTTATAGCCCAAGTCCTGCTTTCAGGAGCTGGCTAGCACACTCTTTCTCTTTCTTCCCTGCTGATATGTGATAATGTGAGCAAACATACTTCTTGTGTCATTCTTCCCCTGCTGTGATGAAAACTATAAGCCAAAATAAGCTCTGTCTTTCCACAACCTCCTTTTGGTTGGGTGTTTTGCCCAACCAATGGAAAGGTAACTGCTATACCAAGTTAATAGTAAAGAATATTTTAAGGCAGAAAGTATTAATGATGAAAGTGGATATATTATAATGGCAATTCACTGGGAAGATATTGTAAGCTCAAACTTGTATTCACCTAATAATAGTCCTGACTACATCAAACAGTTCAAAGAACAGCCAAAGGAGAAATAGAAAAATTTATAAAGTAGGAAAATTTCATGTGTCTCTCTCAGTAACTAACAGAACATACAGATAAAATGTTGATAAGGATATAGAACTGTAAACAACATGGTTAACCAACTACTCTAATGAATGCAGAGAACACTGTGTCCAACAATGTAATTTTTATCATAGTAATATATATAACATAAAGTTAACCATTTATCAACTTTTATACATGACATTCAATAGCATTAAATATAGCCATATTGATGTACATAGTGGTTAAACCGTTCATTTCACACTCAAGACATAGCATTCATTCATCCATCATGGATGTCTAAGCTACTTCTACCTCTTGCCTATGATAAGTAGTGCTGCTATAAACATGGGTGTGCACATAGTTTTTTTTTGTTGTTGTTGTTCTTTTGTTTTGGATGTATGGTCTCACTCTAGTTCAGGCTGACCTGGAATTCACTATGTAGTCTCAGACTGGCCTCAAACTCATGGGGATTCTCCTATCTGTGTCTCCCATGTACTGAGATTGAAGGTGTGTGCCACCATGCCCAGTGCAAATAGATCTTTTGTTTCGTTTTGTTTTGTTTTTCAAGGTAGGGTCTTGTTCTACCCCAGACTGACCTGGAATTTACTCTGTGGTTTCAGGATGGCCTCAAACTCATGATGATCCTCCTATCTCAGCCTCCCAAGTGCTGAGTTTAAAGATGTGCACCACCATAGCTGGCACAAATCTAGTTTTTGACATTCTTATTTCAATTCATACACACACACACACACACACACACACACACACACACACGTAGGTTGAATTATATGGTAGATCTATTTTGGGCTTGAGACACTGCCATTCTGTTTTTCACAGCAGATTTGTCACTTTACATTCCCACTAATAGTGCACACTGATTCAAATGTAACTTTTTCATGTTTCAGCTGGAGAGGTTTCTCAATGGTTAAGGTGCTTGCCTGCAAAGCCTAAGGACCTGGGTTCGAGTCCCCAGTATGCACATAAAGCCAGAAACACAAAGTGGTTTATGCATCTGGAGTTCATTTTCAATAGCTAGAGGCCTTGGTGTATCTATTCTCTCTCCCTCTCTTTCAAATAAATAAAGCATAAATTTTTTTTCATGTTCTTTACAACATTTTCTCTCTTTCAGAAAAATGCCATTAGAATTTAAATGGTGGTAGTGTTAGAATTTTAATAATGTGAGGTAATATTTATTTTTTAAAATATTAAATGGTAGGAGAGATGGCTGGCTCAGCAGTTAAGGTACTTGCCTGCAAAGCCTAAAAACTGTGGTTCAGTTCCCTAGTACCCAGGTAAAGTCAGATGCACAAAGTGGCACATAAATAAGGAAATAGAAATAATAAAGAAAAACCAGTCAGAATTACCTCATGTAATTACAAAGCTTTTGTACAGCAAAAGACACTGTGAATAGGGCAAAGAGGCAACCTACAGAATGGGAGAAAATCTTTGCCAGATATACATCTGATAGAGGATAAATATCTAGGATATACAAAGAACTCAAAAAATGAAATAATAAGAAATCAAACAAGCCAATTAAAAATGAGCTATGGAACTAAATAGATAGTTTCCAAAAGAAGAAACACAGATGGCATAAAAATATGTTCTACATCCCTAGTCATCAGGGAAATGCAGATTAAAACTATGTTGAGATTCCATCTCACTCCTGTCAGATTGGTTACCATCATGAAACAAATAACCATAAATGCTGGCAAAGATGTGGAAAAAGAGGAACCCTTCTACACTGTTGGTGGGAATGCAATCTCTATACCCATTGTGGAAATCAATGTGGAGGTTCATAAGACAGCTAAAAATAGATCTACCATATGACCCAACTATAGCACTACTAGGCATATATCCTAAGGACTCATCTCACCACCTTAGAGATACTTGCTCAACCATTTTTATTGCTGCTCTATTCACAATAGCTGGGAAATGGAACCAGCCTAGATGTCCCTCAACTGATGAGTGGATAATTAAGATATGGCACATTTACACAATGGAGTTCTACTCAGTGGTAAAGAAAAATCAAGTTATGAAATTTGCAGGAAAATGGATGGATCTGGAAAGGATTATACTAAGTGAGGTAACCTAGGTGCAGAAAGCCAAACATCACATGTTCTCTCTCATATGTGGATCCTAGGTACAAATGACTGTACTTTTGTGTGAGTAGGAAGAAAATTCAGTAGCAAAGACGAGTAAGCTAGAAAAGAGATATAAAGGGAATAGAAAGGGAGGGGGAACTTAATATGATGGTATTGTGTATACATAAGTAGAACAGATTAATGGGTATGAAAAGGCCTAAGTGACATCAGGGGAGGAGATTGAGTAAAGGAAAGGTGGAGGGAGGGCTAATCAAAATCTAAGAGGATATAAACAAATCATATGGAAACCTACTTTTTTGGACAATGGAACACACAGGAGCCATAGATTGTTACTAGAAAATTTCAGTGCCAGGGATGGGATACTTTCCAGTGAGTTGTTGGCCAGGGAGGTCCCTGATGCCCCCAAAACATTACAGGCCATTGACAAGGTCCTTGTTTTCCCTCCAGGAACAGATGGTAAGACCCTATTGCTGAAGACGCCACATACTTGGGCTGCAAGGTCACTGAGAAACCCTACTGGAACTGAGCTGAAAACCTCCTCCTTGTAGACCAGCTGACATAAAGCTGGAAAAAGCCACACTGCATGCAGTTCAATGGGAGAGAGAGAAATCACCAGTGAAGATGCCCAATAGTGGACACTGCAAGCCTTATTTTTCGGCCAGCCAGGCCAAATGAGCCAATGTGTGCAATAGTGGCATGTCTGTTTGGGGGGAAAAACAACCACCCTCTAATTTGACTGGAGGCCCACTCCATGGGAGGGAATACATCCCTGATACTGAAAACCTACAACAGGGGTAGTTATGAGCCCTAGGGGTATAGTATCTGCTGCTGTCTGGCTAAAAGTATATACCATGCTCACCAAACTGCCCAGTAAGCACTCTCTTAATGTTCATCCCCATATATTAATGCTACTCTCACTTTTGGTTAGAGAAGCTTCTCTTTTCAGATGGCAGTGACCTTGGGATGATTCAGAAGGCACCATGGTGCTGAGAAGAAGTGACAGAGGAGTGCTTAGCACTGACTTATCTCAATCACACCTTCCATGGCTCAGGGTCCATAGCAAAAGTGGTGGCAGAAAGAATGTAAGAGCCAAAGGAGGGGTAGGACTCCTTACAATGTGCTCCTCCAAACACAAAATGGCCTGGATATCAATGACCTCACAGTGCTTGACACTACCTACACATGACCATCATAAAAGGAAGAAACGATCATGACATCAAAATAAAACACAGACTGATTGAGAGGGTTAGGGGATATGATGCAGAGGGGAGTTTAAAAGGGGAAAGTGGGGGAGGGATATTGTTTACAGTTATGGAAGTTGTCAATAAAAAAAACGTTAGCACATGCTTCTGGAGTTCAGTTGCTATGGGTGGATGCCCTTGTGTGCTCATTCTCTGTCTCCCTCTGCAAATAAATGAATAAATAAATATTTTTAAAATATTAAAATGACTTCAAGGTATTGTTCCATTTATTTTTTTGTCTTCTTTACTTTTAGCAACATTTTGTAGTTTTCAATGTACATGTCTTTTGCCTCATTAAGTTTATTCCTAAGTATTTTATGCTCCACCCCATCAGGTATTGAAAATTAAACCCAGGCCTTTTTGTGTACATGATAAACACTCTAAGTGAGAGTTATATTCCAAGGACTTATTTATCTATTTGTTAATTTTGAGAATCTCACTAAATTGCCCAGGCTGGCCTAGAACTCTACCTGTAGTCCAGGTTTGGCTTGAACTTGCAACTTTCTTATTTCAGGCATCTGAGTAACTGGGACTACAGGTATGTTCTACCACATCTAGTTCCTAAGTGTATTGTTTGTGATGCTGTTATCAATGGGATGACTTTCTCAACTTATCTGTTTAATTATTCATTGCAGTTATAATAAGGCAACTGAGTTTTGAGTGATGATGTCATATCCTGCAATTTACTGAGTTTTTTTTTTCTTTAGTTCTACCAGCACTGCCCCCCATACATATAGAATCTTTGGAGTTCTCTGCATGTATATCATGTCTTTGAAACAGAAATAATTTTACTTCTTTCGGTTTGCATGTCCCTTAGCTTTGTCTTATCAAAGTGCTGTGTGATTTACAATACTGTTGAGTAGAAGTGAAAATGAGATGGCTTTCCTGAATCTCGATCCCAAAGGGAAAATTTCCAGTCTTTTACATGCGGGCTTTCATAGATGGTTTTCAAACATTAAAGAAGTTTTCTCCTATACCTATTTTGTTGAGTGATCTTCTGTTTATTTTTAAATGAACGCCATTATTGAGTGGGTTTTGTGTGAATGTCTATTAGGTGTATTGGCTGACTGCATTGCTCTGTTATTCACATCTACTGATTTTCTGTCTAGTTGTTTTATTAATTGTCAAAATCAGTTTTAAAATAATTTTTATTTTGTCTGGTTTTCCTTTTATCTATCAACTTTTGCTTTAGGGATTTTGAAAGTTCCTGTAGTAGGTAAGTGTTTAAGATAATTATGTCCTCTTATTGAATTGTTTATAATTTTGAAATGACTTCCCTACGTAATTGGTAGCAGTTTTTCTTCTGAAATCTTTATCAATGATATTAATGTAGCTACTCCTTTCTTTTGAAAGAAAGTGTATATATATATATATATATATATATATATATATATATATATATATATCTTTTACCAGCTTTTTTCTGCCTATTTACATTTTATGATTAAAGTGAATTTGTCAGTCCATAATCTAGTCTTGCTTTTTATTAACTTTGACAATTCATTTTTCACTGAAGTTATTATACCACTTATATTAAGTGTGATTATTGTTATAGTTGAACTTAAATTTGAGCCATAAAAATCTATTTTCTATTTGTTTCATCTGTTCTTTGTTTCCCTTTTCTATTTTGCTTGGTATTCTGTCAGTAAATTATGATTCAGTTTTATCTTCTTTGTTGGTTACCTATAAATATTCATTTTTCTTTATTTTAGGGGTGACTTTTTGATAGTACACTAATTTGTATGCACATAATAGCATTTTGTTCAATGTTTTATTTTGAGATACTTTACTTAATAGTATAACTTGCCATATTAGCAGGATACTGGAGAAAATGTATGATAACATATACATCCAAACATAAAATGGGTTTTTGTATGGGTATATCTGTGCAGCATGTCCATATGTGTGCATATATGTTCATATGCATGTACACATGTGTGCATGTGGAGGCCAGAGGTTGTTGTTGTTATCCTCTACTTTACTTGCTGAGTCAGAATCTCCTTTGAACCTAGAGGTTGTTGAATTGGCTAGTCTAGCTAGCCATGCCCTGAGGATGCCCTGTCTTCACCACTTGAGAGTAGGGCTTACAGGGGGGGGGGGCACCACTCTACCTGGGATTTATGTGGGTGCTGAGTATCTGGAGCATTTTACACAGTGAGTCTTCTCCCCAGTCCCAGAAAATGTTTTCAGTATAATTCAACACTCACTCATATTTACCTTCTAGAACAAAGCCAGAAATATATTTTCCTAATATGACATAGCATCTCTCTGAAAAGTTTTTAATACAGTCATGTTAAAAGCTTAATGCTTAGTTTTTCTTATTTCTTATGCAACAGAGAATGAGACAAGGAGCTTGCTCAGCTTTACTTCCATTCAACATTGTACTGGAGGTCTTTACAAAAATAAGCAAGATATAGAAATAAAATCTATAAAGTTCATAAGACATAATACTCTTACCACTTGTAAGCAACATTATTTTGTTAATAGAAATTAAAAATATTATTTATACATTATTAGAATTTAGAAATGAATTTAGGAAGAGTAATACATATTGATGTACTAATGTGCACTTTTTTCATGTGTGTGAAGAGTGTGTGTGTGATGTGTAGTGTATGCATGTGTGTGTATGTGGAGGTCAAAAACCATTGAGTGTCCTTTTATCATCCGTCTATGTATTTCTTTTCTTGAGATAGGATCTCTCCTTCAACTCAGAGCTGTTGTTCATCAGCACCTCAGAGATTCTCCAGTTTCTGTCCCTTATAGTCTTGGGTTGGTGGCCATGCCCAGCTTTTTACATAGGTTGTAGGCTCAAAATTGGTGGTCTCATCTGAGAAGTCCACGTCCTTAAGAAGCCACCACTCTTAACCACTGAACCATCTTTCCAGCCTACTAACATGAACTTTTATGTACCTGAAAAAATTCTAAAATAAAATAAAAAGATAAGGGTATAATAATGTTGAGATATTAAGCACCATTTTAGTAAAGCTAAGGAAATATTTGCTTGACCTTTACACAAAACACTTTAAAATATTACTGATAACTTCTTAAGTAGAAAGTTTAAAGATGTTAGTTCTTCCTATATTTGTCTATAGAGTTAATGCAATCTTTAAAAGACTCCCAACAGATTTATCCTGTAATATAAGAAAGCTTAGTCCAATATTTATATGGAAATGCAAAGGGCTATGAATATCTAAGAGAGTCTCAAAGCAGAACGAGGTGGAAGATGTGCTCTGTCAAACAGCAAGTCCTAGGTAAAGCCTAGCTCTCGAGGCTGTGTGGTACTCGCTGTGCCTTTGCAAGCAGACCAAGAGTACCCAGAGGCAGAGTTGTGCATATAAGTATGCCTGATTTGTGTCAACAGTAGAACTTTGGCCTGGGAGGAAAATGCCCTTTCCTTAGTGATAGTTTAATGTCAATTGCATATCCTCCTAATAAATTTGACTTCTGCTTCACCAATACATGAAAAATCACATTTTGGAGAACTATGCATTTAAACGTAAAAGTCCATGTAAGAATAATTCTAGGGAGATGAAATGAAAGAATATTTTCATGACCTAGTACTTTCTGAAAAGCACTAAGCATTTGTGAAAAAACTGACAATTTGGTCTATATTACAAGTAAAATGTTCTTATGTAAAAACACTGTAAAAAGAGTAAGGATGTAAGCTACAGAGTCAGAGATACTTTCAGTATTCATAACCAAAAAATGTTCATATTCAGGCTGCATTAAAAACTCTTAAATCAACATGAAAAACACAGATAGCTCAACAGAAAAAAATGGGTGAGTGATTTGATTTGATAGGTACTTCACAAAAAGAAAACTAAATTTTCATGGACATATAAAAATGTGTATGGCCTCACTAGCAATCAGAGAAATTCTAATATAAAATGCAATGAGGGTGTGGAGATGGCTCACCCTTAACAACAATGGCTGTACATGCATGCATGTCTGTAACCCAACGCCTACAACTTACAGAGCTGGAGAATCACTGGGTTTTGCTGGCTGAACAAAAAAAACTAAAACTAAAACAAATAACCAACAAACCAAAACAGGAAAAGCAGTAACTCTGGGGTAAGTGAGAGATCCTGTCTCAAGAGAACCAGCTGATGAAAGAAAATAGGAGGACACTCTTTTCTTTCCCCTGATTTCCACATGTGAGCACATATCTGTACCCATGTGTGCATATACCACACACACACACACACACACACACACACACACACACACACACACATACAACAATACCCCACGATGAGCTGTCACTACACACCTATCACAAACAATGGAAAAATAAATACAACAAGAAATAAAACACAATAATAATAGCAAATATAGGTGATGGAATAATTATAAGTACTCATTAAGATGTCTTGGAAAACACTTCCATATGACTCATCCAAATTGTGATTACCCTACCCTCTAACCATTACACTCCTAGGTTTGTGACAATACACACCATACTAAAGTACATGTAGCATACTCATGTTTGTAATAGCATTGGATATGTCTTTAATAGTAGAATGAGAAAATATAGCAACAATGAAAAATAAGTTCAAATGCAAAAGAATATAATATGTACATTCAATATCATATATGCACACACACTATATATATATTTCATTTAGTAAAAGCTTCAAAACCATGAACAACTAATCTAGTATGTTCCAAGTTTAGTCAGAAGATGGTCAGTAAGTAAGAGCACTTGCTGCACATGCTTGAGGACCTGAGTTTGATCCCTAGCACCCATGTAAAAATCCAGGCATAACCATACATATTTGTCACCTCATACTGAGTGGTGTGGAGACAGGAGAATGGCTGAGTTGCCAGGTCAGCCAGTCTGACTGGAAAACAGAGGTGCAGGATCAGTGAGAAGTTCAGTATTGGGGAATAGGGCAGAGGAGCCTCTGCATGCATGAGCACACATTTGCACACACATGTATACACACCTACCTGTACCACAAATACTATACATGCAACAGAAAACCAAAGAGGAGGAGGGAAGTGTGTGTTAGAGAATGCATTAATTCTCTGCCTGCCACTGTCAAAAATCATCACAAATTAATGACTTCACATAAACCAACTTTATTGACATATGGTACTGTCGATCAGCAGTTCTGGTCCCTTGGGATAGGATAAGGTGTGGACAGGATGTGTCCTTCTGGACATTCTTTCTAGAAAGAGCTGGTCTTTTGTTTTTCAGCTCCACAAGCTATGCATTTTCCTTGACTCCTGACACTTTCCTCCTTACCGATGCTGATGACATTGAGGCTGAGTTCTTCTCATGCAGTTGTCTGTCTCACCCTTGCTTCAGTGCTCTTATCTCCTTTTCAATTTAAGACCTTTATTATTACATTGGAACTACCAGAGTAACTTGGTATAATTGCCTCCTTTTAAAATTATTTAAAATATTTAATATTTGTATATATTTTTAAAATTTTTTGTTTATTTATTTGTGAGAGAGAGAAAGAGAGAGAGTGAGTGAGAGTGAGAGAGAGACAAAGAAAGAAAATGGGCATGTTAGGGCCTCTAGCCACTGCAAACAACTCCAGATACATGTGCCCCCTTGGGCATCTGGCTTACATGAGTCCTGGGGAATTGAGCTGGGGTCCTTTGGCTTTGCAGGCAAATGCTTTAACCACTAAGTCATCTCTCCAGCCCTCATTTTTCTTTATGAGGGAGCAGGGTCTCACTCTATTCCAAGCTGACCTGGAACTCATTCTATAACCAAGTGCTATAGTCTCCTTGCTGCTGGCAAAAAAACTCCCAGCCAAAAAGTAGCTAACAGGAGGAAAGTTGTTTACTTTGGCTTATAGTTTCTAGGGGAAAGCTCCATGATTGCCGTGGAAAGATGATAGAGCAGAGGCTCTGTCACATAGGTGACAAATAGCAGCAGAAGAATGAGCCAAACTTCAGCAAGGGGGGCCTGGCTATAGTACCTTTAATCCTGCCCCTGACAAGGCTCCACACCCAAATTGCTATCACCTAGAAACCAAGTATTCAAAATGCATGAGTTTATGAGGGTCACATAATTGAAACCACTACATCAAGGCTGGCATCAAACTCACAGAGAGCTTTCAACCTCCTGATTACTTTGATTACAACGCTTAGAGTAAACCACCATACATGGCTTGGCTAATATTCTTAATTCCATTCCATCCGATTCCCCTTTGCCATATGCAAGGTGACATAGTCACAGATCCTGGAGGTTAAGATGTGAATATCTTGGGGCAGGGCAGTATTCCACCTACCACAAGAGACATGAGGGGATTTCTTTTTCCCGTCTTTCCCTTTTCCAACTTTTTCTTTGAAAATGATCTGAATTGGGAATTGTGTTATTAGATCTTGCCTCACTACAGAGCTTTATAATTTTCCAGAAATTACATGTTTTGAGACTAGTGTAGGCATACATGTGTTCTATGTCCTGGTCTGGGTCCATGATAGAAACTTTGACACTTTCGATTCTGCCACCAGTGTGCTGATGCCATTTGAGTGTTACAACAAAGTTGAAACACCATGTTCAGTATCTTTGGAAATGTCAAAGGGAATCCATCTAGCTTCCAAGTTGCAATGCCGGCTGAGAACTTCTTTCCCCCAAATGTCTCCAGGAAGCCTTTTTTGTTTCTCACCCTGGGACATGCGTAGTAAATTGATTTTTTAGATTATATTATACAGTGTTGACTCTTAATTTTGTTTTAATCATTTAAGTTAGATGTCAACTTAGAAGCCAAAATTTTCACATTCTTATTTTAGTTGTGAAAATAAATTCCAGCATCAGCAGCCATCAAATTATGTCTTTGCCACCTCGTCTGTTGGAGTAGATTCTTTCTGAGATGACTTGGGAAAGGTACTCTGTGATTTCAGCATGTCAAGAATACATTCATGTGTTATGAAGACATGGTGCATTTGGCAAGCAGGAAGGAAAACAGATTAAATTATTAGGATAAGTGCATTTTGAGTGTATTCTTTTCTCTCAAGTGTTTGTCAATTTCCCTCCTACAAGTTCTGGGGGTAAAGAATGAAAACTGAATTTTGGACTGACTAGCCTATTTCTTTCCTAGACAAACCTTTTGATCATTTTTTTTTCTCCTCATGAGCCTTTGATCTAGTAAAACACAGTCCTTGGCCTTATCATGGGGGTTATTTCTTTTTTCCCCATTTTTTTATTGACAACTTCTATACTTACTGACAATAAACCATGATATTTCCCTCCCCTCCCACACTTTCCCCTTCATAACTCTGCTCCCATCATATCCTTTCCCTCTCTCCATTAGTGTCTCTTTAAATTTGATGTCATCATCTTTTTCGCCTATTATAAAGGTCTTATGTAGGCATTGCCAGGCACTGCGAGGTCATGGATATCACAGCAAATTCCTGTATGGACAGTAGCATTGTAAGGAGTTGTACCCTTCCTTTGGCTCTTTCATTCTTTCTGCCACCTTTTCTGCAATGGACTCTGAGCCTAGGAGGATGCAATAGAGATGTTTCAGTGCTGGACACTCCTCCATCCCTTCTTCTCAGCACTATGTTGCCTTTTGGGTCATTGCAGTGGTCATTCCCATCTGAAAAGAGAAGCTTCTCTAACCAAAATAAGAGTAGTATTAATATATGAATATGAACATTAAGTGTAGTGCTTTCAGGGCAGTTTGGTGAGAATAATTATGCATTTATCCAATCAAGAGCAGGATTTATACCTCTAAGGCTAATAAACTCCTTTGTCATAGGCTTTTGGTTAGGCTTTAAGTACCAGGCATGTATTCACTCCCATTGAGCAGGCCTTCAGTCCAACTGGAGAGTTGTTGGTTTCCCTGAGAGCAGACATGCTGCTATTGAACTTGTTCAGCCATTTGGCCTGTCTGGCCAAACTTAAGGCTTCTAGTGTCCACTGTTTTCACCGCTGATGATTTCTGTCTTCTATAAGGCTGCATACAGTGCAGCTTTTTCCAGATTTCAGTTGGCTTTTCTACAGGAAGAAGGTTTTCTGCTCAGCACAAGCTTGATTTCTCAGTGACTTTGCTACTCAGGCATGTGATGTCTTCAGCAATAGGATCTTACCATCTGTTTCTCAAGGAAAACCAAGGGTCTTGGCAATAGTCTGTAATATTTTGGAGGCAACAGGAACCTCCCTGGCTAACAAATCACTGGAAGGTATCACATTCCTGGCACTGAAAATTTTCTAGTAACAATCTATGGCTTCTGAATGTGACATTATTTTTAAAAGTAGGTTTTCATATGTCTTATTAATTTTGATTGACCCTCACCCCACCCTTCCTTTACACAATCTCTTCCCCTGGCCTCTCTTAGGTCTTTCCCCTCCCTGTAATCTGTTCTTCTACTTACATATATACAATACCATCTCCTTAAGTCCTTTCCTGTCCTCTCTCCCTTAGTCTTTTTCTAGCTCACTGGCCTTTGCTACCAATTTTTGGTTCCAGATCACACAAGTATATGCATTTGTAGATAGGATCCACATATGAGAGAGAACATGTGATATTTGGTTTTCTGGGCCTGGGTTACCTCACTTAGTATAATCCTTTTCAAATCCATCCATTTCCCTAAAAGTTTCATAATTTCAGTTTTCTTTACTGCTGAATATAACTCCATTGTGTAAATGTACCACATCTTTATTATCAGTTCATCTGTAGAGGGACATGTAGGCTGGTTCCATTTTCTAGCTATTGTGAATAGGGCAGCAATAAACTTGGTTGTGCAAGTTTCTGTAAGGTAGTGAGAAGAGTCATTAGGATATATGTCTAGGAGTGCTGTAGCTGGATCATATGGTAAGTCTACTTTCAGTTGTCTCAAGAACCTCCATACTGATTTCCCCAATGGCTATACCAGATTACATTCCCACCAACAGTGAAGGGTTTCCCTTTTTCTGCATCCTTGTCAACATTTATTGTCAATTGTTTTCTTGATGGTAGCCAATCTGACAGGAGTGAGATGGAATCTCAAAGTAGTTTTAATTTGCATTTCCCTAATGGTTAAGGATATAGAACACTTTTTAGATGTTTATATGACATCTATTTCTTCTGATGAGAACTCTCTGTTTAGTTCCATAATACTTTAAAAATATTTTACTTATTTATTTGGATACATAAAATAGGGAGAGAGAGAGGGGTGGGGAGAGAACGGGAGAATGGGTGTGCCAGGGCCTCCAGCCACTGCAAGGAAACTCCAGATACATGCACCCCTTCATGAATCTGGTTACATGGGTCCTGGAGAATTGAACCTGGGTCCTTTGGCTTTGCAGGCAAGCACCTTAACCACTAAGCCATCACTCCAGCCCCCCCCCCCCATAGCCCATTTTTTAAATTGGGTTGTTTGATTTTTTTATTGTTCGTTTTTTTTTTTGAGTTCTTTGTATATTCTGGATATTAATCCTCTGTCAAAGATTTTTTCCCATTCTGTAGGTTGTCTCTTTGCTCTATTCATAGTGTCCTTTGCTGTACAAAAGCTTTGTAACTTTATGAGATCCCAGTGGTTGATTAGTGGTTTTATTTCCTGAGCAATTGGGGTTATATTCAGAAAGTCATTGCCTATGCCAATATGTTGAAGGGTTTCCCCTACCTTTTCCTCTAGTAATTTAAGAGTTTCAGGTCTGATATTAAGGTCCCTGATCCATTTGGACTTGATTCTTGTACATGGAGAAAGACAAGGATCTATTTTCATCCCTCTACATATAGATATCCAGTTTTCCCAGCACCACTTGTTGAAGAGGCTATCTTTTCTCCAGTGAATACTTTTGGAAAATTTGACAAAAATCAAATGGCCATAGCTGCCTAGATTAACATCTGGGTCCTCTATTCTGTTCCATGGATCTACATGTCTATGTTTGTGCCAGTACCATGTTGTTTTTGTTGCTATGGCTTTGTAATATAACTTAAAATTGGGTATGGTGATACCACCAGCCTTATTTTTGTTGCTCAAATTTTTTTGCTATTCGAGGTTTCTTGTGCTTCCAAATGAATTTTATAATTTTTTTCCCTATTTCTGTGAAGAATGCCACTAGAAATTTAATGGGCATAGCATTAAATGTGTAGGTTGCTTTTGGTAAGATCACCATTTTCACAATATTGATTCTTCCAAGAACATGGGATGTCTTTTTATTTCCTTGTGTCTTATGCAATTTCTTGCTTGAGTATTTTAAAGTTCTCATTGTAGATATCCTTTACTTCCTTGGTTAAGTTTATTCCAAAGTATTTATTTATTTATTTATTTGAGGCAATTGTGAATGGAAGAGATTCCCTGATTTCATCCTCTGCATGTTTGTTGTTACTATATAGGAAAGCTACTGATTTCCATGTGTTTATTTTGTATCCTGCCACATTGCTAAAAGTATTTATCAGCATTAATGCTTTGCTGGTAGAGTCTTCAGTTTCTTTATGTATGGAATCATATCATCTGCAAATAATGATAATTGGATCTCTTCCTTTTCAATTTTTTCCCTTTTATGAGTGTCTCTTGCCTTATTGCTAAAGCTAAGACTTCCAGTACTATACTAAATAAAAGTGGGGACAGTGGACACCCTTTTCTTGTTCCTGAATTTAGCAGAAAAGCTTCAAGTTTTTCCCCATTTAGTACTATGTTGGCTTTAGGTTTGTCATAAATAGCTTTTATTATGTTGAGATATGTTTCTTCTATTCCCAATTTTTGTAATACTTTTACCATGAAGGGAGGTTGGGTTTTGTTGAATGTCTTTTCTGCTTCTATTGAGAGGATCATGTGAATTTTGTCCTTTAGACCATTTATATAATGTATTACATTTATTAATTTGCATATGTTGAACCATACCTGCATCCTGGGATAAAGCAAACTTGGTTAGAATGAATAATCTTTCTGATATATTCTTGTATTCTGTTTGCCAATATTTTGTTCAGAATTTTTTTTTGTTTATTTTTATTTATTTGAGAGTGACAGACAGAGAGAGAAAGAGGCAGAGAGAGAGAGAGAGAGAGAGAGCGAGCGCCAGGGCCTCCAGCCACTGCAAATGAATTCCAGATGCTTGCGCCCCCTTGTGCATCTGGCTAACGTGGGTCCTGGGGAACCAAGCCTTGAACCGGGGTCCTTAGGCTTCACAGGCAAGCGCTTAACCGCTAAGCCATCTCTCCAGCCCTTGTTCAGAATTTTTGCATCTATATTTATGAGGGAGATTGGTCTGTAATTTTCTGTTTTTGTTCTGTCTTTGTCTGATTATGATATCAGCATTATGCTGGCTTTGTAGAAGGAGTTTGGTAGGATTCCTTCCTTTTCTATTTGATGGAAAAGTTTGAGAAGCAGTGGTGTTAGTTCTTCCATGAAGGTCTGGTAAAATTCACCAGTGAATCCATCTGGGCCTGGACGTTTTTTAGTTGGGAGACTTTTTATAACTGCTTAGATCTCCATACTTGCTATAGGTTTATTTAAATGGTTTATCTCATCTTGATTTAATTTTGGTAGGTCATATGAATCAAGGAAATCATCCATTTCTTTCACATTTTGAAACTTAGGGGCATATATGTTCTTAAAGTATTTCCTTATGATTTTCTGAATTTCTTTGGTACCTGTTGTAATGGTGCCTTTTCATCTCTAATTTTATCTCTTCTCTCTTTCTTCTGGTCAGATTTGCTAAGGGTTTATAAATCTTGGTTATCCTTTCAAAGAACCAACTCTTTCACTGATTCTTAGGACTTTTGCTTTTTGGTTTCTATTTCATTAATTTCTGCCCTAATGTTTATTATTTCTTCCCATCCACTGATTTTTGGTTTGCCTTATTCTCCTTTTTCCAAGACCTATGGTAAAGTTTTAAATTGTTTATTTGCAATCTCTCTTTCTTAATATAGGCACTTAGATCTATAAATTTCCCTTGTAGGACTGCCTTCATTGTGTCCCACAGGTTTTGGTATGTTGTATTCTCATGATCATTTGAGTCTATGAATCAATTGATTTCCTTTTTGATTTCTTCAGTGACCTATTCATCATTCAATAATGTATTGTTTAGTTTCCATGAATTTGTGTATGCTCTGCAGTTTTTCTTGATGCTGATTTGTAGTTTAATCCCATTGTTGTTAAATAGAGTATAAGGGATTATTTCATTTTTCCTGTATTTGTTAAGATTCGCATTGTGTCCTAATATATGGTTTATTTTGGAGAATGTTCCATGTGCTGCTGAGAAAAATGTATATTCTGCAGCATCTGGATGGAATGTTCTGTACATATCTGCTAGGTCCATTTTTTTCCATGAGATCATTTAATCCAGATGTCTCTCTGTTTATTTTTTGTTGGGATGACCTGTCAATTGATGAGTATGGGGTATCGAAGTCACTGACTATAATTGTGTTTCGTGTTGTCTGTGACCTTTGTTTTAATAGTATTTGTTTGATGAAACTGGGAGCCCCCATGTTAGTTGCATATATGTTTAGGATTGTAATGTCCTCCTGTTGGAGTGTTCCTTTAATCAGTATAAAATGACCTTCTTTATCTTCCCCACTAATGTTGGTTTGAAGTCTATCTTGTCAGATATTAGCATAGCAACCCCTGCTTATTTCCTAGGCCCATTTGCTTGAAATACCATTTTCCATCCTTTCACCTTAAGATAGTGTCTATCTTTTATTGAGAGATAAGTTTCCTGGGGGCAACAAATGGCAGGATCCTACCTTTTAATCCAGTCTGCAAGCCTCTGTCTTTTGGTTAGGACATTGAGACTATCATTCCAAGCCCTTCTGGCTTTTAAAGTTTGTGTTGAGTAATCTGCTATTATTCAGATGGGCTTGCCTGTGTAGGTGACTTGCTTTTTCTTTTTACATGCTTTTAATATATTTTCCTTGGTTTGCATGTTTATAGTTTAATTATAACATGACAAGGAGAGGTTCTTTCCAGGTTTTGTCTGTTTGGTGTTCTAAAAGCTTCTTGTATCTGTATTGGCATTTCTTTCCAAATTTTGGGAGTTTTCTCTTCTATGATTTTTTTGAAAATGCCTACTAAGCTTCTGGACTGAAATTCTTCTCCTTCTACTGTACCCTTAATGATTATGTTTGATCTTTTAACAATGTCCCAGATATCTTGAAATTTGCATTCATACATTGCTATTAGCTTGTCTTTCTCTTTGTTGGACTGTATTAGGTTATGCCACCTGGTCTTCTAGTTTAGATATTCTGTTCTCTCTTTCATCCATTCAACTGGTGAGACTTCCCACAATTTTATTTTTTATTTGACTGACTGTTTTCTTCAGAGACTGTTTTCTTCACCCTGTTTTTTCTTCAGCATTTCTATTTTCTTACACATGTCTTGTAATGACCTCCTTTTTTCATTAAGCTGGTTTCTTGTATTCTCTTTCAGGAGTTTTTCTTCTTTAATTCCTTTGTTTTCTTCTTTGATTCCTTTTATTTGAGAATGAATACAATCATTTTTTTTGAAATCTTTGTCAAGCATTTCATCTAAAATAGTCTCATTGGTGATTATTTCTGATGCATTTATAATTTTTGGTAGGATTGTATTGTCATGAATCTTTGTGTTTCTTGTATTATAATGTGGTGACTTTTGCATCCTGAATTGATTTGATGCTTAGTTTTTCTACTTATCTGCAGTGTTCTTAGATGTGGTGATCCATCTTTATTTGCTTTCAGGATATGAGTTTAAGATGCCAAGTGTAGTTCTTGTACTCCAATCCAACTGCAAAAGTAATCCTAGGTGTTGAGTTTGCTTGCTAAGCAAATATTCCAGTGGACTGGGGGGAAAAATTTACTGCCACATTCTAAACTTCAACTGAGCAATATACACATTCAATAAAAACCAGCACAGAGTATGCAATTGTGGGATTAAAACAAAGCCAAAATCCCTAAGGGTGTGTGTTGCTATACATCCTTAATCCTATCAGCTGAGAGGTAGAGACTTCTGTTCTGAATTGGGTTCCAGGTCAGCCTGGATCTGAATCAGATCCTTCCCCCAATAATGAGAGAAGCAAAGGACAAAAAGCCCTATAAATCTGAAAGCATATAAAGCAACAACATTCAACCTCCAAAAACAGCTTATTTGAAAATGGTAAAGCCAACCAAGAATAAGTAACCCAACCCATATCCTGCCCTGACATAGAAAGAGAGATTAACTCTTCCAATGCAGGCCTATGCATCTGTTTTTAATTAATTAATTAATTAATTATTTTATTGACAACTTCCATGATTGTAAACAATTTCCCATGGTAATTCCCTCCCTCCCCCACTTTCCCCTTTGAAATTCCACTCTCCATCATATCCCCTCCCCCTCTAAATCAGTCTCTATTTTATTTTGATGTCATGATCTTTCCCTCCTATTATGATGGTCTTGTGTAGGTAGTGTCTGGCATTGTAAGTTCACTTTGTCAGTTGGCTTTGTTACCTTTTGGGGTGGCTTCCAATCTCACCAATGCTGAGTGCCCACCTCGATCCCTCCATGTTTTGCTGTGGAGCTGGAATTCTGATAAGCTCTGTTGGATGTGCTACCACTGGGGGCTGAATGCCAGAGGTTCATGGTTCTGATGGTTGGGGGATGGGAAAGTGCAGAAAGCCTGGAGTTTATCATGTAGTCCCACCTGTATCCCTTTTAATAGCTTCTTCATTGATCTCAGCTGTCTTTCCTTCAGATTTCTTGACTTTTTAAGGAGGCTGATGAAGTTGGAAAATCCCTTTGTTTGGTCTCTGCTGCTGCCACTGCTTGGCATGCCTGGTGGGCAGTGCCAGATGGGTGTGTAGATCATGTGCGTTGGTGGGCTGCAAGTGCCTCAGTGGGATTCTGGCCATTTCCTCCTTTCTAATGGATCTTGGTCTCTCCTGCTTCTCTGCTGTTCTAAGAATAACATATACTCCTTCACTTTTTAGAAGAAGAGGGTATTTTGCTGTGGTTTTGCTTAATCCCTCCCTAGGATGGCTTGTCATGACTCCTATGCTGCCATCTTACCTGGAAGCCATGGTGGTTATTTATAACCATATTGGAATACTGTCTACTTAACTATACTTGTGAATTTGATTCACTTTTTCTGCCCCCTATATTTATTTACATGGCATTTAGGTTAATTTTGGGCATAAACTTTGGTTCATCTCCTCCCTTAAAGGTGCCATGAGATGACTTACATGCTTGTAGAACATGTAGCTGTCAACTCTGCTTCCCCTATACAGCCCCAAGGTGAACAGATTGGTTGGAACTTACTCACTCATCCATTTGTCAATATTTGCCCAAATGGAAAGATGGGGAGACAGGTAAAACCATCTTCCAGCACTGCTGTCACAAACACTTTATCCAAAACAGAAAGCCATTATATACTGCACAGAGAATACTAGGCCCTAGACCTAAAGACCCCTATGATCCCTGCACAGTCAGTCATTATGGAGTCTGGAGGAAAGTAAGCTGAGTCTAATGCTTCCTTGGGTGATTTTAAGAACTTGATAGTCATTTTTAGGATCAGATTCTGGATTAGTAAAAATCCGACTTTCTCATTATATGGATGGTAAGTCAAATAACAGTGGGAGAGTATGGTGAGTTTACTTATCACATGGAGAGCTTGTTAAAACATAGTTTATTGATTTTTGGTCTCCACTCTCACATGTTCTCATTTAGATCCCACTTTATTCTGATGCTGCTTTTAGTGAACCCCACTACAAGTATTCCTTCCAGGATAGCATTCTCTCTCTCTCTCTCTCTCTCTCTCTCCCTTTTGAGGTAGCATCTCACTCTAGCCCTGGATGACCAGGAATTATCCTCCTACCTCTGCCTCCCAAGTGCTGGGATTAAAGGAGTGTGCCATGAAGGCCAGCTAGCATTTTCTTTTCATGCTATGCAGAAACTCAAGATGGAATTGCCTTACTTTAATAGGAATGGACTTTCAACTCTAGAATGCTCTTATAGAAATTCCTGAGAGAATCTGTGATTTTGTTAAGTAACAACGATGGTGTCTAACACATAGTAGGTGCTGCAGTTACCTTTTTGTTGCTGAGAAAAAGTGCCGTACCAAAAGCAGCTGATGGGAGGAGAATGTTTTAGTTTGGCTTAGAGTCTACAGAGTAAGCTTCCTGCTGGTAGGGAAAAGATGGTGGAGCAGAAGCTGGACATCACCTCCTTGCCACAGCAGGTGCCACACAGCAGGAGGAAAGTGATCCAAACACACACTGGCAAGCTAGAGCTAATAAGCCTCAAGATCCATCCCCAACAAGTCTCCACCTCCCAAATTGCCAACAGCTGCAGAGCAAGCACTCAGAACACATGAATTTATGGGGGGGGGGGAGAGTATCTGATCCATACCACCACACCAATTAATGGGTGAAGAATGAATCTTGAGCAAGAAATGAAACTGTGGAACAAAAAAAAAAAAAAATGGCACAAAGGAGTTAACCATAAACTTATAAATACTGAAAGTAGCCTTTAGAATGAAGCTAGTATTATAGTTTGGCAACTCAAGTTTGGAAACAGATAAAATACAAGATTAAATAAATTCATGTGGTGAGAAAAAAAAAAAAGACTGTACTTAGAAAGATATTGCATATATCCACAAGAAGTGGCACTGAGTTATTTATATATCAGATTGCTAGTATTTGCTTTTCAACTACTGCCCTGTGTTAGCTGCATGAATTCTGCACTTCTGAGCTTATGCGTTGACTGGAAAGTAGTTTTAAGTTTTGGTGGAGTGGCAGACTAAACACCAATATAAATCAGTGGCTTGTAGTACTAAATGGAATGAACAAAATGTTGCATGAATTGTAAAGGATGCTTAGTCTTATATTTTAAAGAGATATTGTAAAATGTAAGAATATATATTAGCCAATCAGAAAGGAGAGTATGAAATATAAGAAAAATTAGTAACAATAATGGCTTTATCCCTGGAGTTTCTGGTGAACCTTATCGGTACCGAATTTTGCTTTAATGGTGAACCACATGAGCAAGTATAGACAAAACTTTCCCTTAGGGAGTTTGATAGGGTCCATATTAAACATTTAGAATCCAAAAGGATTGCATCATGGGAGATTGCATCATAAAGAAGATGGAGAAAAATCGAAAACAGTGCAACAAAGGTGGAAATTTATCTTTGTTTTTGAATGAAAGGAAAAATAATATTCCTTGAGAATTAATAATTAGTATCTAATCCATGTGTGAATTTGAGGTCAGAATTCATGCCACCTATATAATCCAAATTAAAATTCAGGTAGGGAACTTATTTATCTTGGCTCTTGGTTAATAAGAAGCAGTGTTATTTTCTACATTTGTCAAAAAAAAAAAACCAGAAATCCATGTCTAAAATTTCTAAAAGATTACATTATGAAGCACAATAAAAAATTGTAATTAGCTATCAAGAAACTCATAAGGGTAGATTCAGGCTAGGTGCTATAGATGAATGAGACTATGTGGCGATTTTTTTCTGTGATTGCGTAAGTTCACTGAGAATGATCTGTTCCAGGTTCAACCATTTTTCCTCAAATTTCATTGTGTCATTTTTTTCTTACTGCTGTGTAGAATTCCATTGTGTAGATATACTACATCTTAGTTATCCATTCTTCTAGTGATGGACATCTGGGTTGATTCCAGCACTTAGCTATTACAAATTGAGCCGCTAAGATACCTTACATATCCAGCAAGCATCTCCTAGACTAGACACTAGGATATAAGGGGAGGGAGGGGAGGGGATCAAAGGGGTGGGAAACACAAATCTGGACCCAAACGGCAATGGTACCATAATTTTCTACTTACTAAAAGACAGACCAAATGGCTGATCCTTCATCAGGCCCTTACAGGGAACACCTGAACCACAAGACACTGGAGAGGGTAAGATCAAGACTAACCTTAATCTTCTACATCTTCCCTCCCTCACTTCCCCTCTCCCTCTCTCTTTCTCTCTCTCTCTCTCTCTCTCTCTCTCTTTTTTTTTTGTGAATTTCCTAAATCTCCACTGGAAAATTAATATTTTATTTTCTTTTTTTTCCTTTTTTCTTTATTAGTCAGTTCTGTATTCAGCAAATACAGTCAGTTTGGTACCATTATTAGGCTCATCCGTGACGTACCCCCTCCCCTTGGCCCCTCCTTGTTGAGGTATACGGGTCATCTCTCTCTCTCTTATCTCTAACTCTTGTATATTAGTTATTTTTTTCCTCATTTTCTTAGTGGCCACTGACCTGTAACTCCCAGAACCAGCATGGGGCTATCATCCACAATGAGCTTTTGATCAGAGAGACCTAAAAGGTTTCCTAAAAGACAGACAGATTTCTGTCAGAGTACTTGATGACCCACCAAAGGCTAGTGGTAAGACCCTACTGCTGAAGACACCTTATGTGATTGACATGCAAATTAGAATGGCATGGCTGGAAGTTGGAAGAGAGTCAGTCCCCAGACAGTCAGCACGTCTAGTGCCAGAAGGTGCTACAGGGGAGACTGGGGGAAAATGACCAATATCTGTTGAAGCAACGCATGGTCTAACCTGCTTAGCAGCAAATAACTTGTTGTGATGCCCACACAAGTGCAGTGGTGGCACACAGCCATGGTGGGGAACCAAGTGCTCTCAATTTGGCTAACTGATCCCCTCAGTGGTATGGGACCCATAGCTGGAGCTGGGAAACAAGTCAGAACCACATCCAAACATAAGCCCACTCTCCAATATCAAGCTACCATCAATTGTGGGCTACAAGAGGGCCTCCACCTATTAAATTCTCTATTAAAAAAAGTAAGGGTTATCTCTTTTGTCCTGATGCTAACTTACTCTCCGTTGGAGAATCTGCTTCTCTTTTTCAGATAGATGTAGATCCTAAGGAGAGAGCCACCCCATCATACCTCAAAAGGGCCCCGGCTGAAACTAAGAAAAATTGGAAAAACAAGCAAGGGGGCTGTTTTCCTGATGAACCGGATACCAGCACAAGGGGGAAGGAGATCAGCACAGAGAAAAATCAACTCCTACCAAATCAGAGAGCCAGAGCCTCAGAGGCCCCCAACACCTCATCACTGAAGCAGACCAAAAATGAACCCAACATGGCTGAGGGAAATTTTGCGGAAGAGGGGGCAGAAAGAATGTCAGAGCCACATGTTGGGTCATGATATGCAGAGACATTTAGCTTACCCATAACTGTGGGCTAACTCCACAATGTATGACCCGTATACCTCAACAAGGAGGGGCCAAAGGGAGGGGGTAGGTCACGGATGAGCCTAATAATGGTACCAAACTGACTGTATTTGCTGAATACAAAACTAACTAATAAAGAAAAAAAAATCAAAAAAAAAAAAAAAAAGAAACTCATAAGGAAACAGGCAACATAAATAAAAGATGGGGAAAAAAGAAACACACTGGGGGTGGTAGCACAGGGGTACATGCCCTTAAACCCAGCACTTAGGAGGCAAAGGTACGAGGATCACAATGAGTTTGAGGCCATCCTGAGAGTACATAGTGAATTCCAGATCAGCCTGGGCTAGGGGGAGACCCTACTTAAGGCAGAATTAGACTCATGGAATCTTGTTACTGAAATGATTAGATATTCAACTTAAAACAACTATGTGAAATATATTTCAAAAATTGAAAGGAAGACTTTAAGATATGAGGAATAAACAACTATAAAATGACCAAAATTATTAAAAGAATGAAATTTATAGAACTGAAAAATGTACTAACCGAAATTAAAAAACATTATGGCTAAATCAATGGGATGGTTCGAATGTAAAATATCCCCAAAGCTTCATGTATTTGTGATTAAGTTTTCTACTTAGTCCTCATCTTGGAGCATTTGGGAGGTGGAGCCCTGCTGGAGGGAGTTTGTCAGCTGGAGTAGAATTTGAGGTAGAGTACATCCCTGAGGGGAGTTCAGAGCTAGCTTGAGTTTTAACTGTCGGTGGCTCTCTCTCTCTCTTTGTCTGTGCTGTGGACATATTATGTTGTAATCCAGCTTCTGCCTCCCTAGTGAAGCTTCCCCTGGGATCTGAAATAAACCTTTTCCAACCATAATCTGCTTCTTATTGGGATTTGTCGCAGCAATGAGAAAGTAACTACAACAACTAAAGAAGTCGACAAAGCCCAGAATGGATCTAATAGAATGATCTAGAAGAGATACAAAGAGTAAAAACTAACTGAGGAAGTGGATAAGAGAGACAAAGACCAGGAGGTTAAGGGATGAATAGGATGGAATAAGAATATCTAAATATAGTTAATCAAAGAAATGAAAGTCATTACAGAAAGAATGGAAAATAGCCCACATATATGATGCATAGTTATTGATAAGTTTTCTAAATTACTTCATATACATTCTCAGTAGCCCAACCAAATCAAGTAGAATAAGTATTAGACAGAGTGTCAAAGACAACCAAAGGATCTTAAAAGCAGCCAGAGAGTAATGTACATTTATAAAATATGGTATTTGGGGGCTGGAGGGATGGCTTAGTGGTTAAGGCATTTGCCTGCAAAGCCAAAAGGACCCAGGTTTGGTTTCCCCAGGACCCACGTTAACCAGACGCACAAGGGAGCACACACAACTGGAGTTTTGTTTGCAGTGGCTAGAGGCCCTGGCACACCCATTCATTCTCTCTCTCTCCCTCCCTCCTCTTTCTCTGTCAAATAAACAAATAAATAAATGAAGATAAAATATGGCATTTTGAATTTTCAATATCAGCAATAAAATGTAATGGGATAATACGGTCTATGTATTTAAAAAATAAATAGTGAGCATTTTGGACATACTAAACAAAAATAATTCCTATTAGAGGCTGCCTAATGAGTAAGCTTCAAGTAAAAGGAAAATGATCCTAGAAGAAAAATTTAGAATATATGAAGGAATTATAAGCAAAGATTCTCTCAAAAGAAATGGTTAAAACTAAGCAGACACTAACTTTATCAAAACTTCTGTGGTTGAAGATTTAGTAAAGTGTAAGATTTTACATGTTCTAGATTCTTCTAATTCTTGGGAGGAGGGTAACAGCATTAATTAAATTTTGATCACTTATATCTTTATTTTAAAATTGCTAGGGTAACCACAGAAAGCTAAAATGCAAGAAGAGAGTCTGGAGAGATGGCTCCATAGTTAAAGGAGCTGCCTTGCAATGCCGGACCATCCATAAATTCCCAGGAACCCACAATAAAGCCAGATGTATAAAGTGGCACATGCGTCTGGCGTTTGGTTGCAGTAGCAGGAAGCCCTGGTGTACCCATTCTTTCTGTGTCTCCATCTCTCTCTCAAATAAGTAAATAAATAAATACTTTAAAAACTGCAAGAAAAGCATATAGCATAAACGTTCCAAATGAATGAATGAGAGTGAGAGCTAACTTTAAAAATGAAATAGAGGACAACTTAAAAAGAGAACCATAAAATAGAAGCATAATATAAAATATGTGAATAGAGTATAGAAGATATATAAATATAACTGTGATCATTACACATGGAAGTTAAATTCTCTGATTAAAAAAAAAAAATCAGTTTGGGCTGGAGAGATAGTTTAGTGGTTAAGCGCTTTCTTGTGAAACCAAAGGACCCAGGTTCTAGGCTCAATTCCCCAGGACCCATGTTAGCCAGAAGCACAAGGGGACGCATGTATCTGGAGTCCATTTGCAGCGGCTGGAGGCCCTGGCGCGCCCATTCTCTCTCTCTCTCTCTCTCTGCCTCTTTCTTTGTCACTCTAAAATAAATACGTAAAAATAAAAAAAATTAAAAATCGGATTGGGTTTTAAAATTAAGCTAAGTGCTCTTTATAGAAGACATTCCTAAAAGGCTAAGAAGAAGTCTTTGCACATGCACACCTGTACTCTTTGTACTCAGGAGGCTGAGGCCAAAGGATTGTGAGTTTGAGACCAGCCTGCGATATTGAGTGAAACTCTGTCTCAAACAAACAAGCAAACAAAAATGCCCTTAAGGACACAGAAAAATTGAATGTAAAAGGAACCCCATGCAAATTCTAAACAATAAAAGTTTGAGATAACTATATTGATTTTAGATAAAAGCATAACTGAAGGAGAGAGGAGAAAGCTGGCCTCTTTCAGGCAGTTAGTCAGGAACAGAAGCTCAAAGAGGGAACAAGGAGCTGCCATTCTGTGCATCTTGACAAAACTGAAACTTGGGTCTGATCCTGGCTCTCTAAGATAGTTAAAAGTCCAGCAGAAACTTCTGGCTTCTTCCTCAGCTTGGTCTTTGTGGATCACCCCCCTGAATCCAGGATCCAGTCATATCCATGAGCCAATCAGGTCTCTCTCATTACACACCTGCATCTGATGATGAGGCTCACCCTGATTGGGTGTTTGGCCCCTATAAGGGAGGTTACCCACATGGCCAGGCCCTCTCCTTTTGCTCTGTAGCCTGGTCTGAGCACACATATACATTTGTCTCTCCTTCCCAGCCTGGCTAAGACCAGCCTGTCTGGAAATGGGAGAGTACTTCTCTTGGCCTGGGTATTTTTGTGCATGCTTTCTATGCCATGCTTTGTGGTACATTCTCACTTTGATTACATGTGAGACTTTTCTTTGATCTGAGTCCATCACTATTTCTTAATCCACGCTGGTCTTATTTGAAGGGGATCTTTTGGTTCTTATGCTTTGCCTTCCACGTGTGGATGTCTCTCTGTCTTCCCTCTCCCTGTCCAAGCAGACAAGGAAAATCCTCGTCTGATTTGAGTCCTTCAGCTAGTTTCCTCCCTGGATCTTAATTTCTCCAAAAATAAACCACATAATTCATGATTTCTCTCTAAATAAACTTAATAATCCATACTTTTTACATCCTCACAGTCTGTTTATGCAATTCCTTGTTAAAATAGACAAAAGCCCAAGAGTTGGGGTTCATAAATTGCCTCTGAACTCCAAAATTGTTGTATCATAATCAGTGAAAGTGACTCATCACATGATTTTAAAAGTCGAATTGTTAGACTTTATATATTTAAATTGTTACATATCTTCTCAATTTATTTAACAGAGATAAGAACTTTTTAAGATAAATGTAGATTTTTGTCTTCTCTGTAACTGGTGGAATAAGGAGAGGAAATTTTAGTAAGTTAATGGAGAATTTAGCATCACATAACATATTTTGTAAGGAACATCATAGAATACTACAGCTTCAGAACATACATTGTTTCCATGGCACATAAAGAATATATGATTATCTGCCCTTGACTGTACAGGTCTTAACCAATATCAAATGTCAATACCACATGGACCACATCTATGACCATCATGTAATTGTGCTATAAAATGATAATTTATAGGGGCTGGAGAGAGATCTAAGTGGTTAAGGCACTTTCCTTCAAAGCCTAACAACCTGGGTTCAATTGCCCAGTACCCATATACATCCAGATGCACAGAGTGGCACATGTGTCTGGAGGTCATTTGCAGTGGCTAGAGGCCCTGGCATGCCCTTTTCTCTGTCTGTCTTGTCTGTCTCTGCCTGCTTGCAAATAAATAAATAATTAGTTAAAACAACAACAAAAGGATAACATAGGCTACCCAAAAGAAACAAATTAGAAATGCAGTTTTTTCTCACTGTTTGGGGGACTGGTTTCAGGACCCTTGTGGATATTCACATCTGGGTATTCTCATGCCTCTTATATAAGATGGTGTAGTATTTTGATATAACCTAAACCCATCCTCTAGTATGGTTTAAATCATCTGAAGATATTACATTGTAATACATGATGCGATGTAAATATTATGTAAATAGTTATACTGTACTCTTTAGAGAATAATGACAATGAAAAGAGTCTCTTTGTGTTCAGTACAGATGCAATTTCATTGTCCAAATATTTTTAACCCATGGTTGCCTGGATCTTTGTATACATAATCCCAAAATAGTCAAGACTGACTACATCCAAGTAAGTCATATATTGAGGAAGAAACCATGAGGCATTTTAGAATTGCGTGATAGTGGTTTATGTACCAAAATTATGAAGCCTTACTCAAATCATATCTAGAGATAAATGTAGATTTACGTATTTAGAAAATAAGAAAATTTCAAAACTAGTGAAATTTAGGAGGCAGAAAAGTGAAAAAGCATAAAACCAAAGATCATAGGATGATAGTAGAATGATAATGACAGGAAGGAATAGAATGGCAAACAAATATATAATAGAAAAAACAAAAATGTCAAAAGCTGATTATTTAAAAGCTCTAATGACATAGGTTCTCTCAAAGAATTAGTCAAAATATCAGAAAGGAAGACAAAATAAGTATTACTGTTTAAATCTGAAATGCCCTCCACATGCTTGTGTTTGGATGTTTGTTCTCCAGCTGGTGGTGGTGCTATTTTGGTAGGCTGTGTAACCTTTGTGATGGTGTCTAGCTGGCAGAAACAGGTCATCAGGAGCAAACCTCTGATGGTTTTAGTCCAACTCCTGATCTGGCCTTACTCTGATTCCTTCTCAGTCATCATGTGAACAGCTTTGCCACATCCTCCTGCTGCTACCAATGGAGCATCTCAGCCATGCCGTCCCTGCCATGTTGGACTGAAATCTCCTGAAACCATGAGCCAAAATAAGTCTTTCTTCTTTCCTTCTGTTGTTTCTATCAGGCATTGGTTGCAGCGGCAATAAGGTAACTAATGCAGTAAGTGAGGAACAAATGAAGAAACAGAGCCATAGATGCTGTGGATATGCAAAGCTAGCTCAATGTCATTGTGTTAAATGCAGTATTCCAAGTGTTGCCTGGGAAATTCCAAGCAAACCCAAGGGAAGTTGCAGCTGGTGTCCCTGGACTCTTGGGAATCCAGAAGACGTATAGGTGAGTGTGAGGCTGTGAGAATGCAATTCCAGAGAGGTTGCTGAGAATTCATGACATGAGAAAGAAGTAAACTTAGGAGCTTGGGAAGTGAAATGAAATGAAACTTTGGCTCCAAAGGATGAGATTTAACAGGGCGATTGTGGAAAGAGTACAGTGAATGGTGGTTAAAAGGCTACATACAATTCAGGTGCCTGTGTATCTTTGAGAACTTAAATCTTCAGGTGGTCTCCATCCTGCATCATGACTCTGACTTGCTTCAGGCCAACAACAATCCTTTTGATAATTCTCCATGGATGGTCATACATGTGGCATCTCCCCTGGCTCTGCTGGGCACTGCCTGCCTCTCTTTGCTTGGGGCCACAGGGATACACATGAGTCTAGCTTCCCATTCATCCAGCATGGCTGAGTGGGGAGAGTGTAAAACTGTTTCTTGGTCTGGGGGATCTTTTCTGCTTGCCTCTGCTTTATAGTTTGGGGAAATGTTGCACTTTGATGATGTGCATGATTTTCCTCTGGTCTCTGAATCTACCACATGTGTATTTTCCTTATACTCTAGATCCACCATGTGGGTGCTCTCACTATATCCAGGCCTGCTACCTGTGTAATTTCCTTAAACTTAAGGTAACCATGAGCTTAACTTTCAACATGACTCCTCTGAATTTCTTGGTTCTCCCTGTTATTCTTCCTTGAGCCTCACCATTTGCCATCTTAACTTCCCTCCATAGAAAAGCACACGGCAGATGCCAGTGTGTTTTTTCTAAGTCTCCCTACAAGCGCTCCTGAATTCTTTCCGTCACATGTTTGTGACTCTATTGCAGTCTTTCCTTGAAAGCCTTAGTTTTTCTTAAATGGGCTTTATGAAGTCCCCTCCACGTGCTTGTGGCTCTATTCCAGTCTTTCCCTAAAAACTTCATTTTTTCTTAAAAGAAACCTTATAAGTTATGCAGTGTTTTCCACGTGAGAGCGTGTTTCTTACTTCCCATGTGTTTATGACTCTGCTCCAGCTTCCTTCCTAGATCCCAATCTCCCTTAAATAAATGCCACAATCTGCAATTTCTCCCTTAAATAAACCCCGCAATTTGTGATTTCTTACTGAATAATCTTAATAATTCATAATTTGTCTTTATGGGGTCTGTGTTTATCAATTTTTTAAGGTAAGACAACCAAAACTTTGGGGTTCATAAATTTGGGGGGCCCCTCCCAAACCCCGAAATCATGCATCATTGTGAATATGGCTGTTGCAGTCAGGTTTGCATGGCTGGCAGAAATCATCTGACCAAGAGCAGCTTTTGGGAAAAAAAAATGGTTTATTTTGGCTTACAGACTTGAGGGGAAGCTCCATGATGACAGGAAAAATGATGGCATGAGCAGAGGATGGACCTCACCCCCTGGCCAATACAAGGTGCACAATAGCAACAGGAGAGTGTACCAAATACTGGCATGGGGAAACTGGCTATAACATCCATAAACCCGCCCCCAACGATACACTGCCTCCAAGAGGTGTTAATTCCCAAATCTCCTCAGCTGGGAACCTAGCATTGAGAACACCTAAGTTTATGGGGGACACCTGAATCAAACCATGACATTTTGCCTCTGGCCCCCATAAACTGTTCACCATCCATGATGTAAAATGCAATGAATTCAGTCCAACTTTCAAAGTCCCCACATTTTTTATCAGTCGTAATGATGTTCAAACATCCCCAGTAATCCAAGGTCTTTTAACTGAGCCATAATACCAAAAAAAAAAAAAAAAAAAAGAAAACCTCATAATAACACAGAATATATATTCACACTGCAAAGGATGGCATAGCAAAGAAATATTCAACCAATACAATATTTAAATAGGGCAAACAACAAGCTCTGTATCTCCAAGTCTAACTCTAGTCAGTGTCAAATCTCCAAGTTCGATAATTCTAACCAGCAACAAGTCTCTGGAGTTCCAATTTCACCCCTCCAGCTAGGCTGCTTACAGTCCTAGAAAACTTCATCCAGGCCAACAGCTCTCCTTGGCAGCCAGCTCATGGTCCCAGCATCTCCACTGGGTCTCCACTGCAACCCATGGTTTGTCCTCACGCCCCCATCGGGTCTCCATGTAGGCATCCATCAAATCTGTTTGACATTGCCCATGGCCATTTCTAAAACACAAGACTGTGTTGCAAATTCAATGACCCTTTCTATCTTGCATTTCTTATACCCCATAATACCAGGTAGGTTGCAGTTTGTTAATGGTGGGCGGGGGGGAATAAAGCAGACTTTGAAGAACAGGACACTCCTTGAGCATTTAGGCCCCTTCAAAAGAATCTACATTCTTCCTGTTGCCCCAATGCAGGTCAGCTGGCTCAATGTCAATGGTTGCAATCTCTCAATTGCAGCTGAACAGGCAGCAGTTTTGGCCTAAAGATTGCTTCAGTGCCATATCCATCTGTTCACACCTGTCCATTTCTAAGCAGTGCAACCCTGCACAACTTCTCAGGACACAAGCAGAACCTCTCACACAAACTGCTTCTAGCCCAGTCCACGCAAAGCTCTTTCTCACCTTCACAAGCCAAACCTCACAGTCCATACTTCTTACTGCATTCAGGTCTTTCAACTCTGACCAGAATAGTCTGTCAAGCTGTATTTATAGCACAGCAAGGTGTCTCTTAAGCCAATATTTCAAATCCTTCCATATTCCTCTTGCAAATCAGCTCCAAAAGGACAAAGCCATGCAGTCAGGTGTCTAGCAGCAATCCTACTCCTTGGTACCAACATTACTGTTGCAGTCAGGTTTGAATTGCTGGCAGAAATCACCCAACTAAGAGCAGCTTTTTGGGAAAAGGGTTTATTTTGGCTTACAGGCTCACAAGGGGGAAGCTCCATGATGTCAGGTAAAATGACGGCATGAGCAGAGGGTGGACATCACTCCCTGCCTCCAGCAGGCGTTAATTCTCAAATCTCCATCAGCTGAGAACCTAGCATTCAGAACATCTAAGTTTTTAAAATGTTTTTGTTTATTCTTATTTATTTATTTGAGAGCGACAGACGGACACAGGGAGAAAGGGTGGGGGGAGAGAGAGAGAGAATGGGCATGCCAGGGCCTCCAGCCACTTCAAATGAACTCCAGATGCATGTGCCCTCTTGGGCATCTGGCTTACGTGGGTCCTGGGGAATTGAGCCTTGAACAGGGGTCCTTAGGCTTCACAGGCAAATGCTTAACCACTAAGCCATCTTTCTAACCCAAGAACACCTAAGTTTATGGGGGACACCTGAATCAAACCACCACAATGGCCATAGACAACAGGCAAACAAATGGGTGTATCTCTGCTTCACTGAAATTTGTGGACACTGAAATTTGGATTTCATATCACTTTCACAGGGTGCAAGACATTCTTCTTTTGATTCCTTTCAACCAATCACAGTTATTAAAAATATCAGCTTTTGGGTCATACAAACAGGCAGTGAGCCCAGAGACTTCAGTTTTCTGATGTCTGGCATGGAATCCTGAAGGAAATACAGGTTCTGGTCCTGAAAGCCTTGGTTAAAACAGGTGTTTGTCAAAGCAAAGGTTCCATGAGTGGGAGCAATAAGCCTGGCTTCAAGCTTCCTGGAATGGCTCAGCCTAAGAAATCCTGGGTGGCTCCATGGGCACCTGTCGTGGTCCTTTATACTCTAGTATGTCTCAGCTCGAGCAGCAGTTTAGGTTTCTAGTCTCTTCCCTACCACTTCTTTCCTTCTTTCTAGAGTTAGCAAAGGGCCAAGGAACTAAAGTGTGCATTGATTATGCAAAACAAAGTAACATTTACCTTGGGGCAATATACAGATTTTTCATTATTTCTCTTAACATCTTGCAGCCATTGAGTGTATAAAGGAGAGCAGCCCTCATTTATAATAGTGCTCATAAGAGATGCTGTGGCTTTTGTGTATGAAATTCTAATGATTAGATGACATTGTCATTTAGAGAGGAGGGCCTGAGGGCTAAGGAAGCCCTTATAGGATCCCAGCTCAGGCTTGCATTTATAATGATAAGAAAGTATAGCAGATCTTCACTTTATCTCTCAACAGCTGTGCAGTAAAAGGAGCAGTGATCTTGAACCTTAAGAATTGGATTAAGAGTCCAGCTTGAGTCTGTTAAGTTTATTACTGTGAGAAAGTCACTTAACTTCATGGCAAGTCAGCCACAGTAGCCTGTTCTTTAAAATAGTGACAATAGCTTCATTCATGGGGTTGAGAGGTCACCAAGAGATAATTGATAGATGCAGGCTTTGGCAAAGTATGACATCGGAAGACCTTTCTAGAGTCATCTCCAGATGATCCAAGGCTTTCCTGAGCTCCAAAGACCTTATTTGAGAAGATAATGAAGGTCAAGGAAGAAAACCAAGTGATTCCTTGGTATGGGAGTGAGCCTCTGTCTCTGTTTCTCTCCCCTGGTGGATTGGCTCTCTTTTCCCCAGGTTGAGCATGTTCCTGGATCCTTACTTACTTGTGCTGGTGAGCAGCTTGTTCAAAAGACTCTTCCTTGCTGCCAGGTGGCTGTGAAATTTGGGCTCTGCCCTCAGGGTCCAGTGTCCTTCAGCCTCAATCTCTAAATGGATAAGTACTGCTGCTCTGATACCTTATCCATAGGGCAAGGTGCACAGGCTCTTGTGTTGTTCTGTAAGCATTTCTTGGGTAAATGTGTGAAATATGATGTGTGTGTGTGTGTGTGTTTATTTGTAGAGGCTATAAATCCTTTGAAATGCCTAGACTGCTAAATAGTTGTTTGAGAAAAAAGGAAGTTAGGCCATCCAGTTTGCCTGAATTTGAAGTTTTTCCCAGGTCTCCAAAGACCTCACAGGCTAGGTGCATTCTGTGTGTTTGTTGGTGAGACTTGTTTGCAGAAGTCATTATCAGAGCTTTGCATGTTTAAGTAGCTGCCTAAGGGAAATCAAGGCTGAATGAAAGCTTCCAGAGTGGGTTCTCTGTCCCATATTGGAGCTGATCAAAGATGCCAATCTCCAGATATTTTGATAAACACTGGGGTCCTTCAGGATCTCTCAAATTAGATGCTGCTGCCAGACATTTGTGTATATGTTGAGTTAAATAGGTTCCTTCTACCAGGAGATGAGGCCAGTTTCCTTGTTTTAGCTACTGAAACTTTCACTCCTAGTAAGGTATGCTTCAGATGGGGAAAAATGGGTACCTACATGTTTGATTTTCCCCATAAGGGGATTCCACTTAAGGGCCCTTCCTGGTGGTAGTGTGTCTTAAGGGCAACTCTTGCCATGGAGGCATGACAGCTGGGAGCAGCTGAGCACACGTGGGTGACTCAGGAACTCTCTTAGTCAGTGGATCACTGCTGGCTTAGCACTCACAATTGCCACGTCCGTATATGTATGTAGTGCGCTTAACTGTCAGTGGTGCTGGATCCAGGTTCTGCATCAATAATGCAGGACCCAGGTCCTTTATCAATTATGCATGGGATCTGATTTTTGGAAAAACAGAAAAGCTAGAGCCCTATAGCCAAGAGTCTCTACTTAACTAATATGTGATGGTCTAAACAGTGTATTTTTATTTTATTTATTTATTTATTTAGAGAAAGATGCAGATATAGAGAGGGAGAATGGCCACTCCAGGGTCCCTAGCCACTGCAAACAAACTCCACATGCATGTGCCTCCTTGTGCATCTGGCTTTACATGGGTACTGGAGAATTGAACATGGGTCCTTTGGTTTTGCCAGCAAGCACCTTAAATGCTAAGCCATCCCTCCAACCCAAGGCACTGTATTTTTAAAAATGCTCCACACATGAACTTTAAATTGAACCAGGAATCTGAACCATTGCTAAGGTGTGAAGGATTAGCAAATTGATTCCTAGTGGACCAGATAGTAAATATTTTACAATTCATTTATAATTACTCCACACTGCCATTGTGGTGCCAAAGTAGTCATTGATGAGTGTGACTCTGTCCTAATAAAAATTTATTTATTAAAATAAGTAGAAGGCCAAATTTGGCCCTTGGGCTATAGTTTGCTAACTCCTGCTATCAAATCTTTATGCGGTGTGTTTATGTGTTTGTGAAATTAAACACTGGCTCCTTTCACATAGTGGCCTGACATGAAATAGTCATTCCATTAATAACAAATTAAAGTGAATTCAGTGAGAAAGCCAGTCTTATAAAATGATAGAATTATGGGTGAAAGATGTTTATGTTAAGGGCTGGAGAGATGGCTTAGCCATTAAGGCACTTGACTGTGAAGCCTAAGGACCCAGGTTCTATTCCCCTATACCCACATAAGACAGATTCACAAGGTGATGTATATGTCTGGAGTTCGTTTGCAGTGGCTAGAGGCCCTAGTGTGCCCATTTTTTGCCTCTCTCTATCTGCCTCTCTCTCTCTCTCATAGAGAAATAAATATTTAAAAAATAGATACTTAAAAAAGATGTTTATGTTAAAAGTTTAAGAGGGGTGGGTGAGATAGCTGAGCAGTTAAGGTACTTGCCTGTGAAGCCTAAGGACCCAGGTTTGATTCCCCAGTACCCATGTAAGCCAGATGCACAGTATGGTGCATGTGTCTGGAGTTCATTTGCAGCAGCTAGAGGTCCTAGTACACCTTTTATCTCTCTATCTGATTCTTTATCTCTCTTAAATAAATAAATAAATGTTTTTAAAAAGTTTAAGATAATTGATATGAAATTCTTTTTAACTTTGTTTTAACTTTGTTGAACTCACTAGTGAAATTTTTCAAATGGATTTAAATTAAAGCCTGTATGTGCACTTGTGAGTGTATGAGACAGGGAAGAGGAAGAGATAAAAACAAAGAGAGAGAGATTGATTATTATCTTAGCCAAAAGGCTGAGATGTGATTAGTTTTGTATAAATTTTATTTGCCTGTGAGGATATAAATATATAGCAATGAATAGGACTATAGTTATTCAACTAGTCAGTGTCTGTCAAGTGCATTGTCAGTTGACTGAATTGGCCAGTCTGGTAGTCAAACCCACGCATTGGTAACCTCTTGCTGACTCCATACTTATCTCTGTGTTTCAATGATGAGTATAATCTAGCTAGAGGACCTATGTGCTGCCTCTGTAAGTCATGAGAAGCCCTCGCTTGGAAATGAGTGTCTCAGAGCCACTGGCAAGCCACTATCAAGAAATGGGGGCTCACAACTCTTGCATCATAGCCTCAGAAATGACAAAATGGTCTGAAAGCACAATTGTGAGAGCCAGACATGTTCCAAAATAATCATGTAATACTTGGAAAAGTAGTACAAAGAAATCACTCTTGAATAGAGGTACTGAAAAAGACAGGCCAGCCACTTATTTTCTCTTCTCCTGTTTGGTCAATTGCCTTGATTTCATTATTAGCCTGTCTATCCAACTGATTGCATACAGAGCATCTTTTAAGCAAGCAGGCAAGTGCCTTTTTTTAAAATTAAAAAAAATTTTTTTTTGTTATTTTTATTTATTTATTTGAGAGCGACAGAGAGAGAGAGAGAGAAAGAGGCAGATAGAGAGAGGGAGAGAGAATGGGCGCGCCAGGGCCTCCAGCCACTGCAAACGAATTCCAGACACTTGCGCCTCCTTGTGCATCTGGCTAACGTGGGCCCTGGGGAGTCGAGCCTCGAAGCGGGGTCCTTAGGCTTCACAGGCAAGCGCTTAACCGCTAAGCCATCTCTCCAGCCCGCAAATGCCTTTTTATTTTAATTTTTTATTTATTACTTATTTGCAAGGAGAGAGGAAGAGAAGAATGGGAGAAAGGGAGAAAGGGAGAGAGAACAATAGAGAGAGGGGATGGGCACACCAGGGCCTCCTGCCACTGCAAATGAACTCCAGACACATATACCAGTTTGTGCATCTGGCTTTATGTGGGTACTGGAGAATTGAATCTGGGCCATGGGGCTTTGCAAACAAGTGCCTTGAACTGCTGAGATGCCTCTCCAGCTCAAGAGCATCTTTTATATAAACTGCCCCTTTTATTGGGGCAGGAACTTGGTATTCTTAAATTCTGGCATCCTAGATGTAGAAATGGCATAGTGTGTGAATGGTTTGACATCAACTTCTTGGATCTCAAGTAGTCTTGAGCACAGGGGTATCTGGTAGACAAAGACTGCCTTTCTGAAGCTTGCCGTGACCATTCAGGTTCCAGAACATCCTGACCTGGCTGCAGACAGTGTGCAAGGATAGCCAATAGGATCAATAGATCCTAGAAAGAGTTTCCTGCTCTGGAGCTCTTGTAGATAGCATGTAGAGGTAAGGGATGTCATACTAAGCCATGTTTATGCACAGGCAGTCACTGGACATCATGGAATGGCAATGATCTGTTATTAAGAAGAGCTTCTTGGGGCTGGAGAGATGGCTTAGCAGTTAAGCACTTGCCTATGAAGCCTAAGTACCCCGGTTCGAGGGTCCATTCCCCAGGACCCACGTTAGCCAGATGCACAAGGGGGTGCATGCGTCTGGAGTTCGTTTGCAGTGGCTGGAAGCCCTGGCGCGCCCATTCTCTCTCCTCTCTCTCTATCTATCTCTGTCGTCTCTGTCTCTCTCTCTCTCTCCCTCCCTCTCCCTCTTTCTCTCTGTCTGTCCCTCTCAAATAAGTAAATAAAACAAAAAAAAAATAAAATAAAAAGAAGAGCTTCTTGGAACAAAAAGAAACCTGACTTTGGCACAGCAGCAGGAGAGAATTTTAAAATTTTAATGGAAAACTAAAATTGCTCAGAATAATTGAAACTGTGTGCCTTTCCTCGTGTGGGGTGTCCAGATGGAACTTCCCTCATACAACAAGTCACTGTTCACCCAGGACCGAGCCTGTGGAGGGGTGCCTTCCTGTGTTTCTACCTCTTCTTCATACAGCTCTTATGTGAGACCTTCCCTTCATGTGTCCTAGATTGTCGTCTCCTTTCCCTCCTCCTCCCACCCTTCTCTTGCTGCTCAGTAGCAACCTTCCTGATATTAGCAAGATGTCTATTATAGTGTCATTAAAAGAGCCATAGTCAGTGCGAGGAATGACTCATGTCATGGAAGACTTAATAATTCACTGTAATAAAAGTATAAAGTTTTATGATAAACCACTCTCAGGGGAGTTAAATATAATCCTTAGCAGGTCACACACTGGCTACAAAGCTTACATTTGTAATGGTAATTTGAATTTACTACATAGCCTTTAGTTTTTAAGCGTTTGTGTGTCATTAGACCTTATAAATTGATTTATGTGTTTCAACTCCAGTATAATTCTGCATAAAGGTACAATAAATTTTATAGATTGGAGATATGGCATCTAAAACATTTTAATAACATTATTATTCTAAATTCATTTAAATGGCATTGATGAACAGCAGCAGCAAAGATGCCAAGGTTCCAGAAGTGTCATCAATTGAACAAGGAGGGAGTAGCAGTCCTAGGTGGGGCCTTGCAGCTTGTCAACCCCACTTCCATTTCCTGGCCTTATCTACAAATAGAGACTTCTGGGACTGCTCTGAAGAGAGTGTCTACCACAGTGTGGCATGCATGGGAAACCAAAGCACTGGGTAACCCGCTGATGATGGGCTCACAGGGGAAAGGCCCACTATGACCCTTGGAAGCACTTTTCTATGATTTGTGAAAGTGAGTGGGATTTTCTCTCTTCCAAGGGGATGCAAAGAGCTTGGCCAAGCTGCTTTCCTACCAGGAAATGGAACTGGCAATCTATTCCTTAATTGCTTCCTTTCTAATACCTGAAGTGAAGACATTTTTTTTCACTTTTCATTTTGTGTATAACAGATTATACTCTATCTCCTCACCCCTGCTCCTATTACTCTGGGAGCCCTCCTCAGTGGGCTTATAGTATTCACTGTGGAGTTATGAAGACCTCAGTCAGTCCCTGTTGGGGAGCAGGGTCTGTGCCCCCTGATATTCCTATCCTCTCCGTGGCTCTTAAAATTTTTTGGTCCCACTCCTCCACAGTGTTCTCTGAGCCCCGACATGCCTGTTGTTAGTCCAACTTAGTATTGAGTTCTCTATACTCTGGACTTCTACTATGACAGGTTTGGATTGATCACCATGTCTATCACCATCCCCCTGGAGCTGGTTGTCAGGCTAGCAGTGAGAGCAGTGTTCATGCTGCTTCCTCTGCAATTTCTCCTGGACTCTAGAAGATGTGGCAAGTCTCATGGTGGGCAGTCAGCTATCTTTTTGTCTTAGGGATGGATTTTGGCTCTCCTCTGTTTTTTTTCTGCCATCTGTACAATAAAGCAGATGCTCCAACCAAGAGTGAGAGAAGCTTGGATTAAAGGGGGTATGAGAAGTATTTTGAGATTTTTTTTTTTTTTTTGGTGTGCAAGACCACTCTTCCACAGAGCAGTGGGGGCTTTTCTATGAGGTCTGAGTGTCCTGACCATGGGATTCTGACTTGCTTTCCAGTACCAGATATGAGTTCTCTTCCACTGATCAGGCCTCATGTCTAATCAGAGAACAGTTGGTTACCTGCAGAGGTTGCATGCCACTATTGCACAAGTGTGTACTTGTTGTCCAGCTGGTTGATTTTGTAGTCTGCAGGGTCTCCTGCTTATTCGTGCTGGTGGTGACTGTTGTCCTCAAGGGGCTTCCATAGTGCTCCCCAATGCTATGAGGGCTAGCCAGGAGGGAGATAGATGAAGACATGAAAAAAAAAAAAAAAGAATAGAAGAATAATGAAAGACAAGAAATGAATAAAGAGAAGAAAAGAAAGGCAGGGGAGAGAGAAGGGCTATGAGGAGAGAGGGAGACCACTGCATGTCTGGAGTGTCCAGGGCTGCCCTGGTTCCTGGTTCCTGCCTTTGCCTCACTGGCAACTATACTTTTGAGGAACGTGTCTAGACCACATGCTCCCTTCCCTTTCATTATCAGAAAAAATAAAGGTCAAATAAACTGGATTATGAAAACTGAAAACCAAAACCCACAGAAACAAAAACCTTGTTTGTTTCATGGGCTGGGATCCAAGTGGTGCAAATACAAAGCCAGCTCTTGATGCAAACTGGTGGGGGAGGGGGAAACCGGTCTTCTTACTCTACTTTCCAAGTCTCCCTGCCTCTCAACTTTTCACTCTTTCTCATTGACAATGCTTCAACTAGCTGGCACAGAAGGAATTAGGACTCCTTATATTTTCCTTCTGACTTTGCAGACTTGGGGGCCATTGCTCCCTGGCTTCCGGTTTGTGTAAACTTCATTTACATCTGGCAGCATGCTTGTAAGTCAGATAATGAGATACTGAATTTGGTGAAAATACTTGATAAACTGTATTGTCTCTTCTAGAGCTTTTATTTGGGCATATGTTTTTTTTTTTTACATATCTACATACATATACATATGTGTGTAAGTCTATATTATATGTATACAAACATATATACACACAGAGAAATTTGTATTTTTTTCTGTTTTCCTTTTTGAATGCTATTTTCCCTAAGCTGGCTTGCTTTCATTGTGGAGTTCTAGGCTGGCCTGCAATGACACTCAGTGGTCTGGCCTTCTCAGATGGGTGCTTCTTACCATATCCTACTCAGCACCTGCACAGCAGAAAACCCTTATCTTATTCTTGGGGTTAACCTCCAGAGGCCCTCAGGACTCATTGGATGTGTCACTGTCCAGCCAGCTGGACAGGTTGAGCTACAGTTTGCTGGAAATATATTAAAAGTGTCTTGGGAAATGATTCTTACAAATGTTCTCACTCCTGGTGTGGTGCAGACTAGACCCCTAGTGTACAACAGAAAAGAATTAAACTGTAACAAGAAACCCTCACGGCACCATGATGGCTTATGAAGTGTGAATCCAAGGAACTAAATAGGAAAAATGCAAGTTCTAGTAACTTTCTCCTAAGGCCCAAACCAATCCTCATAGAGCAGGGACTGGACAGTAGGAGCATCCTCCTTGTGACAACTTAGCTTTCTGTGCACTTTCCAGGGAGCTGAGGTAACATTCTCTGTCTTCTCCACTCCCTTCACCATGTCCCATAGAGATATCTCACGGGAATTATGGCTAGCAACCTTAGACAGCCTAACACATGGACAAATCTGGCAGTCACTTGTATAAAGTGATTCATGCACAGAACTTTCTGGTGGGTATGGCCAACACTCAATGTTATTTCTCTCAAAGCAAGGACACTTCTGAAATCTTTATTTAAAATGCAAGTGGCTCAGAGACAGAGAGAGTTAATAGATATTTATCAGTCATTAATAGTGTGGTGAGAATGCGCATTATCAAAATCTAGGGAGCTGAACAATCAGGACCCTTAGAGAGTGAGACAGAGCAAGGGAATTTTGGTGAATGAAATTTTATTTGAGTTTCTTATGAAGTGTAAGAGAGGATTAAGGAAAATGAGTCTTGGAGAGATTAAGAATTGCCCAAATATTTATTCTTTCTTGCCATGACCTCGCCTTGGTCTGCCTCTTCAGATAACCCTAGAGCAATTCTTTCTACTTTCCTGTTCTGACTCCAAAGCCAGCTAGTAGTTTACTGCGTGACAGTAAAGGCAAGGTTCTTTGTGCTCCTTCCCATCAGACAAGTCCACGTGGACAAGCTGAATGTCTTCAGGGAAGCCCTTAACTATTTAATTCCACTCTGCCAGGTCTCTTTGATTCTCTAAGTCTCCATTTACTAAGCCAGATATACTTTCTCAGGCAACTTAAAACCATGAACAAATTTAGATCTAGAATTTCATTTTAATAGAATAACCAGGCATAAGGGTGACAAGGGTGGTTTATTCTAAGGGTTATTTTTAATTGGGCATACCTCAAATGTCTAAGATTGAGACCAGTGACTCTTTATTCCCTCAGGCCTGGTAGAACATGTTTATGGGGAGTACTGCTTGAATCACGGTTGAACCCACAAAACAGATATTTGGGGCAGAGGTACCCAGTGCATTCTGAGAAGGAAGTATTATTGGAGAAAATTCATTCAGTATTCTGGAGGGGCAGCTTTGAGCCAGGAGCCAGAGTGTTGGAGGGAACAGGCCAGTCTAGAATAGTGCTGGGTGACTCCAAAGCATTCTGAATGTTTGCTTAGGAGGCTGACTGTGTTTCAGTGAGCAGATTTACTTATGGTGGAGAGTGGTACTAGACAGACCTTATACAAGTTGCCTAGTCTTGACTATAAATATTTCTTTCTGTTCTTTCATTCCACTCCCTCTCTACCCTTTCCACTCTTGTACTTCAAGCCCATCTGACTCACCTTTATTAGCCCTAAGATGTAAAAACTACTTTTCCAAAACTCTGAATACTCTAGTGGTATTTTAGAGGGCATTCTTTACATAACTAGTATCCCTTTCTCCTTTTGTCTTTCCTTCCTTTCCTTTCTCCTTTCCTCCCTCCCTTCCTTCTTTACTTCTTTCCTTCCTTCCTTTCATTCTTTATCTATTATGAATTCAGTTTGATCTCAAATATTTGCAGATAATCATTGGACCCTCCAGCTAAGACACAAGGAGGATGATATTTCTTAGGACTGCCCCTTTTTGGAAAGTCTATAGTAGCTTAATTATTCCATGTTATTCTATTGAAAGTATTGTCTCATATTTTTCTTCTTGTTTTTCTCCACTCCTTTGCATGCATGTATGTAGTTCTGTAATATGTTGCATTAGAACATGTGTGGAGGAAGGTATGTGACCCTCTAGGCCTACACAAACCTCCAGTTGGAACTATTAGCCACTTACATGCACAATTAACCAGCTGATTCTTAGATTGAAGGCTGAGGAAGCTAATTACAGGTGCAAAAATTGCATCCAGATAAAAGGAGGTTGATCTGGACATTTAATCTTTAAACCTTCTTCTTCAGGGTGACTAGGTTGTGTGTGTGTGTGTATTTATTTGACATTGACCCAGATACTTAGTTTGATTTCTTCATATTGCTAATGGTATTGGTGAAATCCCCTTATTATGCTATAAATAACTTTTTCTAAATAATACTTTTATTCATGTTTTGCCACAAAGATCTGTTGCTGGCATTTTCTTTCTGAATAGTCAATGTTCTCTTAAACCTAGAAATAATTTATTGAAAAATGTGTATGGTGTGTGTGTGTGTGTGTGTATGTGTGGTATGTTGAAAATATTGTTAAGCAGTATCTTTGAGAAAGGAATTTTCTGGTATTGAGAGTCTATGTTGTTCATCTTCATCCATTATTCTGTTTTTCTCCTCCATAACTGAATGAAGTTGATAGTTTATTATCATTTAACACATGTAGTTATTAAGCTCTTCCAAGTACCTGTGACTGTACAATTGCCCAGGGTCATACTACTATCTTATTTGATGTTAAATACTCACTCTTTGAAATATTCAACATTCAGATTGTAAAATTCTGTGGATTGGATAAATCCTATTCTTAACTCTGAACAGGTATGAAAAGCTTTGGTTTGACTCATCTTTAGAAGTCAGAGCTAGTGGACTTGGGCTCCATGTATTACGTAGATCACCTAGCTTTGCCTGCAGGCTTTCCACTGTGGCAAGCTGATGCTAAGGAGATATCCTGAGTACATTCTCCTCTGTTCTTCTGTGGCATTGCCTCCTGCTTCTGCCCTCTAAATGGCCTGTAATTCCTTCCTTCTCAAAAACTTCACCTTCTACCTCTGTCCCCAGTGGACTTGTTAGTATCTCAGCATTCCTTTCTCTTCCCTTCTCATTCCCACCTAGCTAATTCTTCATTGGATATATAATTTCAATGCTTTGAAGTAAGTATAACTCCTATGTCCCTACCTCTTAGGCTGGGCTCTGTAGTTTGTAGGTAGTTAATAAAATCACTTCACATGAACATGAACATGGACATTGCTACATGCTAATGGATTAATAAATTATGGTGAGCCACTGTCAGTTACCTCCTTGGATAAATGAAAGGGGAGGGTACTGAAGAAGCACTAAGATCCCATCCTTTTCAGTTTCATTTTCAATCTATGGTCCATGAACCAGCACATGCTATCCTTATATTTTGACAAGGGCCTTCTATACATAATGGGCCTTAAAAAATGAGCACTCTTCCCCTTTCTGCTCCACAAATGGAATACCCCAGGTTTAATGCTCAGTTGCATCTTGTGGGAGATCCCGGCGACCTCACATTTCTACTGATGATTCCTAAATACTTGCTTCCTTTATGCTCTGACCTTCAGTACCAGATGTCCATATGTAACTATTCTCTGACTATATTTCCACTGGGGCTTTGTAATAACCCCTGAACTTAACTAAATGCAAAACAAAATCATACTACCCCAACCTGCTCTCCTTATTCACCAGCTCTTGGAATAGTGCTGCTCCCATTGTTAGTTACTGGAGAATTTGCCAAATCTCACATTTCCCTACTTTCTCACCTTATAGCCACGCAAGTTATCATAGTCTTAAACCTGACTTTCATCCATCCAATGCTTTTAACTCCCCAGAATTCATCATTTTCCTCTATAACTTATTACAATGACCTCATGCAAATTTTCCATCATCTTGCATTCTTTTGTGTTAACTCTTCCTATCATACCCACCCCAGAGATTTGGGTGGGAGAAACAGATATGAAAGGAAACATAGACATGCCTTGCAAAATTTCAAGTGTTTCACTAGTATGCATTCTTATTATAATGCTGTGTTTTAGAAAGACAAACTGCTTCTGACTTCTGAGACTTTGTTTATTTTCCATGTCTAAAGTGGTCCTTTTTTCCCTCCTCTTCTAGTTTTTTCTTTTGAGACACAGTTTTTCTTTCACCCTGGCTGGTCAGCTGACCTTCAACTCTTGGGGTTATAAGATCCTCCTGAGTTCTTAAAAAGAAGAAGAAGAAGAAGAAGAAGAAGAAGCAGCAGCTGGGTGCTAGAGAGATGACTCAGCAATTAAAGGTTCTGGATTGCAAAGTTGGTCAGCCTGGGTGTGATTCCCCAGTACCCATCTGGCTAGATGCACAGAGAGATCTTGAGTTTGATTGCAGTGGCAGGAGGCCCTGACAACCCATTGACTGAGTCTCTCTTTCCCTCTCTCCTTGCAAACAAATCAATAAAAATATATATAAAAAAACAACAACAACAAAAGCAATATCTTTTGTTGAATCCTAGAACAATCTCATGTCTTCTAGAAGCATGATTTGACCATATCCATCCTTGATGAGATATCTTGTAACACCTCTGCTAATTAATTATATTCTGGAGCTGCTACTAGATTTCTAGGTTAGTGGTTTGTTCTCTATGATCAGGGTAAAATGCTGATTGAAAGCAAAGATCATGTCTAATTTTGCTGAAGTGCATTCAAAGGTGCTCAAAAATCACTGATTTATTTGATGCATGGAGGGAGTGAGAAAAGAGAGAGCAAGAAAAGGAGGAAAGGAGGGAAAGAGAGGAAATGAAGGAGAGAAGGACCCTTCAGAGGGCCCTATTTTGATTTGGTTTGGGACTGAAAATCTGACATGCTTCCATGTGTATGAGAAGAAGGGTTCCTATTTCTAAGTTCCTTTGTTCCATGGCTTTGGCATTCACACAGAGGACCAGAGTCTGGATCCTGAGCCCCTGTCTCTGTTCATGTGGAGAGGGAATGGAGCAAGTCAAAGTTCTATGAACTAATATGTTCTATGGACTAACATGTATAGGGAGATACACGAGGGTGAAACACTGTGCCAGAGCAACTGCGAGCCTACCTTGTATCACTCTCTTGAGCCAGCCGAGTGATTATTCTGTCTAACTAGGTGCATTCAGCACCTACTCAGCAAATGTGGTCAGTGTCCCCTCTTGTTTATCCAAATACGTAATTGGATAATAAACAGTACCATGGAAAACCCATAGTGTCAAAGGTCTTCATTCATTGCTGATTTTAAATGAAACTTGATGCATAGGATGAAAAGAGCCAGTAGCAAGAAAGAACTTAAACTACATTAGATGGGGGAGAAAATTGTCCAACATTTGGTTAGTCTGCCAAGTTAAAAGGGATTGTGGGATGGGGGCAAGCTATTAGGGAAGGGCAGGTTTTCTCCAACAGTGAACAGACATGTGAGTCTGGAAACAATGCAGACATGCATGCAAAGGAACCAGGCAGAAGTACAATTTTTTTTTTCTGCTCAGTTAAAAACAGTACCTTCATGTCTTTTCCTCTCTTTTCTCAACTATGCCTCCCCATCCCTTTGATTTGCTGCCTATGGAACTTAAAGCATATTTGAGGTGCTTAAAAGAAGCCTTCAACTACTGTTTAACAAGTCAATACTAATTATTGTTTAGCACTGGATTATGGGCCCAGATCATGGAATTAAAACAGAGCTGTTAGGACACCTTTGTACCTGGCAAAGAGTTAATGAGCACATGCTGGGTCCCTGTGGTAACTGCCAAGCTGGTTTACTATTTTATTTCAGTGGACTGGGAACAAAACTTAATAAATCATTTTACTTTTATCTGGAAGCTTCCTTCCTTCATTAGGAAAACAAGGAAGCTTCATTGTAGTATGTATCCTAAGGTAGGAAAATATTTTTCATATTACTCCAGAGTGCTGTGATGTATCTATTGAAGAATGAAAAAAAAAAAAAAATACAAGCAAACCTGGTGTCAGCAAAAGGTACTGGACTAATAGCAGAAGGTCATTTACCTCCTGAGACTATGGGGAGTAACTATACATTTTGTGACTCTGTGTTTGTGCTGTGGGCAGAGTGGAGGGCTGTGTGTGTGTGTGTGTGTGAGTGTGTGTGTGTGTGTGTGTTTGGCTAGCTTATATTTTTGAAAATGAGAGGGCACGTCTTTTGTCTCTAGACCCAATCCCTTGGGGTTTCTTGGTGAAAGCTACATTGCTAAGACAAGATGGGGGAGGGAAGGAAGCAGGGAGGCCAGGGGTGAGTTATGAACAATCTGTGTGTTCTGATGAGATGTCCAGCTGGCATGGCAGACAGACTTCCTTCAGTAAGTCAATTCATGAGATCCCAGAGCGACTAAATGGTCATGGCTTTGGGGTCCTCTTGGCTGAAGTGGGATTTGAACCACTGACCTGTAAGCGAGAAACACTGTTTGCTATTGCTAGGGGCTTGTGCTGTTTCGCTTAATCCTCTCACATCACTCCCTTCCACTGATTTCTCAAAATGTATATTTAGACATGTTTTGTACTGAAGTGTGGGGTACAGACAACTGTCCTTCTAAATGTGAGGGTCAGATCTAAAGCTGACCTAAAAAGCTTTGGAAATGGTTGGAAAAATACAGCATTTGTATAAAATTCACAAATTTTTGTTGTCTTATAACAGTAAAAGAGGAGAAATGCTCTATTTATGTGCCAAGATGCATAAACAGATAGTTTAACAACAGATCTTCCATTTCTTCTCTTAAGTTTTAATACTTCAGTGATAGAGTATTGGACTTGTTTTACAAGAACTAAGAGTTCTTTAAGATGTGTGTCTTATTGAGTGTGTGTGTGTGTGTGTGTGTGTGTATAATATTTATTTAAAACTCTCAGTCTTTAGCCCCAGTGCTGCATAAAGGTGTAGGGGATCAATCATATTAAAAAGAGGGGAGCTTTCAGAGGCTTCTCAAACTTATTGGCAGTTTCTCAAGATACAGTACTAGGTCTGTACATGTTGGTATTTAGCTTTGCACGACTCAGACAGGGAGAAATGTTGTAATTGATTTTATTTGAAAGCAAGAGATGGGGCCAAAGGGAACCTTTTAGTCTCTGCTATTTGCTTCTAGCCTTATAAAGTAAGCATTCCCACCCGAGGTGTTTAATGGTATACTCACTCTTTTTTGTTGTTTTTGTTTGTTTGTTTTAATACAAGTGTGAATGGGTGCCTCAGGCTAAACCAGCCCCACCTCTCAAACCTCAGAGGCTGTGGGAATGATCCCTGCCCTCCAGACCCATCCTTAATTGGCCCTATAGTACAAGAAGCAATTAAAAGTAAGGGTCTGATTCATAAAATGTGAACATGCCATTTAAATGTGTGTAGGGGATTCTTGTTTATAGTGTTGGGATAGGAGTAAACAAGAACTTTGTTTTCTCATCTTCTAAGCCCACTTTTGGTATATTCACTTTTCTCTGGGCCTTCCATATCCTCTACCCTTTCTCTGACAGATCTAAGGTCAGCTTCAGGGTCAGGCTCCAGCCCTAGGGGTACCACATTGTATTGATCTGCTGGCCTGTCCCCCTTCCTAACAAAATGTTTTTCCCTGGGACAAATCTTTTGATCATTATTTTTATGTAATTTGTTCTTATGATTTAACCATTTTTCTATCCTAACAGGATATGGGCTGAAATTTGAGGGTCTGAGGTGAGATTTACTGTCTGCTGAGATTACAGCTAAGGGAAAGCTGCCAGACGGCCAGAGATAAGCTTCAGAAATGAGCTGGTGGGGACCCCAGAATTCCAAGATGTTTAATTACAATGTCAGGGAAACCCTCATTTGCACACTCACTATTTCCATTTTCCCACAATTCGTACTCACTTTACCCCCCACCCCCCTGAAGCCAGTAGTATTAAGCTCTTAATGTCACTGATATGATGAGTTGCTCAGCACATGGGTGAAATACTGTTAAGCTGAACATTGTTCTTCAGAAATGTTTTATACATTTCTCTAGTATTTGTTTTTGGATGGACTCTGATAAACAGAGACTATCTTGCAGGGAGATACTAATTAGGGCTTAGTAGTCATGCATTTTTCAACTCAGCCATATTTTCCAGCATAGGAGTCCATTTAAGATGTCTTTTAGACTAATGTCCAGCCCCAGGAAAGAATTAAAAATATGCCCTGGAGAATATTTTGTTAACTGTCTGGGACAAACTAAGTTGACAAATAATCACTGAATTAAGTTCTATTTGTTTAATAAACAATAGTCTATCCCTTGTTTCCTGCAGTTTATATTACACTGCAGTCCACAAAGTTGACATATATTCTCCAGAGTGGCACACAAGGTCTTGTTATCTCACAAGTTCATTTTAGTCTCTCAAGTACTACTAGGCTCTTCGGCCTTCTCTAGGGCTGCATCTACACCACACCAAATACCAGGCAGCAAGTGAAAAAATTCAGCCCCTCTCCCAGATGGCTCCAGATGCATGGCATTGTGTAGACAGAAACAGCCAGATGGCTGGGTGGATTTTTCACTTTCCATCTGGGTGCATGACATGGTGGAGATGTAGCCAAAGCCTTGAGCCAAGAGAAAATGCCAGCCAAGGAGATGAGGCATTGCTACTTTCCAGGCACCTCGTTCCTGCTGGGTGCTAGTGTGACCTTGGTTTAATTTATTCTTTCTGAAACGGGTCACTCCGTGGGAGCAATGATTGTCAACTTCTAGAAACAAAAAGGGAGGCAGACAGACCAAAAGAGAAGGGAGAGAATGTCTCATTTGCTTTCTGGAAAACACAGGTCTTTTCCTGACTGAGTGGGAAACTGCGGCACCTTGGGAAAGTCTTCTCCTTCCAGGTCTCCAGAGGTCAGAAAGCCAGAGGCTTGACAGAAACACCAAATGAAAAATGAAAGCATCAAGGGACTTGCTGTCCATCATGGGCATCACTAAATCTTTTTGAACAACCCTGAACTGTGAATTATGGCAGCATGGAATTGACTTACAGTTTATTTCTAGTAACAGGCAGTTACTATGTCAAATCTGAAGCCATTCAGAAAGGCCTATAAAAATATATGACAAGGTATCAGGCTATCTCTAGCTCTTTTTAACATGTTTATGAGTTTAAACTACATTGAGCTTGTGTTTATAGAAATGAATACAGGGATTTCTTGTGTCCCCTTCTTTTGCTGCCTCTCCTTGCTCAGCACACTCTTCATTTTTGGCTGTGGGGTGGTATGTAAGACCTTTGGATGGTCGAACTTATAAGTGGAGTTGCTATTCTATTAAAAGGCAATTTTATTGATGAGCACAGAACTTGCATTTTTTCCAGGATGGTTGAAGTACTTTTGTGGAAGAAACAAGATAGTTCAATAGCAGTTGCAAAAGAAAATCATTTGCAAGTTACTTTTTTCACCCACTCTCCCCCAACACTGACACTTACTGAAAAACTAATTGCAGCCTGAGTGGGGCCATGGGACAAATGCTGCAATCCTGGCATAATGCAACAGCAAATATAATAAGGTAACATATTGTTAAAAGTCAATACCCAGAGTCTAACAATACGGTGTCACAGACTCATGAGCGTGTAACCGTATAATACATAATTGTCATTTGCAGAGAAAAGATCTAATTTTGATAATGCATATTGAGATGGTTGTCTGAAGAATGCATATGGCTCCAGAAGGTTTGACAGTCCTGAATATCACATAATAGCATGTAGCCAAGGAACATGGGATGAAGGGAAGAAAAAAAGACTCTATTCCAGAATGTAAGCACTCCCACTCACAGTTTTATTTTTAAAAGAACACGATTCTGCTCAGACAATGAACGAGTTTACTGCGAAGGGTGACTTGCTCCTGGATTTCTATATCTGGAATCCATGTGTGTATGTGGACTCAAGGGTCCCACATTATTCTTTTGGCAGACCAAAATAGTCTAAAGTATTTCACTTATAGGTACGTGGTTTGGTTTTAAATTCCAAAGAAATTCAAAATAATCAACTGATTTTTGAGGCATCCTTAATTCCATGTACCATATTTCCTCAATTCTAGGAAGCATCCTCTTTCAAGGTACCTATTGTCAGCTTGCATCTTGAGCTATCATAGCTTTTACAAATTTCCTTCTTTTTTTTTTTCTTCCTAAAACACTGTTTTTGGGCTGGGGGTTATGGCTCAGGGGTAAATACAGTCCTTGCTTTGTATGTACAAAGCCCTGAATTGTATACCTAGCACCATAACACAACAAAACAAAACACCCTAACCAACCAACAGCAACAAAAACCACCAAAAAGAAAAAAAAATACTCCACTAAAAAATCTAAAAAGCAGCTTTTAAATTTTTGAATTTTATTATTTTTTAGAATATATGCCTTCTAATTCATGGTACCTTAAAGTTGAAGAACTATTGTAATAATAAATATGCTAGCTGGCATTTTTGGGCATGTGATACCCCCAGGGTAAGAGAAAAGCCTTTGTTAATGTCATTTCATCTCATCTCGTGTTAATATTATGGGGGAAGCCAATTTTACTCCCATTTTACATGGAGGAAACAAAGGTTCATAGCTGGAGAGTTTTGTTAAAAGTTCTCTTCTTGGGGGCTGGGGAGATGGCTCAGCAGTTAGGAACTTGTCTGCAAAGTCTAACGATCCAAGTGTAATTCCCCAGTACTCATGTAAAGCCAGATGCACAAAGTGGTGCATACACCTGGAGTTTGCAGCAGCTGGAGGCCCTGGTGCACCCATTCTCTCTGTCTCTCCATCTTTCTCTGCTTTGAAATAAATAAATAAAATATGTTTTAAAAAAATTCTCTTCTGTCCTGTAGCTCAGGATTGAGCCATCTTTAAATATATCACCTTGGGTTGGAGAGATAGCTTAGCAGTTAAGGCATTGGCCTGCAAAGCCTAAGAACTCATGTTCCAATCTCCAGGTCCCACCTAAGCCAGACACACAGTGATGCAATAGCACAATGTTGCACATGCGCACAAGGTGATGCATGCATCTGGAGTTCATTTGCAGCAGCTGAAGGCCCTGGTGTGCCCATTCTCTCTCTCTCTCTCTCTCTCTCTCATTTACTCTTTCTCTCTTTCTCAAATAAATGAAAATATACATTAAATCTATCACCTCTCATCAAGAAGTAGAGGGAAGCAGTGCTTTGTTCCCACACTCAAACCTGCAAGAAGCCACTAACTTGGACTCAATGACTTGAAGTCCATTAGTTTGCACTGTAAACACGAACTCCAGTTGGTCTGGGTGCAGGAAATTACAGCAGGAAGTGAGTTCCGGTGCAGCATTCTTTTCTCTTTTAGCAGAGATAGGAATGACTGTGTGGGAGCAACCATGCTGGAAGATGTGCTTGGGCAGAATCATGGCAGTCATTGGCCCAAAGGCTTCAATGAGTGAGGAGTGGTAGAAGAGACCTGATCAAGTCCATGGTCTTGGGAGATGAGGTTAGCTTACAGGATGATTCAAAACCAAGAAGAGAAAATATTAGGAGAGACTGCAGAATGTTACTCCAAAGGGTCCAATTTTTTTTTTTCAGATGCATTTAACATGTTTTGAAAAGATGGAATAACTTTCTCTTCAAAAACTGAAATAGAAGAAGATTTGAGTGCAAAGACTGGATGGCTGATGTGGCAGGGCATAGCAGTCATAGCTTGATGAAGATGTGAGCGTTAGAAACAAGGGGGAGTCCAGCTGGGTTCTACAGTGGAAACTCGGGAGTAAAGTACGTCCAGAGACAGCAAGCTGTGAAACCCTATTGGTGTGGAAAGGCGGGAAACCATCATCATGTTCCTCTGTCAAACAAGATAGTGGTAACTTTTCTTTTTTAAAAAATATGGAACCACCAGGCGTGGTAGCGCACGCCTTTAATCCCAGCACTCGGGAGGCAGAGGTAGGAGGATTGCCGTGAGTTCGAGGCCACCCTGAGACTCCATAGTGAATTCCAGGTCAGCCTGGGCTAGGGTGAGACCCTACCTCGAAAAAACCAAAAAAAAAAAAAAAAAAAGTTAGCTCCAACTCCACAATGCATGACCCGTATACAAGGAGGGGCCAAGAGGAGGGGGTAGGTCACGGATGAGCCTAATAATGGTACCAAACTAACTGTATTTGCTGAATACAAAACTAACTAATAAAGGGAAAACAAATGTAAAAAAAAAATATGTTAGCTCCTTAAATCCTTCTAGTATCCCACTTAGGAAGGTGCTATTTTATCTGCTTCTTATGTGAAAACAAGGAGGCTCAAAGAATCTAAATAACTTGCCCAAGCTATAGAACTAGATTTTGGGTTAGATCCCAAGAATTGTTTTAATCTTAAACCTGAGCTTTTCTCCTTTAACTGACTGCATTTTATTGGCATGCCCAATCATTGTCTGTTATTCAGGAGATTAGAACCTGGGAGACAGTAAATGGCCACCACCCACATTGCCCACACACCTTCAGGCCTGGCCCACCTGGATCTTATCTCTCCCATTTGTAATGGGAAGAAACGTAGCTTCTCTGAAGAGCAGAGCGTGGCTGTCTGGAGGCCCCCCACCCCCCACCCCCACCCCCGTCTGTGCCACACATTTCCTCAGTCTCAGCTGGGTTGAGCCATGTCCTCATCCTCCTCCTCTGTGGTGGATTCTGAGATTGATCATTCGTCATTACTAGTCAGTGCAGACCATGGCTTAACATAGTTGCAGACTGTAATAGGTCACATGTTTAAGTGGCATAGTGGACATGCTCTTCCAAACCTGTCTTGGTGAGGCAGGTGTTAGGGTAAAATCTTATCTGTGTGGGATGGTGCAAGTCTGTGTTTGATTCTCTTGATGGACTAAGGTTGCAGCCAAATATATCCCCAACCCATGCAATCAACCCAATAGATAATGGTAATTGTAAGCCATGGAGCACTGTTTGATGATTTCCATATGCAAAGTTTATACATTTATACATGGAGGAGGCTCAGGAGGACGGATTAAATGACTAGTTCAAAGCACATGACTATTGAGCATTGGGAGTCTGAGGCTAACAGCATCAATACCTCTAGACTTCCAGTATTCTTCGGGAAGTCTCCTCAGATGCAGGTGGAAACACAGTAGCAAACAAAATCTGGTCTCTCAAGGTATTAAATATATGAGAAGGAAGTAAATGCTATGTATACAGTTAATGAAGTCCTTTGTATCCTTAAATAGTTAATGGCCATTATTTAGAATCACTAGATTTAGCAACTAAACGTATATGATGCTCATATAAGAAGCAAATAATTTTTAGTATAAATATATCCCAAGAATTTCATGAGCTATATTTACACTACAAAATTTTCTGTTATTTATCTGAAGTTAAGAAACCCTGTGCTTTACCTGGCAGGAGTAGGGCTGATACTGTCTGTTGGGAGATAGACATTTCCTTTAACATTCATGACTTCTTGATATCATTACACAAAGGGAAGTATTATTAAAATAGCAAAATAAATAATCATGTCCATAAAATCACAGGATGAAAGAGAACAGTGGAGAATTGTTACAGCTTTGTTGCTCTTTGTCAGACAGTGGTTGTGTTCATGGCAGGAATACACTCGGTTTTTGTGTCTTGCCTATAGGACAAACCAGAGGAAGCCACTGTGGTCAAAGCTCAGTGTGTGGAAAATATAGGAAATAAAAACAAAAGTTTCCAACATGGGGCTCTTTTTAAAAGAAAATATTTATATATTATATATTAGAGAGAGACAGAGAGAGAGAGAGGGAGAAAATGGGCACACCAGGGCCTCCAGCCACTGCAAATGAACTCCAGACGCTTGTGGCCCCTTGTACATCTGGTCCTGGAGAATTGAACTGGGATCCTTTGGCTTTGTAGGCAAATGATTTAATCACTAAGCCATCTTTCCAGCCCCCAACACGTGGCTCTTTAGGAGGCACTTAGGTAGGGACACTGGATAGTTAGAAAGAGGGAAGATGTTTCTAAGTAGAGGAAAACAGACATGAAAAGACAGTGTACACTGATGGTATCTCAGGATTGGGGTAAAGGGAAATGGGATAAATTGGTATGACAATTGTTTATGATGGGCAAAGCAATACATATATTTAGTAACAAGTAATGAGTTACCTGGGGTTGAAGAGTATCCCCCTAAGGTTCAAGTGTACACAGAACCTGTGGATATGACCTTGTTTGGAAATGGGGCTTTGCAGTTGTGATCTGGATGAGAAGAGGTCAGAATCAGAAGAGCCCAAGCCCAAGTTAATTGGTGCCTTTATAAGAAGGTAGACGTTTGGGCACAGAGATGCAGACACACAGGGAGCTGACCAGGTAAAGGAGACATTGGGGTGATGGCTCTACAAGCCAAGGATTGTGGGCTACCATAAGTGGAAAGAGAGAGAGCAGGACGCTGTACTGTTGTTTAAATGTGAAATATCCCCTATAGGATCATGTGTTTGAACACTTGATACCTAGCTGGTAGCACTCTGTTGGGAGGTTGTGGAACCTTTTAAGATGAAGCCTGGCTGGAGGATGTGAGCCACTAGGGTGGGACTTGAGGGTTAGTCCAAGCCCCAGTTCTGGCCTAACCTCTCTACTTTCTGATTTGCTGACATATACACCACAGGGCTGCAAGTCTCTATCTCTGCATGCAAGATGGTCTTCCTTTATACTGTGGGCCAGAAAAACCCTCTCCTTCTTAAGTTGCCTGTTTTTATTATTATTATTTTTTTTATTTTTTTGAGGTAGGGTCGCTCTGTAGCCAAGGCCTGAAATTCACTATGTAGTCTCAGGCTGGCCTCAAACTCACAGTAATCTTCTTACCTCAGCCTCCCAAGTGCTAGGATTAAAGACATAAGCCAACACGCCAGCTCTTAAATTGCTTTTGTTTTGTATTTTATCACAGCAATAGTAACCACCACACGCTATCAACATCTTGACTTTGGACTTCTAGTCTCCAGAACTGTGATAAGTTAGAAGCCATTTAATGTGTGATAATTCATTACAGCAGCTATAGGAGAGAGAAACAATTTGAGGTTAGCACATTCCATAGAGATAAAATGTCAAATGCCACTGAAGAAAATCAGACAGAAAAGACATTCATTATATGTTCCCTAGGTTAATTAGCCTCTAAAGCAGACTTAAGCAGAAATGACTGGTGTTGGTAAATTTTCCTACAAAGGGTCAGAGAGTTTATAGTTTAGGGTTTACAGACCACAAGTTCTCTGTGACAACAATTCAGTGATGCCATTGTAGTGGGAAGGCAACAGAGGCTCATAGATGGATGTGGCTTTGCTTAATAAATTTTATTTATAAAGCAGATGATGGCCTGGTTGGATGGAGTTGTCCCTTAGGCTATATGTAGTTTGTGGACCTCTGACAAAGAATGTGACCTCTGTAGAAGTCTCTTGCCTTGTATGCATGTGGATGTTCACCACTGTCTGAGAACACAGTGTGTCCCTATCTTCCACACACCTGGTGCCACTAAAAAGTTCCAGAACTAATATTTTTTCAGAGCCAGTAATATCTCAGTGAGTGTACATTTGGTATTTTGTATTTACAGGCAGACGTCCACTGCTCAAGGTGCTGGGGAGGACCTGTCCTTTCCCACCATGCTCAGAACCAGGATTTCAGGCAATCAAGAACAGTAGACTCATGCTTCCTGCCTCCCATGTTCAATCCTATGTGATATGATGTTCTGTACTTGGAAGCTCACCTTTTTCCTATACTTGGTTCTGAAGCTCTTAGGTTCATCCCAAAAATCAAATCTACCTTTCAAAGGTAAAGATTGATACTTGGTGGAGGTGATGGGAGGCTTTCCAAAGAATTTGTTGAGGTCTGACAGGGTCTTCAAGAAGAGTCCCAGCTCTTCCTTTCTTGGCAGTATCTGTAGTTGAGCACTCAGCTCTGAGCAGGAATGATGCTTCAGCAGCATATATAAGTGGTGCTAGGCACATATATATAAAGGTCAATTCCATCATCTTTAAGGCTTGCTTCCTTCAGTTGCCTAAATGTGGTATAAAAATGTGTGCACATTGACTGCCACAGGCACTTGGCATCCCAGAGACTTGGGGATATCTGGCACATTTAGTAGTGTAGCGACCATATGTGCTTCTCAGCCAGGTGACCATCACCTCTGAGCCATGGTACTTCCTGACTTTGGGGAAAGGGTTTTTTTTTTTCAGAAACACCAGAACTTGACAGGAGAGCAGCAACTCACACTACGGCTCATCAGTATTTCTGAGAGGATCTGGCTCCCCTGTTCATCGCTGTAAACATGGGTCTCAGAGGGGCCCTTCTGGCTGCTATTGCAGGACATTTTCTTACCCTCTCTACTTTACAGTGCTAGTGTTCTACTTACAGTGTTCTGTCTTGTTAGAGGTATGCTGAGGGTGTGAGAGCAGGTAGCATCTAGGCCCACTTGGGGATGTCAGTTATGATTTCACATCTTTTGAAGTACCAGGGGGAGGAATGTTGGATCTCTTTTGAATGTTGCATCTCAGTTGGATGTAGTCAGTGGTCCTCAGACCAATTGTCTTCTTCTAACTTACAAAATTTTAACATAATGTAATATATTATGACATTTTTTATATATCTAAATTGTATATAAACATATTGCTTTTTCAGATGTTAATATGATTTTCAAGATTCCCAAGGAAGAATCTCTTGTATATATGTAGATTAAAAAATAACCCAGGTTTGCCCAAGCAGAATATTCCACAATAGCAATAGAACCAGAATGGTATCTGCAAACAACTTGGCTTTCTTCTGAGCTCACCCCATTGGACAATTGACAGATACCATAATGAGATCATTTCTCAGTGTTCTGAGTCATATTTATCTGCTGGAGAAGTAGCAGCATCTCTGGCATTCTGTTTAGCACTGAGCTGTTTCTGTGCAGCCTGAATTCTTGGTGATCTAAGCCTTAAATTCTTTGGAGTGTGTGGTTTGGTGAATTTCAATTCTAGAAAATGGTTGTTAATAATTGTTCTTGTTAGAACAATTATATTTACAGGAAGTCATTACTAAATTGCTATAATTATTCTGAGAGATTACCTGTTTCCTGATAGTGTTGAAACAGGGGTTATGGACATCTTTGTTTAAATGGGGTTTTGTAGGTGATGGGAACTGATGCAGTGTTAAGGGAGGGAGGAGAATGTCCACTGATTGGAAGTGGAATGGCAGAAGTGGAAGGCAGCCGCTGTGCTTTGGATCTAGAATGTCCCTGAAGACTCATGTATTGAAGGCTTGGTCCATGAATTTTCACTGTTAGAATGTAGGGGGACTTTGAGAAGTGGGGCCTAGTGGGAGCTCTTGTGGTCTCTGGTATGTCTTTGAAGGGGATGTTGGAGTCCTGGGTCCTCCTATTCCTCTTATCACTTTGCCACCATGAGGCAAGAAGTTTTGTTCTATTATATACTCTCTACCATTGTGTATGCTTCATCACAGACTCTCCTCCAACTCCAAAAAAAAAAAAAAAAAAAAAGTTTGCCTGCCAATGGCCTGAAACCTCTGAAGCTCTGAGCCAAAATAAACCTTTGCTTTGTGTGAGCTGGTGACTTCAAGGGTTTGTTATAGCAACAGAAGCTGACTAATACAGTAACTCTGAGAGTTTTCAAGCCATGTATCATGTGTTTAAATGAAGGAGAAACAATCTACCAACCCAACAGTCCAGGTCTAGAGGGAGGCTTCTCTGCCCTTCAGTGAATGATCATGGGAAAAGCAGAGCAGATATCCACGATATTCATGATGTGAGCACCTAGCCTCCATCATCTTCCATCCCTGTATTCTCAGTAAGGCATTTAAACAGCTGCCAAGTGAATTAGCGATCCTATCCTCATAGGTAGAGCACCGCTTCCTTGGTAACGCTGACCTCCTAATAGTTCACTAACCTAAGGGCCAACCCGTTTGTTTTAATGTTCAGTTAGAGATTATAGATCTTGCTGGCTCCAGTCTCTTATTACAGGTGCTCAATTCTGCCAGCATAATGAATGGATATGGCTGTGTTCCAATAAAACTTTATTACCCAAATGAGCCACATGCAAGATTTGTCCTATATGCCATAACTTGCTAATCCTTGCTCTATGAAGCTGAAGGGTTCTATTCTTAATCTTGTATTTGTATCCATGTGTAGTGGCACACACCTACAATATCAGCACTTGGGAGGCTGAAGCAAGAAGATTCTGAGTTTGAGGTTAGCATGGGCTACATAGTGAGATCCTACATCCAAAAAAACAGAGCCAGGCATGGTGGCTTATGCATTCAATCTCAGCACTTGTGAGACTGAGGTAAAAGGATTACCATTAGTTAAAGGATAGCCTTGATGTAGAATAAGTTCCAAGTCAGCATGAGCTAGAGTGAGACCCTACCTCAAAAAATTTTTCTTGTACTTAACAAAGAACAACATAAACACCATTAAATTAGGAATGAGGAGACATGAACCCTAATGTTAGTTCCATTGCAGTTAGGTTCATGTTGCTGGCAGAAATCACCCAACCAAGAGAAGCTTTGGGGAAAAAGGGTTTATTTTGGCTTACAAACTCAAGGGGAAGCTCCTTGATGTCAGGGGGAAATAACAGCATGAGCAGAAGGTGGACATCACCCCCTAGCAAAACTAAAGTGGACAATAGCAACAGGAGAGTGTGCCAAACACTGGTATGGTGAAACTGGCTATAATACCCATGAGCCCGCCCCCAACAATACACCATTTCCAGGAGACGTTAATCCCCAAATCTCTATCAGCTGGCAACCTAGCATTCAGAACACCTAAGTTTAGGGGGGAACACTTGAATTAAACCACCACATTCTTACCCTAGTCCACATAAACTGATAGCCATCCATGATGTAAAATATAATGCTTTCAGTCCAGCTTTAAAAGTCCCCATAGTCCAAGATCTTTTAACTGAGCCATAATACCAAAATATCCCACCGAAACCCATAAGGGCACAGAAAAACACTCACACTGCAAAAGATGGCACTGGGCATAGTAAAGAAATATTCAACCAATACAAGATTTAAAACAACTAGGGAAAACATCAAACTCTGTAGCTCCAAGTCCAACAACTCTTGTCAATAACAAGTCTCCAAGTCCAATATTTCCAACCAGCAACAAGTCTCTGGAATTCCAATTCCACTCTTTCAACTGGGCTACTCATAGTCCTGGAAACTATCATCTGGGGCGGGCAGCTTTCCTTAGCAGCAGTCTCGTGGTCCTGGAATCTCCACTGGGTCTCCACTGCAACCCATGGTTCATCCTCACGGCTCCATTGGGTCTCCATGCAGGCATCCAGTAAACCTGTTCTACACTGCCCATAGCCTTTTTCAAAACACAAGACCATGTTGCAAACTCAATGACCCTCTCTTTCCTGCATTTCTTGTACTCCATAATACAAGGTTGGGTGCCAATTTGTTAATCCAGGGGGGAATAAAACAGACTTTGAAGAGCAGGACACTCATTGAGCATTCAGGCCCCTTCAAAAGAATCTATATTCTTCTTGTTGCCCCAATGCAGGTCAGATGGCCCAATCTCAAAGGCTATAACCTCTCATATAATTTCAGCTGAACAGGCAGAAGTTCCAGCCCCAAAATTTCATTTCTGTGCCATATCCGTCTGCACTCACCAGTTCATTTCTATGCAATGCAACCCTGCACCATTTCTCAGGACATGGCCATAACAGCAAGCCTGTCACACAAACTGCTTCTAGCTTAGTCCATGCAAAGCTCTTTCTCACCCTCATAAGCCAAACCTCACAGTCCATACTTCTTAATACATTCAGGTCTTTCAACTCTGACCAGAATAATCTATCAAGCTGTACTTATAGCACTACAAGGCATCTCTTAGGCCAAGATTTCAAATCCTTCTACATTACTCTTGAAAATAAGCCCCAAAAGACCAAAAACCACACAGTCAGGTGTCTAGTAACAATGCCACTCTCAGTACCAACTTTATGGCTTGGTGGGTCAGATAATACCCATCTCATAATCGGCAGCTCAGGTTGCATAGTAACTTGACGGCCCATTGTCAAACGTGCAGTTTCCACTAAGGCCCAGTAGTAGGCCCAGAGATGTCTCTCAAAGGGAGAATAATTGCCTGCAGGTAATTACAGGACCTTGCTCCCAAAGAGAAGGGATTAAGACCAGAAGATTGCTAAGAGTTCTTGCAGTTTGAAAATTCTGTTTTTTTCTTGGTTTTTATATCTAAATGATAATTATATTATTTTCTAAGGACTAGCCCTCCACATATCGTCATCTTTATCTTAATGTAAGGTTTTTGGGAGAATATACCTCATTACTGTTTGCTAGAAGCTCCATTCCTCACCTCCTACATGTGCCATGGACAAGCTGGGTCTGGAGCCTCCATTAGTTCATTTATCAAAGCTTGTTTTCAATACATCCTCTACTGGTTTGAGCCCAGAGAAGAATGTCTATCTCTCCTTACTCAACTGAAAGATCACTGGAGACAGAGCTCATGGAATCACTTTAGGGGAGGCAATAGAGCCAATGGCAATACAAGGGCTACAATGTATTTGATGCTCTAGTAAATGTTGTGCTTACTCTGTTCACAGGCTCTGGAATCTTTTTTTACATTACTTTTGTGTGCACCTCAGGTCCTTTGTTTTCCAGCTGCCAGTGACTGCCACTCTTTACCAGGAGAACTATCCAGGGCTGCTTTGCTCATGGGTTGGAGGCATGAAAAGTTCCTGGAATTCAAGTTCTACCAAGGCAGCCTCAGTCAATGACTAACAGACCCAACATTCTTGTGATTCTAGTTGTAACTTATCTTCTAACAACTACAGCTGCCTTCCAGGGGACTCTCTGATGTAAAGTCTTTCCTAGCTGCCTCCCCTTTCTCATTCTGCATTTCTATTCTACATTTGCTCTGGGGGTATTCTTACTAAGTCACAAACATGTGCTTATCCTTCAATTGGGATGTGAATCTAGGAAAGTCCCTAAGACAAGAACCTAATATGTCATACTCACTGTATTAGGCCCCTGGCACAATTCCATACCAGTCTTTGACCAATCCTGAAAGGTAGACATTGGTACCCTCAGGTGAGCAATCCTGGTAAATAAACATCAGGGCCTTTCCCACTTTTATCCAGGGGAAGTGGCCAAGGGAGAATGCTGAATGCTGTTCTGCCTCTGTCTCTAGAGCCCATGCTCTTTCTGCTCTGTCAGATTTGCTCCCAGTGGAGGATCTTTCTTCAGGGGAAGACATAACAAAGCTGCCAGAAGATCTTTACCATCTTGCCTTGGGGGGAGTGGGGAACTCTGCCTTAGAAAGAGTTCTTTCCTACACATCAAGACAGGATGTGGTTTTACCTTCTCCTGGGAGGCCTGGCAAACTTGGGCAACTGAAAATGGTATATAACAAAACAAAATACCAGACTATGTAAAATGGCAGATGCCAGAAATATTGTCCTCATCTCTCTCCAAGTGCAAGTAAAAAATTAAGTTATGATTCTATCCTCTGCTAAAATGGGCTTTCATGGGATTGGAGTAGTTATGGTCCTAATCCACAAACTATTCATCACAGTGGCATTGGCAAATGTTTGCATGTAATAACTTCCCCCTAGTGAATCTCTTGCATTTCCACAGCTAATGGTTAAACAGGACTTGGACCAATATTTGCATCTCTCGCTGCCTCTGGCAACCTGAATATTAGTGCAATAAATATACAACATTTAATAACTCTTCACTTTTCCACTTGGAAGCCATTAGTTGTCTCCAGGTTGACTGAGAAGAACTTTGAATTCAATTCATTAACATTTCCTGCAATAGTCCTCTTAACAGTGTGGGTCTCGCTTTCCCATTATGCACTGCCACTCGTAATAGTTTTATTTCTAACCTATTATTAATTAAAAAACAAGAAAGAGTCCTCTACTCTCTGTCTCTGAATAAGGTTTATATTCTCAGTACGTGAACTGCAAAGAGGCCTTTAGAGTGTGGTTTATAATGTTTGATAATTGCTATGGAGATAAATAATTTAGCTGGCCAGAGTATACTTCTTCGTGCCCTGAAGAAGTGGAGTGGACAACTGAAGTCATTGCCAAGAGCAAGGGAGTCAGAGTTGTGTGGCATGAGGAGCCAGCAGGAAAAGCCAGCAGCATCTTAGAGGATGCTGGGGTGATCCCTGTAGCTGGCTGTGATAGGACATGGTCTTCCCTTGTGTATAGGCCGACAGACAGAAACTCCCGGATCCTGAGCTCCCACCCCTACCACAGACTGAGGTATCTTCTCCAAAGGCTTTCAAGATTTTGCCATGGAGGACAAATGAGCAGGCGCAAATCCTCTGGATTCCTAATCTTTTCTTTTCCTACTTCAAAGCTTTTGTGTTGTCTCTTAGTCTGTAATTACCCTGGAGGTATTTTAGACTTGAAGCCACACCAGCAAAATTGCACTTCCTGATCTTGGGAGTCCACAGTTGTGTTTAATCAATTATGAAGCTGGTCTCGAGATGGAGTTTTTCAGCCATAACCATTAAAGAGGAATCATGATGCAGCCCGACTCCTTGTGCTCAGGGTAGGGGATGCACAATCTGAAATTAAAGAAACACTAGCCACTTGATGTGGTTTAATTTAGTCTCTACCCCTTAATTAAAAGCATACAGTTACCCACCCACATAACAAACTGACACTTTTATGCCAGACTGTAACCAGAAAGGAGGAAAAAAAAACTGCAAAAGTTAGGTGGAGCTGAAGCACTGATTTTAGGATAACAGAGTCTCTTAAATATGACCTATGCTCATTTCAACTGGAACTTTTAAACAAGCTTCCAGACTATTTTAAAAATCAATTCTGTGTCTGTCAGTCTGTCTGTCTCTAGCAGTGTCCAGGTCATGCACACTCATGACCATACACATACTTCTGGGCATTAGCCATAAGCAGTCCAGAAAGGAAAAAGTTTCTTTCATGGGTATTTGTGGAGATGAGTGTATCTGCATGGTGAAGCCCTAAGAATTCCAGAGGGAGAAAAAACAAACAAACAAACAACAACAACAAAAAATGCAGCCAAGCCGGGCGTGGTGGCACACGCCTTTAATCCCAGCACTCCGGAGGCAGGGGTAGGAGGATCGCCATGAGTTCGAGGCCACCCTGAGAATACAGAGTGAATTCCAGGTCAGCCTGGGCTAGAGTGAGACCCTACCTCAAAAAACCAAAAAAAAAAGAAAAAAAAAAAAAAAAAGAAAGAAAGAAAGAAAAAAAAAAGAAAAAATGCAGCCAATCCTGGAAGAGTAAGTCCTCAGTTCCTTCAAGCTCTGTAGTGGCTTGCCTAGGTAAAAAAAATTAAAACAAAAACAAAACAAAAAAAAAAAAAAACCCAGTAGATCCCGTTGGTGCAGGGCTGGCCACATAGGCTGCAGAGCAGGCACGAGGACCTTCCCTCACTTGCAGCTCTGCCCTCAGACATCCATCACAGGCTGGCTTCCAGAGACTTAAGCTGTCAGCAAGAAAGCTAATTCCACACACCCAGATGGGCAGATCTGCCCCTCTCTGCTCAGATCTTTTTCCATGAGCTCCACTGTGGTGCATGAACTTCAGTTAGGGGAGCAAGCAGGACCTCCCTCCTCATCTGAGTGCTTAAGCTCCACCCAATCTGTCTCATTCCTCTGTGGCAATCATTTTTGATGCAACATAGTGCTTCCAAACATGAACATACTATTTGTATTCAAATTCTTACTCTATAACTCTGTTTCCTTATCTGTAGAATGGGAATGACAGTCATAATAAACACATGTTTGATTAGGTAGTAATCATACACATTGCAAGTTAGTTTTTTAAAATTTTACTTATTTAGTGTGTATGCATGTATGGGAACTCCAGGAACTCCTACTGTTACAGATGAACCACTTTTGTGTCCTGCTTTCTGTGGGTGTTGGGAAATTGCACCTGGGCTGACAGGCTTTACAAGCAAGCGCTTGGAACCACTGAGAAACCTCCCCATCCCTGCAAGTCATTTTCTTTAAAAACTTCCACTCCCCATTTCCAGTTCTTTGAATGCTTCAGTCATAGCTTGTCTGGAAAGAAAACCCTTAGCATTCAGAATGGACACGTCACTCTTTGTGTTTGCTTTTTAATTTTCTTTATTTTGTTGTCCCATATTTAATATGGGACTTCATACATGCTAGGCAAGTTGTCTACCACTGAGCTCCACTCTCAATCCATACTCATTATTTTTATATGAAGAAACTGAGGCCCAAAGCAAACCAACACATTAGGGAAATTGAGTGGTGGAGTGGATGCTGCTTAATCCAGTGCTCTTTCAAACACACTCTGCAAATATTTCTCCTCAATCCTGATGAGAGCTCTCTGGGATTTGGGATTGCTAGAAAGAACAGCAGATCTGAGGGAGGATTTTATAATATTAAAGCTTGTTGGCTGGATTCAGCTTCATGCAGGCAGTGAAGACTCCTTGAAATTATTTGAAGGGGCCTGAGATGGCCCCAATAGCTCCTCTTTTGCTGTTGGACATTGGACTACTATTGTTTTTGGATAATAATTGTCCCATGTTTGCAAAACTAAAACTCCTTTTTAAAAACCATGTTCAGTTTTCTGAATATGCAGAAAGCATCCAATGTGTTAATGTCAATGAGATACCTTTATGCAGAAGGGCTTTGGAGCCTTAGGCCCCAGGGAGAAAATTAGTTCTGAAAAGGGGGAAAGTGTGTGAAAAGACCATAGGTCACTGAAAATGAGTCATTTGGACTCTACAGTTTTGCCTAGGGCTCGTTTGTTCCAGTGTGTGTAAGTGGGCATTCTCTGCACCTTTGCTGGTTCTGCCTCGATGAATAATGGATTCGAGAGAATGTTTAGGAGCATGCGAAAGATCTATCGGGTTACCTGTGGTCAGTTACAAGTGCCCACATAACTGTTTACTGTCCATCCCTGCTGAGGGTCATCCTGTAGGCACCTTACCTTCTTGGGTTAGAATTGGAAAAAGTAGGACTGGAGAGATGGCTTAGTGGTTAAGGCATTTACCTGCAAAGCCAAAGGACCTTGGTTCGATTCCCTAGGACCCACTTAAGGCAGATGCACAAGGTGGTGCATGTGTCAAGTTCATCTGCAGTGGCTGGAGGCCCTTGTGGCATGCCCATTCTCTCTCTCTCTCTCTGTCTGCCTCTTTCCCTCTCTTGCTCTCTTAAATAAATAAATAAGTAAGTAAGTAAATAAATAAATAAATAGAATTGGAAAGAGTGGAGTGAGGTGTCCCTTTGCTCTAACAACCACTGACTCCACCCTCCAGGATGCAAGCCCTGATTGGGGCTCTAGGATCCATAGCCCCACCTCCTCCCTGTCTGCTGTGGCCTGCCAGCCTATGATGCTTCTGCGTGGTATGAGTCCAAGAAAAGGAAAGGAAACCAGCGTCACAGTGTCTAAATGAGGACCTAAAAGCCTTGTCAAGTCCTTATGCACAAATCAGGTCTGAAAGAATAAGTTGGAAAGAAAAACAGCAGTCTCCTCCTGCAATGCATTGATAAATTCCTGCCTCAACTTTATAACCTAAATCTAATGAGAACTAGAAAGGAGACAAAAATTGAGGAATGGTCTCATAATTGGCCTGTGTTCTTCAAAACTGTTAATCTGGACCACCACCCTGGGTACAAGATCAGTTCCAGGTCTCTGCTGAGATTTCTGATGGTGCTGTCTTGGAAACCAGTGCTTCTTTGGGTAAGATTCTAGGGCTCACTATTCTTATCAAAGTCTAGATTGAAGTGTTCAACATGTGGCATCCTGACTGCATGCAACCCAGGATAGCTACCATTGTGGCCCAACACAAAATTATAAACTTAGAAAAAACACTGTGAAACTTTTCATGATTAAGACAAACAACTTGATTGAATGATTACTGAGTGTGAACCCTAATAGATGATAATGTCATGGCAGAAGATCATGCAGAATAAATGTATGCATGCTCTATATGTACACATGTATGGCTTTAGTTTCATAGTGGTGTGAAGCTTCCAGTTTTATCGTCCAAGGACAGACAGTTGAATTGGCTCCATCAAACATGACGTGCTCATGGTGACTTGGTGAGTGAACCACATTGATTTTCAACAATGTTTTAGTGTACCATTGCAAATGTCAGGCATGCAATGTCATTTAGAAGACAGGTAAGTACTCTTATTTGATTATCAAGGGCAATTCCACACCTGTGCAGGGCCTCATAGTCCTCACATACAGCCTGCTCTGCTTTACAGCTGGACCCGCTGGTGCTGCACTGGCAGCTGAGATATGGAAGGCCACAAACCTTGCTTTTTGTTTTCCTGTCAATAAATTTTCATAATAAAGTAAATATAGTCCCTTTCCTATTATTACTACTATTTTCTAAATCCTAGCATGGCTTTAATAACCACTCAAAAGAATACAGAACCCAGGCTGAAGAGATTGCTCAGTGGGTAAAGGTGCTTGCTTACAAAACTTGACCAGCTGGGTTCAATTCCCCAGTACCCACTTAAAGCCAAATACATAAAGTGGTACATGAATCCCTAGTTCATTTACAGTGGCTAGAGGCCCTGACATGCCCATACTCTTTCTCTCCTTATAAATAAATAAAAAATAAACATAAAAGTTTAAAAAATTAAAAAACAGAATATATAGAACCCAAAAGAAGAGACAATGTGAATAAAGATTATCCCCCTCCCCAGAAAAAAAGGAGGGTTATCCAGCAAAAAATTGACAGATGATTACTTTTTTGTTTAGGCAAATAGTAAAGCACTCTTGTTAAGTTGAAGGGACAGTATTTTTGCATGTTTTCAAAGACTAATTTGAAAAGGCATTATATGCAAAAGTATGCTGCCAAATTCAGTGAGTATCAAGGATTGTGTTGTAAGGATAAAATTGTAGAAGCGAAAAAGTTTGTCTTCTCAACAAGATTTTTCTTTTCAAATTACAGCTCAGAGAAATTCTATTTAAAAATTAGTCTTGTGGCAGTATGTTTAACAGCTCAAAACCAAAACTATTTACTGAGGGTTAGTTTATTAAGCAATCTCTGAGGAGTGCAACAGGGGAATATTCCTAAAATCAGTTTGTTTCATCAGACTATAGACAGATATACTGAGGAAACTGAAAAATCTATTGAAAGAAATTTGGAAAGTCCAGACACTAATTTAAAATTTTATGCTTTGGTGATGGGTAACAGCATGACATGCTACAATTATTATTTTTATTAGAGGTCTTGATGATGAATATAATGCCACTTAAGAAATGGCTTCTTTAGTGCCATTAAGAAACAGTTAGGGCTAGGGAGATGACTTAGCAGTTAAAGCGTGTGTGTGTAAAACCTAAGGACCCAGGTTGAATTCCCCAGTATCCACATAAGCCAGACTACAACATGGCACATGTGTCTGGAGTTGGTTTGCAGCAGTTGGAGGCCCTAGCATGCCCCTTCTCTCTCTTCCTTTGTCAGTCTCTCTCTCAAATATTAAATTAAATCAAATTAAATTAAAATTCAGAAAAAGATACAACTAAGTCAAGAGATGCATGTAAAGTAATAAAAAGCATGTTCAAGTGATTTTATTTTATTTTTTTTTTAATTAATTTATTTTATTTTTTCAAGGTAGGGTCTTGCTGTAGCCCAGGCTGATCTGGAATTCACTATGTGGTCTCAGGCTGGCCTTGAACTGACAATAATCCTCCTACCTTTGCCTCCCAAGTACTGGGGTTGAAGTTGTGCACAAATTTTCTTTGTCTATTATCAACATATCTGATAGTTACTGATGGTGCCCCAGCAATGGTAGGTAAAAACAGAGGCTTGCCAGGCATGGTGGCACATACCTTTAATCCCAGCATTTGGGAGGCAGAGGTAGGAGGATCGCCATGAGTTCAAGGGTCACCCTAAGACTAGTGAATTCAAGGCCGGCCTGAGCTAGAGTGAGACCCTACCTTGAAAAGCAAACAAACAAAAAAGAGACTTATACAATTAATAGAAGATGAAGCAATTGTCACCTAAAGCTTATATCTTATATTTAATGAAGAATTATAGTACATCAATAAAATTTTTATAAAAATGGATAATGTCATGCAAATATAAATAAGACTGAATTTCAAAAGGTCCAATCCTGATTATGGTGACACCACTTAGTTTTTGGAAGTGAGATGTCTAAGTTAAGGCCTAATGTTGAAAAGATTGTATGATTTGCAATCATTATCAAGTCATTTGTGTTATCAAAAACAAAATATGTGCCATAACTTGACAATGAAAATTGGCTTACAAATTTATCATTTTTAGTGGATTTAACCACTCATTTAAATGTGTTAAACATACATCTTCAAGGTGAAACCAACATCGATACAATGTTTCAAATCATAACAGCATTCTAAATGACACTAAAATTATGGCAACCTCAAATTAAGGCAATTTTATACATTTTCACACACAGTCCCATGAACAGTGAAAAATATGTTGCCTTTCTTTTCAATTTGATACATGAATTTACAAACAGATTTCTAGGAAAATAAGCAATTTCTGGGTATACATGCAACTCTATTTGCAATGGATATAAGCATATCATCTACCAGTTTTCCAGTGGAATGCCCAGAGCGCCAATATTTCTCTTTACTAGATTTTCATAGGTCCTTTATTCCCAGAGACAAATATTCCTCACTTCACAATCACTCCTGGTTCATATCATTGCATTTTGACAGCACCTACGTCTATTTTCAAGCACACTAAATAAAATTGGAACTAAAATATCAGACAAGCATCTGGAGCACTCACTGAGGAGAATTGTGATGACTTCCATCTAACCAGATGTCAATTTAATGTCTCCCACTTTCACTTTTGTTGAAAAAAAAAACAAAGAAAATTTATTATGTTCATTTTCTTTATTAATGATTATAAATTTGGGAGCTGCTCATTGAGTTTAAAAGACTGTCTGAATGGGTGCCATATAATTAGGATTTTTGTGTGAGGACTTACATGTGGTGATCAGATATCAGTAAAGTTATACATCATAGACCTTTCTTTTCTCATCAGTTTTCATTAGTGTTTGTACATTTAATGTGTGGTTCAAGACAATTATTCATTCAATGTGGCCCAGAGAAGCCAGAAGGTTGGATGCTCTTGCTTGCCTTTGATAGTGAAGGAAAACAGAAGCAAAAATCCCAAGCATCCTTCTTCTACTGGGTCGAAAGAATCTGCTCTCCACTATGGGGTAGTGATGGGTTGACCAGCTCAAACACACTAGCTTTATCAAAGTAGTCACTGGATAGAAACCTTCAACTTTATTCTAAAAGCACACTGGAATAAAATGAATAGACAGGTTGATAGAGTTGCCCCACCTCAGCATAGTTTGTCCAGCAATGACCAGTGGAAGCCTGCTCTAAAGATGGCAGGAGACTAGCCCAGCTTTTCCCTAGCTTCAGGTCCTTCACAGATCTTCCCCAGGGCTTAACTCAGACTGTCATGCTTTCCTGAGGAACAACTTGCTCTACTACCTTGAAACTTAACTACCTCCTTTGTACAATGAGGGAGAGGTTTCTCTGGTCTCTTCTAAATTTGTATGACTTTACTAGTAAAATATAAAGGGCTATAAAGATGTATGTGCATTGAATGGTATGTTGTTGGTTGTGATGTCTTCTATAGGGTCGGTAATTTAATATTGTTTGTAAAATAGTGGCTTCTGGGTAAGTCTGAACATTTTATTCATTAATCAGACTTAGAAATAGGCTGCATTAAAGAATCCTTATTTGTAGTGTGGTTCTAATCAAGTTATTTGTCCTCAAAGGAGAAGAATGTATATAATATCTCTTTTACTCTTAACAGGAGAGTCTATGAAATGGATGCTTCTATATCTAAACACCAGATTCTAATGATTTTCCCCTACAATATTCTTCAAACATCTGGAAAACATAATGTCATATTCCTTTTAACTGAGACCACCATTTCTTTGCTACATGAGGGAGATTAGTGGTTTTAGACTAATTTTAGGTAATCTATTGAAAAATTGAATAAAGGACTGGAGTGATTGCTTAGTGGTTAAGGCGCTTGCCTGCAAAGCCAAAAGATCCCAGTTTGATTCCCGAGGACCCATGTAGGCCAGATGCACAAGGTGGCACATGTGTCTGGAGTTTGTTTGCAGTGGCTTGAGGCCCTGGTGCATGCCCATTCTTTCTCTCTCTCTGCCTATTTGTCTCTCTCACTTTCTCAAATAAATAAAGAAAAAAATATTTTTTAAATGACCTTTTTCCTTAAATGTCCTTACAGGACTGTAAATGGTTAAGTGGTTGCAAAGTGTGAGGGCCTGGGTTTAATTCCCAAGCACCCACATAAAGCCAGATGTACAAAGTGGCACATGTGTCTAGAGTTTGTTGGCTGGAGGCCTTATGTGCCCATACCCACTCTCATTTGCCTTCTCTCTCTCAAATAAATAAATAGATAAATAAAGAAAGAAAGAAATAAAGAAATAAAGAATACCATGCATGCAAGGAATTGTAATCCACATAAAAGGCTCCTTGCATGTCAGGTTGAGAACCCTTGCTGTTTAATATAGTTACAAATATATTGAAAAGTATTGTGTACAATTAGCTCTTTGGTCAGCAGTAGTAGTTTGAAATAAAAGGTCAATTTAAATATAAAATCAATAATAACAACTGTATAGACTAAGAGAACATAAGATCTCCTGTATCATAAAAGCAGAACATCTTGAGTCACTGTTGTCATCAAGGTACCCAACCCCTATTTGAGTCTCTGCTGGATTTTATGGTAGGAGCCCCATAACACCAGGCTCCTTTGATTTAAGGGAACTGGCCTCATTTCTCAAGGATGTGTAGAAGGCCAATGAAGAGACCTGGGTTCCACAAACTTATAGTATCTATTCATTTCACTAAAGAAAGTGTGTCCCTGTGTAGGCAAAAAGTATTGCTTGTCATAGAGCTTGTTGAACACTGTGGCCTGGCAGATGCCTGCAGATTTGCTTCCTGAGATGCTGCTCTGTTCCCCACCCCCCATCTCTTTAGAACTTTCAGAGAAGTCTTGATGTGTGTGAGTATGTGTGTGTGTGTGAGAGAGAGAGAGATGAATTGCTACATGGTGATTGAGTCCCCCGTGCTTCGAATTAGAATTTTGTGTTGTTGACCACTGACTAGGACCATATGGCTGTTGTTTTCCTTCATGTCTCCTCTCAGCTCCCCACACAACGAGGAGACTGTTTGCAAGGCTCCTTTCCATCAACCTGCTCAGCAACATATGACATCTTGGGGATTTGCATTTTTTAATTTTATCATTAACTTAATGTTTGGGGGACATTAGTCATAGGAAGTTAGTCTCATCCATCCAGATGTATGTTTGAAAGTTACAGCTCTTCTCTCTCTCCCATAATACCTCCCTTGAGCATGCCTTTTCCCATTTCCTTTACAAAATACTCCGTTCTTCTGAAACTCTCAAATGAAGACATGAAAGCTGGAAGGAACTATTAATTCAAAAACTACATTTGAAACTAGCAGAGGAGTTGAACCTGGCTGGAGTCATGAACAAATTGGTCAGGAAATGACTTAAACTTGATCTTCAAGGGTCTTAAAAAATGGAAGGCCTTTCCTTTTCTTGCTGATAGCCCTCCAGGGAGACCTGAGCCCAGTGATTGCTTCTCTGACAATGCAAGAGAGTGCATGGAGATTGCCACCCAGACTGCTGGAGCCCCTTTTGGAAGCCTGGCTGGTTCTGTTCTTGGGCTTAAGTTGCTGGACAGATGGCTGTGGAGGGGAGGGCAGGGCTTGACATTTACTGTGAAATTTTGAATTGAGAAAGAAGACATATTTTCTAAGAAAGCAACAGACATAAGAAAAAATGTGGCTGTGTCACGGGGGTCATTAGGGTGAGAACCTGGGCCCTGGCAGCTTAACAAGCTAGGATCACCCTCAATATGCCGGTAAAATAGATAAGTAATAGTGAAAAGCAGAGAAAGGAGATTTATTCAATGTGTCCACATCAGGGTAAAGAAACAAATAAAGAGGCCCAATGAGCCCCAAAGCCAGCACTGGGGCCATAACATGAGCTTTAGGTTTAAATAGAGGGGCAGAGGCACCCATAAACTACACAGTGTGGTGGAGATGTAGACCCTCCATCACCACTGTCTTGGTTCGACTCTGCATGCAAGGTGGGCTAACAAGTTGTCAGAACTGTGTGAAATCTCTTCTGGTGAGACAAATTCTTCCTGTGGCTGGCAGCAGACTTTACCTTTTCTTTGCTCTAAGTACAAGATTCCTAGAGAAATTCTAATTTCTTTAAAGTGTGTTGTTTCAATAATCTGATAGCCAAAAGGGAGGGGCACAGGTGTCTCTCTTTAGAATATCTTCCTTTCTGCCAGAACAGTGTCAGAAGCAGGCATAATAGTGGAATTTTGACCCCAGAGGTGGATCTATCTGAGTGTAATCAGTTCACAGTTGTTGAGCCTAGATAAGAAAGCCTGAGACAAGGCAAAACTTTACTGCTGTGTTCTTTCCAGTTGAGACTGTATTCGATGGGTTATCTAGAGCTACTGAAAGTGTGTGAACTTGAGAATTTCTGAGCCTTAGAATTGTGAATTATTGTGAATTATATAGTAGTTATCAAAAAACGAATCCCATAGGAGTCCCTTTGGGGGCTTTCTTTCTCACAAGCAAAGGCCAGTTATTTTGCTATTAATAATGAACTTGTCATTGCCATAGCATTACCATTGGTTATATGCCTAAAGACTTCCCTCCAGCTTAAATATGGTTTCAGAAAATTTCCTGTAACCCTCTCCTTTATAACTTGGGCTGTTGGGTCTGAGTTCATCTGAAGCACAAAATCTTGTCCTCATTGTTCTACAGAGCCTCCACCCAGATGTCTGAAGGCCAAGTAACCCCTAGACAACTTAGCCCACTGCATTGTCTTGGGCATGGCCCAGAGCACCCAATTTTTCCTGCATCTCTTCCTGGGTCACATCCTCCTGACTCTTGTTTTATCTTTTCCCTCTTCTCTGCATTATTCTTAAAACTACTTTCTATTTATTTATTTATTTATTTTTATTTGTGAGAGAGAGGGAGAGGAGAGAGAATTGGTGTACCAGGGCCTCAGCCACTGCATTCTAACTCCAGAAACTTGCACCACCTAGTCGGCATGTGCAATCTTGTGCTTGCCTCATCTTTGTGTGACTGGCTTATGTGGGATCTGGAGAGAAATAGAACATGAGTCCTTATGCTTCACAGGCAAGTGCCTTAACGGCTAAGCCATCTCTCCAGCCCTCTGCATTATTCTTAATCTAATTCTTTCCCTCCATCTTCTCCAACAGGAAATACAGTGTTTACTTATTCAGGGGACTGAGATTGTAACACTTGCTCACCTCTCATGATTCTCACTATAATACTTTGGAACCTCAAAATGACCTGTATCCTTCAGTTCCTCTGCTTTATCTTTATTTCTGTCTCATACCTCTACATTTCTAGCATATTCTATTCACAATTTATTAGTACCATTACTTTTTTTTAGGTAGGGTCTCACTCTAGCCCAGGTTAACCTGGATCTCACTGTGTAGTCTATTACTTCCTTTCTTCACTTGCCAGAAAGCCATACCTTAGAGGAGCTTTTCAACCTACTGTCTTCATGTCTACAACATTAAAGTAGCCAAAACTTCTGGGGGAGACAGAGAGAGCAAGCAAGAGAGACAGACAGAGAGAGAGAGAAAGAGAGAGATAGAGAAGAATCATCCTAATGACCAAATAGGAGTTTTCACTATAAATTACTTTTCCTACCACCAACTAGGCTTTCAACATTGTGCAATGTTTTCCCTATTATATATTTATATACACACCACAGAAGGCTGGCTCTCCCACTGTCCACAATGGTCAATGTATCCTTTCTTTTTCACATCTAGCATCCTGTTTTCTCACCTCAGTGAACAAACCAGATAATTTTCAAATTTAAACATAATTTCATTGATTTTTTGGATTATTCAAAATTCAAAAGATCTGAGAATCAGCATTCTATCCCAGTTCCTATATTCCCAGTTGTACTTCTTAGTGTATACATTTTCAGACATATTTATATGTATTAAACCATTATATATGCATATAAATACATATATAGATGCATATATGTGATAGATATATATGTTATTATATGCATATATAAATATACACATATACATATATATGTATTCATATACATATATAATTTTATATATATACATATATATATATATATATATATGCAAGCACATCTGTATGTTCTTTGCCCTATTTGCTTAATTATATGGTAGCACTTTGCTTTTGATTTTTTTACTTAATCACATATATTTATATGTGTATGTATGCATATAATTATGATACATAAATCCAATTCACTCTGTTAAATGATTTTATTGCATTTTACTATGAAGTGTATACTAATTTATTTAACCAGTCTACTAATGATGGATATTCCAATATTTCATTATTATAAGTTATACAATCATGATATATTTATATCCATGTCATTTTACATAAGAATTGTAAAATAAACTCCTAGAAAGAAGTAATATGTTCAAATTATATTGGTCAAATTCTGCATCATTTGCTGTTTAATAGATGTTGTTGGATTCCTCTCCACAGAGATCACACTAATTTACACTCCCACCAGCAGTGTACAAGTATGCCTGTATCTTCAGGCTTGCTACCACAGCATGCTACTCACCTCTTTCATCTCTGCCCATGGGAGAAGCCTTTTCATTGTTGATGAAATTTGCATTTCCACAGAGAGAATTGAAACCATCTAAGACAACCTCTCCCATTCATGTCCACCATAATAATGCTTATCTTTGTAATCCCTACTTGTGGCATTGAAAAGGTGCCTTAATCAGAAACTAGTTCTTCCATCTATATTCTAGGTCTTCTTCCTGCTGTCTCCTTAGACAATGATCTTCATGGGCAAATTCTTCTTTCTGCTATATCTTCAACTTTCCCTGCCAAATGGATTCTTTTCACTGAATTTAGATCAACTCACTCTTAAAATGTTCTTCAAAAACTTCCTTTTACTTCCTACCTTAATTCTGCTTCACAGCTTAATAGACAAAAGGCTGAAAAAATGGCCCCCTCCACTTTCTCAATATGTATTCTTTAACACATACCCATGTGCCTCCACCACCACTCTGAATGCTCTTATATAGGTCACCAGTGATCTCTATGGTGCTCCATCTAATATGGACCATTCAGCTGCCAGTTACATTCTTTTTTTTCTTAGTAACCTTTGTCAACACTGATTTCTTGTAAGACTCCCCAATTTTGAAGTTCTGATATCTCACGCTGCTGACTCTCCTTCTCCACTCTGTTCACTCTTTTAGCCTCTTTGGCTTTGTCCTCTTTCTCTATCCGGTCGTAACTCTTGTTCTCCCAAGACCCACATATTCATTGTTATGTGATAGTCTTTCCTAAAGAGAGCTTATTTTAGCCCCAGTGATTTAAACACCAATTATAGGCAATAACTCCCAAATATTTATCTCTAGTTACTGCTTCTCTTCTGAGTTCTAGGCCTGGCTGTCCAACTGTCGACTGTCTACATCTTCTGTTGGATCTCTCACTTGCATTTTAAATTTAAGATGTCTAGAACTAAAATCTCTCATTCCTACACACCCACGTCTTCCGCTTCTCTAGTATTTCCCCTCTATGTAAGTGCCACCTTCTGCCATATGTACACGTATGTACATGCCACTAACTTAGGCATTGTCCTGGAAAGCCCTTTAGCTACAGTCTCCTATTGACTATGTAAACATTTTCATTCTTTCTCACTCAACTAATTACTCAATTTTACCATGTTTTCTCATTTCTAGTGAGCTTGCCTTTATTGAAACCATGGTATCTTTTCCCTGGGCCATTGTAGTTAGTGACCTACAGCTCATGTTGTACTTCTGTTCTTACTTGCTCTGCAGTCTATTCTCATGAAGCAGCCAGAGGTCCTAAACAAGCTGCCCAGGTACTATTACTTTCCTTCTACAACATTTCACAGGCTTTCTATCACCCTTACAATGAAACACAAACTCTAGTCCACTCATGGCCCTCCTGATGCACTTTCTGCCTCCTCCTGAGGATCAGGATCTACCTGGGGACAAAACTGCATGTCCTGCCTCATCCATAAGCATGTGTGGCTGTGCACAAGATATGTAAGTGGAAATATCCTGAGGATGTTCTGGGAAGGTGCCTTAAGGAAGCTGACTGGGGTATGTCTTTGCCTTGCCCTTTTTCCTTCCCTTCATAAGGCCTGGAATGTAACCATGAGGACTCAGTCTCCCTTGTTCTGGATCCAGCTGGGGTCTGTGAGATGGCAATCACAGATTGCACAGAAATGCAGAAAGATGGGAGGAATCCCAAGTCCTAAAGCCCATGGAGCTATAGTGCCAACCTGGGATACTCATCTTTGGAATTTACAGGTGATAGAAACTCTCTTCTGTTTTCTTCATGCCACTGTTCTTTTATGCTTCGATTATATGCAGCTGAACTTAATGTTAACTGATATGAGTGGCTCATGAGGTCTTGTGTGATGATCTGGCCCTTGTTCTATCTGTTGACCTCATCTCACGTGCCTGTCACCACCCCGCCAGGTCACTCTCCACTCACTGCTGGTCTTCTGTCAGTTTCTTGAAATCCTGGCCACCTCAGGGCCTTCCCACCCATCTTTCTCTGACTTGAATGCTCTTCTGCTCCTTCTCTGCCTGGCTGAGTCCTGTCATCTCTCAGGTCTGTATTTAAATGTCATTTACTTAGAGAGGCTTTTTCTTATTCTCTCATCTGCATCATGTTTCCTGTTCTTCTCACAAAACTCTGACTTTTCCTTCACAATTTTGATTACAGTTGGATCTAACATATCAATTAATAAGATTTTTTTTATGTCTGTCTATCATGGGAAAAATGCCTATTTGCCTAGTACTAATTCTTGGCCAATCATATACTCAAATAGGAACCAGATGACTGAAACAAAGCATACTGTGGTTCTGAGGGTGGGATCAGGAAGCTAAGGTGCTGAGTTTTAACCCCAACCCTCACCACTCTGTGACTTTGACCAGGTTACCTACCTCTCTGAGCTTCATTTTGCCTATCTTCACAGGAGGATAATAGTAGAATTGCAGTAAAGATTAAATAACCAAATAAAACAAGGGAATTCAACAGAGTGACCTTCACAAAGGAAGTGCTCAGTACACATTAGCCATTATTAATGAGTAAATGAAGAAATCAATGGGAAACCCAAGGTCATTTTTGGCAGTATGTCATCTAACCCAGGAAAGACACCAATGTGTCTTTCAGTAATGACCTTCACTGGCTGTGGTCATAGTGGCTTTGTGAAAGGAGGTGGGAACAACCTTCTTCGGGAACCTTTTGAATGCCCACCTTGACATTTCAGTCAGGACAATTCACACACGCTCGCCAGCAAAGGCCTTCCCTGCCCCTTGACTCTTGCCTTTGCTTGTCTGCAGCACTTTGCTTTGGCACCTGGCTGTGACTGAGCGGCCACTGTGCATGCTCTTTAGGGATACATGCCTTTTGTGTTGGGCTATATTCTGTGCCTACCTTCCCCTAATGATAAAGCAAAAAATCCTTTCTTAGTAAGATTTTAGTCTTTCTTATCAAATAAGAGACAAGCCAAAATGCCAGTAGGTGAAGAATGTGGGGAGGGAGAAGGTGGCTGGATTTCTGTCTCCAAACTGGTCCTTATCTGATTACTGAAAACTCTTGCAGGGTCTCCAGAAGCTGACTCAGAAATGGTTCTGGTTCTACTAGGGAAATTCCAAAGCCACAGTTTTGGAAAGACTTCAAATATTCTCCAGATGAGCTGTCTTCTCATTTATAAGATGTTCCAAATCCTGCATTTGGTAAGAGTAGAGCAGGGGACACACACACACACACACACACACACACACACACACACCATGAAACAACATCCCACTCTGGATTTGCTGTAATTCTGACTTGAACATTCAAGAGAATACTTGAATAATACTTACCTACCTCACTGGGGTGTTGTTAACAATTAATTAGTTCATGTTTGTAAAGCACTTAGAAGATGTAAAGTGCTTGTTTAAGTGCTAAGTATTATTATCAAGCAGAAGCTCTATGGTTTAACTGAAAATATTTTTTTTTGCAATCATATACTTAACTGTAAATAAATCATGCTTATTTACAAGAACAATTTTCTTTTAGGGTCACCTCCTGCTCATTATCATTTAGCTAATCTCTTTTATTCTTCTTTGGGTCACAAACAAAGCTACCTCATCTTGAAACTTTGAGATAATTTCAAGACTATCCTGGAAAATACTACTGCTTAGATCCACTCTTTCCTTAGCACTTCATACCTTAGTAGCCAGAATGTCCTCTGAAGAGTTGCTGTCTAATTTAGGTCTACACTGAATAAATATGCATGCAGGGTAGTATCCTGCCAAATATACCAGTGATGAGAATAATTAAGTAATAATGATGGTGATAGGGACAAGAAGCACTTTGGGTATATTCTCTCACTTTTATGTTTTTAATCTGTCTTGTTTTTCAGAAGGGTGGGATGAAGATGAGGCTATGAGGCTGAGGAAGAAGCAAGTGGCTTCCCCATACATGGATGTCTGGTAGAAGAACAGTCATAATGCAAGTCAACTGTTCAAAACCATAACAAGTGGCAGGAAAATCAAGACTTCTGCTAGTGCCTGAGGCAATTTCATGGGAGCCACACTGGATTTCTAATGAATTTAGCAGACTATCAATCAACAAGGGCTCTGGCACTGGAAAAGCATGATTGTTCCCTTACTGACAGAGCGTACTGGATTTGTGATGGAATATAGTCTTTGGCACATACTTATACCACTTTCCAGGTATGGCTGGATAGGAAGTAACTATTTTTATCAGGGTTGTAAATTGTCTAGATATTGGATCACTACCATACAAGGATTATTTATATCTTTAATGTGCAATTCCAGGGTGGGTGGGAATAATCAAGCTGGATTTCTGATACTATGAGAAAATGAAAAGTCAAACTGCTGACCATGTGCATTGTATATTATTTAATTAAAAGTAGATAACAATGTAAGAATGAACCACAAATCAGATAAAATGGCACAATTTTCTCATATTTAACACATATTTAACTTGTGGTTGTGCAACAATTTACTAGACCAGGTCTGTGATATCTCCAAATAAAAAAAAAATCAGAAGTATAATTTAAAAATATTCTGGGAAGGAGCAATATTAACTCCAAACTTGAGCAGAGCTAGTCACAGCCAGTGTGATAGTTTGATTCAGGTGTCCCCCATAAACTTAGCTGTTCTGAATGTTAGTCTCCCCAGATGACGGCAATTGGAAATAAAAACCTCCTAGAGGTGGCGTATTGTTGGGGGTGGGCTTACGGGTTTTATGGCCGGTTTTCCCTTGGAAGTGTTTGGCACACTCTCCTATTCCTGTTGTCCACCTTATGTGGGCCAGGTGGTGATGTCCACCCTCTGCTCATGCCATTATTTTCCCCTGCCATCATGGAGATTCCCCTTGAGCCTGTAAGCCAAAATAAACATCTTTTTCTCACAAGCTGTTCTTGGTTGGATCATTTCTACCAGCAATGCAAACCTGACTGCAAAAGAAAAGTGGTACCGAGGAATTGCTGCTAGACACCTAACTGTGTGGCTTTGGCCTTTCCAAGCTGATTTTCTAGAGGAATGTGGAAGGATTTCAAACCTTGGCCTAAGAGATGCCTTGCAGTGCTCTAAGTACAGCTTAATGGACTCATCTGGTCAGAGTTGAAAGACTTGAATGCAGTAAGAACCATGGACTGTGAGGTTTGGCTTATGAGAGTGAGAAAGAACTTTGCCTGGACTGGGCTACAAACAGTGTGTGTGGGAGGCTTGCTGTTATATCCGAGTCCTGAGAACTTATACAGGGCTGCATTATGTAGAAATGGATTGGTGTAAGCAGAGGGATATGGTACAGGAAAAAATGAAATCTTTGGGGGAACTGCTGCAATTGAGAGATTACAACCATTGAGTTTGGGCCAGTTGACCTGCACTGGGGCAACAGAAGGAATGTAGACTCTTTTGAAGGGGCCTGAGTGCTCAAGGAGTGTCCTGATCTTCAAAGTTTGCTTTATTCCCCCCAGATTAACAAGTTGGCACCCTACCTGGTATTGTGAAGTATTAAAAAATGCAGAAAAGAGAGGGTCATTGAGTTTGCAACTCAGTCTTGAACACAAGAAATAGCCATGGGCAATGTGAAGCAGGTTTGCTGGATGCCTGCATGGAGACCTGATGGGGCCATGAGGATGAACCATGGATTGCAGTGGAGACCCAGCGGAGATGACGGGACCACGAGATGGCTGCCAGCCCAGATGAAGTTTTCCATGACTGTGAGTAGCCTAGCTATAAGGGCAGAATTGGAACTCCAGTGACTTGTTGCTGGTTAGAATTATCGGAAGTGGAGATTTGTCACTGGCTAGAGTTGTTGGACTTGGAGCTACAGAGTTTGATGTTTAAATCTTGTATTGGCCGAATATTTATTTGTTATGCCCAATTCCGTCTTTTACAGTGTGAATGTTTATGCTTATTTTGTGCCATTATGGTTTTTTTTTTGTGGAAATACATGTATTATGGCTCAGTTAAAAGATTTTGCATGAACATCATTAGAATTGATAAAACTATGGGGACTTTTAAAGTTGGATGAATTCATTGCATTTTACATCATGTATGGTTATCAGTTTATGGGGGCCAAGGGTGGAATGTGGTGGGTTGATTCAGGTGTCCCTCATAAAGTTAGGTATTCTGGATGTTAGTATCCCCAGCCGATGGCAGTTAGAAATTAAAGCCTCCTGGAGCAGAGTATTGTTGGGGGTGGGCTTATGGGTTTCATAGCTGGTTTTCCCTTGGCAGTGTATGGCATATTCTCCTGTTCCTGTTTTCCATCTTATGTGGGCCAGGGGGTGATGTCCACCCTCTGCTCATGCCATTGTTTTCCCCTGCCATCATGGAGCTTTCCCTTGAGCCTGTGAGCCAAAATAAACATCTTTTTCCCACAAGCTTCTCTTGGTTGGGTGATTTTTTTTTTTTTTTTTTTTTACCAGCAATGTGAACCTGACTGCAATAGCCAGTTCCCTATACTCTTATTCTTAATTGATAAGTCTTTTTCTTCCTTTCTTTCTCCTTCCTTCCTTCCTCTTGAAATGAAAAAGAGGACACTATCAGAGTTTTCCTAACTTGAAATGTAGATTTTAAATAAACAAAGAAACAGAATGGGTTACAAAATAGAATTCTTATTACTGTTTATTCATTTTACTTAAGGCTCATTAAGTGACCCATGGTCACTCATTCCCTGGACTATCTTTAGACGTTTCTGTTTCAGCCTTGAGCAGTATCACAGGAGTCACTATTCCTAAGTTATGTGGGGAATACTCTTAGCCAGACTAATCTCATGGCCTGCTGATACAGATCTGAGTATCCCCAGGCCTTAGGAGAGGATGCCACTAACAAGCATCCTCAGTTATTGCTAACTCTCACCAGGAGGGTTCCCTTGGTTTTTAGACACTATGGGAATGACTTTGGGTTATTCTCTACTTTCTGAGGTTCTGTTCTCACCTACTTTCACTTAGAAACATTCACATATGTTCTTTATACCTTGCTTCTTCTGAGACCCAAGTATTTAAATATAGTCAATGACAAATTCTTAAGACTCATTAGATATTTGAATGCCTCTTTCTGCTTCAAATTGGGAAAAAATTGATGCATTTCTGCATGAGAACTTGGTTTAGTACAGCCACCAGTAATCCTCCTTCAGTCCTAGTCAGAACAAGTCAGAAGCTATTTAAATCAAAATCTTGCAGTTCCTACTATTTGTTGCCCAACATTCAAAGGCTTGTTTTGCTGATTTTACTTCAGAGCACTCCTTGGATTCAGGACAGAGAACATGTTATTTTATCAACAGAGAAGGGTTTCAATTCATAGCAGACAGAGAGCTATATAGGTTGGTAATTCCAAGCAAACAAGAACCCAGCTCATGTTGTTGTGTCTAAGCAAGCCTGGCAGATAAAGTGGCCATGAAGGGGTAAGCAGGAGCCTCCAGGGGATGAGAGCATGTGGACAAGTTGTGTGGCACATTGATCATCTGAGTTAGCATCTCAGGAACTTCCTGGGTTTGAAAATATTCTAGAAAACTGACACTATCAAGGGTGAAGGATTCCTGCTTATAGAAGACAGAAATATGTAACAGAGACAGGAAGATGGTAAGAGAAGGCAAGAGCAAGGACAAAGACCAGGGGAACTGAGTGGAGATATGGCTCAAGAACATCAGAACTAGGGGATTTAGGGAGTTTCAAGGAGAAAAGTCCCATTTCTCTAAAAATCTTGTCCATTATCCATAGCAATAATGGTGATGGCATTTTCAAGGAATTTCTGAGTGTGTTAGGAAGGAGGAGATGAAAATAAGTCAGCCAGGTAAAACTGTAGGGTGTATTGTGGTCCCCAGGAAGAAATGAGTATCAACTTAGCCCAAAGGCAAAACAAACAAACAAACAAAACAGGCCCCGTTTCTCTAAGAGATGTTAAGGCATGAATGTTCTAACATCACATTCTCACATCGACTTATGCAATTGCTGCCATCTTGGATTAATTTAGTGTGGATGCACATGCAATGCTTTAAAAGCACAAGAAGTAGCAGGATTTCTGGACATGAACAACAGTACTCTGAGAGAGGTGGGGCAGAGGCCTCCTTCCCACTGCTGCTGAGTGGGAATGTTGTGAGCATGACCATTTTGCCCTTCATTGCGAGTTTTCCTATGGACCTTTCAGAGTACTTCATTCAATGCTGGATCTCAACTGTCTTTTCTATGATAGTCTACTCATTCCTTTTCTTTTCTATTTTGACTGCACTATCTTCTTTTTAGATAAAAGCAGAGATGGGGTCAGGAAAGATGGTGCAGTGATTAAGGCATTTGTCTGCAAAGCCTAATGACTAAGATTTGATTCCCCAGTACCCACATAAAGCCAGATGCACAAAATTTTTTGTCACATGCATCTGGAGTTCATTTGCAGTAGCTAGAGGCCTTGGCATGCCCATTCTTGTTCTCTCTCTCTATCTCTCTTTCTCTCTCTCTCCTCTCTGCTTTCAAATCAATAATAAATAAATAAATAATAAATAAATAAATAAAGAAAAAGGGTAAGAGTTAAGTGTTAGCAGAAGACCCTTACAGAGGTCTCCTCAGATCATCTGATAGGTATTCAACACTCACGTACTTTCTATCACATTATCCGATTATTTTGTTCTTATCATAGCACTTCTACTTTTCTGAGAGCATCATTTTCTGATAGCAATTCATTGGTTAACTTGATTTCTGGCTGATATTACTCCTAGGATGTATTATCAGTAAACATAAAGGAGGCGTTCACTCAAGTATCCTTTGAACTTAGTTTGGTGACTTGCACATAGGTTAACAGGTATGTGGAATGAGTTTTAAAGGAAAACTAACATTTTCAAGGGCTGAAATCTTCCATAGAGAGATAGGGCTCCCTGGAGTAAAATAATAAATGCAAACCCAGCTAATATGTTTTAGGATATTTTTGGTGGGTTCCTCTATATTTTCTATATATCTTTTTAATGGAATTAAAGCTTTTGTGGCTCTTGGTATTTAAGATAGTAGCCCCTAAAATATAGCTTGAGTTTCTTCAGAAACTTCAATTAAAACATCTCCATTCCCATGCCTAGGAGTATTCATGCTGATCCAGCTTCAAGCCAACTCGAAGCTGTTACTTATGTTAAAATTAAAAAGTAAGAAAACAACCTCTCCTCTCACAAAGAGATCTTCATGAAAAGTTCTGGTCTTATTGCATTGGCTTTGGTCATGGTGTTTTATATTTACAACGGTCATAAAATATCTCTTACCTGCTTAAAATAGATCTATCATTAATTTTGTATAGCTACTGAGCTATAATTACTAAGGGTACCACTTCAATAACATAAGCTCCTTGAAATACTATCAAAGGAAACTTACCTGAGTCCACACACACATAACTCTCAAAATAGCTCATGAATTGCCTAGAAATGTAGATCGTGTTAGAGGAAAATGTGAAAATGGATGTGAGTCATACAACTAGCTTTTATGTTAACCTACACTAATCCTGGAATGAGTCTCACTCTCGGGATGGAATTAACCTCTTTGATTTCAGCATATTTAGACTCATTTCCATTATGCCTTCATTTCAAGGTAGGAACAAAATAACAACAGAAGTTGACATTCTACCCAGAATACACGCAAAATCATCCAGGACTCATTAAAGAGGATCTCTCATTGAACTTGAAAGCACTTGGAAAAGTAGGAATATATAAGGAAGAGACTCATTCCTGCCTGTTCATATTAGAGCCATCTTGATGGTGGCAGGGATCCTTGTCATGCTGTTCAGAATAGCTAAGCAGGACATCATCATCCTCTTCAGTAAGATGATGCACAAGTGAAGTTTGCTACTCAGATATGGTTAATCGCGCCTTCAGTCTGAAACACTAGTCCTTCTCACTTATGCTTAGAGAGTGACAGTTGTCTAAGCCGTAGTGACTAAGGGCTTGCTGACTCACCAGAATTCACCAAGCAGCTGCTATATGGCAGGTGCCAGACTGGATTTGGGGAGTTCTTTAAGGGAAGCTTGAATTTTCCTTTCTTAAAGCTCATGCATGCTTCTGAACTTCCTGACAACAGCAGAGTAGTACGTAAGTGACACTGGGGCAACTGCATCACAGGTTGGAAGAGTCATTGTGTATCTGGAATGTGTTCTTAGTTTCATGCAACTGAAAAGTACGACACAGTCCCATAACTCTGGTGACTGATTTTCATCTAAAGATTTACACCTAGAATAGATGTGATTATGGGGTTGGGTTATTCCTCAGGTTCCTTCACTTTGGAGGTGCCTGAGGTTTAGAGAGGGTGGTTCAGATTTCTGTGGCTGCTATAACAAATTAGCACAAATGGATTTGGCTTAAAACAATTGAAATTAATTTTCTTCCATAGTTCTAAAGACCAACAGTCTGAAATCCAGATGTTGGCAGGGTCGTGCTTCCCCTGGAGACTTCAGAGAGAATTTGCTCCTTACTAATTCTTGCTTCAGGCTGTTGGCAGTCATTGCCCAGTGGCTACATCACTCCAACCTCCCACTTTGTGGTCAACTTATTCCCTCTGCTCTGTGACTGTGTCTTCTCTCTGTGTGGCTATCTTGTAAGGTGAGAGCAGAGTGTATTTAGGACAGATAACCCAGAACTTTCTCCTCATCTCACAAAGGACAGGTTTATCACTTGTGAAGACTTTTTGGCCTAGCACAAAGGTTAGTAAGCTTTTATTCAGGGATGCCCCATTGGCAGACATGGGTTCTGAACATTGCCAGGTCTAATTTGAGTATTCATTCTTTTAAACCTCTTCACTGACTCATGGAATATATGCATATTCAAATAGTGATGTAATTTTCAGTGCAATTATACAGATAGATTAATCTAGAAGTCTAGCATTAAATGAGGACATAGGGCTGGAGAGATGGCTACATAGCTAGGGTGCTTATCTGAGAAGCCTAACCATCCTGATTCAATTCCCCAGTACTCACAGAAAGCCAGTTGCACAAGGTTGCACATTCATCTGCAGTTCATTTGCAGTGGGTACAGGCCCTGGCATGCCTATTCCCTCTCTCTTTGCCTCTCTCTATTCTCTTTGTCTCCCTTTACTTTCTATAAATAAAATATTAAAACATGTTTTAAAATCACTAGGATAAGCTGGGCATGGTGGCGCATGCCTTTAATCCCAGCACTTGGGAGGCAGAGGTAGGAGGATTGCTGAGAGTTCGAGGCCAGCCGGAGACTACATAGTTAATTCCAGGTCAGTCTGGACCACAGTGACTGAGATGCTACCTTGAAAAACCAAAAAAAAAAAAAAAAAAAAAAAAAAAAAAAAAAAAAAAAACAAAAAAAAAAAAAACAAAAACACTAGATTATAGATTGTACTGTGGTTTGAATAAGAAATGTCTCCCAGAGGTTCATACATTGAATGTGTGGTACCCAGCTTGTGGTGCTATTCTGGGAGGTTCTGGAAACTTTAGTAGGTACAGCCTAAATGAAAGAAGTAGGTAACTGTGAGCCTGCCCTTGGCAGGAGGTGGGGCACTATATCTTGTCCCTTTGTCTCTCTGTTAATCATGAGCTTCATAGTTCTTGTCACATATTTCTATCTTGGTGGCATTTGCCCTCACCATGGGCCCAGAATAAATGCAGCCAACAAATATGGATTGAAGCCTTTGAATCCACGAGCCATTATTCTTTCCTTCAGTTGTCTGCTTCAGCTTGTGTGGGTGGAAATATTCTATTATCCTCTTCTTCATCCATTCAATAAGGATTAACTAGAATTTCCTTAGTATCCAAGATGTACTGCACTCTGGCACGGACTCAATGTTGAGCAAAACCAAGCACTTTCTCTATTCTTCCAAGATCATTGTTTAGTAGAGGACAGATGAACATGAAATGAATGAGTAACGAAGAATCACGAGAGAGGGTATAATCACAAAATGAGAGGGAGACAACACTATAGAATAAGGAACACTGGACCAGGTTGGATACAGAGAGGTTTCTCTCAGGAAGATGTGCGAGCCACATTTTGAAGGTGGAATAGAGTTAACAAGGTGAAGAAGGAAGGCATCAGGAAAAACATTCTAGAAAGAGGGAACAGCATGTACACAAGCCTGCAGCAGGAGGGATCTGTCAATCTTAGAAGTTGACATAAAGCGCAGAATGACGTTGCTTGGTCAATATAAACATCTGTTTGTAGATGTAACTTCTGGGCACAGAGTAAGAATCAATGAATTCTTTAACACAGTAAGCTCTTGAGAATATGAAGTGTGTTTTCTCTATTACTGGGGCTCTGGCCGAGCAAGATGTCTGATGTAAAAGATGATCAGTGTCAACTTGCTGGTTGGTGTAATGAATTGACAGATGAGCAAATCAACCATGAGTTTGCATATGCAAGGCTTTGACAAAACAGGTTACATATCCATTGTTCTGCTTTCCAGGTACTCCTCTTCTAGTCCAGGTGGCCTTAATGTGGTCAAGGAGATGAAAAGTCAGAATAGGAGACTCCAAGAAGCTCTCTTGCCATTCTGTGCGGCACCTTGCATGGCATTGGCATGGGCACAGATATCTTCTGGCCAATGCAGCAGCAAGCTACGGCTCCCTCTGACTTCTCTAAGGGGCTTTCTTCAGGTGGACATTTACCTACTGCTCCAGTTTAAGGTGTGGTCTCCTAAAAGACCCAGCTTTGGCTCTTATGGAAAGGGATAGGCCATAAAAAAAGGTTTCCCCACCCTCACTTGTAAATGTAACCTGCTCTGCTTCCCACGTGTGGACTGGGGTACCTCCTGGTAGAAGGGAAGCTTGTGTGATACAAGTTTTAAAGAAAGCTTATTTATTTCTTTATCTAAAGAGCTAGAAAGGACAAATTACATTACTAAACAAAGCCTATCTTAAAGGCTAAAAATCTCAGTGTCGTCTTGGGATTTCTGTGTGAGAGTGCTCCTTGTGATTGGTTATTTAAGCCGCAAATGCCACAGATGGGCACGTCCCGCTGAGAGAATACTGTTGGCAATGAAAGGCCATCAGAGACCTGAGTCTGTAACTGCTAGCATTTCAGACAGAAATGTGACAAGGGCCCAGGGCAGAAGTTGTGTCTTGGGGTTTATAAACTACATGTGCATGTCAACGCAGAGACTGGTTTACAGTTAAGGTAGATATTCTAGGCATACTACAGGCATAGTGCATCTGAGAACACTTTCTCTAATTCTGCAGGTTTTTCTTCTTTTCTTTTCTTCTCTCATTATTTCTTTGCTCTTGAGGTTATATGAGATGCTTAACATGGACAAGGACTCAGGAGAGTTCTAGACCAGGCTATGACACTAAGTGGCTGTGTGGCCTGTGACATGCCACAGGACCTCCTTGGGCTTCATTTTTTTCATCCATAAAACGGAGTAGACTCTCTGAGTGTCCTGTGAAGACCTCACTGTAGCCTGCAGTTCTTCCTTCCCTACAAAGGATACTGCTGTCTTATTTGCCCTCCAGGCATTTATCTTCATTTTCCAATTCTGTTCTTCCCTTACTTCCTTCTCCTCCTCCTCCTCCTCCTTTCCATCCTCCTCCTCCTCCTCCTTCTTCTTCTTCTCTCTCTCTCTCTTTGTTCTTGTGGAGCAGGTGAATTAATAGAAGTTTGATTTGGCATTTATCTTCTTTGGAGACAATGGAGAGATTTTTGAAGGCCTATTTATTAAGACATCAGTTATAACTGCATGAACAAGGGTTTGACTCTTTGGTTAGTGACCCCCAGCACCACTGAATCACAGGTTAAGCAGAAGTCCAGGACTTCTAACACATGCTGGCTCTTGACACAAAAAGGAATCAACTTGGGAGGAAAGATTAGATGGCTACTCTTTCTCTTTGCATATCTGGGCCCCTTATTTATTTCCCTCATATCAAATTTATGATCCTCAAAGCCTCTTTACAGAGCAGACCAAGAGGGTTCTGTCTATCCCCTCCAAAGAACTCTACTTTCTCCACCCGTACCTGGTGGATAATGTCAGATAAACTTGCAGGAGACTCTTTCATCTGATTTTTGAGATTATACCTTCTTTCTACACTGCTTTTCAAATACAAGACCACCTCAGAACATGGCTTCTCTCAAAAGAGCATTTGGCACGTTCTCCTAAGCCTGAGGGAGACTGAGAAGCGGTTTTTTCTTTTTCCTAATACAGGTATTAAGCTGAATTAACATTCACTTACTCTGAAAAATCCCACTTCACAGAAACATTTTTTTTAAACACAAGCCAAAGCATTTCTCCCTAACTCAGCACAATTGTACCTAGTTTATATCCATTGATGTTGAATGATTTCCTGTTTAATATCAATTGGAAGTGGCTGACTTCCTACCCCAAACAGTACTTAATGTCAATTATGGTAGGCAGGGCAAAACTGATTTTCAATTAGCTGTAGCACTCCATTTTGTTTTGTGGTGAATGGTGTAGGATACAAGCACACACAGTCACCTGGAGAAATGGTGGCTGCAAATTGATGGCGCTCCCCCACTGCCTGCATTCTGTCCCAGACTATCTGATGAAGAGGTAGTGACGAGGGAGAGATGGTTGCCTGTTCCTTTACCTCTAGGGTCTGATCATGGTTTAATGAGAAGCTACTCTTTTATCAAAGGATCTTTCAGTGTGGCAATGCCCAGAATGTGCCATGCATAAGTCTTGCCAGAAGAGAGCTCCCAGAGATCGGTAGGTGATGTGGACTCACAGAGAGGATGTGGCTGCTAGGGATCATGGGTGCAAGACTGGGATTGGCAGCTACCATTTATAGGACATTTGCTGGTGGTTCTGCCACTTTATGCTACTTTTAACTTTCTTAATAACCTTGTCAGAGATATTGCTGCCTGTGTCACAGGTGTTGATAGGATTGATTGATGCTATAGAGAAATTTGAAGCTGGAGTTCTAACCCAAAACTGTGTGATTCTATCTCATGAGACCAATAGTCAACATGATCCCTGGCAATTTTCTAAAATCCAGTGAAGGCTGCATCCTAGGGCTGTGGGTGATGGTGTGAGAGGGGAGTAGACTCCTACTGTTCTCTGTTCTTGAATGACTGAAATCCCCTCATGAAGCTTTGTGTTTCCTACTTCTCTCTCTCTCTCTCTGTCTCTCTCTGTGTCTGCATGTGCATGTGTGTGCACGCATGTGTGTGTGTGTGCTCATGTGGGTGCATGTGCATGTATGTCTTTTCTCTTTGTGTCTCTGTTAATTCCACCCCCCTCTTAGAGTCCAGTCTGAACTGTCTATGAAAGTCTCCTCACCTGCCCTGCCTACCTTGGGGACCCTCCTCCTCTGAACACTTCCAGCCCTTCTGCTCTAGGACCCTCAGTTACTTATGGCTCTAGAAACTTCTGTGTGGACTGATATCATGCAAAGGAAGAACTTTGGATAAGGGGGTGCTAACAGGCCTGGCTAATTGATTTTGTGATGCCTTTCCTCATTCTTTATTCATTCACTAAAGATTGATTAATTGCCTACTATATAGAATGGATTATGCTGGGAGCTACTGATGCCAAGGAACTTGTGTCACCATGGAGAGACTGTCACTAACTTTATGGGACAACTTCAGATGAGTATAATAGGTCATATGAGATTGCCCAAGTCAGTGCATTCAACTCTGAGGTAGGAGTTAGAGGGGAATCAAAGAAGTTTCTTTGAAATGGGCGTTTAAATTGAATTTTGAGACGATGGTTCAGCAATGGTAGGTGAAGTCAGAGAGGCTTAGAAACCTTAAGGAATGTTCTGGAGCAGGAGACAGCAACTGTATGGGTAAGACAACACCATGCTCACCTTGCTGTCAGTTTATTTACATCCTTGAATCTCTCTCTTCATCTACACCCTTCAAGGTAGAGGTGATCTAAAAATGGATAATGACATAATTGCTAAGTACTTGCTCTTACTCTTAGATTTGCATTGTTATCTTTACTTGAAGTAATGGGTGAGATTTCATAATTATTGTATTGAATGATTGTATTGACTAGTCATTGGTGCTATTTTCACTTTACAGATAAGGAAACTGAGTCACAAAGAGTTTAGTTACTCAAAATAACCAAGTTAGTGAGCTGTTGGAACTAAAGCCCAGACACAATGCTCTAGTTTTCAGAACATGTTCTTAGCCACGAGATCATGCTACCTCTTGAATGCACTGATGTGTACAAAGCCCATAATATAGAACCTGAAATTAATAATCACTTTCCTGATGGTTCTTTGCTTGATTTCTTTACTTGTAGAAAAGTATGTCTCTTTTTTTCTTAAAGAAACATACCCTTCCTATTTGGAAAGGTAAGATTTTTTTTTCTTCTTCTTTCTTTTACTACCTGTTTAGATAAAGAACTGTGTTCACAGGACCACCTCTCATACCATTCACTCACACTTTGCCATTATTTCAATGTTATGCAAGTAGAAATTGAATGGGACAAAAACGAGACCAAACAAAATTTTTTAAAACTGGGATAAGTGCTGCAGAGACGGTTGCCAGTGGAATAAGGAAGACTGAAGCTTGTCTCTAATAGTTATTAAATATCAGAATACCAATGTCCCAAAAATGGGACAACCACTTTTTTGTGTTCATATAATTGTAAAGCTGAGTTTTGTCATGGAAAGTTTTTCTTTCACCATCTATTATGAGGGATACTTTTGCTGGGTAGAGTAGTTTGGGTTGGAAGCCATAGGTTCTTAGACTTTGCAGTGTTTCATTCCAGGCCCTTCTAGCTTTCAGGGTTTCCATTGAGAAGTCTGAAGTAATTCTGATGGGGCTACCTTTGAAGGTGGTGTGCTGTTTTTCCCTGGCTGCTTTTAGGATTTTCTCTTTGGTGTCAATGTTTAGAGTCTTAATGATAATATGTCTTGGAGTGTTTCTCCTTTGGTCCAGTCTGTTTGGAGTTCTATTGGCTTCTTGTATCTTGATGGGCCTTTCTTTTAAGAGACTGGGGAAGTTTTCTTCAATTATTTTGTTAAATAAGTTCTCCATGCCTTTGGTCTGGATTTCTTCTCCTTCTGGTATTCCAATGATCCTGATATTGGGACGTTAACTGTATCCCACAATTCCCTCATGTTCTGTTCACAGGAGCTTTTGAACTTACTGAAATTTTTGAACTCTCTAACTGTTTCTTCCATCTTGTCTTCCAGATCAGAGTTTCTATCCTCCACTTGGCTGACTCTATTCTTGAGAGCTTCTAGTGAGTTTTGGACTTGTTCAATTAAGTTTGCATTTTCTATTACTTTTCTATGTATAATTTACATCCCTCTGTCAAGCTCCCTTTTCACATCATTTTCTGATTTTCTTGATGATTCTTGGAGTTCATCCTTGCATTTCTTTATGTCTTCATTTAGCATGGCCAGCTGATTTTTAAGGTCTTCTTTTTTTTCACTCTCCCTCAAATCTCTTAACTCTCTTTGAAATCCTTCCATTTTCTTATCTAATCCTTCCAATTTCTTATCTATTAGTTCTAGTTTAGTGATGGCAGCATCCACACGATTGTCGGCCCTTTGTTGCTTTCCTGCAAGTTCTACCAATAGGTTGGTCAGAGTTGCATTGCTCATAGCTTCAATTTGGTGTTCTGGTCCTATTGGTTCTTTTATGTTTTGGTTAGATGTATTCATTGTGGGACTGGGTGATCTAACTGGATTTTCTTGCATTTGATTTTTCATGTTATTTCTTTTGCGCTGTGTTCTGCCCATGACAGTGTATGGGCAGATAGGTGGGCGTATCAGCCTGGGCTCGAGAACAATGGGAATCTTATGCAGCCTGGGGGTGTTGCCAAGAAGCCTGGGCTTTGGCTGTCACTTGCCAAAGCCACCTATCTACTGCCCGGCAGGGTCGCCGAAGTTGCCTGAGTTCTCAAGCGGTAATGTGCCAAAGCTGCCTGCGTTCGAACTAGGAGTGGCACTGAGGCACCAAGCACTGATGCCGCCCAAACTCTGGCTGGGAACGCTGGGAACCGGAAACAGTCTGCGCTCCCCCGCCACAGGACAATTGTGGACGGCAGCGCAGCAGACAGATAGGAGATGGGACCTGAGCTGGTGCAAGCAAGAGACACAGTCTGAGCTTGTGTGGCACCTGCTGTGGGACTGGGCTTGCTCAGTAAGTGGGCGAGTGGACGAGAGTGTGGAGCAGTCTAAGCTTCCGCACGCAGGGAACAATCTCACTTGCCAAAGCTGCCTATCTACTACCTGGCTGGGGCGCCAAAGTTGCCTGAGTTCTCAAGCGGTAATGTGCCACAGCTGCCTGCGTTCGAGCTAGGAGTGGCACTGAGGCACCAAGCACTGAAGCCGCCCAAACTTTGGCTGGGAACGCTGGGAACCGGAAGCAGTCTGCGCTCCCCCGCCACAGGACAATGGCGGCCCGCTGGTGCGGCAGGCAGGTAGGGGGTGGCACCTGAGCTGATGCAAGCGAGAGATACAGTCTGAGCTTGTGGGGCAGTTGCTGTGGGACTGGGCACACTCAGTAAGTGGTCGAGTGGACGAGGGTGCGGAGCAGTCTAAGCTTCCGCGCACAGGGAACGATCGGCGCGCGGTGGCAGCCGTGCGGGCTCCGGAGCAGCAGCAGCGGCAGGGGTGGAGCTGTGAACGCGGCGGTTATTTGGGGTGAGGGGTGCCTACCTGCCCACAAGGGGATCAGCGATTCCCTGTTCCCCCACCTCTGTGCCCTCCCAGATTTCTCTTCCCTAAAAGCCACTATATACCCTTAATATCTTGCCTTTCTTTCCCCGGGATTTGCAGCGCAGCTAGGCAGTCGCCATCTTGGCTGGAAGTCTACAACCACTTTTTTAAACTACTCTTTCTAAGATAATCTCAGGACTGAGACTTCCAGGAGGCATCCTTAGATTCCAGGCTACTGCATGACAGTTCCTCTGCTGTTTTGAGTGTCAAATTTATTATGTAAGTTAAGACTCTCATCCTGACAAGTTTATTCTAAAAAAGCAGCAGATCACAGTGCATGGGCTTATTTTAATGGCTGAAAAAAAAACCAGTGTATTTTCTGAGCACTGCACTGGTTACCATTTGAAGATACACATTTTTCTTTTCCTCTTACTTTCTTCTGCTAACTTATGTGGGCCATTCTATATCCCACACACTGGTCTGAGATATTATAGTTTGTATAAAAATCTATGGGGTTACTTAGTCGCACCATAGATGAGAATTTGAATTTTCTTTGAAATTCTTATAGTAGTACTCATTCTTTAAAATTCAGAACAATTGATGTCACACATAAATATCAGTCACTATTATCTTGGTGTATTTCTAAGTTTATGATCAACTTTTAACACTGAAAAGGAAAAAGTGTGAAAAAGTATACCCATAGGGAGATGGTGGGACTTGAGATACATTACTAAACCTGTATGTCATTGTAACAGAAATGGTGCAACGAGCAAACGTATGTGGTAATCCCTTGTCTAGACAAGTAGAAACTTTAGCTCTTTGACACTGGATAATGCTTCTGACTGCTATTCCATTCATTCCCGTGGTACTCAGGATGTCACAAGGATCAATGTCTTCTTCAGTTCAGACAAGGTCAAGGTCAGTGCACAGAAGCTAGACTTTTAGACACCTTTTTGTACATTTGACTCTGAGAGCTATCTGTCCCTAAGATGGAGGTCTCAGAATTGTGAGCTCTGGGCAAAGAATGAGTTATAAAAACATATATATATATTTTTATTTGCAAAGGGGAGAGAGAGAGAGAGAGAGAGAGAGAGAGAGAGAGAGAGAGAATGATCATGCCAGGGCCTTTAGCTGCTTCAGTTCATGCAAGTCCAGATGCATATGCCACTTTAAGCATGAGCATCTGGCTTTACATAGGCACTGGTTACTGGGCTTTGCAGGTAAGCACCTTTACCACTGAACTATCTCTCCAACCTTTTTAAAGAGTTTTTTTTTTTTTTTTCTTTTTGAGGTAGGATCTCACTCTAGCCCAGGCTGACCTAGAACCTTATAGATTCAGGATGGCCTCAAAATCCTACCTCAGCCTCCTGAGGACTGGAATTAAAGGATTGTGAGGAGTTTTTGAGGAGTGGTTATCATGTGCTTGGCTGGCTGGCAGGTATTAAACACATTCTTAATTCCTTAGAGGTGCCCCAGTTTTCCATACCTGACCTTCAACCACTGTGACATGGCACTTATCATTCTAGGTGGTAATTATAGCAAAGAACACCAGGCTTTGCTATGCCAAAGAGGTATATGACCTGAGTTGGGGATCCACATTACTGTGCCCATCACTCTGATCTGGAAAGAAGATAGTTTCAAGATACCTGTGTAGAAATTCTCAACATTTGGCTCTGTTCTCCCCTTGGTCCCTTTAAAGCCCTCACCTCAAGAGGTAGCCCAAAGGACTGCTAATTAGGGGAAAAACAGACAGCACATGAGGAGTGTGACTTTTCTTTTTAGTTGTTCGAAGAGATTTAAACCTTTGGAAGGTACACAAATGTAGTCCTATTATTCAAGTTAATTTACAATCCCTCCCCCGCCTACCACAAGGAATTTATGAACCTGGAGGACCTGGAAGTCCCTTAGCAAAGTAAACAAACTGTAATTCAGTGTTGCACACTTCCAAGGATCCTCTATCAGCAGGTTTTATTTTTACATCAGAGGTGAAAAGATAATTTGGTAAGCGGCACTTTGTCTCATTGAGAGGAGCAAAGAGGCTGCTCACGGGAAGCAGAAGGAGAGGGGCTGATGAGGTGGTTGTCTGTGGGTTAATATGCAGCAGCTGTCCCCAGCCTGGTGACAATGATGATGAGAATCAGAGCTGGCATTAGCTAAGCCAGTGCCACCCACGTGTCAGATGCTTGCCAGAAGCCTCTGAAACAGATGTCCTTATGGTCTCCATTTTATAGCTAAGGAAACTGAGGCTTTTATAAGTACGGCTGCCTTTCCTGAAGAAACAAAGGGATAATATGACCTTGCATAGTTTGTCTGTAAATGTGGCATGAATGCCAAGCATAGACTCTTGAGTGGTACTGGTGGCAGAGTGTGAAACTGACTAAAGGTTGCTTTATCAAGAAAGAGATTTTTTTATGCATCTCTTTGAGTCCTACTTGCCTGTATCAAAACAGGGGAGGGGGCACTGGGCTGGGAGTCAGGGCCTGTGTTCAGCACTAGTCTCAGGAGGAACGGGCCATTGGATCTTGTGAAAGTCTGCCTCTCTAGCCTGACACCAGTTTCCTCATTTGTAAAACAAGAGGGGACAACATAGGGAGCTGAAGTCTAGACCTTTGCCATTCAATGGTTCCCTGATTCTTTGAACCAAGGTGGTGGGTCTTTCCCTTTCAAACCTTCCTTCACTCGTGTGTGGTACAACGATGATGCTTCTCTGAAAAGAAACTTTTTTTATTTTTTTAAAATGTACTGTAGACCCGATGACCTTGATGTGATAGAGTCTGGGATCTGGTGACATTGCACACTCAGTACTATTCAACACTTGGGCTGAAAGGGAGGAAGGAATGGATTTATTGACTTGCGACTTTGACTCGGTCCTGTGTATCAGGCCTGTTATTATGTGGAATGATTAGGCTGCAGTGGCCGGGACAAGTTAAACTAGAACAACAAAAGACCTCCTTAACCTTTACCTGGCCACAAGGCCATTTGTAATGGCCCACATGGTGTTTGGAAACCCAGGTCCCTCCTGCCACACTCAATACTTTTGCAGCTCCAGTAAATGAGCAGGGAAGGGGAAGATGGATGGGTGAGGGAGATGAAATGAAATCCAATTCTGCATAGTTCTGTTTAGAATTCTGAGTTCAGGTTTGTGTCAAAAACAGCAGTGGCCCAGAGATCACCATCATTTTCTTTGGCTTGAAAAAAGGATATGAAACCAGTTACAATGGTTGCTCGCTGAGAAAACTTCCAACCATTTGTTCTCCACTAAAGAAAATACACTGTTTCTCAAAGATATTTCCCCTCTTAAAGGGAGCATTTGCCTTCTACTAATGTGAAAAGAACTAGGTACATAGAGCTTTCAAATACCCCCCCCCCCACACACACACACATGTGTTCACCCTGTATTAAACTCAAGGTCTTCTTGAAAAGCTAAAAACACTTCAACAATCTCATGCCTCTCTCGTTCCTGAGGGAGACCTTCCCCTCTAGTCTCTCATCCCGGCTACGACCAATGTATTGTGCTATTAGCAGAATGGATGTAGCTTCAACCACTTCAAAGTATTGAGTAGAAGAGTATATTTGAGACATTTTCCCCTAAATATTTTCAGTTTTAATGAAGCCAGATATGATACATAAAACGAGAGAATCACAAAGAATTATAGTTTGAGGAACATCTGCTTTGAAGGGACCAGAGCCTGTCTGTTACAGTCAGTACCCTGAAGCCATAGACAGTACTTAAATGAATGTGACTGAGTCCAAATAAAGCTCTGTTTACAAAGATGAGTGGCAGGCCATATTTGGCCCACAGACTACTTCGCTGGTTCTTGATCTAACCTACTGATCATGTGACGGGGGCTGAAGCCCAAAGCATTCGAGAGGCTTGAGGCTTGTCTGGGGCCAACTCAGCGAGCGCTGAAGATGCATGGAAGAGTCTCTGGCCTTCAGACCTTGATTTACTTGAACTCATTCACCTTTCAAACCATTTAATGTGAAAACTCATTTATAAGTTAGAAGTTGTGCTTAATTAGCTGTGGCTGGGGTAGAGCAAAGAGGTGTGTGAAGGTTTGCAGCTCTGAAAAACTTCTCACACACATCATCCAAGCAGTCTTTAAGGGCAGAAGCTCTTGCTAACCCTGATCATCTGGGGACACCCATGAATACTGATTATAGGAAGAGTGAAAACATGCAACAACCAGGATCCCAAGCATCTCTGAAGGGAGGTTGTCTGTCCTTCACCCAATAGTAATGTAGAAATCAACCTGGGGTCTGGAGAGATTGCTCAGTGGTTAAGATGCTTGGATGCAAAGCCTAATGACCTGAGTTCAATTCCCCAGTACCCACATAAAGCCAGATGCACAGTGGTGCATGCATCTGGTGTTCATTTGCTGTGGCTAGAGTCACTGGCACACCAATTCTCTCTCTCTCTCTCCTCTCCTCTCATCTCCTCTCTCTGCTTTAAATAAATAAATAAAAATCTTAAAAAAAGAAACCTGGGGTCTTTTCTCTGCTGGAGGTTCACGAGACCTAGAAGTTTTGAGAGAAGTGGCACTGTAGTACCAGGCAGGTGACAGCTGAGAAAGTGGCCACCAAGGAGTGACAGTATTATTAGTGGGTCAGTGCCACTACCCAGGGTTCTGGTTCCCTGCAGAAAAGCACTGACCACTGCCTGAGATCAGAAGCAGAGGCACAAATCACAGAAAGCCAGAAGCCGGTTGTGTAGGAGGGCTGAGGCATCAGGAAGAGATGATGTGGAGAGAGGCGAGAGTCTGTGGTGAGGTGGCATCGGTGCTTGGGGATCAAGCTGAGTAGCAGAAGCACAGTGGACCACTGTGCTTGGCATGGGTATGGATGACCCTAGAGAGTGGACTTTATTTGAGGGTGCCAGTGATGCCAATGCCTGGGTCACAACAACTTACACTCACAGTCCCTGAATTCTTACTGCATGTCAAATGCTCTACTCCCTAGCTTTCATGGTTATCTCATTTAACCTGCCCAATAACAAGGTCTGTGCTAGTCAGCTATTACCATAGTAAGAAGTCCCGTATCACTCTTCAAACATCAGGAGCTGATAAAGGAAAGCATTTTTTTTTCTTATTCACATTAATTACATGAGGATTGCAGATTCCCTCCGACTTGACCCCTAGCTAAAGGTCAACTTTGATCCATTCATGTATTTTCTCATTTAAGACTTTGCCTAGGAGGAGCAGTATCTCAGATAGGTACTCATGGCAGAGTAATGCAAGGAAAACATGAGCTGGCTGGACTTTGTAATTACTTTGAAAGCTCTTGCTTGGATTTTATGAATATCATATCCATACAGATGCCACTGGACAGGGCAGACCATAGGGGTTTATCTTGGGGTGTGTTTTCTTCTGGCTTATTCTGTGTGACTTTTGGTTTAGCAAGGCCCCAAAGACTGACTCGCCAGAGGCCAGGAGGATGTTAGATGATGTGAAGAGTCCAACTGACCCTGCTGACTGCAGAGTGGCCACTAGGCCACCTGTTGTGACTCCAGCTCTTGGCAACTGTTTCTGCTGCCATCCTCTTGGCTGCTACCTCGCCAGTGGTGAAGCTCACCATGCCCAGGACAGCAGCAGGCACAGAGCCACAGATGGGTCTCCTCCCAGCACAGTGAAGGCTGCTGGGTTCATCGTGGTGAGCTTCTTGTTCCCTAGATCCTACTTTCTAACTCCACAGTGCAACTTATCTCTTGTTATTACATTACAAAGCTTACCTTCAGCTACGCTTACTTCTCTATGGTAGTATAATAATTCTCTCTGATCTTGTGACATGATAATGTAATTATTTTAGAGAAAAGGCTGCATTTTGAAATAGGGTTGCCTTGTCAGGTGGATTTGGAGTAAGATTTCAGGAAGAATTTCCCCCACCTTTTTGTTATGAATATTTTCAAATGCATAGAATACTTGGAAGAGCTACCAGTAAGTCAAAATTCCTTACTTGCTATTCATTACTATACAGGCATGTGAATGTGGGCCCATACAAACATATGCATTTATTTTACCATTTGAAAATGAGCTGCAGATATCATAATGCTCGACTCTAAGTACTTCTCCATGTATCCTTAAGATTAAGGATAGATATTCTTCTCAATATAATGACATTTATTATCATCATCATACCTAAGAATAATTCCTTATGCTTCCAGGCTGTCATTAAGTGTTAAATTCAGTGTTAAATACCAGGTCCAATGAAAGTTTGTGTGTTGTTTTGGCATATGATGGTTCTTTATATTTCTTTCATTGAGAAAATCTGACAGCACCTCCCACTATTTTCTTCAATGATATTTTAAGTGAATAGGATCTTATAGAACATCTTATGGTCTAGATTTGCTTGATTTTTTTTTTTTTTTTTTTTTACTCTTGGTGACATTTGATTTGTGCCTTTGTCCAAAGTATTTCTAGTGAGTGGAAGTCAGCTCTAAAGGCCTGGCAGGAGTTCCACTACCCCAGTGGCAAGAATCCTTTGCAAGAGCACTGTGTACTTGATATTGTTTCTTAGAAGGAAGCACATGGACCAAGTTGTCTACCATCATGGACTTAAGTTCCATCATTTGTCAAAGAAGGTGGGTAGGCTTATCATTTTACAATTTTGAGCAATACTTTGAACTCTTATGAAGATCTTTTCATCATACCCTTTTACCTAATGGTTTCAGCATATACTAGTAACCTTGAATTTAACCAGTAATTTCACTGAGAATGAACAATTTTACTTGCTAATGAGGACAGAGTATGAGTCTTTTAAGAAAACTAGGTGGGGGCTTTGTTCCTCTTTTCTAATCCATTTTAAGAGAAGAAATTGAGCATAACATTGCCAAAGCTGACAAAGGAAATTTAGTTCATTTTATTCTGTTTTTGTTTGTATCACTAAAAGCTTATGGAATTTTATTTATTCATATGTCATAGCATATAATAGTTTTGCTTCCCGGTACACCCACAACTTTAAATTGGCTCCTGGAAGACCCTATGAGCAGACACCTTTGTTCCTTTGACTCTTCCTCCTAGTTGCCAAGTTGTTGTTGCTGCTGCTGCTGCTGCTCTTGTTATTCTTCTCCTCCTCCTCTCTCAACTCCTCTTCTCTCTGAGAAACTCCAGTTATAACCATAAGGAGTAGGATGTATAAGTAGATCTCAGTTCTAGGGTTCTTTAGCAATTTTAAGGTACCACTGTGTGTAGCACCTTTCCGTGGATTTACACACTGGTCTGTTGTAGTTATCCCTTAAATGTGACACTATAGGATTTTACTAACTTATTCCTATGCTATTTTACTCCCATATGAACTGATTTATTTCTAATAACATTACAATATTCACATACTTGCTTTATCTAATGATCTATCTGGAATAGTTTCCAAATTCATTCCAGTTGTAAGTTGATGGGTTTATGGATATTTCCAGATGTCCATTACTCCATAAGGGTCTTCCACATTTGAAGCATTCTCTTTTAATTCAAAACCCCTCCATTCTGGTGCCCCGGGGCCCATGTGAAATAGCCCTTCACTGGGCTGGGCCTGTGCTCATTTAGAACAGCAGATTTTATCCCTTGTCTCAAGTCAGAAGCTGTAGAGCAAGGTCATTGCTTGGCCATCACTCCTAAGGGTTCAGATTTAACTGGCCTGATAGGTAGCTTGTATGTCAGCTGCTTGGATTAAGAATTTGTTTTTAACATTATAGGTCATTGCCGAGGCCCTTGGTTTCCCACCAGGAATAGATGGTAAGACCCTATTGCTGAAGACTCCACATACTTGGGCTGCAAGGCCATTGAGAAATCCTGCTGGAACTGAGCTGATAACCTCCTCCATGTAGACCAGCTGACAGAAAGTTGGAAGAAGCCATACTATATGCAATTCAATAGGAAAAAGAGAAATTACCAGTGAAGATACTCAACAGAGGACACTGCAAGCCTTGTAGTTGGCCAGCCAGGCCAAATGAGCCAATGGGTGCAATAGTGGCACGTCTATCATGGTGGAAACCAACTGCCCTCCAGTTGGACTGGAGGCCCACTCCATGGGAAGGAATACATCCCTGATACTGAAAACCTGCAACAGGGGTAGTCATGGGCCCTAGGGGTGTAACATCTGCTGCTGTCTGGCTAAATGTACATACTATGCTCATGAAACTGCCCAGTAAGCACTTCTCTTAATATTCATACCCTTATATTAATGCTACTCTCATTTTGGGTAGAGAATCTCCTCTTTTCAGATGGCAGTGACCTTGGGATGACCCAGAAGGTATCATAGTTCTGGAAAGAAGTGACTGGAGTACTGAGTAACATCTTGATCACACCTTCCAAGGCTCAGGGTCTAATGCGGAAGAGGTGGCGGAAAGAATGTGAGAGCCAAAGGAAAAGTAGGACTCCTTACAATGTGCTCCCTCCAGACACAAAATGGCCTGGATATCCATGACCTCACAGTACCTGACACTACCTACACAAGACCATCATAAGAGGAGGAAAAGATCATGACATCAAAATAAAAGAGAGACTGATTGAGATGGGGAGGGGATATGATGGAGAATGGAATTTCAAAGGGGAAAGTTGGGGGGAGGGAGGGTATTACCATGGGATATTTTTTATAAGCATGGAAAATATTAATAAAAATTGAGAAAAAAATTGTTTTTAAATTTAAAGTTTATTTGGAAGAATCAACAAATTCAATTTTTGTCATTTATTATCATTTTTTAAATATTTTATTTTATTTATTTGAGAGAGAGAGAAAAAAAGAAAGAGAGAGGGTGTGAGGGAGGGAGAGGGAGAGAGAAAGAGAGAATGGGCCTGCATCAGGGCCTCTAGGAACTGCAAATGAACTCCAAACACATGTACCACCTTGTACATCTGGCTTGCATGGGTACTGGGGAATCAAACCTGGGTCCTTAGGCTTTGCAGGCAATTACTGTAACTGTTAAGCCATCTCTCCAGCTATTATTTTCATTTTTTTGTCCTAATGGCCAGGGATGTTTATGATGAGTATATTGTTTTTGGTAAGGTTGCCAGATTTAGTCAATAAAATAAGGAATTCCCAGTTAAATTTGAATTTTAAATAAACAACAAATAAATTTTTGTAGAAGTATGTCCCAAATATTACACAGGGCATATGCATGCTAATTTTTCCTTTTTGTTTTTCTGAAATTCAAATAGAACTAGGCATCTTGTATCATATCATTTTATCTGGCAAGTCTAATCTCTTAGAGCTCAAGCTGGGGTGTAATGGGGGTGGGTTGTTGGAGTAAAGGAGGAGAGAGAGAAAGGTACCAAATGCTAAGGAAAAACTGCATAGATTTGGTGAGGCAACCTGAGGATAAGTTTGTATCTAGAAGTTTGGAGAAGTATGGGGGTGGTGATGCCTATTTTGCAAATGAAGCTCCAAGGTCACAGTGATGTATAAGCAAGGTCTGAATGGACATGCAGTACATACTACAGAACAGTCATCAGTATCGGTCTGAGTAGTCATATTATGCTTTTGACTATATTCTGGGTAGAGTAGGGACTCTCTCAAACTTTCAGACTTGTGACTGAATCAGAGCTTTTCTCAGCTCAGTCTTCATACAGCTTACACAGGGAAGTGAACATGAAGTAGGTCTTGACTGGGCCCTTAGATTCTAAGATGCTAACATGCTTTTGTAGATGCTGGCTTCTCCACTGGTCCTCTGGCTATCTCGCACTGTGGATAAGTGAAGGGTGAAGGGGCCAGTCTTTGCAACTTTTGATCTCTGTGCCCTTGTAAAAGGGACATAATATTGCCAAGTTTCAACTCATTTCTATAAAATAATATTAATTATATCTAGTAAATAGAGTTGAAGTAAGAGTTAAGTTTCTGTCTACAATGTGCTCAGGATAATGCCTAAGATGTTGTGAAACATACAAGCATTTTCTATTTTTATCTGTATGAACAGTAATCTAATAAGCAAAATGACAAGATGCCCCTGTAGCAATTAACTTCTGGTTGTTCAGACCAAACACCCAGTCAGAAGCAAGCTTTCAAAAGAAAAATGTTTATTTTGGCTTACATTTTGTTTGTTTTTTTCCTCAAGGTGGAGTTTCACTTTAGCCCAGGCTGAACTGAATTTCACTACATAGTCTCAGGGTGGCCCCAAAACCACATAGATACCCCTCCCTCTGCCTCCCCTCTGCTGGGCTTAAAGGTGTGTGCCACCATGCCTGGATTGGCTTACAGTTTTGAGGGTAAGTTTCATCATGGTGGGGAAAGCATGGCAGGTATGAGCAGGAAGTCTGGGTAACAGCTCCACATCAGCAGAAAGGAGCAGTGTTTGGAGCTGTGCTATAGGATCCAAAGCCTACCCCAGTGACACACCTCCTCCAGCAAGGCTCCACCTCCCAAAGCCCCCACAGCTTTTCTACATGGCGTCCATCTGGGGTCCAAGTATTCAAAACACATGGGGCTCTGGGGGACATTTTACATACAAAATACCATAGCTCCCAAGCTCATGCCTTTCACTGTACAGGAGAGCTATCCCCAAAGCAATATAATTTACAGTGCAATGCACAGGATGAAAGAGACAAAAGGGGCACTTGTTCTGTTGTTTGGAGTAGTTTATCTCTTTAAGTTTTCTCAGAGCAAGCAATAGGATAGCATTAGTGGATTTCATGTGGGAAAGCAACTGGAAACAATGGAAGTGGAAGTGGCCTTGAGGTACGAAAGTGGTGTGGAAGAAGAGGGAGGTACCAGTCAGTGTACAATCCACTGGAAATATATAACAGGTGCTGAGGTAAATGGCCCTGCCTCACTTCACTGTCATTACCATGATCTAACTTCCCAAAGACAGTGTACCATAGCAAAGACTAACTTCTGAAGATAGTAGAAATTTACTAGAAACAAATGCCTGTTGACTTTGGATTCTGCCCCATGAAGCCTTTGTTTCTTGGTGTCCCTTGATGATTTCTGTTCTTTAATGATAATAATCTGGCTGGGCTAAGAGGTGTTCAAGACCTGTCATCAAGTTCATGTAACTGGGGACATCAAACTATAGTATGAGATATCCAGTCAAGGCTGATGGGTGCCTGTCTCAGGTGTTGAGGGCAGTGCCTCAGAGAACTAGGTCCATAGTCAGACTACTTTGGTTGAATCCCACTGTAACCACTACTAGCTGTACAACTTTGGGCTAATTACTTAATGTCTCTGTGGCTCAGCTTTCTCACCCATAAAAGGTATAATAATGCTCTCATGGCATTCTTAATGAGGTTTGGACATTTGGACTTTCTATAGCACATAATGTTGGCTTAAATGAAGAGCATCATTACTGTGGAACTAAGAGATGGCATTTTAGGGGCCAACCTGAAAGTATAATGTTATCTATCAGGCATATGGTCTTGTAAGTAGCCAGGAAGGTACCTTTTACCCCTAGTGTGCCCCAAAATGGGGGCACAAGAGCACAGCAACTTGAGCTGGAAACAACTGGTTGGTTGAGTTTGAGACAAGGCTAGAGACGTGGTATGAAGGAGTACTCAACGTCCCTACACACTAGAAATATGCCAACATCCTGGTGGGCAAAGACAGATGAATCACTGAAGGGCATCACCAGGAATGTTGTCACAGTAGGTCACAGTTATCACTGGCTTGTCATTGTTGGGACTTGAGGTGAGTAGCTGAACTCGGACGGGCTGGAAAAGAGTTGTTTTCTACACCCAGGCATAGCTGTGAGAGCAGATTCCAAATGCAAGACAGGTGGAGGTCTGGCCACTGTCCTTTGAGGAATGCAGATGGGAAGCCTGTGGGCCATGTCGACAACCTCTTACTCCATCTAGCCAACCCAAACCTTATTGCTTTTACATCTCACAGCATTTACCTCCAATTTCTATCTCCAGCACCACCCACACCCAAGCAAGTTATCTTATGCTTAAACCTTGAGAGGCTTTTAATCTCTCTGCTCCCACACTTCTTAGTGTATACATCCTTTTTCTGTAGAGACTTTTTAGAAGACCAGTATTATCCAATGTCAGAAGAAGTTTCCCATGGTTCTTAGGATTTGTCTGATTCCTTACTGAGTGTGGCCAGACTTGGTACTGGCTTCTGCAGCTGTTCCTGGTTGCCTGGCTCTCTGGAATCCCTGGCCTCCTTCAGTCCCTACTGCTTGCCACTATATCTCACTCTTCTGGCCATAATCCTGTCTTCTTGGAGCACTCTTCCTCCTCCTTTAGCATCTTCTCACTCTCCCTTCCACAGGTTGAGCATTAGAGAAATTAGCTCCAAGCTCTACTGGCCACTTTATTTCAGGTCCTCATAAGAATACCACATATCTTTCCTTTGTGGCACCTGTACAGTTGAAATTTTATGCTTACTTGCAATTAATTGATTAATAAGCTAAGTTGAGAACTATGTTTAGTTTTGCTCAGGATTATATCTAAAGATGCTGTTTATAATATACTCTGCATTTTGTAAATATTTGTTGACTGAACACGTGCAGCCCAGTGAAGGAAAGAATGGTTGCAATAGTGAATAAGAAGATATTCTGACAGAACCAGGGCTTGGGATTGTGTGATGGCACAAATATACCAGGGGCGTGGATAGCTGAGTCCTTTATCTAGAGCTGACTCAAATCCATCCCTTGGGCTGACCTTTCAAGCCAGGAGAGGTTTTCATTCCAGACTGGGAAAGCAGAGGCTGCATTCTGATTGGCTGATCCCATTTGTGGCATAGAGTGACTTCCTAATGCATTTTGTCCCTGAGGTGGGTGTAGAGCACTGAACCATGGCCTAGGAAGGAGGGATTTTCACAGTCTCTTCTTTGCCACTGTTTACTGAAGGCCGCAGGCCCAGCATGCCTGCTGTCTGCTGGAGTTACAGGTATAGGTACAGCTTGAATGTGTCTTAGATCTACTTCTCCTTGGGAAAGGATTTTTTTTTTTTTTTTGAGGTAGGGTCTTGCTCTAGCCCAGGATGACCTGGAATTGTCTGTGTAGCCTCAGGCTGACTGAGAACTCACAGCAATCCTCCTACCTCTGCTTCCCCTCCTGAGTGCTGGGATTAAAGGTTTGTGCTACCATGCATGCCCAGCTAGGATTTGGAAAATTGTGCTTTGATGTTTCATTTACACTGAAGTTTAGCATCTCTATTCCAACTCTCATGCTTGGAGGAATTTTTACCAGGGCTCATATCTTTCTATCAGGACACCAGTTGGCTGAGGAATACTCCCTCCCTCCATAGCCGAGGGTAACTCTGTTTCCTTGGTGAATTGTGAAGAAATGGCCCTTACAGAAAGAGAAGACCCAGGCTCCCATTTCTCCCAGTCAGGACCTGTGGGAGAATAAAAGCTAAGCATCATCTGTTCACCCTGCACTTTGTAAACATCCATTCTTTATTTCTGTCCAACAGCATGTGATAACCCCTTGGCTAGTCCTTAGTGCTAAATTTCCTTTGAGAAAGCAGTCAAAACTCAAGGGCCTTTGACAGGCAGTGCTGGGATAAAGCATGGATGTAAATCACCCGAGCATTGGTTGGATGTGGTTGAAAGACTTCTAGGTTCAATGAGACTTTCCTTTCCAAATAAATCAAATTGTGACCCATGAAGGTCTAAGCCAGGGAAACTTGGAATGAAGTTGGAGGCTGTACTGTTTGGGTGATAGACACAGATCTTGAGTGAGTGTGAAGGGAAAATACTAAGAGTTCTGTACATTCTTCTACTTTTGCTTTAAGCATTTGAAATTTTATGCTTCGGATTCTTTAGATATAATGGGATGAAAAATACTTGTAAAAGAAATGGAGGAAGCCTTGAATGAGCATGGAGAGTTTAAATAAAGCTTTGAGATGCTGAGACATATTTATTTGAAAAGAAGTGTGGAGACTGGAGAGATGACTCAGTGGTTAAAAGTGCTGGCTTACAAAGCCTGATGGCCCAGGTTGGAGTCCTCCATTCCCATGTAGAGCCAGATGCACAAAGTAGAGCATGTATTTGGATTTGTTTGCAGGGGCAGGAAGCCCTAGCATGTCCATACTCTTCCCCCAACCCATTCTTTCTGTCTTCCTTTTTCTTTCTGTAGCTCTTAAATGATGAAATATTTAAAACAAGGTTTACCTTTAAAGAAGTGTGTGTATGTGTAATGGGGAGGGAGATAATTTCTAGTTATAACCTCCTGAAGTTTCTTCATACACACAGAGAGAGCAATGGCTGGAACCTCATAAGTGGGTCCTATGTAAGAAGATCTGCTTCTAGAAGGACTTGGAATTTAGGATGCTGTCAAGGTGTCAGTTATCCTGCTATGACTCAAGGTACCTAGAAGGTCAGAGGGACACACATTGCTGCCTTTCTTCAAATGGCGTATTTATACCCCAGGCTTCCATGAGAAGTCCTAAGTAGAAACTGTGAAGGGATACAAAGTGCACAATATCAGTAATTTTGGAAGGCAGCCTGCCTCTTGCCTGGAGGACCACCAGGGATGGAGGTGCACAGCTTCCCTGAGCAGGTATCTGGCAGGTGGAGGACTTCCTGCATAGAGGAAGCACTGACACTCACTAATGGCCCAGTTATCATGGAATAGCATATTGCCATTAACAACTGATTATACACATTATTGGGTAGCTCACAGCTAATGGGACCTGTCACAAGATCTCAGAAGACTGGGCTTATGATCTGTTGATAAATAGATACATGCTACACGTGGGTCAGTCATTTCCTTGTTAAGAAGAGAGACAGAAATGAAGTGACAGCCTCTCAGACCCACATGGACCATGGCTGCATGCCTGGCTGGAGGTTGGCATGAGGACATTAGGGCTGGGGGTGGGTCGAGATGCAGACAAACCTGTCTCTCTTCTGCTCCTGTAAGTATGAAGGATGGACATGGTGAGACAATGACAGGGAGATTTTTAAAAACGTGCTTTGGACCATCAGCATTCCAGAGGAAGGTGTCTCTTTCATCACAGTTCTCCTGGGAGCCGGGCTGGGAACTCCTTCTAGTGCTGCTTGTGCACTGGCATTCCTTTGTGGAATTTGTTTTTGAGGAAGTAGTGAATTCTTTTTAAGTGTCCATGGATTGAACACTTAGACTTAAAAGAGTTAGCACTAAATAAAGAAGTTACTAAGGATGGGACTATGGCTGAAGACGTGTCCTGGTGATTTAAATAATAGTTGAGCTCCACTGCCCATCCTGATCCAATTAACCTCAGGTCACACAGGCAGGTGTGATTTCATTTAAATCAACTTGATCTGATTTAGCTCAGCTTGTCGGGAAAAGCTGTCTCACTCCTCTTGCTGGAGAGTGGGGTGGGTTAGTCCACCCTGTGCTATTGGCCTCACCTGTGCTGGTTCTTAGACCCTAGTGACATAGTGCTTCCTAGGCAGGGTGGTTTGGCAAGGCTATGAGCCTTACTTGTCTAGTTTCCCATAACCTGTCTGCACCCTATCAGCCAGAAAGCATCACCTCACCAGGGCATTTTCTTAAGACCTGGATTCTTACTTCTGCCCAAACCTACAATCCACCAAGCTCATTTAAGTCATGTGAAATCTCCCAAGCTAAATCTGTTGCTGGGACTTGAGAGATGGCTCAGCAGTTAAAAGCACTTGCTTGCAAAGCCTGATGGCCTGTTTCAATTCCATAGCGCCCACATAAAGCCAGATGCACAAAGTGGTGCATGCATCTGGATGAATTTGCAATGGCTGGAGGCTCTGACACACCCATTTTCTCTCTTTCTGTCTCTCTCTCAGTCTCTCTCTCTCTCAGTCTGTCTGTCTGCCACTTTCCCTTAGTCTCTCAAATAATTTTTTTAAAGCTCTTGCTTTGTTCTCTGTGCCCTAAGAGGTACAAGATTTTAGGGGAAAGAGCCAAATAGGGAGCTGTTTTGCAGGCAACTTCAAATTTCAGCTTTTATAATTCCCCACTACAATAAGGAATGTGAAGGTTGGATACTGTTTGGGAAGCACAGAGCAGAAAACATAGTGAGAACAAACCACATATCACCATCTCAGAACCTCACAGCTCCATGGAGGTGGTGGTGATAGCGATGATGATGATGCAGAGAACGATGGTTTATGTTGCCACATTGCATCACAGTTCGAAACTACCACGTAGTGTGATCCTTATAGAAGTTCAAGAAGACAGGAGAGTGCGCCAAAAATAAATGAAGGTCTGGCAAGTTTTGTGAGTGGGCCAAGGCCACACAGCCAGTTAATAACCACAAAGTCTCATTTGTTGGTACGACATCTTTTGCTTTGAAAGAGGTCACATACCATCCCCTATTTTGTGACTAATGACAGCAGTGTTCTAGGGGAAAGTGACAGCCAGAAATAGGCCCCTGGACTCCACGGCTTTTCACAGAAGAGATTCTGAGGCTGCTAGGCCCAGCAAAATCTGCTATTCTTTGAGCAAAGGGAGATTGGTGAGGTTTAACCTCCCACTACAGGTGATGGCTTCTCTGGAGAGGAAAGGAAGTTTACTGTGGTGTTTTCCTCCTCTGCATTAAACTGGCTAAATTTCTGCTGCTCTTTTCTTTGTACTGTTTACCTAATTATTCTGCCAGTGAAAGTGGTTAGGGGTTGGAGGGAGGTGATAGGAAAAAAAAAAAAAAAACTTGCACTAGGAGTAAAGAGAAATGGTCTTTTTTTTTTCCCCATGGGGACACAGATTTATACCACTTTTAGTACCTCTTATTCAAATTCATCGGAAGTAATTAATGAAAGCTAGATGAAGACACACACACACACACACACACACACACACACACACACCCTTCCTAGGATTTTTTTTCATTTTTCCTTGAATGATGTTGAGCTGTTTGGTCTATTGGTTCAGTACCCCAAGCCTAGTGTAGTATTGTCATCCCTTGCTTTACAACATAGTCATTATATCCCTAAACCACATTGTGATACACAGTGCCTTCTGTTTACGACTCCCGAAACTCCCACTCCATATATCACCTGCCATAAAACCCATCAAATTGCTGCTACTAAAATGGTGCACAGTGGTCTAAGCAGGAGCCAGGCAAATTGTGTGATACCCTACTGTGGTTAATGAGAGTGAAAATGTGGTTAGGATTTTATTCAGGCGATGTTCATTTGCAGGGCCATTGTAGAGAGATGGCAAAGGAAGATTCTTTTGTTAACTTGAATGGCAATATATTTTCTATTGTATGGAATGCCCTGGGTACGGAGTTTGCCAAGTTATTTGTCAATTGTAGTCGGTCAAATTGTGACCTTGAAGGATGAGTTTTTTTTTTTTTTTAATTTCTGAGGGTGGGTATTGAAAACTAATTAATACGCTGAGATTGAGTATTAGAAACCTGTTGCCCTATTTTAAGTACAGTAGTGTGTTTTGACTCCGTTAAAGATAAAACAAGGTTTCATTTTTGTAGTCTACTATATAATACTGTAGATACTGCTTTTCTTGTCATTAGCTTAGAATGTTTTTAAAAAGAGGATGCAGAATTGGACAAATACTCTGCCTTTTGAATTTTTCTTCATTCTCCTGAAATCTACACTTTGGAAGAAACTTCTTATTAATCTCCATAGCCATCACTCAGATACTGAAAGATATGTGAGGATCTTCATTCAAAAATAATAAGATCAATTAAACATGGCTCTGTTCCTTAAATAATCTTAATCAAAGAATTCTACGCCCTCCCCATAGGCTCTCTGCATTTCCAGCTTGAGAAAAGTAATTTTTATTGCCAGAAAATGGATTTCTTCAAGAGGTTTGATAACCAGAAGTATATTACATTAGAGAAAATAATGCGAACTTCCCATTTGTTAATCCACAGACCACCTTTTTTTGTCTTCTATTTCTTTCTTTCTTTCCCCTCAAAACAGCCCTGTGGTGTAGAAGATAGAGAACACTAGGGAAGTTAGAAAATTTTCTTCCACTAGCAGTGGTCCACTTATGCAAACTTTAAAGAAAACTGAACACAGTCTAACAGCATGTCTGATTTCATTAACTCATTCATTTATCACCAGATATGAGTATTCCCCAGAGCCCACCCTGGGCAATGTCATGGAAGCAGTGCTTATCCCAGTCTGCTCTTGCTTCTGTTCTGATCCACACTACTCTCCCTACGATGACTGAGGTGCTGCTGCAGCTCCTGTATGACATTGCCATTGTCAAAGCTAGTGTAAGCACCCCACCCATGAGAACCAGATTCCAAGCTTTCAGCTAGGAGCTTCTTAATGGCATTCAAGTGATACGTACAAACATTCTATGAGGAGGTGGTTTCTAGTATGGTTCACACCTTGTAGTCTGAAACAAAAATGAAACCCAGAGAGACCCATACCATTTTTCCAAGGTCTCTTTTGTACTAAATTTTTGACTTCTTTCTTCAGGTCAGCTTTTCCTGGTGTTCCTTTTACTCCAGGTCTCATCTCTAAGATGATGCTTCTCCATAGAATCTTTTTTGTCTCATGTTCACATGAGAGAAGTCACTAGAAAGGAAGTACTAAACCCATTTCATAAGTATTGCTGGCTGGCCTTGTCTGCAATGAACTGATTTCCTTAAAGATTCATATCTCTGGATTCAACACTAAACATGGCAGGAAGTAGCATTATCATCAGGAAGGACTGAATAAGGGCTGACAGATGTATCTCATCTACACAGCTTTGGATGAAACTAATAATTTCTGTGTACTTTTGGGAGGCTTTGTTAATGAACTCCACTGTCCCAGCACCTAAGGCTGGTGCTAAAAGGTCACAAAGATAGAATGACGAGGGTAGGAAAGATAAGTATGATGCTTTATGGGATGGCTACTTTCATACTGAGCTTTCTTGTGATCTTTGTGATCTCTTTAGGGGAAATCTGATTTCAATTGAGTCATGTTGCTTTAAAAAAAATTCCAACTCCAAATAGCGCCACAAAAAGGAAATTAAACTATAAAAAGTGCATTAAGGCAAGGGCAGGGATCTAAGTTGCGGGCCCAGGAACAAGTTAAAAATCAGAGTTAGGAACAGAACCCCTAAGTTACTCTCGTTAGACATTACAGATGCCAGAAGTGTTTACAAAGGCTTGATATAAAACAGTCTACCTTGCAATGAATGCTGATGTCATCAACATAGCACTCTGGACTTGGGATCTCCAAGTCCTTCATAAGAATCCCTGGATTTTACAGTTCCTGTGGAAAATCAGATAAATAAAAAGTACTATTGTCCAAACCAAAGGGGTGAAACACAATTTCAACTTGGGCCTTAGTGATAATCTGGGGCTAGCAAGGGCTTGCAGTGACCTATACCAGGCTTGGGTATATTCTGTCCTCAAAGAAGCTCTCCCATACTTTGTAAGTCATGTTTCTTCTTTTAGCAATTTGCTTTAAGATAAGCAATTGTATAAACAGGCTTTTTGTATGGTGGCCTTGTTAGGGCCACTCAAGAGCTGTGTTAGATTGGGCAGCTGCTATTCTTTCTTTCATGTCTGCTGTCCAAGGAGGTTGTGAAGATGAAGCAAGAAAAAAACTGGATTAATTCAGGAAAGTATGAGTGAAGAGATATTATATCTAATAGAAAAAAAGTAAAAAGAAATAAACCAAAGGCATAATTTAAAAACACGGTGAAGAATAGGCTACCTGTTTGGCAGGCATGTAGATGTAATATTGAGTTTCATATAGGTATGGTTATGTCCTTCCTAATTATTTCTTACACCTGGATATGACCCATGGGAAACTTCTCTCAGAGGCCATGCATTTAGGGTCTTGTATATTTTCAGGTTTCCTTATTAAGTAGAAACCAGAAGCCTTTTTATGTCTCCATGGGGACACCTTCAGAGCCTGTGTCAACAAAAGAGAACTATAACCTGAGGTGTTGGGGCTAGGACAGAAAGCCTGAAAGAGCTCAGCCCTAGGGAATGGGAAAGCATGGGTTCTAGCCAGCCTGGCATGGCACTGTGGTAGTCTCCTGCACATGGAATAGTAGGTATGTTTAAAAGGAACTTGGCATATTTAAGAAAGAAAAGAGTTTAGAGGGGTGTAGTGATAATCTGGGACTAGCAAGGGCTCACACAAATGTATGGGTGTGGGTTGCACTTTCATATTTGTCTCGCCAAAAGATCTTAAGATAATGATAATGGCCTGACCATTAGCAGTTAGAAGGAAATAGTGGAGAAAGAAAGAGGAGGAAAGGCAGAATGTCTTTCTGGCTGAAAAACAAAGTATCTAGCCAATGGATTTATGGAACATTTAGAGACACAGAATACTGCAAGTCTGTCCTCCATGGAGGGCTCTCTCACAGGAGCTTGGGCATGCCATCTTTGAGATTCGTAGTTGCTGATCGTTTTCAGGCCACCATGTCACTTTCTGATAGTCTACTCAAGATTACATGCCAGTTTTGAGATGGACACCCTGAGGTTTAGAGTATGCTATGGTCACTGGACTGGTCAGAATATAGAGGAGACAGCATCGAGTAAGACAAGTTGTGCAACTGTGCCATGTGGCAGAATAGCCCATACTTGTTGGTTGGGGAAGGTGCAGTTCAGAAAACCAAAAAACTGAAAAACTGAAAAAAACCAAAAAACCAAAAAACAACAACAACAAAGAAACAACAAAAAAAAAAAACCCACCCAAACAAAAACAAACAAACAAAAAATCCTGGGTGCAGCTGGAGGCTTCGGGGCAGAGTACACTCACCTCCACAAGCACCTTGGCTCTGCAAGCCTGGGACCAGCAGGGGGAGCACAAGGTAATAAACCACTTTGGTTTGAAAGCTGAGCTGTGATTGCTGGACTCAGGAAACATGACCCCCCAGTGAACCCCTCATCATCTTAGCTCTATCTTACCTGATTCCTGATGTCTTTGCAAACTCTGTGGTGTTTGGCCCTTGCTTCAATCACAAAACTTGCTCCATGGTAAGTGCAGAAATAAAGGCCACATCAAACTGAACAAAAGAGTCCGCAAGCAAACAGAAGAACCAGACAAGGAAAAAATAGCATTTAGGTGTTAGTTGTTCTTTAACTTCCTTAGGCCAGCCAGTTCTGTGAATAATCAGATAATAGAGGAGTTCACAGAATTGTGTAGCTCAAATAACCTGTCATTCTAATATTTTCTGTCCTTGGGGAAATAGGCTAGTTAACAGAGTATTGAAAAGGAGATTTGAGGAGAGCAAATACAGTTGTTTTTGTTTTTTTTTTAAATGAGGTTTAGGTGGTGAAACATCCATTTACTAAGACTATAGCCTCTTGCTTATTCTCAGCAGAACTAAGTTTCTAGAAAGTTAGGCAAATGTGATGATAGTTCTTTTCAAGTAAGGCCCCTATTTTTCTGAGTTGGTTTTGCTGGACTCTCCATGGTAAACCCCTATGGGACTTTGATTAGTCAGTCAAATAACAAAACAACCTGTCGACCTTGGGGAACTTGCACATGCTATTTCCACGAGAAGACCTGTTCTTCATCTCCTCCCCAACCTTTTCTTTGTCTACTAAATTCCACACCAGTGTTACAACATTTATATACCAGCTTAGGCTTTGCTCTTTAGGAAACTCACCCACAACCAACAGATTGAGTCTGCCTGCAGTGCAGTACTGCGAAAGTTACTTTACAAGTTGTTCTTTATGGCACTTAACAAAGTCAAATACATGTATATTTCTGTGACTTTCTCTGACTATTCTGTATTCAACTCAGTCTTCTATACACAGCGTTGTGTCTTCACCATAAAGTATAATGCCTGGTATCTAATGTGGCTCCATAACTACCTATTTGTTGAATTAAAAAAATACAAATGGGCTGGAGGGATGGCTTAGCAGTTAAGGCATTTGCGTGCAAAGCCAAAGGACCCAGGTTCGATTCCCCAGGACCCACATTAGCCAGATGCACCAGGGAGCGCATGCATCTGGAGTTGGTTTGCAATGGCTGGAGGCCCTGGTGCGCCCATTCTCTGTCTGTCTCTCCCTCCCTCTTTCTCTTTTAAATAAATAAATAAAACTTAAAAAATACAAATAATGAATATTTACCAGCTGCTGATAGAGGGCTTTGGGGGCAGACAGAGTTGAGATTTGAGAGAGATCAATAAGGTCAAGAGAGCCTTGACAGATAGTAGCTTTTGAAGAAGAGGTATGGGATGGGGAGGGAAGGCTAGGGAGAGAGCTTGAGGCTTGATGACTGAAGGATGAGTGGAGAAATAGGACAGGCATAGTGGGGCCCATCGCAAAGGGCCCCAGGTAGGTTGACGATCAGCCACAGCTCACTATAACGCTCCTGCATGCATTGTTTCTCTCCATGCACTTCTCATCCCAGGTCCACTCCGTGTCCTTAGGCTCCTCTCTGCATCCCCCAGGCTTACCTGAGCTTCTGGTTGGATCTGGGCAATGGAAACAGAAGAAAGGAACTGGGCTTTCTTCCCACTTCTTTGTGGGAGACTGCTTCATATTTGGGTTCTGCTGGTTCTGTGGAATACTACCCCACCTCTGCATCCTGCTGGTTCTGTGTGAGGCTGCCCCAACTCTGTCCTGCTGGAGCTGTGTGATCTGCTCCATCTCTGTCCTGGTGCTGTGTGAGACCACCCCACCTCTGGGTCCTGCAGGTTCTGTGTGAGACCACCCCATCCTTGTATCCTGATGGTGCTGTGTGAGGTGGCCCCAGCTGTGCACCTTGCTGGTGCCTCACTCGCTTGTGTAGCTTTCTCCCAGCACTGCTATGTGTTCATATCATATGCTGCATTTGGGCAGTGCTGGACAATAGGCTTAAAATGAGCCATGTGTCTAAGACCCTTGTCAGGGATCCTCTGAAGTTTCTAGGTAGCATTTGGCTTAGATGCTGGACTCTGTCAGTGGAATGCCAGGATTCTCTTTCTGCTGTCCTCTCTACGTATGCACTGGCCACACAGCAAACACCATACTATCAAATCTCAAGTCTCTGAGTCAAGCAGTATGACTTAGAAAACTCCATGTCGAGAAGGCATGCATAACAGAACCATTAGCAGGCAAGAGTGCTGGTTAGATTCAGATTCTACAAAATTCAGTCATCATACTTTTCAGTTTCCTAGTTAGTTTTAATAGTTTTAATAGATTTAAACCTCTTCAATACTGAATAGATATGAAAAAGGACCACAAAGTCAAGTAAGAGGAAACTTACATGTGATTCTTTCCTTAATGTTATCGGATAGTTATATTTTTCTCCCTAGACATATTGAACATGTACCCCCAGATCTGAGAAATGTCTAATTATGAAAATGTTCAAGAAACAAGTTAGTGACTCCAACATATAATATAAGCACTTAAGGCAGAAAAGTGTAATTCAGATAAGTTTTGAGACTTAAGCCACAATGTTCCTTGTGAAACAGTCCTCACCAGTTCCTACCTCACCAAATCCATAGAGCAGAAAAACGTTGAGTTTTCTGAACTGGGAATTGCAAAAGGAGCCTTTAACTGAAAAATCAAAGGCTTTCTTTCAAGGTACCTAACAGAAATATACAGAGGTCCCATTTTAGACTCTGGCAAGAATAGGGCTGGAGAGGTTGCTTAGTGGTTAAGGCAGTTGCCTGTAATGCCTAAGGACCCAGGTTTCATTCCCCAGAACCCACATAAGCCAGATGCACATGGTGGTGCATGCATCTGGAATTTGTTTGCAGTGGCTAGAGCCCCTGGTACACCTATGCTATGCTCTCTCACATATACACACGCACACTCTCTCTCTCATAAATAAATAAATAAATATAAAAATACTTAAAAAAGGTAGCCTTCTCTTGAGAGATGGGATGATGGGAGAAAAGACATGGGAGCTGGGCTTCAGGAAAGGGACTAATGACCTGAAGGCAAGGAAAATGTTGAGAAGCTACAGTGGGATAAACAACTAACTGGATTTATTCTGAATTTAGTTTCCCACTGACCATTTTAGAGAACCATCTTGCACTACATTACATTAATTACACTTGCATTACATTACACTAATTGTGCTTTTCTGTAACTATGCTCCCTCTCTTCATGTGGATGTCGTGCTGTGCTCTCTCCTCAGAGGCATTGCCCAGGGTCCTGAGGCTTCTAAGGACTGTTGACATGGTCATCACTGCACTGCCTATATTCACACTCTTGTTTCTTCCTATTACGTAGTAGAGATGAACAACGACATAAAAATATCTGAATTGCACCTCAATCAGCCTTCTAGACATTTTCTCCTGAGCATATTTCCCTGTCTTTCTTTTCAGGAAGTCTTTAGCCAAAGGAGAGTCAGCCTTTTTTTTTTTTTTAGTACTGGTTTTGGAATATGTGACCTATACAAGGACTATTTATAGAGCTGATTCATCAAGATGTTGGCTAGCTCACAGTAGATGTTCATTTAAGGACTAATGGTAAGCCTAGCTGTGTTGGTGCTCCAGGGTGGCTTGAATCACTTCCAGGAAAGTGAAGTGATACTCAAAATCAATTATATTAAACTCAATTTTATTTTCAGTATACAACCCAACCAGTTGTAGTTTCATTTCTCTCCTAAGCTATTTGTTCAAATTGGGGCAGTTTCCTTAACTCTTCTAAGTGTCTCCTTAATTGGTAAGAAGACGGGAAGTTCCAACTCTACTTTTGTGTTGAACCACTGCAAAAGATCATTGCTCCTCCTTTGTCCTGTGTGGAGCTGCAAGGAGACTGCATTCCCACAGAGTCTGGTGGGAACCCCTGGAACAGTTCCTTGATGGGTTCTAATTCAATACATGCCTGTTGGAAAGGCCCATGTACCTAGCAGTCATGAGACAGGTAGAAGGTCAAAAGCACAGTGCAAGGATGTGAAGCAAGACAGCTAGTTAGGGGTGAAGATTATTTCATTCCTGTGTGATGGATTCATTTCATGGACACATGTAAAGAGTCTAGAAAATGCAAAGCTAATTCATAGATTTTTCTTACATATTCACCTAAAATCTGATCTCCACAGAGACCCATTTCTCTTGAAAGAGCTCGCAAATGTGTGGAACACATAAGAACTGATGACAAATACCAAGTTGTTGCCTAAGACCAAGGCAAGGCAAAATTTGGCCATAGCATTTTTGGACTTTCAGATTTTTTTTCCATTTTGTGACTATTTTTTCCTTTACCAATGAGTAAGTAAGATGTCACTGCTTTTTAACTAGCATGTGTGGAGTGGCTGGATCACTGTGTAGGCAGGTTTGTGTAATGTGTGCTGTCAAGGGTTAGGCAAGTCAAGGAAATATATAAATCACAGAAATATTCTTTGTTATGAGCTTTCCCATGTGCTATAGGATTCCCAGCAAGGGAAGGGTGGAGAGAGAGAGAGAGAGAGAGAGAGAGCAGACATGCATACCTGGCTTGCAGAATCAGAAAGATCTCCTTGTAGAAGGTGCCATTGACTATAGCAATGCTGGCAGGCCAGGCAAGGCAAGGGTCTTTCTAGTTCACACTTGCATAGCTCCTGCTGGTTGAATTTGATGTCATATCTCCCAGTTGTTACACAGTCTCTTATTATTTGATTAGCACCTGTGTCATTAGACTATAAACTCCTGTAAGACAGAGTGTCCTTTTGATCTCTACCATATCCCCAGTGTCATCAATGGCTCCAGATGTGTTTAGAGGACAGTCAAAAGCATTTAACGAATGAAGAAATAGGATGAGTATTGAAGACCAGGGGAACTGAGGAGAAGAAAAGGTCTTCTGGAAACGGGGAGGGGGGGGGATAATTTAAACAATCGCCATTGATTTTGGTTAATGGTTGGCTCATGCTTCCCAACCATCAGATACTTTGTGAACATTAGTAATAGCAAACCACTCCCCATCATCATATTGAGACATGGGAAGGGTCATTCAGAGAAATCCTAGCAGCTATATGGAGTGTGTATAACCTCTCTTGAATTGCTCAATTCACTCCCAGTTTGCTGTAAACTCTCCTTATATCTAGTACATGCTCATTAAGTATTTGAGAACCAACTGGAACATGAGTGGGTTTACTGATGTTTTCTGTCCTACCACCTTTTGGAATAACAGGCTATCATTGCCTACCCCGTACACCCCTCCTGCTTCTCACTTAAGGCATGTCTTTATGCTGTGAGAAAAATGGTGCAATATGGGTGAAAAGAAGCAGGGCATCTGGTTCACCAGATATGCATATGGCCACAGCATATGGCACACCCAGGGCATTTGACCATTGTGCTCATTAGGATGTGCCGGCAAACCCGGTGCTGGGCTCTCACCGCGTCGGTGGGTGTCGTCTTCTTTCAGTGCACCGACCCGTGCTAAATATCAGGACGCACCCCACTTTCTGAGCATGTCAGCTCCCCCGCTCTTTCCACATTTGATTCCTCTGAAATTCCCTCTGCTTTTGTGTTCGCTTTCAATTGGCTGGTTGCCTTCAAAATCCCAGGATGGTCTTCCACTGCCGACTCTGCTAAAAAGAATATCCGTAAACCACAACAAAGTGACCACAGCAGCCCATGGTCTCTTCAGGTGGGCAGGGAGAAAATGTAAGACGTTAAACACGCACTATATTTCTCTAAATGGCTGACAGAATTAACTTTGCACGGACAAAAAGAAAGCCCAACCAACTCTAGATCCCCCTGGTTTTCACTCAGGGATGTCCCAACTTCAGGAAGAGTGCCAGCGAGAGCACAACCCCACGCCAGCCCTGGCAGACAAAACAAGAAAACCAGCTACTCAGACTCTTCACACTGAATCACTCTCCCAAAGCCAGGGAACCGCTCTGTCATTCTGCGTGTTTGATAGTTTCCCCTGCAGTGTCTTGCTCCAGCTTTTCCAAACCCATTTCAGGCTGATATATGCTCCTTTCTCCTCAGACCCTTCCTATTTTGCTATGGAAATTCCAGTTTTCAGTCCTCATTGGCAATTGCAACACTGTTCATTTAGTTCACTTGTGAATTCCACTTTGGTCCAGGTTGTTCCTCCTCCCCTACTGCATTTATAAAAGCGAGAAATGAGATCAAAACTCATATTAACCTTGCTGGCACCCCCTCTGCTACTTCATTGTTATACTCGGTTGATCATCTTGCAGCAAATTTTCAATCCATATGACAATACTTCCATTCAAATCAATTAGAACCAGTTTCACCAGACAGACGTGCTGATGCTCTGTCAGTTTCCCTGCTTCCAGCTGCACAGCCCATGCGCCTGCCCTGATTGCTAGATACACATCATCCCTTTCATCTGCCAGTAACTATCAAAAACCAGTAACAAATTTGTCCGGAAGGATTTATTCACCACATAGTTCTTCTCTTTCTTCTAAAGGATTGCTGATGATTTGATTGAACTCAAAATAGTTACAGATTTTTCTCATTTAATACCCACTCCATTATTTCAAGGTAGGAAAAAAATGCAGACATTTTCTCTTTTAAATAGTTTTATAGACAAAGTGAAAGATTTTTCATTCTTGCTTCAAATTCATTGTGAAAACAGAAGGCAGTTTTCCCAGATGGAAATCTGTCATATCATTATGGAAATGTCAGATTTCCACCCGGGGCATATTGACAAAAAGCCATGGTTTTTGCCCAGGGGGTGGAATTTCACAAATTTTCCCAAGAAGATCTGTACTCTCCGGAAGAAGACAGAGGCAATTTCTTTGCCCATTTCAGATTCGCAGGACTGAGGGCTAAGAGACTGGTTTCAGGCAGTTAACTAAAGCAGAGAAAAGAAGATTTTAACATCCTCATTACTGACTCCAGGGGCTTGGCTCTCACTCTGAGTCAGTCCTGGCTGTATGTATGGTAGTGTATGGTAACTCTCAGTGGCACCCAATACTGGTGATATCACATCAAACCAGTGTGTCATCTTACCAACAGAAGGGAGACTCCATACCTGATTTTACTATGTCACCCAGCGCTGTTCTTAAAGTTTCTGAATTTTGGTTATTGTATCTCTTCCCATGGGAAAGGAGCACTTGAAGCCTCCATTAGGGGAGTATTCATGCATGCATTACAAATTTTAGCAAATCATGCCCATGGTAATGAGTGATAGGACATTTACAGGAAGAGAAAGCAATCCCTACACAGGTTCATACTTTTATAGTCACTGAGATCTCCTGCTTTAAATAGATGCATTTGTGAGTATCCTAAGTCATGGCAGGAATAGCCTTGGGCCATGAGTTTCCCTACAATGGCCCATAAATTCTTGCTCCCTTATATAACAGCCACCAGATTATCAAGTACAATGTGAGGGGATCTAAATATTTTTCTTAAATAAATATTTGTTATTCTCAACCAAAACCTCCTCCAAAGATTACATAGTATAGGCACTCAGTTCCATTAATATGTGTATATTTTCCCCTAACAGAAATACCTGCATTTAAAAAAATGCAGCAATAACTTCCAACTTCAAAGGTCTGAACTTCAAAAGGTTTCTTGCATTCTGCTTGATGGGACAGCATCTTATGCACACATGCTTTTTTCCCCTGCTAAATGCCTTCATAATGAGCTTGGGTTCAGATTTTGTGAATCGGAGCCAAGTAACTCTATTTTATTATATTTGCTGGGAAATGAACTAGCTCAGGGTAATTAGGAAAGCAATTTTATTAGCTTCTATTTCATAAAGATTGTTTTTTAATCAGAGTCAGAACTTACTAGAAATGATTCTGTGCTCATTGCTTGAGTCTCAGGAAATGAAGGGGGGCACCGTAGGTCCTAACCCATGGAAAAGGCAATGTGATAGAGACACAAGCTTTGCTCTGATTCTACACCAATGCTCTAAAAAGAAGCCTAATCTGATGGCATAATAAATAAAAGGGTCACAGCTAACGAGTACCTATGCCTAGTTATTACAGACTAGAGCCCTGAAGCAAAAAAAAAAAAAAAAAAAAAAAAAGCTTTCTTTTTCCTTTTTTTTTTTTTTAATTGACCAAGGAGTCTTGGATTCAAGTCATGAACTACCTTGGCTTGGAGGATCAGGAGGAGACCTAGAAAGCAAAGCTACACTAGGTGAAGGTATCTCCCAGAGATGAATGGGAGAAAGAATTGGAACTGATAGTGTGTTTAGATAATGCAGTTTAGCTGTGAAAAAGACAAATGTCCTACTGGGGGCACACAACACATACTGAGGGGGGTGCTTATAAGAAAATGCAGATTCCCCTGCTCACATCTCTCTACTTCTGGAGCCCAGAATACTGTCTGGGGCACCTCATTATAAAGAGAACATCAATACTGTAAATTAGAGAGAACTCAGAGAAGGGTGACAAAAAAAAAAAAAAAAAGATAAAAGGATTAGAAGAGATGACCTATAAAGAAAGGTTAAAGGAACATAGCATTTAAAGCTTGTAGGAAAACGGAGCCAGAGGGACAGGAGGCTATGCTAACTGTCTACAAATATTTGAGCAATAATAATTTTAAGGAAAGGAGAGGCGTGCTTGTAGTGGTTGGAAATGGTCTAATAAGAAGTAACGGCTTGAAACAGACGAAAGGGAAGAATGTCAGTGAGTAGACATTAGGAAAGAGTTCTTCCCAGTAAGGGCAATTAGGCACAGAAGTGAGCTGCCAGGGGGAGGAGGCACCCCAAGTGCTGCAAGTGTTAAGGTGAGGTAAGCCAAGCGCTCAGAGAACTGCCCTGAACAGTAGTTCTTCCTGTGTGGGAGCAGTGGGCTAGGAGAGCCAGGAGAACGTTCCTGAAGGTCCTATCACCGAAGCTTGTGAAATGAGCATGTGGAAGGTGGGGGTGGAGCTGTTGTCCAAGAAAAGGCCCATCATACGTGTATGGGAAATGTCTTTCTAGAAGGCTGGTCTTTTCTCCTTTTGGTCATTAGTGTTGGTGTTCCTTGTTTCCATTTACAGCCATCAAGACATTTGTATCAATCATGCCACAAAACCTCCAGAAGTCAGAGCTAGAGTGGGAAGGCAGGAATGCCTCTGACAACGGGCCCGTCTAAAAATGAATGGTGTGAGGTTGTATGCATCCGTTCCTGTTGTGCAAGCAAAGGCAAATACAGAAAATTGCCATGTTTTATCATGTTGGACGAGCTAGAGCAGGTGACACTGTGATCAGGTGTGCATGCATAATCACTCCCCCAAATAATCACCCTGTGGAATAATTTCCCCCAAATCTTGCAGCTTCAACTTATTCTCTACAAGTGACTCATAAATCTTGGCCTTGAATGTGAATCAAGATTCCAAGCTGCAGGCTCAGGGGTTTGTTGGATTTATTCAACTTTAGTCTTTATTTATAGACATAAAAGTGTATTATTGGTTGTAACATCTAAACAAAAGAAAACAGATTGTAAGCATCCATTAACGTTTTCCCAAAAGGGAAATCGCATGTTTCTCTCGGGTGTTTCACTCCCTCTTTTGTGATATTAAGATGATGTCATAAACACATAATTACTTTATGATGTTCTCCTGCACTTCACATCTCTGGTTCAGACATGCAAACTCCCTCTCTGATCAGGATGCAGCCGACAGTGTGAGCAGGTGGAAGATAAGTCTTCAGTGGCTTGCAAGTGAGAGACCTGGGAAGTTTTGAGTTCATGCTACTTAAACCCTTTTCTTTCTGAGAGGGGAAAGATGCATTTCACATTGTGGATAGTACATTGTGCACATAATAGGAGGTGGGTTTTTTTTTTTTTTGGAACAACTACTCTTACTATCAGAGAAGGAAATGATTTGGGCTAACAAACAGAAGAGCTATATGAAAAGTAATAATGCATTTATTAGGTAGAATTAGCTAATTTGTAAACAGGGACATATGTGTATGGGGTAAGTAGATGTTTGGCTCTTAGGTACCTGTGACATTGGAAGAAGACACAGCACTTAGGGCTGTGACAAAGCAAGGGGACACAAGCTGGCCACTCTAGTTTCTTGACCAAATCTTTGTTCTTTTACTCCCAGTGCATCTTTTCAATTCTGAAAGCAAAAGGCCATCAGGTATCTATTTCTAAATCCTCTTTAAGCCTTGCTCCGTCTCCTTATTGCTCATTGTTAGGCCTTCTAATTTCTGACCTCTTCTGCTTCACTAGTTATAGACCCACTGACCAACCCTCCAGGAGTTCCAACTCAGTGACTTAGATTTTTGCTGTATTCATGAGAAGCACTAGTATCAACTCTGTAGGGTGGGAAGAGGGAGAAAGAGAAGGGGGAAGCATTTTCTGTAAGCTGTCTAAACTAAGAAGTAACAGTTCTCTGAATAGTGGAATTTGGGGTAGGACAAGGAAGCAAGGATCCTGCAGTTCCTCACTGGATCAATAAAGCTATTGACTTGTGTAAGAGAAGGGTGGGAGGGTGGGTCAGGAGAAGCCTGCACCTGCCTTGGCCTCAGCACCATCTTTCTGCTACAAAAGACTAAGCTCTCCTACTTTATTATCTAGGTATAGGCGGCTGGGGAACCGTAGGAAGGAACTGAGCCATTTTCATCATTTGTTGCCTGCTCTGCTCTTATAAGTTGTCAAGGAGATCAACAATCGTGATGCCATTTGTCATCCTCAGCTGCTATCTGCATTCAAAGTTTTAGTGAAAGGTAATTTGGCTCCAGATCTTTGTTGTACCAGTTCCTTACAGAGTCATTTCAATATTTTTACTCCCTCTCAGCTTCATTTATAATCCTTTCTCCATGTTCTTTGTATTTTAATATATATTTTTAAAAATTTATTTATGTATTTATCTCAGAGAGACAGAAAGACAGAGAGAATGGGTGCACCAGGATCTCTAGCCACTGCAAACCAATTCCCGATGCATGCAACACATTGTGCATCTGGCTTTATGTGGGCACTGGGGATTTGAACCTGGGTCCTTTGATTTTGCCAGCAGGTGCCTTAAATTATAAGCCGGACCCTCTCCGGACCCTTCTTTGTATTTATTTTATTTTATTTTTATTTATTTGATAGAGGAAGAGAGAGCGAGAGAGAGAGAGAGAGAATGGGCACACCAGGGCTTCCAGCCAGTGCAAACAAACTCCAGACGCTTGTGCCCCCTTGTGCATTTGGCTAATGTGGGTCCTGGGGAATCGAACCTGGGTCCTTTGGTTTTGCAGGCAAACGCCTTAACTGCTAAGCCATCCCTTCAGCCCCTTTACATTCTTTATGCCTTAGATCTCCAGGTAAACCACCCTCATGTGAGCTGTGCACACAGGAGATCAATCATGTCTCCCTTAAACTGAGGTATGTGGTAGGTGGCACATGGTTCAACTCTCAATATGGAGCAACTTAACGAGCCTCTTTGATGGGGTACAGACATACCCCATGCATCCAGATTCCTGTTTAGCCATTAGAATCTGAAAAGTTAATCATACATTCTAAGAAGAGGCTTTGATAAAGAATTTTACTCCTTCATGTTCATTTAGGATTTAGACTTGACATATTAACGCCAAATTTAAAATTGTGTCCTCTTCATTGCAATCCTCTGTAGTTACAAGGTTCTAATAAATATTATGTCCTCGCATCATGCAATTAAAATTTTCCACCTCATTTCACAATGCAAAACATTCACATGTTGTCAATCATTTTGAAACATGATTTCTTGACATCATATAATTTCACTTCATTTTTGCAGACAGACATCACACCAGGAAATTATTTAAGAAAGAATCCTATTATATCTTTTATTTTTCCACCAAATTTCACCTTCAAATGTAGTCATTTGTGTACATTTCAGTAATTTCCACAATAAACGTGCAAGGCGAGGGAATGGCAGTCCTCAGGCAGAAACTCACATATGGGTTTTGCAACCCTCCCAAGGCTGAGGCTCTGTTGCAGAGACCCAGTTAGAAAGCACAGTTTTAGCCATGGGAAGTTTACAAGTCTTGCTGCATGAAGTGAAAAGGTTGCTGCTTGAGACAGCTACCACCTGGGAAGCTCGGAGAAAAAACATGCGTGGGCTTTTGAACTCTCCTCTGTTTAATAACTAGCAGACACTAATGATTTGCCAAACAACCTGATTTAAAATGGCGGTAGTCAAGAAGCAAGGCTGCCTGCTGGTTGTCAGGTAGCCCACCTGTTCTTCGTACCAAAGTTCCCCTGACCTGTGCCCAGCACAAAGCTGTTATCCTTTAAACCACGGCTAGATGTGCGTGTATGTCTTGTTGGGTTCTCTTGCTAACATTCTGGTCTGCTGTCGACCAGAAGCTTCTTCCTGGAAACTCCATGTTGCCTTTTTAATGAAGGAAGATCCTTGGGGAATGGTCTCATGCTCAGCTTTTGGAGAGGCTGGAGTGGGAGGTGGGGGGAGGAGGGAGGAGGGCTCCTGAGCAGTGAGGGGGAGCTTATGCAAAGTGTGGGCAGTGGTACCACTGCCTACTTCAGGGTAGGAGGAAGATCACCTCCTAGCTTATAAAACAGCATGGAATTTTCAAGAAGGGGAAGCCAAATTATTCATGTCTCAATACAATGTTTATAAGAGGGAAATGGGAGGGGGGGAACAACCCTAGTCATTGAATATGGAAATAAAGCTAAAGGAGCAATTCTCTTTTGATATCTATAGACTAGTAGGTTGCAAAGCAGGTTTTTGACTGTGTAACCTAAAGGAGAAGGGGAAATAGCAGTGAAATTAAATGACAGTCTTTATTTATTTATTTATTTATTTACTTACTTACTTACTTATGTATTTTTGGCTTTTCTGAGGTAGAGTCTCATTCTAGTCTAGGCTGACCTGGAATTCACTGTATAGTCTCAGGATGGGCTTGAACTCACGGCAATCCTCTTACCTCTGCCTCCTAAATGCTGGGATTAAAGGCGTGCCCTACCACGCCCAGCTCTGTCATCATTTTTTATCTCAAGAAAGTTAATTTGATTAGTATTTTTGTGACAGCCAAAATCATACAGACTTCACATAGGGATAGGCCATTGCTTTTCACATAGCTACAATAGCAGGAACACAGAAACCATTTACCACCCACTAGGCTTGGGCTTTCCTCAGTTCATTACTTGATTAAGGTAGTTTAGTTATGAAGTAGATACTGTCCTGTATATATGAATAGATATATTAAAAGGAAACATTTGGTAGCATGAGAAAGTATTTTTAAAGAAGGTTACATGTAAATACTACATTAAATTAATTACATTCAAGATTTTATTAATGGTGAATCTGTAAATGTATCCGATGTAGAATAAGATTACATTCAACAATTCTTCAACATCTATTATATACTGTGCTTGATAAAATTATGTCATTTAAATGACACAACAACTCAATGGAGTTGGTATTATTGTCTCTGTTTCACACTGTGAGGTCTAAATCACATGATTAAAGCATGGCAGAGCTCGGAATCAAATCTCATGTACCCTAAATGTTTGTTCAGTGAATGTTGACAATTAAATCCATACCATATTCACTTATGAAGATTCATACATGCCTATCCATTAATTATACCCGCATGTGTCAGAATTCCCATCTGTTTTTTGATTGTCTGATTTGAAAATCAGGAGAACCTTTATGATTAAAGCACAGGGCTGCTTCCCTCATATTTTCCTTCTGAAAGGCCTATGAAATCTTCTTAAAACTCCAGTTCAGTGGTTGAGGAGTTGACTCAGTGGTTAAAGGCACTTGTTAGCTAAGCCTAGTGACCTAGGTTCAATTCCCCAGCCACCTATGAAAAGCCAAAGGGGCATTTGTTTGCAGCAGCAAGAGACCCTGGTGCCTGCACACACACATATGCTGCCCCCCCCACATACATGCAAATAAAATAAAATAAAATAAAAATAAAACCAATCCAGAGTGTTGTCTCTAGGGATCAGGGGATGTTTAACTTTGTTCTCTAAAGCCAACTGTGCTACAAATGAAGATGGCAATTAGCATTCATTATCCTTGGTGATTTTTATCTCCCTCTCTGGGGTTATACAGCACTTATCACTGTGATATCTAAGTGCATTGACACACTTGCTAAGGTCTCATGAAATAACACTGAAAGGCAAACAGACCCCTCCTCTGAGATGTCCAGTGCCGGCTCACAGACAACTAAAGAACTTTCTTAGCCTAACAAATCTGTCACCTCCTGGATTCCTGTATTGTCTACAATTGCCCAACATTAATGCAATGAAATTTGTATATGATAGCAGTAGCTTTTTGAACCACAATGAGTATACTGAAATGTCTGAGGTATTGTGTGTTTATTCTTTACCACTTCTAGGAATTATTTGGTATGAAGAAAAGAATACACTTAAATTGCCTTAAAGAAAGTTGAATGTCAGTAAAAGGTTTCCTGGACATCTCATGAATCTCATATGTGCTAATAGAAACTTGTGCCACAGAATGGAGGAAATGGGAGTGAGTAATCCTTCTTTCTCATCCCGTCATGTCTTTCCCTTGCTTTTCTTTGTTTTTATGGTTCATTCTCATTCCTCTGAAGACCAGTGTTTTGTTTCATACATTACCCATGAAAGCTGCCTTTGAATGAAAGCTATAGCTTGCAAATCTGTAGAACTGTTCAGTTTAGTTCCTCACAAAGCAATGTGGGTTCTGGATTCCTGGGAGGAAGACTCTGCCACAGCCCAATCAAGCATCCATTCCTGATGTAGGCAGGCATGGTTGGGGAGAGTGAGAGAGGGGTTGAATTTTCAGACATTGTGTACGCCTCCTCAGAAATAGAACGATAAGAAAGGTTTGTGTTTCTAGAACCAAGTTTAATAAGGACTGTAAGGACAAAAGTGGACCATGAGGTTGCAAATCAATATACTTAGGAGAGAAAAACAAAGCTCTCACATAGGAAATCATATGCTGAATACACTAGCTAGGGCTGTGTCTATAGAGCATCAGGAAAAGGAAGTACTTAACCTTTGGTCTGTTGTCAAGACTTTCCATTCTTTCTTTTCCAAAATTGAAAAGGACTTCTTAAAAACTTTAACTTCTGTTTCTACACACAAACCCATTTGATGGAACCCAGGAAAAAGAGGAGTTGATGTCAGACAGATATTCTTTCAGCCCTTCTCACCTGAGACACACTGAAAGGCCACCTGTGTCCACTCTAATCCACATGACATTCATATGTCCACATAGTCATTACAATTATTGCTATGTGGATTTGGGCAAATGACTCGAGTAGGTTTAAGACAATTGGCAAGTTCAGTTCTTTATTCTAATCTTCCAATCAGAATAATAGCTATTTTAGCAACACAGCATAGATTTACTTAGGAAAGGTTAAATTAGAATAAATCTAGGGAAAGTTTCCACTGAAGGACAAGTTCTCTTTGTGTCTAAGAGCTCCCTTCCTCTCCTCATGGAACACTCTCATGGTATTGCTGTACTTAACTAAATATCAGTACATGAGACTCCGCTGGAGCAAGGCAGACAATTCAGACTTATGGGTAGAAAGCATTGGTATTTCACCAGGGTGAGATATCAAGTTTCTTCCTTCCATTCTCATGATATCAAAGAGTTATGCTGAGCACAAAATGACCAGTATGGCTCATTGGAAAATAATTATCATCCCCACTTCAAATTTGCATGTTTTATTTTCTAAAAAGGGATTTTTATCCAAATTGTTGACCGTAAAATTTGTGGTTGAGGGATTGTAAGAAGCTGATTTCTTCTCTAAATTGCTTCACATGCCATTTGGAGACAGGCTTACCTACAGGTGCCTGATGCCTATGTTCTAATCCTACTGAGGGAAGTACTGTAGTGTGGGACACCTCTGCATTTTCCCATCTTCTAACACCATGTGGGTGTATTACATTTTGTCTCCATAGCATCATTCTTTTGTCTTTCTGAGGGACTTAACCTTGGAGTGGTGCTGAAAGGTGGCCATTATGCATACCATCAAATTGCTCCACAGGTAAAATATAAAAATGCAGTGAACTCAAACTTGACTATAATCATACAACAACAGAAAGAGACACTTGCTTTTGAAAGAGCTACTGATTTCCATTTTCTTGTCTTTTGAAGGGTTGTTTCACATAGGCAAAGGAGATCACAACCCTGAGCCTTGTAGTGAATATAAACAACAGAAATCATACCAAGTGAGTTTTCACTAGAGTAAATGTTCTAAATGATTTACATGGATCTAATTCAGTTCTAACTCTCCTCCTTGGATGAGGTTAGAGTCTGGTCCCCAAAGGAGTCTGGCCTTTATGTTCCTAACCACTATGTTACATTGCCTTCTGGATCAGAAGACAACCAATTAACTGTAATGTTATCATTGAAAGAACCTGTCCCCTCATTCATATCCAAGCCCTTCCTCAGACCTTTTCAAACTTGATGCTATGTCTAAAATTATGTATCACTGTAGAGAGCTGAAGACAAGGAACAAAGGAATGAAATCCAGAGGAGCAAACTCCAAGAGGAGAAAAGGGAGAGGTACTAGGAAGTTTGTTTATGATCCTCAAAGAAGGAGAGTGGAGGAGGAGAGGCACACTGTTCTCCTCTCTTCAATAGCTTCTTCTTGCACTCAGAGAGCCCATAGATAAAACCTGGAAGTTCACCAGGGAGTTGCAGACTCTAAAAGTCTAAGGGAACACTCTTCTGGATATGGGCAGATGAACTTTGCATCAGAATTTCCCATGATACTATGCTCAAAGAACTGCCCATGCTGGAGAGTTTGAGAAGCTGTAAATTAATCATTTGCCATCAGGAGTAGTTAAGACTGGCTGTATCTTGAGCAGGGGCAAGCCCAGGCAAAGACACTCAATAGAAGTATTTGAATAAAGCCTAGTGGAGAAATGATGATGAGAAGAATCTTCTAAACATAAGTCCTGTCATCAACAGTCTGTGGAGTTCCAAACTACAGAAGGTGGTCAGTGAGAGAACCTCTTTTCCTTCCCCTGCAGCACCCTGAAACCATAGACCTCTGACTACTATCCACCCTTAGCCCTTTTCATCTTTAAAAAAAAATATTTATTTGCAAGCCAAGAGAGATAGAAAGACAGATAGAAAATGGACACACAAGGACCTCTAGCCACCACAAATGGCACTCCAGATGCATGCACCACTTTGTGATCTGGCTTTACATAAGTTCTGAGGAATAGAAGTCAGGTTGTTAGGCTTTGAAGGCAAGTGCCTTAACCTCTGAGCCATCTCTCTAGCCCCCCCTTTTATCTTATTTAATACATTGCCTAGTCACTTACTTGGTTGTTCGTTGCTTGCATCTTCCTCCAGGAGCAGCAACTCTGTAAGGTCAGGGGTTTTGATTATTTTAATGACATTTTTGGAGGCTTGTTGGATGCTTAATAAATATTGTCTGAATGAATACTTTGGTGGGCACCAGAGAGGACAGTCCCATAGGGAGGCCAAACCATTGCTTCCTTGGTGCCTTTGTTGACAGCATCCCCTATTCACTCTTGCTCCTCAGTCCCAACTCTTTTATGGCCTAATGTTTTTGTTGTTTCATTGTTTATTGTGCAATATCATGATCTCTCTTTACCTCCCCTCCTCTTCTTATTCCTACTGGCCCCTTCCTCTCACTTCTTTCCCCTCCCTCTCCAATATTTCTCACTGGTATAAATTTCTCTTTTCCTTTCCTTCCAAAAAATCTTTATGGTAAGCCATAGATATTGTGAGAAAGATGAAGATGACAGTCTATGGTATATAGGAGGACTATACATGTCTTGGCAGGAGTAGTGGGAGAATATCTTGGTGTCAAGGAAGCAGACCCCAGGGGGTGTCCAAAGAATTAAACTTCCTAAAACAGAGAACAAAACACTGGGGTCATCTACCTCAGGCTGTGGGTTGATTGTGAAAATAAAACCATTGGTATGAAATGTTGTGCTTTCATGGGAAAGAAAACTTCAAACCCTCTCTTTATAATTTGATAGCATGGAGTGCTATATATGTATGTATATATTATCTATCTATTTATCATCTATCTATATATGTATCATCTATCTTCTATCTATCTGACACTTCTGTAGTGATTATTACTTGTCACATACTATGCTAAGTAGTTAAAAATAAATATTAACCCATCCAATTCCCCTTTTAGAGATGAAGAAATAGAGAGCAGAGGTGTCCTTATGGCTAGCTTGGACTCCCAGATCTGCTCCCAAACCGTGTTTTCACCCAGAAGACAAGGTCACCCCCTAGAACTTGCCAGTGCATTCAGGGCATTGGTTGCAGCCTCATTAAAAATCTATAATTAACTCCATCCTTATGAAGATCAAGAAGAAAAGAAAGAAAAACCTAGAGTGGAAGGCAGACAATTGTTTTAACTGCAAAGATAAAGTTTCCAACTTATTTCTCTTAATGTGTTCATTAACTGGTATATGTATGTGTGGATATGCATGTAAACACATGTTAACTATATAAGCATATACATATCAGAATACATATGCATATACATATATATTCAGATGCTGTGTGAATATATTTTGCCTAATCTATAGAGTACTTCATCAATATTTCTTCTTTATTTCTTTTCATGCCAGCAGCTTTCTTTATGCGTTTCCATTCTCCACATTTTTCAAAGTGATTGGCTCAGGTTGCATATACTTCTCCTGAAATATTAAGTACATACAATTCCCATCCACATGCATTGGGCCTATAGTTATGATCTATCATTTCAAAAAATCCACATTTTAACAAAGAACAGAACAGGCTTTGAGTACTATGAAGTATTAGATCCAAAGACCCTCCTGCTATTCATCTTCTACTAGTGCAGGGACTAACAAGACCCAAGAGCCTCTACCTAATTGGCAGAATCTTTGTCCTAAAAATCACTGAAACTGCATACATATGCACAGTCACACATATATACATATGTCCATACAATCTCGCCTGCTCAAATCTACTTTCTATATCCATGAGGACTAATCCATTTCATAGTGAGTAAGCTGCTGTGTAATCAAGTGGACAAAGGGAACCTAACTAGTGTGACATTGCTGGGTGGCTTTTATAGATGATATGATTCCAGGAAAAGTGTCCATCCAACTTGTTTAGCTTTGTCCTCAGAACTAATTTTGGATACAAAGGCTATGTGCAGAATATTTGGGTCAGACAGACATCATTTTTTAACCTTTAATTGACTCTACCTGATGTACTTTCTCCTCCATACTGTTTCCCCTTGGATCATCATATTTTCCCAGTGTCTAACGTTCCACTGCTGTGTTTTCTTTTTCCTCTGTGCCCACTGTTGTAGTCAGTACCACACATTGCTAGAATGAACTTCCAAACAGACACAGTTTGTGAAAGGAATGGGATTTATTTCAGACTTACAGATCCAGGGGAAATTCCACAGTGGCAAAAGAGACTGGCCCCCTTTCACAGATCCAAGCAGAGAGACACAATCACACGCCAGTACCACAAACAAGCTGGAAAGCCAGCAAGCACAAAACAGCAGCAAACAGCAGGGAACTCGGGAAGAACTCAATGGCTCTGCATGCCTTTAGGCTGGAATCAGATCTGCCCCCAAACACACCCTAAGGCTGGACCCCACAATCTGCCCCCAGTGATACCTCTTGCAACCAGGAGTCTACTGGGAGACATACATCCAAATTACCACACCCATACTTCTTGAAAAACCTGATGGGGCAGGTTTTCCTGTATGGCTTATAGAAATCAGTCTTACTGGCACAGAACGAGGCCATGATTTTTACAGCATAATTTTCTAGCTAGTGGGTCACACTGTGCTAACATCTTAGACACCTCCTTGCCTTCACTGGGCTCACAATATTTGGCCATTTAATGCCAGAAAGTGTATGCTCTTACAATGAATGCAGTACCTCTGGGCATGTTTGCTTCATTTCTGCCTTCCCTTGAAGACTACTGTTCACAACTTCTGATCCCTGCCTTCTGTCTGGAAATAGTTCATGACTGATCTGAAGTTGAATCTACAAGTAGGGCAAACTTACCAATCTCTTTGAAATTTTCATAGGCAATTCATGGAAAGAAAATATCAATTTTATTAAATTAGTCAGTTTGATCCAAATGGAAAAATCTCATGTCCTATGAAGACATGGCATTACTTTCTAAAGATTTCAATACGTAGTTATTTATACGTATATAGCCTACAAAGCCTGAGCATCCGTATTTAGCCAGTCATTTTGTCTGTACAATTCACCAAATAAGGATACTCTTACATATGTGCATATGTGCATATCCCAATGGTAACATCATGGAGCAAACATCCTGATTATTTTGTGATTTTTTTTTTCACATTTCAGCTGGATGTTTTGGCTTTGTGTAGACAGATTACTGTATGCTTGCCAGTATGTACCCTTTTGAATCTGCTTTATTGATGTGGAACAAAGTTTCATTTGCTCACGGGTTTTAATTTAAAAAAGAAAAGCTAATGAATGTTGGATCGCATTCTTCAGTGAAGGTAATAAGCCTCGCACATTTTATAAAAAGCTACCGCCCTCTGATTGTCAAAGTTTACTTCTTTCTTTCCAGCTTCCTCTTTGTATTGTTTTACAATCTAGGTATATCTGTTTAACATGAAATGCAGAAAATGACAGGGCTCAGACAGCTACTGCATCCAGTGACAAAGATTACTGTCATCCTGGCTCATCAGTTAATTCATCATTGGCAATGGTCCATTCCATTTCCTGGTAGCCTAGCAACAGCCAATGATGGGGTGGGCTGTTTGCCATGTGACAATTGTATGTGGTACTTTCCAGAATGCTTTTACATAAAAATAGGATGATAATTTATAAATTTACATTTTTATTTTAATAAATGGGAATATTTGGTTTTAGGGGTTGACATTCAAAAGGAAGACGGTTTCACTTTGCAGACCACGACTTTGAAGTGCTGGACGGGCAACTGGAGAGCAGAAATGAAGCTCAGTTCCATGCATAAGCAGGCCTTAAAGTTGAGACTACGAACGCCTTACTTTACCTTAGCGTGAGTGGCATTTTCCCACAGACCAACCACACAGCGATACTGAACTGCAAGGGCTAGCTAGCCCCAGAGTGGTGTCCACATACACACACGTCTAACAAGAGCTTTTCAGTAGGGACTTTGGCTTCTAATGTTTGTAATTACTGGTCAGGGCAAAAAAAAAAAAAAAAAAAAAAAAAAACAAGCAAAGAAATCTTTGAGCAGTAATAATTGTCTTCCTCAGTACTGAAAAACAAAACTACATGAAAATCACAGCCCTGCACAATCTTCCTAACCCTCTATTGATGATTCATGGTTCAGCAAGTCATTTATAAATCTGTTCATTTGTTTTCACTGATTGAATTCCCTGATTTTAGTTGTATAAATGTATTAGCTACTGTTGAAGCTATCTTCTGTTTAAAAAGTGATAGAAAATCCTTTTTAAATGTCATAATGCCTTTTTCCTTGTTATGACAGCATCATCGAGTAAATAGTTTTATTTTACTGCTATGGTTAAGAAAATCTATAATCACCTCTGCATAATTTTTTTAAAAAAAATCTATATTTAGCCCCATCTGCAGTGACAGGAGCAGAAAATAGGCGACTACCTAAGACATGAATTCCGTTAAATATTAAAGAGATCTCATCAATGATTTTATTAGTCTCTGAGCTCAGTAAAGGCCTCACTGACATCTAAAGCCTAATGATTTTTTTTAAATATATTTAAAGCCTTGTGCTACAGCTTTAAATATTGAACAATATTGAAAAATATTGAAGCCCTTTTTCGTATATTAGCTTTAGGGAGAACTGTTGTATGATTTCCACTCCTTTCATGACATTGTAATGATGTTACCACATACAACTTTATCTTGCATGAAAAGGTGAAGTCATGAGTGATTTCTCCAATTTAAAAGCACTCAACCCTCACAGTGCTAGAAATGAATATTTTGCATATATTCATGCAACAATGATTCAATTTAAGATTTCTATTTTCAAACATTGCTTGAAACCTTCACTATGTTAGTAGTAAAATTGCCAAAATGTATAATAAGATTTATTATAGATGAGTAGCATTTTATTTAGTATTTCATGTTAACATGCTTTTAGGGTTACCTGGTTTACCAGGAGAATTCATCTTTCTTTTCTAATCAGAGATAACATTTCATTGTATTTTAAAAAATGCTCTATGCACACACACACACACACACACACACACACACATTGACACAAACTGAATTTTCTCTTGCTGGCAATAAAAATCCAAACATTGCTCATGTCACACTCAGTGTACTCTCACACAAAGGCACTTTGGTTCAAAATAAAAACAGAAGATATCTATTTCTCCTTTGTAATTTCTGTCCCTTCTTTTTAGAACAAGTGCAAAACCCCTTTTGCTATACATCCTTAAGATGGGTTTGGAATTTTCCAGTGGATGTTGCACTTTCATAGGGCTTGCTGAACTCTTGTTTATACGGCATAGATGCTTAATGCTGTTAAGAGCATAAAGTGCTCTAAGGTTTCCACATAGCAGGGCATTTGTCACCGGCACAGAAACTCTTGAGGGGATCATGTTTTGGAAGTGCTCTACACAGATGGAGGAAGAAGTGCACCCATATGTGGACACATGCGGGCTTGGAGATGGGGACCTTTCATGACCACATCTGAGAATGTTCCCATGGAGCACACAGGTACAAATTTTGCCTGTTTCTGTGGTCATTACACATTGTCATGCTCTTAGTCTTGTTCCCATGCAGGACTTTGATCTTCTCAGCAGTGAAAGTAGGAGCCTTCCACAAATGAGTTTTGTAGGCATTTGAGCAGCATCCTTCCCCCAAGTGTTTTAGAAATATAATCATGCAAATACACACGTGAACACAAAGCAAATCCGTGTGTGTGTGTGTGTGTGTGTGTGTGTGTGTGTTTGTGTGTGTATATGTCTGTCCTTCTATCACTTGCCTGAGCACAGGAAGGAAATACTTCCTTGATTTCCACTTCCAGGACGCCAAGAGTTGCTGGCAAGATAAGCCTTTTACCTGTGCAAAGCCACTCACAGATGACACTGCGAGCCGGATAAGATTTTTCTTTGGTTACCTTCAATTCCATTATATGAAAAGTTGCTGCAAGCTGGAGGGGCAGCGCGGCAGTCAATGACTTGTTCTGCATTTTCAGGAGGGAAGGCAAGTAGTGATCTTATTAGGCCCCTGGGTGGACCAGATTTTCCTAATTACATGGAAATCAGAGGCAGCCCCTAGACTGTGGTATCTTACCTGCATGGAGTAAACACTCCCCTGCTGTCACTAATGTCCTGTAAATCATGTTAAAGAGAAGCATAATTAACATTTTTGATCAAATCAAGCTTCAAAGCCATGAGGTGCTTGAAAGAATAAAGCTATATTTCAGAGTCAGCTGTGAGGAGATTCTGTAGAAAATGACAATACTTAGGGTAGCTCTGTACTGGCCCCTGCCATCCACCTTTATGTTTTGGACACCTGCAGAAGGTGATGAGAGTTTGGATGAGCAAACCCTCAATAATGCACCACATTCCATTTCAGGGATGAAAGCTTGTCAGGAGGCAAAGATATAGTAGGCGGTGGTCACTCCAGGTCAGAGAAGAAAGAACACCTTCATATTTCTAGACTGTTAAAAGCTTATCTGTTCTGTGTATGACCAAGTTAGTTCTCTTGTCTTATAAACCATTCAGTGAGGACAGTCCCTGGTTATAAGACAAGTGGCTTAGTGCAAATTTTCTCCATCTTCATTTGTTTCAAGTACCTTGAGAAAATATTCATCAAATTGTCAGAAGCTAATAAAAAATGAAGCTCATGTGGATGTGGGTACCTAGGTGGAATAGTTGGAAGATGTTTCAAACACATTTCACCCCCAGAGCATCATGTACAGGTGGAGAGGAAGAGGGGACTCTGGATACCTAAGTAGGTCAGTAAAAGAAAGAAGAAAGAGGCAGAATATAAGAAATTAGGTCTGGCATGGAGTCCTACTAAACATCAGCCAGGCCTGGAGTTTGGGTCTGGTTCTGAACAGCTGTAAGGGAGCATCATTAATGTCAAAGGCAGAAGCAGTGATAGAATTCCCCAGCCTCATGACACCAGCTCCAGTGAAGCGAGGGGAAGCATTTGCCACAGTTCTTCTTTAGGCACACAGGGAGGAATGTCCGCAGGTGACAGGATTTTGGTCTGTGGCTCTTCCTGTATTTCTTCTGGTTTCTCTCTAAAGCACACGTGAATTTTCTTCCTTCCTATTACCAGTAGCTATGGCTCCTGCGTTGGATAAGATACAGCTACTGAGAGGAAGTGACCCTGGCTACTTTCTCTCCATCAGTTGGCAGTTGGTTGTATGGCTGGAGGAGGGCAGTGGAGAGGAGGGATGTGCTGTGGACTCAGTTATATTAAGGCATCTTATGTAAATAAGTTAGCACAACATTAGGAGTCCAGACACTGATTGTACCCTGGAAAATAACTATTTTTTCTACTGGAATTATATAAATTACATATGTTTTGACAAATGTGTGTAGTGCATATTGGTACATAGAATAGAGAGATCACAAGCTTTGGGTTTCTGGAGTCTATTTCAATTTTAAATGTGCACATACTGTGTTTAATGTTGTGTGTCTGTGTATGAGCTGGTGAAGTGTACATTTTTAGTTATACACTTGTATTCTTTTTGAAAAAGGATTTTAAGAAATAAGAACTGAGGAGGGTTTTCATTTTATATCTTTGAAAAGCTTTTATATCAATTCATAAAACGGTAAAAAACAATTCGTTATTAGCCCATGAGATCCAAGCTATGACTCAGGAACTGGAGAAACTATAGTTGAGCTTACCTTCTTTCTTGGGTCTGAATGCTCAGAAATCAAAAGGCTTAAAAAAACAAATATGGCCAAGTTGGAACTGTGTGTGCTTGTAAAGATCCTGCTTTTTCTTTCATAACCCACCACACACAGTCAGAACCCACCTCAGTGTTACTTCTTTTTATTTTGCTTGATGTTATATTAGTCTTGTTAAAATAAGACAAATTGATTTTTATTTCAAAGGACATTATTCTGAGAAAAATACTCTCATTTCCTTTTTGTAAGTAGGAAACACGTCAACTTTAACATGTGCTATTCCACAGGGGCTCCAGGATATACAATCTTTCTTAGACTACTCAAACTGATTGATTCAGGCTATGTTTTTCAGGAAGTTTTTGGATCTGTTTGATACCTCTGTCCAAAATGAGGGAAAAGATAGCTTACTCAAGTAGGTGATGACCAAGTTTTAATCTATACGGGCCCAAGGTTTTAATTCAACAAACCTCTCTTGGGAAGGTCTTTTGTGACCATCATATTTAAAATTGATTAACAACTCACCCTACATGCTTTCTCTCCTCCAAACATACTACTATTCGATCTACTATGTTTTAATGCCCCCATCCATACTACTTACTTTGAAAAACTCTGTAAGGGGAAGCACTGGTGTCTGTTTTGGGCAGTAAGTTCCCAGGCCAAGAATTATGTTTACTACAAAGCAAACAATCAAGAAGTAGTTGTTGAGGGCTGGAGGGATGGCTCAGCAGTTAAGGCACTTGCTTGTGAAGCCTAGGGACCCAGGTTCAATGCCCTATACCAATAAATGCCAAATGCACAAGGTGGTGCATGTGTCTGGAGTTTATTGCTGTGGCTGGATGCCTTGATGTACCCATTCTGTCATAAATAAATAAATACTAAAAAAGATAGTTGTTGAATAACTAAGTGGAATAAATGAATTGGATGTATCAGGTTGAATATTTATTTATTTCAATATGTAAAAAATTCATTAAGTTTTATATTGCCTTTTGCTATTCCTCCTCATCTCTACCTAGTTGGCCATTTTCTTTTCTATGTTTTATTTCTTTGATAATTTATGCAATGCTAAAATGTGAAGAAAGGAAAAAAAATCATCACTTACATTGCTCACACCAACTATGAAAACCTGCTATGTCAGCAAAGTTTTCACCTTCATTTGGTTGCTTTGACACTTTGAGGACATTCACTTCTCCACCATGCACTATGATTTAGTCTTCCTAGTTTTGTTCCATGGGAATATGATCAGAGGATGCTTGACAGTCTCCAAAGAAAAAGAACTTGAGTGGGTAGCTCAGAGCTGCCATCTCAGGGTGGGAAGCATGAAGTCTGAAAGTCTGCACCTTACAAAGCTGTCATCTGTTGATGCAAATATCTGATATGTAGCTATTGACTTTCAACTCTTCTTTAAAATCTAGTTACCAGGGCAGGGAGATGGTTCAGTGGGTAAGAGTGTGTGCCCTGCAAGCTTATGGATCTGAGAGAGTCTGATTCCCAAGCATCCATGTAAGCAGTTAGGCATGGCGTGCAAGCCTGTAACCCCAGTCCTGCAGGGAGAACTGCCAGGGCTTGCAAAAATATGACTCTAGGTTCAGGGAGAGGCTCTGTCTCAAGCAAATAGGACCAGTAAAGGATGACACCTAACAGTCTCCTTTTGCCTCCATATGTGGGAATGGGGCACATGAATCTGTGCATGTGTGTTTGTGCACACACACACACACACACACACACGTGTGTGCACCACACCATACATACTACAATGCATACAAACATAAAAAGGGAGAAAACCTAGTTACTATGTATGGTCCTGTTCTTTTGCTTCTGAGGCATATACATCTCTCTCTCTCTCTCTCTCTCTCTCTCTCTGTATGTATGTATTTACATACCTACCTGTTTAAATGTAAAAATCAAGGAATGGGAAAATGGATGAAGAAACAGTATGCTGAGCAATGCTTGAGCCAGAGTCAGAGCCTAGTTCTTTCCTTTACTCTAGGCTTCCAGAAGACTTAACATTGTACACTTCCTTCTCCTCTTTGGCTTTCATTGCATGAGGAAACATGCCTTTTATATCTGCTGGTGTATTCTTTGGAGATGTTTGGAATATTCCCTGGGTTTCCCTAAAAGATACTGTGTTTCAGTGGAGAGTGAACACCTCAGAATAATCCACAGGCTGTAAGCACTGAGTAATCACGAGGACTTTTTCAAAACAATCTCAGGTTGTTTAAAATTTTCCATCCAAAATAATAATAACAGCAACAATAGCAGCAACAGCAACAATAAACAAGTTATGCCCTGTGTGCTTCCACCCAATTATTAGCTAATAATGCATAATTATGATTAATTTCACTCTTTCAATGCAGATTCTAAAGAGCAATAACCATTTATTTTACGTTCTCACGTTGTTTTCCAGCACATCCTTTATGTCATTTATGTGTTGTCAGGCACATCTGATTATGCTCCAGTGTCCTTTAGATGGTTTGCTAATTGTACATTAAAAAATAACAACACGTGTTCAGTATAAAAATTAATTATGTTAAGCATTCCTACTAATTTTTCCAGGCCAAAAAAATTGGCATTTCAGAAAATTTTGCACATAAAGCGGGTGGCCAGCCTACTTAGGAGCTTTATGATGTGTGGCTGGATGTGTGAGGGAGCTGTGCTTGCTGGGAGCTGAGACCATGCCGTGGACAGCAATCTGCTCTGTTCCCTGTGTTCTCTGAAAATTTGTCTCTGGCCTCCACCTGATCAACCACTTTCCAATTTCCCTTATGATAATAGTGCAGAAAATATCATTTTGAAGTGGTACTGCAATCCAAATTGACAGGGCTTCTGCCAGCAAGCTGGACAGTCAGGGATGTAGCTTCTTTCTTTTACTCGGGTCTGTTCATAAGATGCAGATCCTGGCTAATAATGAAGAAGCACACGAGACATGCTGTGGAAAACTATCCACAAAATGTATGGGAGTAGAGAGGGGAGGTGACAGAGGGAAGAAAAGGAGACAAACTCAGGAAGAAGTGGAAGAAAAAAAAGTCTCCTGAAGATTGCAACCTTTCAGGAATATTGTCATGTGATGGCTTACAAACACCTGTCTCTTAAAACAATTACCTTCTCTTGTAACTCAAAATAGTGTTTGGCAAGGTATATGTGGGGGAACAATTAGTTTGCTTTATTTTTCAGGTTTTGTTACTTTGATTTTTTAAAAATTTTATTTTATCAGCCACGAACACAGCTACCAGCAGACGGTGACTTTTCCCCAAAATGTGCTTCTTTCTCAGAACAGTGCCTTATGATTGTAGGTTAATGTTAATAAAACATGAAAAGACAGGCCCTTTTAAGGAAAATTTGTTATTAACAAATGAAGGCTTGGTAACATTTAGAATCACACCAAGAATCTCACCATCAGAAATATGGCTAGAGTAGATTCTAGAACTAGCCTGCCATGTTCAAGTGATAAATTTGTTTACATCCTTTAAGTTCTAACTCAGTACAGAGGAGGTGACGTCCTACTTTTTACATTCATGTTCAATTCACAAACATAAAGAGACTCTGAGCCATTAGGGAAGCTTTCATTTTGACTGGGGAAGGATGAAATGATAGTGATAGTGGCTTTCATAGCAGAAAATAATTGTATACTTTTCTTATTATTATTTTTGGCAAGGCACACACATTTCAGCTTTCCAGTGTATTACATCATTACACTGTATAATGCATCATAATGATAGAGTGAATAGAGATGAAGAAATGCCAGCGCCTGCTGCAACTTTAAAGAGAGCGAGAGAGAGACACTGCATGCATTTTCAGCTGGGGAGGCTGCTGTTTGGGAAGTATTCTCTGAGCTGAAACAAAGCTGCCTTCCCACTTGGCATTCACATTAATTGTGGACCTGCCAACCAGCCAGTTCCACTGGTGTATAAATTAGTATAGAATAATTCCAATTGTCCTATGAAGTAGAATATGTGAGGAATGCTTCTCGAGATGGGAAAGATTAGTTTCCTCTGTGGTTTGAACCCAGCTCCCAGGAAACTTCCAAAGGATCCTCAGAATGGGAATGTGCTCCTCTGTTCTACCCCAGTACACTTGTGTGAGAGGTTGTGATGGCTATAAGGACAAATAGGAGTTTTATTATTTTCAACAGTGTATTTTCAGATGTATAAGATTAAATCACTTTTCAAATCCTCATTATTATAAAATGAAAGTCCATTGCTGTTTCTAGAGAGGGAGTTTAAGCATGCTTTTTGATAGTGGTGATAATATAGGAGATGTTCACTGAGAAACCATGACAGTCTAGTAGCTGCCATGTAGGATGGGACAACTGGGGGCTAAGAGAGAGGAACAAGATAAAAGGAAATTTCCTGCAGTATATTTATTTGTTATACTTACTTCCAATTGTGTTGTGAAATACATGCTGTTTTAGCAACTAAGTTTTTAAATTTTGTTTTGTGTTTTTGTTTTTCGAGGTACAGTTTCACTCTAGCCTAGGCTGACCTGGAATTCGCTATGTAGTCTCAGGGTGGCCTCGAACTTATAGCAATCCTCCTACCTCTGCCCCCTCAGTGCTGGGATTAAAGGTGTGCTCCATCACACCCTGATAATTTTTTAAAAAATAATCCAAATTTAGCCAAGTCATTTTAATACTACCTCCTGAAACAACTTTGATTTTTAAATTCTACAGCAAATAATCTTGGTGACTATGAATAGGTACTCTAGGGCCTTAAATGTCCCTTAAACCATTTATTTTTTTATTTTTATTTAGGCAGGATCTCAGTCAGTAGCTCAGGCTGACTTTGAACTTCTGATCTTCCTGCCTCAGCCTCCTGAGTGATGGCATGGCAGGTATATGTCCCATGCCTGACTCCCTCTAACCTTTGAAATCACAATGAACTGAATGTGAACCACTTACTCATTCATCTTCTAACTGTGCGATTGGCTTATGTTTTTCACTCTGTCGGGTGGAAAGCAAACCCTCCCTGGGTCCTCCTCACAGTCCAGAGGCACAGACTTCATCACATCAAAATGACTTCACAGTTATGGCCATACTGGAGTTTCATATTTGCATAAGAGCTATCTTAATAGTCACTTTAATTAACCAGTCACACTTGAACTTATTAAGTCACATTGTTCTTACTAACATTTTATTTTTTAATTTTATTTTTTGGCTTTTTGAGGTAGGGTCTCTTTCTCTCTCTAGTCCAGGCTGACCTAGAATTCACTATGTAGTCTCAGGGTGGCCTCAAACTCATAGCAATCCACCTACCTCTGCCTACTGATTGCTGGGATTAAAGGCGTGTGCCACCACACCCAGCTGTGGTCTTATTAATATTATATAGCTTTATATTGTGAGTTGAACCAAAGTACATAGAGGTTTACAATGTCATTTATTTGTCTGGGTCTCAAAAATACTTACAATTAGGCTTGGGAATGTGGCTTAGTGATAGTGTTTGCTTAACATGCATAGGTCCCTGGATTCAATTCCCAGCACTGCAGAACTACAATAAAATACAAAATTTTTCAGGGCTGGGAAGATGGCTCAGTTGGTAAAGTGCTTGCCATAGAGTTTTGAGGACCTGAGTTTGGATCTCTAATACTGATGTGAGTTCTGGGCAGGTGTGGTTATCTGCCTGTAACCCCAGTGCTCAGAAGGTAGAGACAGGGAATCTTTGGGCAAGTTGGCTAGCTAGACGAGCTGAATCTGTAAGCTCTGGGTTCATGCAAGAGACCTTATCTCAGTGAATAAGATGAAATGTTATTGAGGAAGAAATAGCATTAACTTCTGACTTCAAAATGCACTCATATACACATGCAACTTCACATACACACTGCACCCACACACTTGTGAGACACAAGCACACAGGCACGTCACACACACACACACATACACACACACACACACTTCCCATTTTCTAAGAGAATATTTGGGCTTTTCTGCACTTATGAAATTCAACGTTTATGTAACCAAATAAAATGAAGATGTGCTTAGTTTTTTAGAAAATTCAGATTCCCTAGCTAACCAGCTAGTTCTTATTTGCATATTTGTCATTTTGGATATGTGACTCTGGCTGCTGGTACCCACATAATACATCTGCCAGGTGCTTTGCAATTTGCAAAATATTTTTTAACACAAGACGTTGTTTGTTAGTGGTTAAAATCATGAACTTTGGAGTCATTTGGCTGATCTAGGGTCAAGATCTGCAAGTCTGAGTGCTGTTTCTATCAAATGAGACTCCTAGCCATTTCTCATATGTGGCAGCTATATTTTTAAATAATTCCTAATTATTATTATGACTTTATGAAGCAGCATCTCACTAGTGATTCCATCAAATCTTTCTGTGTATTTTGATCTCCACATGACAACAAAGGCAGACACCCTAGTCCATAATCCCAACACTGTCTTTATCCTTTTGAGTATTTTCCACTCTGCTCTTAGAGCTCAGTTAAGAACCTCTCCAGACTTTAGCATGGTAGTTTAATACTTGGCCTCACCACCTCACTGTAAATGTGTTCTAGTCACTGTGTTAAGGGTCCAAAAGACAATGATAAAAGTAGGAGAGACAATAGTCCTGCCAGCATACAGTTTCCATTCTTACACAGGAGATCTTGGGCTGGGGATATGGCTCAGGGGTTAAGGCACTTGCCTACAAAGGCTAACAACCCTGGGTTCAATTCCCCAGTACCCACATAAAGCCAGATGCACAGAGTGGTGCATGCATCTGGAGTTCATTTGCAGTGGCACTATGCCCTGGTGAACCCATTCTGTCTCTTTCTCTCTCTTTCCCTCTTTCATTTCTATGCTTGCCAATAAATTAATAAAAATTCAGAAGTAGATCTTTATAAATGAGAGAATAGGTATTGACTGGGTGTAGGTTAAGTGCTTAGAAGGTAGGGTTCAGAGTGTTTGAGAAAACATATCCCTGCTGACTAGAACAGTGTGGGTTGAAAGGGTTTCCTCAACGCAGCAGTATTTTGTTGAAATTTAGTAGATTGTGAGGATTAGCCAAACTGAAGCCTATTGTGCTAAAGGAGGAGAGAATCTACTGTGTTTCTTGCCTGTGCAAAGCCCTGAGGAGCATCCACTCTGCCTCCTAACCCTTAGTGAGAAATGTGTTGGTTCTACTTGGTAGCTCAGATATACCTACTGTCAAAACTATTTACTTGATTTTTTTCTTAAATATACCCTATTCATCCATGTATTCATTTATCCAACAACTATTTATAGAACATTGGAAGAGAGCTTTTCCATAATCTGCATAACCACAAATTTCTTTGGTATATTTTTAGAACTCTAAATCTGGTCTTATTTACTACATGGTATGGTTCAAATGTGTCCCCCCAAACTTCATATGTCAAAATGCAAACAATGCAAAAGTGATGAGAAGTGGGAATTTTAAGAGGTTACTATGTCCTGGGATTATGTCATTGTCATGGGAGAGAGTAATCAAAGTGGTACATTGCTGACAAAAGGATGTTTGTGCCCTTCCCCATGTGTTCTCCTGCCACATGGTTTTCTGCTGTCCGATTCCATCCACCATAGACACAGTACAAGTACCCTCACCAGAAGTAGGTCTTCACTTTTATTTTTCCCAGCTTCCAGATATATGTGTTATGAACAGCCCAGCTGTGGTATTCTGTCACAGTAACACAAGACAGACTAAGGTGTCACATTAAAACTAAATAGCAGGAAAAATATCTTTCATCAGTGGATGTCTCATTCAGAGACTCACACATAGTCAGCACTAGGTGGACGAATGGATGATAATTACCTATGACCTGTGTATAGATCTCTCACACCATCGTCATGTGCTGCCCTTGACAAGTCCCTGGCAGCGTCCTGCAATGTTTAATGTTTCTAGCCTAACAAAAAACATAATTAGGAAGGTAAATCTGCTGAAGCTGAAACAAATCATTTAATTCATTCCACAAGCCAAATGGAAAATGATTTTGAGATTATCCACTGTATTGGGTTATCTGCTCTACTGCTCCGTACCATTAGCTCAGGCAGTTGGGAATTGCTTGCAATTCACAAAGAGGCAGATTGTGTTTGGTTTACATTGGCTGTGTACCCTCCTCTGAGGGGGCTGTGAGTCCTCTCCAAATCAGTGACTGCAGCCAACCAGAGTGGCCAGCAAGCCAAGCCGGATTCTCCTACGTTGGTACTTCCTGTTTGGTGCGAGCATCTGCACATGTGTGTGCCTGCTTTCTTCTGTCTAGCTCTTCAGCGGCTTAGGGACATGCTTGGGAGTTATTTAGCCATCTGAATTTTTGGGTTATGTGGTTTCCTGCTAACTTTTTCCCTTTATTAAGGAATATAAATGACCGGATACTGTCCTGTCCAGAGCCCTCTGCATATGAGGTAGATGCTTGCTCTGTTTCTAGGAGGTTCTTTCCAGTCAGGAATCACAACTGTGTAGATAGTTCCTCATCATGGCTGATGTTGGGAGGCTGAGCATCTTGGTGGTTGAGTTCCTGCAGCTGCTTGAATGTAGTTCATTCATAGTGTTTACTTATGTGTAAATGTGACAGATCAAGGAAGGGCCATCATTAGGTACTCTTCACAATGTACTCTGAATCCACATTCATACCAGTGTGCCATAATTCAAAGACAACATGGAAAAAAGAAAAGCTTAGAAGAAGCTTGCTTATGAAAGAGGCAGTTCTAAGACAATCAGGGCCAAATGCTTCAGGTCTGAACAGGGTTTGGCTTTCTACCTACAAAGCCTGAGTCAGAGCCCTTCTGTAACTGACTGGTAAAGAAGATTGAGAACACATGGAAAGGACGGACAGGCAAATGGAAGAACACTGACTATATAAGAATTGGTTTTCCTTATAGTCATGCTCATAGTATGGGTAGGGAGTTAGGTAGTTCAAATACTCTCTTCATCCCCTCCCACCAATGAATTTGGTGTGCTTTATTGTCTGCCAAGCTGTGAGGGTGGCATGACAACTCGTGGGTTATAGGCTCAGCTGCACCTATGATGCCAATATGGGCCACTGTGGCCTGAGAGATGGAGCCAGGTATTGGCGTGTGTCACACTATTAGGAAGGCTGCTGCTGAGTTTGTCTGTATGCGTATGTTTTCCAAAGGCTAAAGTCTTAGGGGAAGTAGTTAATAAAATTAAAACACCTGATTTGAAGCAGATTATTTAAATTGACTAGGCAATTTGCTAATATTACAGCACAATTTTTTTTTGTTTGTTTTTTAAGGTAGGTTCTCACTCTGGCCCAGGCTGACCTGAAATTCACTCTGTCGTCTCAGGGTAGCCTCAAACTCATGGCGATCCTCCTACGTCTGCCTCCCAAGTGCTGGGATTAAAGGCATGTGCCACCAGGCCTGGCCAAATTTTGTTTCTAATAATAACTCAGATAAAATAAAAAAATGGAGAGCAATCTTATAAAGAAAACTATAACTCCTATATTAAAATGTTGCTATAATCCAAATGCAGGATGGTGCTATCTGTATTAATAGAGGCCTTGAACCTACCCATCTGGAATGATGGTAGTGTGGTGCCACACAATGGAAACCTGCAGCCCCAGACTTTCTGATCCAGGAGAACTGCCAAACTACTAAGAACAAGGTAAGGGGGCTAGAGAGATGGCTAAGTGGTTAAGGTGCTTGCCTGCAAAACCAAATGACCTGAGTTTGATTCCCCAGTACTCATGTAAAGCCAGATGCACAAAGTGGTACATGCATCTGAAGATTGTTTGCAGTGTCTAAAGGCCCTGGCATTCCCATTCTCTCTTTGCCTTTTTCTCTCTGTCTGTCTGTGTCTCTCTCTCTCTTTATGCTTACATATAAATAAATAAAAATAAAAATTGAAAAAGCAAGGTAAAACATCCTCAATATGAATAGCACTGAGGAATACTACATTAACTTTTGATCGCTCTACCATGTGTATTTTCTCATTTTATACATGTTTACTTGAATGCTCATTACAACTGTTAAGGCATGGCTCTCAGGACAGTTGATAAGAAATAAGCCACACAACTACAAGGGACTGGATTCTGCCAATCACCAGGAACAAATCCCCTTACTGACACTGTGGCAGTAGATCTGGGAGACCCTCAGCTAGTGTTCCCAGACCTCTGACCTACAAAAACTGTGAGATAATCATCATATATTATTTTAAGTCACTAAATTTGTGCTCAATTTTTAAATAGCAATAGAAAACTAATATACTGTTATAGTTATACAGCACACGTGGAGGTCAGAGGGCATCATTTAGATCAGTCTTCACTTTTACCACATTTTTGAGGCAGCCTTTCTCATTCTCTTTCTCTTTCTGGATCTCATGCTGATGTTGTGTTTTGCTGTGCTCTCTACGAGCTTTCAGGAAAGTCAGCCGTCTTCACCTCCCATCTCATGGGCCGGGAGTACAGAAGCCACTCATGGCTTCCAGCTTTTTACATAGGGTCTTTGAAGGATCAAGTTTAAGTACTCAGGCTTGAGTAGTGAGCGCTTTGTCCACTGAGCTGTCTCCCTAGACCCAATGATTCCTTTTTTTAATAAAATATCCCATAATACAACTTTTAAAGAGTCAAGTTACTGTGTATTCTCACCGGGATTCTCGAGTGGCTTTATATTTATGCCTGCTCCTGTTGCCACCCAGTTGCCTTCATCTGCTGCCGGGCGGTGGAACTATACGTCACTTAGGAACCATCTGGTCTGTCCCCTGGCACCCTTGCCATCTCAAGGTCATTCTTCAGTTGTCTTCACACAGACACCCTTGACTCAGGTAGGAATGATTATTTCTAAGAGGTGGGGGGGGTGGGGAGACTGCTAAAGGTGACAATTTTTCTTCCTCTACTAACAGCCCTAACTATCCTAGAATTTCAACTAAAGCTATTCATTGACACTCTGCAGGGCTGTCCAGACAGTCTTTCATGTTGGTCCTTTCCTGTTTTGCCCCAGGGAGAATCTGACCAACTATATATTCATTGCTATTTTCCCCATTATTTATTACCTAGACAGAATAGCATGATTAATTATTGATCATACACCAGTAACTGATTAAAGTGTGATTCTGATCAGCAGTCAAAAGTCATTTGTTTCCAGGCATTCGTAGTTCCTGCATAGAGAGTGGCAGAACAATACCTTCTCTTTTCAGGGCATAAAATATGACACCTGTAGACAGGCAGTAGTTACAAGCCAGCAACAGAGCCCTTCAATAGTACTTTGTCTTAATAAATGTGAAATAATGATTTGCCAAAAGAGAGAAAGTGCTTAGAAGATTTACATGTAGAGAATACAATGTGAAATATAATAGGAGGTTTAATTAGAATTGTTTCTCATAGACTAAATGCTCTGCTGAAGAGAAATTAGGAATAGCTCTTTACCATATGGGGAAAATATTGGCGTTGTCTCATTCTTTATTTCTGGTTTATTCATTCTTTCTGTCTTTTTATCTCTCCCTCTTTCCCTTCAGATTTTTCATCGAATAGTTTATGTCAGGAATTGGGATTATGCCTCAAGGGTCAGATCTGGCCCATTACCCCCTTTTTGTAAATAATGTTTTGGTACACAGCCAGACACATTCATTTTTACATTGTCTGTGGGTTTTTTGCACTATAATGGCAGCAGAGAGGTTATGACAGAGACCAAGTAACTCACAAAGCCTAAAACTTTTCCTGTGTAGGTATTTGCAGAAAAAAAAAAATGTTTATGCCCTTATTCTGTGTGTCAGCTACTAGGGACATAGCATGACAAAGTCCCCGTCCTTGGTGATACTCCAGTTACACTAATCTCTAATGGTGTTGTGATCTGGAAGGTAGGATGCTGGGATTTTGAGATCTGAATGGTGCTTTATAGGAACCAGGTGACAAACATTTAGCAAGTGGAATTAGAAGGCAACCTCTCAGTGCAGGCCGAGTTGAGAGTTTCCCGGTAGTTTGGAAGTGGAGATAGGACAGGAGTCTCAGAGCTCAAATACTGTATTTCAGTCCCTGCAAAATATCCAATTAAAAGGTTTCACAGTTCCTTCTTTGAAGAGCACTTGGATTATTTTGTTGTTTGTTTAAGGTTATTACTAAGCCCCTCTTCTTAGAAACAGCTATAGACATGGGGGCTTTGTGAAATCTCATTTTTCTTTTTTTTTTCTTTTTTTTTTTTTGAGGTAGGGTCTCACTCTAGCTCAGGCTGACCTGGAATTCACTATGTAGTCTCAGGGTGGCCTCAAACTCGCGGTGATCCTCCTACTTCTGCCTCCCAAGTGCTGGGATTAAAGGCGTGCGCCACCACGCCCGGCAAATGTCATTTTTCTCTTGGCTATTGATAAAAGATGGAACTCCTGATGGTGGGGAGAGAAATGGGATCTTGATTGGCCAAAGTCTTTCAGACCTTCAAAGATGCTTATGGGATCTACTACCTTTGTCTTAAAATGTTAAAAACACTTGTTTGCAAATGGGAGACATTAAGGAGGAGACTCCCATGTGGCCATTGGCAGCAGTGGCCTTAGGGTTTATGCAGCATTTGCTTCCAGATAGAGGTGAATTTGGCATATGACATCACTATTGCTCTGTTCATATTATAGATGAACAGAAATCATGGTTCGGAGAAGTTAAGTGACTCCATCAAGACTACAGAAATAAAGAATTTGAGACTCCAGTACAAATTTGGTTGGCTCAAGTCCTGGCTTCCTTCTGGTGGGATCCCTTCCCTGCTGCCCCATTGAATTTTCTCTGGAGGCTCAGTTCTTTGCAGAAACTATCATGCATTGTGTTGCTTATTTCTATCCTCGAAAATATTGTTCCAGCCCCCAGTGCAGTTCATTTCCAGAAGCTAGTTTATCTACTTCTGATGCTTTCCAAGCCATGCAGAAACAAAAGCACATTGATGAAAATCAAGGGAAGACCAGAAGCCGATTGTGTCCAATTTGTGAACTCTGTTCCTCAAAACCAAAAGTGAAACTGGTACCAGTTCTCACTCTCCAAAAGGGAACAATGGAACAATGCTGAAAATCATTGCAAAATAAGTTTTTTTGTTGTTGTTGTTGTAATAAAAATGTGACAGCTAGCATTGAACAAAAAATGCAAAAATTCATTAAAATAGGTAAAGCTTTCAGGTTTCATTGCCCAATGGTTAATACTGGTGTTAATCTACAGTTTCTAAGGCAAACTGAAGCTGCCTTTATTGAGTAGGGAGTCAGAGGTGGTGAGGTAAATGGGTGATTTTGTTTCTCGGGCATTTACGACAAACTCTGTGCTCTCTTCCCTGAAATAGTTAGGTTCTCTACCTAGGAACTGAAGAAGTTTCTGGCACAACCAGGAAACATATTAATGTGGGGCACAAGCCAGAACTTGAGCCAATCAAACTTATATTTGAATCAAACATTATTTCTGTAGTCTTGTTCAAGTCACCTAACTTCTCTCACCTCTGATTTCTGTTCATCTACTATATGAGTGCAGTGAAGGTGATCTCAATATTGCCGGAGATGTTCATGAAGTAATAGATGCAAAGCATTTAGTGCCATACTTGACACATAGTAGGATAATTGATAAATCTTGGTTATGTTTCTTTTCAGGTTAATGTCATTGTAATTTATTTCTAGGATGTTTTGGGGATGCTAGAGAGTAACTTAGACTTCTAGCTCATATTTTTGCAGCACATATATATAGAATCTGCTCTCCAGTCAATTAAAATCAAAATGGTGTTTGCAGAGTCATTTGTTAACACAAATTTCTAAATGTCTGCTTAAAGAATGGACATCAGCAAGGACAATAGCATCTTTAGGAGACAAGTCTATTAACTCACCACCCATTGAATAGGCATTATGTGTTCCACACTGGGCAGTGGCTGGGGAGACAAAGATAAGTAAAAAATTGTTCTTGGCTCAAAATTTTATAGTCTGCTTGCTCTGTGAACATAACCACAGCATGATTCTTTGCTGGATTTATCTGAGAGCCCATCACTGGCTGGATCTTTTAGCTCCTTAAAACTAAACAGACTATAGATGTAATACTCCACTGTCAAACTCTGTTGACTGATAACATGTGACTTATAGGGGCTCAGCCTGAGTCAATATTAAGGAATGTCCATCATCTGTGGACCTTATATTTATAAAAATGAACAATTATACATCCCCTACAAATTTCTGGATTTTTGAAAACTCTAAATAAAAACTGCAACCACTCAGATACCATATTTAAATATCACAGTACTCACAGCTATCCACCTATTCACCTATCTGTCCATCCATCCTTTATTACCTTTGGTGATCCACAGAACTACCAGTGAGTTTTAACAGATAATCAACTCACCAAGCATTACTGTTCTGAAAGAATCATGGAATTCAAGATGCCATTTTTGAAACATTTTCTTTGTCAAATTTCTAACCTACAAAGTCTATTTGTTGACTTATTCTTATAATGCAAATTTCGTTAGATAATAATGAATATGCAATTTTGTAGATGTAGACATAAATTTTTTGCCCATACAATACTTTGTGTGTATAAATAGAATGTTTTCCCCCATAGGGTACTTTCTAATGATGTAGTTACTATGGATATATATTTTTGGTAAATGTATATGTGTACAAATGTGTTCATGCTTGTATATGTATATTCCCTTTCAATCTGATTCTTAACATATGCTAATCTCCATAGCACATATAATATTAAAAGAAAATTCAGTAATACTGTAGATGTTCTATCATTGTGAATTCATTTTATATTCATTGTAATAGCATTGATCAAAATGAATTCATTTGGTATTCATGTAGATGTCACATGTACTTCCATAGGTGTTTCATTGTAAATTAGCATTTCTCAGAGGACACTTAAAATAAGTGTTACTGAAAGTCTTCATTACACATTTTGCTGAGATTAGTACATTAAGGATCATGTACTTACAGAGTACTAATGCATTTCTACCACTTAAAATACCACATTACCCATTTCTGATATCTACCAAATATGTAAGGCAATTTTGAGAATTACTGACATCCTAAAGGAAGTGGTACTTTTATGATCAAGCAGGTTGTCTATATTTTGCTCTATTTTTTTTAAAGCTAAAGTTCTGTTAGATACAAAAAAAGCAGGGATTTAAAGTGAAATTTATATAATGAAAACAATGGTATTTAAGTAGCTTCATATAAGTCAAGCATCCAAGGGAAAAATAATCTTATCCATTTTTGATTTTTGACAGATACACTTCTTTAGAACAAAAGGAAATGAATTGGTAAATTGATAGCCCATAAATTTTCCTAGAAAGCATTGGAACTTTGGATATGCTATTTTTGAGCCTGACTGAGCTCAAATGCAACCAAGAACCACACCAAGAGAACATAGTCTCATCTGTCTTGGCCGTTTATGCCTTCCTTGTACTGTCCTCCCCAGTATTCTTTTGAGCATAACATCATGTACCCACGCACCCATGCAGGGAATGACAGAAGCTTCTAGAGCCATCCGGCGATAGGAGCATTCATGAATAGGTAACAAAGTCTTGTTGGTTCTCAGCTGCATGGGAATTCTAAGAGAGAAAGTTCTGATGTGGAGCTGAAATGGCAACAGGCTTGCAGAGGTGAAGGTGAAGGTGGAGCTCTGGAATTTAGCAGACTCTTCAGTGTTGCTTGCAGGGTCTGGCTTATTTTATACTCACAAATTCAGGGCTGGGGAGAGGACTTTGTGACTAAGGCACGTACATACAATGTCTGCTGGCCCGTGTTCAGTTTTCAGAAACCCATGTAAAGCTGGATGGGCATTTGTTTCCCATGACACACACACATAAATAAATAAATGTAAACATCACTTGCAAAAGATCATATAATATGCTTTGAAGAATAGGGTTTACTCATATGCTGTTGGTTTGAATGAAAAGTAGTGCAGCTACAATGGAAAACAGTATGGTAATTCCTTAAAAAATTAAAATTAGAACTTCCATATGATATGATCAAGCAATCCCACTTCTGGGTATTTATCCACAAAAGGTAAAATCATGCTGTAGGAGGGTTATTAGCATTCTCCTATTCATTACAGTACTACTCATGATCACCAAGATGTGGAAAAAGCATAAAATGTCCATGGGCAGATGAATTTATGTTGTGTGGTACTTTTCCTCTGGGCATAACGTGAGGTCATTTTGGAGTAGAGAGTGAATGCTTTGGCCCTGTAGCCATGGCAACTTTGGAGCAGAGCATACAATGATAGCCAGGTCTATGGCCATGGTTACAGAGCTACTGATACTCCCTAGTAGATGGATAAGGGGAGGGTCATAAGACCCCTACCTAGGATTCCTTTCTACCTGCCCCCCCCCACTGCACTGTAAGTGATCTTGGGAGATACTACATTATAAGGGAAGTAGAAGGGGCACCCCATAATGCAGACTCTGTGAGGTTGCCATCTAGGATGGGGTAGAACTCTGGGATGATGCCACTGTCTTTGAGTCTCCTATGTTTCTGTAACCCCTTTCCTGTGCTATGTAAGTAACCCAAATGGACTCATTGATTTATCAAAATTGGATTTTGGTGCAATCATAATTTGGTCTGTCATCTGAGCCTTATTTGGGGTGAATGTAAACATGTGTTCACGTGTCTTATGCCACATCTAATAAAGGTAACTTATATATACACAATGGAATATTACCAAGTCTTTACAAAGGACACTTTGCAATGTGTAGCAACATGGGACCTTGAGGACATTAAGCTAAGTGAAAAAAGCCAGTCACTAAAAGCCAAATATTGAATGATTCCACTTTGGTGAGAAATCTAAACATGAAAAATAGAAAATAACTTATTGAATGAAAGAGTGTGGGCCAGAGTGAGGGAGTCTCAGAACTGAAGGGGAAGTAAAATAGGGATCACTAATCAAAGGGATATAAAATTCAATTGGAAAAGATGAAGAAGTTCTAGACCTATATGGTACAGCATTGTACCCATAGTTAGCAACTCAGTTATATGCATTTAAAAATTGGTTACAAGGGCTAGAGAGATTGCTTAGTGGCTAAGTCACTTATGGGAAAAACCTAAGGAACCAGGTTTGATTCCTCAATACCCACATAAGCCAGATGCATAAGGTGACATATGTTTCTGGAGTTTATTTGCAGTTGCTGGAGTCCCTGGCATACCCATCCTCTCTTTCCCTCTCTCTCTCTCTCATCTATCTGCCTCTTCCTATTTTTCTCTCTCTCCCTCCCTCACTCTTTCAATATATCTATATCTATATCTATATCTATCTATCTATCTATCTATCTATCTATCTATCTATCTATATGGCATTCAAAATATTTAAAAAAATTGTTACAAGAGTAATTCTCATGCCAAGGGTCCTTACTACAATAAAATATTTTTAAACATTAGTTCCATGATTAAAAACAAATGTACACTAATGAATTTAGTGTCATACAAGAGACAACCCTTAGGTCTTCTCAGAAACATGGGTCATCAATTATAGACCCAAACTTCTTTCAGTATTTATAGATTTGTTATTTTTTCACTACCTGTCTGACTGATGTTTACACCTGTTGTCATCCTCAAGGGTTGTCCTTAGGATGGAGTTCCTCTTCCCCTAGACATGCTATCAGGACACCTCACCTTATTTGGTGCTGACTCAGTGGGAGCCAAATTTCCAGCAGTCTGCCAAACTCACACCTGCAGAATTGCCACACATCCGTTTTGCAAACACAAAAAATGGGTAATTGTGCACACAAATGTCTATTTGCATTGCAATTTGGCATTTGTATACACAGTGATGGATTTTTCATGTGTAAATGAGTGGAACACAAGTGCAAAATGGATATCCTTAAGTAAGAAGGCTTGTCTTTAAAGACACATATATCTTTTCAGAACACTGCTAGAAATTTGAGGGATTCCAAGAAAATCCACACACAGTGAATATATTTCACTTTCCCTGACTTGCCTTTTCAGGCAAAGTCCTGACAGAACACAGCTCATTTGTGACTTTTTGGGGAAAGGCTACTTTTTCCTAAAGAAAGTTAAAGTGACAGGCAAAGTTTTCACCATAACAAAGGATTTAGAGAAAGCATCATGAGACTAGCTAATAAATATTAATACTGCATCTCTAATAATATGCAAGAAGTTTTTATTCTTAGAGTGTTTGGAATTTTCTAATTGTGGCATACTGGCTTGGAGGTGCTGCATTCTGGTAAGGGTTAAAATGAGGTACATACATATACAGAAACATGGAAGAAACAAGGAAGCATGAGTTTTGTAACTAATTGAATGAGGCAGAAAAATAATGACGGCCTTTTACAGGGAATGGATGCCAACCTTTGACAGACTTCCTATGGCCTAGCCAGTTCTCTGCTTTGTCTCCTCACTCCTTCCTTGGCTGTTTTAACCTGTACTGCTCATTCAAACCTCATCATGTCCACAGGACCCACGAAAAGAAGGTGGTCACAAGGAAGTTGTCCAAGGTATGGTCCAGACCTCTGTTACCCTTTGCCTGCCACCCACTGTGTTGCCTGTCAGTGTTGGCCCAGGGCCCCTGCGCTAAAAACCTCATGGTTTCCTCTTCCTTCTGCCACTGGCAGCGTGCAGAGGCACTTCTGGATTTTTGATGCCGGTTCTTCTGTCCTGCTGGGACTCTACTGTATTTATCCTTTGTGCTGGTATTGCCTGTGACCTATGAGGGAACCTCTTTCTAGGATGGTCTGCCCGTGGTTCACCGTGGTATCCCCCTGGGCTTGTTGGCTCAGTTTCCCTCTTCTCCATACTTTTCATCCTCATTGATGTCTTTAATTTCCTTTCTCCTCTCATTCCAAGGGTCAGCAAGCACTGTTTCTAAGGTCTCAGGTCCTCAGCCTGGCTCTTCACTACAGCTGCCTGTCTTTCTCGCTGCCTGGGCTGACTCCGTGCTCACTGGACTCTGGCCTGGAGACATTCCACCTCATCAGAGAAGATCCAGCTGCCCATCCCGACCTTCAAGGAGACCTGTTCACCATTATTTCTACATGTGGATTCCCTAACCTGGAAGATTTCTTTTCTCTTCACATTTATCTAAATTTCAAGATGATAACCCATGGCCCACAAAGTCAAGCTCTCCAGAGAAACTGAATGTTTCCAAGTCCAACACAAGTGTTGCTGACAGAACCCCCGGCACCAAGAGGCTGACACCAGCAGCTCAGTGTGGGCTAGTCACTGCCCAGCTTTTCAAAAGCAGTAATCCTGTATCCTTGGCAGCACTCAGCACAGTGGCTAGCGCTACAGAGCATCCTAGCTGAGCGCCTCTTGCCTTCACATCTTGGAGTTGAAGATCAGCAGAAGAGGCATGACAGTGGCTGGGGAAAGTCCCGAAGCTTCAGTCAGTACTCTTCCTTCACACTGCTGCCAGACACCAGGTTATTATTATTGTTTTCCATTCAAGCTCTGCCTCCTCCCCCTTCTGCCTCCTCCAGAGTAACAAGGGCCTAATAAGCTTCATGTAAAACTGCCTATTTTTATTAAAGACAAGTGTAATCTTTTGTAGACCAAGTGTCCCTATCATAAATGCTAACGGAGAAAAATATTAGGATTCATTTATTTATGAACCTGTTAATAATGAGGGGCATTTATGAAAAAAGGCTTCCTCAGCAAAAGCTCCGAACAAACAATGCACACTGGGGGAAAGGAGCTACTTAGCCTTCTTGACTTAGATGAAGCTGTGGAGAAATGACAAGTGCCAGTAATTAGCACAGCCTCTTCAACAAGATCACCCTATACATCTTTGTCTATTTCAATCAACAAAGACTCCGATCCAGTGTAAAATAAACCTGGGATGCCATCAATTTTTGTTAACCTCTTTATATTGTTCTGTGCTTATGCCTATGTGATAGATAGATTTTGTCATTTTATTAAATGGTGACATCTCTACAGACACGTGACCTAAAAAAATCTGTTTGCTCCTTAGCAAAGTATTAGTCATCACCTTGTGTTTCCCAGCTGGATGGCTAGATTTATTCTCACATACCTTTGAGGAATGCCTTGTCTTTAAGAACTTGGCATCTCTGTCTATTCTAGTAGCCTGCATATAACTACTTATCTCAACCTCCCCTCCCCAAAAAAACCTTCTTAGAAGACCAGTCAAGATCTTTTATCACATTCATGTAGTCATTATGGTTTGAGACATCTTTGCCCTGCATATTTTTTCTTTTCACCTAGCCAATTTAAAAATATTTTATTTTTATTTATTTGTTTGAGAGAGAAAGAGAGAGGGAGAGAGAAAGGTAGAGAAAGAATGGGCATACAAGGGCCTCCAGCCACTGCAAATGAACTCCAGACACACGTGCCACCTTGTGCATCTGGCTTATGTGGGTCTCGTGGAGTTGAATCTGGGTCCTTTGGCTTTGCAGGCAAACACATTAACTGCTAAGCCATCTCTCCAGCCCCACCCAACCAATTTTAAAGGCTCTTTTACCTACCATCCCAGTAGTTAGTTTTAATCTAGGATCTTTTAGAATTTTATTGCTCAATATTTTTTGCTGCCAATAACCTTTTTATTAGTTTATTCATTCATCATTGCAAGGAGTAACAATGAAGAATATTATCCAAATTGGGATCTAATTAGAAATTATAAGAAATCATTTGACCTTGGAGTTCAGGTTTATATATGGAACTTTTGAAGTCAAGAAGGGACCAGTAGAATTTATAGGTGCCTATAAGACACACTAGCTCAGGTGTGAAGGAAACCTCTATCCAGGTCAAGGAAACATCACTTCCCTTAAGAGGGACAGAGCTGTTCATAGCCTACAATGCACTGAGTCCTCTACTTCCCATTACTAACATCCTTCCAAACAAATTTCAGTCACATGTTTTCCCACTATTTAACTTTGCCCAGGCCTGAATTCTTTTCTGTCCTTTTCCTGAGAGCTTCATTTCCTGGCTGAGTAATGTTATCATTTTAAAATGTTTTCTTCACCCTTTCTTAACTCTTTTCCTCTCCATTTTCATTTGTGGAACAACATAGCTAACAAATCTGTTCCTTCATGAGGAGAAAGCCACCTAAATTCAAAATTTAGCATATGGGGCTGGAGAAATGGCTTAGTGGTTAAGGTGCTTGCCTATAAAGCCTGCAGACCCAGATACAATTCCCCAGTACCCACACAAGCCAGAAGCACGAGGTGGCGCATGCGCCCAGAGTTCATTTGCAGTGGCTATAGGCCCTGGTGCACCTATGCCTTCTCTATCTGTCTCTCTCTCTTTTGATCTCTCTTGTCTCTCAAATACATAAATAATATATTCAGCTTCTGTAAACTTCTCACTTTAAGCCCTGGGTCCCTGAAAAGCACTAAATGCTATTATTTAAATATGTATTTATTAAAGTACACACTATCTATGCAGAAATGCAAAACATCTCACAACCAGTAATTGGAATAAAGTGCACTTAGATACAGATTGCTTAAAAGCCTAAACTTGCTTTGTGATAAATAGGAAAGGCAGGTGTTGTGTACCAAGGGGATTCTGGTCAGGGTCTTCTGCCTTATGCCTCGTATTTATGACACAGGGCTTCCTCCATATGCCAGATAAAAAGGGCCACTGAATAAAAGTCACTCTGATCTTTAGACATCTGAAGATTTCAGTAGCTATGAAAGAAGGGAAGGGAAGACAGAAATAAGAATTATTCAAAAATACAAGAATACTTATCCTTTGGAAATAATGAAAACCCATGTTGGTGGCTATTTTGAGCTCAAAAGTACATGTCTACATGGAGCAGACACATACATTTGCTGGTAAGTGGCTATGACTGGGGCTATTGGGATGATCGGTGGGCCCTCTTGAAGGCTGGTTAATCATGACAGAATCTCTGAAGCAACACAGAGAGGAATTTTATCTGAAAGTCCATTAGACAAACAGAGCCAGCAATGAACGGAAGGATTTGATTTTTAGAGAAATTGATATCCACATTGTATCCTTAGAAAAACTTTATATAATTCATTATTCTGTGTAATATTCATTTAATTCAAGGAGTTAAAGCTCTCTGATCTCTTTTCCAGTCTCCAAGTCTCAGGACTGGATGAAACTTCTTCGATGAGACTGTCATTTGTGCTCAACCCTCTTGTACGTTTTTCCTTCTGTCTTTTCTTCTCTGTGGTTTGAGCTTCTTTCTATACTTCTCACCAGACATGAATGAAATATTCAGGTGTCTGCTGAGTGTCCCCTCTCTAATAAGAAAAGAAGGAATAAAAAAGAAAGGAGAGAGTAAGAAAGGAAGGGAGAATCAGAGAAAGAAGAGCAAGAGGAAAGAAAAAAGAGCTTATGTGGTTTAATTTTCATTATTTTTAGGTGTTAAGTTTTAGATTAGCACACTATGTCTTAAACTACTGTATTAGAATGCTGCTTGACTCACTTCCAAATTGAAGACCTTTTAAAAAAATTGAAGCAGTCCAATAATTTTAAATCACTCTACACTGTGCATTGCAATTTAAAATTATTGGAGTGCTTCAAATTTTTATAAGCCCTTGAATTTGGAAGTGATCAAGGTTCTAGGCGTACTCAGTGTAGAGCAATTTAAAATTATAAGAGCTGTCAAATTTTTATATAAGCACTTCAGTTAGAAAAGGGATTTGGGTTCTGGGCATGTGCAGAGAAGAGCCATTTAAATTATTAAAAGTACTTCCATTTTTTTTCCCCAAGCACCTGATTTTGGAAGAGTTTTGGTTTGTGCAGCTTACAGTGACAACTTCCTTTGAGAGAACCTATGTAAAGAGACTTCTAATCTTTCAAATAGAACCAGTACTGTGGGGATGTGAAGTAGGTAGCCAGCTTTGAGGTATAATCCAGAGAACACTAGGAGAGTGAGTGCTGTCATTTCCCTCCCCCAAAGTCTTCTCCATGGCTTGTCATCATGTCACTAGTATGCTTTTTTGGGGTGGGGTGGGGGTGGGGAGCGAGTAGATAGAGTAAAGGCAATTATAGAAAGCCCCTGTTAAAATGTCAATCTCTTGAACTAAATCACAGATGCACTTGTTTGTTCCTATGGTTTAGATCTGAAATGTCCCCTAAAAGGCTCATGTATTTTGAACACTGGGTTCCAGCTAATGGTATTATTTTGTGAGCTAGTGGAACCTTTGAGACATGGAGCCTCACTGTAGGACATTCACTACTAGGGGTGGAGCTTGAGGGTTATAGCCTGGCCCTGCTTCCAGCCTAAGCCTCTAAGATGTGAACAAGCCATATTGCAAGCTTCTGCTGTCACTGTTGAGCTGCTGTGTCTTCTGTTACAGGACTGTATTGTCTGAAGCTGAAACAGAATAAACCCTTCCTTCCTTCTGTCAGGTATTTTGTAACAGTGATGAGAAAAGTAACTAATACAATTGTTATATGGGTCTGCCATGTTCTTTTCTTCCTCTGGAGTGGAGGAGGGGCTTAAAACCCATTTTGACAGTGAGGAGGAGCGGGATTAAGGGGTATCGTTCTCAGACCCAAGAGCTGAGTAGGCAGCATGAGGCCTCTGGGCTCTGGAGGCCATAGCTAAGAATATTCCAGGTGGCATCATAAGAGGAAATGGTAAAAAATATAATGCTCTGTGTCAAGATTTGAGTGAGCACTGACCCCTCCCCCACAAAAACTGGTCATTAAAAAGGGGAGAGTCTCTGATAGTTTTAATATTCATTTGCATTATGGCCTGCCTGGGATATCAATTTTCTCTTTTCTCAGAAGTGAAATATTATTCATCTGAAACATTTTAAGGGGAAAATTGAAAGGAAGGTAGGATCGATAGGTTCAGCTGAAAGGTTGATTTGCCTTATTTCATCTTTTGGTTGGGAGTTTCAATGATGCAAAAGAAAAGAGAAGGGGAACAAATATAACAAAATGAAAATAAAATTTCACTTTCAAAGGCTTGTTTATAGCAAAGGGAAGGGGAGGATAAGTGGCATAGAAAGCAGGGGACAACTTACAATTGTAATTTTAATTAATTTTTCTCTTTGGTGAAATTTTGGAGCCCATTTCGAATTTTTACTTTATTAGAAATGAGAGAATCACATGGTCATATGTGGCTTACCATTTGGCAAACATGTGGGGGACCTCAAATTTCTGAAAGAGAAATTGGTTTTAATCTTGAATCTTTAACATAGAAAATAATCTGTAATATTATTATTATTACCATCCTTGTTGCTGTTCTATAGAGTGTGAGCACTCAGTGTACCCAAGCCACAGATTTGCCATTTTCTCCCAGGAACTCACAGGCCAGGCCATGACCTGTTGATAACCCTGACCTTCCACAGCCCCTGGCTGCTTCCTCTCTAGTCTGCACCCAAAAGAGCCACCTTTGCTCTGGCCTTTGTTTGGTTGAGGTGGTGAGGGGTGGGTAGAGGGAGAGGATTTACTGAACAGTGTTTAGAAGATGGAAATCATTGATCTTGGTAAATGGCTTATACTTCCTTAAAGAGTAGAGAGATAAGCTTGTGCCCCACCTGTGCTAAAAGGCAGTGAAGCATCAGGATCCACTGGCAGCTCAGTCAGAAGCCAGTGGGTTCTCTTCTGTTCAGACAGAGGGCACACGACTATCTGCTGCGCTCAGAAATGATCAATCCATCAGTGATGGCATGAGACACCATTTTATTCTTTCTCCTTTTTTCTTTTTCCTTCTCTCTTTCCCCTTCGTTCTCTCTCTCTTTCTTTCTTTCTGCACTGGGAATTGATTATAGAGCCTAGTGCAGGTTAGGTACAAGTGCTGTTCCTCTGAACTACACACCTTAAATTACATTTTAAAATTTATTTTTATTTATTTATTTCAGAGTGACAGAAAGAGAAAGAGGGAGAGAGATAGAGAGAGAGAGAGAGAGAAAGGGACAGCCAGGGCCTCCAGCCACTGCAAATGAACTCCAGACGCATGCGCCCCCTTGTGCATCTGGCTAACGTGGGTCCTGAGGAATCTAGCCTCGAACCAGGGTCCTTAGGCTTCACAGGCAAGCGCTTAAGTACTAAGCCATCTCTCCAGCCCTTAAATTACATTTTAATTCAGAGGTAACTTCTCCTTAAGTTGAGCAGGTGGACCTTGAGTTTATTCTGTCTCCAGGCTGGCCTTAAACTTGTGATCCTCCTGCCCCAATCTCCTGAGTAGCTGGGATCGCAGGCCTATGTCATTATGTCTGTCTGTGAGGTGCTATTTCAGAGTTGGAAATGCATGACCAGCTTTCTGTCTCTTTCAAGCTGGACCAGTTTAAAGTTAAACTGTCATTCCTTCACATTAATCCACAATTAAGAAATTAATAAGTATATTAATTAATGAGTTGCCATCTGTTTATCAAATACAAATCATTGTGTTAGGTGTTATGAAATACTGAGATAAATGAGAACAAGTTAATCTCTAGAAATATTACTAGAAAGCTGGCAACAAATGGTCAGATTTGTAGAATATTGTCTCTTATTATAATTATATTGTCTCTTGTTTATAATCTATTATAAAACATGATAAAATATAGAATACGTATTCCATAGTGTTATTACTGTTTACACTGAGTCTGATTCACTATAGTACCCCCACATAGAGCACAATTCTTTTACATGGGTTCTTTGTTCAACAAATAAATAAATAAATAAATGACAATTAAATGGAGAAAGTAGGAGAATACAAAGCAGCACTCAAGTAGAAATTTTTACTTGAACCATATGAAAATCATATGGGAACTCAAGACGTGCTGATCCCCTGAGGCTTCTTCCCCAGACATTCTGATTTGGTTGGGATAAGTCATCGTTTTCCAAAGCTCCTCATCTGTAAGAAGGGCTGTACTAGGAGCCCTCAGAAGAAGGATCGGTGAGCATCACTCAAGGAGCACACAGAAGCTACTCTTTAGAGGAGGGAGTGTCTGAACCTGAAGGATAGGTGTGATGCATGCAGGGTTTGACAGTACTTGTGGTAGAGAAAATGGCAGTCATAGTGGCTGGAACAGCATGAACAAGGACAGAAGCAGGACAGCACATGGTATGTTCTAGAAGAATTGAGCCTGGGGTGGCACTACCAATCTGCTGTGAGACAATGTGTGGTTGCTGAAGCAATTGATTGGGTTAGGCTACAGAGTGACTAGTATGCCTCCCAAGAAAGAATCTCTTCAACACCTACTGGCAACTCTGGGGAAGCAGAAATTGATGTGATCACATCTTTGTTTCAGGCAAGCTCCAGAGTGTCATGGAAAATGAGTGGACAGAGGAAACTGGTGAAAGGAAATTTGGAAGTTATGACTTCCTTTAGGCTAGAAGAGGAGGCTGCACATCTGCACAAGACCAGCTTGGATGGGGTTTCAGTAGAGAGGAAAGTGGAGTGGGGGGTGACACTTAGGAAATACAGCCTCAGATAGATTTTCTGGGTAACTGTACTGAGGGTGAGGACAAGGCTTTAGCTTGTAAACAAGCAGACAAACACAGGCTGTGAAGAAGCAATGGTATAGGTAGGACAATGATGTGAGAGGTCTAATGGACAGCAGGAGATACTCCTTAAGAGTTCAAGGGCAAGAGTCAGCCAGACATGCTGAAGGCATGACCTAGAAGCCTGTCTCTTCTCCTTACTTGCACGCTTGTTCTTGGTTTTCTATTGATCTTCACCACAAGAAACAAGTACTTATGGCACAGTGGGCATCACATGCCCATCCTTTGGTGTCTATCGTTGAAGCTGCTGTTTTACTTTGTGCTGCTAGGAGGCCATTTGCAGCAGCATGTACATCTTCCTCCCAAGTGAAGGTTTTGAATAAAAGCCAGCCATAGAATTAAATCAGGGCAAAGTGATGTCAGGGTGAAATTCAAAAAACAATATGTAATAGTTTTTTTTTAAAAAAGGAGCCAGATGGATCAAAAGGTCAGACACATGAAAGCTTTTTTTTTTTTTTTTTTTTCTTGAGAAGACTTGGGGCTGAGGCTGTGGGCTCTGTTAGAAAAATCTAGTGATGATGACTGTGGTGGGGCCTCCAGGTATGGCCTGCTTATGGAAGTTGCTCCCCATTTCCAACATGTCTGAAATCACTCTGTGAGACGTCTCTTCACTGCAGCCACAGCTGTTGCTTTGTTTCCTCCAAGGACTCCATGGGTCAGGGAAAAGAAAGAAAGGTCAACTACTGTACTCAAAGATGGCTCCCTCATCTCCTGCTGTCCACTTAGTCCCTCTATGTATCTGAGAAGTGGGACAGAGTGATTCTCCTTGCCTGGATCTAGAATCATGGAAACCACTGAGGTCTGGCCTGTCCAACTTACTTGCTAGGAGCATAGCCCCTGGGGCAAGATGAATGGGACACAAATGCCAATCCCATGTCTCCCTGATAGCATAACTTGGGCACCTCATGTTTCTGCCTCGGTTTCCATAGGTATGTGTCATAGACGGCTCCACCGTGCTAGGATGACCATCCAAAGCAGACACAGCAACACCTTCTCCAGACAGGCAGCTGGAGATCCAAGTTACAAGCTTTAATAAAAGACCTGATTCAATGAGGGACACACATTTAAACAACACAGTATGAAATGTGAATAACAATAAAATAACAAAAATAAACCATAAAGTAAATGATAAAAACAAAGAAGTTTTATGTTAAATGAGTTCATGTATTATGTGCTTAGGACAATACAGTACCTATTCACAAGCTTGCTGCTATTATGATTGATATTGTAGTAATGCTATCAATATGGTGCTGCTTGGTTCGGACCTGGAATGTCTTGTCAAGGTCCATATGTTGAAGGCTTGGCACAACTAAAGGATCACAGAAGCTTTAAGAGGTGGGGCCTCATGAGAGGGTTAAAGTTAAAGTCATGTTGGGCTGTTCAAGCTGCTTGTGAGACCCTAGTCTCTTCATTTCTCCCTCCCTCCTAGCCGCAAAGTGGCCAGGCTTGATCTGTCACATACACTGCTATGCTGTGCTGCTTCCTGCAGGCTGAAAGCAACAGGGGAACAGGGGTTACTAATCAGACCTAAACCTCTGACACTATGGACCATCGTTTTTTAAAGTATTTTATTTTATTTTATTTATTATTTATTTATTTGAGAGTGACAGACAGAGAAAGAGGGAGAGAGAGAGAGAGAGAGAGAAAGAGAGAGAGAGAGAGAGAATGGGCACGCCAGGGCTTCCAGCCACTGCAAACGAACTCCAGACGCATGCGCCCCCTTGTGCATCTGGCTAACGTGGGTCCTGGGGAATCGAGCCTCGAACCAGGGTCCTTAGGCTTCACAGGCAAGCACTTAACTGCTAAGCCATCTCTCCAGCCCAGTATTTTATTTTTATTTATTTATTTATTTGACAGAGAAAGAGGGGGAGAGAGAGAGAGAGAGAATGCATCTGGCTAATGTGGGTCTTAGGGAATAGAACCTGGGTCCTTTGGCTTAACTGCTAAGCAATCCCTCCAGCCCAAACCTTTCATCTTTATAAGTTATTCCAGGTAATTGTCACTGTCATGTAAAGTTGACTAACGATAGTGGCTTCAGACTGTGGTGATGAGGGGCATTAGCAAAGCGAATGTATTGGCAGAGTGAAAGGGAGACTAAGTACTTGGGGTGGCAGCAACCCAGTCAGACCCTTGTGTGTTGTCTAAGTAATAGAGGAATGAGAGAACAGAGGTTTGGGGTTTCACACCTCCTGAAGGCTCAGTTCCATTATTTTTTGAGTGTCAGATATATTTCATCCTCTTGGGTCCTCTGAGCAGCCCATGTAATAAAATTCCCCCTTGAGTTTCTGAGTGAAGGTTTTTCTGAGCGAAGTCTTTTCTCCTATGGTTTGCCTTCTTAAGGGAGGTTTGGGGCTTAGGTGGCTCTCTGTGCCCGGGAAATGCTCCAGCTAGAGCCTGGCTTTGGCCAATTCAGTCTCCATCAGCAAGAACTGATCACGGAGCAGGCACTGCCTGACCCTCAAGGTGAATGCCAGCAAAGTGATACTTGGTCACAGGAACTTGTGAGTGCCTTGAAGGTGGGACTTGCACATATGTAGATTTTAGATTTTAATTTCCCACAAATCTTTAATTTAATTCATTGCATTTTGAATTTCATGGGTTTTCCTACAATCATTATAATGCTTGGGGAGGAGGACTTCAACACTGTATTATTAAATGGGGATTACCCGTATTTCCCCCTCCTTTCTTATCTAACTGGAGAGGGAAAACAGGCATGAAGAAAATGCCTCCACATCAGCCTCCTTCCCTCTGCATGTTTCAAAGGGGCGAGAGCTAGAATATTTAGGCACCAGTGTTTCATGGCCCTGACTGATGGGCTAGCTACAGGCAAGTCATTGGATGGGTTTTCACTGAATATCCACTGTCTCCTGCTTTGGTCTCTAAGAACTTGGATGGAGGTGATTTTCTTTTAGAAAACTGCAGAGCCCAGCGCTGGGCTTCCCAGCATGTGGTGTTTGCTCCCATCACTGCATCCCTCTGCCCGCTCAGCTGGAGGGCAGCCAGCCTCCTGCAAAGGTCAGAGCCGTGCAGCCCATCCCCATAATTGAATCTAAGCCTACTGTTACTTCACATCTCTTCAGGTCAGGGAAATGGAGGCAATTTTCAACACTTGCTTCATTTCATTACTTAGAAAGAAAATGTAGACAAAGAAGGAGATGGAGGAGAGACCTTCTGTGAGGAGGCTTCTGGCCTCTGGGCTTTTGCATCACTTTCTACCTACCTTTGTTCAGTGGTCCTCCACACACCTGACACAGTTACCTAGATATACCCAGATATTTAGGGAAGGGACGCAAGGACTTTAGGCCAATTTGTCGCAGGAAGAATGAGAACAGCCCGATGCTTGTCCCCACGTCTTGTGACACACTCCACAGAGAAACGCATGCAGTCGCCAGCCGCCTTTTTCCCTTGAACAGAAACTTCCCTCCTCGCTGCGCTCACTTCAGACATGCTTTCCCTAAACCTTTCCTTGGCTGGAATCATGCTAATGTTGACAGCTCTCCCCACCCCCACCCCCTTTGTTACAGCATGCAGCCCAGGGAGAATGGGAGGTGAGCTTGTCGGAAGAGATGAAAGATGGCAAGAAATGGGTGTTTGGGGACCAGTTCTTTGGTGACATGGGCTGTGCAATCCTTTTTTCACTCTCGGTACTCACTCCTCTCTCGCCTTCTCCCTCTCCCTCACTCCCCCTTGTGCTCCCTCTCATTCTCTCTGAAATGGTGTGTGCCTCCAGTAATTTACATAATACTCTTCTGACACCTTTACTTTAGTCATCAATCACGGTACCTTCTCTCAGTCTATCTTTTGTCTGAGCATGTCTCTTCTTTATCAGGCCATGCACAAAAGATTAATTTCACAGTTTTTCTCCTTTCTTTCTTTCCTTGCAAGATACAAAGCTCATGAAATGACAGAAGCAAGATAATGAAAACAACAATGCAAGCAATTTTTTTTTGTGCTTGCAGGTTGGATCTCAAGATACTTTTTCTAACCTCATTGTGTGCCATCTGTCTTAGAAAAGGTCTGTTCTGTATTTTTTTTAATACTGTTCGGATGCTGCTCAGTAGACTACCTGGGGGGATGGATTATATATTAAAATCAGGTCAGAGGCATTGGTTTTCAAAATCTTTGGGACAAATAAAGCAAGGGGCCCACCTCTAATGGCAGCATAGACTACTGCACACGCCCCAATTAATATTAATGAGATCTTATGCATAGCCAATTTATGACATTTGATTGACTCACCCAACTACCCTTCAACCTGTCTTATAAAGTGAAATATATGGTGAAGAGAATCTGATTTGCATATGCATATGTTCTTAATATTAATTAGCCTAATGGGTGTAAGGACTTGAAGATAATATGAGCAAGGAAGAAAAGGAATTACCACACACAAAACAGAAAATTATTCCTCTTCGTCTTCCTGCATTTGAACAAAAGAAGTTGAACCAGGAGCCAAGAACAACTTAGGACAATTTTTCTTGTTTCTTTTTTTGTGTGCTATAGGATTACCAATTTAAAAATAGATAAACCCATTTGCCCTAGGCATTAATATTATTAATATTGTCATCTTTTTCATTTAAATTGGGAATGACTAAAAAGATTATTGAACAACTTATACAAATAAAAGCCTAGTTCAAGAGCACAGTCATGGCCATAGGTCAGCTCTCTGGTCAGCTGGGGAGACGCTATGGCTTCAGGAAGAATTGGTGTCTCTCGGGAATACATGTGCAAGATGGGACCGAAGGTCATGTCAGGAGGAAGTGTGCCCAAGAACATGTGCTTTAGCAGGCCACTAATGGAATTTATCTGCTCAGCAGAGTAGCTGGAAGCATGTCTTTGATGTAGCCTAATTAAGACTAGAAAAACGTGTGAAAACCTCATGGATTTTCTTGTTGGGGTATGGGAAACACACGCCAGTATTTTTTTTCTCTCTTATGAAGGTGTTTTACTGCAATAATACGACAAAAACTATTTTTGAGCTGAGTTGGGGAGCATAGGCCTGTAATTCCAGGGCTTGAAGGACTGAAGCAGGAGGACTGTCCTAAGTCTCTGGACAGCCCTGGCTATAGTCAGTTCTAGACCAGCTTAGGCAAGAAAGTGAGACCCTCTCCCATAAACAAAACCTCTTTGTTTTCCCTTGGGTAGCTTATACTCTTAAATGTTAAAAGGACATTGAAATGGAGGGCTTTGGACAACATAATATGATACAGCTTCATAGCACCCTTATTCTGTACTAAATATTGGAGAAAGCACATTCCATAATCTTTTTCCAGTTCTACGTAGTATGAGTTTAGAAACCTTAGTTCAGAAATTGCTACTCCTGTGAACTGAATCTCACAGACCTGAGACATGCCGAAGGTGACACAGCTTGGAATGGTGAGGCTAAGATTCATATCCAACAACTGTGATTCCAAGGCCCAATTTCTTCCCCTCGTTATTATTGAGTCAAGGCTGTTCAAGGTTCTTACAGGTTGGAAGTAGCTAAGCCCAGAGTCAACGGCAACAGCAGAAGACACATCAGGAGACTCTGCTTCCTTATAAGAAAGCCAATGTCTTGGCTCCCACCATGGTACCATGTCAATAGTTCAACCAACAGCGCACTGTAGTGTACACAACTAGAAGGATGTGAGGTAAAGAGGAAAAGCAAGTAATTGACAGGTCAGTAACGCATCTTAGAACAACATGCATTTATTTTTAATCAACTTTTTTGAGTAAAAACACTATAGAAGATAGTCTTATTGGACAGTATCTTCCAGAGCTTGCTAGGTTGGTCATGACCACAGAATGAAGATGGGGATAAGGAGAAGGCCTTACTGTTATAGACCCTGCTAGGGAAGTCCAGGACGTAGAGCAGACATGAGGATATAGAAGCCTCCAGGGCAAGGCATGACCCTGCACAGATAGATCTGAAAATTCTAGAAGGTTTCCACTGTTATGGGATGCTATGTCCCTTATCCAGCTCTCTGGTCCACATTAGTGTGTGTGTATGGCTACAAGTATCTCTCTATGAGCCATAAATGTAAACTTTTTTTTTGAGGAAAAAGACATTTCACTGATCTGTAAATTAATTGGAACTTTTCCTTACCTCACATTCTTTTAGTTGTGTAGAACAAATCAGCTTTCCACTGTTGATTATAACTATTTACATGGGTACCACGGTCACACCCAAGCCGTTGGATATCTTAAAGGAAGCATAGATCTTCTTTCTCCCTGTGTCTTCTGCTGTGTTTAATGATTCTGAGCTCCGTTACTTCTAGTATATGAAGAAGAGGAAGCAGGAGGGATGAGGGAGACACTTGCAAGGAGAATTAGCCACCCACCTTCTTTGCAGAGGGTCCAGCTTGGGCTCAGCATCCTCAGGACCAGTAGGGACCAAGATGATGAGTCCTTCTCTCTGATAACCATCTATTCTGCTCAAATTTGTTCCTTGTTTCTCTTAAAACCATCTCTGCTGCTGTGAATGCTTTGACTGCATTGTAAAGATGTGACAGGTGGAGAAAAAGAGTGTGTGTGGAGCACTCACAGAGCTGATGGGCTTTATTCTCCTCTCACATTAAATATGTGTTCATTAAACAAGGGTTTGTTTGCACAGACGGTGGAAGAGGGAAGTGGAAGGAGAGAAAGGACGGAAGTGTGCGTGTGATGCCTGTCCTCTACTTCACAGAGGCTTGGCAATGAGTCAGTGTGTCAGGATGTGGTGTGGGGGAGGGGGAAGGCTCTGCAACCATCGTCCTTCAGGAGCTGAGTGCTCTCATACTTTTTACTTCACCTCCAACACCTCTGTGTGTCCTTTTGGAAATGAGGCTCAGAGAAAACCCTTCTCTCCCGTGGTATTGTCATGCAGCGTAAGTTGATGTCTAGTGCTGAGTGCTCTGAAGTGCTCATTCCATGCTAGCCCTCATTATTATTACTTCCACAGTTTATCCACAACGGAGGGCATTCGACTGCCTTGCTTTTCCAGGAAAGATGTTTGCCAATTTCTCCCATCATGTTCTCTTTCAGTGAATGTGCATTCCTGTTGCCAGTCGCTTCACTGGCTGTGGAGCCTGAGAAAGACAAGTGGGCTGCTGCCCTCACAGAGCTTAGGATCCAGCTGGCAGACACGGTTTTAGTAGCTGGTCACATAAAGAATGTGGAATGTTAAGATGGGAGATTTATGGAGGTCACCAAAGGGGCAGGATGGGGACCTACCCAAGTCCAGGGCCAAGGAAGACTTTCAAGCTCGGATCTTGTGGGAGCCACAGGAAGGAGGTCAGGAGTTGGCTCAGAGGTGCCAGTGACAGCACCAGCACACACCCAGAAATGGGAGGCACAGTCTGAAGTACAGGCTCAGAAAAGGCCAGTTTGGATGGACTTTAAAAAATGCAGAGGGTAGGCAGAGCAAGGCCATGTAAAATAATCAAGGCCACTTTCTGACATGGGATTCATGATGAATAATGGAAAGCCATTGGCACAGTTAATCAAGACAGTGACATGGAATCAGACATACTTCTATAGAAGATGGCTGAGTAAGAAGGAGAAAAGTAGGAATGTGTCCCTAGATCAGGTGCCTAGGATGGTATTAAGGCATGGCTGGGGAGGGCAGAAGCAAGTCCTTTCGTGACTATTGGCCTGCTAGTTGGCACTTGGTCAATGTGACCCCTGCCCTGTAGGGCAGGTTGTTGTGCTCCAGGGGAAGGGAGCCATTTTCCTAAGGGTGGAGGCCCACCTGTGAGCGCCAGGCCAGTGTATTCACTGCTGCCCTCTGTCCTACGTTGCTGCCCCCACCTGCCAGGAGGAAAGTGTGTCAGGAGCACTTCAGGATGCCAGTCATCTCCCCATAGCTCCTCTTTTCTCTCCTCCCGAAGAAGGCCTGGAGTCTCCAGAGACTCCTTTGCCAGTTTCCTGGCTTCCAAAAGACCAGATATCACAACAGTCCAGTCCTAGAGGCCCAGATACTTGTCATTTGGTGCAGCCGCCTGTCACACCCCTAGAACTCTTAGGCTTGCAGGATGCCATTTGAGATAACATGTGGGAACCAGTGTTTTTATGGAATCCATTCTGGGGTTGGCAGACAGAACAAAGTATGTAGGCCGGAATGAAACAAAGAGGTGTAAATATGGCCCAGAGCTGGGGGCTATCTGGTGTCTCCTAGCTGACCCTTCTGCAACAGGCAGGAGGGCAGGGTGTTTTGGGGGGCGTTGTCTGAAAGGAGATGATTTAACTCCCTCAACAAGCCAAAAGAGGGGACATCAAATGCAAATGAGGCTTACAGCAGCTGCCTCTCAAAGGTGAGCCATCCTGAGCCCTGTGTGGGGGTCAAGAGTTATGCTGTCTGCTGCAGTCCACCATGCAAGCCGAGAGGAGAGTGACACCTTGTGTATCCCGGTGAGTCATCACAGTGCTCTTAGCTCCCTACCAACGAAGTGTACGGCTTCCAGGAGGACTGATGCTAGTGGAGAGGAGCGCGCCCCGGAACCCTGCCTTCAATGGAACAGGGCACTTTCATCCTAACCTCAGGGTACCCTCCCCCTCTAGTCCTGTACACACACACCCTAGCTCTGTTCTGCTTGACAACATCTAAAATATTCTCCGTCCTTCATATATGGGGAAAACCCTTTAGGCGTTAGATACTGCAGTAATTACTATATAATGGAGTAAATACTATACTATAATAATTAACTTGTAAACCTTGAAGTAACATTTACTGTAATTTAGACCAAATATGAACTGTGAGTAATGAAGCTAGATTCAACATGAGATCATTTGCAGGGTGCTTTAAACATATGCCTGGCAAAGAGAAAGTGGCAGTTTCCCGTCGTTATCAAAATGGGCCCAAATGAGGCCCTCGCACACTGTACACGCACGCGGTGGCTGCCATTATTCTGAGATCTCTTGTTAGCATCTTTTTTTTCCTTTTCTAATAAATTGCTTCCTTCTTACTTGTTCCTAAACTGTCCTTTCATGCTATTAGAAGGAACCTGAGGTATTGTTTTGAATTTAGTTTTTATTCAAATGATTTCAAATGTTTTATGCAAAACTAACATTTAAATCCTGGGCAAGAATCTTAGAACTGAGCCGGGGCCATGAAGGTTTGGGGTTGCCTACATCAGCAATAAACTGTGGATGCTTCTGGAAAGTAGATCTAGGAGACAAAGCTGCTTGTGACCATGGTGGTGCCAAAGTCCTGGGGCAAGCAGAGCTAAGGAGGCCATTTGTTCACTTTCCATGGGCCTGTTTCTTTCTCTGAGCAGGACCACTGTGGTGCAGGAAGCAGAATTCCTCTCCTCCCCCACTACTCCTCGGAGGGATTTGTAGTACGTTAACCAAGTGAAATATTGCTCTTCTTGGTCAGAGCCAACTAATATCAGCAACGCCGTATGTAATTGAAAACCAGTGTACTAGTACCAGCCATGCCGTACAGCGCCACCCAATTCAGAGTGGGCAGGACACGCCATAGCTTCTGACATCAGACTCTGTGCCTTCCTCCAGTGCCTTAGTGCGAAAGGTGCCAATGTTCAACTGTTCAGTTCCCAGCCTCCCTCCTCACTGTCATGCCAAACCCATGATAGTCCTTTACTTGCGTTAACAGCATTTGTCCTTGCAAGTGCCCCAACCCTTCTCTGTAGTCAGATTGACCCCTGTTCTGGCGCTGTACTTGGAATCCTCTTTGGGCTGATTTGGATCCTGTCGGTCCTTTGAATCAGGCCGCAAAGCCTGTCTTCTTTAACACCTTCCACAGGCCGAGTGCCTAGATTAGGGAACACTAGCTGCCATTCATGGAGCACTGACTAGCATTTCATGGCTTGTTTAATCTTTACCAAATCCACATGACAGAGGCTCTATTTCTCATCCTATTTTAGTGATAAGAAAGATGACAGATACATGGGTATTAGTAGTGTGTCTAGGGTCACATGGCTAGCCTGCCAAAGGATTTCTCTTTGCTTATCATGGCCTGGAGTCAGTGGCCACATTCTTACAAAGAACAGCCTAGTCTAACAGCTGTCACGCTGTTGAATGGACTGAATGAAGAGCAGAGTCAAGACATCAGTATATTGTAAACAAAAAATTATTATTATTATCATAATAAAAAAAGCCAGAACTGAAAGGCTGAACTCTCAACACCTTCCCAAACGACACAGAAGTGCTCTGGTAGGAGGCCTGCCTTGAGTGACAGGCCTTACACTGTATGTGGACACCCCAGCCTCCCAGTCTCCCAAACTGCATTACTGACTTCACTCTCTGTTAGGCTGCGGATAATATTGACTGCTTACTCTGGTTGCTTGTCCTAACTCAGTAAGGCTGTTTTGGTGATAAGAGAAATAATTCTAATTCAAGTGTGCCACCCAGTAGGTCCACATGGACCGTTCCTTGCCTTCTTGCTACCTACTACATTTGTTTAAAATGCTCTGAGAGTTCCTTCTTTGCCTCCATTAGGAAAACTGCCCTGCCACCTCTCACTGCCTTTGAAGCTGAGGTTTTAATTGTGACAAGGGTAAGGTTTTGAGCAAATGACCAACAGTGGGGATTCAGATCAGCTAGGCCTGCAGTTTCCGCTGAAGGTCTCCACAGACATGAATGAATTCTGGAGAGGACACTTACAACTCTCTTCAGTCATTCCATGTATCTTGCTGGGTTTTAATATCCATGACATGGCACTTATGTGTGAGGTTCCTTTCACTGTCTGTGTTTACAGTGACTGACCACTATGCTTTCCCTTCCGAGGTGACCTGAAGGCGTGAACACTCCTTCAGTGTTGTCTGTGAGTTGCTGGTATTGCAGGTGGGGGGAAGGGAAGATGGGCTTGGTGCTGGATCCAGCCTTGTGTGAGCAACCTGATATGTAACACAATTGGTTGAAATCACATTTATTGTTTGCTTTTTCAGAGAAGGATCAGAGATGGGGGAGTTGAATGCTTTGAAGCAGTGTTTCCAGAAACAAAAGGCTACATTTTTGAAATGCCAGGTATTACCAGTCCACAGTGAATACTCCAGAAAGACTCCTTAGCACTTACACACTTGCACACTTGCACACATCCCTCTCTTCTTAAAACAGGGCAAGAATTACACTGAGATGTGACCCTTGAAACAGACTCAAAGTCAATGTGCATAATTACTTACCACGACAGTGGATAATGTGCCCTGAAATATTCCCAGCTCCCCTTGGCCTGGGGCATGATATTTGATATCCAGATTTTTGTGATAAATGTCTTGGTGCTTTGTTTATACCATTTCCTCAAATACTTCTGGATTATGTGCCTGCCTCTCCATCTGAATACTGGGATCATGAGGAAGGAAAGCCCCAGAAAACTGGTACATCCAACCATGTTATAAAGGGCCAGAGTCATCATCTCCCTTGAAAGCAACTGACGCATCTTAGACACAAGAAAATCAGGCCCAAAGATAGAGGGGCGTGGGGAACTTCCTCAAGTACCCGGGCAGCAAGAGACAGGTCTCAAAAATGAAAAAGATGGAAGCCACCTGGGAGGAATGACACCCCAGGTTGTCTCTGACCTCCACATTTACATGCACATGAATCCATGCATGCATGAGCATGTGCATACACACACACATGAAAGCCTAATCCCCCTGCATTGAAGTTTCTTTCCTACAATGGTCTCTTTTCATATTATTCATGCTGTAGAAAGAAGAGCTGGCTTTTTGCTGGCTGTTACACCAAAGCCACATTGTCCTTGTGTTAGCCTGGCCATACCCTCTTGTGTCTAATAACCTCTGTCCTGGGCAGACGTTTTCTACATATAGGAGTTTTCTTCCGATTCTCTTCCCTAGTCACAGGCAATACAGGGGAGATTAAATTCAAGGCAGCATTTCTTTCCTTCCCATTTCTTGTCAGGCAGTCTTGCCCTCTGTCTTCTGGAACTCTGAGTGTAGATCCCACCTTATGCGCTCCTAGATATCCAGGTGGTTATTCACGGCTGATTCTCATCTCCATTCTGTACCCTGCCCTGCTGCCTGCTTCTGCTCCCCATCCCCCGTGTCAAAGTTCAACTGCTCTCCTGTTTTGTTGCTCTGGATGGTGTCTGTAGCATCACATTGTCTAGCAATGTTGAATATGCTTTTTGTGGACGTCTAAGTGGGATGCCTGTCACACACTCATGAAGTTTGAATGCTTGGTCCCCAGCTGGTGGTAATTCGGGAGGTAGAGCCTTACTGCAGGAGGGGTGTTGCTGGGGTTGGCTTAAGGTGTGACAACCCACCTTTTCCTTTGCCAGAGCTCAGCTCACTCTCCTGCTGCTTTCAGCAAGCTGCTGTGGCAAGAAGTGATGGCCAGCCTCTGTGCAACCATCTTTTTTTTGACACAATGAAGCTTCTTGAGACTGTGAGACAAAGTAAATGCTTTCTTCCCATACACTGCTTTGGTTGGGTGTTTTGTTCCCGGGTAGTGACCTTAATGCTGAGTGCACTGTGATCAGAGTGGGAGGTGAGGAAGGAAGGAAGTGAGATATTCACAGAGCCTCCTAATGTGCCCCTGGGTGTGCGCAGCTGATGCTCCCTACCCCCCTTTTCAGCCTTCACTGGGACATAGCACCATCTTAACTGGGCCCAAGGCCCAGGCACCATGATGGGACATGAGAAGCGCAGGGAAGAACAGGGCAGCCTGGAAACACAGAGCGCCCATCAAGCAGAGGGCTGTGTGAGCACATGGGAAGGTGTGGTGAGACCCCTGTGGGATGTGGGTAGTTTTGCCTACCAGAAGTGGTTGGTTTAAGAATTGAACTGTAGTAACAATCCTGCTAGGGGTTGGGATGGGATGAAGTAGGTACAGAGGGAATGGGTTCTACATGGAAAGGAACAGTGTAAGCAGGCCATGAGGTAGGGAGGCATTGCAGCTGCTTTGGAATGAGATAAATGCTCCATTGTTCTTGGATCAAGTGACTGGACAGTGAGTTGCCACAATGTGTTAAATGGCAAAACAGACAGACAAGTAAGCCTGTACTCCCTAGCCCAATGTTCAAGGCTATCTGTGCTTAGAGGTGCAGTGCCTCTCTCAGAGATGATCTCCCCAGACCTGAGACCCCATCCCAGCCAGGGCTGCTTTTTGACTGCTCAGGTTTTCTGTGTTTTGTCCTCACAGTGATCCCTGCTGTGGCATCTTGTCTGGGTGTTCTCTATCTTTCCTTCTGCTTCTCTAGCCCTGAATCTAAGCATGTAAGTCTCTGTGTCTCCCTCCTGCTTCCAAAAATCCCCAAGTATTCTAAAATGTTCTGTAAAGAAGATCCTCACACCATTAGTCCAGATCTATAACAATTGCATGTTTCATAATTTCCTTTAGCTTAAACGGTCTCTCACTCAAAATCCCCATCTCCCAGTGTAAAGGTAGAGTCTATTGATAACTCCTAGAAGTTAGGAGTCTTCTTGTGGCTGGTAAATGGAGGCCAGGACCTGGGGTTCAGTCCACCATGGCAGTTTCGCATCCAATCTCACTCCAAAGACAAGCCTTCCTTTGAGATGGGTGTCTCCACTCTCAGGTTTTGCAGAGCATGCCACACTTTGACCTAGATTAGATGCCCCATTGCCCAAGGTCAAGCCTTCCAAGAGACACTTTATGAAAGTCGCCTTGGAGGTATATCACCAAGGAGGAGGACATGGGTCTCTGGCCACACAGGGTTACTGGTCTTCTCCTTGTCTCAGATTTGGAGCCAGCTCACTCTATTCTGTAGCTTCCTCTAAGCAGCTCACATCTTTGTACCCCTGGGCTTTGGCATTGCCTGTTTGGTGAATTTAGGCTGGCAAGGAAGGTGGGAAGAGATTGCACAGAACCTTCATCTTCTTCCTGCTAGACAAATGTGGACTTAAGGGAGCATTAAGGTCTAAACCCCTTGGGAAAGTTGAGTTTCCAGTTAGTGACAGGACAGAACTAAGAATGAAACTCAGCATGGAAATAAGTCCTTGCAAATCACAATCTCACTTAATCTTTGAGTTCTGAATTTACACAAGTTACCTGCCTAGAAAAACTCTCTCTGATACAGTTTCATTATCTATAAAATAGTGATAATAATAATGATGATGATTATTATTACTTCCAGGGGTTGTTACAAGAATTAAATTACTTAATACCTGCAAGTTATATAGAACAGTATCTGGATCTTAGTTAGGCTCTTAAAAAACTGTGAGCTGCTTCATTAGTTATTATCCATTTGACCATTAACACACCACAGAGGACTGTAATGGTTTTATTACGGGGAAGGTGCTAGGCAGTCACACGATTAAAATCCACTGCCCGTTGCAGTGCTCAGTACATTCTTGGTGATGTGAACGTGACAGAAGGAGCAAGATTTGTCCCGCAGATCCCAGAGGAGCGCCTGCACCCTGAATAACTATTCCAACTATTGCTCACCATATGTCCACAACCAAAAAATAATTTTGGAGGGCAGGAAATGAGCACACATGTGCACGACTGCAGAGATAGCCTGCTGAAATTGACACACAAGACATATTTACCACTGAGGCAAATGCCTTCATGTGTTTGTAAGTAGCTATTTCTGAACCTCCAAAAGGGAAGAAGAGAAGCCAAATTCAAATGGCATCATGCTTTTGGTATTTTGGAGCAAGGTTATGTGGAAGGACAGCTTCCCTTATGGTTGGAAAACTTTAAGGGGGAGAAATGAAGTATTTAAAGGTATTTTAATGATCATGAAAGGCACTGGCTTAATAGGGCAGGAAACTACAGTTCTCCTTTTACTCCCAAAAGGAAAATAACGAGGCCGTAGCTTAGCCTTCCCTGAAGAGTCATAAACTGGACTGCAAAGAGACAGCCCCTGGAGACCCCCTCTCTGGGTCTCTGCGGCCCCTTAACTGTGGGTCTGTCTGCCTGGGTTTCCAATGTGCCTCTTATTAATTAGTGATCTCCGTGCATCTGGTCTGGAGAGAAGCTGTTGCTTTTCTGTGCGCAGGGTTAGGTACCTTCCTGAATGAGCTGGCCTATTTATTCCTCTTTTCTGCAGGTTTAGAAGCCCTCTGTGGGCTAGGCCCTCTTGACCTCTCTGTTCCTATCTTTTGTTCTTTCCTTACTCAAATCATAAGATCTCCATGCTGCTCCCTACTTTTTTCATCTTCATCACAAGCATCTGAGGCTCCCCATTTGCAACTATTATATCTTATAAAGTCCTCATATATACCAAACCAGCAAACACTGGACCAGCACTCTCCTGGAAATGCACGCCTCTAGCCACACCATTTTTGGCAGTTCATCAACATATAACTTCGCTTTGCCTTTTTCTGCTTCAGGACACCTTAAACGCTGTAAACTGAGCCCTGAGGGTTTGTCAAGATGGAGGACTTAATGGAAGAGAGAAGCCTTGGTGCTAGCCCTGGGGAACTCTCCCTCTGCTTCAGCACGTGGGTCCCCACTATTACCCAGGAAGCTTTCCGTGAACTTCCAGGAGTCAGCCTGGTATAGCAAAGCCACCTATCTTACTGCCTGTACCAAAAGACCCTCAGACTTCCTTCTGACATTCCCCACTGAGATGAGATCATTCTTCCTCTGTTCTCTACACTTTTGCATCGTCCCACCACCAAGAAGGGCCATACTCTAGTTTGGAACCCAAAGCCAATTCAATGATTGGCTATGGCTCTGACTAGTGCTTTCTTTGGGCTTGTGTTTGTGAATGTGCATGCTTTGATCTTTGTCTTGGAAGGAAATATCATATTGTGATTTGGGAAGACAATCTCCATGTGAGAACACCAGCTTCATAAGACAGTCTGAATAACATTGTCAGAAATATCATCAAAATAGAAAGGGAATTTGGGTTAGAAGAGACTTCATGTCCATTATTGAGCAGATACATGGAATCACGGGGACATCCAGACAGGGTAGCAGAAAAAGTGGTAGACAAGGATTCCTGGCTCAAAAATCAGGCTTGAGCAAGCACAGCTTACACTACAAATGTCCCTGTGATGTTGGTGCCTGGAGGAAGCTAGCTAGCTGTCTTTGCTCGTTGCCAGATCATGGCAGTGGCCTGTGCTCCATTCAGAGTTCCTCGCATGCTCCCTCTGTAGGTGGCTCACAGGCTCCCTCAGTCTGTAACAGAACTACTCCTGGTCCAGCGTCCGAACACTCAGATGAGGCAACTATGGTGGCTCTGTCAGCTGTGCCTCAGCATGTGTTATGCCTTCTGGAAAGCCTGCCTTTGAAGGGCTAGTATAATTAGATTAGAGTGTAGTAGTCTTACTAAGGTATGTTATCATAAACACAGGGAACCTTGTCTCTTAACACTATGTTTGCCTCATCCTTTTTCCTAGTGCCTGTTTTCTTAATTTTACATGGAAAAATCCATTTTCCTACACTGCTCTATTTGGTGTATCATCTCAAAAGTGACAAAAGACCCCTCTTTTCTGCAGGGTGGTAGGAAAGGGAAGAGATACACAGACTAATTTATCTCAGCCTGTCAGTTGTTTTGAGGACATTGGCAACAGAGGGTGCCCAGTCCTTCTCAGTCATCAGCTGGCTATGATTACTCTGTCTTCATTAAAAGGACACAGAGTGGTCCTTGAGGCAATTGCCATAAATACTCTCCAACCCAGCCCGAGGACAGGGTCAGGATTCTCTGCTTCTAGGCAGCATCCTATGAGACGAGCAAAGAGGGAGCTGAAATCCAGTCATTCTCTTTAGGTATCTGCTAGTATTGGTGCCACGCTGGACAGATTCATCCTGGGTATAAATGTGAGGCAAGTATTTCAAGTGACAGTTATTAGAGTACAGTGGACAATCCCAAGCTTTATTCATATTATGTGTCATAATAAATGATCTTTTTGTAAAGACAGCATGTGCTGCTAGACTGGCTACCCCAGGCTTCAGCTCTGCAAAGGCATCAGAGGAACTGCCATCACAAGGGCACACGGGGCCCAGGGTTGAGGTCACCCACTAGTTAGATCATATAAGTACTCTCCCTTGTCCTCTCAGAGATGGGTCATGACACTGGGCCCAGCATTGCTTCATGCCAGAGTTGAGAAAAATCATATTGCCTGGTGACTGTGAGTTTGGACTTGAGCTATACAAGATGCTGCTTTTAGCATCTCTAGGGTAGAGATGCTTCAAGGCTTACACAGCTTGAGGCTGTGATGTCCTCATGGCCAGCAGGAAAGCTTGTCACAGGATGTATTTTAGCTCTTAGGAACCTAAACACACAAAAGATCCATGACAAACCTCAGACCCTCAGCTTCCGGCTACCATGAGTAGAAAGCACTTGATGTCAGCATATTCTGACTCATCATCTGTTTTCCCTCATTCGTAGGCCAGTAAAGACTTATAGGGATCGAGGCCCAACTGTTTCTGTATTTGTCTCACTGTTGGCTTAGCCAAAGAATGCAGTGATTGGACTGGAGAGATCTGTCCATGTGAGGGGCGAAATTGGTGTGGCATTTCATAGTGACAATGATCTATGGCCTTCTTCTAATATTACTTCTTGAATATAAAGAGTATAAAGGTGTGCTCTGAAGACACAGGGGAAAGACAAGATTACTTATATGGAAGTATACCCTTAGAAACAAGAATAACCTTATGTTCTCCCTGAGTGAAATAGTGATTTCAAGATTTGCCAACTGTTAATCACATCAGCAGGTCCAGGATGTTAATCAGTCAAGAGCTCCCTGGTTAGCAAGGGTCTGTGCCTGTACTAGAAGTCAGTGTCCTTTCTCCAGTGATTCCAATAGTTGAGGGAGGAATTCACAGCTCCTCCCCATAAAACATAGGCCATTTCTGATATTTGACTTGATTTCTAAATCAAAGTTGAGTAGAAAGGACTTTATTGTGTCTATTTCAGTCATAATGAAATTACTAGTAGAGCAGGTGAGTAGAGTGTCTTGACAGGAGAAAGTCCATGGGAAGTTGGCAGACATTTCCATAAGGACCCAGATAGAGTGGTCCATATGGTCTCTGTCACAACTACTTAACCCACTGTTGGAGGGAGAAAGCAGCCACTGGGCACTAGTTTTCTGACCCTTGAGTGATGTGCTAGTGCTAAGATAATACACTAGTTTCCTTCTCATTGCCAAAGCTTTCCCCCATTGAAAAGAAATTCCATTGTTGTTTCCAAGCATATTTAAAGGGACGGAAAAGAGAAGGTGGACTTCTCCAGTGCACGAGCACAGCATAGGTACTCAGTAAAACAATTCTCTTCTCATCTTACTATGTGAGTTGTTCACACAGACCTTGGCATCAAACCCTTATACAACCCATTCACACAGATACACAGAGACTTGAATGAGGTGGATATGTGTTCTCAAATACATTTGGCCACTTCTGAGCCTGTGCATATAAGAATTCTCAGGAATCTGTATGAGTTGGTTACCATGTTGAATATTTTATCCAGTTTATTCAAAAACAACACAGGTATGTGTGGACAATCTTCACATGACCAAACTCTTACCTGCTTCTATATGTCACATATTTCTTGCTGCACAGAAGCCTGAATGTTGACACCAGCAGGCACAACATGATGCTTGCCATTGGTAAAACTCTCTTGCCTTCCCATCCTTTCCCCTGTCACCTGGGGGCCATCATGAGTGTGGTCAAGGAGCGGCGGCATTTCCACACCACCCTCTATGCCCAGGGCTGTTTGTGCACAGGACTATACACTTCTTTCTGTGGCTTGGAGTCAATCCATAAGACAGAGGCCTTGAGACAGAACCACAGAGGAAGCTGGTTGGTGGGCTGCATCAGCCAATTCCGTGGTGTTCCTTTTCAGAGGAAAGTTGGAAATGCCCATTCTGTTTACAAACACTTTTTGTAATAGTGTACTGGGGCGAGTCACTTGGAGAAGTCAATTGACTTCTTCCCAGGTCTCTGATGGCAGGGCGGAGAGTAGGGGGTGGAAAGCACATGAGACAAGATTGCCATGGCTTTCATTCTGCAACTAATGGGAGGCTTTGCTCCCCATCTCTGTGGTGTGATGCTTATGATATAGGACTTAGTAGTGTCTCTGAAGGATGACGTGCCTTTGAGTTGAGACTGGGGCTGGGATGGAGTACAGATATGGTAGTTCCTAGTAGGGCTCTCTCCAAGAGGTTGAGACCTGTCTTCTGAATGAAAGTGGTTGGCTTTTAGGTGCTATGGCTGATGTGTGCTGAAAATGCTCTGGCACTCCTTATGGCCCTGCACGAACAGTTATTTTCCAGCTCCCGAGAACCTTGACTCTTGAGGACAGAGCTAAAACTAAGCACATAGCCAGAGGGACAGGAAATAGGGTGGCCATTTTGTAAGATATAGAAACAAGGATATCTTTGACTGTAAGCACCCTGGCATTTATTAACTCCTGTGTTCTCCCCATCACTTTGTGAAGTCAGTAGTACAACCCAAGTTTCACTCTACATGGGAAAATAGTCATTCCCTTTCATAAGGATGGAAAGGCTTTTGCATGGGAGTGTTTTGTCTGTACAGGTCTTGGCCAGGTTCACCCAGGAAATCCAGCTCCCAGCCCTGCTTGTATGGTGCCGGGCTGGACACACAGTCCCACACTCAGCACCAGTCCATTCTGACCACGAATGTGCTTTTCAAGGGTATACACCTCCTCTTTTTCTGACCTCTTTCTTCTGTTTCACTGCATTCACAGTGGCTTGGCCTGCCAGGTTCCTACCATCCAAATAATCTAGCAAGAACACACTTCATGCTGCCTGCCAGAGTCCCTGTGAGGACCTGCTGACTGCTGTGTGGAAAATCAAGCAGGAGCTGGGATTGGCTACCCTGCCTACTGCTTCAGTTGAGGCTCAGCCGAGGAAATGCATTATGTCTTCCTTTCATATGAATGGAGCACAATAGGACCTCTTTGAGGGGTGCTCTCCATTTTGTACTAGGTGATGCTCTTCAACCCAAATGCACAGGGAGCTGCCAATCAACAAGCAGACTTCAGGAAAGGACCATGTGACCAAGTATCTCAGGAGCAGTCTGAGTATGTTGGAGAGAGTGGAATTCTAATTTGCAGTTGTGTGTGATGTCATAAGTTGCTTTGCCTCTCTGTGTCACTTCTCTATTTAAAAGGGAAAGGGGGACAAGTATTCACCCTGGAGGCCGCCTCAAAGATTAAATGACATTGGAGACGGAAAGTGTGGCGTATGCAACACTGAGCACAGTGTTGAGATATTTTTGGCATTCTTTCCATGATTGAAACTTATTTTTGAGGCTTGGAGAATGGGAAGTCACTATTTGGGAGGTAAGAGTGAAGATTTGTGAGTTCAGAAGTCAGAGGAAAGGAAAAGTTTCCAGAAATGGGAGAGCTAGATATACAGGAACAGAATGGGCATGTGGGCACAGTGTGCCTGGATGGGGACCCTGCTGCAGCTGGTGACAGCAGGAGGGGCAGAAGCGGTCAGAAAAACAGATTGGAGAAATTAAAAAATATACACTAGAGACAGAGGTTGGCTTTTTATTAGGTAGATAATTGATAGTCAAAAGTTCCTGAAAAGAACGGAAATTTGGTAAGATGTCACTAAATTTCATCTTAAAAGATTAATCCAAAGTGTTCAGAAAGATATGTGGAAGCGACTGTCAGGAATTCCCTATGCCAGTGTGTGTGTGTGTGTGTGTGTGTGTGTGTGTGTGTGTGTGTTACCAGGCTTGCACTTGCCCTACCATACGCAAGTGGAGTCAGAGGACAACCTCAAGTGTCCTTGCTCACCTTCCACCTTTTGAGGCAGGGTCTCTTGTTCACCACTGTGTTTACCAGGCTGTCTGGCCTATAAGCTTGCCAGGATTTTCCTGTAGGTTTGCCATCTCATCATAGGATGGCTAGGTCTATAGATACTTGTGCTACCATGTCCAGCTTTTCATGAGTTCCGGGGCTCCAAACTTGGGCCCTCAATGGATGGCAAGCATTTTATCCACTGAGCCAACCCCCCAGCCTGACAGTTTTCTTCTGAGTATACAATAAGACTGCATTTCCCAGCCTCTCTTGCATCAGGCGAAGCCATGTGACTGAGTTCATGCACTTAGCCTGTGAGCCTACACACGCTCTTCTCTGTCTGCTAGTGAGCAGCAGAGGATCTGATAGAGGACTCTAAGCTCCTGTGGGATGGTGGGGTTACAACTTGCAAGGAGCCTGGGTCAATAAGTAATCACATGGATCAGAGCCCCACTGCTAATATTTGAATTTTGTGTAAGAAACAAACCTCTACTGTGTGGAGTCACTGAGCAATTGTGATCATTTGTTACAGCAGATTGCTTACCCTGACCAATACAAGTTAGAATAAACACAGACCAGAGGGAGAAACAGGGCTGTTGAATTCTGGTACCAGATGAAAACTCAGACTTCTTTGGTAGAGGTTGAAGTGAGGGTAAGTGAAGTGTTCCCTTGGGTAGATTCACAAGCTAGTGACTAATTAGATGGGGACAGTATGTTTATTGGGAAGGGGCCTGGGATGTGAACGATAAAACTATGTTTTGAAAGTGTTCCTGGGCTGAGGAGATGGCTCGGTTAGTAAAGCGCCTGCTTCACAAGTGTGCGTTTGATCCCAAGTGCCAGTGCATATGCAAAGGGCGGCGGCATGCAGTGGAATCCCAGTTCTGAGGAGGTAGAGATGAGTAAACCTCTAGAGCTTGCTGGACAACTAATCTAGCCTAATTGGTGAGCTCCGGGTTCAGTGAGGTACCCTGTTTCAGAAAGTGGAGGACAGCACACCTGAGGACAGCACTCAAGGTTGTCTTCTAGCCTGTACATGCACACGCACACATGTGTCTTTGTATCTGCACACACATGTGCATATGCACACATAAATGTGCATACACCCCCCCCACACACACACAAATATGTTCTTGTTTTTTTTGTTTAATCTACTTATTAAGGAAATAATGGTACCATTGGCATAAATGAAGATATGAAGAGGTGAGACAGGTAGTCTGGGAAAAGATGGTGAAATGTATTCAATTTGTGATTTGTGGTACATTTGAGGCAATAAAATAAAATGCTGTGTCTGGACAAGAGTTGATCAGCCTCATCCGGATTGTTATTCCTCAAAGTTCACAATTCTTGGGATGTCTTATATACTGGATATTTAGAAGCATCCCAGGCCTATACCTTCCATCCTAGAACATTCCAGACATCCCTGGGGGGTGAGACAGAGTCACTCCTAATTGTGAGCTACTGGGCTGGAGGAAATTGGAGAGATGTGGGTGAGTCTGAATGGTCTGGCTTCTTTGAATAACTGTGTATGTATAATCTCAGTGCACTCTTAGTTCTGCAAGGCTCCAAGTTCTCCCATTGTCAGAAGGTGAGAGCTTGGTATAGGCCCACTGGAAGAGGCCTAGCATCTTTGAGGCATGGCATTTGCTTCAACATATCAGTTGAGCCTACAACAAAGCTTTCCAAATGGAACAAGCAAATCTCCCAGACTGCACTGGCAGCATAGTTTGGGAGGATTCCCTTTTCATTTCCTATGCTTTATGATATTTTTTCTTCTGCTTTTCAAAGAGCATTTTTACAAGCTAGTATTCTATATTGCTCTGCCTGTGCTCAGGGAAAAGATAAATATTTTCAATGTGTTTTCTGAGGCATATGCTCCCATTGAGAAAATGTATCCCTTATGGACATAGTTATTTTGACCTCATTACCTGGGTAGATCAGAGGGAATTTGAAAAACAGGGCCCTGGATGCTGAGGAAAGCTCTGTTATTTCCAGGGGAGCTGGGGGTTGGGACCACTGGGGGTGCACCTTTGGGTTTCCCAAAGGGCTGCTTCAGGAAGCTGAGGGGAGCTAGTGAGCAGGTCTATCAATGAGAAGCCTAGGAAGGTGACCTTGTTCCTGGCTTCCAACTCCAGGGTCCCACTTAGCAGCAGTAGTGACAAGAGACTGGAGAGCAGGTTCAGAATTCTACTGAGGCTCTGGGACCACCCCAGGGAAGCTCACACCGTACAAAACTTCCAGGAGATCACTGTAGCTGCATTCTCCCTCCTCGCTTGACTGAGAATTTTCCAGTTTTAACACTGAAACACTTGTATACTGAGAAACTCTTCAGTTCTTGGCTACTTGGGAAGGCTTGTTACCTTACCTGGATGAATGTGCCCAAGGACAACTGTTTGTACCCTGAGGAAAATCGACAAGGCCTGCAATACCCTATCCCACTCGCAATACCTCAGCGTTATACATTTAACCTTTTGGTCTCTGAGAAGCCCTGTATTATATTTCGCATCTAGAATGCCAGTGTCATACGTAGTACTTGGATGACTTCAGATGAGGCTTCTTTGTTCCTCAGTTTTCTCATTTATGGTCCACTCTACCTACCTCTACACTTCTGGTATGGGCCACATTAGATTAATATGCATAAGGCGTTTGCCATATACAGGATGTCATCATGCAGTTAGTAAGTACAGCTATTAGTGTAATTAGTACCTGGTTCTCCAAGCCTTTTATGAATGGGTAGTAGACACTAAAAATAGTGACCTTATAAAACAATATCAGCTAACAAGCCAAGGCACCTTTGAGTGGGTCTCATTTTACTTGCATTACCTTTAACCTTTGTTCATTTGATAATACTATCCTGAATGTGTCAAGACATATTCTGTCTACTTGACTTTGAGATTCCACTCTCTTTATTTTTTTCTTTTCTTTCTCAATTTCCTTTCATAGATCTTAAATTCCTAAATTTCACTTGTTGGATGGGTAGGGTTTGGGCTCTTAGTCCTTGGATGCTCTTTTCTTCTCACATTTCTTAGATCATCAAAATTCATCAACTTATCTCTTAATTTTAAAGACTACTTGTACATGAAAACTTCTGATGTCTCTCTTGTATCTTCCCTCCTTTCTTGTGAACACATAGCATCATATACTCAGTTTATACTCACCAACAGGCTGGGAGTCCCTTTGGCTACACGTCTTTGTTATTGTGTCATGCTTGTGTTCACCCACTGAAGAGAGTGAACTGATTCTGAGTTATTCACTCCTCTGTCAGATACACATATTTTGGTTTTTTTTTTTAAAGGCATTTTTACTCCAAGCCTTCTTGCCATGGGAATATATTATGGAGTCATGGGTCTGAAATCTAAATTCTTGGAGGCCATCTTTGCAGTTTTTCTTTGCACAAAGGGAAGATTCAAGAAGAAACTCTTTTCTTCTTGTTAAGTAGCTAGGACCAGACCATTCTAGAGATATATGTATATAATATTTTATTTACCATATGCTAACCATTCGTATTTTTTTAAATTAAGGTGTAATGGTAATATAACTGACTTTAAAAATATTTTATTTTATTCTCTGTATGTACTTGTAAATAAATAAACTAAAAAAAGAAATATGTTTATTTTCTAAGGGTAACTATAATATTGAGAAATTACTAATTAGTGATGTATAATTATTGGTTTAGTCTATTATATGGTCTTAGACAAATTATGTCACTCATAACATTTATTTTTAACTTTTAACTTTTGATTATTATTATGTATGTATCTGCTGAAAAAGAAGTCATACTTTTCCATTTTCAAGGGCCTTTGTAACTCTTTAGTGCTGTTGTCTGGAAAAACATTTGATTATGTGATGGTTCAGAGCTTTACCCTGACTGTTGTGTTTCTTGAGTGTTAACCTCTTCAGCAGAAAGTGTACATGGCTGCTTTTTGCATATACTAGTGTATGTGCACAGACATCCACAGAGGGTGAAGGTTACATTCTAAAGAGTCACACGCTAAGTATAACTGAGATAGTGTTTGGTTCAGTCTCTCTCTTTGGATAAGGCAACATTCAAAATGCTTTAAAAACACATGGAGGACTGCTGTGTTTTGAAATTCACCACATTTAGTTTTGAATTTTTAATTTTTGTTTCCAAGAAGTTCCTATGCAAGGTTAAACTGAATCTTGTGGCAGTCCTCCAATCATAGCCCCCCCACCGTATAAGTGCACATACACACTGTCAGATATGAAACTTGAGTGTGTAAATTTGCATCAAATCTACAGGAAAAGGTCAATAAGAATGAATAAGAAAGCCGGGCATGGTGGCGCATGTCTTTAATCCCAGCACTTGGGAGGCAGAGGTGGGAGGATTGCTGTGAATTCAAGGCTACCCTGAGACTCCATAGTGAATTCCAGGTCAGCCTTAGCCAGAGTGAGACTCTACCTCGAAAAACTTTAAAAAAAAAGGAGTAAGATACATGCACTAAAAAATATGAAAGCAGCAAAAATCTTCTCTTGACAGAAAAGAAGGCAAGTATAAAATTTTAAAAGTATACCTTCCTACCTACCAACCTACCTACCTGCCTACCCTTCTGTCACCACCTGATCCACATACGGTCCTGAGTAAGCCTGACACATGCAGCAGCATCTTCTCTGCGCTGCCCAGGGTTGTGTTATTGTTTCTGCCTTCAGAGGCAAAGAGATAGCAAAAGCGATCACTCATGCTAATACTAGACACACCACCAAACAAAAACTCACACAGAAGTGTGGATGTGAGGACCATTTAACAGTGTAAATTTTTCCCTTGTATAACAATTATGGAAACATGCATGCTAATTGACAGTGCAGTGTGCACTGAGTGAATGTGAGCACTGTTCACTGGGCCTCGTAATTCCTCTTTTTATGGCTGACGGTGAGCCTGTCCAGAGGATGTCACACAGCCTCTCACCCCAGGGACAATTTTCCTTGCTGAATTATTGTCTAACATTCCCTGCAGGTGTAGTCATACTGCTTGAACCAATATTTGCTCAGTGTGCCTAGAACTTGAGTTCAATCTCCACAAGCATGCAGCTTTGTTTTTTGGGGGAACTGGTTGATGTTTTATTATGCTACTTTACTTTTTCTTACTTTTCCCATCTAGTTATTTTTACCTGTAGTAAATGAAAAAAAAAAGATGTCTGTGGCTTATTGCAAGCTCGCTGGCCATGGTGAGAATGGACTACATTTTTAAATATATATATCTTTTTATTTATTTACTTATTTATTTGATAGAAAGACAGATAGAGAGAGAGAATGGGCATGTCAGGGCCTCTAGCCATTGTAAACGAACTCCAAATATATGTGCCACCTTGTGCATCTGGCTTTTCATGGGTACTGGGAAATTTAACCCTCGTCATTAGCTTTAAAGGCAAGCATCTTAACAGCTAAATCATCTCTCCAGCATCTGGACTACCTATTTTTTTTCCATCATCACACATATACTGGGGACTAGAAAGTTATTTAAAAAGACAGATTTTTAAAGCTTAAATTAATCCTGGCTATACCCTTCAGGCTATTAAATTCCTCTACAGAATATTTCTCTGAAGGCCTGCTATGTCTTTGGGGACTCCAAGAGAAAAGGCTGAATGCTGGACATGCAGGCTGCCTACCTGAGTCTGCCTAATGACTAGATGTGTGGCCTCAATGTATCAATCACTTTGCATATCACTGTCTGCATCTGAAAAAACGGGGATCCTATGTAGTCATGGAGCCAGTCTATGCAGAGTGCTTTGTAAAGTGTCTGGTGTATGCTGAGTGGTCAGGACAGGAAACATTGTTTTGGCAGGAATCTGAAAAGCACAATGAAGACTGGACCCGGGGCAGCCAGGCCATCTTGAAGCCACAGTTCAAAGTGATAGTTTGGTGTTGCCCTGGACTCTCATTCTCATCAACCTTAATGAGGACTGACCTTCAGCCCATGATACAGATGGACCTCATTTCTCACAGCAGGGTGGTCCCAGCTGAGCCCTTGACTTCAAGAGCACCTACCCTACTCTGCCATGTACTGTTGTAAAGATGCATGAGCGAAAGCAGAAGACTGTGCCACAGAAGTTTTAAGAGCCATGTAAGTGCAATCTTAGCATTAAGTATTACACCTTCATTGGTCTGTTTCTGTTACTGGGGAAATTATAAAGAAGGGACCCATGGCCTATGGCTTTGGAGCTCTGGGGTCAAGAGCAGACATCTGGTGAGGGCCTTCTTGTTGGCAGAGTGCCAAGTCATACAGGGCATCTCATGTCTCTACTAGTCTGTCTTCCTCTTCTTGTTAAACCACCCTGATTTAACCAGGGGGACTACACCCTAATGATATTATCTTATCCTAGTCACCTCCCAAAGCCCCATGTTTAAATATGATGGATTGGGTTTATATACTCTTTGCACTTGATAACAGATTAAATTCCAATATATAAAACCCTGGAAGGCACACTGAAATCATAACACAACTCATTTCCTTAAAGGTCTGCAAGTTACAAACTGTTGACATTGAGAGTTCATGTGAACAAAGGTTTACAGGGCTTTGAACTTGGATTCCTGTCTGTGCTTACAGGAAGTGAAGTAGTTAAGATACAGGCTAGCATTGGAGTTCAAACTCTCCAGGTAGATTTTCTCCCTTTGCCCCATGATTATACCCAAAGCCATAATCTTATGAAACAAGTGTTTCTTTGTTGTTATTTAACTTTGATTCCATGTAAAGGAGAACGGTAAGTAGTTAGGAACTTGAGGGAGTAAAAAAGTGGAAATGGGATATTATTAGTGATATTTTAAGCTGATTTGATGTCTATTAAGTTAAATTGCAATTGTATTTGATGGACAACCCCCTTTAAAGTTTCTGACACACAAGATAAGTACTTATTTAGTATATTTAGAACATCTGAGTGACATGTCATTAGCAACTATATTCTAATAGCCATGTACTCACATAAGTATACATAAGGACACATAGGTATCTGTAATGATTCATCTTCTAACATAACAAGATTTCAAATTTCAATGGAAACAAACCACTGGTGGTAAAGCTCACCCTAACTCTGGGTAGTACCATTCCATAGGCTGGTGTCCTGGGCTGTATGGAAGGAGAAAGTGTCTGAGCATCAGCATTCATCTCTATATGTGGAAGCAATGTGACCAGCTGCTTCAAGGTCTGCCATGCCTTCCCCACCACAACGAACTGTCTCCTCACAACTGTGAGCCAATACACTCTTCCTTCCTTCCTTCAATTGCTTTTGTCAGGTATTTTGCCACAGTAATGAGAGTAGTAATTAATAATATGGCATCATCTTTTTTTGTTTTGAGCTTTTTCCTTTCTTGTTTTAGTTTCTGCTTCTGGTTATTTATTTAATTTGCATAACCTCTGAAATCCATTCATAGCTTTGCAGTTTACCATCAATCTTATTTCCTCCCTACCACTATCCTCAATTCTCTTTGTGCACAGTGAGGTCTCAGGAGCTGTGGAGGGTGGGGTCTGCCAGAGAAGCACTATTCGATTATAACATTTTATAGGTTGTCAAAGCTCTAATGACGTTAGCCATCTAACTGCAAGGTAAAACCTTTGTGATGTCACATAACAGGTTGCCACAGGCTTGGCAAACCTTTTGTGAAATAAACAAGAGAAAGGAGCTGAAAATAACCACAACCCAGCTCTGGCCCCCACCCCTGAGTGCCCATTACCACCCATGGACATTCCCTTCCTGCTTATCAGCCCCTGAAGGGCATTTTTAATATAAAATATAGATAAAGTCTTCCCAAATCAAAAAGGTCTCCAAGTCTCCAATTTAATTGGAATGGAAAATGCTAACTAATTGGCATCAAAATTTGATTTGTGGGAGAAACCTCCTTTTTGTTGGAAACACAACAGTGTGTCTGGGAATACAAGCCCAGTCCTTCAAAACTCATCGGTGAGCGCCGCCGAGGAATCAATTAGAGTTGATTTGGCATATCTGCGTTTGACAAATGTAAAGAAATCTCTGATTAGGCAGAGAAGAAAAGAAGCCTTCTTTTTCTTGCTCTTTCTTCCTCTCTCTTTCCTCTGCCTCTTCCTCTCTCCCCTCATTTCCCTTTAAAGGCAGTAGGTGTCAGGAGGGGTGGGTAGTGATATGCAAAACACGGCCTCCATAACCAAAGTAGCCTGCAAAATTAGGTGTCAGCATGCAAAGCTTATTGATGTATGAATGCGGAAAATGAAAGGCGGCAGTAGACAGCCAGGGCTAAAGGTGAGACAGGCACAGCGAGAGCAGCTGTAGATCCACGTCAAGGTGTTGCTATATGAGCTCGGGTTTTTTCTGGAGGGCCACAGCCTAACAAGGTAAGCCTGGCCATGAAATGATGGAACAATACAATATAGGCACACACAGTGTGAATACCAAATAAATTGACATGGTGTCTCTCCACCCCCTCCTCCCACCCTACCTCCCCCCATCAAAGTATGCCTGTGTATTCATTAATAAATTCATATTTTGAGTTTTCAATAAAAGAAGAAAATGCAGTGTAAACTGGAGTTACTTAGTGACACCCAGCTCATTGCTTTTTATTGTTGCTTGCAGCTACGAAGCCTTCACAGTGCACTAGTAGAATTTATTACTGTCTGTCTCTGTGGCAAGTTGGCGAAGTGCGCCTTTTGAAGAAAATTGACCCACACTTCATGAATATGATGAAAAATGCCAATAACACTACAAAGACGAAGCTCTTGACATTACTCTGCAAAGAGCTAAAAGACAGTATAATGAAAGTATTGCAATTACAAATCATTACCTCCTCTCTAGCCAATCGCAAGCTTCCCTCCTCTTTTTTTTTTCTTTTGGACCACTCTCAGGCTCTGTCAGCTGCCCCAGGTGCTATTTGGCACAGCATGATGGGAAATGGAAGGTGTGTGAAGGCTCCAGCTGACTTCTCAAAGAAGAGAAAGGAGGCAGGAGGCAAGAAGAGTGAGAGGGACAGTGACAAACGTGAAAAAAATGGAAGTACTCAAACCGCAGGGGTCAGAAGGTCATGAACTCATTGTGGCCTCTTCTGCCTGAAAAGCGCAATTAAGGACACGACATCTACCTCTTTGCTAAAACTGTTCTGTCTTGACTAGGTCTCTTTCAGTCTGGTTTAAGAAAGGGTCACTTTAATTGTTTCTCTTGCTATTTGTAAGAAACTTAATTCTATATCAGCACATTAGCTACCATATATTAATGCATTTTCAACATAACAGGTAGCCTGTTTATTTATTTATTTTTTAATCCTAAAAGTGATGCTGAAAAAGGCAAAACAGGAAGGAGACAAAAGCCAGTCATGGTGGTACATGCCAATAATCCCAGCACTAGGGAAGCTAAGAGAGTAGGACCCTGAGTTTGAGGCCAGCCTGGGCTACAGTGCAAGATCCTGTCTAAAACTTCAACAGAGCACCCAAAACAAATAAACATACCCCCATGTCCCCATAAAAAATAAGAGAGATATTAACTTGAGATTATGACTTAGACTATGGCAAGCATACTTTTATGGCCAAAGCTTAATGTTGCTACATTTTGAGGTGTCTACCTTTTGCACTGCTGGTCCTTTAAGCCTCAGTTTGCTGTGCTTCTCATACATGTGGTGTGTTGCCTGTGGAGGGTGCGTGAGCAGACTTACAAACATTCCTGTTCTTAAATGGGAGCAGAAACTCAGCTCACCTGGAAGCATGGCAGGGTATCTTCTGTCTCCACTCTGATAGAGGCCATTAAAAACTGTGGGAGTTTATAAAGAATGTGTGAAGTTACAAATAGAATCAGGGAAGTTGTTTATTTATTTATTTATTTGAGAAAGAAAGAGCGAGGGGGAGAGAATGGGCGCACCAGGCCTCTAGCCACTGCAAACAAACTCCAGACACATGTGCCACTTTGTACATCTGGCATTATATGGGTACTGGGGAATCAAATTGGGTCTTTAGGCGCTGCAAGCAAACACCTTAACCACTGAGCTATCTCTCCTGCCCCAAGGATTTATGAAGAAGACAAATGATACTGTAAGGAAGAAACAGAATAAGGACAGGCACAGTAGCATCTCTATTTCTCTTTAAGATGGTCCTCCAGCCTGGGTGTGGTGGTGCACACCTTTAATCCCAGCACTCAGGAGGCAGAGGTAGGAGGATCACTGTGAGTCTGAGGCCACCCTGTGACTACATAGTGAATTCCAGGTCAGCCTGGACTAGAGCAAGACCCTACCTCAAAAAAAAAAAAAAAAATAGATGGTCTTCCAGCCTCCAGTCCAGATATTCAATGAATACTGATAGTGTAACAAACATAGGCATCTTTTCCTGTTTATCTTACATTCACTAGTTAACTGGCATATTGGCATATGTGTTGGGCTAGCCCTTGCCTTGGCTGCTATAACAAAGCCTGCTAAAATTCCAATGGTTAAGTGCTCCTGAAAATTCTCACTCATAAACAATTTCACAGGAGTATTCCTGGTATTGAAGAAGCTCTCCTTTATATAAGATTAAACTTTAGTCTTATTGTACTATCATCCTTTAAGGTCCTGGAGTCCTCTTTAACTAATTGGAAGACAGGGAAGAAAGGGCTGCAAAGATGCAGAAAGAAAATGCTAGTATTCCACTGACAACCCTCCTCAGCCTCCCTCTGATGAAGATGGTGTTGGGAATGGGCTAGACTAACCAACTCCCTAGGGGAAAATCAGCAGCATGCAAGTGCAGCCGTCATGCTGGCTATACGTTGGTGGGCTTCAATCAGTGGTCAGTAGTGGAGGCTTCCAGTGTAATGTTAAACTAGTCAGAACTTCCCTACCCTCTGCCACAGAGAAGACCTACCCGTCAGTCACCCTTTTGGCTTTTTTTTCTTGTAGCTTTTCACCCAAATTCAGAAGAGTAGAGAAGCAGTAACACATTCACATGGAAGAAAACAATGGGAGAATGCCAAACCATTGGTGTGTCATAGAATAAAACAGATACCAGAATTCAGAATTAGTACAAGGTCATTCTCAGTGCTCAGTTTCCATGTCAAATGAGTAGTGTATTGTCACACTGCTGATGGTGCTAATCATCAAAAGATATACCTGGGCTGGAAAGATGGCTTAGTGGTTAAGGGGCTTGCCTACAAAGCCAAGGACCCTGATTTGATTCCCCAGGACCCATGTAAGCTAGATGCACAAGGTGGCGCATGTGTCTGGAGTTCCTTTGCAGCAGCTGAAGGCTCTGATGAGCCCATTCTTTCTATCTGCCTCTTCCTTTCACTCAATCTCTCTCAAATAAATTAAAAAATTATTTTTTTTTAGAAAAAGAAGAAGACATTCCTTCAGGCTTGTGCTTGTTTAGAGGTGCTGTGGATAATGCTATGGAGAATGTTCCCAGTGATACCCATGCCCTATAAGCCTGTGCTGCTGAAGCCTCACAGGGAAGCCTCACAATGCTTCTCAGGTTCCTTTTGACCTGGAGGGGCAATGGGCTCCAACTAACAGCTATCTTTTGTCCTAGCATCATTGCCCACCTCTTCTGGCTACAGTTTGTCTGGGTGGTAAAAGTGGGAAAAATCTGAGAAATGCACTTTGTGGGCTTCTGACAAGCTCCCACCTACAGCAGAAACAAACAGTGTTGAAGTAGACAACCATGAAGAGAAATGCTGGAAACGTGTGGGCTCGCTTGACATGAGATGATCACGGACGGGAAGCTTTGCTTCATTGCAGTCACTCAAAAGTCTTCTTCTGTGTGAAAATTATCAGTTACAGGCTGTGGAAGTGGTTTGGTGCAGCATTGGGGTGTTCTCATGGGCTTCTTAGCTTTACATTCTTCCTGAACTTTGATGGGAAAACATTCTGATTGGTTTCTCCCAAGGCCAGCAGTGTTTATATCAGTAGACCAAGTGGGCTTTGCTTTCCAAGCATTAGAGGTACATTTGGAGCTCAGGAGGGGGCCCGTTTTATTGTGCTACACTTCTTGGTGGAAATAAACACCAGATTATTGAAAGAATGTAGTGACTTGTTGGCAGTTCTGGGTCAAGGTAAGTCAGTAGTTATATATTTTTCTGTTTAGAATTACCCTGGGGAAAGGCTGGCCTCAGGTGCTCAGCAGTGTGACTATTCCTCCTTGTTACTTGGCTAAAGAAATTTGAATGGGATTGTATACATGGATTCTAATAGCTCAGGCCATTTCCTTGCTCGAAAGTACTGCAGTTTTATCCCTGCTTTTGCATTTGCTCTACACTAGATGACCACAACGCTTTGGCTAATGCCTTTTAATATCTAAGCCTTGTACATCCAGTGCTTGGTTAATAACAGGGAGAAAGCTCTGGTGACTCACCTTGACCTTGAGAGGAAAAAACATCCTTTTAATAATCTGGGAGTTTATTTGGATCGAAGGCATACTGCATGCTACACAATCTTCTTAGAGAGCACATGGGTCACAAAGTGGCACCCTTGTTTTTTATGAAGTCAGCAAAGATGTATAGGGGCCAGGCTCACTGCTTCTCTGAGCGCCTTCAAATTCATTTTTAATATGTAACCCACTAGCAGAGCAGAAGCCCTCGATAAGTTTAATGGGCTTTTCTCTGAGAACTTTTTTTCAATGTGTAACCTTTGTTGCAATTAAAGTTAAAGGCACAATTTCTGAATTTTCTCAGAAAACAGAGCCCACCTAATTTTTAGAAGTCAGTCCAGAACTTCTCATATTCACTTAACTTTCTCCCTGACACTAAACTGGGAACAACTTGAGGGTAAAGACAGGGCATGGCTTAGTTCTGGACACCTACAAATCAGGTGAGTTGAATATATGAAGGGAGGTTAGTTTTCCAACCACTGAAACTTCTCAATCTGGCAATTTTCCCCCAGGGCACATAGGCAATATCTGGAGACATTTTTGGTTGTCATAACTGTGAGGGATGCATGAGTACTGCTGGTTTCTAGTGGCTTGAGACCAGTGATGCTACTAACATGTGACAGTGAGCAGGACAGGCCCCACACCAGGGTACCTGGTTCAAAATGTCCATAGAGCTAAGGTTGAGGAGCTCTGTCCTACACACTCAAAAACAAATACGTTCAAAATATCTAATAGGCATTTCAAGGACCAGACAGTAGGGAGGGTGAGGTGGGAGGGGAGGATAAGGGAGGGTCACAAAACTGTACCTAAATAGAACTGGTACCATAAAATTGCATATCCTGAAAGACAGACTAAAAGGTTGAACCTTCATCAGGTCCTTAGAGGGAACACCTTAATCAATGGGCCCTGGAGAGGGTATGATGAAGAATAACCTTAATCATCTCCTATTTTGCTTTCTCACTCTCTTTTCCCTCTTTCTCTTTTATATTACTTATCTTTTTCTTTCTCCTTTTCCATTGGCAATGACCTGGAACTCCCAATACCACAATGTGGTTAACATCCACAATGAGCTGTTGATCAGAGAGACCTACATGGTTTCCCATAAGAAGACAGACTCTGTCAGAGCACTTGATTACCCACCAAAGGTTAATGGTAAGATCCTACTGCTGAAGACACCATATGCTGTTGGTATGGAACATGGAGTGACCTGGAATCTGGAAGAGAGCCAGTCCCCAGTTAGCTTCTCTAGTGCCAGAAGGTGCTACATGAGCTACTGGGGGGCGGGGGATGGCCAATATCTGTCCAAGCAACTTGTAGTCTAAGCTACTCAGCAGCAAACAAACTGATGTGATGCTCACCCAAGTGCAATAGTGGCACACAGCCATAGTGGGTAACCAACTGCTCTAGAACTGGCTAAAAAATCTGCTCAGTGGAATGGATCAGAACCCATAGCTGGAACTGGGAAACAAGTCAGAATCATATCCAAAAAAATGAGTTCACTCTTCAATATCAAGCTCCCACCAATATAGGGCTACGAGAGGGGCTACACCCATCAAATTCTCTCTAAACTAAGAATGATTATCCCATTTATCTGGATCTGACTTCACTCTCTGTTGGAGAATTTGCTTCTCTTTTTCAGATGGACACAGAACCTGAGGAGTGAATCAGCCATCTGCACTTCACCAGGGCCCCAGCTGAAACCATAGAGTAATTGGAGAAATAAACAAGAGTGCTTCTTTCATGGTGTTGCAGTCAGGTTTGGATTGCTGGTAGAAATCACCCAACCAAGAGCAGCTTGTGGGGAAAAAGAGGTTTATTGTGGCTTACAGGCTTGAGGGGGAAGCTCCATGATGGCAAGGAAAACAATGACATGAGCAGAGGGTGGACATCACCCTCCCTACCAATATCAGGTGGACCACAGCAATAGGACAATGTGCACAACACTCACAAGGGGACACTGGCTATAATACCCATAAGCCCACCCCCAACAATAGCACTGCCTCCAGGAGGCGTTAATCCCCAAATCTCCATCAGCTAGGAACCTAGCAGTCAGAACACCTAAGTTTATGGGGGACATCTGAACCAAACCATCACACATGGTAAACCTGGTATTAACACAAGGGTGAAGGAGATAGAGAACACTCAACTCCTCGGAAACCAGAGATATAAATACACAGAGGCTCCCAAGACCTCATCACTGAAGTAGACCTAAAATGAACCCAACATGGCTCAGGGAAATTTGCAGAAGAGGGCGTGGAAAGATTGTTACAGCCACAAGTGGGGACATTATCCTCAGAGATATTGCCTCTTCCCCATAACTGATCACTACCCCAACAATGCATGATCCACAATCCCCATGGGGATAACTGGCAACCCCAATGAGGAGGGTCCCTTCGGAGGGGGAAGGACAGGCAAGAGGCTAAGGATGGTACCAACATGTGCTGTTTACACACTGAATATGTACATATCTAATAAAGAAAAAAAATATCTGAAAGATGGCTATAAATCTTTGAAGAGTAATTCAGCAAATGTTATTTAAACATTTTTTTCATAATTGCAATTAAACCAAAGTAGCCCCGAGAAGCCCTCTGACGTGGTATCTTCTCCTCTCATCTCCTGCTGTCCTGAGCTGCACTTTCCTGTTCCAATCTCGTCTCCATTTTCCAATATCCATAGGGGGAAAAACAATAGCATATTGCAAGAAAGAACGTGTGCAGTCGAAAGTACAGCTCTTTGTAGTTACTCATTTAATCACAGCCGTATCTTTTCTGGACCATTCCTTCCAAAGATAAATATGTTTATGCTGCAAGTGCTGCCCTGCACAGCTTGGGAAGCCCTTTGGAGATAGCACTGAAGGTAAAGAAACACATTCACAGGATGTTTACTCTAATGATGCTCTCAGAAGCATTTGGGATTTTTAAACATATGTTTCTAGCATCTCTCTCTATCTTCACATGGCTGCTAAATTGTGGAAAAGCTGGAAATAGAAATAATGGACTCAGTTTATTTTTAATTAGAAGGCTGCTGCTTATAGCTGCAATCGTGACACTACCAGGCATGCCTTCTTTTCATTTGCAAGGAAAGAATGGAGACTTCCTAGGGATTTGAACTTTATCCAGGCTCCCTGAGTGGGTTGGTCTCTGAGCCCCTGCAAATCCAATGCTTTTTAGTGGCATGTGGCCATGGGGTGTTCCTCTGTGTTCCATTGGTAATGTCTTTAGATATGGCATGAAACGCTACTGTTTCTAGACCAAAGTATAAAGGAAAAACATTTTGAAGCACTACTTTGTTTTGTTTCATTTTTTTTCATTTATCTTCACCTTTAATTGTTGACATCTCCCAATTCAGTAAATGAAAAATCAATTTAAATTGATTTTATTTCTCAGGAACATTTCTTTTACGCTTTTAGTCTAGTGGATGGAAGTAACTATATCACCATTGCCTCTCAAATACACCTTTTTTCCTGAAAATATAGCATTTATGCTTAGATAATATTTCTGAGACTTGGGACTCATCCTCCACTCCCCAGCTTATAAGATGAGGTGGATGAGAACCAGTCTAGTATTCTACAATTTTAGGAATCTTTGGATTGTTAGGACTCTTCTGATTGTGGCCTTACACTTAAAGTCAATGCTGAAGAAAATGTCCGGATAAGCAATGCCAATCTTTGAATTTCTTGGAAGTGGGACAGAAGTATCCACATGAAGATCTACCTTTAGATCCATACATTCTCCAAATTGCTATGACCCCCTCCCTCCCTTCCTTCCTGATACTTGACTCCCCCTCACCACAACTGGATACATGTTCCTTATTCTGCCATGGAATGTTCAGCTTAAAGTATAGTAATTTGGGCTGGAGAGATGGCTTAGCGGTTAAGCGCTTGCCTGTGAAGCCTAAGGACCCCGGTTCGAGGCTCAATTCCCCAGGACCCACGTTAGCCAGATGCACAAGGGGGCGCACACATCTGGAGTTCGTTTACAGAGGCTGGAAGCTCTGGCGCGCCCATTCTCTCTCTCTCTCTCTCTCTCTCTCTCTCTCTCTCTCTCTCTCTCTCCCTCCTTCTCTCCGTCGCTCTCAAATAAATAAATAAACAAACAAAAAATTAAAGTATAGTAATTTATGGTGAGAAAACACAATGTTATACATTTGTGCTATAGTGAGATGACTAACAAGAGAGTTTGAGAATAAGCATGTGTAATGATGTCCAATTAGGCTTAAATGGAAATATTGAGAGGAAAATAGGCTTAGCCAAAAGGCAATATTAAAAGATGATTTTGAGTTTCACATTGTGCTATCTAAGATGGGAGCCACTGGCCACTGTGGCTATTGAGCACTTGAACTTTCACAACTCAGTTGAGATGAATGTAAGTAAGAAATAAATACCAGATTTTAAGGATTTAGCATGACATATCTGGAAATTACCAAATTAATACCATTTTATAAGGTAACATTAAAATGGATACCTATAATTATGTAGTGTTAATGCAGATGGTTGTTGAGATTATTATAATATATTCCTGCTTGCTGGCCATAGCTTACTATTCCTCAGTTTCCTAACATTATCACTGCTTTTATTTCCACTTCATTATTTACTTTTGTATTTATTTATGTCATTTCATTTATTGCTGGCTTTGGTGGCCTTTGCTTATTAATATAGTAATACTATAAGAAATAAGCACATATGTTTTCCCCATCCCACTTTATAACTTAATTTAACATTGAGTAGAACTTAGATGATGCATGAAGGTTGCTAAAGAAAGTTTTTTTAAAAAATAAGGAAGAACATTTCCCTTTTAAGTTTCCGTTTAGGCTCTGAAATTATTGTAGACTTTTAGTGCTAAAAGATACATGGATAGAAAATTAGAATAGTATTCACACAAAATCAAGCTTAAATGTCATCCTAGGAAATTACGGCTTTATAATGAAATCAACAGCCAGTCAACAAGGATTAAAGAACAAGAGTGACAGGAACACTTTATGAGCCCTGAAACAGCTGGATGTTCCTAAACTAGGATCTGGGTACCTACACTAAGGTGCCCAACTCTGGAGGCCACTGGTTACCCTTCAGTTCTACAGCATGTACACACACCCATACATATGCATTCCTACATATACCAAACATGCAAACATGCATGGATATACACCACAACACACATAATAATAAAATATACACCTTGTGATCCAGAAATCATATTTTTAGGAGTCTATTAGGGAAAATGAATAAAAAATGAGGCATAAGATTTTAAAATGATAATCAGGGTAGGTTAAATAAAATCTGAATCAAATTGACCAATACAGGGCTTACTTTGTGAAAAGATATATGTTGAAAAAATTATGTGTGAAAAAAATATATGTTGGTAAACATATAGAGTATAATACATAGCTTGGTTTTACTTTTTAAAACTAAGTTTGTGTGCACATTTTACCACTAGGACTATATTTGTTGGATACTTTGGGTACTTACTATGAGCCAGACATAGTATATTTTTTTCTCATTTAATTCTTAAAATACTTCTAGAATATGGGCACTTATCAACTTTTATTTTATTTTTTCCAACTTTTATTGTGAATATAAGACACAGGTAAGTTAAGTAATTTTCCTCCACAACTGACACTAGAAGACAACCAGTTCAATTCTGAGCCAGTTGTCTTAAATTCTGTGTCTGTGTTGGAGGAAGGGATGGGATAGTACATTCATATAAGAGCAATTATAAATCTGAAATCATGTACACTGTTCTAGTAACCCTTTGGAGGCTGGAATTAGAGGCCAGGAGGAAAGGTCTTACATGTTTTACTACTACAGTTCAGTAGATGGAATGATGGTGACATTGTAGGTGAGTTATATTTTGTGATTTTTCTCTACTTTTATGTTATTGATTTTCTGGATACCAACTATTGGCCATCAGATATTGAACATGGGATGCTTTTGTGATTGGCACCATATCAAGGCTGTTGTGAAGTAATGGCCCTGTTCTATGTTGATGAAAACTTTCCAGTTTCCTCTTCCTGAGTGAGCAGTTGTCTGAGCCACATTCTCCTGTGGAATGTGTCTTCTGTGTTGGTGTGGATTACAGCTTTCTCCTGTCCTAGATAGAAAGCTCTTGGCAGACAGGATTGCACACAGTAGGCATCCAGATGGTATGTGACTGGACTGATGGGACAGTGACAGAGTAAGAGGTGTGAGGATGGATTTTCACCTCAAGTTTTGCCTGCATGGCCACCTCGTCATCTCAGTACTCTGAAGGTAGGGCTCTGGCACCTCTCGGAGCCATCACACATTGTATCTAGTTTGATGCCAAAATGGAGCAGGGCAAGTCACGACAAGTGCTGTTTAATGTGATTTTCCTGGCACAAATTTGGGAATAAATGCAGAAAGTAAATTCTTTGAAAATTTATCAGGCTTGTGTGGCGATAATGAGAAATGGGCTAATCATAGCTGAAAACATAAAATTGCAGAAGCATTAAGGTGCCAAATCTTTAGCCTCCTTTGAAGATGAAAACAATTCCTAAAAAGAAATGTGAGAATGTATGGAAAGCCTTCAGCATGTGGCATTGAGGAGGTATTCAGAAGAGGCATCTGTGTACATATATATCAAATTTATAGCTCCCACCAACTCTTAGAGTAATCCTGTGGAGGAAAAGGGCAAAGCTCACAGGAATCATGTATTACTTTATATAACTTGAAAAAAAATTTCCCCAAAGATCATATTGGAGGAATACTGTTTTAAAAGAAATAGAGCTCACTGGATTGTTGATCTGTTCATATATTTTTTGTCATCACCCTTAAAGATAAGGGACTGGGAGCAATCCCTGGGAACAGTCACACTTTCAAAGTATCAGTTTGATGTTCCTGGAAACTTGAAGTGATTATTTCTTTACAAATGGTTGTGCTGAGTTGAAAGTACAAGTTAAAGCCCTCAGTAACAGCCTGGACTGTGGTAACCACAGGCAGAATTGGCCTTGGTGGCCTGCTTGGGACTGGCTTACCCACTTCAATGCCCAGCTGGTTTTTAGTAGACACGTGAGAGGATAATCTTTGCAGGGTTCTTCCTTGAATCTATGTGTTCCATGGTAACTAAATGAATTACAATTATCTTGCCCTACAGAGCATGACCCCTGGTAAACTAGTGGGTGTGACCTCTAAGGGGTTTTGTTTCAGACCTTAGCTTACTGAGGACAAGTCAGTCAGTAGACTATCTTCCTCAGAGTTTAATTGGGTGGCAGGAGCTTTGCTGCCACCAGAGATCACCCTTTGCTAGGAAAACACTGAGTTTCTGTGGCCTCCATCCAAAAGAAGGAAAACGGGCTGGGCTTGCAGGTCAAGAATGAGCAGGACTGCCAAAGATCTCTACCTAGTCCTATGAGGACTGGGGGTACTCAGGGGATAATTTGAATGAACTCATTCCTCATATCCACAGGCAAAACATTCTGTTCATAACATTTATTTTGTGTAAGTCACTTATTGAGAAAGAACACTGCTGAATGAGATTTTTTTTTTCAAAAAAAAAAAAAAAAAGGAGAAATAGGAGGAGGAAGGAAAGGAAGCAGGAAGCAGAGGGGATTAAGAAGCAGACAATGTTGATCACGAGGGTGATGTGGTCACCCCATTGTTAGCGAAAGCCATCACTAGAGATGTTGAACTATTCTTTGGGCAGGTATGGAGCTCAAGACAGTATCTTCTGCCATCCTCCTTGTCCCACTCCACACCTTCAGCACTTGATAAGGTAAAGGATTAAGAACTCATGCAGAATGTCATGGAAATTCTTGAAGGAAGGAAGTCCTTACAGGATAGAGTAGATGGCCTCTGCATTATTTTTAATATTCACATGTGCTTTACATCATATTTAAGTCAACACTGAAAGTTTTCTAAACCCTCTGAGAATGATTCCAAATGGATGCTGCTTGCTTCATTTGACTTAAGAACAGTTCTAGCTCTGGGGTCTTGTTGAAGACCATCCCTTAGTGTTTGAGTTGTATAGAAGAAGTTCATCATAAATATAGAGACAACATTTGTAATATAAGCACCAACATGTATTTTCCAATATCTAACTAAATTTTGTACCTAGTGTTATAAAATGGATGAAATATTTTGTTAAAACTCAAAACCCTTAGCCTCAAGTAATGTACTGGTTAACTGGTATTTTTCTACAAGATTAACATTTTAGTCAATTACTTGATTTTTAGGATCTATTTATGAAACATATAGCAGACTGCTAGTAAGGAAGTAAGGTGCTAATATTAAATGAGAGTTTTGCACTAAGAAGCTTGTGCGGGGAAAAATGTTAAGGTATGTTTTATGCACTATGATACCATCAAAATTTAGACTATTGAGAAGTCGTGATAGGTTGCATAAAGCCATGGGGATCCTAGCACAATTCCAGTATATCCTGATTTAGTGGTCCAACTCAATGTGCATTGATATATAGTATTTATTTGTAAGCAGAAAGCAACAGAGGAATAGACAGAATGAGTATATCAGAGCCTTCAGCCACTGCAAATGAACTCCAGATACATGCACCACTTTTTGCATCTGGCTTTGCTGGGGTACTGGGGAATCAAACCCAGGTTGTTAGCCTTTATAGGCAAGCACCTTAACTGCTGAGCCATCTCTACAGCCCCTTCATCTGATGCATTTTATCACTTGTAAATGGTTGGGAAATAGAGCATATCATTCAGGCTTTAATCTTATCCGTGGTGTGGGTGTTGATGGCCTGGGAGAAAGAAATGTTTTAGAGGAGGGGACTACATAAGTGGGCTGGTGAGATCTCAAGTAGAAACTTTAGTCTGTTGGAACTGTGGAGGATCCTGACTCATCTCACTTTATAGATGAAAAATGGGGTCAGCAAGACAGAAAAGACTTGAATTTTGGACCAAGGACGTGGAAAACAGCAACTCCTGATCATGCACAAAGACTCCCTGCTGCCTTTATTACTTTTAAGAATGGAACACTGGCCTCTGAAGAGAGATAAAAGCTCAAAATCTCCAGGGCAGAATTCCTGCTACAGTCCCTTCTAGATGTTTGAAAATGGTTGCTGCTGGGAGAGCATCAAATGTTGATGAAGGTGTAGAACAAAGATAAAGGACAAAAAAATAGAAAAGAAGAACAGGAGAGAAAAGAAAGAGGAGGAGGTAAAGATGCTTATGTTAGGCAGATCCTCTACTAAACCCATGTGAATTATCTTCTTTAACACAGAGCCTCAGAATAGTTATGGATTCTCCCCAAGCTTGCACACCTAACAAATTGTGGGACCAAGATTCTAACCCAAATTATAAGACTTCTGTTAACTCTTATGTTGACTATAAAGAGAAGATCACCCAGGCCACCTTACACTTGGACTCCTAATTTCTGTCAATGTCAGTATGCTCCTATCTGCTATGATGATTAAGTTTGTTGTCAGTTTGATCCATTTTGGAATGCAGAGACATTCCTCATAAGTGGGTCTCTGAGGTTGCTTGCAGGAAAGATTAGCTGAAGGAGGAAGTCCTTCACCCGCAGTGAGCTCTTCCCCCAGAATGGGCAGCCCCTCTTTAAGGGGGACTTTATCTAAGGAAACTGTGGGATAAAACAATCTCATCCTCTCACTTGGCTGCCAGTGCTGCTTGCTGCCTTCAAGAGTGCACTGTAGACCAGCATGCACTGAAGAGCAGCGTCTCTCCAGGAGCCTCCAGGCTTTTGGTGCTGGATTTGGGACTGCTGAGACATCCATCCTCCTGCACTGACCAGCTACCTGGTTCTTTCACTCTCAGGCCTGTAATCTGCTATTGTTGGTCTGCTGTAAACTAATCCAATAAATTCCCTTTTTTCAAATGTTTTTTTTTTTAATTTTTTTATTTGAAAGTGACAGAGAGAGAAAGAGGCAGACAGAGAGAGAGATAGAGAATGGGCGCGCCAGGGCCTCCAGCCACTGCAGAAAAACTCCAGACGCGTGTGCCCCCTTGTGCATTTGGCTAACGTGGGTCCTGGAGAAGCGAGCCTTGAACCGAGGTCCTTAGGCTTCACAGGCAAGCGCTTAATTGCTAAGCCATCTCTCCAGCCCTAAATTCCCTTTTAATACAATTCATTCTATCGGTTCTGTTCCTCTAGAGAACCTGACTAATATACCTGCCCTGCACGGTTACCTTTTTTTTGTCTATTTTTGAGAGGGGTAGAAGTAGTTATGGCTAGGAATCATGACTTTTTGTTTGCAATATTATTTAATGGACTCAGTTCACCTGGTTCATAATACACAGAGCTAGAACTCAACCCAGATTCTTTCAATTGCAAGTCCATGTTACTGGGCTGAGGATGTAGCTCAGGTATAGAAATATTAGGTAGTAAGTACAAGGCCCTGGGTTCAATCCCTAGCACAGAAACAAAACAAAGCAAACTAATTCCTTACTTCTGAGTTTCCAAGCCACAGAAAGAAATAATTTCTGCCAAGTAACTGAAGACCAGCTGTAGCAGGTCTATCATTTCCAGTTTGAGTTGGAGTCCAGAACCTGAGAATTTTTATCAGCTTTGTTTTTCTATCTACACCCGAAATTCCTCCCCTGCATTTTGTCTTGTAGCCAGTTTTAAGAGGCTGAATCTGACAAGTTATCCAAGAACAAGATGCCAGGTCCCAGATATCCTGTTGTAAACTTAACTTTGCAGGGATGTCTGGACCCTGCAGTCTGTGCAGTCTGAATAATATCCTTGCTCTTCAGAGAAAAACATTAGGGAAAAGATGAATTTGAAAGGCAAAGGATAGGATAGATGTCTCTGTTATATGACAACCATCTACTTAAGGAGTTAGAGCTACTAATTGGTCTCTACATTCACTATAAAAATGTCCCTCTGATTGGGGGCTGTTATATGGCTCATATATCAAAATCTTCATTAAATGAAGCTTTAAGCATGGCATAGACTACAGTTTCTTTACCTTCCTTCTCTATGATTCTTTTCTTTCTTTATTTTTTCTTTCTTTTGTCTCATATCATGGAAAATGCAATAGCTGCTGGGAAGGCACAGGGCAAGCATGTATGACAGAAGGAGAAACTTGCGAGGCCAGGGAAGTTGTAACTTATGTTTTGTGGGGCAGCATAACATATTCTCCATAGAACCCAGACTATAGTGCCTTGGGAGGCTGGTCAGTTGAGCTGCTAATTGTGAGTTGTTTGATAGTTTGGGGGTTTTAAAATATAATGATCAGAAAAACCCTTGTCCTCATAAAGCTTAACATTTTCTCAGTCTTTATGTACAAATGGGCTATGAAATAAACACCGAGCCTATAATGATACAGAGAAATAACTACTCACACAGGATTTTTAAGGGCAGCTTAAAGACATATCCACTATCCCTTTCCCAAACAAATATAAAACAACTATTTGTGGGGCTGGAGAGATGGCTAAGTGGTTAAGATGCTTGCCTGCAAAGCATAAGGACCCAGGCTCAATTCTCTAGTACCAACATAAAGTCAGATCACAAGGTGGCACATGAATCTAGAGTTTGTTTGCAGTGGCTAGAGGCCCTGGTGTACCCATTCTCTGCTTCTTTCTTTCTCAGTCTCTTTTTCTTGTTCTTTCAAATAAATAAATAAATGCACTTGCCTATGAAGCCCAAGGACCCCGGTTCAAGGCTTGATTCCCCAGGACCCATGTTAGCCAGTTGCACAAGGGGGCGCATGCATCTGGAGTTCGTTTGCAGTGGCTGGATGCCTTGGCAAGCCCATTCTCTCTCTCTCTAACTGCCTCTTTCTCTCTCTGTCACTCTCAAATAAATAAAAATAAAATAAAATAAAATAAATTGTTTTTTGAGAACAACCCAACAGACCTGCCTTTTTAAAATTTTCATTTTGTTTTTAACTTAAAAAGTTTATTTATTATTTATTATATACTTATTTGGGAGGAAGAAAGAGGTAGATAGATAGATAGATAGATAGATAGATAGATAGATAATAGGTGATAGAGAGAGAAAGAGAAAGAGAATTGGTGTGCCAGGGCCTTCAGCCACTGCAAAGGAACTCCAGACACATGCACCACCTTGTGCATCTGGGTCATATGGGTCCTGGGAATTGAGCCTGGGTCCTTTGGCTTTGTAGGCAAGCACTCTCTCCAGCCCAGCCTGGCCTTTTTTAAAGAGAGCACAAAAGAGGGAGAGAGAGAAAGAGAGAGAGAGAGAGGAAGAGAGAGAAAATTGGTACACCAGGGCCTCTAGTCACTGTAATTGAACTCCAGAATCATGTGCAACCTTGTGTACTTGTGTTACTTGTGCATTTGGCTTACATGGGACCTGGAGAGTCAAACATGGGTCCTTGGACTTTGCATGTAAGCACCTCAACTGCTAAGCCATCTCTCCAGCCCTAACATATTAAAAAAAAAACACAAAAAAAACATTTGGTCTGCTTGTCAAAGTGCCTGAGATATTATACTTTGAGATGTATCGATGATGCATTCTGATTTTGTAATCTAGACATAATCTGTTCATATTAGGTAAACACTCAGTGAGTACCTCAACACGCATCTCTTTCTCTTTCTTCCATTCATAGACATATAAGGGCAAAGCTGGGTAGTAGAGACTGCAGGAGCAGAAACAACTTAGGGAAGTAATATAGTAAAAGAGAATGTGGGCACTAACAGTTACTAGTTGGCATTGGGCACCTTCTCTAAAACTTTTTATGGAAATGTGGGAACAGGGCCTCACATGGAAAAAGGCCTTCAGAGGAAGGCCTGATATGAATGGTGAACATGCTTGTTTCTGTTGTTAGAAGAGACATCAAGGACTCCCTTCTACTTACTCTCTGACCATCTGCAGAGGGAACTGTACCCAAGATTACAGTGACTAGCTGATAACTCTGGTAAGGGTCTTGAGTGTGTGTGGGGGGTGCGGGGGGGGGGGCAGGGGAACAACCCAATGGAAAATCGTTTTCTACTTTGTTGTCCAGTTTGATATGGTTAAACCAATGAAGAGGAGAGTGGTTGCAAGAAAAAGACATAGAAAATCCTTTCAACAAATGGGTAAAAAAATAATCCCACATTTTGCTCATTTATTTCTCCAAATGACTTAATGACAATGGCCAAATAATTCATAGCCTCTTAAGCTGCTGTCACTCCTAGCTGAAATATCTTCCAGTGCCTTCCATGCTTGCAGCAATACTCATGTTTTCCACAAAGTGCTTCTTTCTCAGTTTTGCCTACATAGTACAGTCTTCTGACCTCTTACTGTGCTTAAAATTTTCTTGGACTCATTACTCTACAGTGTTAGATTCCAAGTTCACAGGCAATTCTATCTCTAAACTGTACACCACTTATGGAGAGAGACGATGTCTTATACATTTCTAATGTTTAGTGAATTGCATGTATTGTAGTGTTTCTGAATTGAATTGACTCATTTATCTGCAATTCAGCCCCAATGATAAGTTGTCAGCCTTGAGTTGGAATGAACAGTACCAAATTATTAAAGTTGATCAAGTCTTCAGTAGAATAGCTCCACTAGAAACCATAAATTCCCTGTGAGGACAGGATAGAGAACATGCCTTGAATACATAACCCTTGATCACTGCTAGCAAGTGGGTAAGAAAGGTGAAGGGTGGTTTAAAGGATAAGAAGAGAAAATTAAAGATGAAGGAACCTGAATACTATATTTGAGACTCCAACCACGAGGGCAATTCATCACCATGTGCTTTCTGGGCCTGTGTTGTATAGTGAAGTTTTAGAGAAAAGCAACAGCAGAAAATGCTGAAGGAGAGAAGTTGTTCAGGTCATGATGTATGAGCTCCTGGAAATGACCAATACATGGGATGAGCAAAAAGGAATAATTTTTGATTTTGAGACACAAACTGTGCACATAAGGAAAATGGAGTCAGAGACCCCAGGCCCAGAGTCTAGGAAACCTGGAGCCTACTTTGAGGAAAGAAAAAAAAAAGTGAGTCTTAAACAATGTGTAACAGAAGTGAGTGAGGATCTCGAGTCTTTCCCTACCCTGTAGAAAGGCTCTTCAACAGGCAGGAATGTCCCAGGGTCCTTGCCAGGGAAATGAGACTGAGGGCGTTTGTTCAGCCAGCAGCTGATGGTTCCCCACGGCCCAGCCGTCTCTCAAGCATGTGCCTTGGCTAGCGGCAGGGTGGGGCTCTGGAGGGAGATGAAGTGCAAGCACAGAGCAAACACTTACTCCTTTGCCCCAAATGCTTCCTAAACACTCCGCAGTTGGATATCTTGTGTGTCAAGTAGATTATACCTTATGGGCTGCTGGATTATTTTCACTATCAAAAGCTTGCTTATTTCCAAGTGTGCTACTGATGTAAGTGGTATGAAACTGTGAAAGATAAAGAGACCCAGGGCAGGACCTTCATTCTCTTTCTGGGACTGATTCCTAGCCTTGCCCTTTGGCACAGTGCTCTGTTTTCCCATCTGTAAAATGGAATAATAACTCTGTTTGGACAGAGAAACCATGGGAATAGAGCCATTTTTCCCAGCCTCTCACTTTGAAGTTTATACGAATGTGTTATCATTGCTATAAATGCTCTTCCGCTCCTTTGAAGGCACAGGCGCAAACCTGGGGGCATTTCAAATACACTTAATGGACTCCATTTTTCTCCCAGCAGAATTGTAAGAAGGGTGGGAAAGGTTCTTGAGGAGGAGGAGACTACATTTGCGTGAAGGAAGAATTCAGTGGACACTGAAGAGCATTAGATCATGATAGTAAGCACAAGCCCAGAAATAACCATGCTAACCTGCTAACCACTGCCAGGAGTGCCGCCAAGGAGTCTGGCCTGACTTGTCTTTTTTTTTTTTGTTTGTTTGTTTTAACATAAAGTACTCCCTGAGAATGTTGTAACATCAGGAAAAATCTGAGTGTCGTCTGGGGCTGGAAGCTGATTCCAGAAGCATAATTTACAGTGGGATGAGGAGGTTACAAGATCCGTTGTCGATAGTCAGAAGAGGAGCTGGAAGTTGGAGAATGTGTCTCAGATGGCGTGTGTGCAGCTCCCGTGTCCTGCTTTGTGGCAAGATGGCAATTCCAAAGCAAATTCCAACTTTCCAGATGCATGCCTTCATTATTCAAGATTCAACCTCAGCACGAAACCTGTGGGTGCTTTTTCACCCTCTCTCTTTTTTTCCTCTTCCCTCTTTCTGCACTGGTTCTATTAATTTCCCCCAATGGCACGTGCAGCCCTGCACTGACGCAGCCCTTGACGATCTCCTTATTCATCTCATAGCACAGAGGCCATTTGGATGAATATATGTTCCCCATTTTCTTTGCATTATAAATTCAGTGTTGTGGGAAAAGGAGCAAAATGTAATGGCTAGGCCTCCGCAGAGAAATGTCCCTATTTGAGAAGAGGAGTTTTATAGGGGGGACAATTGACAGCCTCTCACTACAGTGGGCACATTTTTCTGTACAACTGCATCACCGCTAATGATAAATGAAGAATGCTTGATAGCTGGCTCCATTGTCTGACAGCTACAGTTTTGGCCAGAGGGCCGTGGCAGGCTTTAGACTTCTGTTCAAAATGAGTTAAACATATTAGGCATTATGAAGGCCCAGAAGCCTCAAGAATGAGTGCTGAAATGAGTGATCCGGGTAGGCTCCTGGGTACACAACTTGCAAAGCAGATGTCATTCTAATAATGTGTGATATAGAACATGCCTGGCCTAAACCCTGCTGGATGAAATATGAAGCCCCGTTGGTGATATTTAATACCATTTTATGAGGTGCCATCTTATAAAGACAATGCCGCCGTATGTGGAATGCTTAAGGTATTTTGCCAAAGGCATAGGGAGGTATCTGGAGTAAGTAGAATTTTTATTATTTTATAAGCCTTTACTTTGTAATATTTCTGTTTCCACATTATTGTGGGGCTCACTGCCCTAACCCTTTGTTGAGGAAACTTGATGAGTAGCTTGCCACTAGATTGACGGATAGCCCTTGCTGTTTCTGGAAGAAAAGACTGACTCCTACCTGCATGCACTCTTCATAAAACCCTCCAAGAGGAACACAGCTTTGCTACCAGAATTCTTCCCACAGGGACATTGAGGCTGGCATACAAAAATATTGCCATTTTCCAAGAGGGACATTTTGAAGGTTAATAGAGGATTTGTATAGACTGCAGCTACCTGAGCACACTTTCTCCTTCCTCTGCAGTTTCTCATGTTGAAAGAACATACCAGCTTCTAATTGGGGGTTCCCTTCAGGGCATATGAGGTTTGTGAATTGTAGTCAAAGCATTACTGTAGAACTTGCTCCCCTGAAAGAACTAGAAAATCTAAGTGTGTGAACAGCAATGGTCCAGGGTTGGCAGTGACTTCTGCAGGAAGTGTGTGCAACACAGACAAAGTATTGCTGGTAACAGGGTGCCCCATCTGAAAAAGTTTGTGTTCACATTTGCTGTTTAAGTATCTTCACCACACATTCCTCACTCAGCATTCCAGAAGGGGAGAGCCACAGAACAATACAAGACTGCTTGGAAGAAACCACATACTACAGTTTTGGAGTGGTGCCTGTTCTTTGTATCTGATATTCTGGCCAATGCTGTGTCTTTGAGAGTCTGTTAAGTGAAGGGTCATGTATAGTTGTGCATACAATGGATGACAAAGAGAATAATTTATTTTAATGAAGAAATATTTAGTTTTTGAGGGTTTGGACCATCTGGGGGAAATAGAAGATATACCAATAGAACAATTTATCAGTTCATATGCAAAGTAACATAACCAAGGTAACCAGATCAAACTTCAAGACAAGCTCTTTGGATAAGCCTCTATCCAACAACAAGTAGGATTAATCAGGGTTCTCTATCCACTTTAAAGTGAGAGTCCAAGGCAAACAGGCAGCATCCACAGCTCACTGGTATGTGTGGCTAAGATGATAGGATAGCTGCTTTTTATTTCCCCAGTGGGCTTTCTGCCAACACCAGTGGAGCTATTTGCTACACAGAGTTTGGTGTTTGCTTTCCAGTGGGTTTATACCAATTGTTCTTGTTCTTGCTACTGTGTGATTGAGTTAAATATTTAGTAATTGGTAGGGTATGGCTTCAAAAGAAAGGGAGTTGGCCCTCTGTTATTGTAACAAACACTTTTGGAATACCAATGCAAGCAAGACACTCAAAGAAGCATGCTGTTGAAATAGGCACATGTATGACATCAATAAAGGATCAAGACATCATTAGAATTAATAGCCCTTTACATTCAGATTGTTTTGCCAATCTCAGATTCTCCTCACTTTGAGAAAACTGAGATTAGAAATTATAGCTTGCAGAAATGGGTGTGGCTTATTGAAGCTTTTGGTTGAGATCAGCAGATAAGCAAATAATCTGCTGTTCTATGTTTTAACTTAGACTGAACATCTATGCAGCATCTAGGTAACTTAGACTGAACATCTGTGTAACATCTATGTAGATAACTTTTGGAGTTGCATGCTTGGTAGACTTTTTCCATTAGTTATCCCACAACATGTGCTTTTTGCAAAAGATAAAATTTATTCCAGTTCAAATTCTTGATGGAGCAGCAGCTAGAATGGTCACTTTCTAAGATGAGCTAGGTTTTCATTTCTATGTTTTAGGAAAGGATGGAAATTGGAAAAACACTGGTATTTGAAATGGAAGGGCAAAATGATGGAGTCAAGAATGAACACAGCTTTTTGAACGTTACAACCCATGTCTGCTACTTAGTTCAAATAACCTTGAGCAGGTTCTGTCACTTAACCTTTTCCAACCTGTTTCCTCATCTGTAAAATGAGGATAACGATATCCTTCCCATCTACCTTGCACCATTTCTCTCACTAGCAAGTGATATCATGTACAGTTTGACATCATGTATGGATATAAGTTTCTCCTGTTGTGGGTGATGCCACCCTGATAACTGACTGTCACCATTGCTTATTCAGCATGCCACACTGTCACTACTCAGGTGTCAAGGTGACTAGCAGAATGAGCCCTGTTCTCACTTTCATGGGCTTTGTTTTATTTTGGAGACCAGCTTCCTCTCTTCTTGCCCCTCACCGTTTGTGGGAATCTGGAGGAGGCTCCTCATTTCCTGCATGTATGAAATGAGGGACAGCCTACTATAATGATTTTTTGAGTTGCTTTAGATCTCTGGATGGCTTTTAAGTGGCCAGTTTCATCATATGATTTTATGTTATTATCTGATATACATTTTTTCACTATAAAATGAAGACAGTATCTAATGTTAAAATATAATTGGTTCCTTGATGTCTCCTTAAGCTACAAAGTCCTTAACTTTCTGTAATTCTATGAATTACAACAATCCTCATTTCCCTGACTCATAGACCATTGTGGTTGCTTAATTCCCCACTTGATTACCAGAGCCAAAGTAAACAAATTGTCCAAGCAATTAATTGTCTCACATATGTGTAAGAGCCAGCTTTCACCATGTGGCCTGGCCCTTTCTTCTGTGGACAATGGCTGGCTCAAGATCCATATGATAATAAATTTTTTGACAGATCTCAGGATCATTCTTTCAATGGGACTTTGGAACTCTCACACTTCTCAAGAGGAGTAAAAGAGACTAGCAGGTTGGTGATTGTCCATCTATTTGTTTGTCTGTTTAGCAAATGTAGGTTTACTGAGGATTTTACAGGGATGCAGTGAGCATGGTAGAAGTGCTATAAAGGCCCCTGAAGCCCTTTTAGGATTATAAGCATGATAATGAGGGGGGATATGAGTAAATACAAATCCCCTGATTAAATTTCTTTGCATAATATGTGATATGAATCAATATGAATATTTTTACCCATCAATTTGGGAGAAACTTTCATTTAAAATAATGAGAAAAGCCCCTGTTCCAGAGAATGCACAAGTGGGCTGAGTAGGCCAGAGCTCCTGATTCATTCCCCACCTCCCAGTTCCCTGGTCCTGGTACCTCTGTTGCCGGCTTGTGGCAAACTGGACCCTACATGTATGCTACAGAAGCAGGCCTTTTGCTCTGGTTTACTTATTGACTGGCCCCTGGGACCTCAAATCCCCGTTCCCCTGAGTCAGAGGGTACACAGGCCAGTGTAGGAACTGACCACTTGCTCCTGCCTTCCCAGCTTCCTGGCTCCTGGTTCCCCAGTCCCTGGTTCCCCTGTGCTGAAGAGTGCATGCAATTGGAATGAGTAGGACTGAACTCCCAGATTCCTACCTCTAAGTTCCCCAGGTAACCTTGATGTACTTGCAATCTCTCCAATCTATGCATCTGTGCTTATAATCCAATCCTACTCCAGTATGGTTAAAATTTAAAACAGAACACTCACTGAAGACCCTACAAGGACACGTAGATGTTTCCTGCTCAATAAAATAAGACTTTTATCCTGGGATGGGTGGTCAACAATGCAAAAAAAAAAAAAAAAAAAAAAAAAAGTCAGAAAACTGAGAGATTTTCATCAAGGATGCCTAGTCCCACAATGGAAGCCTCCAATGCAAATATTGAGAAAACAACAGAAATTGAATCCCAAAATGAAAACACAACAATCTGTGTAACCCTGATCAAGAGAATTGCTGAACTAGCCAGGCGTGGTGGCACACGCCTTTAATCCCAGCACTCGGGAGGCAGAGGTAGGAGGATCACCATGAGTTCAAGGCCACCCTGAAAGGACAGAGTTAATTCCATGTCAGCCTGGACCAGAGTGAGACCCTATCTCGAAAAACCAAAAAAAAAAAAAAAAAAAAAAAAAAAAGAGAATTGCTGAACTGGAAGCAAATGATCAAGAAACCAACAATCACATAAATGAAATTGACTAGAATCTTCTCTTAGAGCACAACACGTTTGTCACTAGATTTAACTTAAGTGAAGAAAACCAGAGTGGTCTCAAAAGAGAGATAAAAATAATTGAAGGTGAGTCATGAAAGAGAGAATCTTAATAACCAGCTGATTAAGGTTAATGAAGACATGATCAAATGCAAGAATGAATTACAAGAAGATTCAAGAAAATCAAACCTTGAAATGAAATCATACCCCACAAATTAGACAGACACAATGCAAAAAAACACGACAGAAAACCAAACTCAAAAAGTTCTTTTAAAAACATCTCTAGAACCCTTCACTAACAAAATCACTCATGTGGAGGACAGAACCTCTGAACTGGAAGATAAGACAGAACAAGTTGATTGGGAGTCTAAAAACTTTGCTAAGTTCAAAAATTATGCAAACAGTATGAGGGAAGTGTGGGATACCCTGAAATGACCAAACATCTGGATCATGTGTATACCAGAAGGGGAAGAAATCTAGGCCAGAGGCATACTGAATATATTCAACAAAATTATTGAAGAACATTTGCCCAATCTTGCAAAAGACAGGCCCATCCAGATATAAGAAACTCACAGAACACCATACAGACAGGACCAAAGAAGAAACTATCCAAGGCACATCATAGTTAAAAATCTTAACTGTGAAAATGAAGAGAGAGTGCTAAAAGTAGGAAAAGAGAAACAACTCACTACATACAAAAGCAATCCCATCAGAATTACCTCACATTTCTCACTGGAAACCCCAAAGGCCAAGGGTACTTGGAATGGAACACTTCAAAGTCTAAAAAACTATGGCTTCCAACCCAAACTACTGTACCTACTGAAAGTAACTTTGTAATCAATGGTGAAAGAAAAAAAATTCCATGAAAAAAGTCAGTTCTAGAATTATATGAACACAAAGCCAAACCTACAGAGACTACCTTAGAGAATACTCCACACATAAGAGTCAAACAACCAAGGCCTATAAGAAGAGGATCACAATAACCAAAACTAGAGCAGGCTCTAAAAACCATGAAGCCCAAGAAAGCACCAAACCCCATAAAGCACTCCATCATGGCAGGGATTAAATTGAACCTCACAGTTATAACCTTAAATATTAATGGTCTGAACTCACCCATCTCAAGACACAAATTAACAGGGCAAATCAGAAAATAGACCCTTCTATCTGCTGTCTTCAAGAAACCCACATCACCACTAAAGACAAATACCTTCTCAGAGTGAAAGGATGGAAAATGATATTCTAGGCAAATGGAAATAAGAAACAAGCAGGTGTTGATATAATAATATCTGACAAAATAGACTTCAAACCAAAAGTAATCAAAAGGACAAAGAAAGCCACTTCTTACCAAAGGAAATATCCAAAATGAGGACATCCCAATCACAAATCTATATGCACCAAACACACGTACACTACAGTTTATAAAACAAAACCTACTTGACAACAAAACAGAAATAAACACCAACACCATTACAGTTGGGGAATGAAATACTCTACTATCATCAATGGACAGACAGATCATCCAAGCAGAAAATCAACAGGGAAATAATATAGCTGAATAGCAACCATAGATCAACTAAACTTAATGGACATCTATAGAATATTCCACCCAATTTCTACAGAATATACATTCTTCTCAGCAGTCCAGTGAACCTTCTCCAAAATAGATCATATATCATACCATAAGGTATGCCTCCATAAATTCAGGAAAATTGACATAACTTCCTGTATCATATCAGATGAAAATGTTTAAAGCTAGAAATTAACAAGAGACACACCAGGAACTCCACCAGCTCAAGGAGACTGAACAACACAATATTAAACAATGAATGGGTCGTGGAAGAAATAAAAAAAGAAACAGTAACATTTCTAGAACTTAATGAAAATAAAAACACAACTTACCAAAACTTATGGGACAAAATGAAGGCAGTCCTAAAGGGAAAATTCATAGGGCTAAATGCCATCCTAAAAAAGACAGAGAGATTCCAAATTAACAACCCAGCCATCCACCTAAGGGCATTGGAACAGCAAAAAGAATCCAACCCTAAGCACTCCAGATGAAAAGAAATAATCAAGATTAGAGCAGAAATTAATGAATTGGAAACTAAGAAGACAATTAAGAAAATCAATGGAATGATGTGTTGATTCTTTGACAAAATAAAGAAAATTGATAAATCCTAGGCCAGATTAATCAAGCTAAAAAGTGGACAAGTCTCAAATTAATAAAATCAGAAATGAAAAGAGAGAGGACAAAACAGACATCAATGAAATTGGAATAATAATGAGGGTATACTTTCACAACATCTTCTCCAAAAAATTGCATAATCTAGAAGAAATGGGTAAATTCCTAGACACATACTACCTACCAAAACTAAACTCAGAGCAGATTAATCTCCTAAACAAGCCTATCACATCCATCAAGATTGAAAAGGTAATCAATAACCACCCCCAAAGAAAAATCCAGGACTGGATGGCTTCTCAGCCAAATTCTATCAAACCTTCATTGAAGAACTGAAACCAATTTTTCTCAAACTGCTACATAATTGGAAAACAGGGAATGCTCCTCAACTCCTTTTAAGAGGCTGACATTGTCCTATACAAAAATCAGACTGAGAGATAACAAAAGAAAACTATAGGCCTAAATCCCTGATGAACTTAGATGCAAAGATCCTGAACAAAATCCTCTCAAACTGAATTCAGCAACATATCAAAAGTATTATCCACCTTGGTCAAGTGGTATTCATCCTAGGGATCCAGGGATGGTTCAACATATGGAAATCAGTGAGTGTAATATACCACATAAATAAACCTAATCACAAGAACCACATGACCATTTCAATTCATGCAGAGAAGACCTTTGACAAAATACATCACTTCATGATCAAAACACTGGAGAGAATAAGCATGAATGGTTTATATCTCAACACAGTAAATGTTAAAGCACCTAAAACCCAAATAATACTTAATGGGGAAAGGCTCAAGGAGTTCCTATTGATATTGGGAATAAGACAGGGTTGCTACTGTCACCACTGCTCTTCAACATAGTGCTAGAAGTCCTAGCTCAAGTGTGGTGGTTTGCTTCAGGTGTCCCCCATAAACTTAGCTGTTCTGAACACTAGGTTCCCAGCTGAAGGAGGGTTGGGACTTAACACCTCCTGGAGGCAGCGTATTGTTGGGGACGGGCTTATGGGTATAATAGCCAGTTTCTCCTTGCCAGTGTTTGGCACACTCTCCTGTTGCTATTGTCCACTTTATGTGGGCCAGGGGGTGATGTCAACTCTCTGCTCATGCCATCATTTTCCCTGCCATCATGGAGCTTCCCCTCAAGCCTGTAAGCCAAAATAAGCCTCTTTTTCCCACAAGCTGCTCTTGGCTGGGTGATTTCTAGCAGCAATGTGAACCTGACTGCAACACCAAGCAACAAGATAGCAGAAAGAGATAAAAGGGATACAAATTGGAAAGGAAGAAATCAAATTAGCCCTATTTGCAGATGTCATGATCCTATACATAAATGATCAATTGTCTCTACCTCAAAATATCTAAAGCTAATTAATTCCTTCAGCAATGTGGCAGGCTACAAAATCGTCACACAAAAATCAGTAACCCTGGGGCTGGATAGATTGCTTAGTGGTTAAGGTACTTGCCTGCAAAGTCATAGTACCCAGGTTCTATTCCCCAGGACCCACATAAGCCAGATGCACAAGGCAGTGCATGCATCTGGAGTTCATTTGCAGTGGCTACAAGCCCTGGTATACCCATTTTCTATCTGCCTCTCTCTCTCTCTCTCAAAAATAAGTAAAATAAAAAATATTTAACAAAATCAATGGCCTCTCTATGTGCATTATAAATATAAAAACACTCATAAAGAAATTGAGGAAGACTTGAGAACATGGAAGGAACTCCTATGCTCCTGGATAGGTAGAATTAATATTGTGAAAATGACAATGTGACCAAAAGCAATATACATATTTAATGCAGTACCAATAAAAATTCCAACCTCATTTTTCATAGCAACAAAAAAAATCTCTGAGTTCATATGGAATGACAGCAGATATCAGATACCCAAACATATCCTCAGGAAAAGAAACATGTCTGGAGGTATCACATACCTGATCTAAAGGTAAACTATAAAGCCATACTAACAAAGATAGCATGGTACTGGTATACAAACAAAAATATAGACCAATGGAACATAATTGTAAACATGTACTTTAGGTCAAGTACCTATTGCTACTTTATCTTTAACAAAATGCCAATAATGTACACTGGAGAAAAGATGGCATCTTCTACAAATGGTGCTGGACAAATTGGATAACCACATGTAGAAAAATGAAATTAGACCCACTCATCTCATCATACACAAAAATCAATTCCAAATGGATTAGAGGCCTCAATATAAGACCTGAAACTCTTCAAGTACTGGAAGAAAAAATAAGAATGCTCCATGACATAGGAATGGGGAATGACATACTGAACAATACCCCAGTAGGCCAGGAAATTAAACAATTCATCAACCAGTGGGATCTCATGAAGCTAAAAATCTTTTGCACAGACAAACATACCATAAGCAGAGACAATATATTATCCAAAGAATATGAGAAAATTTTCAACAGCTATACCACAGACAGAGGCCTAAATCTAGAATCTACAAAGAACTCAAAAAACTAAACAATGAAAAATCAAACAACCCACTCAAAAAATGGGGAAGAGAACTGAATAGTGGAAAGGAATAAAAGTGGCTAACACACACTTAAGAAAATGTTCAACATCCCTAACCATCAGAGAAATTCAAATTAAAACAACTATGAGTTCCATCTTACTCCAGTAAGGATGGTGATCATTAAAAAGTTAAACAATAACAGATGTTGGCAAGGATGTGGGGAAAGAAGAACCCTCATTCACTGTTGGTGGGAATGCAAACTTGTACAACCACTATGGAAATCAATATGGAGATTCCTGAGAAGGATGACTATAGAACTTCCAAGAGACCCAGTTTCCCCCTTACTGTGCATTTACCCTAAATGTCCCATGCTTCACCACAGAGTTATTTGCTATACCATGTTTATAGCTGCTCAATTCATAATAGCTAAGACCTGGAATCCATCCAGGTGCCCACCATTGGAAGAATGGATAACTAAGTTGTCATACATACATACAATGGAATTCTACTCAGCAGTAAGAAAAAATTATACAACAAAATTTGTAGGAAAGTGGATGGATTTAGAACAGATCATACTCAGCAAACACACACAACCACAGAAAGACAAACACCCTATGTTCTCACTCATCTGTGGTTCCTAACCTGGATCAACTTGAATTGCTGGCATACCGGATAGGCAACTTGAGGCCCAGACAATAGGGATGGAAGGATTTGGGAGGAGGGGAATAGGAGAGTGTGGGGAAATAAACACAAAACTAAACCCAAAATGAGCTGGTACCATAGAAACCTCCTTTAAGGTAGACTAAAAGATACAACCCTCAACAGGAGTATAGGAGGAGTACCCAAAAAGAAGGGCCCTGGAGAGGGTGGAATGAAGTGTAACCTTAAAAAGTTTGGCTCTGACCTATAACTTGCAGTACCAGAAATAGGTGCTACCCATATTGAGCTGTTGATCAGGAGACCTACAAGGTCCCCAAAATAGGATAGGCTTCTGTCAGAGCACTTGATTATCTACCTGTGGTAAAATATAAGACCCTATTGTTGAAGACACCATATGCTGCTGACTCAGAACATGGAGAGACCTGGCTGGAATCTGGAAGAGAGTCAGTCCCCAGAAAGTTAGCCTGTCTAGTGCTGGAAAGCACTGCATGAGCTACTGGGGAAAAGTAGCCAACAATGGTGTTAACAAGCAGGGGTCTAAGCTACTCAGAAGCAGCCAGCCTGACAAGAAGAACACACCAGCGCAGTAGTGGCACACAGCCTTGGTGGGTATCCAATGGCTTTCTGATTGGTTAAGAGATCCACTTAGTGAAAAGGAAACCATATCTGGAACTGGGAACCAAGTCTGAATACCGTGGAGACAAAGATCATGCTCTTCAATGTCAAGCTGTCACTAGCCTTTGGCTAAAGGAGGGGCTATATCCATCAGAGTCTCCCTAAATTAATAATGTTTATCCAATTTAAGCTATGCTGACTTCATACTCTTGGAAAATCTGTTTTTCTTTTTCAGAAAGTAGCAACACCCATGGAGATAAACCACCCCTCACATCTCAATCAAGGCTGAGGTGAAACCACAGAAGAATTGGGGAGATGAGCAAGAGTGCTGCTTCCTTGGTGAGACTGACCATCAGTGCTAGGGTGAAGGCGACACATGTGGAGGATACTCAACACATATCAAAGCAGAAATCAAGAATATCCTGAGAGCTCATCACTTAAGTAAACTTAAAACATACCTATGGGCTCAAGGAATTTTGTGAAAGAGGGGACAGAAAGATTATAAGAACCACAGGTTGTGTATTGCTTCACCCCAATAACTGACTGCTGTTCCCACAATGCATAACCCACAACCCCATGGGGAATACCAGCAACCTTGCTGAGGAAAGCCCCCTGTGGAGTGGGGTAGAGATGAGGGAAAAAATGCTACTAACACATGCTGTATCCATACAAAGTATGTTCTTAATAAGAAGAAGAAAAAATGAGAGAAGATATTACTAGATGTTATTTTAGAGGATCTCTTTTTCTTAGCAAAGGTATTTAAAAATTAGATTATTTCTTCCTTGATATATGTTTACTGGAAATTCCTCAGGTTGTTCCTTCAAGGGATTTACTATGTGCTGTGATCATAGCCTCTCTGTTACTAGTCCATTTCCGGGTTAGATAGCTTTGTTCAAAACTACCCTGTGCAATGAAGAGCACTTCACCCGGAAAGAGTATCAACTTGATATTTCCTACTCCAGACAATTAGGTGAGACTGAAACCTTTGCCTAAACTCTGTCCCTTGACTTCTGTGATTTACATTTCATTATGATTTAAAGAATCAAAGGACCATTTGTAATTATCACAGACTTCTGGAACACTTTTGAGCACTGCCCCTAAGCAGAGTGCACTCTTCATGTGTGTTCTGTTACTTTTAAGGGAACCCAGGAGTCTCTGCAGTTGCATCTGCATATGTAATAGTAGTATGGAAGAGTTGTCCTGCTTTCTGGCCAGACTGATTTACATATGCCTATGTTGAAAGACTCATCTTCCCCCATCAAGGTACAAATTTTACCAGCAAGGTCAGATAACAGAATAATTCAGATAAACATATATTTTGGTCACTGAATAGTTACAACCAAGAATATTCATCATAAATGTTTGAGAATTGAATAAACATGTTTTGGAAAAATTAGGGAATAAAAATATTATTAGATACATACTATTGTGAATACCTTGAAGCCAAAGATATCCATTATGAACATATATAAGGAAAACAAAACCTTAGAGGTAAGCTGTAAAGCCAATATCTATTGAATCAGAGAAAAGAGAAATAAAATCCTGTATAGAGATGGAATGGCTTGTGTGCTCATAAATACCTGGCTATAAGTTGAGTCACTATGGATGGAAGTCTATACAAATGATATTTAGTAGAGGAGGAATCAATAACGTAAACCAGTAGAAAAACTGCAAGTAAAGATTATTCAGGATATTCAGTATCTTCAAGGGGAGAAAGAGTCTCAGCCTGGAAACATACATTCAAAGTGAGGTCAAGATGAGTACGCCTAGCACCTAAGATTCCAGCTACCCCATAGTGTGTCTGTGTTCTGATTTCTACTGATTTCTGATAGGTTCTCTTTACCATGAGGCTCCAGCTTTGGCAGGACAGTAGCTAGGCAACCAGACTCAGGGAATTGGTCTTGCAGATGATCTATGCCATTACAGATATATAAATGGAACCCTCAAATTTTATGTGTCTTATTTATTTATTTATTATTTATAGAAAAGAGAAAGAGGGGGAGAGAGAGAGAGAGAGAATAGGCATGCCAGGGCCTATAGCCATTGCAAATGAACTTGTGGCATCTGGCTTACATGGGTCCTAGGAAATTGAACCTGGGTCCTTTGCCTTTGTAGGAAAATGCCTTAACTACTAAGCCATCTCTTATGCAAGTCTCTTAAGCTTGGCTTTTATGAGTCTTCCAGGTACAGGGGGACTGTTCTGGAAGTACAGACAAATGAGGTTCCAGAAGTTGTCAGAAGCATACACCAGGTCCCTTTGGAGGCAAGCATAGTAAGGAAGAAAATGTGAGAACTCATGGAGGATATCTTCCTAGGCCCTCTTCAGTCTTTGGTATATCTTCTCTGTTACAGGCAAAGTGAATACTGGTAAGTAAGTCACATCTCTCAGGGTCTCCTTGACTCTGTTTTACCACAGTATCAAAAGCTCTCTTGAATCCTCAGTCAGCTTAACATCATTAACTTTGTTGTATGTCATACTTGGACCTAGAGCACTAGGGTTAGGCTTAGGTTTAGCCTTGGTTTTCTTTTCTCCTCTTTATTTCTTCAAACACTTAAAAATTGAGGTTTAATATACATACAATAAAGACACATGTTTAGGACATGCAATTTGATCAGTTTTGAGATATTTATATACTCATAAAACTTATAAGATAATAGAAATATTTACTATTGCTCAAAGACTCCTTATAATACCTTTCAATTTCTACCTATCCCATTCATTGGTTTTGTGCACTAGTCTGTATTTTAACCATATTTTTGCACTAGTAACTGTTAATCATTTTAGCCTCCTTCATTCAAATTGCCTAAGTGGACTTTTCTGGTGTCAGCATTTTACTTCATGCTCTAAGAATTTTTCATTAATAGTGACATTCTCAACTGGAGAATATCACCTCTAGATTAATTAATTAATTATAGATTAATATCAACTTACCATGTTTCCTACTTTCCTGGTAGATGCACTGAATTTCATATACCTACTAGATGGTCCACCTTTTAGCTGCTGCACCCTTGACACCAGCCCACCACCAACTAGTTTCTGCCTGTTGGTGGATGCCAGACTCTGTATGGCAAATATAAGCATTGCTGCTACATCACTATCCATTCCTGGTAATGCTTGGGGTCTAGTTGGTGGTGTTTTCCCATTGTCTGATTCTGGATGTGCCCGGAGACTAGCTTGAAAACACTGACCTAAACACTTTTAACTTCAGTCATCCTGGAGCTAATTCATCCCATTGTCAGTTGAACTCACCACAACTACAATGACATTAACTATTAAATAAAACAAGTTATTTTGGTTATTTCTTAATTCTAAAAGGTCCTTGGAATTGTAAATTAGGTCACTCAGCACCATCATGGATGCTATTGGCCTAAAGAGTCACTGGTTACAAAATAATTTAGGATTATTAAAAAAGCATAAGTTATGTTGAAAACTATCTCTCTAATGAGGAGGACAATAGAAGGAGGAAGGTTGTTGCAAAAGCTATAGATCTAGTTTCAGGAAAGTCACCGTGGCCTTCTCTTTATTAATACTTGAGTACTGCAATGTTGTTTTTTTTTTTAACTTAGAGTTTCCCAAAGTACACAAATTATTATAGCTTCTCCATCTTTATCTTCACCAGCATCAAAAGTGAGAAATTAAATAAGATATTTGATTCATTTCTCTAACATTTATTAAATCATCACCAAGACCAAGCATGGGTTACTTGGTGCTCAGACCTAACTGGCTGAGGCCATCTCTTCTCTCAAGTTCCCTATAGCTCAGATGACAGGAAGGAAACGTTTTCTACTGTAATATCAGAATTTACCTTGGAGACTCTTTCTCAGACCTAGAGTCCATGTGCTTAGGAAACATTTGTTGCCTTAGCTAATCTCCCAGGCTCAACCTTAGAACCATCTTAAGACAATATATGCTAAATTGTCCTAAGTCTGGAAGTGTTTCTGGAACCTAGATGTTTGACTAGTGGTGATGGCAAGCCCACTCTCTATAAAGTATTCACCCTGCTCATTATACTCTGATTAGATAGTGGGGCATGTTCTGCTGTGGACAATGGGAAATAGCAGTGTCTCATCTGTAAGTGTCACTCACTGAGTCTGCACATCCCAATAGCTCTTTGCAATAAAATGAAGTCAGAGTGCTAATTTTTTTCTGCAGATCTTCTGGAAGAGTCATTGAATTTTTGATCCTTGAAAATGTTTTTATTTTAAGAAACAGAATCCTAAAGAAAGCATCAAGCCAACAGGACAACTAAGGTACCTATATCTAGGAAAGTTCCTCCTCCAATTGAGGGGGAGGGTATAATATTTACAAAGAATTATCCTTATGCCCTTAAATAGTCTCAGGTCTATTGTTTGTAGGTAGTGGCTTTAGTCATATATTTATTTTCTAGTACCTTTATTTATAATTCTAGCCAATGCTGCACCCAGATACCTTAAAATATCTCAAAATTCTTAGTGTATTCCTAAAATTTAATTAATTTCAATTGATACATTTGATATTCTGATTCATATATAATATCATATAGATATGCCAGAAAAATGTTTGACTTCAGCATACTAGAATGATTGAGAATGCCAATTGTAGAGTGTGGTGATGATATCTGACCTACATGTGGTCTCCAACCAGTTCATACAGTCCTTTGAAGATCAGTGAACTTTGTAAAAGTGTCTGTCATGCAGTAAATTATAAAACTTAGCTAGACCTCTTTTATTCCTGTCTTTGATAGAATTATTGATATATGTGTATGTTCTGTGTGCATGTTTTGGAGGGAGATGTGTGGAGAATAGAGGAAAAGGGTTATTTATGGTCCAGATTGTCCCTATAGCTGATAATATTGAGTCAGTGATATGTTTGTTATAGACAGGTAAATGAATTTAAAATTGTTAATCTGACATGCAATTAAATTCCTTTTTCTTTTTAAGTTCTTCCTTCAAACAGAATTTTAGGAACATTGGGTGACAATACTACTTAAGGAAGCAGTATGGTAGTATCTCCTTAGAACAGGAAACAAATAAAGCTAATATAATCATCTGTACAAATGCACTTAGGTAGAAATCATCATATTGTGTTACTTATTTCATCATTCATTCAATGCCTTTTTATACTGAGTATATGCCAGACATTATAACCATTAGAGGCATAAACATGAACTCTACAAGTCCTCTTCTTACAATATAGTTGATAACTAATCTTTCTTTGAAACAATGAGCTGCTAGCACAGAAGCCCCCAGCCACAAGCTGGGTTCAGTAAGTTTTTATTAAACAAAATCACTGTTTCTGTTTCCCAGAGTGTGCTATATGGAACACTAGCCTGAGTGTATCTCGAAACACACACACACACACACACACACACGCATACACAGAAAAGGAGAAATGAAATCTGTTTGGAAAGTATTGTTAAGTTACTACCTTTCTCTCTTGAGGATTCAAAAAGTAGCCATATATGTGTGACTACAAATTTTACTGAATACTGGCTAATTTAGTATTTCCAAATCTTATTTAATCAGGGTATCTTTTTTTTTAAGTAAACCTAACAACTTTTATAGAACTCATGTTAGGGTATACAAGATTAAGTGAAAGTAGAAGTCAGTGTTCTGAAGAGCTCTAATGGTTTGGAGAAGTCATGGTAGCCTTAGGTTCCTTCCCTGACTTTACAAACAGAAACACTGCTCCTTAGAGGCCTCATTACTTGTGCCTTCTACACTCAGTGCAGTAGAAAATTTTTGGCTCAGTAGCATTGGTAATATTGGCACAAATGTTTAATGCACATAATATACATGCACACATGTATATATACTTTGTAAAGTGAAATACTAGTCAACTCCAAAACCAGTCTTAAAAACTGTTCATTTCCCTACAAATATAGCTTTTACAGTATCACAAATGCTACCAGTAAATCTAGGTACATTTCCATCTTAGATCACTTGGATAATTTTTGTCTTATGAAACACAGAAGTAGAATTTTTTTTTTTTTTTTTTTTGGTTTTTCGAGGTAGGGTCTCACTCTTGCCCAGGCTGACCTGGAATTCACTATGGAGTCTCAGGGTGGCCTCGAACTCACGGCGATCCTCCTACCTCTGCCTCCCGAGTGCTGGGATTAAAGGCGTGCGCCACCACGCCCGGCACATAAGTAGAATTTAATGACAAAGCTCAAATAATACTTGTCCTCACATTACCTCTACTTATCAGCTTCCATTTCCACTGATGGGGGTTCCTTCAATGCTTAAGAACTATAAATGAATGATAATTGAAGAAAAATGAGAGAACATGCTCCTCTGAGGCTGGGCACTATTGCCAAATAAAACACAGGTGAAAAATAGAACACAACGACTAGAAGAAGAAGAGGCTGACTGCGTGGCATTGCATGCCTGCGAGGAGCAGCATGGTTCCTTGTCTGCTGCATGCTTCCTCAGCAAGGGCTCACATGCCATGTGCTGGCTTCTGTGTTAGTTATTTTACTTATACAGGTATTTCATTGAAACAAGACTTTTGGTTTTGGCTGCTAAAGTTGACTTCATTCCCTTACCACTGTGATTCAGATTTCTTTCATGTACAGCCCTTGTTTCAGGCTCTATGAGATCCCCCTCCCCTTTTTTCCCTTGTTCCTTCTGGATAATGTCACCACCATCACATAGAAATAGGAGATTAAAAAATGTAAATTTTATAAACAGAAATCAAAGGTCCTAAATCCTTAGCAAAGAAAAGCTAACATAAGTAAGAACATTAAAAAACATACATAAATAGTGCTTCCAGGCTGGATATGTTAAATAATTCAACAGTTAAGTCATAAGCGTTCTTAAACTTAAGTATAAAAATGCCCTTGACAATATTTCACAGCTATGCATTTCTTTAAAATATTTAGCATTCTCATTAAAGAGAATGACTTTAGTTTATATATTAGTTACACTCCTGCTTGTTAATATGAAGGAATTTAAGAGCAAAAAGCATTCTTATGTATATAAGCAAAAGGCAATTTACATACAAGTTGGACAACTATTCACTTTTTATTCATTTCAGGATCATCATCATCTACATATAGCTATACAGTATTTAAACAAATTTGTTCCTTAATGTGCAATATTAATATTCGCTGCCCCAAAGTGCCATTTGCTAATGCCATTGTGAAGACAGGTTCCTTCAAAGCTACAAGAAAGTCTTTGCTTTAGAAAGACTTAATGAACCTTGCACTTTTTGGAATACTACATACTATAATGTCTATTACATATTCATTGCTCGAATGGAAGACTTCCTTTAACTCTGCAATTCCTGGTCTAGTTCTCTGTAAAACATTGTCAAAAGTCACCAGAGAGTTCTGTGTAAAATTGTGACTCTTGATAGCAGGATGTAATAGTGAGGTTTAGAGTAGAGAAGCCAGGAGTCTATCACCCCACAGGGAGATGTTCTGACAGACAAATGGATGGATAATACAATTTTTTGACATAATGGGATGAAAAAGTTTATGCCAGAAAGAACTGAATTAAAGTTATTACTTTAAAAGAAAGTCTGAAGTTTGAAATCATCAGAATTTCCAATGTGGGATTCATTTTCCTGCTTATATGCAGAAAAGATTTTAGAGCAGAGATGCTGTCAGGTGATTTATAGAGTTACTAACAAGGCCGCCAGAAAATGTTACTTACCTCTTTGTAAATATCCACAATAAGGAACACAGTGGTTTTTTTCTCATATTTTTAATACAGAAAATCTAACAATGTTAGTTCCTTCTTTCATCAAGCACAGGGCATTGTGCCTTCCCTATTACCTCTCTGGTTTCTTTGCATGGGTCATAGTATTGGCTGGTTCTTTCCTGCATGAGTATCAGTGGGTCACAGCTTGTCTCTTCATCTTTACATTTCAGTGTACCCCAGAAAGGGATAAGTGACATTAGTGGGGAGAAAAATTAAAGGAGGTACTCAGTGTCATCAAGTGAGTACCTTTTTAATTACGCACTCTAGTTGCTGCATTTGTTTCCCTTTACCTTGGCCTTGGTGCCAGCCTGGAACATAGTAAGAGTTCAGTCTATACCTAGTGAAAGTCACAGTGCCCTCTTGGATGAGTAAATATTATGAGATAGGGTAACATGTCTCTGTCCCAGGCTCACTTCAGACTCTCTATTATAGCCAAGCATAATCTTGCATTTCTGATCCTCCTGACTCCACCTCCCCAGTGCTAGGATTACAAGTATATGCCACCACACTGGGTTTTATGTGGTACTGAGAATTCAACCGAGGGAGTTGTACATGCTAAGAAATATTCTACCAGCTAAACTTTATTCCCAGCCCCAAGTATATATTTTAATAAAAATTATTTATATATGTATAGAGGAGAGATGGCTTAGAGGTTAAGCGCTTGCCTGTGAGCCTAAGGACCCCGGCTTGAGGCTCAATTCCCCAGGACCCACGTTAGCCAGATGCACAAGGGGGCGCACGCATCTGGAGTTCGTTTGCAGTGGCTGGATGCCCTGGTGTGCCCATTCTCTCTCTGCCTCTTTCTCCCTCTGTCTGTGGTCACTCTCAAATAAATAAATAAAAATAAAAAACAAAAAATTGAAAAAATAAATAAAAGCATATATGGAGGTAAGCAACTATCACCATAATTTTTTGAGACAAATTTTTATGTACCTCAGACTGGCCTTGAACTTCCTACATAGATGTGGATAACTTTCAACTTCTTATCCTTCTGCCTCTGCTTCCGAGTTCTAGGATTGCAGTCATGCTCCACCACTCTTGGTTTATGCAGTGATGGGATCAACCCAAGACTTCATTCATATTGGGTGAGCAATCTACCAACTTAGCTATATTTCAACCCTAGAAGTCAGCTTTATTTAATTTCACAGGAAAAGGGAATCACTGGGCTTCCAAAATGGTAAACACTTTCCACTCCAGGATCAAAAGGTAGAAATATCATGATCTGATGTTGATTTCCAGGTGATGCCAATTTTTTAAAGAAATAATATCTTACAATTCTATAAAATTAAATATTTAGAATTCTGAACATTAAGAAAAAATAATAAAAGCTGAGGGTATAGCTCATAATAGACATTTGCCTATCCTGCATGAGCCATTCTGTATTCAATCTCTAGCACTGCAAACTTTTTTAAAAAAATGAAACAGCAAGGGCTGACAAGATGGCTCAGCTGTTAAGGCATTTGCCCGCAATGCCTAAGGACCCAGGAAGAAGTCCCCAGTACCCCCATAAAGTCCTATGCACAAGGTGACAAATACATCTGGAGTTTTTTTCTCCGTGGCTAGAGGCCCTGGCATGCCTATTCTCCCTCTCTGTCTCTCTCTGCCTCTTACTCTCTCTCTCTCTCATAAATAAATAAATAAAATATTTTAAAAAGAACCAGTAAACTACTAACTTATTACTTAGTGTGATGGAGCAAATAATTAATTCCAGTACTTGGGATGCTGAGGCAGGAGGATTGTGCATTAGAGGCCAACCAGGGTTACAGAGTGAGACTCAGTCACAAAAAAAAGAAGGGCTGGGAGTGTGGCTCAGATAGGAGCACTTCTGTACAAGCAATAGAGCCTAAAAGGATTTAAATCATTGGCTTAGATTCCCCAGGATCCATGTAAACACCTGGGCATGCAAATCTTACTTGAGTTTCAGGGAATATCAGTTTATTTCATAATAGGACACTTAAGAAAAACATGTTATAATCAGGAATACCTTCCTGAAAATTAAATGGTAATACTAAACATCCAGTAGTGGCCTGTATTGTTTTATGAAACATATTCTTCAATGTTACCAAATTTGATATGACCGAATAGGTGCAATATTGCCATGTCTGCTCTGGGGAAAACGAGCTGCTCTGTAATTGGACTGGAGGCCCACTCTATGGGAGGGAATACATGCCTAATACTGAAAATCTAATCAAAAGCCTATGGCAATGGAGGTCATGAGCCTTAGGGGTATAAGGCCTGCTCTTATCTGGCTAATTGCATATATTATTCTCACCAAACTGCCCTGAAAGCACTACACTTAATGTTAATATTCATATATTAATGCTACTCTCACTTTTTGTTAGAGACGCCTCTCTTTTCTGATGGCGGTGACCACTGGAATGACCCAAAAGGCAACATAGTGCTGAGAAGAAGTGACAGAGAAGTGTCCAGCACTGAAACATCTCTATCACACCCTCCAAGGCTCAGGGTCCATTGCAGAAGAGGTGGTGGAAAGAATGTAAGAGCCAAAGGAAGGGTACCACTCCTTACAGGGCGACTGTCCATACATAAATTGGCCTTGATATCCATGACCTCTCAGTGCCTAGCAATACCTTCATAGGACCCTCATAATAAGTAAGAGGAAAAGATGATGACATCAAATGAAAGAGACTAATGGAGATAGGGAGGAGATGTGATGGAGAATGGAGTTGTGGAGGGGAAAGAGGGGAGGGAATGGAATTATCATGGTTTATTGTCTATAAGTATAGATGTTGTCAATAAAAAATAATTGGGCTGGAGGGATGGCTTAGCTCGTTAGGTGCTTGTCAGCAAAGCCAAAGGAACCAGGTTTGATTCCCTGAGACCCTCATAACCAGATGCATAAGGTAGAGCATGTGTCTGGTGTGCCCATTCTCTCTGTTTCACTCTCTTTCTTTCTCTCTCTCTCTCTGCCTCTTTCAAATAAATAAATAAATAAACAAAGAATTAAGCTGGGCATGGTGGTGCACTCCTTTAATCCCAGTGCTAGGGAGGCAGAGGTAGGAGAATTGCCATTTGAGGACACACTGAGAATACAGAGTGTATTCCAGGTCAGCCAGAGCTAGAGTGAGACCCTACCTCGAAAAAAAAAAAAACAAATAAAATAAAAATTAATTTAAGGCAGGCATGGTGGCACACATCTTTAATCCCAGCACTCAGGAGGCAGAGGTAGGAAGATCATTGTAAATTTGAGGCCACCATGAGACTACATAATGAATTCCAGGTCAGCCTGGAAGACACCACTTTGAAAAAAAACGTTTTAATTAATTAATTAATTAATTTGCAAGAAGAGAGAGAAAGAGAGAGAGAATAGTCATGCCAGGTTCTCCTGTCACTGCAAATGAACTCCAGATGTATTTGCCACTCTGTGCATCTGGTTTTATGTGGGTACTGGGGAAAGGAAATCTGGTCATTAGGCTTTGCAGAAAAGCGCCTCAACCACTGAGCAATCTCTCCAGCATGACTACCCATTTTCACACAAAATGGAGAGAACATTCCCTTCCTGCTACCATTTAAGTGCACCAAAAATCATATCACACAACTGGAGCCATCATGGAGGTGTTCCATGCCAAGAGCTGCAGGCCCAGTTTGATACTTTAATTTCATGTGTTTGCATTAGCACATAATATCTATTAAAGTACTTCTGGGGTTCATTTGATGCTTTCTGGGGTACCTTCCTGGTTTAAGGCCATAGCTTGTCTGAATAGAATCTATACCAATATGTGTGAATACTGAAGAATAGGCAACCTAACATAAACTAATTCTGTGTAGAAAAAAATGCCATAATTTTCTAATTATGGAAAGTACAAAAGCTACTATTTTTAATCATTCCACTGGAGTCTTGAAAAGGCTTGGACTGGACAAGCCAGCAGCTACCACTGAACGGCACTGAGCATCTACTCGGCCTGCAGAACAGACTGACATGTTGCTCCATAATGCATTGGTTAAATTTGGATGGCATTTATTGGGAAATAATCCAATCCTGACCTGCCAAAGTCCTATTCAAAAGCACTTGTGCCCAGTGTCAGTCATTTACCCTCAAACACTTCATTGAACATACTCTCTGGGATGGCTTTCAGCCACACTAACACCTCAAATGCAGCAAACAATGCTGTGAGACTTGGGAGAGAGACACACATATGACCATGCCACAGTGAAGCATCAAAAGGCAGTAACACCACTGGGAAGGGATTGCCAAGTGTTGCTCAGAGACTACAACACAGGCAGGACCAGGGCTGTCATTATTCTTCACAATACAGCCAACAACCACTGTCCACACTGAAAACACTTCATTAGGGAGACCTCAGCGCCAGCCACAGAAACAAGATTGCACAGTGTCAGAGAGCTGGGGAGAACTCTTGGATTTCAGGAGAGTAAAAAGTTAGATGATTTACAACACCCCACTAATCAAATAATAAATCTTAATATCCTCTTTTCCCAGATGTATATTAAAATGTGTATGACTAGAAAAACATACAATATAGGAAAACCAGTAACATCTATCCAGTGCCAAACATCTGTACAATTGAATTTGGAGCTTATGTTAGTTTATAGGAGAAAACTACATTAGTTCTGAGAACATTTTCAGAGATACGTTCTACCAGTGAGGAACTTCATAGCATAATTTACAAAGATTCAGACCCATAGTGGTACCTTAATATATTTGAAGACTGGATTCATTACATTGACAACATTAAGAGATATAGGGGAATTAACTGTTTGTCACTTCTTTACCCTAGTGACCTAAGAAGTTTAAATGTTCTCCAGGATGGACATTTGGAGTGCCTTGGAAGTAGGATAGTATTGCCTTGTTCAGAAAGAGCACTACTCTCAATGTCAGACACAATCTGCATTTTGGATTCCAGGATGCTTTGGAAGGATGAAGGCCATCGTAATATAACAGCACACTCTCTGAAACACCATGGAGAAGTGGAGAAAGGCATCAATGACCCAGTTGGACAGCAAGAGAAACCATGACTCAGTGTGAGGCAGGAGAAACACCTTTGGAATTTTCCACAGATGCAGATGTGCCTGTGTTTTGAGGCAAGTTCATGTAAGATCTGTCATACCCTACCGAGTTCTCCCTTCATGGTGACTTCTACATTCACAAGTCTTTTTCATTCTTGGCTGGTTTTAATTATTTCATTTCTTAGACTGGGAACTTTGGGGTGATGTTAGATGATAATGTTTTAGTGACTAGGATGAAAGTGAATTTGTGAGCATCACCCAAACCTCCTTGGGTGTTCTTAGCAGGGAAGTGCATCCTTCTGCCAATGTACTGGGAAAAGACTGGTCACTCTTCTGGGGCCATGAGACAAGTGTCCCCCCCTCCACTTCCTAGGTGCTGGGAAATACAGGGGAGGATATGGGCTGAGCATAAGCAGTGATGATGCCCACAGGCCAACTGGGCTCCGCTACAGTGTTGCTGTGAGGTGCTTCTCCACTGTAGCTGGACCTCAGCCTTTTAGTCCCTGAAATAGACCAATGTGCACTGCTAAATCCTTGAGGCCCTGGCCATTTACTGCTCTTTCCTCTGTACTATGAAGGAAATTCCCTTCCAAGAGTTGGATTTTTCACTCTATTCTATGCCGTATATCATTTGAATGCTCTTTTATTCAGGTAAACATCTGGGACCTCTGAGCATCCAATGAACCATGTGTGTTCCTCTTATCACTTTTTATCTGGCAGTAGGAGGGCAGGGGGTAGTTTCTCTGTTTCATGATTCATGACAGCTACCAGTCTTCCCAATGCCTCTCAGAACTGACTATCAAATGGCTAGTGCATCTAAGCAAGAAATGTAAACAAACAAACAAACAAACAAAACCCCAGCAAATTTGTGGTAATGACAGTGAATTTGCTTTTCTTCATCATGTTCCAGCAATTGAAGAAGGGTGTGACACTCAGCTTGACATTACTGGAAAATGTTAAAGGCAAAACCACATCTTTTGCCCTCTAGGGATGCAGACAACTAGTGATAGCTTACTTAGCACATCTATGGAAAACACAGACAACACAATAGTAGAATCACCAAACAATTAACCACCCTTACCAAAAAACTAAAAGCTCAGTTGAAAAGATACAACCAGGACTCTGGGTTAGGCTGAGGCTGAGTCTCGAGAAGGGCCTGGAGGTGTTCATCTAGCAGGGGTAATACTTTGTGACTAAGAGAATTAAGTCCCTTAACCCATCTCAAAAACTAAAGTAAGCAAGAACTCTGAAGATGGCTATGAACTGTTAAACAATAAGGACACTATGGCATGACATGGTAGAAGAAGATTCCACATCACGTCAGGCACTACGCGTGGTACAGATATGACAGGTGACTCCTGATGTGAGCCTTCTACCTCAGGAAGAAGTGCAGATGCTGACACTGAGATAACTACTGTCAAACAAACTGGGTTCAGTGGAGAGCAGGGGACACCACTCTTCAGCAATCTAGGGACCACCCCAGCTTCTGCAGTTTTCCTGCCCTTTTTCTAGGTTGATGTTCCTCTCTAGTGGCCTTACTCCTCGTGATTCTCACAATATGGCATTGGCTTTGTTGTCTTAGCATTGTGTGTATGTGTATGTGCTGGCATAGGGCCTAGGGCATTGTGTATGCTATGCAGAGGTGCTTTCCATCAGTGAGCTACATAATCAGCACTTGTTTTACTTTTTATTTTTCAGGCAGGGTCTCACTAAGTTGACCAGGCTGGTCTTGAACTCCCTGTGTAACCCACTTGTGACTTCTTTCTCAGCCTCCTGAGTAGCTGGAATATGATGGTGCCATCAAAACAGCTCCTAGTGTTCTTTTGAACATTTATTTATTACGTGTATTATAAAGTATAAGCTTTTGCAACATGCTAACCAATATCTTTACAGTGATAATATAGATCTCTGTGTAGGTCTGGGCTGAATCATATTCTGTGATGTAAAAGCATAATAATTTACATTAAAATCCTGCAGATAGAAATTTAGACTGACTTTTTCATGCATATTCTTTTATTAGGTGACAATATCAACAAGTATGTCCATTTCTCAAGATATTCTCCACATGATAGAGATATACACTTGCTCACACTATGGCCAGTTTTATATAAGAGTCATTCTAGTATGTACCTTACTCCCATTTATGCCACTTCTTGGGGTCTCTTTGTACCACTGCTCTGTCATTTCCCAAAAACCAGCCTTAGTCTCCTTTGGTTTTTTACTATAATTCTCAAATGTATTCTTAAAGCTTTAGATATCACCTAATCCGAGGGCTCTGCACAGACACTGAGCTCTGATGATTCAACCACACAAAACACCTCCCTTCCATGTGCACGTCTCTTAGTTATATAGCCTGTCTCCATTCTTTGCTTACACATATTTTCCAGTGATACAAAGATGAAGATATGCTCTGTCCTTAAGGTGCAAGTAGATCAGTGGAATGAGACCGGTGATATATAGACACATACCTGATTAAATACTACTTATACCAAGTTGATGGGAGCCCCTGGCAGGGGCCTTCACTTTAGGGTAGAAATGGAAAGAGCTAGGGCTAGTTTCCCCTGAGCAGGTGCCACACATACTGAGTTGTTCACAGAGTGAGCATGTTACTCAGGTCAAGGTGGGTCATAAGTAGTGCTTTTATCAGATAAGTAGCAAGAGAAAAGGGATGGATAAGAAACAGGTTAAGGAATATCTAAAGAACTACATACAGATCTATAAAAATGTGTGTACTTCCTTCTGAAGTAGTGAAAACTCATACTTAAGAGTTAAACATGGCTAAGATTACCTTTGAGGAAGACCCTATCTCGCACGCATGGAGAATGAAATGTGGGAGGGCAGTATGGAGCTAGGATCTTATGTATGTCCGTGATGAAAGAGGTGATGGGAACAGGAACTGGAGCTAAGTCAGTGATAAGGAGAATGTAGAAAGTGAGGAAATACAAAATGTATTAAAGAGGTGTTATTGACAGAATTAATTTGGAACTATTTGGAAGGCAAGAAGAGTGATGAGGTATGAACAAGTGGCATTAATGACATGGCTCAAAACTCAAAGGGTCTATCTTTAGTTCAAGACTCTCTACCAAGATACACTGCTGCAACTTTCTACCATTAAACAATGCTCTAAAAGTGCCATAAACCCTTTACATTTTATGTTCTGATAAGTAAAGTTTTAGTATTCATTTATTAATGATAACACAGAGGCTAGGTAAGTTTCTGTGGCAATTACCTTCATTTTGCTGGGACAAAATGTCTGACCAAAAGCAGCTGGTGGGAAGAAAGGTTTATTTTGGCTTATAGTCTTTACAGAAGCTTCACAATGGCAGGAACAGATGGTAGATGAGTACTAACTAGAGGGAGCTGTGTTATAGTACATCAAAGCCTTCCCCCAGCAACACAGCCCCCCAAAAAGCAAGGCTCTACCTCCCAAATTGCCATCCTGTAGGGACAATTCAAAACACATGAGTTTATGGGAACATCTGATTCAAACCACCACATCCCACCCCTTGCCTCCACAGACTCATGACCACCCCATGACATGTAAAAGGCATTCACTCAGTCTTAAAAGTCCCCATAGTTTTTACCAATCCCAACACTGTTTGAAAGACCAAAGTCTCATTTGAAACAGACTCTGAACTATAAACCTATAAAATCAAAGCACAATTACACATAATGTCACCAAGTAAATAATATTCCTACAGCAAAGAAAGCAAAACATGAAACGATTGAACCAAGGCAAGATCTAAAATAAGTAGGGCAAATATCAAGTCCCATAGTTCCATGTACTGCATCTAGGAATGGTGATAAAATCTCAGGGTGGGGGCCTGGAGGGATGGCCTAGTGGTTAAGGTGTTTGCCTGCAAAGCCAAAGGACCCAGATTAGATTCCTCAGGACCCACGTTAGCCAGATGCACAAGGAGGTGTACATGTCTGTAGTTCTTTTGCAGTGGCTGGAGGCCCTGATGAATCTATTCTCTCTCTCTCTCTCTGCCTCTTTCTCTGTCAAATAAATAAATAAATAAAATAATTTTTGAAAATCTCAGGGGTTCTACATCTGCCCCTCCAGCTAGGCTGCCCACAGCCCAGGGAAAACTCCATCCTGAGACAGGAACTCTCCTAGGCAGCCTTCCCATCTCCTTGGCAGTTATTCTGAGGACTCCACTGCAACCCATAGTTCTAGGCCACGGATTCCAGGGCCTCCACATGGGTGCTGCAACAACTGTGCCTCACGTTGTACAGTGACCATCTCCATAAGAACCACATTGCAAATCCAATGACCTACTCTTTCCTGCATTTGTTATACTTCCACAGTAGCAGATTGGCTGCAAAATTTAATAATACAGGAGGGAATAAAGCTGACTTTGAACAGCAAAAAAATCAAAGCATTCGTCCTTCAGGTCCCCTACTTTCAAAAGAGTGAGCATTCTTCCTACTGACCCAATACAAAACAGCTGGCCCAGTCAGAATGATGATAATCTCTTAAACAATTGCAGCTGAACTGGACTTCAGTCTCGGGCCCAAAACTCTCATTTCTTTCTGTGCCATATCCTTCTACTCTATGTTCTTTCAGGCACATCAGCCCATTACTTTAAACTCAACTTTGCTTAGCTCACAAGACATGGGAGGAGCAAAACTAGCTTCTCACACCAACTATCTCTAGCCCAGTTCAGACAAAATTCTTTTTCTCCTCATACAGCTTACAGTTCACAGCTTACAGTTCTTTCCTCATTTAGGTCTTTCAATTCCCACCATAATAGTCAATCAAGCTCTATTTAAAGTACTGTAAGTTGTCTCTTAATTTTAATTCTAAATTTTAGATCTTCCTATATTTCTCCTGCAAATCAATCCCAAAATGCTAAAAGCCACACTTGTATTAGCAACAACCCTAATCCTCTGCTATCAATTTTCTGTTTTAGTGACCTTTGGCATAGCTATGAAATAAAAACACCTGACCAAAAGAGCTGATGGGAGGGAAGGGTTTATTTTTGTTTATAGTCTCAATGGGAAGCTTTGTGATAGCAGAAAATGATGGTAGAGCAGAGGCTGGACATCACTTCTTGCCACAACAGGTACAAGATAGCAACAAGAGAGTGAGCTGAACTTTGTCAAGCAGAGCTGGCTATGACACCCCAAAGCCCTCTGTCAGTGACACACCTGCCTTCACAAGGCTCCACCTCCTAAATTGCCACCAGATAGGGACCAAGAATTCAAAACATGATTTTATAGGATACATCTGATTTCAAACCACCACAGTTTCCCAAGCTTATGTAGTTAGTAAGCAGAGAAATTAGATCTGACCTAGATGTGTCTGGCACTGGAAGCCAGGCTCCTTAAGTATCACAACTTTCTTGGGATGCTTCCCATCCACCATGATAGTTCCCCGTTCCATTACTGCTTATCTTATTTTCTATCAGTTCATCCCTAGTCTTCCTCTAGGCAGCCATATACTCCTACTTTCTAAGACACTCTTCCTGGCTCGTTATACCCTCCATATGTATCTTCAAGGGTTAATTGTTTGCATTGTTTTTGTTCTGTTTTCTACTATAGATCAATTTAACCATAATATATGAAATTCAAACTGTGTTTAAGATGTGGTACTAGAAACTTTCAAATATGTCATATCATGACCCATATCTCTTTCACATAAATGTAGCTAGAACCTTTATACACACCCTAGTGTATGTATTTCACTTCCTTTCAAGGCCCCATATTGTTAGAACAGAACCAAATCTTTAGTTGTACTTGATTAAGTAGTTATTATAAAGATAAGTAAACAGAAATTCTACTCAAGTGTTTACTGAACACTTTCTATATGTTTGTTACTATCATAGAAAGCATAAAGCATAATTAACACAGGAAAAATTATATCTATATATAGGCATACATCTAATATAGTCACCCCCTCATTCAGCTACTGCAGACATGCACACTAATGCTTGACATATTGCTGAAAAGTTCAAACATATTCAGGACTGCTATTCTTGCCATTAATTTAGAGGGGAAGAGATTGTTTCAGTGAGGTTAGGCTACATGATTTGTCCTAGGAAACATAGATTCTATGAAGACAACACTGGAATTGAAGTTTTCAAAATCTGTACTTAGAAAGAGGAAAAATAAAGGGAAGAAAAGAGAGAGAGAGAAGAAAACATGAATAACTTTAGAGGAACAATTAATACAGGCAATTGAGAGTGAAAGTAGAAATCTGGTCTGCATGTGGGTCTTAAGAGGGCTGTTAAACAAACATGGACCAATTGGGGTGGTAGAGACACACATTTTCCTTTCATTGGCTTGACCAGGATATGCCTCTCAAAGATGTGATATGCTGTAGAGCATATCTCACGCCTTGAAAATAGTCTTGGGAAAAAGCTATGAAAAATCAAAACAGCCTATGGGTAGCATACCTTGCTCAAGGGTGCTACAGGGGGAGATACAGGCACACACTAAGGCACACACAGCAGAACATGTGAAACTAGAGCTGAGCTGGGAAGCCTACAGTGACCTGCCTCTACTGTCCAAATGCAAAAGGCATTCCAGTAATAACTTACAAAGCAACACAAAATATGATAATATCAAATGTGGGAACTGAATTGTCCAGTGTCCTCTTTCAGGACCACTACAAGCTCTACTACACTTTCATGCTAACAGAATTACTCCTTTGGAACAGAACTAACAGTTCTACACTCCCTGACACATTCTCACTAGAACAAGTGGTGCCCAATTTCTTTTTGTCTGTGCATGTAGCAAAACCATTTATGAAGTCATACTTGGCATTAAAAAAAAAGTACATTGGGCCAGGTAGCAAACATGTGGGACTTTGAAAATAATAGTCTCTGCTTCTTAACCCAGGAATAGACTCTGCAAGCAGCCATAAACAAAACCCAAAGAATGAGGAACTAGGCTCCAGGCTCCAACAATTGTATTTGAATCTAATCTTTCGTGTGTGTGTGTGTGTGTGTGTGTGTGTGTGTGTATGTTTAAAATCCATTTTAAAATGTACAAAGTACTTTTAGTTCATAACTATACAGCAGCAGGCAGCAGACACAATTTGCCAATAGGCCATTGCTTGCTGAACCTTTGCTAGAGCACAGAATTCTTGGGATGACTAGATCTTTCCATAGAGTTAGGATGAATTTCCAGATGAAAGTATTAGCATCTCTGAGCTCCACCTATTAATTGACATTTTTTCTTAATTCCAAGCTATGTTTTTTTTTTTTAAATCTGAAGAATTTTAAAGTCATTATGTGGTGAGGGACTGTTAAAAATAAATCCCTGCAGTGAAGAAGTGACAAAAAGGGAATATCAAGGGTTGAGGAATCCAGTTTTCAGGCAAAAGGTATGGGGGTGACCACAGGTTGCTGCTACAGGTCATCAGTACCACTCCGTGTCTTCTCTTCATGCTACCCAGACAATAAAGTTAAAACTGTTTACATTTTTTGTTGTTTTTTTGAGGTAGGGTATCATACTAGCCCAGGCAGACCTGGAATTCACTATGGAGTCTCAGGGTTGCCTCAAACTCACGGCGATCCTCCTACCTCTGCCTCCAGAGTGCTGGGATTAAAGGAGTGAGCCACCAATCCCAGCTAAAACTGTTTAGTTTAATAGTCTAATTAGTAATAGACTTTCCATTTTACCTTTTTAACTCTATGTTGTACAAAGATGAGGTCTGGATGTGATTTGGGTAGGATGGCATGTTGATGTACTTGACATTTGTACTTTCTGGCAGCACAAGCAGGAATATGAGGAGCTTTTGCTTAATTGCTAAAGAATTGATAGGCTTGGGAAATCTAGCACGTTTACTCTCAAAGCGGGACCTCTAGGAATTGAGATATTCTTTGCATTTCTCTTCAGCCATTCTGCATTGCTGTCTTTGTTTCTATGTGCTCAACAGAATAGAAACCCCTGTTACTTAGCATCTAGCATGACAGGGAGCAGAAGGCCTGTCTCTGCTGACATTGGTTCTTCTTTGTGACAGAGTTCCCTGTGGGCCAAATGCAAGCTTGGGTTCTTCTTCTCTTCTCTCTCATGTCTGAAATGGAGGAAGGGCAGATTGCCCAACAGATCTGGGAATTCAACACTTTGGGCATTCATTTTCTTAATTGGCTTTATACCTCTGAGCCACAGCATGAGGGACTGGGGCAAAGCCAAAGATCTGGAAATTTAACTAAGAAGGGAGAAGGCTGGCCGCTCCAGGAAGCTCCGGAACACTGTGCAGGTGCCTCCTTTGAGAAGGTGAAGGATGAACAAGGGGGCTTCAGGAATTGTTAGATATATACTTTTTTGGCTGACGCCAAAACCGAGGTGGCCACTTTTAAATTTGACTTTATGATTTGATGTAACCTCCCTTGCTAGACTTGATTAGGCCCTAAGCAGCAATGAATACCCCACAGATGCAATAGTCACTTGGGAAACACAGCTTTTCAGAGCTGAAAATATGATTTTTTAATGAACAATTCTGTCAAAACACAGAAAAAGTCTCTCAACCCATCCAAAAAAAATCCTTAAAATGTCCAAATTTCCATTTATTCCTGTGACAAATCTGGCCTTTGGGGGATCTCTAATTTTTTTTTTCAAAGTAAGATACATGCAATTTCCTGAGCAGTATTTTGTAAGACAGCTGTAACAGACATATTGGAGAAAACAAATTGTTTTCCAATGATATGTGTTTAAATTATATTTAGATGTACAGCCACCTTTCTTTAGAAAGGAGCAGCTCTGTGTATAGTTTGGAGGGCCCACAAAGTCTTGTGAACTGGCCCTCTCCCCAGCACCTGATTGGGAAGAGAAGGCTGCCTCCAGGCTTGGGGTCTCCTAGTCAGTTCTATGTGAACATTGTGCTCTGCCTAGCTTCTGTTTTCTGCTGGGCTCCATGGACTTTTTGGAGCTTGCAACCTCAAGGGCCTGGAACCTGTCAGCTTCTGAGGCTAATTTTAGAGCTCCCTTTCCCCACCCAGGGAGATGAGCACAGACAGAGCAATTTGGTAATTACTCTGCATCCTGGTATCCTTCTGGTTTGTTCCTAAAGTGGAGTAAACTAGGAGGAAGGGATACTCACAATATGGGTTGAAAATCAGTTCTATAAATTAGGCACTTGCTCCACATAGCTCCTTTTCTTCTTATGGATGAAAGATCATGGAGGTGAGAGTTGAATACATAGAGATAAGGGGTTTGCAGGGGAATACATGGTCCTTTAGGTGACAAGAGCCAGATACTATATGTGGCAGAAAAGTTGTGATGGCTTACTAGCTCTGGCTGACTCATTTAGTTAGCCTTAGATTAAGCCATATCTTTGTTTTTTATTGTTGTTTTTGTTTTCTTTATCATTTATGTTGATAGTACCAGACATCCCCTTGAAAAAAATTAAAAGCCTGTGGTGTTACAGGGCTGGGATAATACAAAAACTACAAAGGTACTTCTTGGTAAGATAGCAATTGTAATAGTCATACCAAAGCAGCCTGGGTGGGGGAAATAAGCAGAAAAGCTAGCAAAATACACTCTTTTACCAAAAATTGAAGGTGTGTAAGGAATTATCAACCTCAGCAAGGAAGCAGGAGAGACCCAAAGCTTCCAGTAACTACTAAAGCGAGCAGAAGCAGACGCTGCAGTGGTGTTGGCATGGGTCTGCACAGCCACCAGGCTCTGCTTGATGGACAGGAAAAGCCAGGCAAAGGGATTTTCTACTCACAACTAGCCTCCTCACAAAGTCAAGAAACCTTAAGGAGAAGATGCAGGGACAAGCTGAGGGGCTCGGGAGGAAGACGATCATGGGGTCCAGAAACACAGCTCCAGTATATCTTCAGGCACCCTTCACAGCTTCCTCTCTTCTGCCTGCCAGTGCTGGCAAAAACTGGAGACCTGGGGAAGAGAACTCAGCAACACAGTACCCAGAACAGGTGATCAGAACAGCGGACCCACTGACCCAGCTAGCCTTGCCTAGCCCACAGCACAGTAAAGAGGGACCCTAGTGGATATGCAGCATAGCTGAGACCAAAGCCATCCCAAAAGATAACAGGGCCTACTTACACCAGGTCACTACCTACCACAAGGCCTGGTGTATAGACCTGTATTGGAATTGCCAATCTTACCATCCATGTCAGGGCAGGTTATGTGTTAGATTTTCTTTCTTTCTTTTTTTTTTTTGCATTTTTGCATTTTTGTCTTTATTTTTATTATATATATATATATATTTATAATTGACAACTTCTATACTTATAGACAACAAACCACGGTATTTCCCTGCCCTCCTCCACTTTCCCCTTCCTAATTCTGCTCTCCATCATATCCCCTCCCTCTCTCTATTAGTCTCTCTTGTAATTTGATGTCATCATCTTTTCCTCCTACTATGAGGCTCTTGTGTAGGTATTGCAAGGTCATGGATATTGAGGCCAATTTTTGTCTGGACAGTTGTATGTAAGGAGTGGTACCCTTCCTTTGGCTCTTACATTCTTTCTGCCACATCTTTAAAAGTGAACCCTGAGCCTTGGAGGATGTGTGATGTTTCAGTGCTGGGCACTCCTCCATCCCTTCTTCTCAGCACTGTGTTAGATTTGATTGATGGTTAGTTTTACCACTCTTAAGTAAGCTGTGATTTGGGATTGTCTTTGGTGCTTCCTGATTTATAGTGTCTTTGTCTTCTTCTTCTGGCATTTGTAAGAGCAGGGTCTCACTCAGTCCCAGTCTGAGCTGGAAACCTTTGCAGATCAGAAATCACACTCCCAGTTGACAGGATTAAGGGTGTGGGGCAACACAAACCTTAGAGACTTTGACTTTGTTAAGGTACCTGTTTGCATAAATACCCACTCTTACATAAATACTCTGTGCTGGTTTTGATTGAATGTGTAGACTATTCTGTTGAATTTTAGAATTTGCTTGTCTTTTGCCCCACCCAGCCTACTAGAATACTTGCAGATGAAACCAACAACTAGGGTCACTACTGCTGTTACCCTGGAAGTCATATAAGAGCCATATACTTCAGATTTACATGTTTAACAATGCTACAGATAATTTAGAAAAACCAAACATAAAATTAAACAAAGATGAAAAAATCTGTACATTAAATACAAGAAACAAAAAATCAAGACAATATAATTCCACCAAAAATTATAAATCCAACAGGAATGACCTCCAGTGAGAATGATTTAGATGAAATGCCTGAGAAAGATTTCAAAAGAATGTTCAAAGAAATCAAAGAAGAAAAAGAAAAAAAAAAAACTCCTGAAGGAGAACACAGGAAAACAATTTAAAGAAATAATGAGGTAAACACAAAATATGAGTAAGGAAACAAAAATATTGAAGAAAAACCAATCAGAAATACTAGAAATGAAAAACACAGTAAGTCAAATAAAAAACTCTGTAGAAAGTCTCACCAATAGATTCGATGGACAGAACAGAATATCTAAACTAGAAGACTGGGTGTCAGATCTAATACAGTCTAACAAAGAGAAAGATAAGCTAATAGGAATGTATGGGTGGGAATTTCAAGACATTCCAGACACTATGAAAAGATCAAACATAAGAATTTAGGGCACAGTAGAAGGGGAAGAATTTCACTCCAAAAGCATAGTAGGTGCTTTCCACAAAGTCATAGAAGAAAATTTCCTCCAAATTGGGAAAGAGATGCCAATGCAGGTAGAGGAAGCTTTTATAACACCAAACAGACAAAACCTGGGAAGAATCTCTTTTTGCCATATTATAATTAAATTATTAAACCCACAAACCAAAGAAAATATATTGAAAGCAGCTAGAGAGAAAAAGTACGTCACTTAAGGCAAGCCCATCATAATAACAGCAAATTACTCAATACAAACTTTAAAATCCAGAAGGGCTTGGAATAATGTATGCCATGTTCTGAAAGATAGCAATTGTCAACCAAAATTATTTTATCCAACAAAGCTATCTATTCAGATTGATGGAGAAATAAGTATATTCTACAACAAAAACAGGCTAAAGGAATATATGATCACTAACTAGCTCTACAGAAAATACTTGCAGGTATACTTTATGAAGAAGAGAAAACACACATGTTAGAAAACAGGAAAAAGAAAACTCAAATAATATGTAATACAAGAGAGTAAAGGAAAAACAGGAAGAACTACAAAACAAGGATGGTGAGAATAAATACATACCATTCAATAATAACTCTTAATATCAATGGCTTCAATGCCCCAACCAAAAGACACAAGCATGAAGAGTGGATTAAAAGGCAGGATCCTTCTGTTTGTTGCCTCCAAGAAACTTAGCTATGCATAAAAAATAGACACTATTTTTTTTCTCTTCTTTTTTTTTTATTAGTTATACACACAGTGTGTATACAGCCATGTTGATAGCATCATTAGCCTCCTCCCTACTCTCCTCCTCCGAAGGGACCCTCCTTATTGGGGAATGTGGGTTGTGCATTGTGGGGTTAGCCATCAGTTATGGGGAGGTGGCAATGACTGTGCATAATGTCCCAACATGTAGCTCTAACAATCTTTCTGACCCATCTTCCATGAATTTCCCTGAGCCATGTTGAGTTTGTTTTAGTTCTACTTAAGTGATGAGGTCTTGGGAGCCTCTGTGTCTCTGGATGTCTGGTTTGGCAGGAATTGTTCTCAATGTCTATCTCCTTCTCCCTTGTGCTCGTACCAGGTTCACAAAGAAAGCAGCACTCTTGCTCACTTCCCCAAGTACCCTATGGTTTCAGCTGGGGGCCTGGTGAGGTACAATGGGCTGATTCTCTCCTCAGGTTCTGCATCCATCTGAAAAATAGAAGCAAGTTCTCAAGTTCTCCAGCAGAGTGAAGTCAGCACCAGATAAATGGGATAATCATTATTATTTTAGAGAGAATTTAGTAGGCATAGGCCCTCTTGTAGCCCATGATTGGTGAGAGCTTGATAATGGAGAGTGAACTCAGTTTTTGGATATGATTTTGACTTGTTTCCCAGATCCAGCTATGTGTTCTGATCTACTGAGCAAATCCATTAGCCAAACCAAGAGCAGTTGATTGCCCACTATGGCTGTGTGCCACTATTGCACTTGTGTAAGCATCATGTCAGGTTGTTTGCTGCTAAGTATCTTAACCATGAGTTGCTTAGACATATGTTGGTCATTTTCCCCCAGTCGTTCATGTAGCACCTTCTGTCACTAGATGAGCTGTCTGGGGACTGGCTCTCTTCCAGATTCCAGCCAGGTCACTCCATGTTACGTACCAACAGCTTATGGTGTCTTTGTCAGTAGGGTCCTACCATTTACCTTTGGTGGGTCATCAAGTACTCTGACAGAAATCTTTCTTCTTTTGGGAAACCTTGTAGGTCTTTCTGATCACCATCTCATTGTGGGTATAAACCACGTCATGGTACTGGGAGTTACAGGCCACCATCAAGGGAAAAGAAGGAAGAAAATGATAGGTAATATAAAAGAGGAAGAGAGAAGAGGGAGAGAGAGAAAAAAAAAAGCAGGAGGAAATTAAGGTTAGTCTTTATCATACCCTCTGTAGGGCCCTGTGATTCAGGTGTTCAATCTAAGGACCTGATGTAGGTTCAACCATTTAGTCTGTCTTCTGGGTAAAGAATTTTATAGTACCATTTCCATTTGGGTCCAATTTTGTGTTCCAATCCCCACCCTTATCCTCCCCTCCTGCCCCACCCTCCCTGTTGTCCAATACTCAAGATGCTTATTAGGTAAGTTACCATCTCATGAAGATCCTGGTTAAGAGCCACAGATGAGTGAGACCATGTCATGATTATCTTTTTGTGATTAACTGAGTTCACTGAGAATGATCTGCTCCAAGTTTTGCCATTTTTTCTTCAAATTTCAATGAGTCAGTTTTCCTTATTGCTGTATAGAATTTCATCACGTACCTATGCCACATCTTTGTAATCCATTTGTCTAATGATGGACATCTGGGTTGATTCCAGCTCTTAGCTATTATGAATAGAGCAGCTATAAACATAGTTGAGCAAATCTCTCTGAACTGAGGCATGGAGCTTTCAGGGTAAATGCCCAGTAAGGGAATAACTGAGTCTGTTCGTAACAGCATAGTCAACCTCTTTAGGAGTCTCCATATTGCTTTCCATAGTGGTTGTACTATCTTATATTCCCACCAACAGTGAATGAGGGTTCCTATTTCTTCACATCCTTACCAGCATTTTATTTTTTAATATTTGCTTTCTTTACTGAGGTAAGGTAGAATTTCATAGTTGTTTTAATTTGCGTTTCCCTGATGATTAAGGATGATGAACATTTTCTTATGTGTGTATTTGCCATTTGTATTTTCTTCTCTGAGAACTCCTTGTAGAGTTCTCTGGCCCATTTTTTGAGTGAGTTGTTTAACTTATTATTATTTAGGTTCTTGAGTTTTTTTTGTAGATTCTAGAAATTAGGCCTATGTCAGTTGTATAGCCAGCAAAAATTTTCTCCCATTCTGTGGGTAATCTATTGATGATTATGATATCCTCTTGTTGGATTGTTCCCTTGATAAGTAATAAGTGGCCTTTTTAAATTACTTTTGGATTGAAGTCTATTCTTATCTGATATTAGTATAGCTACTCCTGCTTGTTTCTGTTTGCTTGAAGTATCATTTTCCATCCTTTCACCCTGAGATGTCTGTCTTTAGTGGTGAGGTTGGTTTCTTGAAGACAACAGATTGAATGGTCTCATTTTGTGATCTACCCTGTTAGCTTATGTCTCTTGATGGCTGAATTAAGGCCATTAATATTTAGGGTAATGACTGTGAGGTTGGATTTAATCCCTGCCATATTGTGGGGTTTATGTGGTTTGGTGTTTTCTTGGACTTTGTAGTCCTTTTTTTTGTGCCTTCTCTGAGTTTGGTTATCGTGATCTGCTGGGTCTATGGATGGGGGTGGGAGTGGTGGTGAGTGGGGAAGGCATTTGCATGTGGAGTTGCACTGGCCTGCTGGTCTGGTTCCACTTAGCCTGCAGTTAGTGCAGGAGGAACCTTGGGCTGGGACTGTAGCTAGGATGGCTGTTTGAGGGGATTGGGGGACTGGTATTGGTGGGCTACCCAAGAGTGTGGGAATCAGCAGATTCCATACTTTGTTCCTCTGTGCCCTCCACTGGAGGTAAACTTCTAAAAACCCAATGAACCCTAAAGGCCTTGTCTTTCCTTCCCAGGGATGTGAGGCGTGGTTAGGAGGATACCATCTTGACTGGAAGTCCTAGACTTTTTCTCAACAGACACTATCTTATGTAAAAGGATGAAAAATGCTATTTCAAGCAAATGGACCTGGGAAACAAGCAGGTGTTGCTATCCTAATATCTTACAGGATAGTTTTCAAACAAACATTAGTGAGGAAAGATAAAGAAGGTCACTTTAGCTGGGCATGGTGGCACACACCTTTAATCCCAGCCCTCAAGAGGCAGAGGTAGGAGGTTCATCAAGAGTTTGAGGTGACCCTGAGACTACATAGTGAATTCCAGGTCACCCTGAGCTGGAGTGAGATCTTACCTTGGGGAAAAAAGTCGCTTTGTATTGATTAAAGGAACAATTCAACAGGAAGACATTACATATATGCACCTAACATGGGTGCTGCCAGTTTCCTGAAACACTATTAGACTTAAGGTCACAGATAATACCATGCACAATTGTAGCTGCTGACTTCAACCCCACTCTTATCAATTGACAGGTCATCTGGCAAAATATAAACAGAGAGACATCTGGATTAGATGATGTCATAGAACAAATGGACATAACACATATCTATAGTACATGCCATCAAAATGCTGCAGAATACCTCTGGAAGAAATGGATGATTTCCTAGGTTTACATGACCTACCAAAATTAAATCAAGATGAGATTGCCCATGTAAATAGACCTATGACAAGTAAGAAGATAAAAGCAGTTATAAAAAGAAAATCTTCCAGCTAACAAAAGTCCAGGCCCAGATGGAGTCATGGGTGAATATTCAAAGACCTTTATGGAAGAACTAGTACCAATGCTTCTCAAACTTTCCCACAAAATACAAAAAGAAGGAATACTACAAAACTCCTTCTATGAAGCCAGCATCACCCGGATACGAAAACCAGACAAAGAGAGAACAAAAAAGGAAATTACAGACCAATGTGCCTCATAAACATAGATGCAAAAATTCTCAAAAAAGTATTGGCAAACAGAACACAAGAATATACCAAAAAAATAATTCCCCCAACCAAATAGGCTTTATTCCAAGATGCATGGATGGTTCAAAATGAGCTCATCAATAAATGTATTGCACCATATAGATGGACTGAAGGTCAAATATCACATGATAATCGCAATAGATGCAGAAAATGCATTTGACAAAATCCAACATCCTGTCATGGTAAAAGTCCTAAAGAAACTGGGACTAGAAGGAACATATCCTAACATAATAAAGGCTATTTATGACCAACCTACAGTTAACATAATACTAAATGTGGAAAAACTTGAAGCTTTCTCACTAAAATCAGGAGTAAGACAAGTGTGTCTACTGTCCCCACTTTTATTTACTATAGTACTAGAAGTCTTATCCATAATAATAAGATGAGACACACATAAAAGGGATACAAATTGGAAAGGAAGAAATCAAATTATCATTATTTAAAGATAATATGATTTGTTTTTTTTGAGGGGAGGTTGTCAAGATAGGATTTTCCTCTAGCCTAGGCTGACCTGGAATTCACTATGTAGTCTCAGGGTGACTTGAACTCATGGCAATCCTCCCTCTGTCTCCTGAGTGCTGGGATTAAAGGTGTGCAACACCATGCCTGGCCAGGTAATATTATTCTACATATAGGGGACCCTAAAGACTACCAGAAAACTGTTAAGGCTGATAAACAGTTTTAGTAACATAGTAGGATAATATGATAGGTATATATAATAATATGATAGGAATAATATAATAGGAATAAGTAGCTTTCCTATAGATTAACAACAAACATGCTGAGAATGAAGTCAGAGAAACACTCCCATTACAATTGCCTCAAAAAAATAAAAAATAAAGCACCTTGGAATAAACCTAACCAAGGAAATAAAGGATCTCTATAATGAAAAATTTAAAATACTAAAGACAAAAATTGCAGAAGACACTAGGAAATGGAAAGATATCCCTTGTTCTTGGATTCTAAGAACCAATATTGTGAAAATGTCAACCCTACCAAAAGCAATTTACACATTTAATGCAAACCCCATCAAAACTCCAATGGCATTCTTCAAAGAAATAGAAAAAAATCTTAAAATTCATGTGGAAGCACAGAAAACCTCAAATAGCCAATATAATTTTGAGCAACAATACCAAGGAGGATAGTACCACTATAACTGATTTAAACTACATAACAGATCCATAGTAACAAAAATAGCATGGTACTGGTACAAAGATAGACACATAGATCGATGGAACAGAATAGAGGGCCCAGATGTAAATCATGGCAGTTACAGCCATCTAATTTTCAACAAAAATGTCAAAAAATATCCATTGGAGGGCTGGAGAGATGGCTTAGGGGTTAAGTGCTTGCTTGTGATGCCTAAGGATCCTGGTTCGAGGCTCAATTCCCCAGGACCCACGTTAGCCAGATGCACCAGGGGGCGCACATGTCTGGAGTTTATTTGCAGTGGCTGGAGGCCCTGGCACACCCATTCTCTCTCTCTATCTGCCTCATTCTCTGTCTGTCACTTTCAAATAAATAAATAAAAATAAACAAAAAAAATGAAAAAAAGTGTTCATTTAAAAAAATATCCATTGGAAAAAAGACAACCTCTTTAACAAATGGTGCTGGGGAAACTGAATATTTATATGTACAAGTATGGAAATAGATCCTTATCTCTCTCCATGTGTAAGAATCAAGTTCAAATGAATCAAAGACCTTAATATCAAACCTGAAAGTCTGAAACTGCTGGAAAACAAGAGTAGGGGAAACCCTTCAACATATTGACATAGGCAGCGACTTTCTGAATATAACCTCAGTTGCTCAGGAAATAAAACCACTCATCAACAACTGGGACATCATGAAACTAAAAAAGCTTTAGTACAGCAAAGGGTACTGTGAATATAGCAAACAGGCAACCTACAGAATGGGAGGAAATCTTTGCCAGCTATACATCTGACAGAGGATTAATATCTAGGTTATACAAATAACACAGAAAAGTGAATAATAAGAACTCAAACAACTGAATTAAAAATGAGCTATGGAACTAAATAGAGAGTTCTCAAAAGAAGAAATACAGATGGCATATAACCATCTAAAAAAATGTTCTATATCCTTAGCCATCAATAAAATGCAAATTAAAACTACTTTGAGATTCCATCTCACTCCTGTCAGAATGGCTATCATCAAAAAAAAAAAAAAAAAAGACAATAGATGCTGGTGTAGATGCAGAAATAGAAGAAACTTTTTACACTGTTTGTGGGAATGTAATCTGGTACAGCCATTGTAGAAGTCAGTGTGGAGGTTCCTGGGACAACTAAGATTTACCATATGACCCAGCTATACCACTTCTAGGCATATATTCTCAGGACTCTTCTTACTACCTTCGAGATACTTGCTCAACTATGTTTATTGTCATTCTATTCACAGTCACTAGGAAATGGAAGCAGCCTAGATACTCCTCAACTAATGAATGGATAATGAAAATGTGGTACATTTATACAATGGAGTTCTATTCAGCAGTAAAGAAAATGAAATTATGAAATTTGCAGGAAAATGGATGGATCTGGAAAGGATTATACTACATGAGGTAACCCAGTCCCAGAAAGCCAAATGTCATATGTTCTCTCTCATATGTGGATCCTAGATAGAAATGTTTAGACTTGTGAGTTGGAGTAAAAACTGGTAGCAGAGTCTAGTAAGCTAGAAAATGTCTATAAGGGAGGGAGGAGAGGGGAGGACGTAAGGGGATGGTATTGTATGTATTTAAGTAGGCAAACAGATTACTGGGAGTGCAATGGCCTAACTGAGGTCATGGGAAGAGATTCAGTAAAAGAAGAGTGGGGTGGGTTAATCAAATTTCAAAATGTTATGAATAAGCCATAATGAAAATTACTATTTTAGATTTTTGTACACCAAGAAGCCATAGACTATTACTAGAAAAATTTTAGTACTAGGGATGGGATACCTTCCAGTGAGTTGTTGGCCAGGGAGGACCTTGATTTCTAAGGCTCTTTGTTTCCCACCAGCAATAGAGAGTAAGACCCTATTGGCGAAGACTCCACATGCCTGGCCTGCAAGGTCACTGAGAAATCAAGCTGGAGCTGAGCTGAAAACCCTGTAGACCAGCTGACAGAAAGCCACACTACATGAAACCCTGTGGGAGATAGAAGTCATCAGCAGTCACAACAGTGGATCCTGAAAGCCTTAAATTTGATCAGTCAGGCCAAATAACTTAACAGGTAAAATAGTGGCATGTCTGCTATGGGGGGAAACAATTGCTCCCTAATTAGACTGAAGGCCCACTCCATGGGATGGAATACATGCCTGGTACTGAAAACCTAATCAAAAACCTATGGTGGGGAAGGTCATGAGCTATAGGAGTATTAACATCTGCTCTTGTCTAGCTACAAGTGAATATTATGCTAACCAAACTGCCCTGTAAGCCCTTAGTGTTTATAGCCATATATTAATGTTACTCTCAGTTTTGTTTAGAGAAACTTCTCATTTCAGATTGTGGTGACCACTCAGATGACCCAGAAGGCACCATAAGAAGAAGTGACATAGGTGTATTCAGCACTGAAATATCTCTATCATCTCTTCCAAGGCTTAGACTCCATTGAGAAAGAGGTGGCAGAATGAATGTAAGAGCCAAATAAGGGTAATACTACTTTACAAAGCAATTGTTCAAACAGAAATTGACCTTGATATCCATGACCTCACAGCGCCTAGCACTACCTTCACAAGACCCTCATAATAGGAGGAAAAGATGATGCCATCAAAATAAAAGAGAGACTAATATAGAGAGGGAGGGGATATGATGGAGAGCAGAGTTATAAAGGGGAAAGTGGGGGAGGGAAATACCATGGTTTGTTGTCTGTAAGTATAGAAGTTGTCAATTAAAAAAAAAAGTTAAAAAAAATTACATGGCCCTAGGGCCCAGAGCAAGGTACTTCCAGAGGCAGATGAAGGGAGAAGGAAAGAAGGAGAGAAAAGAGAGGAAATTATTAGGGGAGGGAGGAGAAACTCAAACTCTGGCTATGGGCTTGGGTATATCACATGCAGTGGAGACACAAGACAGATGGCACAGCAGAAGCAGGTTCACTGGGAGTCCCAGATCCTTGCTCACCCTAGGAAGGTAAAGGAACAGCCTCAGAGAGATGTGTAAGCCACCACTGGCACCTGCTCTTGGTCATTAAGAAACGACAGTGTACTGCTAATCTGTGATCATAAAAAGGCCATCTGCTAATGCTCAAAGGTCATTAAGATGCCAGCCATGTTTATCCTGTTGTCATTGGCTGAGCTGAATATTTCTAAGAAATGAGGAGCTTAAATGGCTGTGTGGTGGAGCCTGCTAAGTTGGCTGTAGTGAGGGCCCTCAGGGTTTCCTTTGCCAACCTGGCCCTCAGTGGTTTAAAGTTCAGCTGTCAAGACCTGGCTGCATCGTGTACTCATGACACAGGATGCTCTTTTCCCTGTGAGAAAGTTCAAAGTGTCCAGTTTGACTCGATTCATGGTCAACACTCGTTCCATCAGAGAGGAAAGGTAACTTTTTCACTTGAGGCCTCCCTTTATTTAGCCTGACCAATAGACCTGTTTTCGGTAATAGCTTGTCCACAGTCCTGTTTTCCCTGTTAAAGTAAGCATCTGTCCAAAGATGTGTCATCACTTCAAATGGAAGGAGACCTTGGCTCTTCCTTGCTGTTCAGGGAGTGAGTTGCATTGCACACAGTGACTAGAGTTTGAGTCACAGTGCTGGGAATACCCCAGAAAGAGAATCTGTGAGTTCAGGCTTCTTTTTCCTTTACACACTGCTCTGATTCTCAAGAGTTAGCATATAGCTTACCCAATTTCTCATGTTTCTTTAACCTTTTCGAATAATTTGTATATGTAGCTCTCTCTGAAGAGGTTAATGGAAATGATTTCTTCCCCCCCTTTTTTTTTTCTCCATCTGGGTTAAGTTCTGCTTTGCAGGAACTTGGCTGGAAAAACAAACACATTCAGTGTTCAAAGGTATCAATAATCTTAAAGCAGTTAGTTAGAACTAAATGGTCCTGTTATTATATGCAGATGCACATGCAGGTGTGCTGTAGATCTCTTCTGAACTTTCTTTAGGATTTCCAGAGGAAGGAAAGACAAGAACAAGCCCCACTATAGAGCCTTAATGACCAAAGGATTCCCAAATGTTACACATTTCTAAAATCCCATCCCCAATCAGTCCAATGCTTGGTGAGGCAGACAGTTCTAATCAGTAGTGACCTGGGACACTGTATGTTCTGCCACCAGATGAGAACACCAGAGCCCGCTGCTGAGGTGTGAGTGTTACCATCTGTGTACACCTCTGTGAGCCTGTGTGTTTGGGGGTAAAGCAAGCATGGAAAATCCTCGAGGTTATAGGAGCATAGATCTGTGAGCTCAAGTGTGATTTTCAGAACTCCAGTTTGGACAGTTTTCTAAGATTCTTTAGTGATGGAGGCTGACATTACCCTATGGGGTTTCCTCCTTTCGTTTTGATAACATCCCCTCTTCCCACTGCATCCTCGCCTTTCTTTTCTACCCATTAGCTAAGAAGTCAGAGTTTTGCTTTGAAAACTTCTGAGTTGTTAGTAATCTCTCTCTCTCTCTTTCTTTTTTCTGAGTCAAGTGTAAATGTCCTCCAGAGGCTTCTGAATGAGGGGTCTGTCCCCTATCCCTTCCCTGTCTGCCTCTTAGTAGACGCCTGGACTTACTCTTTCCCTTTCAACCAGTTGCGATGGGGGGTGAGCGGGAATAGTGCTGGAGTGGGGAGGGGGTGGGCTGGTGACCACAGGTGGCAAAAGAAAGGGGGTCTTGTTCTGCTGATGCTAAGTGGCTGGTTAGCACTGCTTTTACTGTGAAATTCAGCTTCTGTCACTTTGTGGTTAATTGCTTTATTATTCTCAGATCCAGATTGGACTCAGTTTAGTAGTTCTATCAGGAGCCATGACTCTGGCTGGCATTGGGCCAGGATTCTTTCCTTCCTTTGATCTGGGGTTTTACAATCACATCCCCATTTAGGTTGTGGCAGGAGGCTTGGCACATTGCTGCAGCCTTCTGCTTACAAGTGAGTAAAGTAGCACAGTAGGTAGATGGAGTGTGACAATCATCAGGGCAGGTGACTCAGTTTCTCCTTCTTGGTCTGAGGCTTTATGGGTTTAAGTTGCTCTTCTCTTTCCACCCAGCCCAACATGGCAGTGGCAAGATCTGTATAGACTTAGGCCTTTAGTGGAATTTCTCCATTCATCGCCAAGTTGGATTCTAGGTCAGGTTTGCATTTCCTAGTTTGCCAGAGCTTTCCCCCATCAATTGGCTGTCTTTTCTAGGAAACTAGCCACCAGGTAGTTAAAAAAGGCCTCCTCTGATTGTGAAAAGAGGTTGGCTGGCCCCCATCAGTTGCTGTGCTACACATAAGTAGTCTACAGGCCTGTAGTGAGTATGCTGGTGAGGCTGAAGAGCTTTGTAATGAGCAGGGCTGCAAAAATGTCAGCCAGGTCCAAGTCATAGATGCTCTACAACTACAAGGCTCTTTCAGGCCCCTATTCCAGTGTTCCACTTGTAACTATCTGTAACCTTACCAAACAGACTGAAGTGCTTTTACCAGTGCATGTGAGACTCTTGCAGTAAGTTATAAGTTCCCCTCCTTCATTCACCTTCCATTAGAGCCCCCTCCTCTTCCCAACTAGTGCTTCTTCTATTTATTTAATTTTTATTTATTTATTTGAAAGGAGAGATAGAGAGACAGAGAGAGAGAGAGAGAGAGAGAGAGAGAGAGAGAGAGAGAAGAATGAATGCATGAGGGCTTTATAAGTCTACCTTTGATTCAGAAGGCCAATGGGCATGAGGGTGTGGAACAAATAGATCTCCCCTTAGTCTACTAATGGAAATTACAGAGTTAGGAGTGTGCCAGAGACCAGCCATGGTCCCCAGCTGGAGCAGAAGAGCAGGTGAACTTCTCTGTTTTACATTTCCAGGCAGCTCTGTGTTCAACTCAATCTTATAAAGGCAGGATTGGTTGCATTTGTATAGGGGAAGCAGACAAAAGTCAGAAGCACACACTCAGGCAGGAGATGCCCCATAACTTGAGCTCCATGTGACTAGTTTGTCAATACAAGAGGCTGGGGTTGCTGGAAACCAAATGCTATAGCAGCAGAAGAAGTGGGGCTGGTGTTACAGGAGTAAGGGCCTTCCCTCTCTCTCTCTCATTCTCTGTCACACACACACAAACATGCACAAACAGAGAGAGAGAGAGAGAGAAAGAAAAGTTCTGCCTTTTTATAGTGGCAAAGGCTAAAATTTCATTTAAAATATCTTCTATCTGAATGGTTATATTGTGCCCACCAAATTGTTCTTTAAATGTTTATGATTACTCACATCAATTAATACTGCTCTCACTTTTGGTCAGAAAAGCTTCTTTTTGCAGATAGTGGTGACTACTGGGGAGACCCAAAAATGATCAAGGTGCTGAGAAGAAGTGACAGTTTAGTGCTCGGTACTGGATGTAATATCTCTATCACACCCACCAGGATTCAGGGAAGTTCAGAGAAGGAGGTTAAAGAAAGAATATTGGCTAGCAGAGGGCCAGTAGCACAATGGCTAATGTGACTGACTAAGAAAGAACTTTGGTGCTGCTCTCACTATTGGCCAGAGATGCTTCTTTCTGGAGATGGTTGGAGACACTAAAGCCTCATCAGAGTGCTGATAATAAGAGGCTGTTGCAATCTCGTGACCAAATGAGATAATTCTATCTCTTCCTCTAAGGCTTAGGGAACATTGAGGATGAGAGAGCATAAATAATGTTAAGAGCCAGAGGGTGGGAGGGAGTACTTTGGGAAACAAGCTTCAGACATGAAGTGACAGGTACATTCATGAGCTCATAGTGGTTGTCAGCTGTCTTTACCTCCATACTTCCTGCAAATATTGAGCCCATCAACCTTGTGATATGGATTATGGAGGTGAGCTGAAAAGAAAATACATCAAAATTGAAAAAGGTTGGGGGGTGGCTTGAAAGATAGTTTAGTGATTAAGTGTTTTCCTGCAAAGCCAAAGGACCCAGGTTTAATTCCCTAGTAACCACATAAGCCAAATGCACAAGGTGGCGCATACATATGGAGTTTGTTTGCAATGGCTAGAGGCCCTGGCATGCCCATTCTCTCTCTTTCTCTTTCTCTCCCTCTCTCTCTCTCTTTATCTGCCTCTTTCCCCCTCAAATAAACAAATAAAACATGTTTGAAAAATAGGGCTAGAGAGATGGCTCAGCAGTTAAGGTACTTGCCTGAAAAGACTAATGACCTGGGTTCAATTCCCCAGTGCCAATGTAAAGCTAGATGCACAAAGTAATACATGCATCAAGAATTTGTTTGCAGTGCCTAAAGCCCTGATGCATTCATTCTTCTCTGTCTCTCTTTCTCTCTGTGTCTCTCTATCTCTCCTTTCAAATAAATAAATAAAAATTAAATAAATAGAAGAAGCACTAGCTGGGAAGAGGAGGGGGCTCTAATGGAAGGTTAATGAAGGAAGGGAAAAAAAGATTATAATGGTATGGGATTAGGACCAAATTGGTGTGTTCATATATGAACATCCTTTTTATTTTTTAAATATTTTTTTATTTACATATTTGAGAGAAAGAGGTGCACAGAGAGATAGACAGACAGACAGATAGACAGATAGACAGAGAGAGAGAGAGAGAGAAAGAAAGAAAGAAAGAAAGAAAGAAAGAAAGAAAGAAAGAAAGAAAGAAAGAAAGAGAGAGAGAGAATGGGCATGATAGGGCCTCCAGCCACTGCAAATGAACTCCAGAGACATGCGCCACTTTGTGCATCTGGCTTACATGGCTCCTGGTGAATTGAACCTAGGTCCTTTGGCTTTGCAGACAAGTGCCTTAAACACTAAGCCATCTCTCTTGCACTGAAAATTCTTAATAAAAGTGTCTTTTTAGTTTTTTCATTCTGCTAAATACCTGTGTGAGATACCTGTGTGCATCCCTTTCATTGTTGGTATCTGGATAGAAATAGGCTTCTGCTTGCTGGGATGGTTTCAGCTAGGTGTCTGCTATCTACAGAAGTCCAAGCTGGAGCTTTATTCTGATAGTCTGTCAACAAGGAAGCCAGCAGTGGGCTGATTGATAGTGTAAGTTTCTGGTTCATAATTATTTTATGGTTTAAGGGAAGGTCCAGAAGGGCTGATAAGTGCAGGGGCACTAGACTCTCTGCTGCAGTTATAGGTGGTGTAGAGTGGACCTCTGGCATTTGGGGGCAAAAGGGTGCTGGGGATTGAACTATTGAATAGAACATGCCAGGCAGACACTGAACTACATAGTTCTGTTAATAATGAGTTTTCTCCATTGATTTCTGGCAACAAATTCTTTCTCCTTTTGGGGAGAATCCACTCCATATGACTGATGCATCTGGGTTGACTTTACCATAATGCAGGGTGTGTGACAGAGTTAGCCAATTTAAGTTGTTTTACCATTTTGGTCTTAGTGACTGGTTCAAAGTTTGGCACCTGACCAATCCTAGCCAGTTATAATTCTTTTTAGACTTCCTGCACAGAGCATAGAGCTTTCCTTTCTCTTAACTTGACAGGCTGGAAGCTGGAGAGAATCTTCCTATGGCTTTTTTTGTCTCATGAGAAGAGAGCCAGTGTGAGCTGACCAGAGAAGCAGAGCTATGAGATGGCAAGAAACACGAATATTATTTGAACTTCTGTGTATAGCTGTGTTTAAGGACAATTCTGTTGGCCACCATCTGCTGGCTTGTTTCAAATTCTATAACACACAACTGAATGAGTCTAACTAACATAAGGTTAAGTGGCAAGGGGTACTAAGAATATAGTAGGATATTATTTCCTAAGATCATGCTGGTAACTCATAAACTATGTGAGTGAATAACTTGACCCTAGGATAAAATAAAACTACAATAGAATTTGTCCCCTTGGCCAGCACTTTTCTTTTGAAGACCAGATCCTCCAGATTATCATTACCACATTTTTCACTCACTTTGACCAGGACACTCAAGACAACAAGTACTAATCTAATCCTGTGAGTCAAGTAGTGTTCTAGGTTTGGGAGACATACTAAAGAACAAGCTAGATGTGGTCTCAACTCACAATTTATGAACACAACAAAATGGGAAAGTAAAATGATTTGAAGAGAAGAGAGTTGCTGATGACTTTGTATTGATTAAACACATAATGCCAAGATCTCTCTTAAGATGTTATTTATCCACTGGACTTCAGGACATACCTGGCTCATGATTTTTGTACTGAAAATCCCAATTCCCTCCTGGCAGATATCTGCTTATCTAGCTGTGCTTTTTGTCATAATACATGGGCCTTGCTTGATTTGATCATGTGATTGGCATGTGTACATTGATGCTTCCAAGTAGTGACACACCCATGTAGCAGAACAGGATAGCTCAGGATCCATGTGTAAATGGTATACCTCTCTCAATTATAAGAGTAGTAAAGTAAGGTTTAGATATATATCTTGGCTTTATCACTTAGAAATTTGGGCAAATTGCTTGATCACTCTGAACTGTAGATTCCTCAGTGATAACATAAAGCTACATGTTGCATAATATCTACCTCATGGTACGACTATGAGAATTAGGAGAAACAGAACATTAAAAGTCCATCACAAGCCAGGTATGGTGGTGCACACTTTTCCTCCCAGCACTCAGAGGCAGAAATAGGAGGATAATCATGAATTTGAGGCCACCCAGATACTACATAGTGAATTCCAGGTCAGCCAGGACTAGAGTGAGGCCCTACCTTGAAAAACCAAAAAACAAACTCCATCACAAGATGCTGGCACATAAAATTAATACAGTAGCTAGTCCCTCTTTCTTCATACATCATGACCAGTGAGGGGTTACCTAAAACCACAGATGATATCAGATCCTATGTATATTACCACACACACACACACACACACACACACACACACATATGTGCATGTATGCACGCGTGTGTATATGCCAATGATAAAGTTTAACATACATTATAGCTATAGTAAGATTAATATTGACTCACAATCAGATTGAATGATTATAACCACAAGTAACCATGTACACAACCTTTATCAAGTACAACAAAGATTACTTATAAAGAGCCTCTGTAATACTGGAACAATCCAGTTGATGGAGTAGATGGCTGCCAGGTGACTACTGAATGGATAGCATGTATATACTAAACAAAAGGCTCATTTATGTCTCTAGCAGGACATAGCAGGAACCTGAAAGAAGTATACAATTTAAAATTTATTAACTATTGATTTATGATATTTTTCATCTAATATTTTTGGACCATGCCTGCACAAGAGTACCTGAAACTGTACAAAGTAAAAATGCTAGCAAAAGGGGACAACTGCATGTGAAAGGAAAAATAGTAATTTTCCTGGTGAGAATCTGACCATTTTTTGTCTGCAAAACTTTTATCATGTGCTCAAAGTTTATACTACTAATAATAAAGCAAATGATGCACTGAGAAGGACATAGGATATTTTTGATTTTCCTGACAAAATGCATCACCAGAATTTTAATTACCAGGCAGTAACAGACAAATCCAAATAGAGGGCAATTTTTAAGATCTAAGAGAAACTAATGTACTCTTCAACAATATCAAAATTGTAAAAGGTAAAAATAGGAACTATTTCTATGTCATGTATGATCATAAGCTGAAAACTAGATCAGAAGAAAAGAAGCTTTAATAATACAATTAGAAAAATTTGAATATGGTCTTCAGATTCAATAATAAAAATAATATTGTTTCAATGTAAATTTCTTGATTTTAATACTGGTACAGTTTGTACATAAAATATTAATACCTTTGGAATCTAAGGGAAAGGCATGTATGAATTCTGTGTGTCAATTTTATACCATTTTGAAATCTGAAATTATTTCAAAATAGGAAAAATGAACATCCAAGTAGTAGGCATTCAACAAACTATGTTAAATTGTAGGAAATAGTCCTGTATTTCTGCTAGCCATTGAGGTGACTAGCGCTCTGAACACTGTACCCATTGGCCCTCAGCTGGGAAGAGGTGGCTTTGTGAGGGTGTCATTCATCTGCAAGCATCTTCCTTGGCTGTTCTCTACCTGACTCCTCCCTACGCTATGGTTTCTGTCTCCACAGCTCCACTGAAGAAGATCTCATATCTCAGAAGCACTCTGTGACAGGGTTTAAAAACTAGACAAATCCTTTTGGTGCATGAGTTTGTCCATCTGACAAAGATTCAGCCACAGCCCCCTCTATGGCTCTGCCATTGATTTTTCTCTGGAGCCTACTACTGAATTTTTATGTGTGGGCCTTGCCTCTCAATCCTAGGGAACTGTGAGGGAAATGATGGACTCCGAAAACGTTAATGCCTCCCAAGGCTCAGAGAACATTGCAGAAGAGGGGACAGAAAGAATGTAAGAGCCAGAGAGTGGGAAGGAGTACTTTGGGACACGATCTTTTGGAATGAAGTTGCCATAATTCATGACCTCCCAGAGGCTGTCATTACCTTTACAAGACCTGTGCAATATTGAGCTCATCACCATTTTGACATAGATGGTGCAGGAGGGCAAAAAGGTCATTAAAATAGAAAAGGGACTAGTTGGAAAGAAGAGGTTTAGTGGAATGAGTTAGGGAAGGAAACAAAAGAAGGTAATGGGAAGGGATTATGATCAAATTCCATTATGTTTATGTATAAAAAGTGTCAACAAAATGCTTAATGTATTTTATATATTTTCAACATATATGTACAACTGATAATAACTTAGAATAAGTGAAAAAGCCACCAAATGAGTCTAACCCAGACGAAGACCCAGAATGTTTTTGCAATGTGGTGGCTTTAATGAAAATTCTTAGGTATTTCTACTTAGTCTTGAGCTGTGCTGGAAGAGGCATGTCACTGGAGGTGGATCATAAGTCCAGTCCAGCTAGGTGTACAGAATGGCAGTTTAAGCTCTGGCTGTTAGGGTTTGGTGGTATCCATTTCTCTCTCTGCTATAGATGCTGAAGTGAGCCAGCTTCCTCTGCCATGATGAAGCTTCCCCTGGAATCTGTAAGTTTGAAATAAATCCCTTGCCAATAAGCTGATTTTGGTTGGGTGTTTGTCCCAGCCAAGAAAAGGTAACTACAACAAGGAATAACAAGGCAAAATGGTCATGGTGGCTCATGCTAATAATCTCAGCACTCCAGAGGCCAAAGCAGAGGAATTATGATGAGTTCAAGGCTCGGCTACAGAGCAAGTTGCAGGCCAGTCTGGGATTAAGTGAACCCTTGCCTAAAAAGAAGAAAGAAAAAAAGAACAAGGAAGGCAGGAGTGATCTAGACTATACAGTGCATAAGATGGTGGGAAGTAGACATAGGTCCTTACAACCCATGACAGAAAGACTGGCTGCATGTCAACATGTAAAAAGAGTAGTTCTAAGATAAGAAGATCAATGATTCTATAAGTTAATAAATGAATGAGTCTTGCAATCAAAGACTAGGTACAAGGAAGGTTTGAACTGCAGCAGGACCCTGTGGAAGTTAGCTATAGACACATCAGTGAAACTATGCAGAGTTGGAGTTGCAGAGAAGAACAAGGGGTATGTCCTCCACCTAAACCTTTCTTGAAGTCCTTGTGAGAATTAGACTGAAGACAGTATTTTCTCTTAGTGTAGGCATGTTGTGTCTATACACATAGCCTCTTGAAGATGGGCTCTGTAAGAATGAATTATGGTGCTACACAGGGAAGCTGTGAGGTTGGCAAATACAATTTATAGTGTGTACTGCAAATATAACATGTCATAAAATGCTAATGAATGGCAATGCATGTCCAGTAATTAGCGGGCTGGTGCAACAGGCCAAGGAGAATAGAAAAAGAGACTGCCTTTTGAACATATAGACTGCTGTTCTATTCATCTGGCCTCAAACATGCCACATTGAGATACTCGGCTCAGTAATCCTTATTCACCCAGACTACTTGCTTTCCCACTCTGTCTGGGTTTCTAAGCTGCTTTCTGTGTGAAGAAAGATTCCTTGAATCCTTTTGGTACCATCAACAATAGTTGCAATGGAAGTCTGGCTTGAGAAATTCATTCAAGGAATAAGAAAAATATACAACGGAAATCTATCATTATAGATGTTTTGGAGAAAGTGGGGGAAAAATCTTGGCTTTGTTTTGCATTATGGTAGAAAATGATATATAGCTACATTACAAAACAGTTTTATTAAAAAGATCTTCTCACCCTGAATTCAAAATACGAATCATACCCTCTTATCATCCAGTCACTTCCAAATGAAAGTTAAAAATGCTGATATGGTGGAACTAGCCCTCAGTATTATATCTCATAGCTGATATATTTGTCTAATACTTTGGTTTTTGAAGGCCCATTACTCAGGACCATTGCGCAGAGCTGTTCATTTTAATCCTTTCTGGGTACTGAAGACAAAAGTGCTGGGAAGAGCTTGTAGATAAGATTATATACACTGCTTCTCTGTGTAGGTAGGCAGTGGGGTCTGAGCCAGATAATGGAACAGATGGAGTTTTCATCACCCCAAGAACAGAGTTCTGACCTCACATTTGTGGAATTTTATTTATGTTAACTTCTAAAAAGTTGGTTATATGTTGATCAGGAAAAAAAAAAAGTATTTCCTTTTGTGGAGTACACAACTAAGTAGCCAGATGAAGAGCCTGCTGTAGATAATCAAGTGGAAAGGGACTTAACAACTTGGCTTATGAAATAGAGAAGATACAGAGTTTTATTGTATTTATCAGTCCTAATTAAAGGAACCTCTCTCTGAGGAAACTGTGTATTAAGGACCAATCAGGAGGCTTGGGTGTCTTGTGATTTCCTGTGCTGTGAAAAATAAGGGGAATTATTTCTTACTCAGTGGTCTCATTTAGGTACTATGACCAGTTGAGAGGGAAGTTGGTTACATGACCCAGGTTAGCCTTGTTTAATGGTTAATATTTACTTGTCCAGTTTATACAACTCTTCAGAAATTATGTCAATGCTTGGCAGTACTAGTAATTTTTTGCCAGAAGCAATATTTATAGATTTTGTAGTATATATCAAAGTGTAAGAAACATTAATAACTTTAATAATTATAGAATACCTCACAGATAAATGACTGATAAAAATGCCAAGTAGATTAATAAAACATTTAAAGGAGACTTTTAAAATCAGTTGCTGATTGACAATATCTTTGGTAAACCTTGGGGTTTGAATTCAGTGGAAAGTAAAGCTGTATTTTCTTCCTGTTCATAGAGAACAAATAAAAGTAATTCCATTTCAACCTAGCAATAATCAGACTGGCCCCCTGTATTTAGCATAAAGCCAACAAAATACACATTGTTTTTGACCGGAGTTAGAGAAGGAGAGAAAAAGAAGTGCAGTGCATGATCACAAGTGCAGTGGAGGAATAAAGAGAATTGTGAGTGGCGCTGCACGTCTCCCTGGCCCGCTGTGGGTATTGACCTTGCTCGTGCTCGGCAGCGCGCACCTTCTTATACCTGAGGACACTAAATGAAGAATAAGGGTTAATAAAGCCATTGCTTTTGTCACAGCTGCTAATGGAACTCCATGGCAGTTTAAGTGTTGGTCAGCTAAAAAAGATCTACCTCGGGAGAGAGAACATGGGCAACGTGAAGGGATGACTGCATGTCTGTCTATGAGCTAAGCAGAGGGCAGCATCCTTGGATGGTGTGTAATTCCCAGACTTATTGTCCTACCTGTTGCCATATATCAGGTCAGAATCAAGAAAACTTATGTACTGTAGAACAGTGGAAAAGTATTTTTCTAAATAACATTTTACTGAACCACACACACACACACATACACATTTATTTAAGTAATATTTGAGACCATTTCTGTGGTGCAACTCAGTATGATCGTCTACAGAGTTAAAATGTTTACCACCAAGAGCCTTAATAAACACTGGTTGAAGTTTTGTGGCTGGTACATTTCAAAAATTACTTTTCTGGATAACACTATATTCCTCATTCAAAATGTGTCTACTTCAGTGCCGTCTGCACATCAGAAACTTGTGATGGGGGGACATGGGAGTGCAAAAGGTGATTCTCTTCCAGTGAAACTAGAAGTGTGACTCTTTAAGGGGAACCCAAGATTGTATTTAACAATTTTTATTTTAAATGCCTGGCTTTAAAACTATTGCCTCAGAGATAAAAGAATATGAGTGGTTTTATTTGTGCATTGTGAGGGTCTTACTGCATTGCTCTAGTATCTGAGAGGTAGCTGAGAGATTCATAGCAGGAATAATTCACCTCAGCCAACCTGAATGAACCTCATGCCCACCCGCCATCACCTCACTGATGAAAATTCCTAACATGAAAAATTCATTCCAGCAGGAAAGGTCTCTGTTTTTGAAATGCTTTAGCCTGATTTAGGGACTAGATATAAGTAAAAAGAAGACAGCTGTTTATACAGCCAACTTATGATAAACTATTTGGGAGCTAGCATATACTGAATTCAATCAGATAATACCTGTAAAAACAGACATTGCGTTTTTGTTGTTTTCACTTCTTCCTTGACCATTCTTCTTTAACTGTCCTACCTGCTTTCAATGTTCCCTCTATAAGTTCTACACCCTATAAAACTCCACGTGGGGTCCTATCACTTTCAAGATCAATCCTCAACCAATTCAAATGAAAATAGCAGAAAGCCAACACATTTTACAATTAGGTAGTCCTAGGTTCACATCCTGGTTTAGCCGCTGAAGGGCTCTGATTTAGATATTCAGCTCCTCTCGTGTTCTCTTTCCTCATTTGCAAGAGGAGAACCAACTCAAACCTCAGAGATGTTATGAAGATTGTGGGATGATGCTTGCAAAAGGCTTGGTAGATAATAGGTTTTCAGTCAGAGATAGGAAGAAAAATGATTTTCTTAGATGGAACACTTGTGTTTTGAATAACACTGGTTGAAGTTTTGTGGCTGGTACATTTCAAAAATTACTTTTCTGGATAACACTATATTCCTCATTCAAAATGTGTCACTATCTACTTTAGTGTGGTCTGAAACATCAGAAACTTGTGATGGGGGGGGGGGGACATGGGTGTGCAAAAGGTGATTCTCTTCCAGCGAAACTAAAAGTGTAACTCTTTAAGGGGAACCCAAGATTTCGTTCATTTTTATTTTAAATGCCTGGTTTTAAAACTATTACCTCTATTCTGTATACAATTAAATGTCGCATTTGTATCTTGGTCTACATTTTAGAATTTTTTAATAATTATTTTTATTTATTTATTTGCAAGCAGAGAGAGAGATAGAATGGGTATGCCAGGGCCTCCAGCCACTGCAAACAAACTCCAGATGCACGTGCTCATGTGCACCTTGCTTTATGTAGTATGTAGGTACTGGGGAATTGGACTCAGGTCATGAAGTCTTTGCAGGCAAATGCATTTTCTGTTGATCCATTTCTCCAGCCCAATTATAGAGTTTTTTAATATACATATGCCCATTAACTAATAGGAGTTCTGAACTTTTAGGAGTAAAAAACTTATCCATTTATCTGTTTGTGTATACTGTAAATAATAGGTGCTTAGTAAGTCACTGGTTTAGTTCTGGGTCTTTGACACATTAGGTGACATTGGGGGGAATTAGACAGAAAAGATTATATTTTGTAGGCACAATAGATTGTCTCAAACATAAAAACTATATTATGAGAGACTGTGTTAGAACAGGAATCGTAAATTTGGTCTAGCTTATCCAGATGCCCACATTTGGAAAAGGAGAAACTGAGATGAAACTGAGATAGTTTTGAAATGTAGAATCCTACTCACCTGGGCAGAAAGTTCTGACTGCTTTTCTATCCACATTCCCACAAAACACTTTTAAACACAATACTGAGAGTATTAGTAGCAATAGTCTGTTTAACCAATTAATTCTTCTTTCAGGAGGCAAGACTGGAGAGCACTAAAATCAATATTAAGAGGCATCAGCTCACTTGAGAATATACGAATACTGAAGTAGGGAAGTTTTAGGTATAACATACATAAGAAAATGTTCTCTCAACACATATATAAGTTTACATATTTTTGTAAATTTATGAAATATGCAACTTTCACCACAAGACAGAGAGTGTTTCCATCACTCCGAAAAGTCTCCTACCCACTTATAGTGAGTTTCCCTTCCCTTACTCCTGACCTAATTCCTGGCCAGATCATTTCTCCTTTTTGAAAATGCCTTTTGAATTGGATCACACAACATCAGTCCTTTTGTATGTGGCTCCTTTTACATAGAAAAAAAATGCTTTTGGGTTTCATCTATAGTGTTTCATGTAGCAGCGATCAGTCTTTTTTATTTCTGAAGAGTATGGCCTTATATGAATGTATTGTGATTTCGTTGTCTATTCGCCACTTATGGTGTTTGGATGGTTTCTCACTGTTAGTACTTATAAATGCATGTGCTTTAAGTATTTTTGCACAAGTTTGTGTTTGCTCATGTATCTTCATCCACATGTACCATTTCCCTGGATGTATGATTGTTGGGTCGTACAGGAAGTTTGGTTTTATAAGGAACTGTCTATTTCTAGTCTAAAATTGTTTTACCATTTTGCATTCTCACTTGAAAGTAAAGCATGTTCCATAGACTTCAAGTTTGTAAGCTTTTGGTATGGCAAGTTTTCTTTCAGTTTGACCTATTCCAATGTCTGTAATGAGAGCTCATAGTATTGTAATTCGTTGGTAGATAATCATGGTGAAAAAAATTTAATACATTATTTTTCTACCTACATATCTTTATTTTTTATTTTATTTATTTATTTGAGTGAGAGAGAGAGAGAGAGAGAGAGGGAGAGAGAGAAAGAGAGAGAAAGAATGGGCACACCAAGGCCTCCAGCCACTGCAAACAAACTCCAGATGCATGCACAACTTTGTGCATCTGGCTTATGTGGGTCCTGGGGAATCAAACCTGGGGCCTTTGGCTTTGCAGGCAAGCACCTTAACTGTTAAGCCATCTCTCTAGTCCCATATCTTATTTTATGATGCATATTGAAATATTTTGCCAATTGTTTTGGAGGGAAGTGAGGCAACTTAGGGGTAACAGGACTCCAAAGTATGTAGCTTTCTCCTAGATTAAACACTAAAATTGTCCTAAGGCCTGTAGGGTAAAATCTCTGCTCAACTACGAAGTCCTTTCACTCCCTTCTGAAAAGGCTCTTCCTAAAGAATTAACATTTCTGGGAAGATTGCTGTTTTCTAGAAATCCTGGCTCCAGACACCTAAGGTTAGAATTAGACTGGCTAAACCAGCCACTCGCCCATGGGGCTCATATAAAACTCCAACTTGAGTCTGAAAGTGGGCTTCTCAAACCCCCTCTTGCCTCCCTGGGCAAGAGCTCTGTCATTCATATATATATATATATATATATATATATATATATATATATATATATGATTTTATTATGTATATATACAATTTTATCATAGGTAACAAAAACAGGCAAGGCAAATTATCTGAAAGCCCAGATAGGGTAAATTGACAAGAACATTTCCTTTCAGCTTGGTCATAAGTCATAAGCACTGCATATGGTCTATCCCTCTGTTAATTTCTTGCTCCTTCTCAGTGATGCTCCTTATCACTGATGACCACCTCTTCCCTGGGCTTGCTCTTTCTGAGAAGTTCTTTCCCCTAGTGGACATCTGCATGGCTCTCTCTCACATCATTCATGTCTCTGGTGAAGTGTCACCTTATTTATTAGATCTTCCTCGCCAGTCCATGTAAATTACAACTACTTCCTCCTTCCACATCTTTTCAGGGAGCATTTACCACTACTACGCTTGCTGTATATATGTTCATCCATTTCTTTCTTAGTTATGTTTGTTCCCACTGAAATATAAGTTCTATGAACTTAGGAATTTGACCAGTTTTCTTTCTCAGCTGGACTCCACAGTGTGGAATGGTGTGGGAATGCAGCAGACCTTCAGTAAACTGTGGGAAGAGTTAATAAGTCTGAAGAAGAAAGCTAAGTGAGATGCTAAGTAGCTGTCAGTATATTTAGACAGGCCTGCTCACCCTCCCTCTCTGGCCTGCTCCAAGCAGTTAACAGTTTATTTAAGCTATTTCCCCTTTGACCCATGTGAACTCCTAAACTAAACTTCCTTGGGCAAAACCTGTGTAATATTTTTATGTGATCCATTAAAAACCAGTCCCAAGGTGGCAGCAAACAGAAATAGCAGAGAGAGGGCCATCACCTGAATTCTCCTTTGTCTATTTGTTTTATTGTTGTGATGAGTCTAAGCCAGCTTGGTGACTGAGGATTCTCCCCAGGTATAATTTGTGAGATCAGATTCTTGTCTTAGGACTTCTGGTCCTTTGCCTTTGGTAGCTCTGGCTTTCTCAGGTTGCATACACAGACTGGGACATTTGCTGTCATGCTCCTGATTGGCTGGAGGACACAGGTGGTAGCATTGTGAGTGTCAGTGGTGTTCTTGAATTAAAGGTGTCCAGTCCAGTGCTTGACACTTTCAGAAATGATTCTTCCTTAATGGGTCATAATGCTATCCATCTTTTTTTTCCCACATTCAAATAGTTTTTCATATGTCCTCAAATCTGGAGACCTCTCTGAATATGGATATGGTAGAGCTCACTGTAGACTAAAGCTAACTGGGGAGATGAGATGAAGTCCAAGAACAATTATCCACGAACCAACTGATCAAATGAGCAAAGCATCCACCAAACATTCACCAATCAATGTTGTCTTTGAAATTAAGAACATCTCATATTTAACAAAATAAAACGGGGACTGCGTTCTAGAAATATACTGTTTCTCTTTTTTATTTGATATATGTATTCCAAAAGTTATTGAAAGAAAAAGGCAATCTAACCTACATTAATACAACACAGAACAGTGCTGGGGCCTTTTTATTATCAGAACTTAAGACAAACAGGAGTGCGTGGCACAGGGCATACAAGTACACTGCTTGCAGCTTGTCCTTTGGGCTAATTTTCCTGTAAAGTGTAGTCTTGCAGAGTCTGTTTTTCAGAAATCTTCCAATGCTTCACAACTGATCTTTGCCTCCACAATGGTCTTAAACAAAATTATGAAAATCTCCCCAAATTCTGATTTTATAACCACAGAAATACTGACAGTAATGCTTCAGGAGGTTAACGATGGTCTAATTATGTAAGGAAAAAGTCAGTTCTTTGGCAAGATTACATCATAACTGGTCAGATAATATAGATATCACTACCTCCACACATTTTCTAAAGGAGGCTATTCCTTGTTTAATTAAATGTTTTATGAATATATTTCAAATAAATCCAAACACAGGGAAAACTCTGCTCCAGAACTTCTGTTCCTACATTTAAAATGTATTTGAGAGATAATTAAAAATAAACAGATAATGGAAAGGAAAAACTAAAGTAAGTTGAAGCAAGCAGAATATAGTAGCTCATCATTACATTAATATATCAAACAATGTGATCTTAGCTTAATTATCCCCTTTGAGAGTTGAGAAAACGAAGCACAACCTTCAATTTACAGCTGTTTTGGTGCCGGGCACCTGAATTATTATTTAAGAAGAAGGGGGGAAAAGTTTATTTATTGTGACCTCCACTCAGTTTTTATTCATGGTGGAAAAATCTGTATATTCACAAATGAGGGCTATTCATCGTGAGGCCGCACATTCTTCAGCCGTCCAGGCCTACATCAACTGCACTTCTCCCGCTTTTGTGTTCCTCTCGAAGGCTCTTCATCCAGATTGTTCATCATCTTGATGGTCCAGCTTTATCTTGCTTTTGTGCAGCTGCATTCCGCTTCTCCAAAGTGCTGAGGAAGATGAGAGAGGAGAGAGAGAAAAGAAGGGGCTGGCAAGGAGAGAGGGAGCCAGAGAGAGCAGAGGCACAGAAAGGAGAAAAGGCAATGGCCGGTGCGCATATGAGGATAATTTGTAGTTTCTCAATAATAATAATAAAAAAAAGGAGGACAGGCTAATTACTGGCTTAACTAGGGCAGCCTGTGGATCTTCATGTCAAAAGGACTGCTGTAATTATTTGCCATCAAAGCACATTCATATTGTGGCACAAAAGAAGGGCCTTTTGCAAATGGATCTCGCTAATAAACAGGGCTGAGAGGAGCATTATGTGTCTCCCTGGTTGCAGGCACATTAACACAGTGACATGGAGCATAACTCCGGGGTCTCAGGAAAAAAACACCAGAATGATAATTATCCCCCACCCTCCCCAGCCTCTTCGCCTTTCCCTTTGTGTTGGACGAGGAAGCTGAACATGACCTATTGGAGGGCCCAAGGCAGGCTATTAGTGACCCCTGGTCCCTGACAAGGTGCCTCTGTTCTTTTAAAAGCTGCCTCTTGATGTCAGGAGGGCCTCGTGGACCAGCAGGCTCAGCTCAAAATGGTCCAGCAAACACTTCAACCTTAAAGACACCTGGAAGGTCATGACCAATTTAATGCAGATGAAGACAGCCGAGAGGAGCTCTGACGAATCGTGGCGCTGCAGCCCCTCCCCCCAGGCTTTTCTTCCTCCCTTCTTTGTCCACACGTGCTCTGATGCACAAGCTCTTCTTCTCAAAACCAAACGCAAGAGAAAAAAGTTCTCCGTTTCTTTAGTAAATAAAGTCTTAGGGAAACATTCGTCTGCCTTAGGATAATTTATGGGAAAAAAATTATGGGACAATAATGTGTAAGAAATGTAGGGCAAGGAAGGCAAAGGGGATGCAAATACAGCCGCTTCCATTAGCCCTTCTTCCAGCGGATGTAAACACAAGGATTCCCCGCCGGTAGGGGGTCATGGCAGGCCAGGGGTCTGTACTTGAGAGGACAGGACTGACTGCTTTCCTTGCTTCTTACGGGGCTGCTGGTGAGAAGCTCATCAGCAGTGGAAACTCCAGCAAACAAGCCTGGTACCCAGATGTTCACCTGTGAGCTCAGACCTGCCCAACTTTGGAGATTGCAGGAGTTGTAAATCACGTCTGAACGCTTCAAGCTTGTCCTGCTTCCTCACAGAGCAGCTGATATGGAAGAAAAAGGCCAGTAATCAGCGGGCAGAGGGTGCCTGATTGTCTTTCCCTTGGCCTACTCTTCCCTTTCTGGCTTGTGATTATTTTGTGAGAAGTGTCTTCTGACACCCAGTGGGCATCCCAGAATCTGGATGATGGGGGACGGGATTCTATTTTACACGCACGAGAAGCAAACCCAGTCCCTGGAACTCTTATTTTACCCAGCAGAGAAATTAAGAGTAAAAATTTGCATTGCAAAAAAGAATTCTTGCTTCACAAAAGCCAGCTTCCCTGAGCATTTAAATATTTAATTATTTGAAAGGCTGGAGGTAGATAAACTTCAAGTTAAAATGTTATGAGCCATTTCTAATGGAAGATCTACCTGGAATGACTTGGAAACATTAGAAGACGTGTATGTGTAGGTAAATAAGGCAAAGGTCTTTTAGGGTTTGACTTCAAACTGTTTGGGAGTGAGCTCTCTATCTGAAGCAGTGTCAGCCTAGGGATGCACATACATATGTGCTCCTTGTAAATCTGCTGATAGCCAGTTAATCAATCAATCCATCAATCTCCCTCTGTCTCTTTTGACCAGTCTGTCTGCTTTCCTTCATTTTTCATTTTTCTCTCTAGCTTTTTAAACATAAAGAAACTGGAATATTTAGGCTGTCTAAATAGTTACAAATGGTGAGTTAAAAGATGAAATTACACTATTTCTTATTTGATGTCTCTATGATAGACCTCTTTCTCTGTTCGTAAGACCTCCACATTTGCATATCTAGTAGACATCTCAAACTCAACATGTCCAGAATGAAACTCCTGATTTCCTTGCCCATCAAACTTCCTCTCTCTATTATCTGCATTTCTTATCTCCGTGGACACTAAGTGCATCTTTCTAATGCTTAGGTTGGAAACTTTGACACTATTCTTGTGCCCTTTTATTTTTTTTAAGCTCTTACTACTTCCTATCTGTAAGTAGATACTGCGGCTCTGGCTTTAAAGTGCATGCAGAATTTGAGTACAACTGAGCTAACTCATTGTTACCTCTGCTTAAATCAGCCTCTTCTCTTGCCTCCGTCACCCCAAAGCCTCTTCCAGGGTTTCCTGTTCCCCAGGGATCTACCTCTGCTCAGCAGCCAGCTTAGCTCTTCTAAATGATGCATGGGCACGTGGGAAGTCTCTGGTCTCTTCTCCCAAATGTTATCATCTGCTCCTGCCACAGTGCTCCCTCATTTTTTGATTTTAAAAAAGTACCTTACCAAATCACTTCTTAGAACGTATGTTCCCAATGATGCCTATTGCCTTACTTACCACTGAACGCCACCCCCCACCTGCCACCCTGGACCTCCCTTGCTGTGGTGTGGTGTCTTTTCTTCAACCAAAACATATTCAGCATAGTTTATAATTTATGCTTTATTTATTCAGCTATTTTTGAATATTTTTGTCTCATAAGCTTCAACAAGTTATTGGAGTTTTTGCTGTTTTTTGAAGGTTGCACTTCCATGTATCCATAACAGTATGTGAAATGCCATAATTACACAACATGTAATTGGGACATGAATAATGAATAAATGAATTTCAAAATTAAAAAATGGCAATCAGTGATAATGGTTTAAAAGCACAATGGAAAATACCACAAGGTGTTCATAAAGAAGCAAAAGTGTACTGTGATAAAGAGATCTAGAAGAAGAATACAATCCTTAGGACCTACCAGAGCTAGATCTATCAAACTTTTCTTTTTCCAATAATGTTGGAATATTCCAGTAATATTGCAACAGTTAAATAGCCACTTTCCCTACCCTTTCCTTATGGACCAAATAAAACAAAAGGTACTTTTTAAAAATTTGCTTGTTCCCTCTCACAATTGCCCTTTCTTTTCCAAACTTAACTGAGTTCATTATGGTGGAATCCTCACAGCCAAGTGGCTGCTTTAAGGTGTCTGCCTTTTGCAACAGTAAAGCACTGAACATTGCAACTAGAGATTTAGATTTTTTTTTCTTTAAAAAGAAAGGATAAACTTCAAATACATCTGCCTCACCCACTCAAGTATTTCCTGCAGGTCTATTCTACCCTGAGCTCTCATTGGGTGAGTCTTTTACTCTCACCAAACAGTTGAGTTGCCAGCCCTGAGTTCCTGGTCCTAAGCTCAAGTCAGAAATCATTCTCTTCCCTCTGCCTTTCTTAGCTTTCTGCCTTTATCTCCCTGCATCAACATCTTAACCAAAGATTAGAGGCAAATTTGAGAGGCAGCATTCAAATAAGATAGTTAAAAGTCAGTTTGTCACTTACCACAAGAAGCTCCTTGACCAAAGATAGTGGCATGAAAGAAGAATCAGAATTAGAAAAGGATGCTGTTTTGAGCTTTGATCAAATCCCAAGGAGATCAGTGCTCTGAAAAGCCAGGCATGAATTGTGTGGTTCCCAAGCCTTGTTCTTTTCCAGTGCCTGTAAGGTTTTCTCAGCCTGCTACATGACTGAAGTAGAGCAGGCTGGGAAGAGGGTGTTGTTTCATAAGGCCTAAGTCATGTTAGCACACCACAGGCAGCAATACCCCCAGGATGTGAGGGTCAACACAAGACCTGGAATTGCCTGCCACCATATTCAAAGTGCTGTGCTCAGGAAGGAGGCCTTGGGTGGCTCACTGAGCAGGGCAGGGATCCTCAGCACCTCAGATGCCCTCTCTTACTTTGTTCCCAGCAACACAGCAAACTCATGAGCCAGCTTCCAGGGCTGTAGTGAAGGAGAACCATGTTAGCTAATTGAAACCTGGATTGATTACAACTGTCTTTGAAAATATTGAAGAAAGAGTATTATAGTACACATTTAACAAGGGTAAAAAAAAAATCTCACAGGCTCAAAAGTGAAGCCTTTTTCATTCACTGATAGAAGGTGGCGTAATAATAATCACAGAGGCTTTGGGTCAACTAGTTGATATAGGAAAAAATAATTTGGGTTTAAATGAATAAGTTAGCAAAGCTTTTTTTTTTTTTTCCTGAGGTATCTGGACAAACAATGTGTGCAGAAGGATACACATGCAAGGCTGGAAAATGTATGTAATTGTGGCTTTCCTGGGAAGTTGTTCTTTCAGTCGCCCCTCACCCCATTTCCCACTTTGTATTACTTTGGGAGCAACCATTGTAGCAAATCTGAATGAGAACAGCTTTGGGAAAACCTAAAAGTATTTATTCTTTGTGAGTTAACACATTAGGTATGGCATGTTGGTGACATATGTTTAATTCTGATCCTAAAGTTTCCTAAAAGTTTAGTTTGTTTGATTATTATTGTTCAAAATCAGGTACTTCATTTTAAAATTATATGTGTTTTGTCAATTATTGACTCAGAAAACATACCTTGATCAAAGTGTTTATTGATATTAGTAAATACACAAGTGTCTTAGTGGAAGAAATGATAATGTCTGTTCTATACAGATCTAAAAGTAGAACTAGTCAGGACTCAGTGTGGGCCTGATCAGCATCTTGCCATACAATTGTCTTCTTAAAGAGAGGCTGCATTCTGTGGCTGAATTCCCTATTCTCTCATGTTCCTGCATATGCCTTTCCAAAGGGCAGCATTCAGAAAGACAGGAGAACGGGTGCCACAGTCTAACACTGCAACAAAGTACAGAGGCAGGTAGATTCGCAATGCCCAGTGCATGGAGAAAAAGAGACAAATCAAACAGTTACTGTTAGAAGACTCATGTCAGTCTGACTTCCATTAACTTATCAAGATTATATATATATATATATATATATATATATATTCTCCTTTATGAAGGCTGACCATCCACAGAATTTAAGAAAGATGTCTTGAAATAGCCTAGGCTTTTAGGGTAAATGCATTTATGTTATTGTAGTTAATGAAGCTATTTAATGTTTAACTTCTTCCTAAATGTCAATTTGCATGTGTTTATATCTGCTATACCTATGTTTAAAACCAAAATACACACATGCATACATAATACATGCATACACATACACAAATACATGCAGAAGAGTTATATCTACATATATGTGTATGAAGAAAAATATATGTGAGTGTGTAAGGAGTATATAATATATATATATATATATAAAAGAATATATATATATATAAAAGAATATATACATATATATATATATATATATATATATATATATATATATATATATATTCTTTGAAAAGTGAAAACATTTCCAGGCCTTGTATACTTACAGTTTGTCAACACGTATTGTCTTTTATGGTCTTTTATGGTTACAGTGTAGGATAATGTACTTTTTCCTTAAGGAATTACTTTAACTATTCATATTTCAAAACTAATAATATGTTCATTATTAACTATTTGAGAAGTTTAGGAAAGTCCAAAAAGAAAATTAAAACCACATAAAAAGTGCATGATTCCATCCTATAAAGATCACCATTAATTTAGTGTTATTGTCTTTATGTGTGCTACTTTTAAATTTTGCTTGTTACAAACCTGTTATCTTCTAAAGGAAATTCTGTATCTTTAGGTGAAATGGACAAATTGTGGCATAATTGCTCATTCATTTTAGTGTCTTAAGACAATACACATTATCTTTAACAGTTTTCTTTTCTGAAATATATGGCTATTCTCTATCTAACAGCTAACATTCATCTTTTTATCTGTGTACACATCTATCCATCCACCCATCCTTGCATTTATGTATACAAAGTTATGTTGTTCCCATAAGTATTTACTGATCTCTGAGGAATATTTCCAATTTCCTTTGGAGTTTTATAGGTATTCCTATTTAACCATTATTCTTCAGTACTACAGATATACCCAAACTCCATTTTGTTTAAGTGCTAACATGCCAGTGATATGTTTTGTAGATATTCTTTTATGCTGTCATCTCTCACCTCCAATCTTTTTAGCAACCCAGCTGAATGGCTTGAATTACGATGCTACTTCTCTAACCTGGAACTCTGAATTTTTCCTTTTTATTTAATATATGTATAGATCATTCCTGCTATATCTTTATGTTGGTTGATATCTATAAGGATCTTTGGGCCCAACTTTGTCTACCATTTTATAATCACTTCCTCCCATTTAGTCTAGGCATAACAGTCTTTTCATCCACATAAAACCTGGCACCTTCAGTTTATTATCAGCTTTGTCCCCCTCCAAGACCAGTTCAGTCCAAACACTTTTCTGTCCTCCTTGCTATTTCAGAAAGGAGTCTTGTAACTTCATGGATTCATTAAAAGTTGGGATTTCCAATTCACTTGAATTTCAAAGCTCCTGGAAGCATTTTTCTGATGATGAATTAACCCTCCTTTTTTCATTTCTTGTATTTTAGAGGTCATGTAAAACTACCAACAGTTTTAGTCTCCTTTTTTAAATCTTTTTAAAATATTTTTTGTATTTTATTTATTTAAATAATTAAGAGAAAGCAAGGCAGAGAGAGAGAGAGAGAGAGAGAGAGAGAGAGAGAGAGAGAGAGAATAAATGGGCACACCTCCAAATGAATTCCAGGTGCATGTGCCACCTTATTCATCTGGCTTACATGAGTCCTAGGGAATTGAATTTGGCTCCTTTGACTTTGCAGACAAGTGCGTTAATGGCTAAACCATCTCTCCAGACTAGGTTTTTTTTTTTTTTTTTTTTTGTGTGTGTGTGTGTGTGTGGAAACTCTTTTCTTCTTTTGTAAAGGTTAATTGGCTTTATCCTTCTAAACTTTTGTTCCTTTGTTTAAATACTTCCCTTACTTCATTGGGTTGTTGATAAAATTTGATAATATGAGTTGTTAAAATGGTCTAAGACAACGTGATTGGTTAATTATAGTTCTTACTTTTAGTATTTGTTTTTTAAATTTATTGTTTTCTTATTTCTATATTTGAGAGTGAGAGAAAGAGACAGATAGAGAAAGAGACTATGGGTGCACCAGAGCCTCCTAGCCACTGCAAACAAATTCCAGACACTCATGCCTCCTTATGCATCTGGCTTACGTGGGTCCTGGGGTATCGAATCTCAGTCCTTTGGCTTTGCAGACAAGTGCCTTAACCACTAAGCTAGCCCTAATATTTATTTTTATAATGTAATAGCAACATTTCTGAAGTTTAGTTGTATTTTCGTCCTTCTGATCCCCCTTTTTTTTCTGGTTTAGATGACAAAGTAGAAACTACATTCAAGAAAAGTTGTTAGAGACTCCTTTCTAGATCAGTGCACCATCAACTATGTCCTCTTTCTCCTGGTTCTTTATTTTGAGTGACAATGCAAGTACTCAGTATCTCTTAATTGCTTCTTTCTCTTCACTCGTCAGTCTCCTGCTCCTTGGCATCAACTTATCTCTTTCACTAGAAGTGCTTGTGGTTGCTCCTGGTGATGCTAGAATGACAAATGCAGTCGAGATGGACTTCAGTTCAACCTAGCTCTGAGACCATGATGCTGGGAAGCAGGCTGTGAAGAATGGCCTTGTCTATACTCATACTGTAGGATTTTGCAGTTCTTATTCTGCATTGCTATTGGGTTTCTGTCCGTCTTTATTAAGTGACAAGTGTCCTTCACAGAGGGACTGTGTTATATTTCTAAAGGCTAATCCAAAGGACTAATCCAAAGGATACACACACACACACACACACACACACACACACAACCTTTTTGACTCACCCTGAAGACTACTGTCCCTTGGAAGCAACTTGACATTAAAAACTGCCCTTAAGTACAGTTTGAGGTCCAAATACTAAGAATTGCTATCTTTCCATATTTAGTGAGGACATCTCTGACGTTCCCATCAGCGAGTCAGCAAAGAGTTACTGCCTGCCGTGTGCTACAACTCTGGAGAGAAATGAAGATTCTGTCTTGAGGAAGCCTTAACACCAACCTAGTCTCTGCCTTATGAAGCTGATTGAGGATTCTAGGACTCGTGAATTTTGTGTCTATCTCTCTTCTTATGACCTATTAAAATTACAATTTAAGGTTTGGCAATTAGAAATCCATGCAAAAAGAAGTGAGACTAGACATTTCTGTCACTGTTTACTTAGGAGAAAATATGCTCTTTTCCATACTCATCTGAGCCAGGGTTTGATTTAATGAATTCAATTTAAATTTCAGTAAGTTTTATTTTTTCTTCTACATAAAATTACTATACTTGGGACTGGTGAGATAGCCTAGCAGTTAAGGTGCTTGCCTGCAAAGCATAAGGACCTAGGTTCAATTACCCAGTACCCACATAAGCCAGATGCACATGGTGGTACATGCATCTGGAGTTCACTTGCAATGGCTGGGAGCCATGGTGTACCCATTCTTTCTCTAATAAATAAGTAAAAATAAACTATTTGAAAAAGTACTATTCTTATTGTTTACTGAGCGCCTGTGGACTTAGTCAAGCTCCTGCTTGGAAGCTTTGTGCAAATGGCATAGATCTAGAAAAAAGTAATATACACTGAGGGAAAAATTTGTTGGGAAAGTTTTACTTTTGTAAGGTTATCTGTTGATAATGAAATATGGAAAAATTTCAACTTTACAAGGGTGAGTTTTAAAAATAGTCTAAAAATATACGTATAAACAGAAGCAGTCTATCATTGCTTCAAATCTCAATATGTGATTTTTTCCATTCTGAGGTTTTTATTCTTAGGCTCATATGTATGTATGTGTGCATATATATATATATGTATATATATATATGTATATATATATATATATATATATATATATATATATATATATGCATAACTCAGTAGCCTGCTATTGATTGAACAAGAGCTATGTCTTAAATGTCTTTATCAAGATCATTATGTAACTTCTGAAAGAAGCATGTCCTACTTTGGAAGCACTCAAGATGATGTAATCCATTATCAGTACAAGGTGATAGTGTATTTGATTTTGAAATTGCTGTCATACTGGAGTACAGAACATCAACCCTTGCCACTTGAGATTTAAATATCTATATAGGAAAAGGAATTTGATATGGTCACCTCAAGCAAGGTTCTGGAAGATATGAAGCCACATGTTAGGACATCCAGTGGATGACTTTGAACAAATGTAAGTAGTCTCAGGCCTTCACTTGAGATAAACTGGGGCTATCTTTCTGTGTTGTTGCTCCATTTATTCTCGTTCCAGTTTTAATTGTTTGGCTCTATCTCTCTAGCAGCTTGTGAAGAACAAAGTTTCATGAGACTTTGGCCACTGAGAAACGGGATGAGGACAAAGGAGGCTGTGCTCTTCACCTCTGCTATCACCACAGATAACCCAGTGTCTGATTTCTTCAAAATGCCTAACAGATATTTTGTCCTGGAGCAGCAGAGGGGAAGAGATGGCTTTGCAGGTCTGTGAGGGCCCCATGGCCTGACATCCAGAAATTTTCCACTTGAAGAATATCATCTCCACTCCCCTTCCTCTGTCCTCAACAATGTTGAAGCTCTGAGAGATAAACTGTAGAAGGTTGTGGCTTAGGTGCAGTCTTGACTCAGTCTACTTAGAGCCTTTGTTTACCCAACTAGTCATTTTATTCTTCTCTATGAAGTTATTCACTTGAAGGTCAATGTCATCATCTGCTTTTGTTTCTCTAAAAGAGGAGCATCACCTGGTTCATTTATGGAGAGAATAAATTTATTTCTCACAGTTTCAAAGGCTAGACATCCAAGATCCATGTGTCAGCATCTGATAGAGGTCTTCCCTCCCATGGTAGAAGGCAGAAGGGTAATGGAGAGTCAACTCTTCTCCAAGCACTTTTATAAGGATAGCCAATCTCATGCATGAACGAGGAGACTTCGCATTTTATCCTGAAAGATCCACCTCTTATCCTATCCCACTGTCCACACACCAGTTGTGCAGGGCACGTTGGAACCATAATGGATTATCACATTTTGCAGGGTATTTTGCATTTCGATAACAATTAATGCTTTAAAGAATTACTTTTGTACCTCACCTGATTTTAGGTGTTGTATGTCAGGTTGGATAAAAGTTTATTTTTATTTTTACTCATAATCTCCTCCCTTGCTTGCATGTATGTCTTGTTTTGTTTCTGTTGAGTTTTTCCAGTACTGGGGCCAGCATCCAGCATCTCAAGCAGCCATGGCTTACTGAATCTATGTAGCACCCATTAGAATTTAAAGGCATCACATGTTTGTCTTTACTTGGGTCAAACCAGGAACTGTCTCTGAAAGCAAATACCAGCCTATATCATGTCTGGGAAGTACCTAGGGGAAGCTGGGAAATATGCTTCTCACATAACTCTCCTATAGAAAATAATTTGCCCCATACATTTTCATCTTTGAAAAAAATGTAGATTTATAGCTTTGATTTCTTAATCAAGGTGAACTTTTGTTAATGTTTCATAGCTCATATATATACAGTCAAACCATGGATCTGGTGCTGATACTAGTAATAGAGACAATATTATTAATCTATTGCTATATTAATATAAAAAGAGTTAGAGACTTAACATTTATAAGGGGGAAAAAATCCCAGATTAACTATTGCCTTCTCTGCCATGAACTTACTCTTTAGCAATATTTTATGTCTTCACATGGTTTGTATACCATGACCAGTATTTGGCAACAGTAATCAAAGACAAAATAATAACCAGTTGCTTCTTTTCCCCTATTTTGTTATATTTCATTTCTCCTTCCTCTTCCTTTTGATAAGGTTTTATTATTTCTTTGAAAGTCTGAATGAGCCTCCAGCAGAGGGGAGGGGGACTGGGTCCTTTCAGAGCAAAAGTGCAGTATTTGAACTTTGCTATCACATAACACTTTCTGAGGCTGCTTGTCTGAAATGACTTAATTTGCACCACAGGACCAGCCCTGAACCCACAAATACACCAAAAAGCCACAGTGAGCCAGGGCAGCAGACCTATTACTAATTTTTTATTAAAATCCCTGAGGCACCCAGCACACGGCCCCAAAGCAGCTTTAATAATAGACAACATACAGCACATTTTTCTTGTATTGCCATGTAATCAAATCTGAGGCTGCTGTTCACTTTCTTTGTTTTACCTAGAGGACCAGCTTCCAATTTAGTTGTGGCCTACTCTAAACTGATTCCTCATTGTAATTAATGCCTGCTTTGGCCTCAGCCACTTACACAACTTTCCATTAGAGGTTTGCAGCCATCCACAGAGTATTTTGCTAAGTTACCCTCACAGACCTGCTATAGCTGCAATTTTACTAAAGTCCTTTTTATTATTTTTACAAAGAATTTTTAAATTGCTTGGCTAAATAGTTTTCTTCAAAAAATCCACTTTTTCCCCTCTCCCTGAGCTATACTTATTAAAATATTTGGGCCAGAGTCCAAGTTGTAGCAATACACACACACACACACACACACACATTTGCCCCCTTCTCTACCTCCAGTTACACCAGTCTGTAAGTGATTTAAGAAAGGCTAGGAGAACTTATTTAGGTCCAAGGTCTTCTATGGCTCATTTTCCATCTGTTTCATGCCGTCCATTTCCTTTGAAATAATACCTAAGGTCTAAGGTTCCTTTCAGAGACCCCTGCAAACATTCAGGCAGCAGTCTTCCCATCACCACCTTTAGAAAGATTATGGCAGTGGGCCCCAGTCAGATTGAATGGATGAAAAGGGATGCCCTCTGCACTGCTGCTCCCTAAACCTTCCTCTGTTGGCTGGGCTGACATTTCCAGTGACTTCTGAGAACCTTGTTTAGGTTGGCTTTTCTAGAAAATTCTGGATCTGATCATTAGTTATCTTCTCCCTTCCACATCTTGGTGTACTAAGTAACAAAGAATAACTATCAGAAATTACAGACCTCTAACTCCTTCCCACCTGAAGTGGTAGTCTTGAGGAAGACACAACAAATATATGAGGTTCACTCTTCCTTAACTGATAACATGCAGTTCCTGTACGAAGGAGTTTGGTAGGGTAATTCCTTCTTTATTGAGAATACTCTCAAAGGATACTATGACATCTCTGTGCAAGTTTTAACACCTGTATTTTAAGTACTAGTAGTTACCTTAAAAGGTTGGCAGGAAAAATTATCTGCTTTCTGTTCATAAGCAATAGATTTCTATAGCTTAGTAAAAATAAGTTACAAAAAGTTCTGCTAGTCTTATGAATATTTGAATTCCCTTTGTAATATTTTATAGTCATTTTTCCTTGGATAATATTTTTAACTGTAGTATGTTATTTGCCTTTTAGATATCATTTTATAGACTTCTGATCCCATCTACCAAATGAGTTGTTCACATTGAAATATGTACAAAGGCTTCAAGAGGATGTCATGTCTATGTTATAGTTAACTTTCAATAACTGGATCATGTGTGATAAAGGAAATTGTATTTGTAGGCTATGGAAGGCTAGGATTTGGTCAGTTCACAGGTCCCATGGTTTACTAAATAGTAAGCTCTGTTGGTCCCTATTAGGTGATGTGATCTCATCAGTGTACAACAAGCCCTTCCTTTTTCTCCAAGAAGGATCCTTTGGTACCAACAGATAAGCAGAAGGGTTCATAAAGAGTGAATGATTATATACTTTTAGCATATAGATGTGATGCCATCAGGTATCTTTTACTTAAGAAGTGAGGCATGTAGTGAGGATACTAACTGGTGTGTGAGGTTTAAGAAACCAGAGGGTCTGCTTTATACTCTCATGTTGTGCATCTTTGTTTGTGTATCTAAACTCTTCAAACATAGAATAACACTGAGAAGAGGGATGATTTGTAATTTCTCATGTGATATGTCTTGTTCTCAGTTAAGGAGATCTTAGATAATCTGGACAGAATATGTTGTGAGTACTAAAGACTAAAAAATAATCTCAACCAATGTTGAGAAGGAAATTCCCAGAAGTTTAACTAAGACAAGCTATATCACAGTGTAACTTTTTCTCTTCTATTAGTTGGCCAATGTAACCAACAGTCTATCTCCTGCCTTCCTTCTGAATGTGACCATCATACCTCACTCTTTCCCAGTTCCCCTTTCCCTCTGCAACCTCCACTGGATATCAATTGGCATCTCTTTTAAAGAACTGGCTGGCAGTATTAGGTCTGCCTACTGCCAGTTCTGGCAAATAAAAACAGTCCTTCTCTGTTCTTTAGAAAAAGTGGATGATTTTATTCTACATTATTTTCAAGTTAAAACATGAAGCTTGACTCTATAGCTTTAAATTTCCTCAGAAAAAACAATGGAAAATTCCTTTTAGTGGGTAAAGTCTTCTCTCTCTCTCTCTCTCTCTCTCTCTCTCTCTCTCTCGTGTGTGTGTGTGTGTGTGTGTGTGTGGTTGTTAAATGACAAAGAGCAATCTATCTGGATCATTGATAGTTGTTAGAATTTTTTAACAGAACAGTTAGAATATCCTACCAGGTGCCCAACTAAAACATTTCTTGTGGACATTTACGTGGAATCAGATGGACTCAGCACAAATGCATTTTGGTTCCATGTGGATGGAATTTTTCTTGACTTCCTGACTCAAAGCAATATTCTAAACATTAGACAGAGGTTGTTTGATTGTGGCAGGGCAGAGCTAAATGGCAAGAGCATGGGGTGGTTTAGAGCCCCTTTCACAATACTGAATTTGACTGCAAGGGCCCTTTCAAGCAACTGAAATGACTTGGCACTCACCACTATAGTATAAAGAGGCTACCAAGATAATTTATTTAACATCCTCACTTTTCAGATAAGGAAAATGAAGCCCAGAGAAGTGAGTTTAGCCACCCAAATATGCTACATTTGTATGTCCACTGTGAATGGAAACCATTTCCTTGTAAAATGTTCTATTCCTCTGTGGTAGTTTGAATAGATGGCCCCCAATATATTCAGTTGTTTATTTGTTTGTAGTTTGCATCTGCTGCCACCTGCCTGGAGGCAGTGTCACTGGGTGGATCTTAAGGTGTGGTGGTGGGCTTCAGATTTCAATCTAAAGATATGCAAAGTGTGCCTAGCTGGAGTTCCTGAAGCATACTATGTGGCTGGTGCTTCTCTCTCTCTCTGCTTGGTCCTGTGAAGGCAGGCCAGCTTCTTCTGCCATTATGGAACTTCCCCTGGATCTGTAAGCTTCGATAAATATCCCTTCCTCCATAACTGTGCCTGGTCTGGAAGTTCATCTCAGTGAACCTGAAGCTGGTTCTTCAGGATCTTCCCACACATCACCATCCCAAGTCATAGGATCCCACTCTTTTCCAAGCAGTGCCCTCACTTTAACTTCTGATAGTTGGTGAGGCTGGGATATGAGTTTACATTGCAAGTTAGCCAATCTCACAATGAGAGCTTCGGTTTGGTTTTCTGCAATCTGAGCCCTGTTCTGGCTAGAGAGGAGACTCTCCTCCAGGGCACCTTTAGAAACCTTGAGATCATGTATGTGGGTCTTTAGCTTGGAATTTTCCTTTTTGAGCTTCTGCTGTTCCCTCACTAGTTTGTCCAGAGATGCTAAAAGCAACAAACCAGCCTCATCATTGGTCTTACTTTTCCACAAATATTCAAATGTTTTAAATACAGAGTCACTAAATTCCTTGCTCTTCACAAGACATGACTCAGGGTCACCAAATACATCTATCTCATGGAGTTGTTGAAACAGTGCACACCATGGATTATTAGTGCCCTCCTTATTTCCAGGAAAAGCGCTCTCCTTATCACCATTAGGGCCTTTAGTAGCATTGAAATTGGAGAGCCAACTCCAGATAGCACTAAGCCCACTAGAGAAACCCATCCTTACAATTCTGTTTCTCTAGAACCACTCCTGGTACCAAAATCTGTATTAGTCAGGGTTCTCTAGAGCATCAGAACTGCTAGAATGAATTATTTTAAAAGGGGATTTATTGGATTCAGCTTACAGTAGTCCAATAGCAGTTGCAGGCCCGAGAATCACTGAACCTGGTAGCTGCTCAGTCCACGTGGCCAGATGCCTCAGCAGTCCCAACCCGGCACTGCAGATGGTGCTGGAAATCCTGGAGGCTTTCTGAGGAGCCTCTGGGTTTTGATCCACGGGGGTCTTCAGTTGATGCTGGTCTTTAGTCCGTACTGGTCTTCAATCCATGCTGGAAGGTAGTGAGCAGCTCCAGTACCCAAGTGGAAAGAAGGGAGGAAGGAAGGGACTCTTTTTACCCAGAGCTTCCTTATATCAAGTCCCCCTCTGAGCAGGGCCACCCACTCTGGGGGAAGGGCTCACCCTGGGAGAAAGACTTCCTCCTTTAGTTGATCCTTCCTAGAAGAAACCTGTGGATTACTAAACAGATCAAGTTGACAACACCTTAACTATCACATCCTCCATCCACACAAATACTTCTAGCTTTCCCATCAAATCCCAAGTCCACACAAGAGGTAGAAATGTTGAAGTAAGCTGGGTGTGGTGGTGCATGCCTTCAATGCCAGCACTGAGGAGGCAGAGTTTGAGACCAGCCTGGAATTACAGTGTGAGTTCCAGGTCAGCCTGGGCTAGATGGAAACCCTACCTTGAAAAATACCAAAGAAAAGAAATGTTAAAGTAAGATAGAACTGAATCTACATCTACATATAATTTACCTGCTAAAGCAGCCATTTGAAATTGTCTAATGGCTTAAAAGTTGTAGCTTGCTATAGAGAGTGAAGAACCAGGAAAGAGGGATGGCTGTTCAATTGAATCATTGCTGCATTGTTGTGTATAGGCAGCACTTAAAGTACAAATGAAGAGATGCTGAAGAGATTCCTTAGTGGTTAGGGAACTTGCCTGCAAAGCTTAATGATCTAGGTTTGATTCCCCAGTACTCACATAAGCCAGATGCACAAGGTGGTGCTTGTGTCTAGAATATATCTGCAGTGGCTAGAAGCCCTGGAGTGGCCATCCTCTCTATCTACCTCTCTCTCTCTCTTAAATAAATAAATAAATATAAAAGAAAGTGCAACTTAAAATGCATGGCCCAGTGCCCTACTCCCAGATAGGAACTCCTTAGGTTTAAGGTGGTACGTGTTATGTGTGTAAACCATAAGGACAGAGTGCTATGTCATGCTTCATGCTGTCTTAGGGACAATGTATCACTGCTGTGTTTGAAGGAGGTAGAGGCAATATCCAGTCAATGTACATAAATGAATGAATTTAAGAGACTTCTTTAATAATACCAAATTAATAGATGGGTATGTGGCTGTGTGGACATGTATTCACTAGTAGGGTCACAGATGGCTTTTCTGAAACTCAAGTAGGGAGGGAGATGCTACCAACACTATTCCCTTGAATAAGGACTGAAAAGATGGGTAGGGCATGCAGAGTGCTGAGGCAGATGACAGCTGGTGACCAGTTAGGGCAGTAGGAGCCTGTCTTTGGGCTGTACTGAACTAGGTAAAACTAGACTGTGCAGCATCTTCTAATGACATTAGTCAACTTTTTGGTAGTTTTAGCAGGGGAGCAACATGGTCCAAGTTTGGTTCTAAACAGATGCTTCTAATAGGTATCCCAGGCAACTCTGACTCAAGTGGGCTGATCTCAGCTGCATAGATGGACAATTTCAGTAAACCTATAGTCTTCAGTGATGACTTATCTTTCGGGGCTTCACTTTTCTTACTCATAAAATAGAATTGTGGGCCACCTCTATATTGCAAGATTATAAAAACCAAGTGTTCCTTTGGGAATGATGTGCAATGATCCATTTTTACAAATGGGTTATTTATTAATTTTTATTTTTATTTGTGTGGCCAAATGTGACACAGTTGGCTGGGATTTTGGGTTGAAAAAGTCATATCCTTCAGAAAACCCACTGCTAAGAAACTTAGTTTTCTTCTCTCCAGTATTCAATGTAAGTGGATTTCCCTTTTGTGTATGTATGTATTTGAGACAGATGGCAACGCTATAGTGTGATGTTAGGAGAAAAAGTGTTTGGAAAGGGAAGAGGGAAGGCAAACATGAAAAAGCAAGCCTTGAATAAGCAATTTTTTCTTAAGAGCAATACATTCTGGCTGGGACAGTTTATTTTTGTGATCTGCCTAGAATTTGGGGACAATGTGCTAGAATTCTCTTCTTGCTTCAGCTGGCAAGCTGCCTAAAAAAGGTGGGGAGACTTGGAAGAGAGACACAATGTTTCTATTAACATAAGGCTTTATTGAAAGCAGGGCCAGTGGCTAAAGTTAGTCCATGGCTTTTTTAAGGCACTGTGGCTGGGTCTGTGTGAACACTCAAGCAGAGAATGGAAATTATTATACAGCTTGGGTGCCACGGCTCAAATATCTAAGTATATGCAAATCATTGCAAGCCAAGTGGTGGGCTGTTTTTGGAATGGAATATGAATTATTTGGATAATTCTTTAATTTCTTATTTTATTTATAGAGTAAATGAGGTCTATATTTGAGTTAAGAATGAATTTAATATATTCTCTTATTCTAGAAGTACTTTCTTATGTTCCATCTACTCAGTTTAATGTTTCTAACGTTTGTAAGAAAAAATTCCCTATGTTTCTTGGGGACCGTGTTGGGTTCTGTTCACATCAAACCCTTTACAACATGTGTAGTGCTTGCCTCTAGACCAGGTTCTGGTACTCATGGGATCCAAATATAAGAGACTTCTCAGTCACAATCAGCAGTTGCTGTTTTAATTTTTTCTATTTTAATTGGTCTTAAACATCAGAATCAAGCTGTGTTTCTCATTTTCGTTTTGCCTCCATTTCTTATTATATATCCCATGTATTCTTAGTTTAAAACATCTCATACAAAATGATGGTACTCATTAATGTTTATTGAATCTTAATATATGTAAAATACTGTACTACATTAGTAAACTGATCTCAATTTCCACAGTTTTTATAACAATTGTTGCATATTTTATAGGTGAGGAAGCTGAGGAGAGGAGAAGTTCAGGCATTGATTCATGCTCAGGGATGATAGAGGAAGCTGAGGACATGAGAAGTTCAGGCATTGATTCATGGACACAAAGCTAACAAATACAGAGGAAGCATTAAAATTACAAATTAATTACTTTAGTTACAATAGCACAAAATTCTACGTATTAATGAGTAAGAAATTTACTAGACATTGGAAATTCAAGAGAGTAAGATAAGAGAAACAACTGTATAAGTTAAACAATTTAACACCGAGAGGCATAAAATAATGTATAGTCAGTGTATTCATAAATGGGAGAGCTAGTTATTGTAAAGATGTTAATATTTCCCAATGATCTTATTTAGTGAAGCTCTAAAGAAAAATTTCCTTATATAGTTTACCAAATAAATATAAACTTCACTTTGATATAGAGTCCATAATCTTATCCAAAATCTACAGTATGTCTTATAAAGGAGATGGAATTTCCCTATTTAATAATAAGACCTCCTCCTCAACTAAAACAATAGAAGAATGTGGCAGATGGAAGTTAGGGAGGAAGTCATGACTCAGACTCCAATCCATGGGAGTTAGAAATGTAGCACCCTTGACACCGCAACTCTCCAAAAAAGGAAATGGCTAAGGAACACATGGTTTAAGAAAATTACTTTACAATTCAGAAACATAAGTTTATAACATTACCATTTTATGCTCTAATTAACTGTTACTAATTTAAACCAACAAATTAAAAAAATAAATCCATTACAATACACTAGGTAAATATTCCTTATATCTTTAATATTTTGTAAATATAAAATCTATTCTAAATGTTAAAAAAAGCCAGGCATGGTGGTGCATGCCTTTAATCCCAGCACTCAGGAGGCAGAGGTAGGAAGATCTCTGCAAATTCAAGGCCAGCCTGAGACTACATAGAATTCCAGGTCAGCCTGGGCTAGAGTGAAATCCTACCTCTAAATAAATAAATAAATAAATTTTAAACAAGTTCAAAAAGAGTCAGGAGTGGTGGCACACACCTTTAATCCCAGCACTTGGGAGGCAGAGGTAAGAGGATCACCACGAGTTTGAGGCCACCCTGAGACTACAGAATGAATTCCAGATCAGCTTGGGCTAGAGTGAGACCCTACTTTGAAAAACCAAAAAAAAAGAAAAAGAAAAGAATTCATGAGAATGAGCCACATAAGAATTCAAACAGTCAATGATCTTATCAAAATTCAAAGACACATGACAAAATAAGCATTAGGCAGTTATGCAAGAAAGACATAAATTGTCATGCAATGCATAGATAAGGAAAAAAGTTCTAGTCAGTCTTCAAAATATGGAAAATAAACAAAAATAAATATGCATATTTCAATATACATATGGAATGTTTGGGAATCTATGAAAAATATTTAAATAAAAATAATTACTAATATTCTATATTTCATTATGACAATTGCATAAACTTAAGCAATAGTGTTATTTTCTTGACCAAGGTCATAATTGTGGCTCAAAAGGCTTGCTTACTCAGTCAGTAAATGGAAACAGAAATGGGTATGATATTTCCACTTTGTAATTTTGTAACATGAACAAAGTAGTTTAAAATTCTTACATCTATGACTTGAGAGTAGTTTTTGTAAAGATTTTACTCGAAGTAAATAAGGGATTTATTCAAATGATTACATTGAGATGTTTGTTGTACTGTCATTTATAAGTGAAAAAAATGTATGCAGTATTTCATAAATGTTTATCAGAAGGAAATAGTTAAAATTATGGCACATAAAGCTCTATCATTAAAGATTAAAACATTTAAAGTGTTGTGAAAGAATGTTTTATGTAATGGGAATAACTGATCATAACAAGCGTGATCCCATTCTATAATTTTATCCTTTTATAAATCTCTCCCCCAAACACACACACACACAGACACTCTTCTATGTATGTATATTTTCTTTACTGGAAAATTTTCTTAAGTTCACATGAGAATACATTAAAAGTGAGAAAATGGATACTTTAGGTACTTAAAGTGAGTAAATACTATATGTATGTCTGCATTTTAAAAGCTTTTAAAAGTAACATTTGTCAGATTGTCAGATATTATATTTTCTTAGGAGGAGGGACACTCATCCTAGCATTAAGAGCCAGCTTCCTAGTATTGAAGTAAGAACTGTCCTAGAACAGTATGTGGTCTGAGGGAAGCCAAGTATATGTTAGAGCAGATCACTTCTTATTATAGTCATCAGTAGAAGGAACCTCCACCATTTATTAAATCAGAGAAAGTTCTAGGGCCCTCAAAGAATGTTTGGCTGACATTGTCATTAAAATTGGTTTAATATCACTGAATTTTGTTTTATGTCTAGTAAAACATTTTGAAATAGCCCCATAAAAGACCCTCTAGAACCAAACTATTGGCTGATCAATTTGATTAGCAGTTAGGAATTTTAAATGGAAGATAAAATGGTTCTTTTCTTATTATGCAGCCCCTGGTAATAAATGGCAAGTACATATTTTTCTGAGGCTTTTATTCTTAGAAAGAAAGCAAAAGGATATAATAGGTTTTTAAAATACATGCCACATAATTTATTCTGACAAACAGATGTATTTTGTTGTTGCTATTATCATTTGATGAAATACTTTAAAACTAGTCCAAGGTGGTCCATTCAAATATAATACACACAGTACATCTAGCAGTTAACAAAATTTGGATGTGTAGCACAGAATGGTCATTATTTTTACTGAAAAAAAAAATAAAGGCACTAATTACTTACAGACAAGATACTTAGCACAAACAGATAAGCTTCAAAATGAAAAATTCTCGGTTTATGATAATTATGTTCTCTGCTTTGTTTTCAGAGACTGATAATTTGAGGCTTTAAAATCACCAGGAAGCCATTAATTGGAATTCTTCAATAAAAAATAAATTACATAGAAGTTCGTGATGAGTTGTAAAGGCAGAGAGACTGTATTATACAGTGAACAACATTACTTCACTATTTATAACCTTGCACAGATATGTCTCAGAAAACTGTAAGGAATTTGAGATGTGCAGATAGCAATTATTCATAGATTCAGACCATCTACAGATATTTCAAATAACAGCTTTCAACAGATTTTGTTACCAATAAAAGCAGGACTTTAATTTGAAGTAGAGTTTGACTACCATGTTGCCTCTTGCTTTTGACATTTTCCTTGGTTCTTTAGGGTCATGTCACAGGAGAACACATCTCATCACAGGGTTCACATCACCTCATGTAAAAGAATTTAAGGGCTGGAGAAGTGGCTCAGTGGTTAAGGCACTTGTCTGCAAAGCCTGATGCCCCAGGTTTGATTACCCAGTACCCATGTAAAGCTAGATGCACAAGGTGGTGCATGCAATGGAGTTCGTTTGTAGTGACAGGAGGCCCAGGCTTGCTCATACTTATTCATTTATTCTCCCTTTCTCTCTTTGCAAATAAATAAATATTTAAAAAGTATTTTGTCCCTATGTAAGAGCAAGCATATATTGAAAATGTGCTTTCATTGAAGTTTCATGTGGCAATAGATACAAAAGTTAGCCATAGCAACCTTGGCTTCAGAGTATTACCCCTGAATCTCTCCAAAGAAAATTAAAGCAGTGTGAATGCAGATCTAACATGTTCAGGGTCAGAGACAAGAGAAGGAGAAGAAAGAGATCTAGATATTGTCTCTTCGGAAGGAAGCCAAAGAAAAGCAAATCTGATCAGGGTAAGAGAAGAGCGCTAGCAACAATGACAGCTCTGCTTTCCAGTGTTAGCTAAGTGAAGGCCAAGGGGCAGCTCATGCAATATTGACCAAAGGATGGGGAGTCACTGAGAATCTGATGCTGAAGTCTGGGTGCTTTATATTTGGTTGAGCACAGGAACAATGCTATCACTCTTGACCATGGTACAGGGTAAGAAGAACTTCTAAGATGTTAGGCACCAAAGGGAAGAGTGTGGGGTACCTGGAGATACTAGTCAGCAGTTCTACATGTATACCATAGTCTACTCATAATTATAGAGGGTTTGGGCAAAAGCAACCATTAAACATTATTGGGAGATTGAGTAGTAGTAAAAAGGTCTCTTGGAGGTGACATTATGGTTGTGTTGAATGAGCATGGAATCTGTATTCTGTATTTGTTAGGATACATTGTGTTTCAGTAACAATTCAAAAACCTCAGTGGCTTGATACAACAGATGGTGACTTCTATTCTGATTTGTCCAGTGTTATTTTGCCAGAGTTTCTGTCTATCATAGTCACTCAGGCATCAAGCAATATAAGTTCCAGACACAGGTTTCTGTGTTCATCACAGCAGGAAACTGAGAATGTGAAGAATTGTGCACTGACTCTTAAGGGATACCAGTCATAACTAACACACATCATTTTTGCTCACATTTTATTCACCAGAGAAGTTACATATCCACTACTAACTTCACAGCATGACAGTGAAATACAGCCTATGATAATTTCAATGTGGAGTGTCCCCTACGGCCTCATGGGTTTGCCATTAAGCGTCATTCTTGATTCTTAGCTGATGAAGTCTTTGGGAGGTAAAGACATCTTGTTGAGTAGGTGTGTTGCTGGAGTTAAGCTTTGGGATTTTATAAACCAGCCTCCATGTCAGTGACAGATAGCTTATTCTTACTGCTTCTTTCCAGTTGATGTGACAATGAGACGCATGATGCCCTGCTACCTCTTCTTGCTATGCTTTCCATACCAAGTTGAAGCTTCCCCTGAAAACTGTAAGTGAAATAAACCTTTGTCTTCCATAAACTGCTTCTGGTCAGGTGTGTTGTCCCAGAAACTGGAAGGTAACTGCTACAGAAAATTGGTACTGAGAAGTGGAACCATGTAGATTTTTCATCTTTTGGAACCAGTTTGTGGGAGAAAGATGGAAGGATTTTGTGGTAGTTTGAATAGATGGCTCCCAATATCTTCAGTTGCTTGTTTGTTTGTAGTTTGCATCTGCTGCCACCTGCCTGGAGGCAGTGTCACTGGGTGGATCTTTAGGTGTGGTGGTGGGTTTCAGGTTTCAATCTAATGATATGCAAAGTGTGCCTAGCTGGAGTTGCTGAAGTGTGCTGTGGAACTTGGCTTTTAGGCTTGTGCTTCTCTCTGTCTGCTTGGTCTTGTGAAGGCAGGCCAGCTTCTTCTGCCATTTATGGAACTTCCCCTGGATCTGTAAGCTTCGATAAATATCCCTTCCTCCATAACTGTGCCTGGTCTGGAAGTTCATCTCAGTGAACCTGAAGCTGTCTGCTACAGATTTCTAACTTTGGACTAGAGAAACAGAGCTCGATAAAGCATTCTGCTAAGAATTAAAAGACCAAACTGCAGAGGGAAATGTGGACTGTGAAGGCTTGACTTAGAAGGGTTTGTGTGTGTGTGTGTGAGGAGGGGGTGGGAGGAAGCCAACTTTGTTGGGAATGGGTTAGAGGCATTTTGTGTGATATTCTGGTGGAGAGGCTGGGTGCATTCTGCCTGTTCCCTGAAAACTTAAGAAAAGTTCAATTTAAGAGTAATGGACTGAGCCAGGTGTGGTGGTGCACGCCTTTAATCCCAGCACTTGGGAGGCAGAGGTAGGAGGATCACTGGGAGTTCAAGGCCACCCTGAGACTACATAGTGAATTCCAGGTCAGCCTGGGCTAGAGTGAAACCCTACCTCGAAAAACAAAACAAAACAAAACAAAGAAAGTAATGGACTGGTATGTTTGGCAAAGAAAAGTACCGAGCAGAAGTATAGGAAAGCTACAATATTGGGAACAGAAAGAAGGGTCTCAGGCTAGAGATAGCATCCACTGCAGCTGAAATTGTTGAAGCATCACTTCCACTGATCGTAGGCCATCTGCTCTGCACTGGGACAACAAGAGTTAGTGCTGGGTCTTTTACATCATGAGATGGCCCTTCCCTCACTGCCTCATGTGCTAGTGATTAAGCCTTGATACTTGATCTCCAGCTGTTAGAGACTCTGGGATGTACAGCCTTACTGGAGGAGGCCCCTAGGGGTGGGCTTTAGAATCTTATAACCCAGCATCCTTCCCAGTAGTAGCTAGCTTACTATTGCTCCTTCCTTCTAGCGGATGTAACAAAATATGACACTATGCTATCTATACTTTCCCCACCATGATGAAACTTCCCCTCAAGACTCTAAGACAAAATAACTATTTTTTTCCAGAAGCTGTTATTGGCTGGGTGTTTTGTTTTATTAAGGCTATGAAGCCTTACTGTGGACTTGAGATGCAAACTATAATATGTGAGATCAGTCCTAGTTAGTGCTTCTGTTAAATCTTGATGGCTGTTATAACAAATTGGCACAAACTTGGTGGCTTAAGATAGCACACATTCATTTCCTTTCTTTTATGGATGTTTATAAATCCCAAATCAGTTTCACAGGTCCAAACTCAAAGCATAGGCAAGATCAGCCCCACCCTCACCCCCATAGGTACTAGGACATAATCTATATTCTTGCTTTTTCTAGGTCTAAAAGTGTGCTTTCCTCCATTTCTTGGCTTGTGGTCTCCTTCTTCTCTTCAACTCTGGTGCTGTTGCATCTTTCTTCAGTCATCACACAAGTGCTTCTGGAAGGTGCAGAACTCACATTTCTCTGCTTTTTCATAAAGACATTGTGGTTACACTGAACACTCACCCTGACCCTCCCCAACTTAATAGCATTGGCAAAGTCTATTTTGCCATATCAGGTAATACTCAAAAGTCCCAAGAATTAGGACCTGGATATCTTTGAGGGGCATAACTTACCTTACCAGATAACTGTGGCAAAAGTCCTAGGTATAATACACAACCAGTTACTCACAGATTCCATAACCGTGAACAACTGTAATTCTGAGCTCAGCTTTCTCATCCATAAAATGAAGACTTAAATGCCTCATAGTAGTTATAAATATTATATGTATTAGCCAGTGTATGGCTGGCTACAAGGGCTTTTAACAATACCCAGTTTTTTAAATTATTATTTATTTGTAAGGGGAGAGAGAGAGAGACACTGGGCATGCCATGGTTAGATGCAATAACTGTGATTCTCAAACTTTATTGTGCATCATGGAAGCCTGTTGTTCCATGAAGCTCTGCCTAGAATTGTGACAGAGCAAGTCTGGAATAGAGCTCAGGAACATGGATTCTCATCTCCACTAAAGCTTATTTTATTCTGTAGCCCTCCCTTTGAGAGATACTGACCTGGTGTCCTTGTCTGACTGTTTTTAGACTGTGTTGGCCTATTTGAAAACAAGAGTTGAGCTTCTTCAGTGATTGTATTCCTGGGCTCAGAACCTATAGCCGGCTCTTCAATATAATACAGAATAAATCAAAGAAGTTCAACATGTACTTAATGACAATAGAAGAAGAATTCAGGGAAACATTTTTATTGACATTTTTATACTATAAGATAACTTAATTTGATCATAATCGCCTCCTAACACCTTCTTTTGTCTCCCACCTCACTCATCCCCTTCACTGAACTCCATCTTCTTTCCAACATGACCTTCATCTATTTTGATGACTTTTTTCTCCCTCTTCCATCATCCATGTCTAAATGTTGATGAGCTCATTTTTGTGTAGGTAACAACAGCTGCTCTGAGTTCCTAATGGAATGATCACTTCATGTCCAGACGAGTGTCCCAGAATTCTCCTCTCCATCCTCAGACTTTTTCATTCTGTTTGCCTGGTCTTCTGTGAAGCTCCCTGAATCTTGGAAAGGTTGTTATGGACCTCTTAATTTGTGCTGAGCCCTCAACCTTCATGTATTCTCAGCACTTGGAGTCTACCTAGTAATCACCACCATGTAGAAAAGAAACTTCTCTGATAAAAGATGTGATCAACACTAACCCCAAAACAGATGGCTGAAAAATTCCCTTCAAAATAAAAAAAAAAAACCTGAAACTGAAACAATATCACTATTTAGAGGGCACTTTGATAGACACAGCATATTCTTTTAGTCAGCATATTCACTTTGTAGCAGGCATTTATTCTTTCCCATGGAACAGGTCTCAGATCCAATAAGAGAGCAGTTAGTTGTCACATAACAGTTATACTACTATTTTTTCCTAAGGTGAAGGAAGGAAACTTTGAAGGGATTCATTAAGTGCCCACCAGAATCAATAAATAAAGGAGGTTATCTAGGTAGAGTCTGGTAAAATATGTGTGTGTGTGTGTGTGTGTGTGTGTGTAATTATCTTTTTTGTGATGAGTTCCACATATATAGACAATATATCGAGATCATAGTCCCCTCCCACCACCTTTCCTGCCCCCACCTAGTCACCACTCCTTTGAATCTTTTCTTCTTTCAACTAGTCTCTCTTCTACTTTGATGTCATCTTTTTAATAAACTTTTTATGTGTGTACAAATTGTATCTTGGAAAAAAACAAACAAAAAAAAATTGTATCTTGGTCATAGTTCCTTTACCTTCACCTAATTTTCCCCACTCCCACTTTGTTCCCCCAAAAGAGACTAACTGATACATCTTAAGTGAACACAAATTAAGTAATTCTACCAGAATTTAAATGACAATTTTAAAAACATGATTATATGCCTTTATATAGATGTATAATGTATAACTCTTCTTAGATACCCACTAAGCATAAAATGTATACTCTTTTAAAATTAAAACATCTTAAAATTTAATAATGCATTAATCCATAAGAGATTCTCAATAAAGTCAGAGAGATCACTAATCCATATTCTCTGACCAGAGAAAGTTAAAATTAGAAATTTACCCCAAAAAAGATGGCTGAAAAATTCTCTTCAAAATAAAAAAAAACTTAAACAAGCACAGTTCCTATTTACTTCATGAACAATTGACAGATGTGATGGGGAAACAAGGATGAACCTTGGAAGTATGGGGGAATTATCTAATAATTATGATGAGAGGAATTTAGTGAAAGGAGAGTATAAAATTGACAATGATTTTGACATGTTCTTTTGGTGTTAGCCATTAAGATGAAATATGATCATGTCTTTTATCCCAGAAATTCAATTTTATTTTATTTCACTATATTTTATTTAAAAACATTTTTATGATTTATGTGGGCGAAGAGAAGGAGAGAATGAACACATCAGGGTCTCTTGACACTGCAAATGAACTCCAGATGCATGCAACATGTTGTGTATCTGGTTTTACGTGGGTACTGGGGAACTGAATCTGGACTGGCAAGGTTTCAGGCAAGTGCTTTAAGAAAAAAAAAATTTTGTTTGCTAGTTTATTTAAAGAAACATGAGCAAAATTATTCATTTCGGTATTGTGAGTTGTTAGTAAAAATTAAAAGCACATCAATGGCTACCAGAAGACACAGAAAGATCTATAAAACATTTAGGTTTTTTTAATTTATTTTTTAAAATATTTATTTCTTTATTTATTTATTTGAGAGTGACAGACAGAAAGAGAAAGAGGCAGATATAGAGAGAGAGAGAATGGGTGCACTGGGGCCTCCAGCCACTGCAAATGAATTCCAGACGCGTGCACCCCCTTGTGCATCTGGCTAATGTGGGTCCTGAGGAACTGAGCCTCAAACTGGGGTCCTTAGGCTTCACAGGCAAGCACTTAACCACTAAGCCATCCCTCCAGCACACATTTAGTTTTATTTAAAAAAATAAAAAGCACATTGTGCTGGAGAGATGGCTTAGTGGTTAAAGCACTCGCCTACAAGGCCTAATGACCTTGGCTTGATTCCCCAGTACCCACATAAAGCCAGATGCACAAAGTGGTACATATATCTGCAGTTGTTTGCATTGACTAAAGGCCCTGACATGCCAGTTCTCTCTCTTTCTGTTTTTGCTTGTAAATAAATTTGAAAAATAAAATAAAATAAATGAAGTACTATCCATATAGCATGATTATTTGTGGTCAAAGTGAAAGTTAAGCTATGTACATAATTTAATAAAGGAATGTTGTGACAAATAAATGCCTGATTTTAAATTGTGGTTTCCTTTAATGACAGGAATGGACTTAAAGCATGAGGTACTCAAGATTTTATTTTTACCTAATAACTATGACCACATGTGATCTCAAGAACACTTAGTTAAATATGTATTCATAAAAATAATTTTAAGATAACATCAAAGGCAGCAGGGCTTCACTAGCAAATTGACCCTATTGATTCTGCTAAAAATAAAAAGCTGAAATAGTCATTTTTTTCTATAGATGAAGGTAATCTATCAGTCCTTCAAAGTAGGAAAGAACTGTCCTTTCCAAACAGGTGGCTGCCATGCTTTGATTCTGTGTCCAGCACCATCTTGTGATGGATGGTAGAGTTTCCTCAGTGACTTTTTACCAGAAAGAAAGGCTTGGTTTGCTTGTTTGTTTGATTCTTCTTTTAATTATTATTTGTGTGAGTGTTGTGTATGTGTGTGTGTGGTGCTCAGGAGAGAGGTATAGATTGCCACTGCAGACGAATGCCAGATGCATGTGCCCCTGTTTGCATCCTGCTTTACATGAGTGATGGGAAATTGAACTAGGGCTGTCAGGCTTTTCAAGAACGCGTCTTTAACCACTGAGCCATCTCCCCAGCCCTGTTCCTTTGATTCTTATAGCAAGTTTATCTCTATTCTAAAATGACAAAAGTAGCTTCAAGTTGGTTCAAATAATGACTAAACCAATGCTGCTGTCCTTGGAATTCTCAACATTTGACTCTTGTGCTTTCTAACTCTGCCAAATGCCTCAGTTTGCAGAACACATATAGAAGTGTTTCATAATGCTCTGTAGTGCTAATTCCTCTGTTACTTACATTTGATGAATTCACATCTTTGCATGACCTAATGACACATTCAGTGAGAGTCTATGGAGACAGGGTAAAAATGTCAAGAAAAAAATGAAGCAATATTGGCCAGCGTCTGTGCAAAGCATGTTTCAATGCCAAAAGATGGAGTGGGAAGAGTCAGGGACAGTGCCACACAATAAAAATGTTGGGTCTCTGCAGGCACGGAACAGCTCATATTTCTTGTTGAATAAAACTCACAGTAAATCACGTGAAATCAATTGATAAGAGATCCGAGGCAGATTAAAAATTGCCTCCTCCCCTTCATTAATAAAGTGGTTGCTCTCCAGGCTTGATTGTTGACACAGTCAGCTTTGAGAAATGCCTCCTTACTGAAAAGAAATTTTCCATAATGAGACAATACCCTTTATTCCTTTCATTAATTTTATATTTTTGTATTGTCATTGAAGGAGGAGGTAAAGAGAATTCCATTGAAATGACAGCTTTGGATGTGTTATTGCTTAGTGACATCTTCTAATAGATTATGTTTTCCTTTAATAAATCTGTAAATAACATAGTAGGCCAATTTTTAAAAAGTCCATCCAAGATGTCTCTTTCAGGATGTCTGCAATTCTAGGTGAAGGACAGCAACACGACCTTTTGGATTTGAGCTTTATTGCATATGAGGTTTTTTTGGGAAGGAGGGTATGCCTCCCAGATGGATATAGTGAGCAGGGTTGGGTGAAAGGAGCAACAATATTACCATGAAAATCGTGGCCCTGTGGAATTACCTCTCATGGGGAGCAAAGGATTCTTTGTAGTCCACCACAGCATTGGACACTGGCCACCCAGTAACAGTGGACTCATCTTAATGAGGTGGGTGACTTCTACGAAGCACTCTCATGGAGGTATTCTTAACCATCACTCACCACACATCCAACAGCTGGGAACCTGAATGCCTTAGACTTGGAGTCTACTATCTATTGCTAATTTGTGCTGCTGCTAATTGGGTTCTAATATGAAATTTAGTGGAATTCCATTGTATTATCACATATCTCAGTTAAGTCACTCAACCTCTATCTAAAATGAATATATTGAGCTCATGACTAGGTCACTTCCCTCTGAAGTCTATGAATGAAGAATTTTCTTGCTGGAATCCTTTAAGCATTAGTGTTTAAAACAGAAGTGTGACAATTGATATAGTTATAGTCTTCAGTTGACAAGCCCACTTTGTTCCTTTTCCGGGCTTTTGTCTAAACCTCTCTTGGGTGGCTCGGGTGAAAGAAGGTCACATGCTTCTTTGACAGTCTGAAAATTTCAGGAACAGCTCCAAAATTTAATTAAGTACTGATTGTCTTCTATGCACACAAGAGAGAAGAAGAAAATCTTCAGAAATAACAGATTAAGCATGCTCCATTTTGTAGGCTTGTAATGACCTCCAGCAAATGCCTGACCTAGTTCTGAAGGCCTGAGTCCACTTGCATGAGCACAATGCCTTAAAAAGCTGACTTGGAAATCAAAGTCAAAACTTGCCACCATCCATGGTAATGGAGCAGGGAGGGGTGTCCTGTACTATCGGAGGAAAAGTCAACATTTAAAATAAAATGGAAATTGCCTCCAGTCACTTAATTTAGAAACAGCAGCAAAAAGGAACCAGCAGTACTTCAGTCAGACAGCACCTTGAGTTAAAAGAACCAACCTGCAAAGGATTTTCTTATTACCCTGATGGTTTTGGGAGCAGTTATTCCCAGTAGCATGAAAGCTTAAGGGTAGCAACTCCTGCCTGCCTCCAGAAGGTTCTCTAGGAAGCCATCCTGTGTGAAGGCCCAGTACACTATGCATGCCAGTGACACATCGTCCACACTCCTACTGCCACAGTCCTCAGTGGCCACCCAGCAAGACTTTTAGTGTTTGACATAGAAAGCTGGGTTCACATCAAGTGTTAAAGAAGGGTGTGTGTCACAGAAGTCTTGGACTCAGAAGGAATTTAAGAATTGATCTCTTTGCATCATAACAGAACATACTAGGGTAATAGCTTTTCTCTTTTTTTTTTTCCATCTTGCTACAATAGGGGCATTTCCTCCCAATGTAGCTTATTGAACACAGTCTTGTGGAGTGTTTCAAACCATAAACAAGCAACAAACAAACAAAATCAATGCAAGCAAGCAAAGCAAACAACCCAACCAGTGATGTAAATTTAGGAAACATTATATCCTTATGGTACAGATTCACCATGCACTTTAATATGCCTCAAAAAATGTACTTAATCAGGATTTTCCAGTCTTATTTGATTTGCAGTGCTTGTGGTGGTTTGAAAGTGGAACATCCCTCACATCCTCATGTGTTTGTGATTATGCCTCACACTTGATCCCCAGCTAGTGGAACCTTTGGGAGGCAGAGCCTTGCTAGAGGAAGTGTGGCCCTGGGAACAGGCTACAGGGTGTTATAGTCCAGCCCTGCTGGCCACACTGACCTTACATTCTTTATTTCCTTCCTGCTGCTGTGCAGATGTGCTGCTCAGCTGTCTGTCCTTGCCCTGCTTTCCCTGCCATGATGACATTTCCCCTGGAACCTATAAACTGGAAATAAACCCTTTCCTTCCATAAGCCGCCTCTGGTCAGGTGATTGCTACAGTGTTCCTCCTTTTTCCTTTTTGAGATAACACCTTTATAATCCTTCTCACCACCCCAGCTCAAATAAATAAATGTATTGCAGAGCAGTCAGGCAAAAGGCTGCTTGTACTGAACTTCTCAGACTGGCAGAATTCCTGCAAGGCCATGGGCCACTTCAGGGATTTTCTGGCAAGTCCAAGCCCCATCTCCTCCAGGAACCTCTAGTAATCGATAACGGAGGACCTAGAATGAAGTGATTTCTCAGACTAATAGTCCAATCTACCCAACTCTTCTCCTGTATTTTCCTTCCACTCTTTCCTTTAAGTACATAGAGCACTTTAATGTATTTTGTAATTTCCTTTAAATAACATGAGATCTGAATCCCCAGTTTGCTCACAAATTCTACATGTTGTAGACATCTTTAGGCCTATAGTCACCTTGCTTGCTTGCTTTTTTTTTGGAGTTAGGGTCTCACTCTAGCTTAGGCTGACCTGAAATTCACTATGTAGTCTCAGGGTGGTGGCCGCTGACTCACAGTGATCCTCCTACCTCTTCCTCCCAAGTGCTGGGATTAAAGGCATGTGCCACCATGCCTGGCTATAGTCTGCTTTCTTTATAGTAAGTCCCTAGTAAATATTGCTGGACAGTTGATGAATACAATGTCAGAGACTAGATGCCCCTGACTGAATCCATCCCTAAGAAGGGTCTTAATGAAGAATGCAACCAACTCAGAGGCAGCACTGTCCCTGGAGCAGGCAGAGGTTCATGTCAATCTATAACTCAGTCCAGGAAGTATGGAGCTCAGAATAGCATGAATGGGATCCAGAATGGCCATCAGATCTCCATAATTATGCATGGATGACTATGGCTTTCCAAGAAGCAAATCAGAGTCCATTTGACCACGTTGATTCTTTTAATCTGAAAGATACACAATTTAAAAATACAACCTCATTACTTTCATCCTTCATCTTGATTTTTGCTCCTTGAGCATAATATTAAATTCAGAAAGCCCTTGAGAAGCTCCCTACGGCACACTATTTCTTGCTTTTGCCATTTCCCCACTTACAAAGTTTTCTTACTTTGGTCCTTTGAAAATTGTTGGAACAGCCATTTACTGTAATTAGTGGCTACTACCCTCAAATTTACTTCTACCTAAAGAAAGACATGAACGTAACTCCGGTGTGAAGTATAAGGAAGAGGTCGTGGCTATTACCCTACCAGGATTCAAATAGCATTTTAAATTTCTATGAAAATGGGAAACACACAGAAGTTCCTTAGCTGTCAGGAACCTGGTTTCCTTACATGACATTCCATTTGTTCTTACTGCAGAGCATAGATGAGTAGTATTTCTAGCCTCACATCTACTAGATTTCTCTACAGATGGCTAGAAAGATAAACACATAGATAGGTGATAGACAGATAGATAGATAGATAGACAGACAGACAGACAGACAGACAATGGATAGAAATCCCTTTATATAGTCTGGTATCACCATATCAGCTTTTACTTTGTAAGTATACATGACATTTCCTAGGCATACTACATTTATTCTGATTAACACAAGGTACTGAATAATAATAATAATAATAATAATAATAAGCACTTGTAGATAAACACATTAATCAATAAAATGCTCAAGTACTCTCAGTAGAGTATTTTTACAAAAAGGATTGTAAGAAATTTTATTTTGTATCGTTTAACGTGGAAGTGTAATTTACTGAAGAAGGTACAAAGTTATAAATTTCCATTTAGGACTCAGAATGACATAAAGGGTCCAGTGTAGCTGTCTGATTTCTTCATTCCTATCCCTCATTTATATATATAGTTTTTCAAGGTAGAATCTCACTCTAGCCCAGGCTGACCTATAATTCACTATGTAGTCCCAGGCTCAAACTCACAGAGATTCTCCTACTTCATGCACCACCATACCCAGCCATTCCTATTTGTGTGTGTGTGTGTGTGGTTTTTCTAGGTAGGGTTTAACTCTAGTCCAGACTGACCTGGAATTCATGATATATTCTCAGGGTGGCCTCAAACTCACAGTGATCCTCCTACTTCTGTGTCCCAAGTACTAGGATTAAAGGCGTGCACCACCACACCCGGCTCATTCCTAGTATTTAAAAAACCACCATGGAACAAGCTATTTTTTGCAGCCTCCACATGCTCAGGAACCTTGCAGGCTCTTAGCCTTACCACTGATGCAGTGCGTAGTACAAGCTGTCTTCCTTAGGGCACTCAGGGAAGGCTTCCTAGTGGGAGACCTTGAACAGTGATTACGTTGGGTGTTAGGGCACTACTACTAGCCTTAAGGGGAGGTGATTTTTTTGCATAAATAAAATGAGAGCACCAACCTTACCGGGCAGTACTGTGACCATGGAACAGACATGTGGCCATGGAGCAAAAAGTGGAAATGAAGCTGGACATGGATGAAACTGGACATGGGCGGTCACATTGGCAAACCAGAATTTCTTTTTCTTTATTTTAATTTTTAAAAATAATTTATTTATTTATTTACTTATGTGTGTGTGTGTGTGTGAGAGAGAGAGAGAGAGAGAGAGAGAATGGGCATGCCAGGGCCTCCAGCTACTGTAAACGAACTCCAGATGCATGCTCCACCTTGTGCATCTGGCTTATATGGGTACTAGGTAATCAAACCTGGGTTCTTAAGCTTCACAGGCAAGTGCCTTAAACACTAAGCCATCTCTCCAGGCCCAAGAAACAGAATTTCTAGTGAAAGTGTTTCTTTCCTCCTTTGAAGAAGTCACTCTCACTTATGGGACTGTGGTATGCTAACTCAACCTGTCATAAAACTTGTAAAGTATGCCAGAGTCATTTGATTCAGGAGGAATAATGACTGGTGATGTACTTGACATATTTGTCTTAGGTAAATTAAAATTGCCACCTTTATAGTCATCTGTGGCAGGGATCTCAGCATACTTTTATTTTACACACCTGAAATTTAGGTATGGATGGGCCAGCATAGCCACTCAGTGAGAGTAAAGTAAATGTCACTGTTTCATGCATAGCAGTCCACCCACATGGGGCAATGAGCGTCCGTCCAAGGGAGAATAACACAGACAGAGCATGGGCCAGTAATGAATACCTCAACATTTCCTAGGAGCCTATATATGATTTTTATATCTTTTCCTAAGCCAACTTCCTGCTTTATATCTGGCCCCTAAGGAGACACTATTCAGAAAAAGTGTGTGGGAGAGAAATGGAGAGGGCGGAAGGCATCCTAAGCCCATATAATAGATGTTAGTTGATTGAGCATTGCACATACTAGTGTCTAAGGTGTGTTGCTTCATTTCCTGGTGCTGAATTAACTGTGTGAACCATATATACACATGCACATAGATATACATATATATGTGTGTGTATGTACACATATATAATGATCTCAGTTATATACTAAAATACATAATACAAATCCTAGTATATAACATAAGTCAGGACAAATATTGAAAATTTATTTTTCAGCTTAGATTCTTCCCTCCTTTTGTGGACTAGAATATTTTCTGAATATAGATCTTATTTTTTCTTCCGATGCTTAATGGGCTCCCAGTTCTGGGAAGGGTGGTTGCCTATGTACATTGGCTAGACTGCTTAGATCTTCTTGGCTGTGTAGAACTTCTGCAGGAAGTTATCCTCTCCAGTTTGACCAGATCGTACAGAGAATTTGGTGAAGAAATCTGAGCACTCATTTGAGTTTTTTGTATGGTGCAGCAGGTATCAATGAAATTAGAGAAGCCAGGCACAGGGAGGGAGCAATAGCTAGGCCAGTGTTCACATTGATAACTTTTTATGAGGGTGAGTCAAAGCATCACAGGGGCTGGAGACAAGCTTTCACTTGCTTGCACATTTTTCTGTAGATCATGCAGAGAATAGAGGGAAAGCAAGCTGCATCTCAGCCTTGGTGGAAAACTGAAGTGATAGAGACTGGGGTCAAAACATTTGGTCTCAGCTGTGGTTACAGTGGGCCAGGAGTACTGGGAGAAAGCAATCGAGTAACACAGCAAAAGTTAAAAACTGATTAAGTAGAACACTGGGGGGGCAGAAAGTACAGTCTTAGTGGAAAAAAATCACAGTGGGTGATTTCCACTGATAATCTGAGGGTGCAACTCCCCTCTATTCTTATCTTGAGAGAATTATGAATGACTCACCATATCAGAGAAACATAAAACACCTGGCATATATAGAGTGTGAAAGCTAGCCTATGATAGAGACATTATGGTGTCCCATCTTAACAACTCTAACCATGATGGCTCATAGGCAGAGTATGGTAAATTAACCAAGCTGTGGAACACACTGCTGGTGAGGCTGGTCCAGAGGAACAACGCCAGACAATGCCCATGGCACTTGTTTCCAAATTCACAGGGGAGCTTATGACCAGACACGGTGTGGGAGAGCCCAAAGTTCTTTGTACTGTGGGTACCTGGATAGTTACATCTCCGAGAGATGCCACAGTACGGGAACATTCCTATGCCCTCTGGTAGTCGTAGCTATGCCAAGTTCAACAAAGAGAACCATTTCCTTTAGCCAAACAGGTATATAACTAAAGTCATAGTAACTTACCCACAGCTGCATCTTTTGACTTCTTTCTTTACAATTTTGTCTTCTTGGGTGTCAGTGCTCAGGAAGCTTCCTGATTATTTTGCTGACTCTAGTTATTTGTCAATAAAACACATATTTGCCTCCACTTTTACGGAGAATATCTGGGATCCTTTCAGCAATAGTCTTAAACTATCTGCATCATCCATTACTAAAACAAACAAACTGCAGCCCCAGCAAACTATGGCGGCCTGTCTATGATTCAGAAGATTTACACTCCCTCTCTGCTCCCAACTCTGTGTGCTCGTGAGTAAATGTGATAGCCGTGGTCAGCTTTAGTTGTGGCAGGTGGATCCTGGCAGGGATATGTAGTGTAAGAAGAAAGGGGCTCTCACTATAGTCTTCAAAGCATCAACCCATCCTATATCAAAGGCTGCTGCATTGTGTGGGAGCACAAAGTGAGGCTGAAACACCCATCGGGACTGGATGGCAGGGCGCTGTGCTTTCCATGTGGTCATTGTGCTTGCCTTGTGTGTGGCCACTGTAAAGGCTGCTCCGTTAGGATTCTGGCAGAGTGAAGCCTTCTCTGATGGTACTCGGTGTTCTTTTGTGCAGACCTAGAAACCACCCTCGGGGAGATTGTTCTGTGGGCAAAGATGCTCTGTGTAGAGGAAGCTGTGAGATGGAGTTGATTCCAAGGTCCTGAGGCCCAGACCTCTTGCCTTCAGTTTCCACTTACTTCTGCATTCATGAGTTCCTTGTGATTTATCTCTGGGAGTGAGAGGCAGATCAACGCCCTTGAACATGAGTGTGGTTGCTCACAACTCCAGCAGTTTTCTCTCCTGGGCTGGAAGCAGAAGGAGCAAGGGAAATCTGCTGAGTAGCATTTGTCCACTGGGTGTGAGACCCCACTTAGCTCTCCTAGAGAGTGTGAGGGATCTGTTGGGTGTATGCTCAGATGAAATATCATTCCTTGTGTTTGCCTCATAGCAAAATAGCAGTGAAAGAGCGCCCCCTAGGAAAACACGACAGCTGCCCTGTTGGTCTCCTTTCTCTTGCTAGTTTACCTGAAAAGCCATGGGTAGAAACAGATCTATCCTACTTTTTTCTAGGCTCTGACCTTTATTTTAACTATCCTGTGACATGTGTACATGTGTTTTTATTCAAGACTGCCACAGATCCACTTGGATATGGATGCTATACAAATTATAAATAAATAAATACATGATAAGGAGAAGATTTCTTCCTTGCCAGCTTGTAGCTTAAAAAGCAGCCAGTTTGCACTCGCGTGACTCAGCTGCTGTTGTTGCCTTTGCTGGGTCCCGTGCTGGCAGAAAACAGGAGTGAAAACAAAATCTGTCCCTTTCAACACCACACATTCCTTTCCTGAGCTTAGGAGAAGAGGTGGCAAATATCATTTGTCAATCAGGAGCCAGATAACCTTTCCTTTACTGAATCCACACCTTTAATGCTTTCTACTGAGTTTTATAGTCAAACATGGTAATAACATAGCCACAGCTTTCCTTGCTAGGTCTGGAATATACATACCTCATTCCACCTACTCAATTCCATGTAGTCCTTGGTTTATTACCCCCAACACCCCCCGTTCCTCAGCCTGTCCCTTAGGAACCTTATTTGTCTCATTAGAAAATGCTTCTCTTTCCTCTATTTATTCCATGGATAAATGTCTCAGCACTCAACTTAATTCTAAGATTATCCCCAAGAAGGACTTTTATTTAATGTTTTGGTAGTTCCTTCGGATATCTCTTCCATACTTCTTCTGTTCCTTACTTTGTCTTCAGAATCAGTTTTCTGAGCTTGAGCCCCTAGACCCTGTACTATGTGTGTGTGTGTGTGTGTGTGTGTGTTGTGCACCAGGGTATGTGGGTGTGCCATGGCACATGTGGATGTCAGAAAACAACTTGCAGTTGTCATTTCTTGCTTTCCATTTAGTCTGAAGCAGGATCTCTTATTGTTGACTGTTGTGTTATGTTTGCGAGGATAGCAGGCCCTCAAATTTCCTGTGGATGTTCTTGTCTCTGCCCCAATTCTTGCCCACAGGCAGGCATGCTGAGATTATGGATGCTAGCACTACAGTTCCTGGCTTTACATGGGTTCTGGGTACCCAAGTTCAAATATTCAGAGTATATTGAGCCCACTTGAGCTCATTCTGAGTGATTCCTTTCATCTCATATTGTTGACACTCATTCCTCTACTTAGAAGTTGCCTTATACCAAAGAACAGACCTTCAGCATTGTGATTGATTCAGTCATTCTTTGCTGCTTCAGTTCTTTGTGCTCCTGAAAGTAGACTTTCTATTTCCATGACTTCATTTATTTCTCCATGTTGCTTTAAACACATTAATAACAGCCTTTGTTCTGTCTTGTTTCTTTCAATAACCATTTTGCTCTTACCATTTTGCTTTTCACTATTAGCTTTCAGGGTGATTTTAATATATGACCCCCATAGAGTGGGGCATATTTTATTAAGATTGAGCTTGTAACTTGAGTCCCCAGCAGGCAGATGACTGCTTAGGGGGCTTGTCCTTGGTGGAGGTTCTTCAGACTAGCCCTACAACATGTGTTAGGAGTCGGTTTTAAGCTTTGGTTATTTGTTTTTGCTGGTTGTTGGTGCTTGCTGCTTGGTGTAGTTATTTCTCTCTGCTATGAATGCCTCTGGGAAAGTGATCCAGTTTCTTCTACCACTGATGGTACATCCCATGGATTCTATAAGACTGAAATAAACCCTTTCCTCCCATAAACTGCTTCAGGTCCAGTGTTTGTCCAGCAGCAAGAAAGTAACTGCAACAAAAAATAGTACCAGGAGTGGGGTTATTGACTCCATATTGAATCTGACCATGTGGGTTTTGGTCATTTGAAACTTGTGTACTGGAGGAATGTGGAAGGACTTGGGACTGGAGAAGCCTCACAGTGAGGTAAGAAAATTTTTGTGCACTATTCTGGTGAGAATTTGAAAATGCTAAATGCAGATAGAATTGTGGACTGTGAAGGCGTGGCTTATGAATTTTCAAAGGGTAAGCAGAGAACCTTGTTGGAACTTGTGTACTGGCTCATTGTATTTTGACCAAGCTCTAACAATATGAGCAAGGTTGAATTTAAAATTAATGGAATGGTGTGCTTGGCAAAAGATATAGAACAGAAAGAAATGAAAAATATATTGTTTATCACAGGAAACATTCAAGCATTTAAAATTGCTGGCACAGAGACTAGTTTTAGGTTATTGAAGCTACAACTGTTGAGTACTGCCAAAAATGTGGGACAACTGCTCTGTGTTAGAACAGTGGAAAAGCCACCTGAGGATGAAATCCACCTGGGAAAGGTTCAAATGATTAACAATACAAATTATTTTGTAAGTAAGTGACTTAAGGAAAGAATTCTAAATAAGTATCCTGCTCCTTAAGGTCAAGGTTTATTTCCCCCCCTGGTTTTACAAATTTGGCTATTCCACTTACTTGGTACTGGTTTTGGAAGCATGACAAATGCTGGAAAGAATGAGTCATTGGATGTGCAACATGGTTTCAGAAGCTGCTGCTGAGATGTAGCATGTGAAGCAGGGTAGAAATTAATCCCTATATGGAGGCACAGTAATTGGAAACAGGGTTGAAATTCCAATATTGGAGACCAATTAAGGCCATTGTATGGAGTTATGAAGCTGAACCATGGTTTGCAGTGTAGACCTGAAGATGTTTTGGACATAAGGAGTGTGGAATGGCGTCCATGGAGACTTGCTCAGGCAGCCCAGCTGGAGGGACAAAATTGGAATGCAGAGACTTTCATCACTGGGTATGAATGTTGGAATTTGAACTGCAGATGTTTGATGTTTATCTCCTGGTTATTATTTGCATTATTATTTGCAGTCTGTCCTTGTTATGACTTTTACAGTGGAAATTTTTACTCTGTGCCATTATGTGTTGGAATGTGTGGAACTTGTGTTTTAATTTTACAGGGCATATAGTTAAGAGAACATCTTAAATATCAGATGAGACTTGGGACACTGAATGGTGTTACAGTTGGTAAAGATGATGGGGACCTTTGAAGTTCAACTAAAGGCAATTTGCATTGTGAGATGGTCATGAGTCTATGGTATGGGGCCAGGGGCAGAATGGACTCAGGCATTGCTTTTTATTAAGATTGAGCTTGCAACTTAAACCCCAGCAGGCAAATCCGTACTTGGGCATGGTGGAGGTATCACTGGGTGCAGATCTTCAGTCCAGCCCTACCAGATCTGTTAAGAGTCCGTTTTGAGCTCTAGTTGATGGTTTTTCTGGTTGTTGATGCTTGCTGCTTGATGTAGTTGTCTCTCTTTGTTGTAGCTGTATCTGTGGAGGTGAGCCATTGATTCTACTATTAATAGTACTTCTTCTGGACTCTGTAAGTCTTAAATAAAACTTTTGCTCTCATAAGCTGTTTCTGGTTAGATATTTGTTCAGCAACAAGAAAGTAGTTGCAGTAGCCTTTCTTATAAATGTTGGTATCCATGCTTTCACCACTGACAAACTAACAGTACTTCATTAGTCCCATCCATCATCACCAGCCTTGTGCAATTCCTAGTCCCATCCACCATAATCTGCCATAGCCACCCTTGTGCAAACCCTAGCTCCATCTACCATAGACATCCCTGTGCAACCCCTGGCTCCATTTATCATGAAGAAACTACTTGCTTAAACATTGGCTATGGCCCTTTATTTTTGAGATCCAATACTTGTGGACTATGTTCTTTCCCCTCAACATATGCTTGGCTTCCTTCAACCCTACTAGACCTTCCACCTCTAGGTGTTTCTTTTCTGTTCCTTCTGCTGCTCTTCTAGGTTCTTGTTCTGCCATCTATTTTGAGAGGATGGTTTTGACAACTCCTTCTAAATATCTTATTTGAATCTTAGACTCTTCTAATCTATTTCAGATTGAAACAAACTAGCTTCTTTTACTAGTGCACCTCTTTTCCTGTCTTTAAAATCTTCATATCTTCTTTGAGTCTCCCTTCTTCCATTTTTGCCTATCTAATCAATTGATAGATATTGTCAATCATTTCTTTCTTTTACATCTTCTTTTCCTCCTCTCACTTCTCATACTCCTCCTCTTCACCTCTTTTCTCTTTCATTGTCTTTCCCAGGCTAGACTTTAACTCCTAGGGTTCAATAATCCTCCTACCTCAGCCTGCCAAATAGCTCAATCTACATCATACTAGGTTCTATGTGTTTTCCTCATTGCCACTATCAACTCTGTTTGAAACAACTGAGCCTCCTTCAAAAGCCTATTAAATATCTGCCTATTAAATGTTGTAGATATTTAGAGCAAAAATTCACTTGGAGCCTGAACTAAACACAGATTAATCTCCTCACTACTCTTCACTACTCATTTTGTACCACACTATGAATATTTAGACTGTGAACTAATTATGCATTCTTCATGATAGTTTTCTTGTGTTTAATGATATATTTATGTAGTTCAATATCTAATAATAGCAAAAACTTTTGTCAGGCTATTCTGTGATAACCTGTTTACTCAGAAAGAACAGGGTTAATCAGGAGTACCTTGTGGTAGGCAAAGATCAAAGACTGAATACCCCGAGAACCCCCAGAAGAGAATTGTAGAAGCAGGAGACTCTTGTATAAATAGTAGAATTCCGATAAGAACAAGAACCTTCCCGGAGTTCATTGAAATATGGCTTCTAAGCAACGAAGTAGCACCGGTGACAATTTAACATTTTAACTATATAGCATAGAGTAAACAAGATGAGGAGGGAAAGAGGAGCATGGAATGATTAAAGGCAACATGTGGGGAAGAGCTATAAACTCATGAAGAACTGCACCAACAGTGTCTTGTACCAAACATGTCATGTGCCCTTTGCTCCAAATTGTATGCTTAGGAATAGAATTTATATCTGGAAGTTCATTTCATTCATCTCTATGCTATTTTGGGGATAAAAGATTTTATTTCTGAGTATGAACGACTCTATGTCCATTGGCTTCTTTTTTTCTTAGCTTTCCATTTCCTTCCTAGAGAAGAACCTCACAAGATTTCTTGAAATGCCAATGATATACTATTAACCCTCAAACATGCAAAACAGAAATGAAGAAATACCAAGAAATATTAAGCAACCTCTTGCATCACAATACACATATTTTTGAATTTTTTTCTTATGACCAATGACCTACAACATAAAAATAGTTATCTTATTCATATTTACATATGCAATTCATAGGCATTAGTTGCATTCACAACATAATGTATCTATTGCCATTATTTTCATCAATCCAACAGATACTTTGTAACTACTAGCCTATTGGCTTCATAATTCTCCCTGCCATTTGAGGTCTGGTAACCTGTAATCTATTATCTATCCTTATGAATTTACCTTTTCAAAATCTTTAATATGAGTGCAAACATTATGTATGTTTACAATGCCTTACTTATCTCACTTAGTATGTTTTCAAGATTTATTTGTGAATCTTCCATTTCTTTTTGTGACTGAATTGCATTCCATTGCATGTATGTGTCTTTTTTTTTTTTTTTTTAACCAAATGTGGTGGTTTGAATGTGAAATGTCTCCTGTTGGTGCACATGTTTGAATCTTTATAACCCTCAGCTTGTGGTACTGTTTGGGATGGTTGTGGAACCTGTAGGAGGTGGAGCCTTCCTGGAGGAAGTGGGCCACTGGGGTCAAGGTGTGAGGCTTATACCCCAGCGTCACTAGCTATTCTCTCTTTCTCTGTTGATGTGCCAATATGACATCAGCTTCCTGCTCCTGCCATGCTTTCCCCTCCATGATGGGCTCTACCTTCAGGAATCGTAAGTCAGAATAAACCCTTTCCTTCCCCAAGTTACTTCTCTTTATATATTTTGTCTCAACAACAAGAATATAACTTGTACGTTAATTTATCTGGTAATATAGAAATGCTTCTAAAAATAATGCTATAATAAACGATGGTACACCACTACCTGTTTCAGTCATTGCTTTGAACTCTTGGTTATATATCTAGGAATGAAATTTCTGGGTTGTTTGGTAAATCTATGTTTAACTATTTGAGGAATAATTAAAATATTTTCCAGTGGCTACATGATTTTACATTTCTATCAGTAATATATGGTTTAAATTTCCCCATATCTTCACCAAACTTTACTTTTATCCTTTCCTTAAACACACACACACACACACACACACACACACACACACACATATATATATATATATATATTCATATATTCATATATATATATATGTATATATGTATATGCATATATGTATATTCCTTCTAGTAGGACTGATGTACTATCTAAGTGTAGCTTCCTTCCATTTTACTAATAAAGAAAGATACAGGATATCCTTTCTATGAGATTATTCATATTCAATACCAATTTTGGAGCTATGCCTATTTAAATTATTTGCCAATTTTTTTAATTGGGATGTCTTTTTCTTGTTGAAAACTACCTTGTATTTCCTTTAAGTGTTACACCTAAAAATCTATTGCCAACTCCATCTTCATAAAAAATTTAACTCTGCTTCTTACTGAAATTTTTGTGGGCTTAGCTCTTTTTTTAGGTTATTTTCCCATTTTTGAGTCAAATTTTTATGATATGTGGCATGGATCCAACTTCATTCTTTTTCATGTGGAAATCCAGTTGTTATAATATCATTTTTCCACAGAAAGGACTTGACACATTTGTCAAGGGTGTTAAAATCTAGCCATAGGTAGATATGTTGATTCTTGCATCTCAATTTTATTACACTAGTTTATATCTTTACTCCTTGTCCAGTACCAAACTGTTTCATTAGAAATTTAGGGTAGATTTTGAAATGAGGAAATGAGATCCCTGTAACTTAATTTTTTTATTTCAATATTGACTTGGCTATTTAGGGTCACTTGCAAATGCATGTGAATTTTCAGACTGGTAATTACATTTCTGTAAACCTGGCCCATGGGATTTTATTGGGGTTGCATTAAATCTGTAGAATTCTTTGGGTTATAATATCATATTAATAGCATTAAATATTCTTGCTCATGGACATAAAATGTCTTCTCATATATTTATGATTTATTAAATTTCTTTTAGCAATATTTTGTAACTTTTGTGTGACTCTTTTATCTATATGGTTATATTCATTTCTGAGTGTTTTTTTCTAAATGTGCTATTATAAATGGAATTGTATCTTTACTTCTGGAATTATTCATTTTAGGTACATAGAAATGCAGCTAATTTATGTATCTATATAGTATTCTACAACCTATATTTTGATCTGTAGTTTTCAGTTTTTAATCATCTCCAATTATTTTCTTATTTCTGTGTGATATTTTTTCTTGGTCATTTAAGAATGTGTTGATTTTATTTATTGGAGAATTTTCCAGTTTTCCTACAAAACTTTGACTTCAAAATATTAACGTCAGAAAAGGTGATATCCATGCTCCAGTCTATGTATTTTTAAAAGCACATTGTGTGATATAGTATATGACACTGGGTAATGTTTCATGTAATTAGAAAAAATGTGTGTTCTATTTTGGTCAGGTGAGCTATTCTATATATTTCTCAGTTATAATGTGCTTAAGCAGTTTTCACATTCTTTATTTTTTTCATAGTCTTCTCTCCAGATGTTATGTTCACTATTGATAATGGTTTCTGAAATTTCCAAATTTTTGATTTCTCCATTTTTTTCATGTGTTTTGGAGCTCTATTGTGTACTGTTTATGATTGTTATATCGTCTTTATAAAATTTCCCTTTTTCAATATATAATGTCCTTCTCTGTCTATTGTGACAGTCTTTGGATCTAAAGTCTCTTGTACACAGTATACAGTTGAATCATATTTTAAATTAGACTTTAGCTGGGCATTCAGGAGGGTGATGTAGGAAGATCACATGAGTTCAAAGTCAGCCTGGGCTACAGAGTGAGTTCTAGAACAACCTAGGCAAGAGTGAGACCCTGCCTGAAAATGAAGAAATATAAATAAATAACGTAGATTGTACCAATCTCTACCTTTTGGTTGGAGAATTTAATCCATTTGCATTCAATGAGTGATAAGGAACAATTTCAACCATTTTACTGTCTGGTTTTATGTCATCTTTATCCCTTATCTTTGTGATTCTTATTTTCTATTTTGTTGATTATTATAGTGAATTATTTTTATTAAATTCTCATTTCCTTTTACATATATATTTTCCAGTATTTTGTTTGTGGTTATTGTGAGGGTAACATTTACCATCCTAACCTTCTACACAGCTAGTTAAAGTTTAATCTAGTTACTAATTTAACTTCATCATAGCATGTACTGTTTCTGTAAAGCTTTGCTGCCTCACTCTTTTCATGCAATTATCACAAATCACATCTGTATCTCATTAGACCTATAACACATATTTTTATGCAGTTACCATAAACTACATCTATGTATCATCAGACCCATAACACAGATTTATGATTACTTTTGCAATTTATTTATTTATTTATTTATTTAAAAGAGACAGAGGAGAGAATAGGCATGGTAGCAACTCTAGCCACCACAAACGAACTCCAGACACATGTGCCACCTTGTGTATCTGGCTTTATGTGGGTCCTGAGGAATCAAACCTGGGTCTTTTGGCTTTGCAGGCAAGCATCTTAACCACTAAACCATCTCTCCAGCCTGCTTTTGCCTTTTAAATTTTACAGAAAATAGCAAGTATAGTTACAAATCAGAAGTAAAATACTGGGTTTTACACTCACCATGTATTTACCATTATCAGAGGTCTTTGTTTCTTATACAGCTTTGGGTTACTTACTGTCAGTATTCATTCATTTCAGCCCAAGGAGTTTTCTTAATATTGTTTCTAAGGCAGACCTAATGGAAATAGCCTGACATTTTGATTTCCTGAGAATATCTTAATTTCTTCCTCATTTTTTTGCATGTGTCGGTGGGTGTATGTGTACACATGCATGTAGAAACAGGTCAAACCGAGTATCGTATGCTCAAGTCCATTGATTCTTTATTCTGAAAGTTCAGATTTTGTGTCTTATTTAATGAATTTTTAATTTTGGCTACTAACAAACATCTCTTCTCCAGTTTTTGTTCCCACACTCTTTGTAGTCTATTGCATAGTTTAACTGCCATCCTTTCTTCCAGTCATCTGAAGCTTCTTAGTTTGATTTGCAGTGACCCTCAACTGCTTTTCCAGACCAAGTGTCTTTAGTCAAAACAGAGATGTCAGTCTTGTAAGTATAACCCCATTCAGATTACAACAGTCACACAAAATCTGTTGCCAGCAAACTCCACTCTGCGCTCTCTAGAAACAGGCACCAGGGTTCCACAGCGGAAGTGTGGGGACTGCTGGTCTACATCATTAATCACTGTGCTCAGGAGGGGATGGGCCAAGGGTGGGAGAAACTGCCCCAAAGCCTTCAAATGCTCTTGTCTTTGATTCTGTTTTGATTCGGCATTTACTTGGTTGCTATAAACTTTTGACTATTTTTCAAAGTTCTGATAGAGTTGGTTCTGTAAACTTCTGCTTGATTTTCAGTGTTTCCATCTGGGACCATGGCTTGGGCTTTCCACTGGGCCATTTTGCTGATGTCACCTCACCATCACCACCACCACCACTCTAAAACTTTAACAACTTAAACTTTTTGAAAAGCTTTAAGAGAATCCTTAAATTCAAAAGCTGAGCAAGCTCTGAAAGCATGGGATGTGGTGGTTTGCCATTCATCTCCTCAGAGAAGCAGGGATTCTATTTACTCCTCCTGCAGTCACCTCAAATGTTTTGAGCCCTTTATTATCCCACTTCATCTTCACCTAGAACACGTAGACCTTTATTTCTAAATTTTTCTTACATGGCAAGCTTTCATTTGATTCAATATCTTATGGTTTAAATTATTATAGACGTCCCTGCTTCATATTAAGTGCTTAATGGAGATCTAAGTAAAGAAGGTTTGGGTTCCTCATTCAATGTCATCCTGTCAATAACTGCCTGGGACCTAGATTGAGATACTAAGACACACCTATCAAGATATTAATGTGTTATCTTTGCTCAACATTCAACTTAAATGATGGAATTAGATAATGTGGGGAAAGGCAGGAAATGGAGATCACTGTGACAACTCTCAGTGCTTTCTTAGTGCCCTGGATAACAGTCCAGTTCTGGTCAAAATTTTTCATCTTCTCTCACCACAACTAGCCCAGATTGAATAGAAGGCAACTTGTCAAGTATCTATTATCATAGTAGAATTCCTCTTGATTTACTCACTTTCCTTTTTACTATCCTCCCAGTAATTATCAAATTTTTTATCACATATAGTTCTCTCCCCTAAGATGAGATCAATGAAATACATTTTCTCCATTTTGCTGCAGTTTCAGCTCCATTTACTCAAAGGTACCAACTCTGAATGCAGAAGAATAATATATAGTGGCAGTGGAATTCTTCCATTTTTCACTGTTTTTAAACATTAGTGGAGAGTTTAAGTGGTAAGTGCACAAGATACTGATATCTAGGGAGGACACTGAATGCCACACATACTGTGAAGTTAGACCTGATGAGAAGTTCTATATGGTCATGTCATTTTCTATTTGAAGAGAACATTAGTTTTTGTTGGATAAATCTCACTATAGTTCTTGAATAATATGTTCTAATCTAGTTAACAGCTTGTGGTCTCTAAGAGCCCTAAGACTGTCTTTCACAGTAATTACATAATTTATAATTTTGCATTTCAACTTCATGATATAATTCTATAACCATAATGAGCAGTCATATACACATATATGTACATATTTATTTATTATGTAGATACATTTTTAATACTTAATTGTCCAAAAACTAAAATAAATATAAGAATGTCATTCAGAAATTTATAGAAGCAGTAATTTTCAGTCCAAGCAACATTATATCTAAATAGAATACAATCAGCTTGCAGGATTTCTTGCCAACTTGTGTATTGACATGATTGTGACACCTCCAGTTGACCTTTTCACACTAAGTGACAATCACACACATGCCCCTGTAGTATCTCATGCACACAGAGCATCATGAGTAAATGAACTGGCTTTCTTGGGTCCACAAGGGTGGTGATCACCACAAAAGAAAGAGAGCAGGCAGACACCTAGCCAATTAAAAGGAAGGACAGTTCAAATTTAGTAATACTGAATTGGAACTGCATTGATGTCAAAGGAAACTTTAACCTTCTGGGTGATTGAAAAATATAATGGAAAGCAGGGTTTGGTGATGCATGCCTTTAATCCCAGCACTTGGAAGGCCAAAGTAGGAGGATCGCTATGAGTTCAAGGCCACCCTGAGACTACATAGTGAACTCCAGGTCAGCCTTTGCTAGAGCTAGACCCTACTTTGAAAACCAAAAAAGGAAAAAAAAGTCTCTTCCTTCCAATTTGTGACCCCCAAATTAGGCACATATCCTCTAGCCATCATAAAAGTGAGTCACTGTATAAATGGGTTTAGAATATTTGCATTAAATTTACTATGTTCCAAAATTAGAAGCATATTCAACCTCTTGTTATGCTTGTACTCTGATAATGTAGGTTTGTGGATGGGCATGACCTGAACACTGCTGGTTTCTTTTTGATAGTTCTTAGCCCCTGCATCTCTTTCCCACAAAGCAGCCTCCTTTTCACTTCCTAATAATAATTATTACTATGATTTTAAGTTAGGAAATGATGGGTACATATTAAATTAATATTAGACAATGAACAATGACATATTAAAGCAAAATATTATTTTGTTTTGTTTTTTTGAGGTAGAGTTTCACTCTAGCTCAGGCTGACCTAGAATTCACTATGTAGTCTCAGGCTGGCCTCAAACCTTGGCCTCCCAAGTGCTGGGATTAAAGGCATGTGTCACCACACCCAGGCCAAATCAAAATATTTTCATTTCATCTGTTTCAAGTGTCTCCATGGAACCTGTAGGTATACTGGGAAGATTTTTGGAGGATTAGGTATACATTCTGCTCCTTACTGTATGACTTTATCAAGTCATCTTTTTTTCTCTTAGAGATAAAGTATAAATTAATTTTTAAAGTTAACACACATAGTATTAGGTTTCATTATGCAACTTTTAAAGTACTTTATTTATTTATTTATTTGCAAGGAGCACGAGAGAAACAGAGTTAGAGAGAGAGAATGGGCATGCCAGGGTATCCAGACCACTGCAAACAAACTCTAGACACATGTGCTACTTTGTGCATCTGGCTTTATGTGGGTTTGGGGAAATTGAACCTAGGTTCTTAGGTTTTACAGGCAAGTGTTTTAACTGCTTGGCCCTCTCTCCAACCCCATCATACAATATTTAAATACAACTTTTTGTGGATTCTCTTCCTCCAATCTACCCCATTGCTTTATCCTACCTTGTAGTCACTTCCTCCCAGCCTTCCTGTGGCTTTCATATTACATGTATCATATTGCCATCCCTGCCTTCCTTGACACCTCTGTTTCTCCTCTCATTGTCTCCTGCCCAGTTTCATAGATTATACCCACATTCACCCCCACTTGTATATATATATATATATATATATATATATATATATATATATATAGTAAGGAGAGGGTTGGCAAGATGGCTTAGCAGTTAGGGCATTTGCCTGCAGAGCCTAAGGGCCCATGTTCTACTCTCCAGATCCTGCATTAGATGCACAAAAGTGAGACAAGTGCAAGGTCGCACATGCCCACTAGGTGGCACAAGAGTCTGGCAATCAATTGCAATGGCTGAGTCCCTGGCATGCCAATTCTCTCTCTCTCTCTCTCTCTCTCTCTCTCTCTCTCTCTCTCTCAAAAATAAAGAAAAGCAAGGATAGGAGGTGCACATGGGAAAAAATATGTGATTTGTCTCCTTCTAAGTCTGGGTCACCTCACTTAATATGCTTTTCAGATCCATTCATTTTACTAAAATTTTCTTGATTTTTGTTTTTCTTTACAACTGAATATAATTCCATTGTGTACAAGTAGCATATTTTCATTAACCGTTCATCTGTGAAAGGATATGTAGTTTGGTTTCATTTCCTTGCTATTGTGAGTAGAGTAGAAAAATAAAATAAAAAATGCATGTATCTCTATGGTAGGACATAAAGTCTCTAGAGTACATTCCCAGGAGTGGTATATCTGGCTCTTATGATAGTTCTAGTTTTAATTTTTGAGATACCTCTAAACTAATTTCCTTAATAGCTGTACTAGGTTGTACTCCCATCAGCTCTCTCCACATCCTCACCAGCATTTGTTGTTATTTATTTTCCCAATGATAGATAGCCACTTCTACTGGGGTGAAATGGAATTTCAGAGTAGTTTTAATTTGGATTTTTCTGATGGCTAAGAGTATTGAAGACTTTTAAAAATATTCATTGACCATTTGTGTTTCTTGTTTTGACAACTATCTCTTAATTTCATTATCATCCCATTTATTACTTGGAAGTTTTAATTTTTTGATGTTTAATTTTTGTGATTAAAAACTATTGTAAATATTAGCCCCCTTGTCTGAGGTACAGCTACCAAAGATTTCCCCTTGGTCTTTTATCTGCTTATTTTTCTCGACATGTAACAATGATGAAGAAGGAACTTTGATTTCTAATTTCTGGGCTATTTTGAAATAATACATAGAAAAATAGTTACTTCTGAATGGTTTACAATGAAAGTGATATTTCAAACTCAGCGAATTGTTTCAAAGACCATTGTTGCTTTGTGTATTTCATTTTTAAAGAAACAAATCATGACCCCAAAGAAGCTATCTTCCAACAAAATAAGAAATATGGGACATGAGAGGCTGGAGAGATTGCTTAGTGGTTAAGATGCTTGCCTGCAAAGCCAAAGGACCTCAGTTCCATTCCCCAGGACCCACATAAGCCAGATGCACAAGGTGGTTCATGTGTCTGGAGTTTGTTTACAAGTGTCTGGAGACCCTAGCCCACCCATTCTCTCTCTCTTTCTCTCTCTTTCTACCTCTCTCTCTCTCAAATAAATAAAGAAAAATAAAAATATTTTTAAAAAAGAAATATGGGACATGAAAGAAGAAGCATAGAAGATAGAGGACCAACAATTGATGGGGGATGAGGAGAAGGTATAATAGCTTATATGCATGAGAAAGTCATAATTAAGCCCATTATTTTGCATGGTAACTAAGAAAAAATATTCCATTATAATTTTTGCATTGTTTAAGCAGAGTGTACTTATTCTAAAAATTTCTGGAAATAAAGTGTTCTTCAGCTACTTCCAGATTCTAAACTAAAGAAAGAGAGAAAAGAAGAGGAAAGAAAGAAAGAAAGAAGAAAAAGAAAAGGAAGGGAGGGAGGGAGGGAAGAACAGGGAGGAAGTTGCAAAGCAAAGAGAAGAAAATAGAATCATCCTGCTCACGTGAGTTGGCAGTGGGGACTAGAAGAAGAGGGCTCAGCAGAACCCGGAATGAAGTACAGGAGGTTCTGTGAGTTGCTTCACACCCCAGAGTCTGCACTTTTACTCAAATCCAGAATTTCTTTTTTAGTTTTGTTTTTATAATTTTTGCAATGCCTGAAATTGTACCTAGGGCCTCATATGTGCTAGGAAAGTGCTTTACTACTGAGTTCCATTCCCAGTTCCCCCAAGTTCTTTTATAAATATTTTTAAAAATATCTTATTTATTTGAGAGAGAGACATAGAGAAATAGGCAGGTAGAGAAAGAGAGAATGGGTGTGCCAGGGCCTCCAGCCACTGCAAACGAACTCCAGATTGTGCGCCCCCTTGTGCAACTGGATTATATGGGTCCTGGAGAGTCGAACATGCAGGCAGGCATGTGCCTTAACTTCTAAGCCATCTCTCCAGCCCCCACTAAGTTCTTTACAATGTTAGTATTTGATGTTCTATCCTCTTGTTTCCTGAATCCTCATTCATATATGTTAGTGCATACACAGACATACAGACACACACACACACACACACACACACACACACACACACACACACACTGTCTTGCTCTACTACTTTTTCCCTTAAACAAGGCCTTCGTAACTCAGCCCAGCCATCACCTCCTCTAAGCATCGTTCTCTCATTCCTCTTTTCAGCCTCAGCCTGGCTTAAATAAGTCTTCTTCATGATATTTTAATACCTAATGCTCACTTGATAGTATATAAGGTGTTTCTATGTTTTCCCTCTAACTACATTCTACACCCTTTGTGAAAGCAGTCATGTACTATTACTTATGGGGCTTAGAAACCAGCAGGTTTACTCAGCAAGAGTAAATGAAGGAATGGGTGGAAAGCTCTTTGAAAAGAAAATTATATAATATGTAATATGACATTTCTCAAATACAACTTCAGAAAAACATTTGTTTAGTGAAAGAGTACCATCCTGCTTGGAAGCAAAAAGTCTGTTGTTGGGCTATTTCTACTAATATGGTGTGTAACTCAAAGAAAATCACCCAAGCACTTAAACTTTCTGTGGCTCATTTTCCTAACTCGAAAGACTCAACATACCCTGTTGCCTAACCCTTTAGGAATGTCACAGAAACAGAAATATAGCAACTATGTGATGTCTCTATTCTTTTAAATACCAACATGCTTTTCAGTTTAAGGAAATCAAGTCATGAGTTTTGGGGGATTCTTTTATGCTAGCTTATACTCAAATGACTATCTCAATTTGTTTTCAAACTATTCATAAAAAGTGCTCGCTAAACAATTTAAAATTAAATAACATTTACACTGAGCTGAAATGAATTTAATTCTAAAGCATGCCAGTTTTACAGAGTACATAATTCTTTCAAAGGATGAATATTTCTAATTCAGTTTATAATTTAAATGTCTCTTTCAATACTAGTGTCTTAAAGCAGTGCCCTCCTCTCTCCCTGTGCCTCTCTTTTCTGTTCAGTAAGCCATTGTTGAATGGCAATGGAAAAGAAATATCCCCTACTGAACCACCTTTATTGTCTTCAGGAAGCTGAGCTTTTGTTCAAGAAAACAAGCCACTATCTTGCAAACAATAACTTTCAGAAGTGTGCATAGATATTTGTTTCTTTAAGAAAGAAGTTGAACTATTATGATGATGCTTTCAGAAAAAAAAAATCTGGGCTCTGATCTACACTCTGCTTAAATTTTCTTCTCCATTAGACACAGGTATGGAACTGAGCTCTTTCTCCTTGGGCATGTCCCATGATTTCGTATGAAATCTGGATTGTGGATAGAGAAAACTTCTGTCTTTATGGCCATTTCCAACCCCTCCCCATCAACTTGATCAAATAAGCAATAAAATCACACATGTAAAATCCATGTAACCATCACCACAATCCTAAATGCAGGACACTTCTGACCATTGCCAAATTTTCCTCCTGACTCTTTGAAGTGAATTTCCATGCCATCTGAGTCCCAGGCAACCACAGATCTGCTCCCCATCACCATAGGTTGGTTAGAAAGACTGTCCTTCCTTTCTTGGCATTGAGTTCATCTCAAGGGAGACAGCTATATGGCTGGGATGAGGAAGGCAAAGCCCAAGCATTGTCATGTACATCTCTTCAAGCCTGATAACTGCTAGACTTTGTAGAAGCAAGGTTTATCAGAAAATAAGGGTAATTTGTCACTTTTAGAATGCAAAAAAATCAAAAATGACAAAATTGCTATAAGATTTACATCTGGATCAAGGAAAATCTTAGGAGGAATTTTGGTACCTGTAGCAGTCTTAATGAACTAAGGTTTTTTTTTTTTTTTGTTTTTTGTTTTAATTTGTTATATAGGTCAGGTTTTGATCTGAAACTTGCTGTTCTCAACCTCTGAGGTGCCGGGATTACATGAGACTGTCACCTTGCCTGCTTCTGGGTGATCTATACTTCAAATGAACATGATCCTACAAATTTAGCAATTATTAAAAGAAATGGGATGCTAATTACTTCTATTTTTTTACTTGTTTGCTATTTAGAATGGAGTTGGTGTTTTTCCTCTGGCTATTCAATCACACAGGACATAAACTTTTACTTTTAGGAGATTTTTGAACATGGTCAAGGACAAGGCCAAGACAAAGCATCACTGCTTGGCATTGGTACAATACCTCTGGCCACTGGACACCTGACTTTATATGGTTATGAACCGAATACCACTGGTGATCTGTTGAGAAGGGATTGGAATGAAATCACCTGCGCAGTCTACTGTGCTTGGACCACTGGACAGAAATAGATACCTCATTTCTTTTTCTAAATGTATTTGTGCTCTGGAAAGCCAACTGACATCTATTGTCTTTTTTTAGGTTTTCCAATTAAATTGCAGTTGTTCTTAGATGAAGAAGTGACACAGTGTAAAACTTTCACCCTAAAGAGTCTCCTGGGGAAGAAGGAAATAGATTCCAGGCTTCAGAATCAATGGACATATTCAATGCTAGCCCTTGACTTTCACCCCACATGCTAATGTTTTGTTAAGCGGGCTTTAACCTGTTTCTTAGTAAATTTGGGAAGCTTCTCGATCAGGTTGGTCCCAGGCACACATGTCTTTCTAGCTTACAGACCTCCCTTTTTCTTTGTAACACTTACTGGAAAAATTTACTTTTAACTTTTTGATGCCTGTGGTGGCATTTTTTCCTATGTGCTGACCTAATTAAGGCATCTCCCTAACTTACTGTTTAGAAATGTGGAGGAGGGGGGACATAATTGACTTAAAGCAATATGTCAGATTTCCCTTGGCCTTCCTCCCTCATTTTTCTTCCATGGGCAAGAACTACAGTGCATGCAGATTACAGGGAGAGGAAAAACAGTGTGTGCAAATGGTGACTTCCTTCAAAGGCACCGGCAGCATTAGTGTCATGTCGGAAACACCCATTTGTGTCAACTGTGCAGACCTTCCAATGGAAAATTGTGCCGTGCTACCTTTTAAAGTATGAAATGCTAATTTGGGATTTACAGTTTTTGAACTGGAAGGCTGCATTTTGCATGGGATTTTGTTTAATTTCCCAGTGAAAAAAGGCATTTGAAACACAACTGCCTACAGCCAACTGTCAACAAAAATCAACTGTAATAGCACAGAGCCTGTCACTGATGTATGTAGTGATGTGGTAATCTTCTCAATTTAGCCAGATATTTCTTCTTTGCACAAAATAGCTAAAAGTCTTGCTAGGCATTTATGAATATCAGGAGGTGTTATTAGTCTGATAATGGGACCAGATTAAGGAAGTATACACTGGTTTAAAGTGCCAGCTAAAGAGATGCAAAATGTGACCATACATGGCCCTATATAGAAGGAACTCTCCAATCTTCAGGTTTGGGCAGTAGCATGCTGAGTTCCATCTGCCTTGAAAGTGGTTTTCTGGGGGAAAAAGTTGTCATGCTATTCCTGCCCCCCCCCCCACGCAATAAATCTGTTTCTGTTTATCAAGAGGGTGAAATATTTTAAATCTTTCAAAGCAGAAGAAAAGAGTCCAGTCTCTGGAATTCTCCTGGGGCAAGACCCTTCAGTTCACTTCATGTCTAGAGCCAAGGTTAGGGGGGCTTGTTTGCCTCCCATGCCATGAGCTGCTAAGAGTTGGGAGAGATTTGTTAAGACCATCTTTAATGTCAAGGTCTCTTTGAATTCTAAAAAATAACTGGCAAATGTAAGGTAAAATACATAAAGTATTTTCTGGAAGACACAAAGTTGACACACATTGTTAGTTTAGTGGTTGTCATCAAGTCGTTGTGGTGTTAGTTAAGCTTTATTTTTATAAGGTTTTTGTTGTTGTTGTTAATTTTACCCTGGGTCTCCCTGTATGTAGTATGGGTTGGCCTTGAATTCAAAATCTTCCTATCTCAATCTTTTAAGGGTGCTACTGCAGACCTGAGCCACCACACTCAGAAGTGAAGCTTCCTTTATCAATTAGAATTAAGAGCCAAATTATGTTATCAGTTACCAATTTTAAATAATTAAAGATATTTAAGGAGAGTCATCTTTAAGTGTTGGTTTTATTATTAGTACTAGTAATAATTAGAGAGCTAAGTTCTCTATGATCAAGTTTCCTTATCTAAAATTTCCTCACAAGAATAGTTTTGAGAACAAAATTCCCCAATATATATGTAAAGCTATAAAGTACTGAAGACAGTGCTTGAACATATGATAAACATTACATTTACAAACTATATTCCTTTTATTTTTTTCTGGTTTATCGAGGTAGGGTTTCACTCTAGTCCAGGCTGACATGGAATTCACTATGTAATCTCAGGGTGGCCTCAAAGTCATGGGTGATCCTCCTAACTCTGCCTCCTGAGTGCTGGGATTAAAGGCATGTGCCAACCATGCCCAGCTTACTAGCTATATTCTTATTATTGTTATTATAACTAACCAGCAATACATACACTATTGTAAAGTACTCAGTCTAAAAGTATGGGAAGAAGACTATACTATCAAATGAGCATGGTGGTACATTTGAGTTTGCTTTCCATGAGGCCCACGTCCTTTCTCCTGTCTTCTTGTCTTACCTGGATGAGAGACTTCTGCTGGAGATTCTGAATTCTGTTTCCTCAACTCTCACCAGTAGCTTTACAATTTTTCCTGATCTGCTCACCCTCCTCCATTCTTCTGTATGGTAGTTTGTGATAATATAAATGTATGGCCACATAGACTCAGACGTTTTCACTAAAATATAAGCTTGTAACATGGGTCTACAACACCTGGCTGGAGGAAGTATCACTGGGTGCGGATGTGAGTCCAGCCATGGAGTATTTTGGGAGGTGGAATTCATTCCAGTCCAAAGGTGTATATGGAACAGTTTGTGCTCTGGTGGTTCATGTTTGCATGTGGTCTGGCTGTTTGATGGTTTCTCTGTGCTTGTATCTGTGAAAGGGAGCCAGATTTTTCTGTCATTGGTGACACTTCCCCTGGATCTGTAAGTTGGAAACTAATCCCTTCCTCCATAAACTTTGTCTGGTTTGATGTTCATTCCAGAAACTTGGAGCTGACTACAACACCCTACAAAGGATTAATCTTGACTTCTTACTAGCAAGAGTGAATTTTTTAAATTTTTTTGTTTGTTTATTTATTTATTTGAGAGTGACGGAGAGAAGGAGGCAGAGAGAGAGAGAGAGAGAATGGGTGCGCCAGAGCTTCCAGCCTCTGTAAATGAACTCCAGATGCGTGTGCCCCCTTGTGCATCTGGCTAACATGGGTCCTGGGGAATCAAGCCTCCAACCGGGGTCCTTAGGCTTCACAAGCAAGCGCTTAACCACTAAGCCATCTCTCCAGCCTGCAAGAGTGAATTTCTGTTACTTGTAGTCAATGAGGACACGGAAGGCTGTGGTACCATGTCAGAGGAGGAAGTTTTCTGTTGCATACTATATGTGACAGAATTAAATATATAACAGAGAAGAGTGGGACATGGGGAAAGATTTTATTAATTATACCCAGGAAGGTAAAAATAAGAGAAAGGCAATTATTTCTTTTTGTCTTTGGGGACTTGTGGCAAGGTGTCTGCATATATGGCAATTACTTGCTCTTGGAAAAGATGATCAACATGTAAAACAGTGGTACAAATAAGCATAGAAACATTATTCTTATAGACTGTGAAGACTTCTAACAAGAAAACATTCAGGAATAAGCATAGGGAATCTGTGGGAGGTTTGGGAATGGGTTTCATTAGCACACCAAATTATTTTTCTGCGTAACTACCCAAGTTTTCTGAGTAAAAATATCGTGTGTGTGTGTGTGTGTGTGTGTGTGTGATGTACTTATGTGGTTACACATATGCCATGATACACATCTGGAGACAGAGGACAACTTCTCTCTCTCTCTCTCATTGTTATTCATTGCTGTGCTTTCCAGAACAGAAGCTTCTAGAAAACTGTCCTGTCTTTATCTCCCATCTTGATGTCAGCATGATTATAGTAGCCTGATTGTTTCTGAGAATCTGAGCTCAGGTATTCAGGCTTGAGCAGCAAGCACTTTATTCACTGGGATATCTCCCAAGCCTCTCATGTGTCTTTGATTGCTCCCTTTCTCCATGTACCTTAGCCAGTGGTGATAGCCAAGGGATGGAGGAGTGTAGCTTCAGCTTGTCATAAATACAGGTAGAGGTACATGCCAGGTCATCATATGCTCTGCATAGATGCACACCTCATTCCTGACTTAAAAAAAAATCTTTATATAAGTCACCAAAAAAAATACCACCAAATTATTGAGGGGCTTTTGTTTGTTTATTTTTCTATGTGGGATGGATTTGAATGGTAGATAATGGAAGAACATGGACAGGTGAAGTGGGCCTGTTTTCCTTTAGGAATGTGCAAGGTTAAACTCTCTGATTTAAAGAACAATGTCATCCACCATTCACCCTGTAACCAGTGACATACATATGAAATGATTAACTGTTTGGATCTGGGAGAGAGTGGCTCACTGGACAATAACGTGCTATAATCTACTGACTGCTTCTTCTAACATCAAACTCTAGCCTAAATGCAGCTCGTATGGAAAAAAAAATGTGTAAAAGAGAAATTAACTACCATTACCTACTTGCTTTTATATACTTTTAAGAAATGATCTGCCAATCCATTTTAAGATTTCTACCATTTTACTGAAAAAAAAAATATATATGTATATATGAAGTGTTTTATGTTCTCATTTTCCCTTCTTGTTAAAATGGCAGCATAGTTAATTCCTAGAGGTAGACATCCCCTTGAGTGCTCAGTATAGGAAGAAACAAGATTGCTGCTTGATGCCTTCAAGATCATTGAATATCCAGAACAAACCTCCTACAGGGTACCAGACCACAGTTGTAAAAGCAACGAGGGATCTAGAGCATTGAAGATGGACTGCACTACACATAAGACGTCAGTAACCTAGCAGCAAAATTTACCGAGCATGGAAAATTCTGTTACTAAATAGATGAACAGTCCTCTTGAGTTTTTCCTAGGGTACCAGACAAGTGGTCTCAGCAGGAACTTTTTCTTCTTCAGGGATTTTACTTGAGAAACAGAAAAAGTTAGACAGATTCAGGCATGTTGACAGGTAACCCTATATGGGGCCAGGAGTTGCATGGGCCATTTTATCTAGAAGGCAAGTACTGACTGACTAGAGAATTTCTCCAGGGGCCTGCCCTTGATGCCTTTGGTGATGATGATTTTAGTACAAATGTGATGATTAAAGAGAAATCACCACCACTTCCATCATTTATCACAGATGACATATTATGAAATTATTGTAGGCAAAATGGGGCTACATCTTCCTTACATTCTGATTTATATCAACAGGAAGTCATATTTATTTCTCTGTTAGACATAGACAAAATGTGAGACCAGTATGCAATTCTTTCTCTCTGTGTCTGTCTCTCTTTTCCTCTCTCTCTCTCTCTCTCTCTCTCTCTGTGTGTGTGTGTGTGTGTGTGTGTGTGTGTCTTTGCAGTACAGGAGATTGAGCCAAGGGCCTTGCACATGCTAGGTAATTACTCTACCACTGAACTACATTCCAGACAGTATGTATTTTTAATGACATCAGCATCCTCTGACATTTACATCAGTTATTCAGTAAATACTGATCTGGGGTCTTCTTGGCAGGGATAGACCAGAAAACAAGCCTGACCAGGCCTTTGCACACACATGACCACTTTCTTGGGAGAAAGACACTTTGTCAAGCAAACATAAGTAAAGGTAATTATACATTTTGATCATTACCAAAAAGAAATAAAGAGCAGAATTAGGGTTTGTTGAAATTCAACCCATTTGTTGCTGTGGGACACCCCCTTCTCACATATCTCCAAAATGCCACCCTATGGTGTGATCTACTAACAATTTAATTTTTCCATTTCATATATGCAGCTATGTCAATGTAACTTTAAGCCCTTCACAAAGAAAATATTGCCCTAAATATGCCATGAGACACATTTTAGAGTTGCCAATGAACCCAGAATCAAGGAATTTCCTTGGCAGTTACAAATGTATAAATCTGGAAGCCAGAAAGGACTAGGTATTTGTATACATGTCATTATTCTTTATTAAATTCCAGTTCCTTGAAGCAAATGATAATGTGTTTCTTTTTGTCTCCCATGATACTTAGGATCCTGTCGTGTACATAGTAGGAACTCACTGAATTCAATTGAATTAGTAAAATCTACATGCTCTTGCCAAAGTTATAGCCTAATGCATATTTAAAGAAAATTAACTAACAATTAAGATAAAAATGTCACTATTCACATGAATTTTGGCTGAGTAGATACATTTCCTTTCTGGTGAACATAAGGCTTTTCAGACCAATGAATCTTATATCTTGCAATCCCTTGCCAACAAGGCCTGGTGAATAGAGGGAGAGAATGTGGGCTGGGTACAGATGTTACCAAATGGTTGGCACTCGAGTCTCTTCTGCCAAGGCTAGAGGCTCAACAAGGATGAGAGAGAGAGGAGCTGGAGGTACATAGGCTTGTTCTTATTTGGCTTGAATTTCGTGAGAAGCCTGTCCTGTCCTCCCTACTCGTTTCTTTCCCCAGGACTCACTTCAGTGATTTAGTCCGAATGCCCTTTTGTTTCAGCCTTGCCTTATACAAAGCCTATCTCTAGAAGTGAGCATAGGTTAACAGTCACCTTGCCTTCAATTGCCCACTCTCACATGTGAGAGGCAAGACAACATGAAGGCAGTGAAAGGAAGCCAGCAGGAATGTTATCCCTTCCCTGAAGGTCCATCCTTGCTTGTATACAGACACACAGACATGCATCTATTCATGCAACACACTAATGCTTTCCTATGTGAGGTAAGTCACATGATTGCTTCAGACACCCTAGTTTGTTGATAGGACTAGAGATGGCACCAAGTATGGCAATGAGTTGGTTGCAGGACAGGGACCAGGAGAAGCAAATGGCAAGGAAGAGAGATGTGGTTCTACTAGGGGGACTTGATTCCATATACCTAAGTACATCTACGAGGTGGATTCCAATGACATGAACAGTGGAAATGCCCAAGTCACCCAATTATTCATTTGTTCATACATTCAATAGATGATTATTAGATATCTGTCACTTGCTTGGAACTAAGGATGGTACAGAAGGTAGAAGTAGAATTAAGATATGTTTAGAGGAAATAGAGTTTAATCAAATAGTCTCACCATTGTGACATCACATGGTAAAATAGTATAACAGAGGCCTCTCAGCTCTTAGGGAAGGCTTTCCTTATCTTACCTGGTTTTGCTCATACAATGTTAGAGGCCTGGTACTGCCCTCCATTGCATCTTTCCTGAGTCAATCTTTGCATGTGTATGTGAATGTGCACATGATTTAAATTGACAGAGTCTATATTCTAGTTTTGTCTTTATTTCTTGTGCTATTTATTTATATATGTATTTACATATTTTACACCACTATAATTATTTTTAATGAATTCATGTTAATCATCATCTTCAGGAGATGGTAAGAATTGCATCACAAATGCAATTTCTTCAGCCACTCACCAGACACTGGAGGATGTTTTCAATGAGATGAAAAACAGCTGAGTGATATAATAACACAAAACTTAGCTTTTATGCTGAGTGGCCCTCTTTTTGAATTGTATTATGTTAAAATAGAATGCACTGGGAGGCAGCATGATGTGTGGAAAGAACAAGGATTTGGGGTCCAACAAACCCCACTGGGAGGTCTTGTATAATTCATGTATCTTCCCTAAACTTTACTGACTCTACCTGTAATATGGCAGTTATAATTGCTACCCTTTTGAATGGTGACTCAAGCAGATAGAATATTTGAAGGCTCTAAGACAGTGCCTTGCTTTAATGGGGGCTCAATATGTATTTATTTTTTTCCCTATGTTCAGGTTCTTATGACTGTTTTTTCATGAGTCTATAAGGAACAACTCTGCCAAGCTTCAGTTTCACAAAGGTTATACTTTACCATGGTAAGAAGATTGAGGATAAAATGAAGACAGACTTGCCATCTGGATTTAGCTAAGGTGAGATACGCAAACTCCAGTTCTAAAAGCCTCCATAGACGAAGGACTAGATGAACATATATTAAAGTGATTCAAAACACAAGCAGACTCTGTGAATGCTATGCACAGATGAGTTAATTGTTTTGGCTTAAATATATTTCTTGAAGAACAGAAGCCCTGATCACAGCACACATCATTATGTATTTTAGACAAACAGCACTTTGAATCAAATTATAGTACATGCATAAAATATTAAAATAAGACATTTATAACAAATCTTTCTAACTTAGTGCTCAGCTCTAAAATAGATTTATATGTGGATAAGCAATAGGTGCGATGAATGTGGTACAGATACCACAATTTAAATTGCAAATCATGAGGGCATCATGGGAAAAATAGAATGCAGACTTGAAGTACTGGAGGAAATCTCTAGCTATGCCGTATTTTTAAGTCTTCTGTGTGAGCTTGTTCTGCACCATCTGCATCTGGACTCCACGCCTGATAAATTCTATGATCTGCTCTTTAATATAGTTTCCTTACTGATGTAAAATAGCCAATGAAAATTTTCATGCATTGTTCCTTTTGTTGATTGCTGAACTTTTGCCAACATATACTTTTTGGGGACTTTAAGGCAATTTATTGGAGAGATTTTAAGAAGACTTTAGTGTCTTTCAGTTCATAAAAACTGCAAGTAAAATGTTCGTGCAAGATTTGAGTACTGCCTGCCATACCCATGGAACTCTGGTTCTACTCCCAGGGTCTGTCAGAAGAGATGTGGAAAATGTGACCGCAGCGTATCTCCAGAAATGATGCCTGGTAGAGAAAATAAAGCTTGTTTGATGTATTTGGAAAAACTTTGAATGATCAAGTTGAATGTTCAAGACTTAGTTTGCTAGAATACAGTAGTATTACCCCAAAGTTGAAAATCTGGGGACATCCCTAGGGATGAGGTTTGCCTTGGGACTTACATAGTGTCTAAGAAATAACCTTAGGAATGAATATCCTTTACTTCCAGCATCACTGGACACACGTGAAGAACTATGATGTAGGAGGGAGCCCCTCTGAAGACCAAGAGGAAGGCTAGTTTAAAGGATGTACCAGTATTTCTCAGTTTATAATTTAAAATATGCCTTTTAGCCCAAAATTTACAATAGAACTGAAAGTGTTCTCTTTAGCAAGTTATGGAATTATTTTACTTGTGATCTCTATGCTGGATATTTCTCTTGCCATTGAATATTCCTACTGTTAGCTTCTCTCTCTCTCTCTCTCTCTCCCTCTCTGTCTCTCTTACATAAAATGTTTTCATAGTCATATTTAATTTTTTATAGTATGTAGTATCAAAATTTTAATATGTAGGCATTTGCTGCAATCAACTTACCTTCTTTTGCCCCCCTCCTGCTTCTATACTTTCTTCTAAAAGTTCTTTGGAGGTTGTTGAATTAAACATAATAAATGAAAAAAAATAGTGAATGAACAAATAAATGCCTTCTCAATATTCCAGGTGGCAAGATACAACCACATTTCATGCCAGCCAAACATTCCAGAAGAAAAAGAAGTCCTAACTATATGCTTCTGGTAAATTGCATCCATAAAAAATGACTACTAGTGCTTACCTTCATCTATGTCAGTAAGCATAAATCACAATTAAGACAGCTCATAGAGAGGAAGAAATTAAAGACAAGCAAAACTTAAACATCATATTTTTTGGAACTAATATATGAACACAGGTGGTCTAATTCAATAAGAACCAAACACAATATTAAAACAGGTAAAATGTGAAATCTACTCTACCCATTACAGTAGCCATATATAGCTACTAAGCACCTGAAATATAGATTGCCTCACTTGAGCAGAACCATAAATATAAAGTATATACCAAAAGTTAAGGACTTATTATGAAAGATGAAACACTTCAATGATTTTATAGTGATAACAACATATTAAAATGGTAATATCTTGGGTATATTGGATTAAAATAAACTTCACATTTTTAAAAATTCTTTAAGATGTGGCTACTCTAAAATTGCAAAATACATACATTGGCCACATTAGACTGAGAAGGTTTAATATAAGATAATATTGTAACTAATCAGATTGGAAAACTGATATTAAGTAACTCGCTGCTCTTCATAGCATGCCTGAAATTTACTGTAAATGTAGTCCTATTTGAAGTGTCAGGAGATTTTATTGGCTAAAGTGACCATAAGGTGAGAAATATCATATGATTACTCACTACTTAGCAAATCTGTTTATTAGGTTCGTACTTTTGATTTTTAAACTTTACTTATTTGGCATATATGATATGTGTGTGTATGTGCATGTATATGTGTGAATGAGGGCACATGCATATGGAGGCCAGTGGACAATTTTTGGGTCAGTTCTTGCCTTTCACCTAATTTGAGGCATGATCTCTGATTCTTGGTGTTGCCTGTCTGTAAGTTTCCAAGAAATTTTCCTTTCTCTGCCTCCTTTCTGGTTGCAGGGGCACTTGGATCACAGAAACTTGCCACAGCTTCTGGCTTTGATGTGGGGTTTTGGGATCTGAACTCAGGTAGTCACAGTTGTGCTCCAAATAAAAGTATCCATTGAGTCATCTCCTCAGCCTCCAGGTTTGTATTTTAATAGGATTCTTCTAAAGAAAATTTCATTGAATTTATCATTTGCTTTTCATTGAAAAGTTCCCATTATTTATATCTGGCTTTTCATGAGTTGCATTTCTTCATTATCTCTCCCCAGTTCCATATCTTAGAAGGCTTAGTTCAGTGTGTCTAGCCTAGGCACCAACTCATACTTGTGAGTTTCCTGATCAGTGAGAGGAAACTGAGGCTGACAACTCATAGGGAAATAGCCAAGCCTCCTGTGAGATGACCACTATACAGGGTATATCGGCAGGGCCCCATGAGATGAGTACTCCTTCACTTCCTTCTGCTGTCTAAGTGCCTCATGACACAAGTTTCTAAGACTGCAAGACTGTATCACTGATATTACTTTTAATGTGTGTTGCAGTTACTTTCTCATTCTTGGTCCAAACACCTGACCAGAAAGAGCTTATGGGAGGATAGCACTTATTTTAGGCTTACAAATTCTGGGAGAAGCTTTATCATGGTGGAAGAAGATGGTTCACTTCATCGTACATCCACAGCCAAGAGACAAGAGTCGACACCAGCAAGCTCAAGGTGAGTCTGAACACATACCTAGAGCTGGACTCCACCCCAAGGTCTGTCCCTGGGGACACCCTCCTCCAGCCGGACTCCACCTACTAAATGCTTCACTAGCTGAGGGCTAAGTAGGAAACTTTATCAAAAGCATCTGAAGCTATGAGAATATTTACATTCATAACCACCACAGTGTGAAAGCCACTATTCTGATAATTGTATTCTTGTTTGAAATAACTACATACTCATACAGTACTGGAAAGAATCACCCCCAAACTCCTAGCCTTTGCCACACTGCAACTGATTTCTCCAGCCTAAAGAGCCTTCCTTCTCTCATCCTTGCCATTCTTATCATCCCATACACTTTGCAAGGCCCAGATGAAGTGTCACCACTGGATTGAGCCTGTTTTGACTACTCTAGATAACACTGTCTTGCCGATTTTGTAGGGTTACTGTCACAGCAATGCAGTTTGAATCAAGTCGCATATTCATGTATACATTTGATTTCTTCCACAGAACTGCAAACATGTGGAGGTAGTGACATGCTTCAAACCTACTTCACCACCAGTACACCTCTTGCTCAAAATAATTCTTATTGATTAATTGATAGATAGAGGCATGATTCATAGAAAATCCTTTAATATATCAGTAATTATTCATACTGGGTGATATTTTAGCATGAAATATTGAGACATGTATTTTTATATCTAGAAGTCTCAATATCTAGGTATAAATGTACCTAGATATCACTAGTTATATTTCTGTCTACATATACATCAAAAACTTCTTTCTTTCTCTGTCAATATAGATAAAGATGTAGATAAATAGATATAACCAAACCAGGAAAATGCGCAGTTCGTATTTGTAGTCTTTTCTCAATAAGGCAGTGGGACATTGATGCTTTCAAGTGAGCTTAGAGACATTGAATATGACATTCAAGTCATTAAAAATAGTTAGCTGTTCTTGGCTACATTCACAAAGAAGTCCCCTAATGCTTGCTTTAATTGGCAGGATCCACACGTGGTATCTATTTTGCAAATGTGCTCAGCATTGAGGGCTGGAGCTGTGTATGTGGCTGTGTCCATTCTCTGTAGGTGACGCTCCACCCTGCTCAGACAATCGGTGCATTGTACGAGGACACACTGTAGTCAGACAATGCCTCTTCTACCACTCCCCACCCCCTTTTTTTAAACATTGAAATATGGTTGATATGGTCCATTGCAAAATGAACCTATATTGAAAATGGCAAAATTGTAATGTAAAATATACCGGGGTCAGTGGGGTGTGCTGGTTTTGCATATATTTTTTCTCCCCTGACCCATGCCATTCCTCTGCATATGGGGGAAAAAGCTTCATCTCACACGGAAATGTGATGTCCTTTACTGCCAGAGGCTGTTGCTGTTTTAAATGAGGAAAAAGCACAATGCATGAAGAAGGAAAATTAAAGCATATTCATTTTGGAAATTAGATATGGTGTCAGGAGACTCTCAGAAAATAGCCCTGTTTGAATGGAGCCCCACGCTACAAGACAGTTCACTGAACTTTTGACCACTATTTATGCTATGGAAGCTTTTGAAATAGGGAAGGGAGTAAAACATTTTATAGCTGCTTAATAGCTTAGTTCATTTTTCTTTCTTCCTTTTTTCCCACTAGATATTTGTCTATCCCTTTGGTATATATAAGATATGCAAACACCATGTAGTTTATTGGCAGGCCTTTGTGTTAATGTTTCCAGGTTGGTTCCAAAACACACAGCTACTGGATATGCAAGTGCCCTGGCCAGCCCAGTGACCTTCCTTACCCTCTACCACAGCCTGCACTCTGCCTGTGGCTAGTTTGGAATGACCAGCTCCAGCCAGAGTTGTGCAGGCCTTGGGAGAAACAGTGACCTTTTCAGGGGTCATTGTACAAATGCAGAGAATTCCTTTTGTAATACCCAGGAATCCTTTCTGCAAAATTAAACAGGGATGGGGAAGATGATGGGGAAGGCCTTTGCCTAATTTCTCCCTTTTTGTTATTTGGAAGAACAATCCATTCTGCTTCATTGCTCACTCCTGCCGAGCACCACTCACCAGTCAGATTAAGTGGGATTCAAGATTGCTTCAAGAACAGTCTAGAGCTTTGATTCGACGCTGAATGAAGAAGACCTGAGACAGCAAAGAGTTAATCTTATACAACCAGACCTTATATAACCTTATATAACTAGGGCTCAATTAAAAATAGACAAAGAAATCCAGTTTGTATTGATATCAATGAAAAATCTGGGTTAACTTTTACACAAATCTGAAGCATAGAGCTAAATATTACAAATTACAGGCTATGAGTCCATGTCAGTTTTATTATTGTCATTACTATTAATGTAATGATATCAAAGCTAAGGGGTCACTGTGTTTGTTTAATTTATTCTCTGGGAAAACTTAACATTTCATTTCCAAGTGAGGTCCTTTGATGTAGTCTCTTTGTGCCTGGCACATGCTGGGTCCTAACACTTCCAGAATCTGGGAGAACCTTGTACTCTCTCCTGCTGGGCACTGCCAGGCTGTGTTCTCCCAGGTTTACCCCTCTGTCTGCTCCTCAGATAACTACTGGCCTTACTTTCACCGAGAGCTAAGCTAATTTTCATGTTGAAGTTTTAAGTAGTGGCTGAGATGGGATGAGGGCAAAGGATGCTGGGAAAGGCTTAACAATGGGATCACCCTGTCACAAAATGTCCATGTATCTGATGTTGACCTTCCCTGAGTGTGTTTGGTATGTGAAATAGGGCCAACACATCTCTACACGTGGGCTCTTTACAGGTTCATAATGGGAAGAAATTTGTTGTAAATCAACGTGCAACCTGGGGACAAGTTGCTATTTTCCTCCGCCTTGTGCTCTATGGTGAGAGAGAAAGGGGGAGGGTGGGAAGGGAGAGCGCCATTACCATCACTCCCCCCACCCCCAGCTCAGCGTTTTTCATTAGGAGAGGATTTTTTTTTTTTCCTTCTTCTTTGGACTGAAAACTTCTCTTCTCTCACTAGCCAGTAACAACCCTTCTGTTCATCCTTATGTCAGGCCTTCACAACTGCTCTAATATGATCTCTTAACAATTAGAGGGAACAGGGAGCGCACCCCAGGGCCCGTGTAAACTCAGGACAGGAGTTCCTCCCGGCTGGAGGCTTTCTACCAGGCCCGGGAAGCTAAGATCTGCCTTGTTCTGACCCGGGGGCCGGGGGCCGCGGGGGGAACCTGAGAAGCGCTTTCCTCAGAATCTTGGCCTCAGCATCTCGCGGCTCGCTCCTTGTTTCCTGCTCTCCCTCCTGCTTCTTGGCATGGCCAGCAGCCACGCGGCTTCTCCCTGGCTTTGTGAAAGAAAAGTCTCAACGAACCTGGGGAGCTGCTTTGTGCTCTATGTCCACCCTGCCCACCCACCTTGATGGATGAACATGAGATGGATAGAATAACACGGGTTAGGGCAGCCATGCTAGCTGTTGACCAAAAAATAGGCACCAGACCTAGTGACCTCAGGTAAGCACTTTACAATTTAAATGTGGAACTTGGAGGAGTGAGGCATTAGGTGTAGAGTATTGTCAAGCCTGCTAAACGGTTTCATCTCTGCTCCAGCTCCACAAACTGTAGAGGTATACCCATGAACTCGAATGCCCCATATTTGTTCCGCGCTCCTGCTTTGGCAGTGGAATACCCCCACAGCTGTCACACCATTTGTGATGATCCGCAGTTCCCTTGCCATCGTGGTGGCTTAATGGACATGAGCATTTTTTAAAAATATTTTTGCATTTACTTATTTGCAAGGAGAGAGAGAGAGACTATGAAAGAATGAATGAGAACGGGCATGCCAGGGCCTCTAGCCACTGCAAAAGAACTCCAGACACATGCAGCACTTTGTGCTTGTGGCTTTATGTAGGTACTAAGAAATCGAACTCAGACCACCAGGCTTTGCAAACAAGCACCTTAACTGCTGAGCCACCTCTCCAGCCCCGCATGAGCATTTTCAATGCTGAGGAAAAGAGGAGAAATGTTCAAGTCCAGGCCTATTGGCTAGAGTGATTTACTTTCTTTTCTCTTTCTCTCCCTTTTTTCTTGTCTTTATTGCTTTCTTTCTTTCCATATGTACATGGTATGAATACATATGTGTATACATACTTACATGTGCATGCACATACGGAGACCAGAGGTCTCTTTCTCAACTGCTCTACAAACGGATTTTTTTTTTTTCTGAGATAAGGTCTTTTACTGAACCTGGAGCTCACTGATTTGGCTAGACTAGCTAGCCAGCATGCCTCAGGGATCCTGCCTTTCTACGTGCCCAGCGCTAGCAGTGCACGTATATGCCACTGCACCTGGCTCTTACGTGTGCGCTGGGGATTCAAACTCAGTTCCTTATGGCATATGCTTTATCTACTCAGCCAGCCCCTAGACACTGTTGTTGTTGTTGTTTGCTTGTTTGTTTTTCCTTCAAGCCTTTGGAAGAGAATGAGGAGACAAGATTGGGCAGAATTTCTGTTTCACTTAATTACAAATGGACACATTATAACAGATATTAATGATTGTATTTGCTTATGAATTTGATGCAAGATTTGGTATTATTTGGGGGATTTTTATTCAACACAGGAATAAGTATTATTACTAGTATTATCATAAAACAATAGAAAGCTGGGAGAGGATTAGCAATGAGATTACTCTATGCCACATAATGCCCCTCCAATTTACAGAAGTATAACCTAAGTTTAACAATAGCTAAGCAAGTTGTTTAGGAACAGACACAATGATGCCAGGTCTCGAACCCTGAATATTACTTTTATCTCTGATGTCACAGTAATTAGAGTCCAGCCCTCCTCCAATTCTTATTTTATTATTAACGGATTCACTCCTGTCTTAGCCTTATTTTCCTCACAAAGGATGGATTTCTTGAGCAAAGGGACCATGAAACACACTTTTCATGTAACTTTGTGATTCTCAGATTTAAATATATATATTTGAGAGAGAGAGAGAGAATGAGCAAGAGCCTGTTACAGCTGCAAATGAACTCCAGACACACGTACCACTTTGCATGTCTGGTTTTACATAGGTACCAGGTAACTCCTCGGGCTTTGCAAGTATGAGCCTTTAACTGCTAAACCATCTCCCTAGCCCCCAGCTTCTCACCTTTTTACTTTCACTGGCCATTAAAAAGTTTGTGTTTTTTTTTTTTATTCCCATTAATGAGGGGTAGATACAATTTGTCAACATTTTTATTTTCCAATAGCTTTTAAAATACTCTTTCCATCTATTAACATCATTTATGCATAAAGGGATTTTGAGCATTAAAAACTTAGGCTTGCAGACTGGAGAGATGGCTTAGTGGTTAAGGTGGTTGCCTAAGAAGCCTAAGGACCAATGTTCAACTCTCCAGGTCCTATGTAAGCCAGATATGGAAGGTGAGGCAAGGTTGCACATGTGCACAGGTGGCGCATGTGTCTAGAGTTCAATTGCAGTGGCTAGAGGCCCTGTCATGCCAATCCCTTCTCTCTCTTCCATAAGAAATTGCAATAATAATAATAATAATAATAATAACAAAATAAAAATAAACTTGAATATTTAGTCAAGAAAGAAATATTAGCAAAAGGATATGAAATGTCCTATGGACCTCTTTCAATTTCCACATATCACAAAGGCCCATAACTAATGAAGAGAAATTCATTTAGCCTAAGGGGCAGGCATTGGGTGATATAAAATTGGACAGCCTTAACCTGTCAGGAACCCAAAATGGGTACAAATGTTGAAGAGCTTCTACGAAGTTCGAATAAAATGACTTGAAAAATGCTTTGAACATTCTATGGTTCTACTTAAATATAGTGGATTTTGTTATTACATATATTGATTGATATTCATGTATATATGTATGCTGAGTGTTTAATAAATACTTCTATAAATACTTGTTGCTATGATTACTATGGCATATACATACACATTTATATAGAAGATCAGTGCAGAACAATCCTTTTCCAATGCTGAGAAATGTAATGAAAATGACGATATCTTGCTTCTAGCCAAAGACTAATGCATAATATCCTAATATAATTTCAAATGGTGAGAAGTTATAACAAAAGACTGGGAATACAATGGAAGAGAATATTATATATACTCTCTTTACATCATTGACATGAATACTGCCATAATCTGCAGTAAGCCTATCCCCAAAATACTTAGCCATGGTCCACTCTTTAGCTAAAGCTTGTGGGGCAGCACTGCCAGATAAAATCTTGCTGGTAAAGCAGTTTGTTAGAATAAGCAACATAGAACTGTGTAGAAAAGAAAAGATTACAAACCCCAAACAGAAAAAATCCTACCACTCGCTCACTGTTTTCATATGCCTGCTTTCTGAACAGTCACTGAGCCATATTTCTCCCTGTCCCATGAGTATGCTGTGATCACATGATCACAGGACTCATGTGTTTGAAGCCACTGCACTTGGACAAAGATCACATTGAGGAGATATTGCAAATGTGAAAACGAAGGATCATGGAGTGTAAGGTACTTACCCAATCATATGGTGAATAAATGGCAGAGGTGAAATGTAACACAAATCTGAATCTAAAGCTCACCGTATTTCCAGTAAGTATACAGTCCTTTGTATCCATAAGAATTATGTGTCTTCAAAATGGCCTGGATATCCATGACCTCACAGTGCCTGACACTACATACACAAGACCATCATAATAGGAGGAAAAGATCATGACATCAAAATAAAAGAGAGACTGATTGAAAGTGGGAGGGGACATGATGAAGAGTGGAGTTTCAAAAGGGAAAGTGGGGGAAGGGAGGAAACTACCATGGGATATTGTCTACAATTATCCAAGTTGTCAATAAAAGAAATAAAAAAAAAGAATTATGTGTCCTAATGAGTGGAATTAGTAATGACAATATGGAAATAATGAACTTCTACCTTCTCTCTCCTTCCCCAAATAACTTGTCTTTCATCTCTGCCTTGACTGGTTGTAACTCTAGTCGCAGATGAACATTTTTTCCTAAGTCCAAAGACAGATACTAATTTGGGGGCAATTACTTTAGATACTGTGTGAGGCCAACTAACCCATGCTTTCTCATATCTCACACAAGTCAAGTTACCCAATTATTTTTGAGAATAATTACTGTGTTTTCATTCTCAGCCATTTCTACTCTTTGGCCCATTATTTACCTCAGAGAGGAGCAAGACTGAATTTAAAATAAGGTCTGACATTACAATGAGATTGCCAATAGAAATCAATAGCTTGTCCCAAGACAAGCTTGAGTTTATAAGGCAGCCTAACAGTGTCCTTAGATCTTTGCCTATCTCATTATACTGCCATTCAAGTGGATTATATAATTTTTCTGTTATAAAGAAGTATAGTCAGGCAAAAATGAGTCAAATTGAGTTTAATAAAGCTGGAAGCAATAGTACAGAAGCTTATAGAGAAAAGAATATTAAAAACAGGATGTTCTAGTAGAGTCGCGGATGTCTGTTAAGGTTGGTATTTATGTCCACATTTATCCACTTTAGAAAGGAAATACAGACAGAGCAGATGGGGTCAAAAGACTTCTCTTTTCAGCATCAGAAGACTAAATCTTGGTGAAACTGAAGTCTTATCCTCAGGGCCATCAAGCACCATTTCATCTATTTTTCTTTAGGAGTGTTTCTGTGAATTTGGGTAAAGTAACTAAGAAATACATTCTTTTCCAAAGAAAGTAGCAAATCACTATGGGAGCTCTGAGCCCTAGAAGCACAGAGAGTCTGCTTTCTTTCCAGCATGGTCGTTACCAACTGTATATGGCCATGGTGCTTGGTGTGGAGTGAGATCTGGTCTGTAAAATAGGCCATTGATAATTTTATATTGGTTTTATTTTAAGATGATTTTTTAAGAACATACTTGGCTAAATAAAATGTCAAAGAATTTTTTTACCAGCTTCTTTTTACTTTTTAATATGTGGGCTTCTACGTCAAATTTTGTGTGTTTTGCATTCTCCTTTCAGTGGACAGAAGTAGTCTAATGTTGTGTATAGATGCTATCACCTGGGAATCAAAGTTCAATGACTTTGCCCCATTTAAAGCTGTCTACCAATAGGTAATCTGTTGTGTGGGATATGGGTTTGCTTCTTCCCCTGGGACACGTATCTACACACACATTCATTTTCATGCATATATGAAGAACTCCAGCTCTATGGAAGGAAAGGCATTAAACCTGAATTTGTTTCTTCCTACTTTGTGATCAGGCTCTTAAATCAGGATAGCTATGGACCATAAAGAAATGATGTTTTTCCTGTATCATTTTGATTCAATAAAAACTCCAACCTCAAATAGCGTGATATGCAATAAGCTATCAGAGCAATTGATTCCTTTTGCTCTATAGATAAGGGAGGTGGTACTGGGAGCAGCTTGTTAAAGAGAAGAGCGTGGCCCTTACCCTTGCTCTGTGCTTAATGATCTCTTCTTCATGTGCCACCTCTCTAATCTGCAGACAGATAGATACATATTGTATCTATAATGTTATATTACTTAACAGCATAATGTATGATAAGTCATAGAATTGCATCCCTACCTTGTAATTGGGCAGATGTGTTGCATGAGAGATCGCCTAATTCAATATAGAGTGGTTGCTCTTATGCATAACTGCCTCTAGATCAAACCAATTCAGCCTGTACCTGATGAGGTAGCTTTAAAACTATTTTTAAGTTAAAAAACAAAGAAAGAAAGAAAGAAAGAAAGAAAGAAAGAAAGAAAGAAAGAAAGAAAGAAAGAAAGAAAGCAGTCATTGTGTGTGTGTTTGGGGGGTAATGTCTCTGGATATTCCCTCCCACCCTGTGGCTCTTAAATTCTTTCCGCCAGTTTTTTGCAAGATCCTCTGAACCTTGGTGGGTGTGTTTTCAGTCTACCTTAGTGTTGAGCGCTCACAGCTTCTGGATTTCTGCTTTGGTGCCTTTTGAGTTAAAAAAAAAGAAAAGTTAAAAAACAAACAAGTGAAGAGCCCAACCCCCTCCAAAAATTAGAAGAGTCACTAGAAGCAATTCAGTGGAGGGAGGGATTTGGGAAGGGGGAACATGGGTTGTGGGAGGGGATTATGATCATGATATATTGTGTATATTTATTGAAGTTGTCAACAAATAATTTTAAATAAAACAAAACAAAAAGCAGGGCTGAAGAGATGGTTTAGCAGTTAAGATGTTTGCCTGAAAAGCCTAAGGACTCAGGTTCTGTTCCCCAGTATATACATAAGCAAGATGCACAAGGTGGCACATACTTCTACAGTTTGTTTGCAGTGGCTAGAGGCCCTGGTGTGTCCATTCTGTCTTTCTCTCTCAATAAATAAATAAATAAATAAATACTTTTTATAAGAAAAGCAAAAATGTTACTTAGAATCGCTTTCTTAAGTGTTACTGGCAAAACAAAGAACACCCAAGTACTTTGCACTGTGGGGAGATGGCATTGATGGAAGAAGTCTGCACTCTGCTCCCCAGAATCTGTGAGTTCTAGTAGTAAGGAACAATGGTGCATCTCTGTGAGGAGGGACTGTGAAACCTAGATTGGGATTGTACATAGTAACCCTGTGTTCTTGATCACTTGAAAACCTCCACCCAGCACTGTATAGTACACATAGTGTGATCATTGACTATTCAGAAATTAGTTATGGAGACAACCAAAATAAAATTTGACAGGCAAGTTTAATTAAGTCTGTTACAATTGTTATGACTCATACAAATTAGACTGTTCCAGCTGGATGGGAACACAGACACTGCTAATCTTTCAAGGAGAGCTGAGAAAACTTGGGTGCAGCAACTAGTATTGGGTTCGTTGATGTCTGGGAGGAAATTTAGCCTGAGCCTGAGTTTGTCAGCGGCTCTGTCTTGCCTCTTTTCTTTTCCCTCACAGTCTGTCTCCAAAAGCTTCCCTTTAAGAGCTAAACTCTATGGTGCATTGTTTGGAGCTAAAAAAAATATCCAGTAAAAGTTGTCACATCCTCATTACTTACAATATTTCATTTCATCATTAAGCAAATGAATGAGATTCAATGACCTGATTTTTCTTTTCTTCTTCTTCTTCTTCTTCTTTCTTTTTTTTTTTTAATTTCAGCTGTACTTTTCAAAAGAAAGATAAAACAGATTGTGCATTCTTATCTTAATTTGATCATTCTCAATTCTGACTTTCTGGAAAGAGTAGAAGGGCAGCTTTTTGACATGAGTCATTGATTCTGTCCAAACAGACACGGGATGTCACCAAAATTACAGCCCAGCATAGTCTACTTGGAGAAGTGATGGCTTTGGAGGTGGGGTTGCCTCGTGGAGCTCTGTTACATATGCATGGCTTTTTCTGTGCTTTACTGTTTCACATCTTAATAAAGAGAAGCAATTCATTTGGTAAATAATCTATAATACAATTTCCGGAGAGTACTCTGCTATTTCTCAACTGCCAGATAGATTTTATTTTTACTCTGCATGTAGCCAAGGAAAACAAGGTTGCAAAATGATGCCAGCTTATGCTTTTCAGCTACAAGATGTCAATAGCCCTTGATTCTGTTGCTGTTGTCACTAATTTCTTCAAGTTCAAAAAAAAGCATCATAAACACACATTGCCTTTAAACATCCTAGTGTTATTCATGTGGCCTTCTTATGAGAGCTTTTCAATATATTTGCTGTAGTTTTTGAAATCACTTTTAATCACTAATATTCAGTCTCTTAGAAATGGCTGCTCAGACTCTTTCTTTTGTTTCTACTTAGTTTTGTTTGCTTGCTGACATTTTTACTGTAAAATTACATTTTCCTCTAGGACAATGGCATCTTGTTTTGAAGGCAAACAAATATGAGACGATTTGTTTGGAAAATATGGGGGTTGATGACAAAGTCATAAGAATTTCAGAGAAATGTCAGCGAGAGTGTTCTCATGTGTTTCTTATATGAAAATGGAATTTGGTGCCTTATGTACTGACAGCCACCACATAGTGCAGAAGTTTCTTTTTTTTTTTTTTCTTTTTTTTTTTTTCTGGGGCATTGTCTTCCTCTTTTCACTGTAAGCCCACTTGATGGTTTTGAAAGATCAATTCTGCTTTGCTGTGAATGTGTCTCTTAACCTTTTCCCTAGAAACTGAAACAGTATACAAGTGAGTCACACAAAAGGAAGAACTCTAAGATGAACAGCAAGGAAGCAAAGGGTTATATTATAATTCACCCTGAAAAGAGCATTTTCTCTAATCAGTACTATATCATACATTTGTAAGAATGACTGCCTGACAGGTGGAAAATCTATTTTTTTTTGACAGCGTACATTTAGTCTTAAATCAATCCAACACAATAGTTCCTTTTCTTGCTTTACACAAACTCTCTTTCACCTCTTGATAAACTGTACCCCTGTGAGCCTTAGCCTGTTTCAGATTTCTACCCTTTTCAGTATTGTGGCAATATTTGGAAGGCAATGCAAAGCAGATTCATTTGACTGAATGTTTTTATATGCATATCAATGCAAAGCTAGAATTTAATAATTTTATGGATTAAATTCTCTGACCAAAACTTTGTAATGTGCTGAGAAATACCTGTAGTGTGAATTGGACTCCTGACCCTCTGAGACAGCTCTGAGGTATTCTATCTTAACCTGGTTCATAGAGCTCACTGGTGATAAATCTTGAAGCTGATTAAGTAATTTCCCCATAGTGGGGTATCTATTGGAGTTTCAAACAGCCTAGCATAGGCATTCAAAGTCTTGATGTATTTGGATATTCCAGTCTGTATCCCTTTTGTATTTAAAAAAAAAAAAAAGTTTCTGGCAGGGCAGGCATTCTGCACTTTGACCTCCTTATAGGAGTGTAAATGGATGCCCTACTGAGCTGAGTGAATACTAATTATTTTGTCTCTTCGGAGTCCTTAAAAAATAAAAGAAAGATAGAGAAGAAAAGATGGCCTATTTGCATGCTAAAAATATGCTGAAGATTGTATCAAACAGAAGCTTAAGACATTCTGACACTCTCAGATCTAGGATATCACTGAGGATTTGACTTACTTCTCTCTTTTTCTTGGAAATATTCTTTGACCTAGGGAATTTTGGCTGGTGGGGGGGACAAAAAATCTCTGAGGCTCATGTGCAATGGTATTCCTGATCATGATCATCAACACTTCAGGGCAGCTGCAGAACGCAGGAGCTGGGACTTGTACAGGCTGTGCCTTAAATTAAACTCTCTAGCAGGAGACAAAGTTTTCATGGTGTCTTCTCAGTGCCAACAATTTTGTGAAGAAAAGGTCGTATCTACATAATGAAACAAAAAGAGGGCCAGGTCAGGAAAAGAGGAGCTGTTTAATCCAGAAGACTAGTGAAGTTCAGAGATTTGGTTGAAAACCTAAATGCTTTTTGAAGAATTAACATCTTAATTAATATGGAAATCTAAATGCACCTATGACTTTTTTTTTTTCTTTTTTCCACAAATAATGATGGGTCCTCTCATTAAACACATTTCACAAAGCAGAAATTATGGGTATGTTTCAAGCAGCACCATATATAAGCCACCTATTTCTTTACTCCTACAAAGAAAAGAGTGATGGGCAAGATTGCCACTATGAAGAGAGAAGACTTGGTGAACTGCTCACTACACATCAAGAAAAATAAATAAGGAGGACTACTTCCAGGAGCCTCAGTCACCACTTTTAAGATGGAGTCTTGGGGGCTGGAGAGATGTCTTAGTGATTAAGGCATTTGCTGGCAAAGCCAAAGGACCCAGGTCTGATTCCCCAGTACCCACATAAAGCCAGATGCACAAGGTGTTGCACATGTGTCTGGAGTTCATTTGCAATGGCAGGAATCCCTGGTATGCTCTCTCTGTTAAATAAATAAAATTGTTGAAAAAAACAACACCAACATATGAGCTGAACAAGAGAGACATTTGGGACACCATGAAAAGACCAAGCTTACAAATATTGAGCATATATGGAGAGCAGCATCAGGCCAAATGGGGGGAAAATAAGATGCAGTCTAGGGTTGTCCTAGTAACTAGTCCATGGGAGTCAGAGACTGCTATGAAGCCCAGGAAAAGAGGTCTGTGCCCACATGTCTGTGAATAATTGTGTGTGCATGTAAGACTGTGTGTGAGTTGGGGAATGCCATGAGAGAATGAATACATATGCACATGTAATGTAAGGTACTTGTATACATACATGTAAGTAATCATATATGTGGTATGGATGTAGGCAATGTGTATGTGCCTGCTTATAAAATGTTATAAAAAGTTTTCCCTCCTATAGCCTTTATTTTTTTTAAATATTTTTGTTTATTTTTATTTATTTATTTGAAAGTGACAGACAGAGAAAGAAAGAGGCAGAAAGAGAGAGAGAATGGGTGCACCAGGGCCTCCAGCCACTGCAAACAAACTCCAGATGCATGTGCCCCCTTGCGCATCTGGATAACGTGGGTCCTGGGGAATCAAGCCTCTAACCAGGGTCCTTAGGCTTCACAGGCAAGTGCTTAACTGCTAAGCCATCTCTCCAGCCCTATAGCCTTTATTTTATTTTATTTTTGGCTCTTTGAGTTAGGGTCTCGATGTAAGGCAGACCTGGAATTCACTGTGTTCTATCAGTCTGGCCTCGAACTCACAGTGATTTTTCCACCTTTGCCTCCTGAGTGCTGGGATTAAAGGTGTCCTATAGCTTTTGACCCGCTCTTCATTTTCAATTTGCTACCAAGAAAAACAAGAAAAAAAAATCAGAGGTTGCTCTGCTTCATGCTGCCACGATGAAAATACTATTGTTGCCTCAATGCTTTCTTTAAAAAAAAATATACTTATTTATTTATTTGAGAGAGAGAGAAAGACAAAGAGGCAGATATATATATAGAGAGAATGGCTGGGCATGGTGGCACATGCTTTTAACTCCAGCACTTGTGAGGCAGAGGTAGGAGGATTGCCATGAGTTTGAGGCCACCGTGAGACATAGTGAATTCCAGGGCAGCTCAGGGTTGAGGTGAAACCCTACCTTGAAAAACCAAAATAAAAGCAGGAAAGAAATATTATGAAGACTTCCTGCCCGTGATCAAAGGCAGGAGGGAGTAAAAGCCTATCCAAAAACTCAAATTGAGGTCTGAATGGGGGCTGAATTAACCACCACAATGCCAGGCAGGTTTAATCCTTCCAGGAATCTTGATTCCCGGAAAGGGGAACTGCTTTCTAAGGAAGGACTCTGGTTGTTTATAGAAAAAAAAAAAAAAAAAAAAAAAAAAAAAAAAAACCAGATATAGAGAACTCCTTTAGGCAACAGATAAGAAGAAACCAGTTCTTTTCTCTGACTTCTAACAACGTGATGACTGCAAGGACAGGTTCAAGGACTTTCTCTGCTTTTACTTTAGGGGGCTCAGTCACCTTAAATTGCCTCAAAATGGGAACATTTGTTGAGTGGGTGCAAATCAGTATCATACTTCAATAATCTGCCGGTTTTACTTATTTATTCTCTTTCATTATTCTCCTGGCTTCCCGATCTCACCACCACAGTAATTCTTTCTCCAGAAAAAAAAAAAAAAGACCAAAAAAACTCTTCTTCCTTTCATTTTCCTCTCAGACCTTTCAGATATGGTGTGTATTACTTTTTCCTCATTTACTATCTCTAATTTATAAATAAGATACTAAAAATTCAACATCCTAGAATTTTAGACTTCAAGCTTAGATTTAAAACTAGACATGACCTTGTGGATGTTCAAATTCAATTTCTTTATTTACAGACGAGTATATTTAGAGCAGATTCCTAGGGGGCAGCTGACTCCTGAGCGCACAAGCAGTACCATGGGGTTGACAAGGACACTTCACTGTTACATTGTGGCAATCTCTGTCATGGCAGCAACTGGGAATAGCACAAAAGGCATTTCCTCTGGGAGATTAAATGTGGTCATTTACATTTGCGAAAGTGCTTTGTGAGCTGTAAAGTGGTAAATGCATAAAGAGTAAGCCGTTTGTCTCTTTTCTCTTTTATAACTAATAATATACTGCGTAGGAATTGTAGCATGACTTTTCAGATTATAAAACCTCATGAAAACTGAACAATCTAGGTGCATGTTCCAAAACAAGTTTTCTATTGTGTCTTAAGAGTTCTTTAGTGGTACATTTTTAGGAGGCTACTTGGAACATTCAGCAGTTTGAGCAAGGAGTCGTTAGTCATATGGTCCCAGAGAAAGGCCACCGGACTGGGGTATAACCACTGTCCCTCCTATCCTTGAGATTTGTCCATGTTTATTCACTTGGTGACTGAAGTGACCACTAATTGTTTAACCCACATAGACAGAACTTGCCATTTTCTTGCACTTAACGTGATTCTCTGTCTCTGTTGCCCATTACAGTGAACATAACCAGCAAGTATACCATAGCCCTTCCAAGAAGTGCCAGAGGCTTTGTCTGCTTTTTTTCTTCTTGCTTCCTCCTATCTTGTCTGGGGTCCTTCCATCATTAGGGTTAGGTAATCTCATTGTGAAGCCTCTCTTCAGGTCCTGTCCTCATCTTTCCCTCTCACCTGCTGCGGTTTCAGCTGGCATCTCATATCCAGCCTTACTTCTTACTCTTTTCAGTGCTAGCCAGGTTCATTTTAGAGATTAGATTTTGATGAACTCAGTTTCCTATGTGAAGGCCTCAGTAACTTCAGAATGCCCTAAGGAAGAAGTTCAAAGTTGATATCTTGATATATAGGCTACGGATATATAGATTCTTTCCCAAGTAGAGCATTATCACAAATGTATGTTCCATACTAAGTTATGAGCTGTACATGATTAAATTATATGGAATTTGTATACTTTAGGACTTACTCCCATGCTGCATAGAAGAGATGTGTTCAGATAAATGTGTGTTGAATAATCATGTACAGATGCCAGCCACTTTGTTCTGTGACCTTGGACAAGCCACTTACCTTATTTGGGTCTCTATTTATATTATGACTAATAGGAGAAGACAGAACTTAAATGGAATGAAGATAAATTCCAGTTTCAAGCCGGGCGTGGTGGCGCACGCCTTTAATCCCAGCACTCGGGAGGCAGAGGTAGGAGGATCGCCATGAGTTCGAGGCCACCCTGAGACTACAGAGTGAATTCCAGGTCAGCCTGGGCCAGAGTGAGACCCTACCTCAAAAAAAAAAAAAAAAAAAAAAAAATTCCAGTTTCAAAGTTGTAGGTGAATATAAGTAATTATATATTTATTGACTTCCAAGAAATGTGATAGAGCTTGTAAAATATCTAGTGACACTATTCCATCTTTGACTGGAGTTTATTCACTAGAAATACCTGCAATCATTTTGCACACTCAGATCACATCTTCTGCTAAATACCTTCAACCATTAACTCCAAAGATTAAGAGTCACTCCCCTTGTGAACAAAAAGAAGCTATAAGAAGCATGTTTCTGCTGGGCATGGTGGCACACGCCTTTAATCCCAGCACTTGAGAGGCAGAGGTAGGAGGATCATTGTGAGCTCAAGGCCACCCTGACACTACATAGTGAATTCCAGGTTGGCCTGGGCCAGAGAGAGAGCTTACCTCAAATCCCCCTGCCAGAAAAAAAAAAAAAAAAAAAAAAAAAGAAGCATGTTTCCCTTAAAGGAATTTGGGCACAGTCTACATGAGGAAAATACAGAGAGCGTGAGAGAGAGATGTTTTCATGTTTAGTTCAGGTTAATAAAATAGCTACTTAAGTATTATAGTCTAAAGAAGAGAGCTAGTCAGTGCTTCCCCAAGCTAATTTGAAGCCTTGGAAATAGAGATATTTCTGTCACACCCTCCAAGACTCAGGCAGAAGAGGTGTTGGAAGAATGTAAAAGACAAAGGAAGGAGAGAGGTGCTTTGGAATAATTTCTTCCAGACATTAAATGGCTGTCTCATTCATGATTTCACAGTGACTTAAGTTATCTACATAAAATGTGAATAGCCAGGCACGGTGGCACAAACCTTTAATCCCAGTCCTTAGAAGGCTGAGGAAGGAGGATCACTGTGAACTTGAGGCCAGCCTGGGACTACAGAATGAGTTACAGGTCTGCCTGGGCTAGAGTGAGATCCTACCTTGAAAACAAAACAAAACAAAAAAGACCTGAATAATATGAGGGCAAAAATAAAATGATTATACCAAAATAGAAAAGGGACTCATTGGAAAGAAGGGGTTCACTGGAGGGGATATAGGGAAAGGGGGACAAAAGACGTGATGGGAGGGAATTATGATCAGGGTATACTGTGTATATAAATGAAGATTGTCAATAACAGTTTAAAAAATGATGACTTATTTGTATGGTGTTTAGGTCTCTGTAGGGCTTTCATTTGTAAATGAGTAAACATAATCTAAGTCAGGCATAGTGGCACACACCTTTAATGCCACATGTGGGAGGCAGAGGGAGAATATAGTTCTCAACCTGAGACTACATAGTGAATTCTAGGTCAGCCTGAGAAAACCCTACCTTGGGGTAGAGTGAAACCCTACCTTGACAAACAAAACAGAACAAAAAAAAAAGAAAGAAAGAAAGAAAGAGAAAAAGAAAGAAAGAGAACGTAATCCATGTTGGTGAGTCCACAGTTCTTTCTTGTGAGAGGACAGTGGAGATAACACTGGTGAGAAAGAGAGGCAAGAATTTATTCCATAGACTTCCTGCCAATCTGCAATTGCCAGTAAATGATATGGAGAGAGGTAAGTGATTTTGATCCGAAACCAAAATTCAGACAAAGGATACTGGCATTCTTTGAGCAGACAGTGCACAAACATGGCTGCACTCGAAACAGAAGTGCCAGCTTACAGCAAGTGGGAGACAACTCCAGAAACAAATAAAACTAGGCCTACCTTCGCTCATTCAAATACCACCCACAACTTTCTCGGAGAAGAACATATGCAGAGCATATTTGAAAACATTATAAGGCATGCATAAAGTACAATATTAGTCAATTTTATATGCTCAGTTGCATGAAATCTGTGTGTTTAAAAAATATAATAATTTGCATTTCATGGCTTTTGATAACCTCAGGAGTGCACTTGAAATTCAGCACATGCCCACAGTACCTCCCAGCTCACCCCATTTTTAACTGAAGACCAATGGTTTCTATTAAGGGATCAGGCAGGGCCTCTGACAAGCCAGTCAATAACTATGTGAGGTTACTTCATTAATGCTATAATGGCTGATAGAGTGAGAGGCAAAAAACAGGTTCCTGACAGCAGCAAATGAAAATGATAGAGATTCCTGAAGCAGTGCGCCTTTCCTTTGTCATTGTCTTTTGCTTCGCTTATTCAGAATGTGGCATTTATGTATTCAGTCTTGATGAATGTTGCCGGCTTTAAGTACTTTTTCCATCTCTAATGCAGTGCCGATTGCACATTGTTCTCTCCTTCTCTCTCACTCTCTCTCTCTCTCTCTCTCTCTCTTTTCCTATAACCTCTGCTGTCAAGGCATTGCAGGCTGAAGGGTTGCAGGCACTGGCTAAATAGCTTTTGTGCTGTAAGCGGTGAGGGTGATGGGACAATGCATCTTAAGTGCCGACTAAGTCATAGAGCAGGGTGGGTGGTGGGAGCTGGACCCTGCAGCTAAAGTGGTACAGGTCTTCTTACCTGTAGAAGCCTGGCAGTGGAAGTGTGGATGTCTCTGTGGCACTCACACAGGATGTGATTAGGAGAGGATAGCTCACTGGAGGTGAATGGGAAGGCAAGCATCCTGAAAGGACAGATCTGGTGAAAGTGCACTGGTGGGACTGTTTTCTGGAGGCTGAGGTTCTTTCCTGTTTTTGTCTTCATGCGCATGGTCTAAACTCAGGGCCTTCAGGGGATCATGGCCTTTGTTTCAATGAAGAAGAACTGGCAGGTCTGTGACATTAGAGAGAGAGCCTTAGGGAAGCCAGAATGAGAAATGCAGGCATTTCCGTGATGCCTTCTTTGATGAGGCCACTGTCAGACAAAGAAGAGCTATGCATGGGGGCCACAGGAGGAGGGCTCCTTGGTGTCCATCTCAGTGTGGTTTTGGGTAGCATAAGGGCCCAACTTCTTAGCATCTCCAGCACTTTTGGTGGCATGAGGAATATGAGCCTTTTTGAAGGGTGGTAAATCAATTGATAATACACTTGTATTTTAATTTCAACAATCTTCACCAGTGAACTGATCTGTTTCATGGGATGTTTGTCTTAGGCTGGGAGAACATCAGAACCACATAAGCACAGTCTGAGACAATACAGGCGGGAATTAAAAATGTGATTGCTCCAATTCTCTGTGGCTTCCCCTGTACAACGTGGGTGGCAGGGCATACCCTTAAATTGCCAACATGTGTTTCAAGAATGGACTGAAGTCCTCTGTGAGTATGTATGCCCAAGCACAAACAAAAAAAACCCACTTACCACACAATTAGATATGTTGTCATAATCTGGATGTACAGGTAACTTACATAAGGAAATACCTTAGCAGAAAGGGTAGATGTCTATGTTTCTATGATTCCATCACAGAATGTGGAGATGCTCTTTGTTGACTGTGGTGGGTATTGGCAGAATATGGTTATGTTTGGAAATAGGGTCTTTAAAGAGATCATTAAATTAAAATGAGGTCTTTCAATAATCAATCAGAATGGGGCTCTAATTCAATATGACTGTCTCTTTATTATTAGAGAATATTAGGCCTCAGAGAGGTGCAGACACCAGACCACATGGAGACAAAGGGAAAAGATATAAGCATAAGTCCAGAGAGGCTGCAGATGGAGCCACGTCTGCTAACACCTTGATCTCAGTCTTCTAGCTTTCAGAAGTTTGCAAAAATACATTTCTGCTACTTAAGACACTCAATCTATGGTATTTTCTTAATTATTTATTTATTTTAAGGTAGGTACTCTCTTTAGCACAGGCTGGCCTGGAATTCACTCTGTAGTCTCAGGGTGGCCTCAAACTTACAGTGATCCTTCTACCTTGGCCTCCCAAGTGCTGGGATTAAAGACATGCACCATCATGCCTGGTCTTATGGTATTTTTAATGGCATTCTTAGCTGACTACTATATGAAATAAGAAACTTTATGCAATGAAAGGCTCAGCAACTTGGTCAAAGTGACAGAGTCACTTACTGGGTCCAATTTCCTATCATCTTTCCCCAGTGAGCATCATTTTGATGAAACAAGTACAGTGACTATACCCATGAGTTTGCTTTTTACTTACAAGTTAGGAGTCCATAAATAATCGTGAACTAAACTGTGTAAGTTTGATATTGTCATGATGTTGTATAGCCTGCAGGGGCACCGAGGTGGGTCCCATGTACTAGAACTTGTATTAACACCCACACTGGCTCTTGTAATGCCATCTAGCTGGGCAGGAGAAATGCCTGCACTAGCTTCATCCTCTTCTAACCTAAGGGGAAGTAACTGTATCTTAACTCTGCACTTCGTTTGGTTTATAGTCCATAAGACTATTCCTACAGAAGATGATGCACAGTGTGAGTCCTCAGCAAAATGATGGAACTAGCTATGTGATAACATTTTGTGGGTCATATTTATCTTTTCCTGGTTGTAATCACTTTGTGATAACAAGGCTCTACACATACAAGGTGGGAAAACGTTGATTTCCTCTCTGCTTTCTTGGGAAATACATAAAACAGAACTCATCTCTAAGCTCTGAGGTGGTTCCTGTATCTATAAAGATGCATTTTTCTCTCTCTAAAAAAGCTTCAATAAAGCCATGGATGCAAAGCTCGTCTATAAATAAAATTTTCTCCAGAACTCTGATCAGAGACAATGAAAATAAGACAGTGTGTTTAAAAGAAGCAATAATTGCCTCTTAGATATGGTTTGGGTTTTTAAAGCATTTTCATGTTATCAGAAGTGCCTAGCAATAAAATTATATATGCTAGGTTTCCATTTTTCCCATTTGTAGATTTAAACACAAAGGTTAAGAATGATAAAAGGGGGGCTGGAGAGCCGACTTAGTGGTTAAGGCACTTGCCTGCGAAGCCTAAGGACCCAGGTTTGATTCCCCAGTACACATATAAGCCAGATGCACAAGGTAGTGGATGCATCTGGAATTCTATTACAGTGGCTACAGGCCCTGGTGCACCCACTCTCCCCCACCTCTCTTAAACAAACAAATAAATAAATAAATAAAATATTTAAAAATATAGCAAAAACAATAAAAAAGAATGGTAGAAACATTTTAGTAGGATTATCCTGTGAGCCAATGGCCACAGTCAAACTTGAGCTTTAAACCTCAAAAATTTACATTTTTTCTTGCTTATGTACATTAGAGTTTTTCAAGATGGAGTTTGCAGACAACGTGCATCAGAATTTCTGTGTTTACTTTTTCAATTACTAAGTTCTGTGCCTTACCTTAAGAGATAGGCCTCTCATAACGTTTCCTGCATACCTATTAAGCAAATGTGGTAAAATTTTTATGTATCTGTGCTGCCACTTGAAGGGTAGCTGCCTTGATGGTCATGGTATTCTCAAGAGACTTGGAGGTGCTCCAGATATCACGCAAGCTCCCCAGAGTCTAGCACCTATGCTGATGCACTGTTCCTGTACTAATAAGACAGCCCCTTCCTTTGTATCAAAGTGCTTTGTTTCATGCACAGTGGTCATCACTACATGGATGTACAAGCCAGCATTGCTCTGGAAGAAATTCTCTGTGTGGTCGACTTTTTATTGTCAATCATAACTTTGGCCAAAACAGAGCTGCCTGTAGATATGCAGACAGGTTTGACTTATGTAAATCTAGATAACCTACACCCTCTCCCCTTTAAAATATTAACAAATGAGTCCCAAAAGCATGTCCGCACTATAAAAAGTGACTTATTATAGCATTGATAAAGTGTCACTTAAGCAAATCTTAAATACTTCTTATAAATCTCTTACTGTGTTAAGAGGCCAATGTATTCAGTTTTATTTTCTTGGCCTATATAAAGTCATTAACATGTTCTCTAAAACCTTTTGGGGAAGGCTGGACTGATTTCTGCACTGTCATGAAGAATTGGAGATCGAACAATCATAGTACTCCCTTGATATCCAGGATTACTGTCAGAGGCCATGGCAGTTGTCCAACTGAGAGCTGACAGAGGTTTAGATAGTATTGCAGCAGCAAGAGTGGTCAGAAGAAACTTGACTCTATTATAGACATTGGAAGTAGAGCCAAGAGAATTTCTTGATGGATTGAGAGAAAGGTATAAGAGAAATGGTAGAATGACAAAGTAGCAATAAAAGATGGAAGATGGTATAGAGGGTGCTAGTTTGGGAAGATCATTTATGGGCATTTTATATTTTAGATAGCTTTTAGACATCTAGGTGAAGGCATCCAGTAAGTTCTCAGACATATGCATTTCGACTTTAGGAGTCAATCTAGAGTAAAACTAAAAATCTGGGAATCATCCTTGCCTAATTCAACCTTTTAGCCACAAGACAAGATGCACTTATTGACTGAGAAGATAAGAGGTCCAGGAGAAAAGGAAGAATCAGCAAGTTGACTGAGATCAGCAGGACAAGTGGTGTCCTGAATGCCGAGAGAGTAAGGGGCAGGATTCTGCAGCAGGGGTGGGCTCCTGTCACATGCTTCTGATAATCAACCACTGCACTGGAGAATGTGGAATTCACTGGGGATTTTTGTAGGACCAGTTTCTCTGAATGATGGAAACAAAAGACAACTTGGACTGTGTAGAAGAGCCAAGGGAAGGTAGGAAGTGGTGCACTGACTCTATCAGCCCCCTGCACCAGTTAGTGCCAGAGGATTAGCCTTCTCTTGTGCTGGTCCAGCATCTTGAACACATAGTCCTGAGACTGGGAATTTAAGTACTTCAACAGAATGCCAACAAGCTGAAGAGGAGTCAAAAGACCAGTTTTACTAGGATGACAATTCCCAGCCATCATCTAGAAATGCTTTCTTCTGTTTGTAGGAAAGATGATTACCACTGGTCCCAAAATAGCCTATTCGGCACCCAGCACAGAGCCTCATACATAGTCAGTGTGTAATAGCTTTTTGTGGTCTGAATGGATTTGTATGAGAATGAATGTGCTTGGGTATATTTGGAGCAAATTATCCATGTTTGGTCAATTTGTTTTTTTCAAATAAAAGATCTGCAAATGATTGCTAGCAAAAATAAATAAATAAAGCTGGCAGGGAGGGGCACATCAAACCCTATTTTAGATGCATTGTGTCCCCAAAGATCTACTCTGTCATGCCAGTAGTCTCATTGGTTGTGATTTGTATATTAAGACGATTTTAATTGCTCAGGTAAGTGCTTGCACCTGCTCAGACATTGTGTATCAGAGTACTTTATTCTAATCTTTTACAATACAGGGCACACTTCACCCATAAAATTATTCTCTGCACAATTATCACTGTTTTACTGAAGTAGAAATTACAACTTAACACTTTGAGTTTCACTCATTATTATTAAAATCATGGAAATCAGGATCTGGGTAATGCTTGTGCAGTTAGTTGCCAAATTGTTCCAGTCCATTCCTGTTCCTGAGCAAGACTTGAGCTTTTTACTTTATCTGTAAGCACTGTGGAGTCCTGATTACTTGCAATAAAAACAAAGAAAATTCTTTTCTCCTGGGGTTCAGGAAATATAGAAGCTAGGTGATTTTCAACTTTATTTTTAATTTTTTTGAGTGATTGACCAATTGAATGATTTTGAGATAAGGTCTCGTGTATCCCAAGCTGGCCTTGAACTTACTATGTAACCAAGGATGACCTTGAACTTCTTATACTCCACATGAGTGCTAGAATTATAGGCATGCTACACCATGTTATTTTATGTGGTGCTGGGATTGAACCCAGAGCTTTGTGCATGCTAAGCTGAGCTGCATCTGACCAGAAGCAGCTGATGGGAGGAAACAGTTCTTTCAGGTTCGCAGATTCCAGGTAAAGCTTTGCCATGGCAGAGGAAGTTAACACACTCCATCATACATGCACAGCACAGAAACAAAAGCCAGTACCCTCAAGCATGAACCACCAGAGCTCAATCTGCTTTCTACACATCTGGTAGGGCTGGACCTCTTCCAGTATGGCTCCACCTGCTGAAGACTAAGTGGGAAGCTTACTCAAAATACTCAAGTCCATCGGGTACACACATTTGCATTCAAATCACCACATTCCACCTCTGGACCCCATAGACTCATGATCATCTCAGAATGAAATTTGCACTTTGTAAAATTTCAAGGGGTCCTATAGTCTTCAACAACTTTAACACTATTTAAAAGTCCACAGTCTCATCTTAGATTCAACACTCAACTCTGAGCCCTGTAAAATCAAACCACAAGTTACACACTTCCAACACATAATGGCACACAGTAAACATTCCCTTGCCAAAAGATATAACAAAGAGAAAATGGATGAATGCAAAAATCAATAACCAGCAGGTAAACATCAAACATCTGCACTTGAAAACCCAATATCCATAATCAGTGACAAGTCTCTGGGTTTCAAATCCCCTCCCCCCTTTCTGGGCTGCTCACAGTCCAGAGAAAATTCAATCCTGAGCTGTCAGCTCTCCATTGCAGCCATACCACAGTCCTGGTATACCCAAAACATCTTCAGGTTTACATTGCAAACCAGGTTCATCTTCATAGCTTCATACAATGGCCTTACTGGGACTCCTTACAAAGATTTCAATCTTGCTTCACAATGCTGCATCTCAGCAGCTCCAGAAACGGTGTGCACCTCATGACTACTTCCCTTCATTCTTTATGCTTCTAATATAAGTACCATGTGGGGGATAGATCCTAATTTGCAAATTCGGTGGGGGGGCATAAAGCTTGACCTTGAAAAGCAAGATACTCCTTTAGAATACTTTCCTAAAGCTTCCTCCCTGCAAGGGAATTTTCATTCCTACTAGCATGGATCACCCTCATGTTCTGAGTCAATGGGCCTAGGACAGGACCCAGTATCTGTATTGCAAGCACACACTGCCTGGTGGCTCTGATGTAGGGTTGTTTGAGAAGCAGACTCTGCTCTTTCCTTTCCTCTCCTTTTCATCTCTTATTCAACATGCCTGCTCTCTTTTTCAACCACTTAGGACTTTGTTTTCTGATATAAACTGAAAATTTTGCTGAAATGATAAGGTGAGCATGGATTTCCAAAGAAGCATGTATTTCTATTCCATCAAGGTTCCTAAAATATGGGTTGACAAATCTGCACTTGATCCAGCCTTTCCAACACAGACATTTAATAAGTTCTGTATAAATTAATAAGAGATCTGAAATACTATAAATACCAAGGAAACAAAACCAAATAAACATAAACAGCCTGTCTTCTTTGATTAGAAGTCATTGATATTCATTGTAGTATCTGTAGTTCACATTTGCATTAGTTTTCTCCAGTAGTTTTCTTTTCAATATGAATACCCTCTAAAACCTGTTTGGACACAATGTAATATAAATAAGAAATTAACAGCACTGCATAGGTCACAAAGCTTAAACAAGTTTTCCTATTTGAAGGTTCCATCTCTAGCCATTGACTGCAAGAATTTAGTGACAGTTTCTTTACTTCTCTGACTCACAACTGCATCTTTATTACCGTTAGCAGATATATAAGGCCTGCGAACCCTCAGCTAATGTGCATTGTCTCTGTTGACCTGCACTTGGGCAGCACAGCCTTGGGAGGTGATTGTGGTGGTTTGGTTCAGGTGACCCACATTAACTAAGGTGTTCTGAATGCTAGGTTCCCAGCTGATGGAGATTTGGGAATTAACACCTCCTGGAGACAGAGTTATTGTTGGGGGCAGGCTTATGGATATTATAGCCAGTGTCCCTTTGCCAGTGTTTGGCACACTGTCCTGTTCCTATTGTCCACCTTATGTGGGCCAGGGGGTGATGTCCACCCTTTACTCATGCTGTTGTTTTTCCTGCCATCATGGAGCTTCCCCCTCGAGCCTGTAAGCCAAAATAAACCTCTTTTATCCCACAAGCTGCTTTGTTTAAAAAAATATATATTTATTTATTTATTTGACAAAGAAAGAGGGAGGGAGGGAGGGAGAGAGAGGAAGAGAGAGAGAGAGAGAGGAGAGAGGAGAGAATGGGCCTCCAGGGCCTCCAGCCACTGCAAATGAATTCCAGACATGTGTGCCCCCTTGTGCATCTGGCTAACATGGGTCCTGGGGAATTGAACCTGGGTCCTTTGGCTTTGCAGACAAATGCCTTGACCACTAAGCCATCCCTCCAGCCCCACAAGCTGCTTTTGGTTGGATGATTTCTACCAGCAATGCAAACCTGACTGCAACAGCAATCATTTAAGCAACTACTACTTTTTTTAAAAAAAATTTAATTTATTTATTTATGAGAGAGAGAGGGGGAGAGAGAGAAAATGGGCACCCTAGGGCCTCCAGCCACTGCAAACAGACTCCAGACATGTGCGCCCCCTTGTGCATCTGGCTTATGTGGGTCCTAGGGAATCCAACCGGGATCCTTTGGCTTTGCAGGAAAACGCCTTAACTGCTAAGCCATCCTTCCAGCCTGCAATTACTACTTTTTGATAATCTGAGTTTACTCAATATTGTTTCAAGCTTCATAGGGTCATACAAAAGTGCCATAAAGGATAACCAAAGTCCATTCCGTCCCCAGTATTCTGCTTCTCTACTTACAAATCTACTTTACCCACCTTAATCAGTTGGTTTAGCAAGCTACCATGTCAACTAGCCAGGTAAGATGTACCCACCAGTGCAATAACGGGACATATGTTATGGGGGTAATTAACTTTTCTCTGATAGAATAAGAGGCTACAACTCAAAGGAGGGGTTCAGAATTCATACCTGGTACTACGCATCAAGCCAAAAACCTATGACTTGTAAGGTCACAGACCCCAGAGGGAGGCTTCTATTGTCCTTTGGCTGAATAGAGGCATTAGATCCATCAAACAGCCTTCTAAGTGTATGTGTTTAAGCCCTTTGATTAATGCTGTTATCACTTTTGGTTACAGAACCTTCTTTACACAGTTTGTGGCAAATACCAGGGAGACCCAAAACTTATCAAAATGAGATGCAGCCCAGGGTTTAGCACTGAACAGGTTATCTCTATCATACCCACCAGGACTCTGGAAATATTGCAGAGGTAGCCACAGAAGGAATATAAGTGCTGCTCTCACTGTTAGTCAGAGAAACTATTCCAGGGAGGTGGTGATAGACACTTGAGAGACTCAAAACTTATTTAAGTAGAAAATAGGTTGTAGAGAGCTAAAAACTAAAGGATATTTCTACCACATCTTCCAAGGCTCAAAGAACATTGTGGAAGAGGGGAGGTAAGAATGTAAGAACCACAGGACACTTAGGTATACTTTGGGGTGCTGTCCTCCTAACATGAACTGAGAGGTATATTCATGACTCCAAGTGCTTACTGGCACCCCACAAAATCAACAACTCTGAGCCCATCATCATTTGGACATGGAGGATGGAGAAAGACAAAAAGAAGGAAATAAAAAAATGTAGTAAGGACTACTTTGAAAGAGGAGGGTCCTCAGGGGGACACAAAAAATGGATGAATGAAAGGTAACATGATCAAATTACTATATGTTCATATACTAAAGCTACCAGTGAACAATGAAAAAGATCTAAGTGGGGCCAGGGGAGGGGTTTGGGAGAGGCAGAAGTGGGAGGATGGTTAATCAAAATTAAAGACATCATGAATAAGCCATTTGGAAATCTTCTGTTGCTAAAGACACTATAGCTGAGAAATCAAGCTATAGCTAAGCTGGAAGCCTCCCTCCAGATGACTAGCTTTCAGGTGATATAAACTGCTATTCAGACTTTTGGGGAAGAAAAACCATCAATAGTTTTAACCAGGAGTGGACTTTGCAAGCTACTCAGCTGGCCACTCAGACAAAATATGCTAATTGGTGTAATGGTGGCATGTCTGCTATGGGGAAACCCAACTTCTCTCTGATTGGACTTGAAGCCTTCTTTATGGTAGGAATTTCATGTCTGATACTAAAAATCTAGTCAAAAACCTATGGCTAACAAGGTCATAAACCCAAGTGGGAAAGCTACTATTTTTGTTTGGCTGAAACAATATATTGTGCCCACCGAATTGCCTTCTAAATATTTATATTTATGCTCATATATTAATGCTACTCTCACTTTTGGTTAGAGAAGCTTCTCTTTGTAGATGGATTTGACTACTATGGAGACTCAAAGTTCATCAAAGTGCTAAAAAATAATAGTGGTGTGTCCAGCACTAATTGAGACATCATAATTCCACCCTCCAATGCTTAGGGCCCATTGCAGAAGAGGTCACAGAAGGAATAAGCAACAAGCAGAGAAATGCTTTGGAATGCTATCTTCTAGACATCAAGTGGCTACTGCATTCATGACATTCATACATTAGCTGATGTTCTCTACACAAATGTTGAGGAGATGAACAATTTAGGAGATGTTATAGTCAGGTTCGCATTGCTGGCAGAAATCACCTGAACAAGAGCAGCTTTGGGGAAAAAAAGGGTTTATTTTGGCTTACAGGGGAAGCTCCATGATGGCAGGGGAAAACAATGACATGAGCAAGGAATGGACATCATCCTTTGGCCAACATTAGGTGGACAATAGCAATTGGACAGCATGCCAAACACTGGCAAGGGGACACTGACTATAATACCCGTAAGCTTGCTCCCAACAATACACTCCCTCAAGGAGGCACTAATTCCCAAATATCCAATCAGCTGGGAACCTGACATTCAGAACACTTAAGTTTATGGGGGACACCGAATCAAACCAGCACAGGAGACAAGTGGATTAGAGAGCATGTGTTTACGGATTAGGGCCCAGGTTGGTACTTTGTAATCTACCTCAAAATTACAGAATTTGAATCTCATGAGCTTTGACACCTTTGCTTAGATCCCAGACTTTAAGCTCCTTGCCTAGTATCTCAACTCAGCTGTGTTATTCTATAATCCTCATAGGAAAACCTCCAGTTAAGTGATAAAATCTTTATTTCTTTTTAAAACATTTTTGTTTATTTACTCTTGTGTGTGTGCATGGGAGAACATGCTCTGGTGCACATGTGAAGGTCTGAGGAGTGCCTCAAAGTGTCTGTATTTCATCTTCTTTGAGACAGGTTCTCTTGTCACTACAAGTGAGCTCGTGAGTTTTGGATTCTCCTGGCTCAGATTCCCCATTGTGAGGCACATTGGGATCAAAGATACATGCACCAGTTTGCATCTGCCTTTATATGGGTACTGGGAATTAAACTCATGTCTGCAGGCTTTCAAGTAGGCAACCTTAACCACTGAGCATATCCTTTATCTCTTTATAAAATGTAATCTCAAAGGAGGCAGATGGGATTATGATCAGGTCACATTATGAATATGAATAGAGGTTGTCAATAAATTTTTTTAAAAGTATAATCAATGTCCTCAAAGTCCCCTCTGGAATGTTCCTCACACATACACCCAGAGGTTTGTTTCCTATTAGACACTATAGTCTTTGATGACCTGTCTTTTGCATGTTTTGCTCCTTGTGTTTCTGATCTTCAGCTCCTAAGGGAATCATCCCATGACTAGTCATCTAAGTGACCCCAAGAACTACATTGCCTGGATTCACTTAATTTATTTTCATAGCACCCATCAGTAATTACTGTTTATTTGTTTATCTATATTTTAATTGCTATCTTTCCCAACCAGAAAGAAAGGTCTAAGGAAGTAGGGAAACTATTTTGTTCCAGAAAAAATAGTGAGTTCTAAGCCAGCTAATTAATTGGTCTGCTTACCTGATTGTGTTTCTGTAGAAATGTAGAGAGCTGGCAATAGTGATGCCATGTTACGAGCCTTAAGGACGGTTGAGGTCGTTAAGGTCCCTGAAAATGGCTAAAATACCTTACTGTTGAAGCATTTTCATAAGCCTTAATTTTAATGTAACTTGTTCTAAGTTTAATGAAAGCTAAGAATTAATAAATTGCAAAAAAAAAAAATAGTGAGTTCTCTGTATTTGTTCAAAGAAAGAAGATGGCCACTAGTCAGCCACCCATAGGCAAGGAAGAAGGAAGAGTATTCACAATAGTTTTATCTTTTTTAAAAGATTTTTATTTATTTATTTGCAAGTAGAGAGAGACAGAGAGAAGAGGGAGAGAAAAAGGGCACCCCAGGGCCTCTAGCTGCTGTGAAACAAACTCCAGATGCATGTGCCACTCTGTGCATCTGGGTCATTAGGCTCTGCGGGTAAGTGCCTTAATTCCTGAGCCATCTCTTCCAGCCCCAACAATTTTATTCTTAAAGTGAAGATTATAGGCTGGATGTGGTGGTTCATGCCTGTAGGAGGCTGAGGTAGGTGGACTGCTATGAGTTCAAGGCCAGCCTGGGGCTTCAGAGTGAGTTCCAGGTCATTATGGGCTTGAGTGAGTCCCAGTATTAAATAAATAAATAGGAATATTCTCTCAACCTAATTAAGATTTTACTCCATTTCTATTTCATGTTTTTTTTCTTTTCTTTTTAATTAAGAATATGCTTTGTATAAACACATCATGTATTAGTACACTCATTTCCCTCCTCCCTGCCCCCAATCCACTGAAGGCCCACCTAGGAGGTCTGCTAGTACTCCCCTTGGGGTTGTGAGAGAAGTCAGTCATTGTGTGTGTGTGGGGGGGTGTCTCTGGGTATGCTCTCCTGAGCTGTGGCTCTTACAATCTTTCCACCCCCTCTTCGGCAAATTTTTAAGTCTACTTCAGTGACAAGCTCTTAGGAGCCTCTGGTAGGTGTTGAGTATCCTCAGGGTCTGTCTCCTTCACCCTGGTGCATATTGGCAGGCTCACCAGGGAAGCCACACTCTTGCTTGTTTCCCACTTCTTCTGTGGTTTCACCTGGGCTCTGGGTGATGTGTGACGGGTGGTTTGCCTCCTTGGGTCTCAATACCTTCTGTAAAACAACAGATTCTACAATGGAGAACAAAGTCAGCATAGGTTAAGTGGGATCAGCATTGTTAATTCAGAGAGGTTTTGATGGATGTAACTCCCTTTTTAGCCAAAGACTAGTGGGAGCTTATTGTTGGACACTGTAAACTTGGTCTCCATAGGATTCTGATCTGGTCCCCAGTTCCAACTATGGGTTCCTTTCCACTGAGCAGATCTCTTAGCCAATCAGAAAGTCATTGGTTACCCACCAAGGCTGTCTACTTAATATTATTAGTAGAACAAATAATTCTTTTTAAAAATTTTTTGTGTTTATTTTTATTTATTTATTTGAGAGCAACAGAGAGAGAGAGAGAGAAAGAAAGAGGCAGAGAATGGGCACGCCAGGGCTTCCAGCCACTGCAAATGAATTCCAGATGCATGTGCCCCCTTGTGCATCTGGCTAATGTCGGTCCTGGTGAACTGAGCCTCGAACCGGGGTCCTTAGGCTTCACAGGCAAGTGCTTAACCACTAAGCCATCTCTCCAGCCCTATAATTCTTATTTTAAGTATAGTCATTCACTAATTTTGTAGACTCTCACAAATATTTGAATAGTCCAGCTGATTTCCAGACATAACTATATATGCTTTTATTTTATGAGGCTATTGTCTTAAAAGCTACAAGTAAGACAATCAAATCCCCATTGTCTTACAAAGTAATATGTTGATATGTTGTTTTTTCTTTTGCTTTTAAAAAAATATATTATTTATTTATTTGAGAGAGAGAGAAAGAGGATGAGAGAGGGTAAGTGAGGGAGGAGAAAGAGAAAGACACACACACACACACACACACACACACACAGAGAGAGAGAGAGAGAGAGAGAGAGAATGGGCATGCCAGGCCATCCAACCAGTGGAAATGAGCTCCAGATGCATATGTCACCTTGTGAATCTGGCTTACATGGGTCGTGGGGAATTGAACCTTGGTCCTCTGGCTTTGCAGGCAAGTGCCTTAACTGCTTAGCCATTTCTCTCCAGCCCATGCTTTTTTTTTTTTTTTTTTTTTTTGATGTAGGGTCTTACTCTAGCCCAGGCTGACCTGGAATTCACCATGTAGTCTCAGGGTGGCCTTGAACTCACAGCAATCCTACCTCTGCCTCCTGAGTGCTCGGATTAAAGGCATGTACCACCACACCCTGCTATGTTAGTATTTTTCAGTTAATAATAGTGCACAGAATGCATTTATCATGTATGTGAATATTTCTATTCAAATAATATTCTGTCTGCCATTGAAAAATTCTATTTCTAGGGCTTGAGAGATGGGTTAGCACTTAAGGCTATTGCCTGCAAAACCTAAGGTTTGATTCCCCAGAACTCACATTAAGCCAAATGCACATTGTGGCACATGCATCTGGAGTTCATTTGCAGTGGCTGGAGGCCCTGGTGTGCTCATTCTTTCCCTCTCTCTCTCATAAATAAATAAATAAAAATAAAGAAATTCTATTTCTGTATTATAGAATTGTTCAAGTGAAAGTAAAAGTGTACAGAATAGTGTCAGCACCCAGCTCAGCTTTGTTATATATTCACATTTTCCATATTTTTCTATTGGAGATTAACGTTTCCAGTATATTTTAAACCCTCTTAACACAAATCTTTATCCTGCTTCATATTCTCTTCCAAGAGGTCACAATTACCTTGATTTGGGTTTAGATTTTCCATGTACTTAGTTATTTCTCTGTTGTCTAAGAACATAATTGATTTTTTATGCACGAATCTTGAACACAATACAAGTATGTTTTATGTTTTCTTAATTATTTTAATTTTTAAAGTAATCTTGGGTTTTCTATGCTGACATTGATAGTGGCTAAATGAGTCTTAGTGGTGTATGCTTTATTTAAATGACATACTACCTGTATCCATCTGCATTTAGATGTATTATATCAAGCCTTGAAAGGCTAAAATGTACTCTCACTATTTTAAGAGCATTACTCTCCTTCAGGGTGCCATGTTCTACCACCATCATGTTGAACATTAGGTCTTAATCTATGGATTTGGGGGGTTATAAATATTCAGTCTATTGCTCTACTTAAATGGTGTTAATAAGATTTAAATTAACAAATGTTTATGGGACACATAAAGCACTTAGGTTGTATTACTATTACATCAAAATGTGTTGACGTGGGCTGGAGAGATAGCTTAGCAATTAAGGTGCCTGCCTGGGAAGCCTAACGCAGGTTCCATTCCCCAGGACCCATATAAGCCAGATGCACAAGGGGCACATGCATCAGGAGTTTGTTTGCAGTGGCTAGAGGCTCTGGCATGCCCATTCTCTCTCTCTGCCTCTCTCAAATAAAAAAAAAATAAGTAAAAATATATTTAAAATGTGTTGATGCTATTATTCTCTTCCTCAACAATTAACTTAGCTAATTATTATCTTTTTGCTCTTGACATGCATTTCAGGATCAACTTGTCATGTTTCAAAAACAACTTACTGGCATTTTAATTTGAACTATATTGTTTGTTTGTTTGTTTTTGATTAAACATAAAGAATTGGTACTTTCAGTAACTGAATCTACTCATCTCAGATTTCTCTTATGATGACAAAATTTTGGGATAATCAGCTTATAAGGAGGAAAGGTTAAGGCAGAGAGAGAGAGAGAGAGAGAAGAGGAAGAGAAAAATAAAGTGTGTTCCAGGGCCTTCAGCTGCTGCAAATGAACTCCAGAACAAGTTTTACCTTGTGTATCATCCTTACATGGGTCACAGGGAATTGAATCTGGGTCCTTCGGCTTTACAGGAAAGTGCCTTCACCTCTAAGGTCTATGGCCGGCCAAGCCATAGGCTTCTCAGTACCAGGCATGAATTCCCTCCCACTAAGCAGGCCTCATATCCAATTAGAGAGCATCTGACTACCCCCATAACTTATATACCACTAATAATAGCACTGGTGAGTTCATTGTGTCTGGATAGTTGATTTTGTAGCTTGCAGGATCCATTGTTTATTCATAGTGTTGGTCACTTTAAACAAATTGTTATTTGCAAGGAGAGAGAGAGAGAGAAAGAAAGAGAATATGAGCTCACCAGAGCCTCTTGCCACTATAAACAAACTCCAGATGAATGCACTACTTTGTGCAACTGGCTTCATGTGGGTACTAGGTGATTGAACCTGTGCTGCCAGGCTTGGCAAGCAAGCACCTTTTATTGTTGATCCATCTTTCCAGCCTCCTGTTGGTGACTTTTGTCCACCAGCAGCTTGCTTAGGGCTTTCCAGAATTATCACAACTAATCATCAGTGAGATAGATGACTTCCATCTCAGTTCCAGCTTGATTTCTCAATGCCCTGAGATGTCAGCCTATGATGTCTTCAGCAATTTAGTCCTATCACCTAGTTTTGTGGACAATAAATTGCTTTTGTAATGGCCTGCATTGTTTTAGAGACCTCATAGTCCTCCCTGACGAGGAGGTAACCCAGTTCTGACACTGGGATTTATCATCAATAGCCTATGGTTTCAGAGTAAAGCTTTCTCCATGCCAGTAGGGAACTTCCACTCAAACTATCCTTCTCTCTCTTTAAAGAGAGTTATAAGTTTTTTTTTTCTTTCTTCAAGGTAGGGTCTCAGTCTAGCTCATGCTGACCTGGAATTCACTATGGAGTCTCAGGGTGGCCTTGAACTCACAGCGATCCTCCTACCTCTGCCTCCCGAGTGCTGGGATTAAAGGCATGTGCCACCAGGCCTGGCGAGAGTTATAACTTTTAATCAGCACACATAAAGTAGGTTTATATGGTACTGTTATGCCTTCTTTAATTTTGTGTATTCCTCCTTCCCTTCTTCTGGTACTGCTGTACATCCTAGACCCTTTCACACCTTGTATTCTGCCCTACCCCTTGTCTGTCTACTGTCTCCTCCTCTAATCCCTCCCTGTTTTTCAAGCTCTCTCTAAGCCTCATTCCTATCCAGTACTATTGATACTTACTACAACTTATAAACAAATAAAACTATCCCATGTTAGGATCTACATCTGACAGAGAAAGTGCAGTGTTTGACTTTCTCAGCCTGGGTAATCTCATTCAGTCCAATTTTTTTCCAGGTTCATCAATTTCCCTGTAAGTTTTATACTTAAAATTTTCATTACTGTTGAATAGAACTCCATTGTGCATATGGACCACATGCTGATTATCCAGTCATCAGCTGATGATGCATACCTGGACTGCTTCTATTTTCTTAGGTACTGTGAATACAGCAGCAACAAATGTGGTTAACCAAGTATCTCTAGTAATGTCTGGAGTGTTTAAGACATATGCTCAGGAGTGGTATAGCTGGCTCAAATGGTAGATCTATTTTTTTGATTTTTGAGGAATCTCCATACTGATTTCCATGGTGGCTGTACTACTTTGCATTCCTGCCAACAGTGGATGAGGGTTCCTCTTTCCCCACACCCTCACCAGCATTAGTTGTCATTTGACTTTTTTATGATAGCCATTCTCACCAGAGTAAGATGGAATCTCAAAGTAGTTTAATTTGCATTTACCTGATGGCTAAAGATGTTAAACATCTTTTTGGATGTTTATTGGCCACTTGTATTTCTTCCTTTGGGACCCTTTGGTTCCCTGCTCCATTGTCTGACTGGCTTGGTTAATTTTTTGATTAGTTTTTTTTTTTTTAGTTCTTTGAATATTTTAGTTATTGAACCTCAGTCAGAAGTATAGCTGTTCAAGATTTTATCCCTTTATGTAGGTTGTCTATTAATTTGGTTAATAGTTTGCTTCACTGTACAATAACATTAGTTTCATGAGACCCCAATGGCTAAGTGTTTGTCTTATTCCCTGGGCTATGGGAGTCTTACTCAGAAAGTCTTTTTCTACATCTGTATCTTATAGTGTGTGCCCTACTTTTTCCTCTAGTGATTTCACAGTTTCAGGTCTTACATTGAAGTCCTTGGTCCACTTGGAGTTTATTTTTCTACAGGCTGAGTAAAGAGGGTCTAGGTTCATTCTTGCACACTTAGTTATCCATTTTCTCCAGCTCCATTTGCTGAAAATGATGTATTTTGGCCTCTTAGTCGAAATTAAGGTGGTTGAGAATTTATGCTTGAATCTTTCATTCTATTTTTGTGGCACTACCAGGCTATTTTTTTTTTTTAATCATTATGGCTGTGGTATATCTTGAAATCAGGTAGGGTGTTACCACCATAAGTATTCTTTTTTGCTGCAAACATTTATAGCTATCTGAGGCCTTTGTGATTTCATGTGAATTTTAAATAGTTATTTATTTTATTTATTTGAGAGAGAGACTAAGAGGCAGATAGATAGAGAGAGGGAAAGAGAGAATGGGTGTGCCAGGGCCTTCAGCCACTGTAAATGAACTCCAGACACATGGGCCACCTTGTGCATCTGGCTTACATGGGTCTTGGGGAATTTGACCTGGCTCCTTTGGCTTGGCAGGCCAATGTCTTAACCGCTAAGCAATCTCTCCAGTCCATTCCGTATAAATTTTAAGATTTGTTGTTATTTTTGTGAAGAATGATGCTTTAATTTTGAAAAGAATTGCATAGATTTTGTATATTGCTTTAGACAGGATGGTTATATTCATAATATCAATTATTCAAAAATCAATGAGCAGGGGATTCTTTTTTTTACTTTTCATATCTTTGTCAATTTATTTCTTCAGTGTTTCAATGTTATCATTGTAGGTTTCTTTCATTTTCTTGGTTAGCAATATTCCAAGATATTTAATTTTGGGCGGTTGATTATTATTAATGGGTTTGTTTTCTGATCTCTTTCTCAATGTGTTTTTCATCAATATATATGAAGGATATTAATATTTAAAAAATGTATCCGGGCGTGGTGGCGCACGCCTTTAATCCCAGCACTCGGGAGGCAGAGGTAGGAGGATCGTCGTGAGTTCAAGGCCACTCTGAGACAACATAGTGAATTCCAGGTCAGCCTGGGGTAGAGTGAGACCCTACCTCGAAAAACCAAAAAAAAAAAAAAAAATGTTATATATTTGCAAGCAGTAGAGAGACAGAGAGAGAAGAGACAAAGAAAGAGAGAGATGGCCTCTTGCAACTGTGAATGAACTCTAGATGCATGTGCCATTTTGTGCATCTGGCTTTAGGTGGATAATGGGGAATTGAACTCCGGCTATCAGGTCTTGCAAGCAAGCACCTTTAAATGAACCATCTCGCCATCCCTTGAAAGCTACTGACTTTTGTGTGCTAATTTTATACCCTGCCACATTGCAGAAGTATCTATCAGATATAGTAGTTTTTTGGTGGAGTCCTTTTGTTCTCTTAAGTATAGAATCCTATTATCTGAAAATAAGGCTACTTTATCTTATTCCTGTTAAATTGTATCCTTTTTAGTTCTTTCTCTTGTCTTATTGCTCTAGCTATGACTTCAAGTACAATGTTAAATACCAGTGGGGAGAGTAGATACTCTTGTCTTGTTCTAGACCTTAGTGGAAATGCTTCAATTTGTTCCCTGTTCAATAAAATATAGGCTTAAGTCTGTTGAGATATGCTCCCTCCATCGCTAGTCTCTCCAGTGTTTTAGTGTTTAATCATGAAGAGATATTGTATTTTGTGAAGGACTTTTCTGAATTTATGGAAATGATCAGGTAATTTCTCTCATAAGTTTATTTTTATGATGTACTGTAGATTTCTATGTATTGAACCATCCTTTCATCCCTGGGATGAAACCTAGTTGATTTTGGTGGATGATATTTTTTATATTCTTGAATTCTATTTGCAAGAGTATTATTAAGAATTTTTAGTACATATTAAAAAAGAGTTTGGGCAGAAATATCCTATGGAGGTGAATAATGTTGTACCCAGAAGCCATAAATTGTTATTAGAAAAATTTCATTACCTGCAGTGTGATACTGTGGTGGTTTGATTTAGGTGTCACCCATAAACTTAGGTGTTCTGAATGGTGTATTCATAGCTGATGGCAATTTGGGAATTAACATCTCCTGGAAGCAGTGTATTTTGGGGGGCAAGCTTATGGTTACAGCTTCCTCTTTCCAGTGTTTGGCACACTCTCCTGTTGCTCTTGCCCATCTGATGTTGGCCAGGAGGTGATGGCCACCCTCTGCTCATGCCACCATCTTCTGCCATCATGGAACTTCCACTTGAGACTGTAAGCCAAAATAAACCTTTTTTCCACCAGCTGCTCTTGGTCAGGTGTTTTTGTCAGCAATGAAAACCTGACTGCAACAGATGCCTTTCAGTCAGCTGTTGGGCAGTGAAGCCCCTGATGCCCTAAAATATTACAGGTTAATTCCAGGTGCTGCAGTCAGGTTTGCATTGCCAGCAGAAATCACCCAAACAAGAGCAGCTGATGGGAAAAAAAGGTTTACTTTGGCTTACAAACTTGAGGAGAAGCTCCATGATGGCAGAGGAAAATAGTGGCATGAGCAGAGAGTAGACATCATTTTCTAGACAACATCATATGGACAATACCAACATGAGAGTGTGATAAACACTGGCATGGGGAAACTGGCTATAACACCCATAAGCTAGCCCCCAACTGCCTCCAGTGCATTGCCATCAGCTGGGAACCAGCATTCAGAACACCTAAGTTTATGGGAGACACCTAAATCAAACCACCATATTCTGCCCCTGGCCCCCATAAACTGTTAACCATCCATGATGTAAAACTCAATGCATTCAGTCCAACTTTTAAAGTCCTCATAGATTTTATGAATCCTAATGATGTTCCTACATCCTCATAGTCCAAGATCTTTTAACTGAGACATAATACTGAACCCCCCACCAAAACCCCATAATGGTACAGAATAAACACTCACACTGCAAAAGGTGGCATTGGGCATAGCAAAGAAATATTAAACCAATACAAAATTTTAACAGGGCAAACATCATACTCTATAATTCCAAGTCCAACTCTAGTTAGTGACAAATTCCAAGTCTGATAATTCTAATCAGCCACAAGTCTCTGGAATTCCAATTCCCCCCCCCCCCCCCCCCCAGCTAGGCTACTCACAGTCCTGGAAAACCTCATCAAGGGCCAGCATCTCTCATTAGCAGCCATCTTGCGGTGGTACCAGCATCTCCACTGCAACCCACATTTCATCCTCATGGCTCCACTGGGTCTCCATGCAGGCCTGCAATAAACCTGCTACACAATGCCCATGGCCGTTTCTAAAACACAAGACCATGTTGAAAATTCAATGACCCTCTCTTTCTTCCATTTTTCATACTCTATAATGCCAGGTGGAGTGCCATTTGTTAATCTGGGGGGAATAAAGCAGACTTTGAAGAACAAGACACTCCTTCAGCAGTCAGGCCCTTTCAAAAGATTGCATTCTTTCCCCTGTCTCAATACAGGTCAGCTGGCCCAATCTCAAAAGTTATAATCTCTCATACAATTGCAGATGAATGGGCTGTAGTTTAGGCACAAATTCTCAGGATATGGGCATAACAGCAAGCCTCTCACAGAAATTGCTTCTGGCCCAGTCCAGTCAAAGCTCTTTCTCACCTTCATAAGCCAAATCTCATAGTACGTAGTCTTTATTGCATTCAAGTCTTTCAACTCTGTCCAGAATAGTCCATCAAGCTGTACTTATAGCACTGTAATTTGTCTTTAGGCCAAGGTTTCAAATCCTTCTGCATTCCTCTTGGAAATCAGCTCTGACAGGCCAAAGCCACACAGTCAGGTGTCTAGCAGCAATCCCACTCCTCTGGTACCAACTTTACTGTTGCAGTAAGGTTCACATTGCTGGCAGAAAATACCTGAAAAAGAGCAGCTGGTGGGAAAAAAAGTTTATTTTTGCTTATAGACTTGAAGGGAAGCTCCACAATGGCTGGGGGAAATGTGGCATGAGCAGAGGGTGGACATCAGATGGATAATAGCAACAGGAGACTGTGCCAAACACTGGCATGAGGAAACTGGCTATAACATCCATAAGCCAGCCCCCAACAATACACTGCCTCCAGGGGGCTTTAATTTATAATTGCCATCAGCTGGGAACCTACCATACAGAACAGCTAAGTTTATGGGGGACACCTGAATCAAACCACTACACCAGGGTTCTTGATTGCCCACCAGAACTAGATGATACGACTCTATTGCTGAAGATTTCACATGCTGGGCTATAGGTTGCTGAGATAGAGCTGAGTAGGAAGCCTCCTCTCTGTTGATTAACTATCAGGATGCTGAAAAGAGCTATGTAGCCTATTGGATCATCAATGATCACTGGGCCCTGCAAACTTTACAGCTGACCTACCAGGCCAAATATTCCAACTAGCAAAATAGTGGCATATCTACTACGGAGGAAACTAACTGCTCTCTGAATAGATTTGAGGCCTGATACAAGGGAGGTAATTCCTGCCCGGAACTGAAAACCTAATCAAAAGCCTATGGGCAGGGCAGTCATAATCCTTAGTGGGGAAACTACTACTGTTGTCTGGCTAAATGGATATAGTATGCCCACCAAACTGTCCTCTAAATACTTATGTTTATACCTGTATATTTGTGCTACTCTCACATTGGGTTAGAGAAGCATTTTTTCAGATGGGAGTAACCACTGGAGTAACTAAATACTCATCATACTGCTGAGAAGAAATGCAGTGAAGTGTTTAGCACTAAGTAAGGAGATTCTAGCACACCATCAAATGCTCGGGGACCATTTCAGAAGAGTTGGCAGAAAGAATGTAAGAGCCAAAGGAATGGAAATACTGCTTACAATGCTGCATTACAAACACAAAGTGGCCTTGATATTCATGATCTCACAGTGGCTGATATCATCTACACAAGACCTGCAATAATAGGAGGAAAAACAGGATGACATCAACATAGAGAGAGACTATTTGAAAAGAAAAGACTCAGTGCAGGTGGCTTTTGGAAAGGTAAAAAGGGGGGTGCTGGGAGGGGATTACGAACATGGTATTATCCATTTGCATAAAAATTGTCAATAAAAAGCTAAAAAATAATAAAATAATTTTGTGCCTAAGTTGATCAGGAATATTAACATACCATTTTCTTTTCTTGTTTCTCTTTCTGATTTTGGTATTAGTGTAATGTTGGTTTCATAGAATGAATCAGGGGGCATTCCCTTCTTCTACGTTTTGTAAAATAACCAGAGAAGCAGTAATTTCAGTACTTTCATAAAGAGTTGTTAGAATTCAGCAGTGAATCCATCTGGGCCTATATGTGTTTGTTTGGGAGAACTTTAATTACTACTTCAATCTCATTAGATATTACTCCTCTACTTAGATTACTTATATCTTCTGATTTATCTTTGGTAGAGCATATGTGTCTAGAAATTAATCCATTTCTTATGATTTCCAATTTGATTTAATATAGGTTTTTGTATCCTTATGATTCTTACAGTCCTATTGGCATCTGTTGTGATATCTGCTTTTTCATCCCTAATCTTGTTGATTAGGGTCTTCTTTCTCTTTCTTTTGATCAATTTGTATAGAGGTTTATCAAACTTGTTCTCTCTGAAAAACTAGTTCCTTGTTTCATCCATTTTTTGATTGTTTTCTTAATGTCTAATTTATTGACTTCTGCTCTGATCTTGATTATTCAGTGGTGCTTTTGTGTTTAAATTATTCTCTTTATCCAATGCCTCCAAATGGATTGCAAACAAATGAATTTATTTGTGATCTTTCTATTTTTGTAATATAAACACTTAGATGTATAAACTTTCCTCTTGGGACTGCTTTCATAGTGATCCATGGGTTCTGATATGTTATGTTTCTATTCTCATTCAATTCCTGGGTTTAAAAACAATTTCTTTTTTGATTTTTTCCATGACCCAATCATTGTTCAATAGTGTGATTTTCTTTCTTTCTTGTTTTTTTTCTTTTCTTTTGTTTTTTCAAGGTAGGGTCCCACTCTAACTTTGGCTAACCTGGAATTCACTATGTAGTCTTAGGGTAGCCTCAAACTCACGGTGATCCTCCTACCTCTGCCAGCATTCCCGGATAAGAGTGTGATTTTCTATCTACTTTGGTTTGTGTATTTTATGTTGTTTTTCTTGTTCTTGATTTCTAGTTTATTGCATTGTGGTCTAATATAACACAAAGGGTTATGTCAATTTTCCTAACTTTGTGAAGACTTGCTTTGCATCCTAATATATGGTCTATTGTAGAGAAGTTTCCAGAGCTGTGCAGAAAAATAAGTGTTCTGTGGCAACTGGAAGGTATGCTCTCTAGATGGTTTTTAAATCTTTTTGATCTAAGGTGTTTAGCTTCATAATTTCTCTATTGAGTTTCTGTTTATATAATCTGTCTATGGACAATAGCTGGGCATTAAAGTCCTCCACTATTATTGTGTTGGGATTATGTATGAGATGAGATAAAGTCTAGTAGAGTTTGTTTTATAAAATCCAGTGTACTTGTGTTTTGTGCATATATGTTTAAGATTGTAATATTTCCTAGTTGAGTTGTTCCATTGATGAGTACAAAGTGACCTTATTTTTTGATTTCGATTACTCTTGGTTTAAAGTGTATTTGTTGGTTATTAGTATAGCCACACCTGCTTTTTTCCTATTTCCATTTGTTTGGAATAACTTTTCCCATCAGTTGTGTCTGTGTTTAGTGTTAAGGTTAGTTTCTTGAAGGCAGCAAATGGATTGATCTCTTCTAGATTCCTAACTAATGTCATATATATGTATATATGTATATATATATATATATATATATGTATATATGTATATATATATATATATATATATATGTATATATGTATATATATGTATATATATGTATATATATATATATAATAGTTTCAAGAAGAAAGAAAGAAAGAAATAAAAAAAGAAAACGGCCACTCCAGAGCTTCTAGCCACTGCAAACAAACTCCAGATACATGTGACACACTACGCATCTGGCTTTATGTGGATAATGGGAAATTGAACCCAGGTCATTAGGCTTTGCAGGCAAATACCTTAAATGCTGAGCCAACTCTCCAGCCCATTCAGTGACTTTTGATTATTAAGTTGAGTCCCTTGATTTTCACAGTTATAATTGAGAGGTATTAATCAATGCCATATTGAAGATTTGTGTAGTTTGTGGTTTTCGTAGTCTTCATTTGCTTTAACAATAATTCTAGTTGATTGCTTATTTTCCCCTACTATAGCCTCGTGAGTATGTTCATTATTCTCTTCAGTGCAAAGTATTACATCCAGTATGTTCTGTAGGGCTGGATTAGTGGTCATATATACATATAGCTTGCTTTTACCTTAGTTTTTTTTTTTCTTTTTGGTTTTTTGAGGCTGGCCAGGAATTCACTTTGTAGACTCATTGGCCTCAAACTCATGGTGACTCTCCTACCTCTGCCTCCCAAGTGCTGGGGCTAAAGACATGCACCAACATGCCTGACTCGAGTTTTTCTTTTTCCTTTTATTATGAGGCATAATTTTGTTGAGTCTAGTAGATTGGGCTTCCAGCCATGATGTTTCAAAATCTGGAATGTTCCATTTCAAGCTTTTTTGACTTTTTGTTTCCATTGAAAAATTTGATGTTATTCTGATGGCTCTACCTTTATAAGTGACTAGCAGTCTCTTGCAGCTTTAAGTATTCTTTCTTTCATATTTTCATTTTTTAATTTTTTGAGGCAAGTCCATCAGACTGGCCTTTTTTTTTTAATGCAAGAGACAGAGAAAGGGAGAGAGAGAGAGAGAGAATTGGTATACCAGGCCCAAACAAGTGCACCCCCTTATGGTCATGAGTGACCTTGTATGCTTGCATCACTTTGTGTGTCTGGCTTACATGGGACCTGGATACTCGAACATGAGTCCTTAGGGTTTGCAGGCAAGTGCCTTAACCTCTAGGCCATCTTTCCAGTCAAAGTATTCTTTCTTCGTGGGTGCGTGTGTTTAGTATTTTAACCATAATGTGGTGTAGAGAATTGCTTCTTTGATCTTGTATCTTTGATGTTCTGAATATTTCTTATACCTGTGTAGACCTCTCTTTTTTAGGATTTGAAAATTTTTCTTCTATAGCTTCATATACGTATTCTGCATGTACTTTTATTGTAGTTCTTTCCCTTCTTTTATGCCCATAATTTGAATGTTGTTGGTTATTTTAAGATGTCTCATATTTCTCTCATGTACTGTTCCTATATTTTTAAACTTATCATTCATTTTGGTCTCCTACCCTATGTCCTGTGCCTTGTCCTCAAGTCCTGATATTCTTACCTCCACGTGCTCTACTGAAATATTTCATTTTTTTATTTATGTTAGGTTTTTCTTCAGCATCTCTTTATTGAATTGCATCTTCCATTGTTGGTTTGATTTTCTTGTATTTAGTGAATTGTCTCTGCTCCTCTGGCCTTCTTCAGGCTTTTCACCATGTTCTGTTTGAATTCATTCAGCTATCTATTGTCTGTTTTTCTTTGGTTTTCTTCCAGTTTATTCAACCATTTTATCATGTCCTGTATATGCTTATCATAATTGAATTTTGGACTTCTTTGTTGGGCTGTTGGTCTACCTGCAGGACTGATTTGGGTAAAAGGGGTGAGCTCACCTTGAACCAGAGAAAGAGAGAGTCCTACTATGCCTTATTCTCTTTATTTTTAAATTATCTCCCTTGGTGTATATTACCCTTATTCTTATTACTGCATTGTCAAGTTAATTTGCTTTCCCTGCTCTCCCACCTTCCATCTGTACTAGTATAGGAGATATATACTATACCTCTATTTTTTGGTTATTACTTTCAATACTAATAGCCATATTTGACATAAAATTCAAAATTAATATTTTCAGATTTTTATGTACACAAGGCTATCAAGCAATGCAAAAAGCTTAGTCTTTTGCAGAAATGATTATCCCATCCTATGCATTTTCATACATTAACTTCATGTTGATTTATAGTATGCTAATTAGTCATTTTTTAATATTGATTTATATAGTTAATACTTACGTACTTCTATTTTATCTCAAGGCATTATTTTTACCTACCTTAATTTTGTATTGGATTGCTTATTTTCTGATGAATATTCTTTTGTAGTTTCAACTTCATGGTCTCTATTGACCAAAAACTAATTTATTGTGGACTTAATGTGGAATGGTATTTTAATTGGGTATAGAAGTATGCTTGACAAGTTTTCTTTTTCAGCCCTTTTAAATTTCCATTCTGTTATTTATTGCTTTTAATTTTAATCTGGAAAAGTTTTGGGTACTTCTCCTAATATGAGCTGATGCTCTATGTTCTTTCTCTTGAATTTGAATAGTTATTGTGATTTTTTAGTCAAGAGAATATGGTTGAAATGGTATAATGCATTTGTGGACCCAGGCCTTAAGAAATAGGCAGTTCTAATGCCCAGAGAAACTACCTGCATTAAGAGATTTGATTGTCCTGGTGTTCCAATGCAGTGAAGAAGCTTATACAACCCCTATGTAATAATGTTATAGAACCAGTCACTTCAGTCAGGAAACACATATGGCTGTGCAGTTGACATATGAATGACTCACCCCCCTCCTGGTATAATTCAAAGATGATCCAAGACTGTAAAACTAGACCTTCATTTCATTGTTTTAGCTTATCCCACTTGTCTAAACTACCCTAGCTGAGGCCTGAGTCATTACTGAGCAGAGAATATATATTCCCACTTTGTTCTACTGAAATTCCTAATCCATAAAATCATGGATACATCAAATGTTTGTGGGTTTACATGACTAAATTTGTGGTGGCTTGTTATAAATGAATAGGTATCTGGAACAACAAAATTTTCTTTTACATAACTTAAATCATGATGTCAGATTATATTAGTGTTAGTATTCCTTTATGCTTTTTCTTTCCCAAAGGGTAGGTTATTTAAAGATAAAGACAAAATAAAACTTGCTTAACTTTTTATTCTCAGTGCTTTCCACAAGTATTTGGTAGATTAAGAAATATTTTGAGAAGTTTATATTGCACAACATGTTGTTCATTTAAAAAAAATTTATACCCAGAATTTATTTGTTTATTTTATTAAAAACATACTTTGTATGGATACATCATGTGTTGCTACCATCTTTTCCCTCCTCCCTGCCACCATTCCACAGCGGGCCTTTTTCAGTGGGGTTGCTGGTATATCCCATGGGGTTGTGGGTTATGTGTTGTGGGAGCAGCAGTCAGTTACTGGGGGGAGGCAATCCCTCTGGGCATGATGTCCCAACCTGTGACTCTTACAATCTTTCCATCCCCTCTTCTCCAAAATTTCCTGAGCCTTGGTGGGTGAGCTTTAAGTCTATGTCAGCGATGAGCTCCTAGGAGCCTCTGGATTTCTGCTTTATATTGTTCAACTTTCTGTTCAGTTTTTAAAATTTCTTCAAAAAATATTATTGTGTTGTTTATCTGTATTTCTAGGATATACTAAGCAAAAGAATTAGAAAGTAATAGGTGGCATCAGCCGTCCTTTAATCCCAACACTCAGGAAGCAGAGGTAGAAGGATCACCAAGAGTTCAAAGCCACCTTGAGACTACATAGTGACTTCCAGGGCAGCCTGAGCTAGAGTGAGACCCTACCTTGAAAAAACAAACAAACAAACAAACAAAAAAAACCCAAAAAAAAAAAAAAAAAAAGAAAGATGGTAAAAAAGCTCCAAAATCTATAGATACCAGTTCTGATTCTGTTTATGAATTTAAAGCTTACTTATATTTGTGTTGATATTTTTCCTAGCTATAGAGGATAAGCAATGTCAGCAGCAGCAACAAAATGCTGGTTCAAGCAGATAGAAGAATATGAGCAGAAAGGTTAGAGTTTAAATTTCACGATAACTTGGTCATGTTTATTTTAAAGTCTGGGATACACGACGCTTCCTACATGAGTCCTAGGTGCACTGCAAGTAAGGAGAAGATGCAGCTACTACATGATTCTCCGAGGTCTGTGGTTCCATGTCTTCATGGACAGTTGTTGAGTGAGGGTTTGGTCTGCTTATTCACCTGAACACTTGCTATTTCAGCAATGGAAGTGCAACAAGCATTCTCTTAAAATAAGAGTTTTGGGCAAGATGAGCTTCTGTCAAAGCACTTGATTACCCACCTGAGGTAAATGTAAGACCTTATTGCTGAGGACACCATATGGTACCAGCACAGAACATGGAGAGACCTGGTTGGAATCCAAAAGAGAGCCAGTCCCCAGACAGTTAGCCTATCTAGTGCTGGAAAGCTCTACATGAGCTACTGGGGGAAAGTGGCCTACAACTATGAGCAAGCAGGGATCTAAGCTATTCAGAAGCAACCTGCCTGACAAGAAGTACACACCAGTGCAATGGTGGCACACAGTCTTTGTGGGTAACCAATGGCTTTCTGATTGGCTAAGAGATCCAATCAGTGGAAAGGAACCCATATCTGGAACTGGGAACCAGGTCTGAATCCTATGGAGACAAAGAATATGCTCTTCAATGTCAAGCTTCCACTGGTCTTTGGCTAAAAGAGGGGCTACATCCATCAAAATCTCCCTAAATCAATATCACTTATTCAGTTTAACCTGTGCTGACTTCACTCTGCATTGGAGAATCTAAATTTTTCAGAAGATAGCAAGACCCGAGGAGATAAACCACCCCTTGCACTCTAGCTGTGGCCCAGATCAAACCACAGGGGAGATGAACAAGAGTGCTGGTTCCATGGTGAGCCTGATAATTAGCATCAGAGAGAAGGAGACAACACATACTCAACACATACCAATGCAGAAATCCAGAGGCTCCCAAGAGCTCATCACTGAAGGAGACTTAAAACACACCTAGCAAGGCTCAGGGAATTTTGCAGAAGAGGGGGCAGAAATATTGTAAGAACCACAGGTTGTGATGCCATTCCCTAATCCCAACAACTGACTCCTGCTCCCACAATGCATAACCCACAACACCATGGGGAATACCAGCAACCTCACTGAGGAGGGTCAGCAGCATAATGGGGGCAGTGAGGAGAGAAAAGACGGTACCAACACATAATGAATCATACAAAGTATGTTCTTAATATAAAAAAAATAGAGTTTTTGAGAAACAACCAGTTTTCCTTTGATTTATCTTTATCCTACTATGTTCTAGATGTTCAAGTTAGCTTCATACACTCATAAACTATAATAAAAATGAGTCTTAAAATAGAGAGAGGGAAGGAATGAAGCAAAAACATATAAAGGAAACTATATTCCTGGTATTGGATTTAGAAAACTCAAACCAGAATTAGTTTTTGTTTGTGTTTTTTTTGGGGGGGGGTTGACATTTGTCATAAAAAAGGGGAAGCTGGTTAGTTACATGGTTCAAAGTGTCCATAACATTAATGCAAACCAATTGTTCTGAAGTACACTTGTTTTTGGTTCCCATAGCAGACAGTAATTTCTCCCAGGTTCCTCATAAAGGGGTCCCAGGAGGAAAAGACTAGTTTCATCTGAATTGTGTTTTAGAGTAAGATAGTATTTGGGAGAGACTAGGTGACTGTAGAGTTCAGAAGAAAGTAGATTCATTTATATTTGTATTTCTGGTCAGTAACTGGGAAGCAATCATCACAACTTTCCCATATATACACAAACCATAAAATGGAAGAAAGTTTGTGATTTTTTAAAGTAATCTTTAACATGGAGTCATTTGGAAGGCGGATGTTCTTCAGAGGATCTCGCTTCTCATCAGAGTTGCTATGGAAAGGACATCCTGTCTGGAGGAGAGGAGTGAGTACCACTGAGAGTTAAGCTAATACTAGTTGAGTAGGACTGAGAAGGGCTGCTGTGGGTTTTGGGTGCCTTGGAGGAAATGTTCATTTAGTTTCCGTTTCTTTACAGCAACCAGCAGAACTTGGAAGGTCAGTAAGGAAACCAGCTCTATGAGTTCTTTTTTCTACTACAGAAAGCCACTGGTCAGCCGTTTTCCTCTACGCTCTTGACAACCACCACCCACCCCAAATTCTCTAACCTTGAGATGTTAAATATTTAATTGCAGTCAATTCCCAATTATGTAGTTTATAGAATAAATCTTAGAATGTCTTCCTATATGCAGTTGACAATAACATTCACTTTTCCAAGCCAGAGTTTTTCTTTTCTAAAATATTTTATTTTATTTATTTATTTATGAGAAAGAGAGAGAGAAAGAGGAGAGAGAGAAGAGAATGGGTGAACCAGGGCTTCTAGCTACTTCAAGTTAACTCTAGATGCATGAGCCACCATGTGCATCTGGCTTAAGTGGGACATGGAGAATCAAACTGGGGTCCTTAGGCTTCTCAGGCATGCGCCTTAACCACTAAGTCATCTCTCCAGCCCAAGTTTTTGTTTTGTTCTTTTACTTTCTGTTTTTTTTTTTTTTTTTTTTTTTTTTTTTTTTTTTTTTTTTTTTTTAAAGAAAGAGGCAGAGAGAGAGGAAGAGAGAGAATGGGTGCACCAGGGCCTCCAGCCACTGCAAACGAACTCCAGATGCATGTGTCCCTTGTGCATCTGGCTTACGTGGGTCCTGGGGAATTGAACCAGGGTCCTTTGGCTTTGCAGGAAAATGCCTTACCTGCTAAGCCATCTCTCCAACCCAGTTTTTCTTTTCTTTTTTTTTTTTTTTAAGGTAGGGTTTCACTCAAGCCCAGCCTGACCTGGAATTCATTATGTAATCTCAGGGTGACCTCGAACTTATTGTGATTCTCCTACCTCTGCCTCCCGAGTGTTAGGATTAAAGGCATGTGCCACCACTCCTGGCTATTTTTACTCTTTTTAACAACATTTATGGCCACTATATAATAATTATATTGTGGTCAGAAAGATATCATTGTATCATTGTGTGGCATAGAGTCAGAGCAAAACAGTTTATCAACAATAAGGCCATAGTGCTTTTTGCTGTGTTGCAACCATCCATTTTGGCTATGATGGAAAACCCAACTCACAGCCAAGTCACAGAACAAGCTGGTATTCTACCACGTTGCTCCACCCTTGGAAGCAGATTGCTACAACAGAACAATGATGCACATTTTATACTGGTAAAGTGTGAGCCAGTCTTTCCCTTTAAGTTCTTTGGTCATTTGCTTTACTTTGGAAAGCAGTCTCTGAAAAATCAGGAAACAAAGCTCTGTCTTTTGGATTTTACTTTCTACCCATCACAATGAAACCTCAAAATCTTCAGTGGGCAAGACTCCATGATGGTCTTGGCTACCTTCTCCACACCTGCAATTTTCCCACTGAAATGAGGACACTTATTGAGGTTTACCCTGCCCTTACCACCTTTTTATCTCAACAGTTGATTTTCTAATGGATAGCAAGCTTTTTTTTTTTTTTTTTTTTTTTTTTTTTTTTTTTTTGTTAAGCACAGAACCTCTCCACAATATAGGGGCAAGCCAGAGAGCCAGAGAATGCAGCTCTAGATCCTGAGATGTGGCAGCAGGAGCTGAGAAAGCCACCAACTTAGGGTTGTCAGAGAAGAAAGCCTTGCATGGTGAGTCTACACTGATCAGCCTGTTAAGAAAGGCATATTAACTTATGTTATTTTGGGGCCATCACAGTCACCAAGTCATAAATGTTACATGCCCGTAACACTTTTGTCCCATGGAATCTGTTGGCTCCTCAAACTCTTACACCTGCATGTTCTAAAGGTAGAATTGGATGTCATTTTACATATGTGAAGCTATCAGACCACAGGGCTGGAAATGACTTGGACAGAGCAGTGTGTGACACACAACCCATTTCGCTTTTATGAGTAAGTTGCCACCAGACTGACTGTTGGTGAGCACAGTGATAAGAGGCCAATGTATTAGAGAGAAAGGCACTCTTCTGCCCCTCAACCACACAGAGCTCTGGCCAGCTGTGGACTAGCCGAGCCCTTTGCACGGTACTGGTGTCTAGTGAGGGGCACCCGTTTGCAGAAGTGTAAGATCTGAATCGAATAAGAGAAGAGAGAAGAGAAAGAGAGAGCAAGGAACTCATAGCGGTGTCTATATTACATTTCAGGAGAAAATGTGCTTGCAGCAGACATGGGAGATGATGGCTGGTTCTGGATAGCCAGAGCTACCTGAGTCTTCCACATGGAAATCTAGAGAAAAAGAAGTTGAGCTGTTTGGACATCAGAAACCAAAACAAGAGCTTAAACCAATGATCTTGGCTCTTTCATTCTGTATCACCTTGAACACATTGCTGAACATTTCTGAGCCTCTGTGTCCTCATCTGGGAATGCACATACCCCAGAATGCTGTAAGACTCAACTTAGTCATTGGACTACTATCATTTATTTGCCTTTAGTGCTATCTTCATTAGTTTACTCATTTTATTCTCTTGTGCACATGGTCTTAGACATTATTATAGTTCATTATCACTGAGTACACCCTGTATATTACTGATCAACAGAGCTACAAAGCAAGAATAATAATGTATTTCCCCTTGGGAACTAAATTTCTTTATTCCTTATAAAAGACAAAAGAATACATACTTTGATTTATTTACTAGTTAGATAAGTGTTATTCAAAATAGTCACAACTTGTAGATTCTTTGGAAGTATTTTCACAAAAAAGTCAGTCTCTCAAAAGCTAGCAGTGTGGCATTTGGCAAATCATGTCACTACTGGATCTTATTTTCTTCATTTCCAGAAGGTCATCCCAGTTCCCAATTACTGTGCTCAACTTACCTAGACCTTCTAAAATCCCAATGATTTCTTACAGTAGAAAATGATTCTTTTATTTTACAGATCGCTAATGTAGTCAATAAAATCATGTGGTTGTTTAAGGCCACGATTAGTAAGTAGAGAAGTTAGGTCTTAAACTATGAACTTCTGGTTTGAAGGAATGTGCTTTCACAATGCCTTTCATCACATGAAAACGTTGACAATGTCTCAAATAATTAGGGCACTTAAAAGTCTATTAACTGTACTGCTGCGCTGGTGTTTCATAAGCACTTCACAATTTCATAGTTCTTTGTGATTATTATTATAATAGCACTTGTTGTTATTAACATCAGTGAACATGATTTCAGTCATAAGAAGTTGGACATAATCTGCACTGACCTCTTAATATTCTTAGGATGTTGCCACTTATCACTGAGTAAATAACTATTTATTATGCCAAATGAGACTTATCCCCTTAGATGTTATTATCTCTGTCTCATAAATAGAGTGCTTAAAAAGTCTGATAATTTGACTTTTCAGTTTTATCGAAAGATGATGATGGCAGTGATGATAATAGATAATATTTGGTGTGCTCTTACTGTCAAGCTTTTCCCCTAGTATTTTACATAGATATTCTCATTTAATACTCCTCAAATCTTGTATAGTTGGTCTATCTCTATTACTCTGTCTAGAGAAGGAATTGAAAACCAGCCAAAAGACTAGTTCTGGGTCACAGTTCTACCAAGCGCAATGACAGGAATTGAGCCCAGTTAGTGTACTCTTGCACATGTTTAAGAGGTGACTTGGCTTATGTTCATAACACAATGCTGAGCAATATTTTTTGAGTACAAATCATGATCCAAACAGGATAATTTGAGCAGATGATGGTGAATTAGACAGAAGGCCCCATGAGGATGGAAAATAGGGATAATGTCAGGTGACAGGAGTTGTAGGTAGAATCACCCAGCCAGTCTTACAATGCTGACTCAAGAACATGGAAGCTTTTTCCTAGAGCTCAGGATTTGGCTTTTCATGGTATAATAATCTGTTCATTGCTAGACTGAGAGTCTCTTTAGGGCCTTGAAAAATTGACACTGTGGGCTAAATTAGTTTCTTCACCTTCAAGTACTCCTAGATCAACCAGGAATTTTGTCACTGGCACATCGAATCCAACATGTGATTCTGAAGACATTAAAATTCTGCCATTTTGTCAGAATTTCATCAACATCTATTACTGTGTTGAAAAACTTTTAGAGAAATTCTGCCTATGGAGATAGCTCAGTGGTTAAAGGTGCTTGCTTGTAAATCAGCCAGTTTGATTTCCCAGTTACCCATATAAACCCAGAAGCACAAAGTGGTGCATGGGTCTAGAGTTTGTTTGCAGTGGCAAGAAGCCCTGGGATCATGTCCACATTCCTCTTCTCTTTCTTACCAATAAATAAATCATATTTGCCTAAAAACTCAATTTTCCACTTGAATTTTATGGTGAAGATTTTATTTATTGATTGATTTTGTGTTCATAACAATTTTAACACGTTTTATTAATAAATATTTTGGATTTTTTATTCATGAGCCTGATTTTTGTTTAGCTCAGTTCTCTCGAGTTTGAGTTTTCAGGTATTTATGAAGTATTGAATTTTCCACCGAACTTTATTATTTTATAAATTAATTCAGTTTTCCCTTTTTTTGCTAGTAGTAGTTTTTTAATATTTTATTTTTATTTATTTATCTATTTGACAGAGAAAGAGGGAAAGAGAGAGAGAGAGAGAGAGAGAGAGAGAGAAAGAGAAAATGGGCACACCAGGGCCTCCAGCCACTGCAAATGAACTCCAGATGCATGCGCCCCCTTGTGCATCTGGCTGACGTGGTTCCTGAGGAATTGAACCTGGGTCCTTTGGCTTTACAGGCAAATGCCTTAACCACTAAGCCATCCCTCCAGCCTGCTAGTAGCAGTTTTATTTAGGCTGATTTTATCCATAATATTACTTACATGCAATAACATCTTATAGTTTCTAGTTCATCCATTAAAGATATGAGATTATTTTTGAATTATTGAGATGCAAAGGGAAAAGAATAACTTGGGCTATAATGAAATGGAGGAGTGGTAACAAAAGAACAAGTCAGATAAACTGAAATGGAATGGGCAGAAGAATAGACAGAAGAGCCCTCAGAAAAGAAAAAAATCAGCTGAAGAGGTAGAAGAGAAAGTCCAAACAACCTCATGCTCAAAATAGGGAGTCAAAACAATTGTCTCTATGCATTGAGGTCATGACAACATGAAGCTCTGGGTACTGGGTGACCATCCCTGTGTGGCCTTTGCAAAATATGTGTTGGCTAGAACTCTGTGATTTTAAACAACAGTGACCTTTATACACACACACACACAAACACACACAGACACACAGACACACACACACACACACACACACACACACATACACACACACACACAGAGAGAGAGAGAGAGAGAGAGAGAGAGAGAAAGTCATGTGGAAAATGCAATGTTAGGTGCAATAGATATGCTCTTGCCTGAGGGCCATCCAAGGAGGCAGGGGACTTAGTCTTTATGGAACAACACCTTAGTTCTCTATATAATCCCAGCTTATATGAAATTGAATGATTCTTTTTTTTACTTTTTTTTGTTATTTTATTTATTTGAGAGCGACAGACAGAGAGAGAAAGAGGCAGAGATAGAGATAGAGAGAGAGAATGAGCATGCCAGGGCATCCAGCCACTGCAAACAAACTGTGCGCCCCCTTGTGCATCTGGCTAACGTGGGTCCTGGGCAATTGAGCCTCAAACCAGGCTCCTTAGGCTTCACAGGCAAGCGCTTAACCGCTAAGCCATCTCTCCAGCCCTTGAATGATTCTTGAAATGGTTTTAGTATAACCATCTCAAAGATGCAAAACTAATTGGAGCCACCTAGGTCATCTAGTCAGAGCTGACATCAGAATGAGAAGCCTGGCCTTACTGGGGAGTCAGAGAAAGTCTTGGCTTTCTACAACCACCGGCACCAAGATCTTCTCCAAAGAGTACATGTACATAACTTCATTTCCCTGTGCTGTGTTGTGTAGTGTGTGTGTGTGTGTGTGTGTGTGTGTGTGTGTGTGTGAGAGAGAGAGAGAGAGAGAGAGAGAGACTGGGAAAGAGACTACTGATGAAATTTCCACACCCTTAACTGGAAATATAAGCTTCATGAAGAAAAGGGGTAGGTGTATTTGCCCATCAATCTATATCTGTATGTATTGTAATCACTGGTAAATAAAAGGTGCTCAATTATATTCATTCTGTTTAAAAAATATTTTACCTATTCATTTATTTATTTGCAAGCAGAGAGAGATAGAAGAAAGACAGAGAAAGAATGAGAGAGAGAGAATGGATGCACCAGGGCCTATAGCCACTGCAAACTCCAGACACATGTGCCACTGTGCCTCTGGTTTTATGTGGGTGCTGGGGAATTGAATGCAGGTTTTTAGGCTTTGCAGGAAAGCGTCTTAACCACTGAGAAATCTCTCCAGCCCAACTATATTTATTGAAAAAGAATTAAGTCTACGGCCATAGCACCCTGAACGTGACTGATCTCATCTGAAAATATAAAATAAAAATAAATATATATAAAATATATATATATATATAAAAATAAAACAATGGACAAAACAGAGCTCTTCTGGACTTGTTATGAAATGGAGTTACTGTGAATAAGTTCCTTCTTGAGTCTTTTATGAGAATGTGAAAAGAAAAAGAAGAATGCAGGAAGAAATGGATATGACTCTTATTCATAGCCCTACTTCCTCTACTTACTAGTTATTTCTACTGGTTTCCTGGCAGAGGCTTGTGGTTACATCCAGAGTTGGCTCCTATCACTTTCTTGAACAAAGGGGATGGCTTGTATGGGGCACCATTTCCAAGCTTTTCCAAGGAAAGTTGGAGTAGTGAAAAATTCCAGAGTCTAGTTCTGCCTCACGAGAAAAAGCTGAGAGAATAAGACCTTCAGAAATCTGTACATAACAGCATTTGACAGAAGGAAGGAAAGAAGACATGAAATTAAGAATGTATCATTAATTTTTACATCTTGGAATTTTTCAGATATTCAGAGGGCACTAACCTCTAGAGCACCTTAAATGATGGAATTGCTTCTAAATAATGAATCTCATTATAATAAAGCCATCAATAACCCACTTGGTTTATGGAGCACATTGTACAGGGACTGCTCTTGCTTCTTCCTGACCTGATAGTGCACCTCTCTTTCCTTCATTCTCTATAATGCAGCTGTGTCCACACAGGCATCTTTCTGCTCTTTGTAAAGCCAACCGTATTCCTGTTTGTGCCTCAAAACCCTCCCATGTGCATGCATCTGGAGTTCATTTGCAGTGGCTGCAGGCCCTGGCATGCCCATTCTCTCTCTCTGTGTGTCCCTCTTTCTCTCTGTCAAATAAATAAATAAAATAAAATATTATAAAAGCCCTCCCATGACCATCTTAGACTCATTATTAAATTCCCTGCCTAAGTTTTATGTCCTCATTATTACCACCCTAAAGTTGTCCCTCACATGAATCCTATTTTTATAGTTTTTCTAACAATTATCTCTATCTATGATTATTTTGCCTGGTCATTCATTCGTTTATTTTATTTCTTCCTAGAATATCACGTTTATGACAATATGAATGTGTGTTTTATTCACTATGGTATTCCCAGCCTCTAGAATATTACATGACACTTTAGAAGCATTTACTATATATATTTTTGAGTGTATGGATACATAGGGAATACAAGAGAAGTCTGGGGATATAAATATATATGAAATCCATGTAGATTCCAAGGGCATATGAAGGAATCTGCATCTTATCCTCACACAGTGAATTAGTGTACATTCTGGGTTTCTAACAGCATAATCTACCCATGCTAGTTTAGGCAACAAAGCTCATGTTAAAAAGATGCCAAGTACTTCATAGCTAGTGCTGCCCCTTGGGCTTGTAGGTCTCAAACAGGTATTTTGTGTCAAAGCGGCGTATGGTATTTTACAATAAGCGATCAATCTAATCTATGAACAGTTGAATGATTAGATAGTAATGTGAAACTAGTGGGTATGTTAGACCAAGGTGGAGGTTTTTTTTTTTTTTTTTTTTAAAAAAAACAACTTTTAGTTATATAAAGATTGATTGCTGATTTAGTAGAGAGCTATTCTGTCTAATATATGGCAATTGGCTGGCTTAATTAGGTTTATTTGGACATTCTTATTCTTGTGCAAGTAAGGTAATGCATATAATTAATTATGAGGTCATTCATTATTTCATATGTCTCTGTTTTTTTATCTTAATACTTAACTTATTAAGACTTTGTGATAGTGATAAAACAGGTCCTCTAAAATATGGTAGATCCTGCAACTTTGGGAGTGGGAGGAGGCCTTCATTGCTCAAATCTCAGGGTTGTGCTCCTTATGGAAACACCGGAAAAGCTCAGAAGACAGGTCCTGAATACATGCCTTTGGATCCTTACCCAACCAGTATGGGGATATCTCTAATGAAAGCTCCCTTTCCCCTTGCTTTGGCTTAAATGGCAAGCTTCTGCCACATTTTCTCTGCTAGAGCCATACACTCCACTGTTAGGCTTGGCAGGAGCATCACTGTACGAGGCCCTTTCCCATACTACTCACCCTCAAACCACATCTCCCATGGACAAAACCATGTCACACACCAATCCTCTCAGCTACAAGAGTATCTTGGAATGCCAATTTGATACTTCAGCCAATTCCACCTAATGTGAAAACTTTATTCAGATATAGGGAAAACTTTTACTGATCTTTGGTAATCATTCCGAGGAAAGTCCCATGTTTCAGTTTTTTAGCATTTTGTTTTGGTTTGTGGTGTGTGTGATGTATGTGTGTTAGTGCAGGCACGCCCGTGCCATAACATGTATGTGGAGGTCAGAGGACCACTTCTGGTGTTGGTCCTCACCTTCTACCTTGTTTGAGACAGGGTCTTTCATTGTTCACTACTGCCTTCACCAGGCTAGCTGGTCTGTGAGGCTCAGAGATTCTCCTTGTCTCCACCTCCCTTATCACCGTATGTGCTTGGGATTACAGGAACTCGTGCTATAGTTTCTGGCTTTATGTGAACTTTTGTGATCCCAACTCAAGTCCTCATGCTTGCATCGCAAGTGCTATACCCATGAAGCATTGCCCTTGGCCTTTTTATTTTTATATTTTAGCATTTAAAGTAAGAACATGTTAGAGTTTATGTTTCTTAAACATCATTCTAATGTTTTATGGCTTCCAATTGTTTTATGGGTTTGAAAGTAGTAAGAGTGGAAGCTACAGACCACTGAGGAGGCATGGTTGAAGTACAGAGGACAGATGTGAGAGAGAAAATATCTGGAACTAGTTTGAGGCAGCAGGAATAGAGAAATGCTGGTAAAGCATAGGAAATGGCAGCAGGGCAAGGAATGGATCTGAGGAGGCAGGGCTGAGCCAAGGTTCAGGTCACTATGGTATATGCTTGCGTGTAGAAGTTGTTGAGGTAGCATCACTCTACGTACCCCACATACTTTCAACTTGCAATTCCTCTGCCACAGTTTCCTCAGGGCAGAGATCATGGTTGTGTGTCACTAAAGTTGGCTACAATGTTTATGTATTGCTGTTAAAAGTTAGATTAGGTGATGAAGAGATGGCTTTGCACTTAAGACACTTGCTTGCAGAGCCTAAGGACCCAGGTTTGATTCCCCAGTACTCACATAAAACCAGATACACAAGGTGGCACATGCATCTAGAATTGTTTTGCAGTGGCTAGATGCCTTGGCATACCCATACCCTCTCTCTTTCTCTTTCTTTCTTTTTGATTTTTTGAGGTAGGGTCTCACTTTAGCTCAGACTAACCTGGAATTTACTATGTAGTCTCAGACTAGCCTCGAACTCACAGCGATCCTCCTAACTTAGCCTTCTAAGTGCTGGGATTAAAGGCGTGTGCCATCACGACTGGCTCCATTCTCTTTCTATCTGCTTTTTCCCTGTCATAAGTTAATTAAAATATATTTTTTAAATAAAAAAGTTAGTTTAGTCACTTGGTCTTCTATTCCCAATGCCTAGGAAGAAGAAAGAAAATCATAAGCTATAAAGGTAGCCATTGACTGTCACCTAAGATATGAAATGCTGGAGTGAGCATTCTACTCTTCTTTGTTCCAGTGTGATTTTGATAACCTTCCTCATGAATGACAACTACATTTTAATTAGAGTATCAAAACAAGGCAGACTAACAATATATTCCCTCTCCCCTTTTTTCCACCCAATGTTCCTTTATTTGCTGAGTAAGAGTGCAGCAGGCATCCAGGTGAATGTGTCAGGTTCTGTATTTTGATTGTCACTTATCATCTTAAGAAGCCAAGTGCCTGGAGTCCACAAAAATCTGATGTGAATGTTGCAAACCAAATTACCAGGAAGTGCTTTTCAAATGAGATTGTTGATGATTGTAAAACAAATATCGACTCTTATTACTAATCTGAAGATAAATATGTATAACCTGATCCAGCTACAGCTCAGGAAAATATAGATTTTTTTTGAGAAGGTTTGAAATGTTGTAAACTCTCCATAAGACCCTCTTCTTCGGCCCTGCCTGAGGAGGTGGCTGCCATCTTCCACTGGGCATCATGGCTGCCCTCAGACTTCTGGCGAAGCCCAAGATTGTCAAAAAGAGGACCAAGAAGTTCATCTGGCACCAGTCAGACGGATGTGTTAAAACTCAGCATGACTGGAGGAAGCCCAGAGGTATTGACAACACAGTGTGGAGAAGATTCAAAGGCCAAATTCTGATGCCTAACATCAGCTATGGGAGCAAGAAGAAAAAGCACACGCTGCCCACCAGCTTTCTGAAGTTCCTGGTCCACAACGTCACGGAGCTGGAAGAGCTCCTGATGTGCAGCAAACCTTCCTGGGCTGCGATCGCTCACAATGTTTCTTCAAAGAACTGCAAAGCCACTGTGGAAAGAGCGGCCCAGCTGGCTATTAGAGTCACCAATCACAATGCCAGGCTGTTCAGTGAAGAAAATGAATGAATAGACAACTCATATACATCTTATATTTGTGCTTAAATAAAACCAGGAAATGTGCTATCCTTCCTAGTAAAAAACAAAACAAAACAAAACAAAAAAAAATAACCCAAAAAAAAAACAACTCTCCCTAAGTCAGAGGAAGTTATTTTTAGGAGACCAGGTTACAAATGATAGAGTGAAACAGAGAAAACTTGAGCTAAACATCCAAGAAAACTTTCTTCACTCACTATCATTTTCGTGGATAGCTGAAGTCTGTTGAATCTCTGCCTTGCTGGGCCACCACTCTCCATGTGCAGGATAGCCCTTGCCTAGGCTAGCCAGTTTCTGGCCCACCTAAAACAAGGTCTTTTTATCCAGAAATCATCTGTGTGCAGAAATGCTCATTAGATGGATGTGAATTTTAGAAGAAACTTAGAAGCATTGCACAGGATAGTCAGGAATGTCTGGCTCCCAGCGCCCTTCCATTGCTAAGGTGACAGGGTGAAGCAGCGTGAGGCTGGTGAGCACCCACAGGACACAATCCTTCACCACGACAACAGCCTATGCCAAGGAGGCTACATGCCATTGTAAGCATAAGTAATTGATATATGGTATAACAATTTTATTCTCAATGTGGGTGGATGACTGTTGCAATGTCTTTATGAGCCATGTAATGGGTGGATATTCCTGATGATATACTAGGAAAAATATTGAGTGAGGATCATAGTTTGCTATCTCACAAAATAATTTGACACATTAGAAATGGACTACATTTTAAACAGAAAGTTGATATTCCCTTCCTTGATATTTCCTACCTAATGCTAGAGAGGGTGATAGTTGTGTGATTTAATTTTTGTGCTTAGGTTCAAAGGAAAACCTAAAACTTTGCAAATATTTTTTTGAAAAGTTTATGTGAATTAATCCATTTTTCTTTTCCTTTGCTTTTTTAATCCCCTCAGAGAGACATATAGGGAGGATATGTCAAGGGAAATCCACATTAGTTTCCTTTAATTCCAGACGTCTGGGAAGATCAGAAGCTCCTTTCAATGGTCACCTCATCACCTGCACACAAACATACAGCCTTGCTGGCCACAAGAGGGGAAATGGCATCTGGGGTCAGAGGACCCGTTGTTTAGAGGCCAGCTCTCAGCAGACCACAACCATAGATCAGATTCAAACACAATTAAAATCACTGTGGGTTTATTGACACTGAGTTGTTGACTATAAATTTGACATGGAAATTAAAAGGTTCTAGAATAGCCAAAACAGCTTTGAAGAAGAACCAAGTTGGAGAACCAATACTATCTGATTTCAAGATTTAATACAAAGCTACAGTAATTAAAGCAATATGCTATTGATGTAAAGCAGGGAGAGGCAAAGCTTTTATGTAAAGAATCAGATAGTAAATATTTTAGTCTGTGTGGGCCATACTGTCTCTGTCACAGCCATTTAGCTCTGCTATGAAAACAACAGCCATACCCAATACATAGGGATGAGAGTGGCTGTTTCCATTTCAATAAGACTTTGTTGAAACACATGGAAATTTGAATTTATATAATTTTTACATGTAATCCAAAAGTATTCTAGTGATTTAAAATTTTAAAATGTAAAACCATTCTTAGCTCATAGACTGTACATGAATAGGTAGGGGCCAGACTTCAATCTGAGATTGTCTATTATGGAACTTTGCCTTTGAAACAGACAAAATGACCAAGGAAACAGAAGTCAAGAAATTCACCTATGTAATACATGTCAGCGCTTAGGTTGTTTTTTTATTTGTATGTGTGTGTGGTGTGCATGTGTGTCTGCATATAGCTGCATGTGCACACAGGTGTATGGGTATGTGCATGTGGAAGCCAGAAATAGACATTGGGTGTCCTTTTCTATTGCTCTCCACCTTATTCTCAGGATCTCTCACTGAATCTGGAGCTCACTAAGTCAGCTAGACTAGCTGGCCAGTGAGCCCCAGTGAGCTCCAGGGATTCCCTGTCCTCGCCAGGATTACAAACACACTGTCTTTCTTGGCATTTTATTGGCTGCTGGTGATCTGAATTCAAGCCCTCATGCTTTCACAGCAAGCATTTTATACCCTGAGCTATCTCTTCAGCCCCAACCACCTAATTTTTGACAAAGATGCACAAGCATTTTGTAGGAAAGGGTAGCCAAATAGGGCTTAATAGCTGCATGCAGGAAAATGAAAGAACTTACATGTTACACAATATTAGCACCAAACAGATATTCTAAAACCTAGAACTAGGGGCTGACAAGATGGCTCAGCAGTTAAAGGTTCTTCCTTGCAAACTCTTCCAGCCCGGGTTCATTTCCAAGCCACTCACTTAAGCCAGATGCAACAAGTGGTGAAATTGTCTGGTATTAGCCACCCCCCCCACACCACCACACATGCACTTACATGCAAATAAATAAATACAAATTTAGAAAACTAAACCAGTAAATCCTCCAGAAGAAAATGTAGAAGACAATCTTTGTAACCTTATTTTGAAATAGATTTCTTAGGTGGAATATCAAATGCATTTGGTATTATTAGAAAGAATACCAAAAGCTTAATATATAAGAAGTAAAATTATAAATTGAGCATTGTGAAAATACAACCAAACCATTGATCCATATATGTGTGCACTTCTCCGGTATAAGTCTATGTAAAGAGAATTCAACACACATAAGCATATATGGACCAAATAAAAAGCTAATATCCAGCAAATAAAGTTTCTAAATCTATAAACTAGAGAATTAGTTTTGTTTGAGATTAGAGAATCAGAAGAGAGGATTAGTAGAATATATATTGTACTTTGTTCTTATATAAGCAACTACTACAAAGTACATCATTCAATTTGTCCATAACTCTGTGGCTCATCTAAGGAGCTTGTTGATCACAGCAATAGCTTCTTACCCCAAAGCTTTACATTAGTGTTGCAATCTCTGAGGGTGCTGGGATCAAGCTGTGAGTTTGTGGCTTGGCTAGGTCCTGAGCCCCATGTGTCTTAGAAGCTATGAGTGTCCCCTCAATCCCATGTGCCAAGAGGAAAATAGCTTTATGTCCCAGAATTTAAAATTAGAAGGACAATTACAACATGATTACCAAGTGTGGTGGTTTGATTCAGGTGTCCCCCATAAAATTAGGTGTTCTGAATGCTAGGTTCCCAGCTGATGGAGATTTGGGAATTAAAGCCTCCTAGAGGCAGTGTGTTGTTAGGCATGGGCTTATGGGTATTGTAGCCAGTTTCCCCTTGCCAGTGTTTGTCACACTCTCCTGTTGCTATTGCCCATGTTATGTTGGCCAGGAAGTGATGTCCACCCTCTCTGCTCATGCCATCATTTCTCCTTGCCATCATGGAGCTCCCCTCGAGTCTGTAAACCAAAATAAACCCTCTTTTCCCAAAAGCTGATCTTGTTTGTGTTATTTCTACCAGCAATGTGAACCTGACTGCAACACCAAGTTATCAAAACTGACAAAAAAAGAAATTTTAAAAACTGCATTATAGTAGATCAAGTACAGAAATTAAATGTTATTAAAAAATTCTTATATAAAGATCCAGATTTAAATAGCTTTGAATGTTTAAAGAAGACAGAAAAATCAATCCTCCATTAATTGTTTGAGAAAGAAAACAAATAGTAGGATATTTTACAACTTATTTTATGAGGCCAGCATAAGTTTGTAACAAAATTACAGGCAAAACTCTCAAACATATTATTTGCAAATCTAAGTGAACATCTTGTAAAAACGAAAATATATAACAATATTTCCTATTTATCACAATTAAGAAACCACAGTAAATCATTATATTAAAAGAATATATGAGAAAAATCATATGAATACTTTAATAATTTGAAAAAATACAGAAATTTTTCATGATAAGAAGTCATTCTGGGCCGGGCGTGGTGGCGCATGCCTTGAATCCCACCACTCAGGAGGCAGAGGTAGGAGGATCGCCGTGAGTTCAAGGCCAGCCTGAGACTACAGAGTGAATTCCAGGTCAGCCTGGGCTAGAGTGAGACTCTACCTCGGAAAACCAAAAAAAAAAATAAATAAATAAAATAAAATAAATAAATAAATAAAAAAAGAAGTCATTCTGTTATCTATTAAAAACATCTACAAAACATTTTCAATTATCTTTACTTGATGATGAAACATTGCAAGATTTTACCTGAGATTGAGGAAATTGGAGGACTGATCTCTTTAATTTTATTCGATATTATATTAAACCAGCTCACCCCCACAATGAGGGAAGAAAGAAATGAAAGCCATAATAATTAAAAGGAAGAAGTAGAACCACCATTATTCATAAATAACATTATTTTGAATATAGACAATCAGAAGAACAGAAGATAACTTATTAAAATTAGTAAGTGAATATAGTAAAACTCAATTGAGTTTTGCATGCAATGTAATAAACCTTCACAGTTCATAAAGTTCTGAGTGATTGATGTATGTATGGTTACTGTAAAAAATATTGGGGTCAGATGCCAAAGATCTGTGTGGTCAAGGGATTCTTGTGTGCATTAATAAAAGACCCTAGGCTGTCAAATCTCAGGAATATGGCAACAAAATTTTAGAAATTAAAATGTGGAGAATGACATCATTTAACATAGGATCAAATTATTAACTACTTAAAATTAAAGTCAGTAGGGCTGGAGAGACAGCTCAACCATTAAGACACTTGGCTGAAAAGCCTAAGGACCCAAGTTTGATTCCCTAGTACCCATGTAAAAGCCAGAGCACAAGATGGCTCATGCATCTGGAGTTCATTTGCAGTAGCTAGAGTCCCTGGGGTGCCCATTATCTTTCTTTCTATCTGCCTCTTAATCTCTCAAATAAATACATTTTTTAAAGAAAGAAAAAATAAAGCCAGTGCAGCATTGCAAGAGTTCTATGAAGAATATTCTAAAGTATTATATGATAAAGAACAAAATTTATTATGTTTTTATATTGGCAGATTCAATGTTATAAATATATTGATCCTTTCAAAAATTAACTTATGAATCCAGTGCTAATCCAATAGAGATCCTGATAGATTTTTAAAAAAGAAATAGACAACATGATTCTAAGATTTGTGTGGAAATGCAAATGCAAAGAATAGTCAAGGAGATCAGGAGGAAGATGGGATATTTATACTATTAGATATTAAAAGTCACCACACTTATGATTATACTTTTTATGAAAGAAAAACATCTCTGCAATGTAATGGGAAAATAATTGTATTTTAAATAGTAAGTGCTTAGTTAGTTGGGCATTAATAAAGTAAAATAATCTTGATCTTTACCACATGCACTATATAAAAATTAATTCCAGGTGAACTTGAATATAAAAAGTAAAGCTTTTCCAAGATAATATAAGGGAAGTCCTTCATGTCCTTGTAGTGGCTAGGCAAAAAGTTAATGAAACTATCTTGTTCTCAACTTCTCAGCCAAAAACAAGCTCAAAAGTGTAACACAGGACTGGAGAGATGGTTAAGGCATTTGCATATGAAGCCTAAGGACATAGGTTCAATTCCCCAGAACCCATGTAAGCCAGATGCACAAGGTGGTGCATGCATCTAGAGTTCGTTTGCAATGGCTAGAAGCCCTAGCATGCCCATTCTCTCTATCCCTCTCTCTCTCTAATAAATAAAACAAAACAAAAAAGTATAATATAAATTAGAAAGTGTCCCATCTGTAGACCACTTCCCTGCTTAGGTCTTGCATCTTGATTTAAAATAGAATCCTCTCCTCCATATGTCTTCTCTATAGAATATCTAGCATGTTTGAAGGACTTCACAAAGTCAATAAAGGGAAAAAATGAGAAGGAAAGTGAAAACTCTGGACTACATTTGGTCTGCTATACAGGAAGTATAAAGCTAAAGTCATACAGCCAATTGTGAATAATATACGGGACATAATGGTTTTTCTAATCCATCTCCAAGGAGCTAACGAGAGCAATAGAAGCCATCAGAAGCCAAGGAATTTCCCTTTGGTTTCTTTCTACTAGGGCTCAAATAGTTTCTTTTCCTCTTCTTCCTCTGCCTCTCTCTCCTCCCCCTTCTCTCATGTTTTACATTCTATGCCAGGATGGAAGGGCAATTACAAGCAACGGAATCACTGCATGGACGTGACCTAGAGCATGATTAGGAACATTGGCTCTAAGTCAGACTCCTTTCAGAAGACCGCCGTAAATACTTACAAACTGTCTAAACTTGAGCCAGCTATGAACTCTTTGAGTCTACCTCCTCAATTCAGTAATAAAGTAAGATGCTCATAACTGCTATGAGGACTAATTTCAGGGACTGTTGTGATGTCTTTGTTCAAAGCTGGTAGCTACTTTTCACTCATCTTAGTAGATCGTTACTCTTATCTGCAGGACATTATCAGTCTCTGAAACAGCAATAACCCAAATTTCATGTCAAATGAGTCCCTATCTGTTTTCTATAGGTGCTCAATCTATAAATTCCATTGACTTAGTTACTTCATAATACACTTTTTCCTTCCTCACATTTAGCCATAGCTTTTTTTTAAAAAAATATTTTATTTATTTATTTATGACAGAGAAAAAAACAGATAGAGAAAAAGAGAGAATGTACACGCTAGGGCCTCTAGCCACTGCATACGAACTCCAGACACATGTGCCCCCTTGTGCATCTGGCTTGCATGGGTCCTGGGGAATTGAACCCAGGTCCTTGGGCTTCACAGGCAAATGCTGTGACCTCTAAGCCATTTTCCCCATCCCCTAGCCATAGCTTTTGAGTTCTGTTGTCGCTTTTCTGTGCCCAGCCTCATGGAGCACAAAAGAGGGTTTGTGTGATTTGTGGATTTTTGTTTCTTCACTAACAAGGCATCTTAGATTAAAGTTAATGTAAAATGAGATCTTTATTGTGACGAAATGATGAATCCCATGACATTTTCACAAAACCCTCTCACTGTTGCAGAATGAAAGTTTTACTGTTAAAAAACAGGTGGTACAAATTATGTGAAAGGCCAGTTACTCCCAAGCAGAGCCTTACCTTTTTGTCCTCAGAACTTTGTACCAGTCGCTGCTTCCTTTATTTGTGGATACTGGTTTTTGGAATCTTTTCTTCTTAGCTATTCTATGGATACCAGCTCATGCCTGTCCCTTGAATGTCCTATTATTGAGGAATGGGATCATTTTATTTACAAATGTGAAAACCTGCAGGCAGGCATATCTCTTCAACAATGCAGTGAACCTTCCAAACCCTTGTCTTAGTCTCTTGGAACCAAACAAATTACATGCCACTGCGTGTTGTATATCACAGCTAGAATGTTTATAACATTGGGCTGAGTGGACTTTGGGAATGGGCTTCTCTGGACTGTGCCTTTGACTGACAAGCTGCCATTTTCTTGAGGTATAAGTATTTGGGTCCTTCACCTATCCATGCAAAGGAAAAGGAAAAAAAAAAAAAAAAAGAAACCTTAACCTCACAGATCTTTGGCATTTGACCCCAATATTTTTATATAGTAACCATACATACATTTATCACACTGTGCTTTATGAACAGTGAAGGTTTATTACACTGCACTCAAACCTCATTTAACCTTTTCTCTTGAAGCAGTACTTTAAAACAGAGTGTGAAGGTTTGAACAATCAAGGCTGGTTGGTATACCCTTTTTGTGCTTCCTTTCTAGAAAATTCTTTGCCATAAATGCTTGTGGTCAATGAGTGGTTCTATAAACTTGAAGTAACTTACCCTTTTAATCTCTTTGGGGCTCAACATTTTTCAGAGCATTTGGGTTGGCAGGACTTTAGAATGGCAGAACTTCAAAATCCATTATTCCCATGGGGAAGTGATGAGATCTGTCCCTCATGTATACTATCACTTCCATCTCCAAACAGTTTGGCTTTCCTTTTCTCCTTTTCCCAATCTATACACCAGTTATCACATAGGGTCACATCATACCTGGTGACTATTATTTCTTCCTTTGCTATTCTGGCTCATGTTAACTCTATTCTTTAAAAGTTTGGTACTCAAACCACAATACTCAAAGTTTTATCACCATGAACTATTTTGGCTTATGTTTTGAATTTTATTTGTGTAAAAATTGCTTTCAACTTGCTCATTGGTTTCTTGAAGACTGGAACTATAAGCTATACTCTTATTTTTTTAATTTATTTATTTGGAGAGAGAAAGAGAGAGAGAGAGAGAACTAGTATGCCAAAGCCCCTTGCTATTGCAAATGAACTGTAGATGCAGATGCATGCACCACTATGTGCATCTAGCTTTACATGGGTACTGAGAAATTGAACCTAGGCTTTCAGGCTTTGCAAGCAAGCACTTTTAACCACTGAGCCATCTTTCCATCCCTATACTATGGAACTCCATCCAGATAAACTGCCACATCTAACACATGTAGGAAGAATATATACATTGAAGGAATACATTCTGACATAGAACCTTTAAAAAATAAGCATTTCTATACAAACAAAACTATTTTATCAACATATGAGCAATAATTCTGAATGGAGCAGAATTTCCTGACTTAAAGTTTCAGAAGTTTCATATGATTCATTTGAGCTGACTTGGGTTTGGTGTCTGAGAACAGCTGCCACATTGCTTCATAGACCTATAAGACTCTGAGCCATTGTTTTCTTCCTTCTCTGTCAGTTCCAGTTGAGGTATAGGGACTCTCTTAATTACTGAGTTGACAAGAGAGCTTTTTAAGTTCAAAAAGATGGTGCCTGCACAGAAAAAATATGTGAAAGCACATATGCCATTTCTATGCTCTTCCTACCATCAATATCTCAAATCCAGGTGTGAGAGTGTTGTGAGTATTACTTTGGATCTGCCATTTATGTATTCCCTGAAACCAGTGACAACCAGCAGAGATAGCTTATCTCACTTGTTGAAGAAATGGACGATGCTAACTCTTATTTCAAGTGGCTTTGAAGACATTCAGTAATGACTAGGTCAATTACTTTGGTTCATCTTTTTCATATTACTCAAGAAAGCCATTGTTCTCCTTTCTGTCCTCATTTCTAATATTAGCTTTCAAAGCATTTTTACCATTTATGACTATGTATGGGCTTGAGGTAACTATATACTTTGCTTTTGTGATGGCTTGTTAACACCAGTCCCCAGGTGACAAAGCAGAGATGTCAAACACTTAAGCACCTATTAGGTAATTCTGGAAACACTGGGAAGCATAGTTGAATGTCAATATCCCATTTATGTGGCTTGGGGTTGAATATTCATCAGACATTACTAATAAATCCTTCTGATTACTCTCTGATGCAGGTAGTTTAAGAATTTCCACTTAGTAGATGAGAAAACTGAGGCACACAAAATGGGTGCACCTACTTTTGCCTAGGGTTACAGAGTCAGCAGATTTCAGTGCTGGGATTTAACTTGAGGTATTCTAGTCTGAGAATCTCTGCCTTTAACCACTGTGCCTCATTCCTATGTTTGATGTATTTATTTTTGACTAACTGATCCTGGTGGAGTGTCTTATTCACAAAGTACTAGGCAGAATAACTTTGGGAATATGGAGAAGAGGACCAGTTATGATCTACAAAGCATATCAACACTCAAGGAGACTGAAGGACATATCCAAATGAGCATTACATAGACAGGGCATTCTTTTTGACCTCAAGGATGTCTGATTCTTCACTGGGGAAAGGGAAAGAGCTCAGCTGTTAGCAGGATTGATGACTCATTTTACAAGGAGAGCAAAGAAGTTGTTGAGGTGCACATCCATTAGGAGAGCTTTCAGATTAGTTGTGTGGGAGTGGAAAACAGAAAGACTGGCCACTGCTGTTTGTTAAGCAACAGTAAGTACAAGGAAGAGAGTGAGAAATCACAGAATATTGTAGGCGCTCGGCTTTAAATATTATTCTACAACATTAGCAATTTATACTTCATGGATAAAATACAACATAAAAGTAATACGAAGTTGTAAATTTCATGTTGAATTAATGTACAGATATTCCTGTAGCTTTTTATAAGAAAGGGTAACAAGAGAACTAGGAAGGGGAAGAAATCAAAGACTTGGGTATGTTCCAGTAATTCGAACATACATCAGTTACTAGGGCCCTGGGCTTCTCATTTTCTGTCTACAGATTCTCAGTGTGGGTGTCCATGTTTGGCTAAATAATAAACCCATTTTACAAAAATCCATAGGCAGCATGAACTTGGCCAATGTACCAGCCCCTTAGGAATACTAAATATACCCCATTTCATTTATAGGAAAGAAGCAAATTAAGACAGAGCACTTTTGTGTAAACCATAAACTGCTTTTAACAAGGCTGGAGGCTTGGGAATCCATGGTCAGGCTGCTTGCTTTGCCTGGCACCTTGTTAAACATTGTTGAAATTTTGCATGCTGTAGAACAGCGTACTTTCTCTTTGTTTCTGGAGACGGTTCTAACTCATCTGGTACATGTGGGCAGATGGGCTGGAATCTCAGCTACCAAGGCTGGAAGAGAGCAGGGAGCTCAGCAAGCCTAACCCTTGACCTTCAAACAGTGTCTGGCTCTCCTGGGCCTGAGGGAAGGGTAGCTCTCCTAAGCACGAGGCTGCTTCCAACACAGCCTCATCTAATGACACATACTACCAACATACTCTTCTTACATTGAAATTACAACTTCCTCCCACTGTTGAGTGTTTCTCCTTTCATTCTACCTGAATAAGGATGGGCAAGAGCTGGTTATCATTCCCTGTAGAATAACTCTTCAGATGGTAGAAAGTCATTATTATTGTCCCTTATACCCCTCTACTTCCTAGACAAATTCCCACTCTTCTTTCTCTCTTTGTTTTTAATTTTTAATATTATTTATTTTCAAGAGAGACAGAGAAAGAAAGAGAGAAAGAGCATAGGTATACCAGGGCATTTTGCTACTTTGTACATCTAGCTTTACATAGGCACTAGGAAATCAAACCAGAATTGGCAGGCTTTGCAAGCAATTGCCTTTAATTGTTGGGCCATCACCCTATCCCTTCTCACTAATTTTAGGTCCTTCTCCAATTTCTTGTTTCTTGAGCTACTTTGGAATCTAACTGCACCTTATTTTTGGCAGACTTTTGATGGTGGATAATTTTTGTTTCTTTCTTAGTATGAATATATTCTGGTAGGCTTAGTCTTTATTTATTCTAGGATATTATCCATCTACTTGAACTAACTGCATAACTTCCACCAGCATTTATGCATTCTGGATATATAGAAACTTTACTAGTAAAGTCTCTCCCTGTTTGTCTCTGTATATGACGTCTGTGTGTGTGTGTTTGTGTATGTGTACATATGTCTATTCATTTGCTAATGAGTGGTTTTCTATGTATTTACATTCTTTTAACATTATATCATGATGTAAGTATATCTCTGTCTTAAAAATGTTTCAAGATATATTTATTTCTAAATTAGGGATGGAGTGTTGTTCTGTATGTATGATTAACTTGTAATAGCATCCCATAATACAATGGTAAGAAAGGCTCTGAGAATGTCTGTTCTTATTGAGGAAAGAGTAAGGCTTAAAAAGTTTTGTAGCATTTGCTATGAGTCAGAAGTAGGGCAGTGCAATGGTCAAGTTGTAGGGTGCCTAAAAAGGAGGTCAAAATAATAAAATAATAAATAATTGTGCTTTTATTTTCTCTTTTACCACTAGGAAAACATCCCCTTTATTGGTCCAGCTATGAGGAACACCATTAACTCATCTCTTTTTACTCTGATGCAATGTATTTCAGGATATTTTAGTACCATTCTCATCCTCAAGCTTTAAGTTCCATTGACTGGCAGCAGTCCTAGAAAATATAGCCATCTTTATTTGTCCAATCACATCATACAAATTTATCCGTTCATTCTTAAATTACTCTAACAGCTCGATAGGTGACCTGCCAACATCTTTACTACCATTCTGACACCACCCTAGGTTTGTGTTTTGTTTAGTGAAGTACATTGCTTAAGCATCAGTAGCTAGTGCTGCTTAATAACATCCATTACATGCTTCTTTCTTCCTGTAGTCTGGGCTTTTCTCAACATAGTTGCCATCCAACTTGTTTATAGTCACTTCCCAGAAATCCGTTCATTTTCAAAAAATATTTAAACATATATTTTTTCATATTCGACACATTTTCCCACTCACCTGTAAACTCTTTCTCACTTTTCATTCATCTAAATCCTATCCATTGCAGGAGAGCCATCATCCATGAATCTTCCTAGGTTAACATTGTCAGCATTTATTGGTGTCTGTTTGATCTAGCTGCCTGCTATAACAACATTCTGCCACTTAGGCCAAGTGTATAGTTTGTGTGCCTCACTAATTGTCCTCTGTGAACCATCTGGGTTTTTCTCTGTATTAGAGAGACACCTTTCCCTTTTGCCTGTATATTTTATTCTTTTTTCTCCTGTATTAATTGACCCACAGCAGTGGTGTATTCAGAAACAGTACTCCAAAAGTACCTATTACATGACCCTCCAAATAACCAGCCTGATGGCTTCTCACAATGATTTGATTTTTTAAAATAATTTGATTTGTCTTTATGGCTTTGGATAGATAAATATTTCAGAACATATAGTTACTAGTGACATTAGTAAAGAAAAATGTATTTGGAGATCACACATACTTAATAAATGATTCTCTTTGGGGGAAGAATAAAAGTGATTTCATTTTGACAGAGCTCAAAGTATTATTAATTACACCAATGATAATATGGTATTGAGGAATGGCATGGAAAGGCATTGAAATGTAATTTCTCACATGGCTTGCATTAAAGGGTGATGAGATGTTCATCACAAGATTTCTCTACTTAGGTACAGGGAACCTACTAAAAACTACAGGCAAAATGCAAAAGCAGAAGAGAATTCTTGATCAGTATATAATATTCATTAGTGCCATAAAAATCATGAAGGAACCTGTTGACTCTGGTGTGTCCCTCATGTTTTGATAGGGCTGTAGCCAAGGAAAGTACTGAAACACAAGCAAGACACCAGGCCATCAGCACAGCCTTCTTTCCATTGCCCACGTGGATGGGACAAGGAAGGTGTCTGAAAGTCACCTGAGAGGCAAAGCCATCCTTTGCCATAGTGTGGCATCTGTGAACCACAGCAGAATGGCTTAATTGATTTATACTTTATTCTTTTCAAAAGACAGCTGAATGCCAAAGGTCTTTCTTTTGTGTAGTACTAAAAAACTGGTTGTCAAACAACCTCCACTCATTTAATAATTTATCCCATTTTGTAAAAGAAAGGCAGCTGACATGCAGTAAATCTACTCCATATTTAAATTACTGCATGGAACAATAATAAGAAGAATGAAAAATCTAGTCCATTATTTAAAATTAAACATATATGAAACTGTTTTTTTCCAAATGATCACCAAAGGCTATAGTTTAAAGGCAGCACTGAACCCTGAGTGGAATAAAAATGCCCAACAGTAGTTTGCAAATGGCAGTGGAATTATTTATTCTATTTTTCCTATACATAAGGAATTGAGCTAAATGAACAATGTTTAAGCATGTCAGAATTTCATCAATTTTGCATGAGCATTTCTCAAATATCCTGGTGGGGGTAATTGCTTGCAAATACATTTAAACTAATGATATGTTATATCCTTACTTGATATAAAACTATTAAAAGATACATTATTGCATTTGACAACGCCATGCAGCTGGGTCAGATCTTAATGACAGATTTCTACATTTGTGAATTAAGATACACTCTGCTGGAAGCAAATATTTTGTAAAAATAAAAGCTATAGACTATGTAAGTTTGATCATTTGTCTAAAATTTCCATTTCTTTTTCTTGGGTACTACAAGAGTTAGGAGAGAAGGGCTTTGTTTCTTTCCCAAAACAGGAAAAGAATCCAGAGCTATAAATGAATCCTCCTTTCACCCTCTCTCCCCAGTAGGAGAGAGAACTTATAAAATCCACCGTATGGTTTTAAAGATCCACTTAGAGAGTGGTTTTGCAACCCTTACAGGCTGAGGTGTCCGACATGCCTCAAACCAATTAGAGAAAGTGGCCCTTTCCCTCTATGAGAAAAGAAATGTTTATTTTTCAGACAAATTAAACTACACTGAAAGGAAATATTAGATGGAAAAATAATTCAAGGGGAAGATGAAATAAAAATCCACTTGCAGAAATAGTTTTGTAAAAGGAAAATGTAACAATTTGCTGCCAGGATTCTTTTGGTCCTTCATTTTCAGGGAAATATTGTCTTTTTTATTTTTCAGTGCATTCTTGGTTTTGCCTGAGGTCAGTAGAGAGAGGCTCCAGTTTGTATCGGCTTGGGTTAATTTGTCTGATCCCGTGATCAAAACCCCAGTGTGATTTCTCTTATTGACAAAGGGCTAAAATGCATATTAATTTGTCTCTAGTGTCAGGATTCTTGAGACTCCAAGACAGATTGTAAAGCAGGCATAAATGTTTATACGCGATTATGGAACTGGGGAGCCAGCGTGGCATCCCACTGGAAGTCAGATGATGTTATGATTACAAGGAAGTATTGATATATTTCCCTAATTGTTTCTTAGGACTTTGGATTCTATTTATGATGTCATTACAAAGCTATGCATTATCTGCATAATCGCCAAGGAAAAGACTCTCTCATGAAGGGAAATGTATCCCACTGAGATAATGCCGCAAGCTACCGCTATACATCCAACGGCATATGTATGGTGTTGAAATAATAAGACAGCATGGAATAATGATGAATTCCTCTTCCCATCATGACAGAAAGCTTTCCCCAAATTATCACTATTACTGGCTTAATTGATCTATGCACAGTGAAAGGATTGCAGTAAATGGATGGCTTTGGGATTCAATGCCTGCCCCACAGTACAATTCCTGACAGTATCTGCAGTTTCTGCCCAAGAAAAGGCCAGCTCCCCTGCAGAAGTGTGATCCCTCCATGTAGAATGCACAGTGCATCTCTGCGCATGTTGCTGTTGTATGTGTACCTGTGTGTGAGCATCTGTGAGAGTCTTTATAAAAACACACACACACACACACCATTCAGTTGGTGGCTTGGGGTTAAAAAAGAGAGGTAAGATAAACTTGTCTCTGGTGTAAAAGGAAGATAGTTTTTCTCATGAAAAGACTCTACACAGAGTGGAAGAATTGCACATTATTGTCGCCTGGTGTTATATATATGGAGCTCTTGCCTTGACTTGGCAGCCTAGCAGGACTAGATCTTTTATATGGGAAAGAACAGCACAATGTGCCTTTACTACAGGGTTTTTCAGTTATGTGGTAATTCTGATACATATTCTCTCTCTTTCCTTAAAAGGCACGTATGCTTGGATTTTCAACATCATTGAGGATTATTACAACTTCACTTCATAATGTGCTGTAAATTTTATTATAAAGCACCACTTTCTTGGCTTCCATGAACAGTCTGAGGCAAAGAGTGCCCTATACTTCTTACTCTTTCCGTAATGTGAGAGGAGCCCTAATGAAGCTCTTTATGCAAATTTTCCAGTTATCAGGTAAAACCTTCACATAGAAAAATCTGTCACATGTTGTAAAATTTCTTTATGTTATCAAACGCTAATGATGACTCAGAACACAGCCCACAGAGGATCTTTGAAATCCTTCATAAAAACTGTATTCTACCCCAGTATCAGAGAGGCCTTGGAAATTCCACCACTCTGAAGACGTGGGTTTGTAATTAGCCTGGTGCGGGCTTCTCTGCCCTCTGAAACTATAATGTTAATTACAAAAATTACACTGTGTTTAAAAGTGCAATTAAGAGACTCCACTGCACAAAGGGAATCTTGGAACCTCTTTTCACACTTTGAAGCCAGGTCATAATGTAGCCCATAAAAAGGAGGCCAAGGCTCATTCCCTTTTAAAGGCTGCAGAAGACCACTGAGGCGCTCTGTGCGAGAATGAGCTCTACAGAGCTGCGCAGTGCTCTTCATGAGTAATGTTCTACCTGGAGCAAGGGACCAGGCAAAAGGAGAAAATTAGCTGAAAAATGATGGCTGCTTCACACCCAGCGTGGCTGTTGTCAACATTAACACCCAGCTTGGGTTTACTCTGGGCCAATTGTAGAATCATTTGCTTGGTTCTGGTGTCTGAATGGCCCCCAAAGTGGGGCATATGTCTATAGAAGCAGAGTAGGGCGATGGACTGTGGTGGTTGTAGACCTAGTTTTGTACTTCATTCAGAATCGACCGCTATTAAAACTTATTTGAACAAACATTTACACTAGAAAATAAGCCCCATTTCAGCCAACTTTCTGGGAGGAAATAAATGAGATAAACTGCAGAATTCAGTTGATCATTTCTTGGGTGGTGTAATGGTAGGAGCCAGGCAACATACATCGTAGTAAAGTGTGCCAATAGTTAACGCAAAGCCAGTGGCATAGGCTAGAGGGCAAAACGCTGGGGCAGAGAACTGAAGCCTTCAATTTTCATCATTATTTAAGCACCCAGAACTTCACTCTCCCTTCAGGATAGTGAGATGAAATAGATCAAGGAGGATGGTGGTCAAGTGAGCTGGGATAATTATTAAAAGCAAATTGGCTCAGCAGTCTACAAAGAGGTGAGCATGTAGACAGGCAGCTTCCCTGGGCCCTAGTAAACCAATGAGCATTGGGTCAACTCTGGCAGAAGTTCTCTCACTGTGTTGTTCTTTAAATTTGTCCACTGTGCTCCACACCCTATAGTGAAGTCCAGACTCTCAGAATAGCAGAGTGTGGCCTTATTTGGTCGTAGAGTCCTTGCAAATGTTGCTTACTAGCATGAAGTCACTAGGGGTTCCTTATCCATTATGACTTATGCATACACAAAAGGAAATGTGGGTTCAGAAACAGGATACATGGAAGGACTTTGATGGGAAGGGACAAGGGTGTGTCAAGCTAAGGAAAAAGGCCTGGGGCAGATTCTTTTCTCACAGACCTCAGAAGGAACACCCTGTTGACACCTAATCTTATGCTCTAGCTTGCAGAATTATACAATAAATTCCTATTGGTTATGCCTTCAGTGTGGGCTATTTTATTAAAGAAACACCATGAACTAATGCATATTGAAATTGAATGTTTCTTTGATTAAGTACCTGCCTTTCAGATAAATATATGTGAGGTCACTTAATCCTTTCAGGTCATTCTTTCTTAGCTGAAAACTTTGTGAAGTCATTCTTTTCCAGTATGGGTCTTTGTATACACCTCTGGAATCCTGAAGCTCAGGAGACATTCTTTGTAAGTTTTATTTAATTTTCCTTAGGGGATAGATTGTTGTGCTGAAGTCTCAGTATCTCAGAGCTGCTTTTGTTAGGGCCTGGACTGAGGAGCAATCTCTAACCATAGGTCTATGAGGCAGTCACACAAAAAGGAAAAAGAACTAAAAGGAAAAAGAAAAGCAGAAAGAGGAAAGAAAGAAAGGAAGGAAGGAAGGAAGAATGAAAGAAAGAAAGGAAGGAAGAAAGAGCTCCAAATTTATTTACACCCCTTCCCCACTTGGGTACTTTGGCTTTTACTTAAAGAGCAATAAGAGAAGAAATTGACATCAATTTATTCTTTTCCCACCCCTCCTCCCTCCCTCCCTCCCTTCCTTCCTTCCTTCCTTCCTTTCTTCCTTCCTTTTACCTTTCTTCTTCCTCTCCTTCCTTCTTTTAAGTTGGAACCAGAATGGTGAAGGTTAGAGAAGAAGGCAGGAAGAGGCCAGGCCAGGGTCTTCTGTACCAGTATTCTGGAGAGCAGCAATAATGTCAGGTTTAGCCTTATTCCAGCATCCCTTAGGACAGTGATAGTTGCTCTAGAAAGAGACATTTATGCAAGCAATAAAATGTTCTGTAAAAATCCGGGAAGGTATTACTCTCTTCAACACACACACACACGATTATATGTCATGCTGAATCCTGAATGGGGGATCTTTCATCTTTTCTTTTCTTTTTGGTTAGGTTTTAAATGATTTTTGAAAATATTTTACTTATTTATTTGAGAGAAAAATGCAGGAAGGGGGGTGCACCAGGGCCTCCAGCCACTGCAAATGAACTCCAGATGCATGTGCCCCCTTTGTATCTGGCTTAAGTGGATCCTGGAGAATCAAACTGGCATCCTTTGGCTTTGCAGATGAATGCCTTAAACCTGAAGCCATCTCTCCAGACCCCCCCCCTTTTTTTTTTACTTAGACAACCTTCAGAAATTCCTTTCTCAGGTGTCTCTGTCACCTAAGCAAGTTGCTGCCTAAGTAATTTCCATCAGGGGAAGTTTTGATTCTCTGTCCCCTGAAAACCATGGAAGTGTTTACCACAGCTATTTTGTCCTCCTGAACTCCTATGTGGTCTCTGAGCTGGAGTGCTTTTCTTCCTTTCTTCCATTTACAAATAAGTTTCTTGTGAAGTCTAATGTGAAAAACCCCAACACTGCCCAATAAATTACCAATCTGACCTTTTGGAGAAATATTGAAGGTGCGTATTGAAACAGACTTAAAGATTGGAGAGGAAATTCCTCCCTCATTGTCCTTCCACCCCCTCCCTACCCTAAAGCCCTGTGCAGTGCACTAGCCGTTGGTCTGGGCTGTTTGGCCTATGTGCCTGGAAAAATTAACTTCCTCCTCCTTCATCTTCTACCTGCCCGACTCGTTACAGAACCAGACAGTTTACATATGTGATCCTTCCTATTTAGAAAATTAATGGTGTTTTCTGACTCCAAATCACAGCTTGTGGTGCTCTGCAGGCGATGAAAAACTTGGCCAGCTTCAGCAGCAAGGCAGCCATTAGAAAATTAACCCTTGGTGACCAAGGAGCAAAGGTAGGCGAGCAAGGTCCTGGAGACGTGGCAGGCTGTAGCTTTCAGGTGTTGATACATATGTTAGCCATGTAGTAACAGCACACACGAGGCCCCCTGAGAGCTTCTAGCTAGCATGTTGGTGGTTGGCCACTGCAGAGAGGGCACGGACATAGCTCTTGGCAGCCAATGCAACCAATATGCCACGCTTTTTATTAGAGCTCAGGAGAAAGCCCAGAGCCCAGCTTTGGAATCCTAGCCATCACGGTCTTGGCTCCACCTGATTAAAAGATGTGCCATTCATTGCCATGCCTGCATGCCTCCATTTCACACCCCCGTGCTGTGCTCTCCCTGCATGCCTCAGGAAATGGCTGACCTCAGAAAGATGGAGTCATAAAAGCCAGGGTGGGAGAAAACTTTAAAGTGATTAATTCCACATTAACTTGAGTCTCCTCTGCTTGTTTTCATCACGATTTTCCTCCTATTTATAGGAACCAGGAGGAGCTATCTTCATGTGTAATTTTGAATGTGTGTGTGTGTGTGTGTGTGTGTGTGTGTGTGTGTTGGGGGGGTGAAAGGGTCAAGGAAGAGGACTTGGAAATGTCAAGAGTAACTTTAGGGATATGATTTCCTGAAGGCAATGTTCTTTGCACTATTGTTAGTTTTCTTTTCTTCACAGAATGGGACAGAGCCATGCATTCTGAAGGTTTATCTCTGGTCTGGAATTTATCCCCCATGAGCCGGAAGTTATTTTCCCTGCCCTGCCCCAGTGGAATCTGTATCACTGGTCCCTCCCCCCACCCCACCCAAATACAATGGGTTGGGCTACATCTTTCTGTATTTTCCTCTAACACTGATGAACTGTAAGGACTCTAGATTCAAGCAGTCATGGATCCCTGAGCCCACTGCCAAGGGAGGAAACCAGCAGACAGGAGTGTGCAGCAGGCAAAAGGAACATAGGCTGCAAACTGCTTGTCACCATCTCCCATACACCTATCCTGCGATACCCAAGTCGATTTTTATTTTTAGGTTCCTGGTATAAGAAAACACAGCTGTTTATTTCATAGCTTCTGAATGCTTGCTCCGTGGTATTCAGTGAAATCAGTCTATATTCATCTGTAACATTGTGTAACACCAGCTTTAATACAAACAAGGGTAAATAACAGTGGCACATTAATTACTCCTTTCTAGTTTACTCTGACAAAAATGTACTAAAATGAAGACTAATATAATTATAGATGATGCATTTTCAATTAGCCTTTGTTAATACTATTAATAAGATTAATAATATATACTAAATGTTAATATACTTATCTAAATAAATTTTTTAAAATCACTCTTTCAAGTCCCAGCATCAAACATTAAGGCAGAGAATCTTAATTACATGTGCTCATCAACAAAGTTAAATGGCTCACATCCCTCAAGTGTAACAGAGACAGGCAGAGGCGAGCTCCAAGGCTTCCAGTGTGTTCACCTTTCTCAGCCTGGTTTCCCTTGTCTGTAAGTGATTAGCATTTCTGGAGAGACCACAGCCAACTCAGCCCTGGGCTGTGCAAAGCTGCACATAGTGAGGGCTATTCATGGCATGGCTTACTCTCTAATCCACACAGATATAAATGACCCTTTTCTGAACTGAATGATAAAATGTGACTTTTTTCCCTTTATAATTTTAATAGTATACAGCACAACTGTGACCGGTGTTAATGTATAGAATTAATTGCCCCAGTGAGACATTTCTTCCGAAAAAGCAATAATAGCTGGATTCTCCTTGAGATGTGAGAGCCCTCTGGTATACTAATAAAATGAAAAAGGGTCACAAAACAATATCCTAAATAATTGGGTTCCTTGCTCCAAAGGACCCCATGTCGTTTCTCTTAAGTGATCTAAAAAAAATGGTGATTATTCCTTTGGACTTAATAAAACATAATTGAAAAAATATCTGCGAATAACATAGAACAATCACTTCTATGTCCCCTTAACATTTTTAAAGGTGAAATTCTTCACACTTTCTCAATAATAGGAAGAAAATAAGTTTTGTAAGTAAATAATGATGTTTATTTGGCTGATAACATTGTTAATCCTTCCAGTCTCTCTCTCTCTCTCTCTCTCTGTCTCTCTCTCTCTCTCTGTGTGTGTGTGTGTGTATGTGTGATGTTATGTATACTTGGTCATTAAAACTTTTCAACTGCTCCAGTTTGTAAAGCCACTGGCCCTTTCCTCCCCAGAAACTGGGAAACTGCATGTTCATACTGTGCTGTATTCATAATCAAATTAGTGTCTTTTGAAGAGAGAGAGAGAAAGAGTGAAGGAACGGTGGGAGTACAAAACTGTTCTCCAGCTTGGGTGAATGTTTTCATCCCTGGAGCTTTTCTTTTCTTCCCTTTCAGCCATAAAGGCTTAACCAGATTGAAATTCTCTTGTTTTTTTTTTTTCTGTTGTTGTTTGTTTGTTTGTTTGTTTTTCCTCTGCTTATCTTAACCTGTTCATTTGCTTATTTTTGTGCTACAAAATGACAAGAAAAAGGAAAAGTAACAGGAAAAATCCAGTGGCTGGAAATGAACATATTTTCCTTGAAGAAAGAGGAGAGCACTGGGAAAATACAACGGGAACTGCAGACAGAGCAGGGGACGCAAGAGTGACAGAATGCTGAAGATAGTTGTCCCAGCTACGAGATAAAAGCTACATTACATGAAATTAATGGAAGCTGTCTGCAACATACATGAATCACTGTTTCAACACTAAGAAACCAGTACAAAAGAATAAAGAAATCTGAGTACTAACTACGTCTTCAAAGGTCTCCTATTTACCCAGCTATACTGGGTACTGACACAAGTGGGGAGAAATATAAGAAAAAAGCACTGCTGTGATCGAATGAATGCGGCCATATGAGCTATATTGGAGCCGTATGCATCCTATTTAGCTGATATCAAACACAGTTTAATGAAAGTTAAATAGTTTCTGAGGAGTGCATGAGCTGGAACAGATTAGATTCCACCGAGGGGTCTCTCGGCATATTGTTGCTCACATGTATTCCCTGCTCAGGGCTGCTACGATTCCAGCACTCCATTAGCAATACACAAAAGACTTGTGTAGATAGCAGGCATAAGCTCCTACCGCCATGTTGGGAAATAAAAACACACATGCACAGACACACACACACACACTGATGAAGGTTTTGTTCAATGTGTTCATCTCAAAATAGATCTCTGTAATTCAAAACTGATAAGAGCTTTTGTGGGGGAAAAAAGGAAGTAATTGCTTATATTTTTAAAGAGAAATATGTAAACTACCTCAAATAGAAGATGTTGTATTAGGCACATAATGAGGGTTTGATCTTTCAGAGGACAATGGCTTGGGTGAATATTTTGATGCCGTTTTGATTTGAAAGTTCCATCTGGCCTAAAGGTACCACAGCTCCCTTGTAACCACCCTATGATGTTACAGGGGTGTTTGCTTTCACAAGTCCCCTTGCATGATATTTCTGTAGCAATGTCTCATTTTAAAAATGTATAATTCCTTCCAGAAATACGGCTGAACAGCCTGTCCATCTATTCGCATGTCAGTTGCAAAAACTGACATGAATTGCAATTAATAATTTCATTACTTGGTGAAGATGTTTTTTTCTAACTTTTCCACAATTAAGTTGTCTGTGAGATTCCCTCACTCTCATTTCCTTCTGTTTAGGGCCCTATTGCTCTGTCTTTAGTGGGCTGACTTCTCCTGGACACATAGTAGTATTTTACTTTAAATAAATGGGCAGCTCTTTTATATTGGTCTTTCTGCAAAAAGTAGTTAAAATGGCTGAATAGCATCACTTGCTCCTTTTAGCTAAAGAGCAAACAAAGTCCTTTCAACCTCAGGCATGTTCACTTTTCACCCTTGTATAATTGCAGTGAAACTGCATTGAACATTTCCCCTTTGCTCGGTGTTTTCCCTGTGCTAGCCTGGCTTCTAAAGGTGTGTGGTGTATACTTGCTACACTGGAAGAGATGCAGTTTTGTACAGAGCTAGTCCACTAGGGTCAGTTTTGACATCCCTACACCTAGTGAATGTTTGGCACTGTCTAGAGATATTTATGCTGGATTGTCTCAAGTGGGAGAATGCTACTGGCCTTGCATGAGTGGAGGCCAGGGATGATGTTTGCTTTCCTACAAATCCCAGGACTGTCTGCATCACAATGAACTCTCTTGTCCACAATGTGCATAGTTCTGAGATGCCAAGAGATGAACATTTTCCAAGAAGGGAAAGGCAAAACTCCAAGTGAACGCTGAAATCTAGTGTGTCTCTCCATACTGACCTCTGAACACTTTTGTAGCAACCAGGGATGGAATGAGATTCTCATGGCATTTTGCTTAAAATTTGGGGAATAAACTTTTAAAAGCATTTCACAGAGACTATTTTCTAAATATTGGTAAAGCCTTTTTAGTTTCTTAGTTGCCTGAAGTTAGAGACAAGGACTCTTTTGTCAATTAAGACAAGGGAAGGAAAAGCAGCCAATATCGTGCATGTGTGCTGATGATTTTCAAAGCCATGGGGAGACCTTCTTATTCTCTTCTCTTTCTCCTTCTCCTTTCCTTCCTCCTTCTTCATCATCATTCAAGCCCTCAAAGAGGGGCTGGAATTGTTTCAATCATCACTCATTCCTTCTATGTTCCTAGGGAGGAGCCTGGTCCAATATGAGGGAGCTGAGTGTCATTTTAGGGTAGCCTATGAGGTACCTTAAAACAATTGGCTGTACTCCTTCATCTCCGTGCTTGGGTACAATATCATCAGGAATGTGAGTGGGTGTTTAAGTTGTCACTGCTTGCTGTGGTCAAGAAGGATTTCTCCATATTATGCCTGTTGCCCTACTCTTACCACATGACACCATCACATTCTGTGTGACATCCTATCAGAATCTGTGTACACACTGTTTCTTTCATCTGTTGGTGGCATGGTAAGGTCTGCTGCCTTCTTTTGCAATACCTGTTAGCCCAGAACACCTATGAAAATATTGATGGGCACATCTTTCACTTCCTCATAGATTTGAGTTCCTCAGGTAATTGGGAATATACCATCAATGTGTCTAGAAGCTGAAGCATAATTTATAATGACCTCACAGAGAAGTTTATCCACTATGACTAATAATCATAATGTAGTAATTGCAATGTCAGTCATAATCTGAAGGAATTAATCAGGGTGGAAAACAAACCCCTCAAAAGAAAGCTTACCTTGTTGAGGAAGTAAAGACATGGGGTTGGTACAATGTATACTAATTTAACACAGCAAACCTAAGTAATAGTACTTGCCTGGAATAATGAATTGATCTATGAAGTAATTCGTGTGGAAATTGATTGAGGATAATGCTTGGACCACCTTTACCTGTGACATGAGGCACTTTGCATGGGGATTTGGATGCTGTTGCATGATGTAGCCCAAAGCAATTATTTCCTAAGAAATGACTCCTACATGTTCTTAATGTATGTTATCTGCTGGCCTGAGTGTTGAATGGGGAGAGCAGGCTGGCTGCGGTGATGATGGGAAAGGCACATTTTTGATAGGGAACACTGTCAAGGTGACGAGACTCTATTCCTGCTGATTGACAAGGTTTGGGGAATATTTTGGAGAGAGTTATAACAGTGTGCTCTGAGAATTTCAGGATTTCACGAATCTTGCAACAGTTTCTCTTTAACCTGTAGGTGGCATTAGTAGTAAAAATGTATTTCCTATCATCCCTGAGAAAATATTCAGCAATGAAGTGAGGGAAACAGTAAAGGGCTCCACAGCATGACTCAATTAGAGGAGCAAGCCCGATTCATTGCAGATGGCTTTTTGCTATGTTTAATAATCCAGGGAACTCAATGATCCAAATCCAGAAATAGTAAACTACAATCCTTATAGGAATTGAAAAATCTGGGGAAGTTTTTTTCTTTCTCTTGAGTTTGGAATAAAAGCATACGTCTATATGCATACATACACACATGTCTTTGTGATTCTGTTTCCATGTGGGAGGCCAAGAATCTGAGCACTGGGAACAAACTTGCTTCTTTACATATAGGGCGAGAATTGAAACTCAACCGAGTGTGATTGAAACTCTGTGAAACCTAAGCCTCAAGATCTTCTCTCACTGCTGCTGGGTCCTATGTCTGGCCCAGAGAGACTTCATTGCTATCATAGTAGTTGCCAAGGCCATGGGGCTTACCTTTCACTTCTTTTGGTGCCCTGGCAACTTTCAACATCAAAAATCCCACAAACCTAGCAAATCTTTGCCCTGGTCATGGTAAAGTGCCTGGACTAGAGCCAAGTTGGCAAAATTTCCCTGCTTACCCTTTTACTAGAGCTGCCAATGTCTAGTTATATCTGGAATGGGAAATTAAAATGATATTCCCAAATAAACTCCAGAGCATTGACGAGATTACAAGCTCAGGAAAACAGAGAGCACATATAAAGTCTGTTGGGACTGGCTTCTGTGATCTTACTCAGCCTTATCTGGGGCAGGAAGGCAATGAGGGTGAGGATGTTAACTTGGATGGCATGCAAGCAATCCCTAAGCATCTCTCAGGGAAATCATGAGCTTCTAGCAGAAAGAGGCTGCACAGAAATGGCAAGAGCGCTGACTGAATGTCTTGTAAACACAAAAGTCAGATTGATGGGTAAAGACTGTTCATGAACAGGACCACTAACCACAGGAAGGTTAGAAATAACTCTGAAGTGGACATTTTCTTTTCTGATGATCTTCACATTTAAATGTCTCTTTGTTCAGGTCTCTGACTCTTCTCCAATGTATATTTGAGGAATTTGTTTATATCTAACAGTGTTAATCAAATGTCAGAAGTGGCTGTCATGCTATGAGTCTATGATTCAAAATTCTTTCCAGTCAAACTTAGTGAAGGCCACTATTTCACCAAACAAACACTGATCTAGAGTGTGTGTGTGTGTGGGGGGGGTGTCTATCAACGAATTAGACAAAACATCAACTTTTATTGACTCTGGAAGCTCTAATCTATGTGCTGTTGCACAATGTCTATAATACTCATATAATATACACATGAAAGAAAAAAGTCATATAGATTACATGGCTATTGTACATGGCTCTTTTCCTTCAACCCTAACATGATGGAAAAGAAATGCCTTGGCCTGGTAGCCATGAAAAATTAATTGAAAGGAACAGTATAGAGATAGCCAGCTTTGTGGTAATGGTAATGGAGCTATTTACACTTCATAGTATGGATGATATAAAGATGCGAAGGTTGGAAGACCTTCACCTAGGATTCCAGCATTGGTCCCACTGTCGCTACCCCCCCATTGCAAAGTATTTTAGGAGATGATAGAGTATATAGGAAGTGCAAGGCTAACTGAAAGGTAACTCCATGATGCAGCTTTCATGAGAGCACTATCCATGATGGGGTGGGACTTTATCGTGATGCGGCTGTGTTGGGGTCACCTGCACCTCTGTAAGTAACTCCAATAAAATCATTGGTTCTTCAAGTTGGATTGTGGTGGCACTTTGGTCAATCCCTGAAGCCTTATCTGGGGTGAATAGACATCTCTTCACTTCTCAGGAGAAGTTAGCTCAACAGTGGCCCTGTCCCACACACCTCTGCATAGCATCTCTTTTGCCTTGACTCCAGGTACAGGCATTCTGGTACCCATGAAATAAAGCTTCTCTGGCAGCCAGTGTTGGTAGATGTTCCCCTCAAGAAGCCCATTTCAGCTAGAGGTACTACTTGAATTTCTCACTGCACCAAAACATCCACTGAAATTTGCTATATATTCCATGGCTTTGGACTTCACCAAGAGACCTGAGAGAACTCAGTTTTCTTAGCTTTTTGTGGTGAATTTATGAAGAAGACTTTCATCTCTGTTAGTGTAATTCACCATGGTAAGCCTAGAGAGACAACAAGAAATATAGTCTCTGCCCAGACACTTAAGCTGTATATAGCATAAAGCCTCTCCATGAATCAACTTTGTCCTGAAAGCTCTCCCCATAATGTTGAAACAAATATCTTAGAGGTGGGTGGGTAAATGGACTGGGTGCATATTGTTTAACTAAATGTATATGTTATACATCCATCAACTTGCCCTCTAACTATGTATGTCTATGTCCACAGGCTAGTACCATTCTCATCTTTGGTTTGAGAAATTCATTTTTGCAGATCATGGTGACTACTGAACAGATTCAAAACTTGTAAAAGTGCTGACAATAAAGACTGTGCAATGTTGAACACTAAATGAGACATCTCTATTATCCCTCCCAAGCTCAGGAAACAATGCTGAAGATGGGATAGAAAGAATAGAACAGCCTGAGGATGAGGGGAGTATTGTGGAACACTGTCATCCAGGCATGGTGTGATTAGTGCATCAATGACCTCACAGTGACTGCCATAACCTACATAAGACCCACACTACTGGGCACATCAGCATTCCATAATGAATGATGGAAGTGGCCTTGAGGCCTCAACTCTTCCTGAAAAGTCACAGGCAGTTACTGATGGTGGCTGGGGTCATGGGAAACATTTTTCAACAGTGGTATAGCCATTGGTAAGATCTATGTTCTCTGGTAAATAATCCCTCACTTATTCCCATGCAGACATTCCTAATTAAACTCAGTGAGTTACACCCTGTTGTTACCTTCATGTTGCTGGGACAAAACACCTGACCAAAAGTAACCAATGGGAGGGAAGGTTTTATTTTTGCTTATGGTCTTAAGCAGAAGCTTCATGATGGCAGGAGGAAAGCATGATATGAAAAGAGGCTGGATGTCACCTCTGACACAGCAAGTGGAATACAAGAGATTGAAACAAGTTCTGGCAGAGGGACTGGCTATAACATCCCTATACCCAGCAAAATACATCCTTGAGAGAGGTATCCCTCCCAAATCACCATAAGTTGGGGACCAAGCATTCACATGAGTTTATAGGGGACATCTGACCCAAACCATCACATTCTGCCCCTGGACACCATATACTCATTACCATTTCAAAGATGTAAAAATTCATTCTGTCCATTTTTAAAAGGCCCCATAGTATTTTTGTTTGTTTCTAAAATGAACCCCAATGCTGTTCAAACATCCCCATAGCCAAAAGTCTCTTAACTACAAGCCTATAAAACCAAAGCACAAATATATGGACATAATACCACAGAGTAAACATTCCTACTGGAAAAGAAGGCATAAAAATACAGATTGAATGAATGCAAGATTAAAAGCAAGCAGGACAAACATTAAATCCTGAAGCATCATGTCCATCTTGGATCCACAGTGAAGTCTCTGGGGTTTCATTTCCTCCTCTTGGTCTGGGCTGCTGGCAACCTATGGAAAACTCCATTCTGAGCCAGCAGCTCTCCTTGGTAGCTGTCCCATATTCCTAGTGTCTCTAAAATCCTGGGGTCTCCACTTCAGCCAATGGTTCATCCTAATGGCTCCATCAGACCTACATTCAGGGGTTCCAACAACCCTGCCTTACATCTCCCAGTGGCCTTCTCCAACCAAACCATGTTTCACATCCAACAACCCTTTCTTTCCTTTATTTTTGCAGGGAAGTGCCTTAACCACTTAGCCAACTCTACAGCCATCTTTCTTGTATATTTTATACTAAATAGTACTAGACAGGCTACCAAATTTGTTAATCTAGTCAGGAACAAAGCTGACTTTAAGATCAGGAAAACAAATGGCATTCTTTTTTCAAACCACCTTCTTTCAAAGCCATCACCATTCCTCCTACTGCCCTAATACAGAACAGCTGGCCCAATGCTCAAAGGTAGAAATTTCTCAAAAAGCTACAATAGGCTATAGCCTTTGGCCTGAAACTTTCATTTCTTTCTGTGCTATATCCTTCTGATCATATCAGTCCATTTAAACTTTCCTTTTAAACTCAAGACTGCTCAAGTTCTCAGGACATGGGCAGAATGCAGCTATCCTCTTACACAAATTACCTGTAGTCTAGTCCCAACAAAACTTTCTTCAGCCTCATAAGCTAAGCCTATACAGTCAGACCATAGTTATTTCTGCATTTAGGTCTTTCAACTCTGACCAGAGTGGTCCATCAAAATCTACTGAACAGCACTGCAAGGCATTTCTTAGTCCAAAGTTTTATTCACAAAAATCAGTTCCAAAAGACCAAAAGCCACACAGTCAGGTTTATAGCATCAATGAATCAATTTCTGCTACAAATTTTCAGTTGTGGTTATTTTCTCAAGATAGAAAGAGTTTATTTTTGCTTACAGTCTCTAGGGGGAAGCTTCACAATGGCGGGGTGAGGCATGGAAGAGTAGAAGATGGTCATGATCTTCTGTAGCAGTTGGAAAATACCAGCAAGAGAGTGAGTCAAGTTCTGGCAAGGTGCATTTGGTTGTAACACACCTAAGCCCACAGCAAGCAACATACCGTCTCCAGTAAGATTTCACCACCAAAATTGCCACCAACTGGAGACTAAGTACTCACTCAAAACACAATTGATGCAAGACATCTAAATCAAACTATCACCCACAGGGAAAAGGAAAGAGATTATCAAAATAGAAGGAGTGGTTAGGGAGAAGATGAAGGTTAGCAGAAGGGTAGAGGGTAAGGAGTCAAAAAAAAAAGTGATGGAGAATTATGTTCAAAATGTATTATATAGATACATAAAATGTTAATAAAAAGAGATCTCCTGATTTTACTGAAATTAAAATATTAGCTGAGCCCAGGTAATATGTAGTCAAACTTTCCTTTCTTTGCAAAACATAATCTTTTGTGATACAGATTTTTTGTTTGTTTTTTAAATATATATATATTTATTTACTTGAGAGGGAGTGAGAGAGAAAGAGAGAGAGATAGAGGGAGAGGAAGATAGATAGATAGATAGATAGAGAGAGAGAGAGAGAGAGAGAGAATGGGAACACCAGGGATTCCAGCCTCTGCAAATGAACTGCAGATACATGAGCCACCTTGTGCATCTGACTCTACTTGTGTACTAGGGAATTAAACTAGGGTCCTTAGGCTTTGCAGACAAGTGCCTTAACCACTGAGAAATCTCTCTAGTTCTTGTTTGCTTATTGATGTAGGGTCTTTCTCTATCCCACATTGACCTGGAATTCACTATGTAGTCTCAGGCTGGCTTCAACTCACAGCCAACCTCCTACATCTACCATACCTGGAAAGATTTCTTTTTAATTTTAATTTAATTTTTAAAGATATACATGGTACTGAGGGCTGAATATATGTGTTTCCCAATATTTATATTTTGAAACCCAAGTGTGATGGCATTTGGATGTCTGGCATTTAGCGATCCACTATATCTTGAAGATGGATTCTTCATACTGGATTTAATGTCCTTATAATAAAATTCATGGACCTTACATCCTCTATCTTTTGGTAACAGGAAGAAGATGGGTATCTGTAAAGTAGGTAGGGGACCTAAAAATATATGCCAAGCTAATTTTATTGTTTAAGCTACCTAGTCTATGATATTTTGTTGCATTAGCCCAATCGGACAAAAACATGATAAAAATTACTTTACAGGGACTTCGCTTGGTGGCTAAGGCATTTGCCCGCAAAGCCTAGTTACTGAGTTACTGGAGTTCAACTCCCTAGTACCAATGTGAAGCCAGATGTACAAAGTTGTGCATGCACTTGGAGTTTGATTGCTGTGGCTAGAGGCTCTGATGTACCTATTCTCTCTCTCTCTTTTCTTTCTCTCTGTCTCTTTCTCCAGGGTGTGGTGGTGCATGCCTTTATTCTCAGCACTTGAGAGATCAAGGCAATAGGATAACTGTGAGTTTGAAGCCAACCTGAGACTACATAGTAAATTCCAGGCCAGCTTGGGCATGGCTACACCTGCCTGTAGCCCCAGTGCTGAGATGTGGATCACTGGGGTTCACTGGAGCTCTCTGGGGCTTGCTGTTCAGCCATCTTAACTAAAAAAAAAAATGGGGAACTACAGGTTCAGTGAGAGACTGTCTCAAAGAAATAAGGTGGAAGAGCAATACAAAGCATCCTTCTCTAGCCTCTGCACATGTGCACATTTGCATGCTCACAAATACATACACACGCATACACACACACTACAAAAAATATAAAGAAGGATAATACCTATGAAGGAACGACTTTGGGCAGGACTTTGGAACCTGACCTAAAAATGAAATAAAATAATCTTGTGAGGTACAGCAGTCAGCTTCAGTTGCTGTGATAAACTTCCAAACCAGGCACAGTTATGGAGGAGGGAAATTTATTTGAAAATTACAGATCCAGGGGAAGTTCCATAATGGCAGAAGAAGCTGTCCTGGTTTCACAGATCCAAGCAGAGAAAAACTATCACCCAAAAGTAAGCAAGCACGCTTAGGCACTCTAGGCAAAGCTCAGACACTTTGCATACCTTTAGGCTGGAATTCCAAATCCACCCCCACACTTTAGGGCTGTACCCTAGGATCCACCCCCAATGATAACTCCTACAGCCAGGTGGCTACAAATATAAATTACAAACTTCAATAAAATATTGAATATATTGGGGGCTATCCACTCAAACTACCACAGGAAGAATTTTTCCTTTCTCTTCTTCTCTTCTCTTTCTCTTTTTTCTTTCCTTCCTTGTTTTCTTTCTTTGTTTGTGTATGTATATGTGTGTTTGACAGGCCTATGAAAGGGAACATTGATCCAATAGGTCTCACACATTTTTCATGAAAGGTTTGAGACCCATTTATTTTGATTTAGTTGTGCTTATTTCTAAATTTCTGCCCTTTAAAAACACATTTGTTCTAACCATATTGCAACTGATCTGTATTGCTAAAAAATTCTGTTGAAGTTTGAATTCTCTTCTTTTTTTATTTTTTATTTTTGTACACAGTGAATACAGTCAGGTTGGTATCATTGTTAGCCTCCTCCCTGTCCTCCCACGTCCACAGGGGCCTTCCTTGTTGGGGCATATGGGTTGTGCATTGTGGGATTAGCCATCAGTTTTGGGTAGGAGGAAATGTCTCTGTGTATCATGACCCAACATGTGGCTCTGACATTCTTTCCATCTGCACTTCCACAAATTTCCCTGAGCCATGTTGGGTTCATTTTATGTCGGCTTCAGCATTGAGATCTTGGGAACGTCTGTGTCTCTGAATATCTGGTTTGGTAGGGGTTGATTGTCTCTGTGTCTATCTCCTTCACCATTGTGCTGGTTCCCAAGAAAATAGCATTCTTGCATGTTTCTCCAATTATTTTTAGTTTCAGCTGAGGCACTTTTGTGGTATGATGGGGTGGTTCTCTCCTTAGGATCTGCATCTATCTGAAAAAGAGAAGCAGATTCTCCAATGGAGAGCAAATTAGCACCAGATAAATGTGATAACTATTATTTTTTAGAGACAGTTTAATAGGTATAGGCCTACTTGTAGCCCATGATTGGTGGGAGCCTGATAATGGAGAGCAGCTCATTTTTGAATATGGTTCTGACTTGTTTCCCAGCTCCAGCTACGGGTTCTCTTCCACTGAGCAGACCAGTTAGCCAAATCAAGAGCATCTGATTTCCCACCATAGCTGTGCACCACTATTGCACTTGTGTGAGCATCATGTCAGGATGTTTGCTGCTAAGTAGGTTAGACCATGCATTACTTGGATAGATATTGGTCATTTCCCCCCAGTTGCTCATGTAGCACCTTCTGGCACTAGATGCACTAACTGTCTGGTGACTGACTCTTCCAGCTTCCAGCCATGTCACTCCATGTTAAGTGCCAACAGTGTATGGTGTCTTCAGCAGTAGGGTCTTACCACTCACTTATGGTGAGTCATCAAGTGCTCCGACAGAAATCTGTCTTCTTTTTAGGAAACCTTGTAGGTATCTCTGATCAAAAGCTCATTGTGGATGATATCCACCTGTTGGTACTGGGAGTTAAAGGTCAGCACCCAAGAAGAGAAGGAAGAAAAAGATAAGTGATATAAAAGAGATAGAGACATGATAGAGAAGAGGGGGATAAAGAGAGAAAGAGAAAAACAGAAACAGGAGGAGATAAAGGTCAGTTTTCATTATACCCTCTCCAGGGCCTTGTGAATCAGATGTTCCCTCTAAGGGCCTGGTGAAGTTTCAACCATTTGGTCTGTCTTTTAGTATGTAGAGCTTTATGGTACCATTGCTGTTTGGGTCCAGTTTTGTGTCCCTCACCCCCTCCTTCCCACTTTCCCTATTGTCCAGTCCTTGAGATGCTTGCTAGGTATGTAGGATACTTGGATAGATTCAGCTGTAGATGAATGAGACTATGCAGCAATTATCTTCCTGTGATTGGGTGAGTTCACTGAGAATGATTTTAATTCTTGTTAACAACTCTGGCAATAAACCAAGTACTCCTACCACTAAAAGTCTCCAGAGAAAGGGACGCATGGTTCCTGACAGCATAGCATCTATGTTTGTTGACTTGAACTCTCCATGGCTAGAACACTTCATTTAGAAAATGTATGGGTTCTACACCTCCTACACTTTTGTGCCATTAATTCTGTCTTGTCCCTGCTCCCAGAGGTCACAAGAATTCCTGATGGTATCTATGTAGGTCAGTCACCTAATCCAGCATTGATAGTATTCCAGAGTGGTGTAATTCATGTTTAAGATACAATGATGGTCTGACCTGCAAGTGCAGGAAGCTGTTCTACAAGGATGTAGTGGATGGTCATTTAAATGCTTCTCAAGTATGACCAGTAATGACTTTGGAAGGCAGCTCATTCCATTCCCACCCTGCCTGTGAGAAAGTCTCCTCTAAAATGAAATAAAATCTACCCATTTGTAGTTTAGACCCATTGATCCTGTTTTCTTGGGAACCAATTCCAAGTAGCCATTTCTTTCTTTTTCTTAAAATATTATTTATTTGCAATCAGAATATATATATATATATATATATATATATATATATATATATATATATATGGAGAGAGAGAGAGAGAGAGAGAGAGAGAGAGAGAGAGAGAGAGAGAGATGGGGAATGGATGTGCCAGGGCATCAAACTGTTATAAATGAACTCCCAACATATGAGCACTTTGTGCATCTGGCTTTATGTGGGTATTGGTGAATTTAACCTGTGTCATCAGGCTTTGCAGGCAAGTGTCTTAATTGGTGAGCCATCTCTCCAAACCCCTCCCTCCAAAGAGCCATTTCTAGCTCTTGGATAATGTGCGTGCATAGCCTGAGAACAGCTTTGCATCTCCATCCTTGTCTACCCTGCATTTCCTTTTAGGCAGTGAGCTTTTCATATGCCTTTTCAGTATCTCCTGAAGACTTTTTATTTTTCAGATCACTTCTTTAATTATGGCACCAACATTTTTAAACATAATTATCCATATTGCATTCTTTGTAAGGTCCTTTCCTGCTATTTCACATCCTCATATTATATTGGCCGAGTAACATCATAGGTTCTAGAGGACTCATCTAATAAAAGCCAATGAAGCAACCAGAAATACTCTGATGACATTTGCTAGACATTCTCTAGAATAACTTTTGATTAACTTCTGCTTCAAGAACTATTTTAGGGATGTGTGGCATGACTTGAATGTTTAATGTGCTCTTTAAGAGATCTAACTTTTCCAAGTTAATAGTAGTACAGATGCAATGATCATAGCAATAATAAAGTAAGGGGAGGTTAACAGAAGTATCAGCAGGAAAAAAAAGGAAGGTAACTCAGGGAATAAAACAGCAAATTGTTTGCAAGAAAGCAAGGTACTGGAGTTGGGCTGCCCAGACCAAGGAATCCAAGGGTGTAAATGATGTGTGATAAGGATGGGAAACATCAGGAGGACATTGAATATTTTCTCCACTCTTTCTACCACTGGGAATGATCAGGAAATTATCTCCCTTGGCTTAGGGCCACAATAAAAATGTAAATGTACACTGGGTAAGTACAATTTTAAGCCATAATTAACCAGTGACATCCCAGCTAGAACTCACTGGTCACTGAGCCAACCCTTAAGGAAATAAGCTACCATGTTGATATGTTTTAATTAGGGTTAGTTTTAGTTACTTTTCTCAATGCTATGACAAAGTTCTCAATGAAAGCAACTTAAGGAAGGGTTTATTTTGGCGCATGGCTTTGGGGTACAGGTCATCATGATGGGAATGCTGAGAGGCAGGACCATGAGTCATCTGGTTCTGTAATCCATTTGTCCCCAGGACCTCATTTAACCTTACTTACCTTCTCCTTAAGTTCCCCATATCTATATCCAGTTAAATGGGGCTCAGGGGTACATTTGACTTTTATTTTAGTACTGACATTTTGGCCCACAAAACGAATATAAATTAAAGAGACAAACCAATCTAAGATAGTCATTTTTATTTTCTTTTCTCTTATCTGAATCTTAGAGAAGGATAAATGAAAGAAGGTATATGAACCTTCTTTAAGACCATGTATCTATGACATAGCTTATGGAGGACTAGATGTAACAACTAGGCAAAAAACATTTTCCCAGTACAAGTTGGGAATCCTACTTAACAGGAAGGCTGATTTTATGTTCTAGGGAGGGTCCTAAAGAGGGAGGCTTCATGGTTAGAGAGGCAAACTTTGGTGCCAAGTTAGGATATAGCCTCTCCTGTCTAATCCCATCTAATGTAGATGTTGATAACATTATTTTGGCACTGCAATCTTTCAAGAGTTAAGTGTTCAAAAATATTTGTAGGAAAATGTAATTCTTATTGGCAAGTGCAAGTTCTAATGAAAAGGTTGATTATTTTCCATTCAAGGAAACAGCTACATATTCAAAATATCTGTGGATGAACCCTCAAAATCATGACTGCTTTGAAAAGGCAATTTATACCAGAGCTCTTAAGCATCAAAGTGAAAATTGTATTTGTATACTGAGAGAATAATAATGTGGTAGGCTTTGTTATTTAATAGGAAGAAATGAAGTTTTGGAAAACAGTAATAAAATATATTTTGGGGATTAATGAGGTCTAGGGAGTAATGGCATTGATGATCCATTGGGTGAGAGCAGTTTTATTTATTCACTTGGTGTGCAGTTTATTTATAACCATACCTATATGTCTAGAGTAAACTTTTGTACGTGTGTGCACATTTGTTCATGAACAAGAAGAGAAAGAAAGTAAAAGAGAATGAAATCACTGTAGAAGGAACATAATTTAAGAAAAACTTTTTTTAGTAATATAGTTTGAAAAGTAGGATAAGCTTAATTTTTCTTTTCAATAACCAAGTTTGTCTGAAAAGGAAAAAAAAAACTTTTTCTTCACAAATGCAAATCCTTGTGCCATGCCCCTTGCAAATATAAGCAAGGATATACACATATGTCCCATATTAATTCTGTGGCAATTTCAGACACAGATTTGTGTAAATGAGTTTAGCAAGTAATTAGTTGTCCATCCATCCATTAACAGCATATTTAAAAACTTCTTGTGAAACCCTATCCCCAACAAAACTCTATCCTCAACAAAATGGTACTTCTAAGAAGACAGAGAGGTATAAAATATTTTTGGTTAGAGTAGAAAGCAAATCAAAACATAGAAGTATACACAGTTATAGGAGAATGTTAGCCATAGAAATGAGATTTACAAAGACAACACCTTACTTTCATTCACCTTTTTTATACACAGAAAAGATGAAGTTGCAAATTACACCTGCATCAGTGGGTACTTTAGCATTTTTTGACTCCAGTTTAGTATAATGTTATTCTCTTTTGGACATTATAATTTTCCTTCCATGTATAAAGTGCTTTATAGTTTCCTAATCAGTAGCTCATTCGTGGAACCAAAATCATTTACATGGGATAATAGTATACTAATAAATTTGTTCAATTCATACAATAATTTTAACTTGATATTAAAATGAATGTCACTTGGATAAGATTTAAGGAAGAATCATACTAGACCAAAATCTTTTCTTCTCTAGATATTATCTTTCTCTCACCCTGGCTGACCTGGAATTCACTCTGTACTCTCAGAGTAGCCTCAAACTCATGGCACTTTTCCTTCCTGGGCCTCCTGAGTGCTGGGATTAAAAGTGTGTGCCACTAGGCCTAACTGGGCAACAATCTTAAGGTAAGTTCTGACCACTACTGATTTGCAAGAGGCAGGGGTAAGTACCTTGTCTCTGTAATCCTCTTGATCCTTCTCCCTTGTCCTGTATCTGTACACTGCCTATCCTTTGTCGTCAACTCCAGTTAGCACAGAAGATGAACTGAGGCAGAGAACATGGAGTCATGAGGTATAATACACTGTTATATAGCTGTGAGGATAAAAGAAAGGCCTATGCATATTTTATACTTGTTTCCACAGATTATATATAAAAATATTGAAGTTGGAATCCAAATGACCACACTTTCCACTTCTAAAGAGCTGAAATGCAGATTTGGAGGAACCTTGTGTAACAGCCATAGACAACCCATAGTATTGCTTGAATTTTTTAGGATAAACGAGTAAAAATTTTGCCCTTCTAAAATTCACTAATGCCAGCATAGAGGGACTAATAATACATGGCGTTAACTTACCCGTCTGCTTTCCTGTAATCCCTCATCTGCTGAAACATTGGAGGGCTGGCTTCTTCATCTTCAGAGTGTCATGTTCCTCCTAAAAGCTAAGTTTTGGTAAAAATTAATTCACCTAAAATTTGTTTCAATTATCAATTTCAAGGCATTTAGGATAAATAAATTTGGGGATCTGGGAAAATAAAAGAGAAATGGGAACATGAGGTTGTAAAATGAAATTACTTTGATAGGAAATGACCATGAATAAAATATTTTCAAGTTCAAAAAATAAAGGATGAAGGCACAAGAATATCCTATTTTCACTAGATTTTCCATGAGCACTCTCGGAAAGATTCCTTGTCTTCATTCTTTACCAGTTGCCCTTCATAAACATATCCCCTGGAATACTGGATGAAGTGGTCCACTCAGCTCAAATCCAGTTTTGGCTTTTCTTTCTCCTTATTTCAATCATCCACCAGACTTTGTCATATGACTAAACTTTCTTTCTTGAAGAATCATAGATGATGATAGAGTATAGGAATGTGAGCCTCACCACCTTCAGTCAGGTACAACATAATAAGACCTCTCTCATCCTGACCCACAGTCATTTCTGCCTTCATAAACAACAATCCTAAAGAGCCAGTGAAGAAAGCGTTCTTAAGTGCAGTACAATGAAACCAATGGAAGGGAAATAGAGGAGATCTGACCAAATGGGAAGTTGTAACACACACACTAACACCAGACATGTCCATATGAAGAGCAGAGTATGAAAAATAATTATATTAGAAGACAAAATGCCTGAGTTACAATATAAATTATAAATTAATCCTCCAGAGTTTAAATAAAGCAAGAGAAACTGAGACCTATGATGGTTAAGACTACTAACCACCAAAGGCAATATTGAAAACTTATGGACAAAAAGAACAATTATTTTTACCTTTTTAAAATTTTTTTTGAACAATTATTTTTAAAGAAGCTATACCTGCGAAGACAGTAGACTTTTCCACAGAAAGAAAAGAAGCAAGAAAACAGACATAGCAAGGCTGAGAATATGGCTCTGTACTTGCTTGCAAAACCTGCTCTCCCAGGCCCAATTCTCTAGCAGCCATAAGACACAAAAGTGGCACATATGTCTATAGTTCATTGCAATGGCAAGAGACCTTGGCATACACACACATGCCCTTTCATACATATGTGACACACACAAAACAAACACTGAGATGTTATTTTTTAATATTTTTATTTGTTTATTTATCTTCAAGAAAGAGAGAGAGAGAGGAGAATATTGTGCTAGGGCTTCTTGTCACTGCAAAGAATACTAGACTCATCCACCACTTTGTTCAACTGGCTTTACTTGGGTACTGGCAAATAAAATCCAGGCTGTCAGGCTTTGCCAGTAAGCACCTTAACTGCTGAGTCATCTCACCAACCAAAGATGTTATTCTCGAAATGATGAAAGAGGAAAAGATGACTTCAAAGTTTATAATAGTGGAAATTTTCTTGAAATCAAAACATTTTGAGCCAGACATGATGGCACATCCCTTTAATCCCGGAACTTGAGAGACAGAGGTAGGAGGATTGCCATGAGTTTGAGGCCACCCTGACACTACATAGTGAATTCCAGGTCAGCCTGAGCTACAGTGAGACCCTACCTCGAAAAACAAAGAAACAAATATTTTCACAACAAAGAAGATATATCATTTGTATGATTAACTCATTAAAAATTTAAAAACATTTATTTATTTACAAATGAAGATGGGGAGGGAGAGAGACACACATGCAATAGAAAAAGAGAGAAGGGGAGAGAGAGAGAATGGGTGTGAAGGGCCTCTTATCACTGCAAGTGAAGTCCAGATGCATAATCCAGTTTGTGCATATGGCTTTATGTGGGTACTTAGAAATTGAACCTGGGAAGGTAGGCTTTGCAAGAAAGTACCTTCAGCTGATGATCCATCTTTCCAGCCTTAAAAGAAGTTTTAAAGAGTGTTCTTTAAAAAAGTTGAAATGGGTTGATGTTTGAAGAATGAAGGGGAAATAAAGGTACTGAAAATTAAACATATGGATAAATCTAAATAAATACTGATTGTAATAAAATACATGAAATAAATAACATATTTTCTGGTTTTATTCGCACATACACATGGACACACAGATTGAAATCTAACAGCGCCAGTTTAACAGATGTGAAACTAATCAATAGAGCTAAAGTGTGTTGAAAGTTTTGAAATGCTTGGGAAAAGGTGACAGTATCATCTTCTAATATTGCTTTATGAGTCAAAATATATGTTCTCATTTTGTTGCAGTCAGGTACATATTGCTGGTAGAATTCATCCAACCAAGAGCAGCTTGTGGGAAAAAAAAAAAAAAGGTTTATTTTGGCTAACATGCTCGAGGGGGAAGCTCCATGATGGTAGGAAAAATGATGGCATGAGCAGAGGGTGGACATCGCCCCTGGCCAACATCTGGTGGACAACAGCAACAGCAACAAGAGAGTATGCCAAACACTGGCAAGGGGAAACTGGCTATAACACCCCTAAGCCCACTCCCAACAATGCACTGCCTCTAGGAGGTGTTAATTCTCAAATCTACATCAGCTAGGAACCTAGCATTCAGAACACCTAAGCTTATGGGAGACACCTGAATCAAACCACCACGTCCTGCCCCTGGCCCCCATAAACTGATAACCATACATGATGTAAAATGCAATGTATTCTTACAACTTTAAATTTTCCCATAGTTTTTATCAGTTCAAATGATGTTCACACATCCCCATAATCCAAGATCTTTTAACTGAGCCATAATACCAAAAAATAACCTCCAAAAACCCATGATGGCACAGAATAAATATTCACACTGCAAAAAATGACATTGGGCATAGCAAAGATATATTCAACCAATACAAGACTTAAAACAACCAGGGCAAACATCAAACTCTGTAGCTTCAAGTCCAATAACTCTAGACAGTGACAAATCTCCAAATCTGATAATTCTAACCAGCAACAAGTCTCTGGAGTTCCAATTCCGCCCCTCCAGCTAGGCTACTCACAGTCCTGCAAGACTTCATCAGGGGCCAGCAGCTCTCCTTTGCAGCCATATCGTGGTCTTGGCATGTCCACTGAGTCTCCACTACAATCCACATTACATCCTCATGGCCCTATGGCCCTATGGCCATTTCCAAAACACAAGACCATGTTGCAAACTCAATGACCCTTTCTTTCCTGCATTTCTTATACTCCATAATACCAGGTAGGATGCCATTTGTTAATCCAGGGGGAAATAAAGCAGACTTTGAAGAACAGGACACTCCTTGAGCACTCAGGCCCCTTCCAAAGAGTCTACCATTATTCCTATTGCTCCAGTACAGGTCAGCTGGCCCAATCTCAATGGTTGCAATCTCTCAAAAAATTTGAAGGTGAATGGGCAAGAGTTTAGGCCCAAGGATTTCATTTTTGGTGCCATATCCATCTTCTCACACCAGTCCGTTTCTAGTGCAACCCTGTACAACTTCTCAGGACATGGGCTTAACAGCAAGCTTCTCACACAAACTGCTAGCCCAGTCCAAGCAAAGCTCTTTCTCACCCTCATAAGCCAAACCTCACAGTCCATAGTTCTTACTGCATTTAGGCCTTTCAACTCTGACCAAAATAGTCAATTAAGATGTACGTACAGCACTGGAAGACATCTCTTAAGCCAATCCTTCCACATTCCTCTTGAAAATCAGCTCCAAAAGGCCAAAGCTGCACAGTCAGGTGACTGGCAGCAATCCCACTCCTTGATACCACTTAGCTGTTGCACTCAGGTTTACACTGCTGGTAGAAGTCACCCAACCAAGAGCAGCTTGTGGCAAAAAAGAGGTTTATTTTGGCTTACAGGCTCTAGGGGGAAGCTCCACAATGGCAGGGGAAATGATGGCATGAGCAGAGAGTGGACATCACCCCCTGGCAAACATCAAGTGGACAATATCAACAGCAACAGGAGAGTATGCCAAACACTGGCAAGGGGAAACTGGCTATAACACCCATAAACCCACCCCCAACAATGTACCCCCTCCAGCGGTCATTAATTTCCAAATCTCCATAAGCTGGGAACCCAGCATTCAGAACACCTAAGTTTATGGGGGACACCTGAATCAAACCACCACACATTTCTAGTATCACTATTGAAAGAAAATAATAAATAGGAAGAGCAATAATGATAAAAGGAAGAAACAAAATATCACAAGAAAACAAACAAGCAATAAACCTCCCATACTTTGATTAACCAAAAACTAGACGAATAGAAAAACAAAACAAAAGAAGAACTTCACAATAGCAAAGTCCAGTTCACCATGCAGGAAGAATAGTTTGAGTTTTATATATTTACCAAAACACAACTTCAAATATATAAAACACAAATAACTGACAAAATCATAAGGAAATTTATATAGACTTAGTAGGACATTTCAACACATTTCTCTTATTAACTAATAAAACATATTAGAGAAGAAACAGTAAGAATATAGGATATTTGAAAAGCACAATTACCAAACAAGATGTGATTGATATAGAATCTTGCATCCAACATCTGCAGAATATGAATTTGTATGAAGTGCACATGAAACAGTAACCAAAATAGATCATCTGCTGATTCATATAGAAAGCCTAACAAATTTCAAAGGATTGTAGCCACGCTGAGTATGTTTTCTGACCACAGAGCAAATTAAGCTAGGAAACAAAAACAAAAGATAACTATGATATCCCCATATGTTTGGAAATTAAGAAGTATATTCTAAGTAGATTTTGAGTCAAAAAGGAAATTATAGAGGAAATTAGAAATTTCTTTCAAATGAATGATAATGAAAATATTACAACTTGCAGATTACAGCTACAGAAATCTAGAAAGATAATTATAGATTTAGTTGCATATATAAGATAAAGATGAAAAATAATCTGAGCACCAATCTAAAGAAATTAGGAGGGAAATATACATGTGAGATCCAAAGAAAACAGAAGAAAAAGTATAAGTACAGCAGAAATTAAATGTGTAGAAAACAGATATGCAACAGAGCCTAATGCCTGAAATGTTTATTGAAATTGAGAAATGTAAGTCTCACTGATGATGCTGATGGGAAAGAGCAAATAATCTACATCAAGAATGAAAACAAACATTGCTAAAGATCTTACAAACATATTTATGTATTCTGAGAAATTTTCAACTAGACATTTCAAAATATAACATATGATGAGCAAATTCTTAAAGAAAATTTCTTTCATGAGAAGGGAAATAAGAAGAAATAGAAATTTTAAAATAAATGTTAGACAGAAATGACTTTCTTAGGAAAAGTCTCCTTTGGAAAACACACACAACAACAAAGAACTGTACTCTTTGGCCAGATGACTTTCTGAGTGAATTCCACAAGTTCTTTACTGAGAAAATCTTGGATATCTTACACATACTGTTTTATAGAACACAAAACAAACTGAAACTGGGAAACATTTCCAATTCAATCTATGTGGATTGCATAACCTTTCCATCAAAATTGACAAGTAATCACAAAAAGAATAACTCAGGTCAATTCCTACAAAAAGATACATACAGACTTTCTGAACAAGCACAAATTGAACAGACCAACTAATAAAAATCATCAACCTCTGTGACTTTATTTATAAATTTCAAAGTTTACTTAGCATTAAAAATTAAAATAATTTGCCACATCATTGAAGTAAAGAAATTAAAAGGAAATTTTAACAATTTTAAGAAATCTTAAAACCATTTACTATTTATGATAAAAATAAATACTTAAACAAAACACCATAGTAAACTAGGAATAAAAGGAATGTCCCTCATCTGAAAAATATAACTATAAATGAGCCTGAAAAATGATCATATTCAATTATGAAATATTGGATGGTTTTCTACATGAAACTAATTTGATGTTGCTTTATATCATCAGTTCTACTCCCATTTTACTGGAGAGGAGATCATTTTCAGGGCAGTAAGATTTAAAAGAAATTAAGGAAGAAATAAATGAAAGAGCTAAGAGTCTAATTAGAAAATATGACACTATAAAAATCTAAAGTAATCTCTCATTTTTATCAGGGCACATTATTTACAAAACAATGGTTTCATTATGATGTATTTGTACATTTTTATTCTTATGTCAAAGTATTCTGATCACATTTACTCTCCCTATTACTGACATCTGTCCCCCTTCTCTTCCTCCTGCTGTCCCTTTCCTATTTCCTAGTTTTTGCTCTTTTATATTTATTTTTATTTATTTATTTGAGAAAAGGAGAATAGGGAGAGAAAGAGAGAGAGAAAGAGAGAGAGAAAGAGAGAAGAGAGAGAGAAAGAGAGAGAGAAAGAGAGAGAGAGAGTAGGTGCACTAGGGCCTCCAGCCACTGCAGACAACCTTCAGATGCATGCGCCACCTTGTGCATCTGGCTTACATGAGTCCTAGGGAATTGAACCTGGTCCATTAGGCTTTGCAGGCAAGTGCCTTAACCACTCAGCCATTTCTCCAGCTCATTCCTAGTATTTAATTTTTTTATTCATTATGTATTCTGGATATTAGTCACCTGTCAGATAAATAGCTGACAAAGATTTTCTCCTATTCTGTAATCCATCTTTTTATGGAGTTAATCATTTCTTTTGCTATAGAAAAGCTTTTCAACTTGATACAATATCATTTGTTCACTTTTCATTATTATTTCCTGAATATTGGAGTTGCATTCAGAAAGTCATTGCCAATGCTTGTTTTGAACTGCTTCTCCCTTTAGCAATTTCTATGTTTTAAGTCTTAGATTCAAGTCTTTGATCCATTTGGGGCTGATTTAAAAAAATATTATTTATTTATTTGAGACAGAGAGAGAGAGAAAGAGGGTAAGAGAGGAAGAGAGTGAGAGAGAAAGTGAGAGAGAGAGAAAGAGAATTGGTATGCCAGGGCCTCTAGCCTCTGCAAACAAACGCCAGATGCATGTGCCATTTTCGGCAACTGGCTTTGCTAGGGTACTGGGGAATTGAACTCAGGTCCTTAGGCTTTGCAGGCAAACACCTTAATGGTTGAGCCATCTCTCTAGCCCTTGAGCTAATTTTTGGAATAAAATATTAAGAAGAATAAATAGATGTATGAAAGTGTGTTTATGCAGCATAGCACTATGTATAATGAAACACACAATGAAACAATAAAACAGAAATAGGTTTAGAAAGTGTGTTATAAATGGCTAATGAACAATAATAAATTATATTTTTGTTTATTAGAACTTAAAATTTGAAAAAGAATGAAATGCAGCAGAATAAACCATTATCACAGAATAAAATTATGAATGATGGATGTGATATCCAGACAGAAAATCATAAAAATATTAAGTGAAAATAAAGCAGTTTTAAATATATGAAAAAAGCATGTTCATTAATCAAAAGACTCAAGACTAAAATGTATCAACTTTTATGATAATTAAATCCAATATAATCCCCAACAAATTGCATTTTGAAATTGGCAAGGTAATTCTATAATCAATGAAATGTCAGTGGGAACCATAGCATAGGCAATACAATGGAAGTACATGTACATATATGATCCCTTACAATAAAATAATGTCAAAGTCAATATGACACATAGCAGTCAAAAAAGAAAAAAAGTGTATATTATATATAATTTGGTATGTAAATTGATAATGCAGTACATTTTTAAATGGAATGTTATACAACAGTGGAATGGTGGATCATTGTTACATGCTGAGACATGAATGAATTCACAAACATAATGTTGAGCAAAAGAAGTTAGAAAGGAAATGAGCAAATTGAGTTAAAAAGCAGTGAAGTGTTTCCTCAGTATGCTACTCTAGACCCACACACAGAAAGACCTCCCACCTTGCCCACCAAGCAAGGTAGATTATGCCATCAGATTGCAGGTGAGTATTCCCCTTGCACCCATGTGAGTCACACATGAAGACCTGATGTGTCCACTTACCTGAAATAGGGACTAGGCCTGCTCTGAACTGGTTCCACTCCCCTGCCCAAATGCTCCTAGGAGGGACTTCCCAGCCTAGACCCATGGATAGACCTTTCACAGCACCACCCCAACAAGACAGACTATGCCACTAAGGTTCCAGGTAGGCAGTGTCTCTGGGTCAAAATTCATGCAAGTAGGTCACTGCTTATGCCCACCCAGAATATGCAGGACTAGTATGCCCAGCCTATAACCTCAGGTAGACTGCCTTCCCAGGCCTGCCCTAGCAAGGTGGAATAGGCTGTGCAACAAGGTCCTGTAAGAGCTACTGTTGCCACATTCTTAGCAATATAAAAGAAATATCTCAAGATGCAAAGCAAATGACATAAAAAACCATGGCAAGATATCCTTCCAAGAATGACTAGTCCCATAGTTCAAACCTTCAAAAAAACTACAGATAAAGAATTCCAAAATGTAATTATTATAAGCATATTCAACACACTTAATGAGGCCCTGAAGTAAAAGATGAATGGAATGGAAGAGAATCAATCAAAAGCATTCAATAGATGGCTCAATGGATTAAGTGAATTCTATGAGAGCATGAGCAAATGGCTGAATGAGTTCTAATAGAGCACAGACAAAATCAATCAAACTGAATGAGAATATCAAACCAAGAAAAGAAAATGGAAAACAATAAAGAGAGATGAAGAAAACACAATTAAAATCAAAAATTAAATAACTTAATTAAAAGGCTTCCAAAAAGCTTCACTGTCAAAATAGATTTGTGGAGGTTATACTAGTAGGACTTGGGAACCAGAGACAGGAAACAAATTGAGAAGCCAAAATAATGACAAGCAAAAAAAAAAAAAAAAAAAAAAAAAAAGTGTAGGAATAGAACGTGAAATAAATGTGAGGCACCTTGTAAAGGTCAAGCATTTGAAACATGGGCATACAAGAAGAAGAATTCCAGATCAAGGGCATAGAGTATATCTTCAATAAAATTATAGAAGCAAATTTTCCCAAATCTTACAAAAAGAAGCACATCCAGGTATAAGAGGCATAAACAGAACCAGAGAAGAAATTCCCCACATCACATTTTAGTTAAAACCTTGTTGCAGTTGCATTCTCTATTGCAAAAATCATTCAACCTAAAGTACCCGAGAAAGTTATTTATTTGGGCTTACATTCTCAAGGGGAAGCTCCATGTCAGCAGGACAAAGATGGTAAAGCAGAAGTTGGACATCACCTCCTAGCCACAGTAGGTGACAAACAGCAGCAAGAGTGTGAGCCAACTGACACTGGCAAATGAGGAGCTATGAAACCTCAAGGTCCACCCTAGCAACACTACTCTTACATCAAAGCTCCACCTCCCAAATCAAACAGTCAGAACACATGACTTTATGGGGGCTTTATGATTCAAACCACCACAGACACAAAACACAGAACACATAAATTGCAAGAGAAAAGCAGCTAGTCAGTTACAAAGGTAAGGGTATCAGAATGGCATTCAATTTTTCCATGTCAACACTAAAATAAGAAGAGCTTGGAATGGAGTATTTCAAATATTTAAATGCCAGAAGCCAACCCAAACTACTTTATTCTGCAAAATTATCCTTCAGGATAAGAGAAAGAAAAACTTTCCATGATAAAACCCAGCTGTATTAATATATGAACACTAAGCTGACCTTGCAGAAAATACTGGATGGAATATTTTGCACTGAAGAGAACAATAAACTTATTCAAGAACTACAGGTGGAGAAAAACAATAATTAAAGAATAATATATAAAGCAAATGAATATCAAGTAAACCCAAACTCCAACAATCATAGCAGTTATCACTTTGAGTATCAATGTACTCAACCCTCTAATCAAAAGGCATGGTTTAACCAGGCTGGGCTATAAAACAAAATCCAAGTATTTTCTGTGTTTAAACCCAACTTACTATTAAAGACAGATGTCACCTTAGGATAAAAAGATGGAAAAATATATTCTAAGCAAATGAAAATAGAAAACAATTAAGTGTGGTATATCAGCTATACTAATATCTGACAAAATAGACATTAAACCAAAAGAAATTAAAAGACAAAAAGAAGAACTCTTTATATGTATCAAGGAAGAGAAATTCAACAAGAGGATATTATAATCATAAATACTTATGAACCAAACACAAATGCACCAAAGTTTATAAAACAAAATCTACTAGATATTAAACCAGACATAAATCCCAATGCATAATAGTAGGTGACTTTAATACTCCATTATCTTTCATAGACATATCCTTTAAACAGAAAAAAAGAAAAACACAGAGAAACCAGGGAGCTAAACAACACCATAGATCAAAAGGACTTAACAAACATCTATAGAACATTCTATCCAAAGTCTACAGAATATACGTTTTTTCTCAGCAGCTCATGGAACCTTCTCTAAAGTAGATCCTATGTTATCATACAAAGTCTTCACAAATTTTGGAATGTTGACGCAATACCTTGTTTCTGTCTTAACAAAATGTAATAAAATTTGAAATTAGTGAGAGACACAACAGAAAATACACATACTACTAGAGATTGAGAACAAACGCTTTAACAATGAAAGAATGGGTCATTGATGCAATAAAGGACATAAAAATTCCAAGACCTGAGTGGTAATGAAAACACAACATATGAAAACCTGTGGGACACAATTAAAGTAGTCCTAACAGAGGAAGTTTATAGCTCTAAATCCCTACATTACCAAGAAACAAGAGAGAGAGAACCTAGACCTTGCACAAAAACCAACTGCAAATGGATCAAGAACCTTAACATAAGACCGGAAGTTGTGAAATAACTAGAAGAAAAAGTAGGGAAAGCACTCCAAGATATTAGGTGTATGGAAAAACCTCCTGAATAAGACTCCAGTATCCAAGGATCTCATGAAACCCAAAACTGTTGTACAGGTCAACAAACCATCAAAGGGGTCAATAGACAATCAAGAGATTAGAGAAAATCTCCATAATCTATCTGTCAACAGTTTAATATCTGGAATGTACAAAGAACTCACAAAACTAAACACTAAAAAATTTAATCAAGCCAGCCAAAAAATAGAGTAGATGGACTTAGTTGTTTAGGCACTTGCCTGTGAAGCCTAAGGATCCAGGTTTGAGTCCCCAGTACTCACATAGACCAGATGCCCAACATGGCACATGAATTTGGAATTTGTTTGCAATGGCTGGAGGCTCTAGTATGCTTATTCTCTCTCCCTCACTCTTTCATAAATAAATAAATTAATTAAATAATTAAAAAATAAAGTAGAAAACCAGAGTTCTTAAAGAAAGAAATATAAATGGCAAATAAACATCTAAAAAGATGTACAACATTTTTAGCCATCAAGAAAAATGCAAATTAAAACTACTTTGAGATTATATCTCACTCTGGTCAGAATAGCTATCATTTTAAACTCAAATGTGAGCAAATGCTGGTGAGGCTGACTTGTAAGTGGTGGGAGTACAAGCCTGTATGACCACTATGAAAATCCATATGGAGGTTTGCCAAAAATCTAAAAGAAGTGGACTTCTGGGTAAGATGGCAGCATAGGAGCCACACCAAACCAGCCTAGGGAGGGATTTAAGCAAAACCCCAGCAAAATACACTCTTCTTCTGAAAAGCGAAGGAGGATAGGTTATTCCTAGACACAGTGGAGATGCCAGAGAGACCAAGATGCACCAGAAAGGAGGAAAATGGCCAGAGTCCCACTGAGGTGCCTGTGGCCTACAATCTGCACTCTGCACACCTGCTGGGCACCCCACCACCAGGCGAGGGGCAGCAGATTTTTCAACTTCATCAGCCTTCTTGAAAAGTTAATAAATCTGAAGGAAAGATAGCTGAGATCAACTACAGAGCTACTGAAAGTGCAAGCACCTCTGAAGTCTGAAACCTCCCATCCCCCACAATCAGAATCATGAACCTCCAGCATTCAGCCCCCAGTGGCAGCCCAACCAGCACAGCTGACCATAACCCCAGATCCACAGCACAAAAACACTGAGGGATTAAGGTGGGCACTCAGCATTGGTGAGATTGGAAGCCACCCCAAAAGGTAATGAGGCCAACTGACAAAAAAAAAAAAAAAAAAAAAAAAAAAAAAAAAAAAAAAAGAAAAGAAAAAAGAAAAAAAACAGGTACACAGGCCTGCATTGGAAGAGCTAATCTCTCTTTCCTTGTCAGGGCAGATTATGGGGTATATATTCTTGGTTGGCTTTACATTTTCAAATAACCTGTATTTGGGGGTTGAATATTGTTGCCTTTGATGCTTTCATATTTATAGGGCCTTTGTCTTTTGCTTTTATCATTATTGGGGGCAGGGTCTGATCCAGATCCAGGTTGATCTGGAACCCATTTCAGAACAGAAATCTCTACCTCCCAGCTGACAAGATTAAAGGTGTAGAACAACGCACACCCTTAGGGATTTGGGCTTTATATGACTATCTGTTTGTTTTAATCCCCACAATTTCATACTTTGTGCTGGATTTTATTGATTGTGTGCGTGTAACTTGGTTGAAGTTTAGAATTTGCCAGTAAATTATTCCACCCAGTCCACTAGAATACCTGCTTAGCAAGCAAACTCAACACCTAGGATTACTTCTATGGCTTGATTGGGGGACAAAAGGTACACCTGGCACCTTGAACTCATACCTGTGGGTACATAGAGGTGGATTTCCATGTCAGGGAACACTGCAGATAAGTAGAAAACCCAAGCATCAAATCAGTTCAGGATGCAAAAGTCGCTACAATATAATACAAGAAACGCAAAGAATCAAGGCAATACAGTCCCACCAAAAACTATAAATCCATCAGAAATGATCACCAATGAGACTGTTTTAGATGAAATCCCTGACAAAGGTTTCAAGAAAATGATGGTATCTCTGCTCAAAGAAATCACAGAAGAAATGAATGAAATCAAAGAAGAAAACAAAGGAACTAAAGAAGAAAACAAACTTCTGAAAGAGAGCACAGGAAACCAGCTTAATGAAATAAAGAGGTCATTACAAGACAAGAGTGAGGAAAAATAAATACTGAAGAAAAAACAGGCTGAAATCCTAGCTCTGAAGAATACAGACAGTGAAATAGAATACTCTGTGGAAAGTCTCACCAGTAGAATGGATGAAGGAGAGAATAAAATATCTAAACTAGAAGACCAGGTGGCAGACCTAATATAGTCCAACAAAGAGAAAGACAAGCTAATAGCAAGGTATGAATGGGAATTTCAAGATATCCAGGACACTATGAAAAAAAAAATCAAACATAAGATTTCAAGGTATAACAGAAGGAGAAGTATTTCAATTCAGAGGCTTAGTAGGTATTTTCAACAAAATCATAGAAGAAAATTTTCCCCAAATAGAGTAAGAAATGCCAGTGTAAATACAAGAAGCTTTTAGAACACCAAACAAACAAAACCTGGAAAGAACCTCTCCTTGCCACGTTATAATTAAACTACTAAACATGCAAACCAAAGAAAATATATTAAAAGCAGTTAGAAAAAGCAAATCACCTACAAAGGCAAGTCCATCATAACTGCAGATTACTCAACACAAACTTTAAAAGCCAGAAGGGCTTGGAATGATATATTCCAAGTTCTGAAATGTAACGACTGCCAATCAAGATTACTTTATCCCACAAAGCTATGTATCCAAATTGATGGAGAAATAAAGACATTCCACAACAAAAATAGGCTAAAGGAATTTATGACAACTAAACCAGCTCTACAGAAAATACTTGAAGGAATTCTTCATGCTGAAAAGAAGCTAACACACACAGGAGGAAATAGGAAAAAAAACACTCAAATAACAGATTAAACAAAAGAGTAAAGAGAAAAAAGGACACACTACAAAATAAGAAGAAATGTGAGAATAAATGCATACCATTTGATAATAACTCTTAATATCAATGGCCTCAATGCACCATCCAAAAGACACAGGCTTGCAGACTGGATTAAAAGGTAGGATCCTGCCATTTGTTGCCTCCAGGAAACTCATCTTTCAATAAGATAGACAGGACCTTAGGGCGAAAAGATAGAAAATGGTATTTCAAGCAAATGGGCCTAGGAAACAAGCAGGGGTTACTATCCTAATATCTGACAAGATAAACTTCAAACCAACATTAATGAGGAAAGATAAAGAAGGTCATTTTATACTGATTAAAGGAACACTTCAACAGGACATTACAATCCTAAATATATATGCATGTAACATGGGGGCTCCCATTTTCATCAAACAAACACTAGAAGTAAGGTCATAGATAACATAAAACACAGTTGTAGTGGGAGACTTCAATACCCTGCTCTCATAAACTGACAGGTCATCCTGGCAAAAAATAAACAGAGAGACATCTGAATTAAATGATGTCATGGAACAAATGAACCTAACAGAAATGTACAGAACATTCCATCCAAATGGTGCAGAATATGCCTTTTTCTCAGCAGCACATGGAACATTCTCTAAAATAGACCTTATATTAGGACACAAAGCAAATCTTCACAAATACAGGAAAATTGAAATAATCCTTTGTACTCTGTCTGATCACAATGGGGTTAAACTGCAAATTAGCAACAAGAAAAGCTACAAAGCATTCAGAAATTCATGGAGACTAAACAGTACATTATTGAATGATCAATGGGTCATTGAAGAAATCAAAACGGAAATCAATAAATTCATAGAATCAAGTGATAATGATAATAAAACATACCAAAACCTTTGGGACACAATGAAGGCAGGCCTAAGAGGGAAACTTATAGCTGTAAGTGCCTATATTAAGAAATTAGAGAATTCACAAATAAACAATTTAATGCTTCACTTTAAGTCCTTGGAAAAAGAAGAACAAGGCAAACCAAAACTCAGTAAATGAGAGGAAATCATAAAGATCAAGGCAGAAATTAATCAAATAGAGACACAAAAACAATCCAAAGAATCAATGAAACAAAGAGTTGCTTTTTTGAAAGGATAAACAAGATTGATAAACCCTTAGAAAATATGACCAGAAGAAATAGAGAAAAGACAAAGAGTAATAAAATTAGAGATGAAAAAGGCACCATTACAACAGATACCAAAGAAATTCAGACAGTTATAAGGACATACTTTAAGAATACACATGCCTCTAAGTTTGAAAATCTGAAAGAAATGGATGATTTCCTTGATTCATATGACCTACTAAAATTAAATTAAGATGAGATATACCACTTATGTAGGCCTATAACAAGTATAGAGATCCAAGCAGTTATAAAATATCTCCCAATTAATAAAATCCCAGGCCCAGATGGATTCACTGGTGAATTTTACCAGAAGAACTGACACCACTGCTTCTCAAACTTCTCAAACTTTACCATAAAATAGAAAAGGAAGGAATTCTACCAAACTCCTTCTATGAAGCCAGCATCACCCTCATACCAAAAACCAGACAAAGACAGAACTAAAAAAGAAAATTACAGACCAATCTCCCTCCTGAACATAGATGCAAAAATCCTGAACAAAATATTGACAAACAGAATATAAGAATATATCCAAAAGATTATTCACCCCAACCAAGTTGGCTTTATCCCAGGGATGCAGGGATGGTTCAACATACGCAAATCAATAAATGTAATACATCATACAAATTGTCTGAAGGACAAAAATCACATGATCATCTCAATAGATGCAGAAAAGGCATTCGACAAAAGCCAACATCTTTTCATAGTAAAAGTATTAAAGAAATTGGGAATAGAAAGAACATATCTCAACATAATAAAAGCTATTTATGACAAACCTACAGACAAGATAATAGTAAATGGAGAAAAACTTGAAGCTTTTCCCCTAAATTCAGGAACAAAACAAGGATTTCCACTGTCCCCACATTTATTTAATATAGTACTGGAAGTGTTAGCTATAGCAATATGAAAGAGACACTCATAAAAGGGATACAAATTGGGAAGGAAGAGATAAAATTATCACTATTTGCAGATGATATGCTTCTATACATAAAACACCCTAAAGACTCTACCAGCAAACTGTTAGAGCTGATAAAAACTATGAGCAACAAAGCAAGATACAAAATAAATACACAGAAATCAGTAGCTTTCCTATATACTAACAAGAAACAAGAGGAGAATGAAATCAGGAAATCTCTCCCATTCACAATTGCCTCAAAAAAATAATGAAGTACCTTAGAATAAACCTAACCATGGAAGTGAAAGATATCTACAATGAGAACTTTAAAACACTCAAATGAGAAATTGCTGAAGACACAAAGAAATGGAAAGACATCCCATGTTCTTGGATTGGAAGAATCAATATTGTGAAAATGTCAATCTTACCAAAAGCAATCTACACATTTAATATAATCCCCATTAAAATTCCAATGGCATTCTTCACAGAAATAGAGAAAACAATCCTAAAGTTCATTTGGAAGCACAAAAAAAAAAAAAAACTCGAATAGCTAAAACGATTTTGAGCAACAAAAATAAGCCTGGTGTTATCACCATACCCAATTTTAAGCTATATTACAAAGCCATATAAACAAAAACAGCATGGTACTGGCAAAAAGGCAGACATGTAGATCAATGGAACAGAATAGAGGACACAGATGTTAATCCAGACAGCTACAGCCATCTGATTTTTGACCAAAATTCCAAAAATATTCATTGGAGAAAAGACAGCCTCTTCAATAAGCGGTGCTGGGAAAACTGCATATCAATAAGTAGAAAGATGACAACAGATCCTTGTCTTTCTCCATGCACAAGAATCAAATCCAAGTGGATCAGCAACCTTAATAGCAGACCTGACACTCTGAAATTGACAGAGGAAATGGTAGGGGAAACCCTTCAACATTGGCATGGGTAATGACTTTCTGAATATAACCCTAATTGCTCAGGAAATAAAACCACTAATCAACTACTGGGGTCTCATGAAATTACAACACTTTTGTACAGCAAAGGACACTGAATAGAGCACAGACAGCCTACAGAATGGGCAAAAATCTTTTCCAGCTGCACATCTGACAGGGGATTAATATCCAGAATATACAAAGAACTCAAAAAAACCAAAACAATAATAGAAGAGGGAATAGCTGACAGGCAAGAAGTGGCACAGAATACAAGAAATATGTGGACATAGCAGGAGACAGGGGAAAGGGAGAGAGGGAAAGAGGAGGGATATAGCAAGCTAAATGTAGCATGAATTAGTACTGTAGAATTATACTTCTTTGTGAGCTAATTAAAAGACACCTTTCTCTCTTTCTTGAGCTAGAGATGAAAGACAGAGAGAGTAGAAGTACCCTGTTGTAGTAGGAAAAGCTTTACTCTAAAACCAGAGGCTTTTGCTGATTTGTAAATGCCAGTACTAGAATTCAGAAACCAAAACAAGTTATTGGTCAGGAAGACCCATGGAGCCCTCAATGTAACTTAGGCTATTGCCAAAGTAATTGATTACTCACCAGAACTAGATGAAAAGACCCTAATGCTGAAGACACCACAGGCTGACAGCACAGGGCATTGAGAAATCAGAAATTGAGATGGAAACCATCTATCTCCCTGCTAGCTAGCAGTTATTGTGCTTTCCAGCTGAGGTTAAAAGTCACCAACAGTGTAAACAACTAATGGAGACTTTAAGCTACACAATCACATAGCCAGGCAAAAAGAACCCACAGGTGCAATAGTGGCATATAAGATATAGGTGTAATTAACTGTTTTCTGATGGGATATGAGGCCCATTCATTGGAAGGGATTTCATACTTGTACTGTGATGAAGTCAGAAGCTTAGAGAGTTGTAGATGCTAGAGGTAATCTTCCATAGTTCCTTGGCTAAATAGAGAGGTTAGCCTACCAAAAAGCTTTCTAAATAAATGCATTTATCCCCTTTGATCCATGATGATCTTACTCTTGACCAGAGAACCTACTTTTTACTTATGGTTCAGAGTACTGGATAAACTAAATATCCATCAAACTCAAAATAAGAAAGACAATTACGTATTATGAGATGGCCCATTTCTCTCAAACTTTTCAAGTTTCAGGAAACATTACAGAGGAAGTAGAGAACTAAATATGAATGCTGTTCTCACTGATAGCCTAACAACTTTCTCCTGAGAGAATGTGGTAGACACTGAGGTGACTCAAAACTGATCAAAGCAGAAAATTTGGCTGCTGAGAGCTCAACACTGAAGTAGATTTCTAACATACCCTCCAAGGCTCTGGGAACATTGCAGAAGAGGGAGTGGAAAGAATGTAAGAGCCACATGGTGTGAAGGCCTATTGTGAGGTATTGTCTTCCCCACAGGAACTAACTGGTGCTTTCATGTCTCTACTGTGATTATTCATACCCCCACTGAGGAGTCCTTAGTAAAACTGAGAGTCTAGGAGCTACATAATTTCCTTGATTGGGCAGATAGACACAGAAAAAGGCCCTTGGAAGGCAGTGCTATTCTCTTTCTGAAGTGTTCCTAAATGATGACCAAAGATGACAAATAGGACAGCTCAATTTCTGGTTCTTCTTTTCTAAGAATAAAGGACACATAGTCCCATTTAACCAGTGGCAAGTTCACCTGGCGGGCTTTCCTGTGACGTGTCCAGTCTGTCTTGAACCAACCTGTGCCTTAGTTTTTACATAAGTTGACTAATCATAGACTCTGTGCAGGAAGGCTTCTCTCACCATGGGCCAGCGAATGTCCAGCTCTCAAATTCCTTCCTCTTGTGAGGAGTTTGTTCCTCTATACTCTGGCTTTGAATAAGCTTTGCTTTGATTTTGTTAAGTAAATTACAAATGCCTGTAAGAAAGAATGTGGTACTTCCCTATCTCTGTTTCCCTAAAGGACCACCTCTTCCCTTGAAACCTGAAAAAATGTCTGGATACCTAGCATGAGGGCTCTGCCTACTTTCCTGATCTTAGGCTCAATCTCTATAAATTCTATTATAAAAACTTTCTAAACTTTACCCTGCATGGTCTATTAATTTTATTTGCTGAAATTGATAAGAATAGAACCACTGACTCAGTGGAAGTTTTGTGTGGCCATGAGTTTCTGGCACACTAACTTCTGAGTTATAGCCCATGTAACAGTTGAGAGAAGCTCCAACCCCCTCAAAGTCACTCCACATTTCTGTATCAGAATAGAAGTGAGGAAGAGAGAACAAAAGAAGATAATCCAATGGGAATACAATTTACAGTTTGTCCATATATTAAAGGTCTCAATTAAAAATTTTTTTAAGCAGGGAAAATTAAACTCTAATGCTCAACATGAAGATACAGATTGACTTTTAAAGGAGAAAGAGGACAGCATGAGGACACATGAAGGAAGGTCATCTTGAAGTCTTCCTGCAGTATATTTCATGATATGATTAATGATTATGTGAAGGCCACTTGTGACTATAATTCACTATAAAAATATATTTTGTGTATTCCTTTATAATTTTAAGCTATGTAATTACCAAAATTTTCAAATGGTTTCTCTATTAATTTTCCCAATTTCAAGGAAATAATCTGTTATAAATTATTCCAGGACTGTCTGGAAAGATAGCTAAGTGGTTAAGACACATGCCTGCAAAGCCAAAGGACCTAGGTTCAATTCCCAGGACTCATGTAAGCCAGATGCCAAAGATGACACATGCATCTGGAGTTCATTTGCAGTGGCTGGAGGTCCTGGCATGCCCATTCTCTCTCTCTTTCTTCCTTTCTCTCTCTTAAATAAATAAATAGAAATTTAAAAATAATTAAAAAGTATTCCAGAGAGTAGAAAAAAATAAGCAAAGTTAAAGATTCCAAGTATGAGTACATTTGATTCCCAAACAGAATGTAAACAATACATAAAGCAAGAAACAGGGGAAAATAACAAAAGTTAAAACAAAACAAAATAAAAATAAAGAACAAAAACTAAAGAAAAAATATTTTTAAGCACAGGAACACAAATGTTGGCAAATATAAACAAATGGAAATAATTTGGTTGGTAACATGAGGATAACCTTGTAAAAGAAGACTAAATTTTAATGAAATAAGATATATCTCAATAGGGTCAAAATTGACTAATTTGAAAAGATCTATTGATGTAATTTCTAAATTAATAGATTTAATGAACAATATATGATCATGCAATGATCCTTTTGTAGTTTCCTGGCCTCTATAGACACTCACTCTGACTTATGCCCACAAATCAAGAAATTCAGTTAGGATCCACAGATGAGAGAGAATATGCCTCTCTTGTGTTTCTGAGCCTGGGTTACCATACTTAATATGTTCTTTCCAAGTTCCATGCATTTTCCTTTAAAGCTGGCAATGTCATTTTCCTTTACAGCTGAATAAAACTTTATAGAGTATATGTACCGTATCTCCATAAGCATTAGATAGGCATGTAGGCTAATTCTGTTTCTTAGCTCTTGTGGGTAGAGTTTCACTCAATATGGCTGAGCAAGGTATCTTTGTATATGCCCTGGAATAGTATAGCTGGGTCATAAACTGGCTCTGATTTTAGCTTCTTGAGAGACCGCCATACTGATTTCCATTATGGTTTAAGTCTTTTTTTATTACACTCTTTCCAGTATTTGTTGTCATTTTTTTTTTAAATGATATTCTGACTGGAGTGAGATGGAATCTCAAAGTAGTTTTAATTTGAACTTCCCTGATATCTCAGCATGTTGAGCACAAAATATGTTTCTCATATTTTGTAGGCTGCCTGTTAACTTAAATGATCATTTCATGTGCTATGAAAAGCTTTATAATTTCTTGTGGTCCCATTTGTTAACTGTTGAATTTATTTTCTGAGTAATAGATCTATTCAAAAAATCCTTACCTATGTCTACATCTTACAGTGGATTGTCTACTCTGTGCTTGATGAGTTCCATAACTTGGGGTCTTACCTTGAGGACTTTGATCAATTTGCAGTTTATTTCTATGCAGGGTGAGATACAGGGGTCTAGCATCATTCTTCCACATGTCCATATCCAGTTTCCCCAGCAGTATCTGCTGAAGATATGTCATTTCCAAAGAGTAGTTTTGGTGTCTCTTTCAACAAGCCAGTATCTGTAGTTACATTGACTAATATCTGGGTTTTCAGTTCTACTCCAGTAATCTACATGTTGGATGTTATTCCAAAGCCATGCTGTTTTAATTGCTGTAACTCTGTAGTATAACTTGAAATCAGGTTTGGTGATACCTCTAGCAGTATTCCTTTTACTTAAGATTGTGCTGGCTATCCAGGGTCTTTAATGATTTCATATGGATTTTAGCAATTTTTATCTATTTTTGTGAAGAATGTTACAGGAATTTTGATTGAGGTTGTACTGCATTTGAAGATTATTTTTAGTATGGTGGTGGCTCTTTTTACAATATTAATTTTGTGGTCCAGATTCATAAGAGGTCTTTCCATCTTTTGGTATCTTCCTCAATTTCTTCTTCGGTGTTTTTGAAGTTTTTATTGTAGGAGTTGTTCACTTCCTTGGTTAGGGATATCCCAAGGTTCTTTAATTTTTTTCAGGTTATTGTTACCCAAATTGTTTCTATGATTTCTTTTTTTTATATGATTATCATTAATATATAAGAAAGCTATTGATTTTTATAAAAAATGCTAATTTTGTGTTCTGCTGCTTTGTTGTCTATCATCTCCAAGAGTTTTCTAGTGGAATCTTTATGATCCATTTTGTGTAGAATCATATCATATATAAATAAGGATACTTTAATTTCATCCTTCCCTATTTGTAATCCCTTTTATTCCTTCTCTTGTCTTATGCCTATAAAAAAGACTTCAAGTATTATGTTGAATAGGTGTGGAAAGAGTAGACATCCTTGTCTTGTTCCTGATCTTCATTGGAATTCTTTGAGTTTTTTTTTTTCCATTTAGCACGATGGCTATAAGTTTCTCATCTTATACCAATTATTATATGGAGATATTTTACTTCCACTCCTAGCTTCTGTAGGACTTTTATCATGAAAGGATGTGGGATTTTGTCAAAGTCCTCTTCCGTATCAGTTGAGAGGATCATGTGATTTCTGTCCTGAGTCTATTTTGTGATTTACTACTTTATTAATTTATGTATATTGAACAATTCCTGCTTCTGTAAAAGAATTTTCTTATTGTGGTAAATGACTTCCTTGTTGTGTTCTTAAATTCATTTTGCAACTAAAGTATTTCACTGAGAATGTTTACATCTTTTTGAGCAAGGAGATCATTTGATAATTTTCTTCAGTAGTTATGTCTTTACCTGGTTTTTGTATCAAAGTAATACTAGCTTCATGAAAAAAAATTGGAAGTATTTTACCATTTATGTTGTATGGAATAATTAGAGAAGTATTGGTTTTAATTCATTAAAGCTCTAGTAGAATTATGCTGTGAATCATCTTTTTTTAGTTTGGGTAATTTTAAAAAAAAATTATTGCCTCAATCTTGTTACTTGAAATAGCTCTGTTTAAAGTATTTGTTTGGGGGCTGGAGAGATGGCTTAGCTGTTAAGCACTTGCCTATGAAGCCTAAGGACCCCGGTTTGAGGCTCGATTCCCCAGGACCCAAGTTAGCCAGACGCATAAGGGGGCGCATGCGTCTGGAGTTCCTTTGTAGTGGCTGGAAGCCCTGGTGTGCCCATTCTCTCTCTCTCTCTCTCTGCCTCTTTCTCTCTCTGTCTATTGCTCTCAAATAAATAAATAAAAATAAAAAATGAAAAAATGAAGCATTGGTTTTGTCTTAGTTTAATTTGGGTGGGTCATGTGCATCTAGAAATGTATCCATTTAATTTAAATTATCCAATTTGGTAGAGATTAGATGTTTTAAATATATCTTTATGATTTTTACAATCTTTTGCCATTTGCTATAATCTCTCTCAGATAGGGTAGGAGAATATGCGTGCCCAAGCCTCTAGACACTCCAAATGAACTCTAGACGCATGTGCCTCCTTGTGCATCTGGCTTACATGGGAACTGGGGAATCAAACCTGGGTCTTTATGCTTCACAAACAAGTACCTTATCCACTAAGCCATTGCTCCAGCCCAAGATTTGTCTGATTTTTTTTTTTTAATGTATGCGCTTAGAGCTATAAACTTCTCTCTAGGGCTGCCTTCATTATATCTCATAGGATTTTGTAGGATGTAGTTTCATTTTCATTCATTTCTATGAATTTTTAAAATTTCCTTCTTGATTTCTTCAATGTTTCATTCATTAGGGTGTCTATTAAATTCATTTACATGTTTGTGGTTTCTTGGATTTCATTCAGGCATGTGTTCATGTCTTCTGCTAGTTCTTTTTACATATTTGTTATTTGAATTATTTTCCTGGAATTTTCTCTGAGTAGCTTGCATGGGAGGCCTCTACTTATAGGAATGGACATTAGAGTACACATCTTGCTTTGGCTTTTTGGGTACTCATTTTGCATTAGGATATGCCTATCTACAGAGATTTTGTTGGCTTAATGTACCCAGACGCATGGTAGCTTCATGGGTGGGATGCGCATAGGGGAAGGGTACCCATAGGCTCACACCTGGCAGTGGTGGCAGCATGTACTTGTGAGAGGCATGCCATGTGTGGAGGAGTTGGTTTACATGTTGCACAGTTAATGTGCAGTGCAGAGCCGGCAGGGAAGGGGTGTATGGAGTGAGAGGGGCTCAGGGAACAGTAGACTCATTTGTCATAATCAACTTTTAATATGCTAAACACAGATGTAAACATGTGTTTTTTGTAAATGAATAGAACAAAAACTAGAAAATACTTAAAAGTTAATAGTTATATGTATTGATTGGGAGGGGGGTAATTAAGAATGAACACATATAAAATGAAAATTTTTGTGTGTAGGTATGTGTGTAAATGTATCTATGTGCATGTTCATGCATGTGTTCAGGTGTACTTGTGTGCCAGTTCATGTATACGTGTGTGGAGCCAGAGGACAACCCATGATGTGTACTAGAGACCAAATTCAAGTCCTTATGCTTGTGAGGAAAGCACTTTATTTATTGAGCCATTTCCATAGCCCTTTAAATTGAGGTTTCTTTTAGTCTATTTAGTACACATTGCTTCCACTTATAAAATATAGTTGTGTTTGTGCATTATTGGTGTAATGAAAATCTAAATTACAAATACTGGTGACATTACTAAAACACATATTTTAACAATACATGTATCTCTCTGAAGATTTCTTTTCCAAGAATACAATCTATACCTTCTTGTGTTTCCCTACAAATCATTTCTGGAATTAAATTTTGAATTTCTTACCTGAGAGATCAGTAATTATGAAATCATCTAATAGGGAAAAATAGTAATAAATAGAAATGATAATAAATACTAAGGACATGCAGTAAGCACAGCAAAGAAAAAAGGAATCCCAAGGAAGTTATTCATTTTAGATGAAATTGGCAGTTAAGATAGAATATCAAAGATTCTGTTATTCTCAGAAAGAGCTTCATTTAGTATTGTGATGTTAAAAAAGTCACTCTTTTCTATCCATCTGGTACTTATTGAAGATTTCAGGATCAACATATCAGCAATCCGTGCTCTCTTTGTTCCCTGTTTCCTTTACTAGTCTGGCTATTTGGAGCAACTATCGACTTTTGTTCCAAGTGTCCATCTTTCTTAGTGGGACTTCCCTTCTGTAACTGAGAGAGCTTGAGCAAGTAGTATGTTTGCCAGTAGCTCTGTAGTTTCGGTGGGTGAGCATTGATTTTCCTCTTTGCAGGTATGGTGATTGTTATCCCTGGCCACCTGCACAGATCATACCATCAATAGTGGGAGAGGGAAGGAGAAGACCTGCTGGAGCACTCAGCAGTTGGCACCTAGGGGCCCCATGACGCTTTGCAGTAGTGAGGGCACATTAAAAAAATGACAGTGCACCTAGTTTAGGACTGCTCTCTTCCTTGACAGATCTGGATACACTTCGTGTCCATATGCATTTTCCAGGGTTATACAAATCAAGAGACCTTCATGGGAAGGCTTGTGATGTTTTATATGGCTCTTGTTACATGTGTAATGGGTGATTTCTTTTCAGAAATAGAAAAAAAAATGATACAGAATCTCAGTGATAGCTTAAATAAGGTTTATTATGGTGTCACCTACAGTTGTTGAAACATAAAAGTAACTCTTAACAGTACTTAGAAGTGTTCAACACCATGAAAGCCTAGCAGAGTCACAGAGGGCAGCGTTAGTCACACATTGTTAAAACTCACAGATTAGGAACCTGGAAATAAATACAAGAGTAAAATTTGTGCATGAGTATAGGAGTTTGGGGTTTTGAATCTAGAGATGAAAGTTATTGTAAGTTTCCATTTCTACGTTAATTGTCTGCATGAGTCTAGTGACTGTGGGATCAGGGACTGAACTCAATGTGGATTGGAAAACAAGAGCCTTTCTGAAAGATGAGAAAACTCAAGAGAAAGGTCTAGAGATGTTATTTTTAGATGTTTGTGAAGGAGATGAGGCTGGCGACTTGTTAGTGACAATTGTGAAGGTCTTGGGAGATGAAGCATGGGTCAGGGCTTGAGGCTATTGGGCTGACTTACATATAAACAAATATGAAAATCAAAACCATAGTTTTCCACAGTGATTACAAAAGATAAGTAGTTTGTTTTTCATGGCAGCTTCTAGAAAAACCCACACAGGGCAGGAGAGTAGTCTTCATTTATCCATGATTTTATGTCCAAAGATCAAAAACTATGAATAGTACTAAGCTCTATATACACTATGCTTTTAATTTTTTTAAAGATTTTATTTATTTATTTATTTATTTATGATAGTGAGAGAGAGAAAGAGGGAGACAGAGAGAGAGAGGATGGAAATGCCAGGGCTTCTAGCCACTGCAAACAAACTACAGACACATAGGCCACCCTGTGCATATAGCTTAACAGACCTTTAGGCTTTGAAGGCAAGTACATAAACTGCTGAGCCATCTCTCCATCCCCTAAACTGTGCTTTTGACTATAGATACATACCTATGTCAGTTTAACTTATAAATTAAGGAGAATGAGAGATTAATAATAAAATAGAATAATTATATATATTATAATAAGTTATTTAAACCTTCTGAATTGTTATTTCTATGATTTTCTATTTTACTGAAAAAACCTGGGTAACTGAAACTCAGTTAATCTATAGACCATAAGCTGTGGACCCTGAAGGAATCATTCTAAGTCCTATTTTGCTCAAGGTCGATCTTTCTTCTGCAAGAAATCAACTGTTGTGTGTTCTCAATAATAATTTGTTTCTTTCCCAGAAAGACAGAAAAGGGGAAGAGACAGAGGAGGAACATTTCTGATGTTTCAGGTAAGTACGTAGTATGAAGGAATTCAGGAGAAAATGGGAGAAAAATTATAGAATGAAAGTTTGAGAAAAAAACTTGGAAAGTCACAATAAAACAAAGTAGGGTTTATACAGTGGACAAATGCAAAGGCTCTCAGAAGTACCTCAGCAGTGTCTACTGGTAAATCATGACTATAGCTTAGCATTTATGCCTAAGGACAATGAATTTGCATTCTAAAAAGCAGAACTTATGTTAGAGAAATGTTCACATCATTATAATTGTATAAAAATGATATTTTAATGATTTTATTAAGGGTTCTGAAGATACCTCCAAAGGAGATAGTTTCCTCAGATAAACTATTTAGTAGGAAGGTAGCAACTGACAGGTTAAAAAGAATATAATATGCACACCTGCCCGGAATTCTATGTAATAACAACATGGGCTCCCACTGTTAATGTAACAAGTGGGTTATTATGAATTGTACACAACTAAGTTAAATTTGATGTTATAATTTTAAAACCTACTTGTGGTATATGAGCTATATGATTGGAATATACATGCACAAGTACCAATGTGCCTGGCTGATATTTGTGCAAAAAGTGCTTGGTATAATAACTGACTTTAGTGATTTATTGTGGAAACTGATGAATTGGAAAAATTATAATTATGTGTCATATTATATAAATATATAATAAGATATATTCATATATAAATATATATGAGTTCATTGTCTATTGACATTTGTAATGTACTTCACATTTCTGTATCACAAATTTTGAGGACACAGTGCAAAACCTAATGATCACTCAGAGAATCCAAAGAGAAAAAAAATAAAAAAGCCTTACTGGGCAATTATTTAATGTAAGGCTGTTGGGTAGTTCAAGAAAAGAACAAAACCTCCATCCTGTGCTATTATTCTGTATCTATTGGGCTGTTGTTTGAGGAAAGATAGGCCCCTTTTGTCACACTAGACAGTACATTTTGTCTAAGTGCAAGGCAAAGCTAAAGATAAATGCTTCTGCATATGTGGATGGGATCCCTGGGAGAGTGGTGTTGTAGTCATCAAGCTGGATCAAGTTGAGGGTGGGTGTGCCTAAATTGCCACAGGGGATTGTGTGCTGGAGGGAAACATGTTGCTAGGTTAATCTTAAGGCTACTTTCAACTTCAAAATTTGATTGTTCTATGAAGAAGTATGATTGTTTCAAAATGTGATAGCTCTTTATATGCAGTTTACAACTTCTCTACAAATATAAACTTAGTGTAGGAGCTACAAAACAATCAGAGCAAGGATAAAGAGATATATAGCCGATCTGGTCCCTAACGAAGGTATGATACTTATCTAAGCAATTTAGGTAGATGACAGAAAGTAGATTTGCAGGCAGATAGAGGTATAGCAATGGCTAGACAGGGGTAACTATTCAGCCCTTCAGAACATGTCTTTTATACTCTGCAATGTCCAAACTTTGTAAGGCATCTTCCAGTAAGCAATTATTGAAGTGGAAGGGAACGAGTTAATCTTTTGTCCTCAAAGACCACAGAAATGTTTATCAACTCCTGCACAGGCTTCCTTTCTTCCTTTTGGTGAGTTAAGTCCTTCTCTGCTTTGTTTGACGCTGCCCATTTGAGGAAAGCTTATCCCTGACCTTCTGCCAGAGAGACTGATGACAAGGACAGTTTGCACTAACCTTGACATTCACCAGGGTAAATGGCTTTTTCCACAAGTAGTCAGCAAACAAGGAGAGCCAGTGAAGAGCTAATGAAACTGCACCTGAGAGAAACTGAACAACCACTGTGCTTTTAAAGAAGAAAAGAGTCCTTGGAAGGTGTGGGGCCCATCTGGTGCTTAAAGGTTCAGGGAAAATGAATTCTTTCAGTCAGCGCAATTTGAAAATATATAAATAAATAATAAATAAACAAATAAATAAAATCCAGGGTCTTAAAATTTGCCCCTAGGTTTCTTTGTAAGTTTGTCTCTCTAGTCTTTCCTACCTGAAAATGAAATCTCACTATCGCTCTGTGGTGCCCAAGAAGACAGAGCAAAGCTCCAGTGACCAGCAAGCCAGGGCCCAGCTCAGCCAGCACTCACACTGCTCAACCCAAATTCTCCTCACCGAGGTCAAGGGAAAAAAAATCGTGGAGCTTATGTTGTTTGTGTTTGTCTTTTTAAGTAGCTCAATTCATCTACTCCACTATATATGCTGTAAAAGGGTTCATGAGAAGCCAGTCAGAAACTTCCCTTTTGTAAACAACTCTAGGAGCCCCATGACCACATATAAATCTCACCATTCAGACTAACCATTGAAGCCCTTCCATCCAAAGCTAGGGGTTTTCCTCTCTGTCTTCAATTACTGTTTATTCTATTTTTTAAGGTTCACACATTATAGACATTTCTACATTTGTCTTTCATAAAATTTATGAAAACTCTTCTTTATTTTGGGTTTGTATATCTGTTAAAATACTGTTATTAATGTGTGTGCTTTAAGTGTGTGTGTGTGTGTGTGTTAGAGAGAGAGAGAGGGAGAGAGAGACCAGGGCCTCCTGCCACTGTAAAAAGAACTTCAGATAATTGCACCACCTTGTATATTTGGATTTACGTGGGCACTGGGGAATCACACCAGGCTTTCCGAATAAGTGACTGAGTCATCTCTTCTGCCTGGGTTTGAATATCTTGCTTCTTCACTAGACTTGCAGTAAATTACTTAAGATATGAGACGTATTTTTTTTCTACTATGTATTCCTCAATTCTGGAATACTCACTGACTCATAGAATAGTTTGAAGGAAATCAGGTGATAGCCTTTATTACTTTGAGCATAATGGCAACCCCTGAGACATCCTTCCCCCATCGGAGTCCTTTGTGAAATCTCCATGCGGACTGTAGTGACAGTACCACTTTCCTCTGTCTGCAAGTCCCTTTCACTCTAGTGGCATTCTCTACTTCTTATAGATGCTCACCAAATGTGGGAAACATCTAAAGTGGTGACTAAGACTGTGCTTTCAAGCATGAAGACACTTCCATTTCATGATGACTTTGCCTGCTTTCAGCCCACCTTATATTGTGAAAAGAAAGCAATTTCCTAAGGCTTTCCAATGATACCTATCTAGAAGTTCACTAACTCTTCAGGATGTGATCCAGGGAGCACAACACTGGGTTCTAGTTTCTTGGGAATGTATCAGCTTCTATGCACCCCTAATCATATAGTCCAACAATGCCTGGAAGGTAAGATTATTTCACAATGTGGGGAGTCTAGTCCTTTTCTCACTAAGTAGATTCCATAGTTAACTAAATGGAGTCTAAATTGAGTCAGTTCTATTTCCTTAAGGGCCTGGGTTTGGAAAGCCAGGAAAACACTGCTTATATGTCTTTGCTACTGTCACATCTCTACCCTGAGACAGAATCATAGAATGATCTAGCTTCCACTTGATAAATGGAGAATTGTGTAGAATTTCTACAACAACTCCTAGGAACTTTGGATCTAATGGTTTCAGTGGGTTATGATGCGAAATTGCATAGTGGGGAAGGTAACATTTCATCTTCTGCTCAGTTGATTCTCAACTGCATTCTTTTTGGTGTGAGATTTGAGGCTCTCCAGACAGCCAACCTCTACAATCCAGCAAAAGTCAGTATAAATATTAGCCATCTAAACAGCACCTTAACCATAAGCACAATGCTGGTTTCTAGACCTCGATTCATTTTTTTTTCTTTGTTATGACAAAGTAAACACACACGCAGAATTAAGGAGCTGGCTGAATGCCGGAGGCCTACTTATGTAAGCTGACTACTTGTTCTTCTCTTCCTCCATAACTTGAACTCTTCTTTCTAAAGTTGCCACATTCCAAGTCTTTTGTCTTCCTTTATTTTCTTGTCCATGTTTTTGTGGTAGTTGTTGGCATATGAATAAATGTGCATGTTTGTGTGTGCATGAATATGTATTTATTAAAAGACATATTTGTAAGGCTTTGTAAGATATAATGAATGGAAACATTTGATTTTGAATGCATTGGTTTCATGTTAATAAACGCATGCAGTTTATCATAGGTTGTTGCAGTTACTTTCTCATTGCTGAGACAAACACTTGACCAAAAGCAACTTATGGGTAGAAAGAATTTATTTCTGGCTTACAGACTCCAGGGGAAATTTATCATGTAGGAGGAAGCTGGCTCACTTCGTACATCAATAGCAGAGAGAGAAATAACACCAGCCTGAGCTGACTCTGAACATATACCTAGGGCTGGAATCCACCTCAAGGTCTCCCCTGGTGAGATTTTGTCTAGCACCGCTCCACCTCCCAAATGCTCCAAACTGTGAACTAAGTTGGAAATTTAGTCCCAAATACATAAGCTATGGGCACATTTTACATTCAAACCACCACAAGTTTATTACTTGGAACTCCATGTCTGCAAATTTCTCTTTATTCATTCACAGGTGGCTACCTGCCTGCATGCTGCACTGTTTCTCAGAAGCTAACAGAAGATGGGACAACATCACTGAGCTTTTTCTCTGATGATCATCTATGGCTGGAATTAGTAAAAACTTTGCAGGCATCTCTACTATTTCCCCCCCGTAACATACAGAAATGAAACAATTTCTGATTCTGCAGGTAAATCTTGCCTGTGCTGGGTTACTGCACGGGATTTAAATAGAACTTTGGCAAGCTTTATAATTACATTTACCCAGCTGCTCCCCGCTACCTTTCATTACTATTTAGGCACAAATAGTGCTGAGTTATTGTGGGAGTGTCACCCTAGAAAATGACCCTACATGCTTGGTTATGGTAGTGTACATCTTAGTCAGGTAGCTGATGCCACTATAGGACTTTTTTTTTTTCTGTCTTACCAGTTAGGGAGAGTTTAGTTTATCATGGGCTGCTGGTTTTTACAAACACAGGTAACTATAACCCATGTGGTCTTGTCCTTGAAGGTAATTATCTTTTACCAGATTGATATCATTTATTACTAATCTCTTGAGTCAGTGTTCTCCTAATACAATCCATTGTCCCCAGATCACAGGCTACATTGTTCAGTATAAGAAGGTCTCGTTTGACAATATGGCTGTCAGTCTGCCTTGCTGTGCATCACCCATACTATCTATAAAGGGTGACTATTTCTTCACTTAAGACCCCCCCCTTCTTCCTTAAGTCTTTATACTAACAGGATGGATGGCCTTGGGTGAGTACTCAACCTTTTTGGCCCTTGAATTCTGTTTATAATAACAGAAAGTCTTATACCTATGTAACCTTTAAGGATATTCCCATCTTTCATATTTCTCGACTTCATTCTAAAATCCTCAGTAACATTTTTATGTTTTCTTATAACATACTTTTAAAATCCTATCTGATTAGAGTATTGTATGTGAACTTACCAGATAAGTTGAGAAATCTGTTTGGGGATTTGGATGTCAACCATGTCCTAATGGCAATGTGGGCTGATTGGTATTCCTCTCACTACCAATGGATGCTGAGCTGTACCGGAGAAATTATCTAGCAAACCTATGAGCTTTCGATATTGATTATGTTCAGATCACAGTAAAATTGTTTATCCATTTAAAGAAATGTAAGCTCACCAATTCAGAACTGTGTATTTTCCACTTGAATTCATTTGCTTTTCCCCAACAGATACTATATTTAGTCAGCTTGTAGATGTTAATTTTTGGTGTCATTGCACATTTGCTCAAGGTATTTATTTATTTTTAAGCTATGATAAGCTAATATTTGCCAGCTAAGGATCCTGCTTGAGGTTTGCTGATGCAAGTGGAGATGTTGGCAAGGGAATCCTGGCACTGTCCATCATCTCACTGCTGATGGCTCACGATTCAAAACTCCACAGATAATCTCTCACTTCTGATATCTCAGTATAAATAATTTTTCAATAATTAATGAGACTTTATCACACACACAAAGCATTGTAGAGTTATGAAAAATACTAATGTTACTTTAATTTTTCTTAAGTTCCCCCATGGGGAGTTAGGTTTTAAAATGTGTATTTTTCATAGTAGTCACAGCTGAGAGGACACATCTGCATCCAGAGAGAAATCCCTTTTAATTCACTTCATTCTTTCTCTTTCCCCTTCTCTTTCCAAAGCCCTCTTTGACATTTTTAAAAGGAAAGTCCAACCTGGGGCCCATGCTAGTTCTTTGAAAGGACAGAAAATGAGAGGTCAAATATATACACAAAGGAATAGCTAGGAGTAGTTGGTTGAGGAAAGTGTCAGGGGCAACTGGAAGGTGTTATCTTCCACCAACACAACTAGGTATTGGACACATATGGGGCAAACTGTAATTTCAGTGCATGCGTGATTTGTAGTTCTATAGAACTATCATGCAATATGTGATTGAAGTTTTTTTTCCCCAAGATCATAGTTACTTTATATAAAGTACAATGGAAATGCACAGTTGAGTTGTTAAGAAGGAACTAGGCATCTATTTGCATATGGTACAAAAAGATGCAGAAATCTTCAGTTGGATCTTACATACAAAGCCCTATTTCATCTCTACCAGGGAAGGCCAAAGAAAACTTCAGAGAAGAAGAATAGGTCATGCATCAATGTGCTGGTCTCTATCATCTCTGTCTTTACCCCCAAATCTGCACTGCCCTTAACTCGCATGCTTCTATATAGGTTGCATGCTTTGCACATCAGTGCTGGCCCCCCAAAAGATATCTAGGGTAAAACTAAACAAAGACATTCTCCACTTACCTTTCCTCTAATTTCATCAATTCTGCATGCTGACATCTTTAGGGCACTACCACTGATTTTGAATTAGTAATGGCTGATAAGGCAATGGCTTTGACTGAGAAACATTACTGCTCACCACATTTCAGTGCAACACTTATTTTCTTCTCCAGGTCTGGCTGGCTCCAGGTGGCTTCAGACAACTGGACAATGACCATCCTTTTGGAGCTTCTACTACTCAAAGATCAAAAAGTGGGTGGAGAGAAATGTTAATTGTCCTGTTGGATATTTTGCCATAAAGAAGGTGGCATGTATGTCAAGCAATGTTCTAACTCAATGAATTTGCTATAAACCTAATGAACCAGGTTGGATTCCCTAATATCCACATAAAGCCAGATGCACAAAGTGGCACATATGTCTAGAGTTTGTTTCCAGTGGAAAAGGCCCTTGCGTGCCCATACTTTCTTCTCTCTCCCTGTCTCTCCCCTGACTCCCAGCAAACAATCATTAAAAAATATTTGGAAAAAAAATGAATCTGCTATATCAACTGGGAATAATATTTTATAGTACTATGAGCACATTCTTATAGAATTCAGAAAACTTAATATTATAACTTACTTAGAATTTATTTTTTATTTTAAAATTATTTTATTATTAATTTTTAAGTTTTTTAAAACTTTTATTGAGAACATTCGTAATTACAGAAAATAAACCATGATAATTCCTGACTCTCCCCCACTTTCCCATTCACAAATCCACTCTCCATCATATGCCCTCACCTTCTCAATTAGTTTCTCCTTTATTTTATATAATGATTTTTTTCATCCTATTATAAGGGTCTTGTGAAGGTAGTGCTAGGCACTGTGAGGTCATGTACATTGAGGTCAATTTCTTTACGAATAACTGAATTGTAAGCAGTCCTATCCTTCCTTTGGCTCTTACATTCTTTCTGCCATCTCTTTCTCAATGGACCTGTTGCAGTCAGGTTTGCATTGTTAGCAGAAATCACCCGACCAAGAGCAGCTTGTGGAAAAAAGGTTTATTTTGGCTTACAGACTCGAGGGGAAGCTCCATAATGGCAGAGGAATACAATGGCATGAGCAGAGGGTATTCATCAACCTCTTGGCCAACAAGAGATGGGCCACAGCAACAGGAGAGTGCGCCAAACACTGGCAAGGGGACACTGGCTATAACACCCATTAGCCCGCCCCCAACAATAGACTGTCTCCTGGAGGTGTTACTTCCCAAATCTCCATCACCTGGGAACCTAGTATTCAGAACATTTAAGTTTATGTGGGACATCTGAAACAAACCACCACTTTCTTCCCCTGGCCCACATAAACTGATAACCACCCATTATGTAAAATGAAATGCATTTAGTCCATTTTTAAAAGTCCCCATATTTTCATCAATCCTAACGATGTTCAAACATCCCCATAATTCAAGATCTTTTAACTAACTCCACAATGCATGACCCATATACCTCAACAAGGAGGGGCTAAGGGGAGGGGTAGGTCATGGATGAGTCTAATAATGGTACCAAACTGACTGTAAAAAAAATAAAAGAAAAGAAAAAAGAAAAAAGAAAAAAAAAATCCCCAAAACCCATAATGGCACAGAATAAACACTCACATTGCAAAATATGGCATTGGGCATAATCTCTAGACGTTTTGGCCCAAAGATTTCATTTCTGTGCCATATATCTCTGCACACAACAGTCCATTTCTACAACCCTGCACAAGTTCTCATGACATGGGAATAACAGCAAGTCTCTCACACAAACTGCTTCTAGCCCAGTCCAGACAAAGCTCCTTTTCTTCCTCATAAGCCAAGCCTCACATTCCATAGTTCTTATTTCATTCAGGTCTTGCAACTCTGACCAGAATAGTCCATCACACTGTACTTATAGCATTGCAAGATGTCTCCTAGGCCAAGGTTTCAAATAATTCACATTCCCCTTAAAAATCAACTCCGAAAGGCCAAAGCCACACAATCAGGTATCTAACAGCAAACCCACTCTTGGTATCAACATTACTGTTGCAGTCATGTTTGTACTCCTAGCAGAAATCACCCAACCAAGAACAGCTTGTGGAAATAAAAGGTCTATTTTGGCTTGCAGACTCAAGGGATGCTCCATAATGGCAAGGAAAAACAATGGCATGAGCAGAGGGTGGACATTAATCTCCTGGCCAATGACAGATGGACTATAGCAATAGGCAAGTGTGCCAAACACTGGCAAGAGGACACTGGCTATAACACCCATAAGCCCACCCCCAACAATACACTCCCTTCAGGAGATGTTACTTCCTAAATCTTCATCAGCTGAACAGCTAGCATTCACAACACTTAAGTTTATGGGTGACACCTGAATCAAACCATCACAGGACCCTGAGCCTTGGAAGATGTGATAGAGATATTTCAGTGAGGAATACTCCTGTCACTTCTTCTCAGCACTATGGTGCCTTTTAGTCATCCCAGTGGTCATCGCCATCTGAAAAGAGAAGCTTCTCCAGTGAAAAGTGAGAGTATCTTTAATATATGGGTATGAACATTAAGTGAAGTGCTTACAGGGAAGTTCGATGAGCACACTATATGCATTTAACCAGACAAAGCTGGCGTTATACTCCTGGGGTTCATGACCCCCTCCACCACCATAGGCTTGTATTCCCTTCCATGGAATAGGCCTCCAGACCAATTAGGGAGCAATGTGTCCCCCCATAACAGACATGCCACTGTTATACCCATTTGGTCATTTGGCCTGGTAGGTCAAACTTAAGGTTGCTGTTTTCACCACTGATGACTTATGCCTCCCTAAGGGCTGCATGCAGTGCAGCTTTTTCCAGCTTTCCATCAGCTGATCTCTAGGGAGTTGGTTTTCAGCTCAGCAACAGTTTGATTTCTCAGTGACCTTGTAGCCCAGGCATGTGGACTCTTCAGGAATAGGGTCTTACCATCTATTTCTGGTGGGAAACCAGGAGCCTTGGCAATGACCTATAATCTTATGGGGCCATCGGGAACCTCCCTGGCTAACAACTCACTGGAAGGTATCCCATCCTTGGCATTGAAATTTTTCTAGTAATAGTTTATGGCTTCTGGGTGTGCCATTCTCCAAAACAGAAGGTTTCCATATGGCTTATTCAGTACATCTTGAATTTTGATTAACCATACTCACCCTTCTTTTACTCAATCTCTTCCTATGACCTCACTTAGGCCATCGCAACCCCAGTAATCTGTTCATCTACTTACATATATACAATACCATCATCTTAAGTCCTCCCTCCCTTATAGCCCCTTTCTAGTTTACTAGCCTCTGCTACTGATTTTATTACTTTTTTAGAAGAAGAAAAAGCACCTTCTATTTTTATTTATTTACTTATTTGAGAGAGAGAGAGAGATAGAAAGAGAGAGAGAGAGAACAGACAGGCCAGGGCCTTTAGCCATTGCAAACGAACTCCAGACACATGTACCACCTTGTGCATCTGGCTTACATGGGTCCTGGGGAATCTAACCTGGGTCCTTTCATTTTGTAGGCACATGCCTAACTGCCAAGCCATCTTTTGAGCCCTGCTACTGATTTTCACTCCAACTCATATACAAGTCTAAACATTTGTAGCTAGGATCCACATATTAGTGAGAACATGCAGTGCTTGGCTTTCTGGGCCTAGGTTATACCTCACTTAGTATAATCCTTTCCAGACGCATCCATTTCCCTGAAATTTTCATAATTTCTTTTTTCTTTACTGCTGAATAGAATTCTATTGTAGAATTTTACCACATCTTTGTTATCCATTCATTAGCTGAGCAACATCTAGGCTGGTTCCATTTCCTAACTATTATGTATTGAATGACAATAAATATGGTTGAGCAAGTATCTCTAAGGTAGTAAGAATGGCCTTAGGATATATGCCTAGGAGTGGTATAGCTGTGTCATATGGTAAATCTATTTTTAGCTGTCCTAGGAACCTCCACACTGATTTCCACAATGGCTGGACCAGATTAACTTCCCACGAACAGTGTAGAAGTGTTCCTCTTTTTCCACATCCTTGCCAGCATTTATTATCATTTGTTTTCTTGATGATAGCCATTCTGACAAGAGTTAGATAGCATCTCAAAGTAGTTTTAATTTGCATTTCCCTGATGACTAAGGATGTAGAACATTTTTTAGATGTTTATATGTCATCTGTATCTCTTCTTTTGAAAACTCTCTATTAAGTCCCATTGCCCATATTTAATTTTCTGAGTTATTTGTATATCTTAGATATTACTTCTCTGTAAGATGTATAGCTGGCAAAGATTATTTTTCTATTCTTTAGTTTGCCTCTTTACTCTATCCATATTATCCTTTGGTGTACAAAAGCTTTATAATTTCATGAGGTCCAAATGGTGTATTAGTGATTTTATTTCCTGAGAACTGGGTATTTTATGAGTGTCTCTTGCCTTATTGCTATTGCTTAGACTTCCAGTACTATATTAAATTAAAGTAGGGACAATGACAGTGGACACCCTTGTCCTGTTCCTGATTTTAGTGGAAAAGCATCAAGTTTTTCCCTATTTAGTATTATGTTGGCTATAGGTTTGTCATAAATAGCCCCTATTATTTCAAGGTGTTCCTCCTATTCCCAGTTTCTGTAGGACTGTTATCATGACAGGATGTTAGATTTTGTAGAATGCCTTTTCTGCATCTACTGAGATGATCATGTGATTTTTATCCTTCAGTCCATTTATATTATGTAGTACATTTATCAATTTGCATGTGTTGAACCTTTGTTGTATATCTGGGATAAAGTCTACTTGGTGGGGTGAATCATGTTTTTGATATATTCACCTATTCTGTTTGCCAATATTATGTTGAGAATTTTTGCATCTATGTTTATAAAGGAGCTTGGTCTGTAATTTTCTTCATTTTTTTTGTTGTTGTTTTGGTCTGATTTAGTATCAGGATCATGCTGGTTCCTAGAAGGAGCTGTGGTAGTATTCTTTCCTTTCCTATTTTATGGAAAATTTTGAGAAGCATTGATGTTAATTCTTCCATGAAGGTCTAGTGAAATTCACCAGTGAATCCATCTAGGTCTGTACTTTTTTTAATTGGGAGATTTGTTTGTAACTGCTTGGGTCTCCATACTTGTTATAGGTCTTTTTAACTGGTTTATCTCATCTTGATTTAATTTTGGTAGGTCATATATATCAAAGAAATCATTGATTGCTTTCAGATTTTCAAACTTAGAGGTGTATATATTCTTAAAGTATGTCTTTATGATTTTCTGAATTTCTTTGGTAACTGTTGTAATGGTGCCTTTTAATCTCTAATTTTATCATTTGGGTCTCTTCTCTCTTCCTTCTGGTAATATTTACTAAGAGTTTAAAAATCTTGTTTACCCATTCAAAGAACCAACTTTTTGTTTCATTGATTTTTTTTGTATTGACTATTTTGCTTTCTATTTCATTAATTTCTGCCCTAATCTTTATTATTTCTTCCCATGTAATGATTTTTGGTTTGCCTTGGTCTTCTTTTTTCAAGGCCTTAAGGTGAAGCATTAAGTTGTTTACTTTTGGCCTCTCTAATTAATTAATATAGGCAATTTAAGCTATAAATTTTCCTCTTAAGACTTCCTTCATTGTGTCCCAAAGGTTTTGGTATGTTGTATTCTCATTATCAATTGATTCTATAATTTTTTAAATTTCTTTTTGATATCCTCAATTACCCATTCATCATTCACTAGTGTACTGTTTAGCTTATATGACTTTGTGTATGCTCTGTAGTTTTTCTTGTTTCTGATTTACACTTTAATCCCATTGTGGTTAGACAGAGTACAAGGGTTTCAATTTTCCTGTATTTGTTAAGATTTTTCTTTGTGTCTAATATATGGTCTAGTTTAGATAAGGTTCCATGTGCTGCTTAGAAAAATGTGTTTTCTGTGGCATTTGGATGGCATGTTCTGTAAACATCTGTTAGGTCCATTGGTTCTAAGACATGATTTAATGCACATGTCTCTCTTTTTATATCTTGCCAGGATGACCTGTCAGTTGATTAGAAAGGGTTATTGAAGTCACCCACTGCAATTGTGCTTGGTGTTATCTGTGACCTTACTTCTACTAGGTTTGTTTCATGAAACTGGAAGCCCCCATGCTTGGTGCATATATGTTTAGAATTTTAATGTCCTCTTGTTAATTTTTTCCTTTAATCAATATAAAGTGATCTTCTTTATCTTTCTAACTAATAGCTGCTTGTTTTCTAGGCCCATTTGCTTGAAATACCATTTTCCATTCTTTCCCCCTAAGATAGCATCTGCCTTTTATGGAAAGGTGAGTTTTTTGGAGGTAACAAACAGAAGGATCTTGCCTTTTCATCCAGTCTGCAAGCATGTGTCTTTTGGATGGAGCTCTGTGGTCACTAATATTAAGAATTAATATTGAAAGGTATGAATTTATTCTTACCCTTGTTTTTGTTTTGTAGTTCTTTCTATTTTTCCTTTACTCTCTTGTATTAACTATTATTTGAGTATGGTTTATTTTTTCCTCTTTCTTTGTATGTGTGTTTTCTGTTCTCTTCAGCATGAAAGATCCCTGCAAATATTTTCTGTGGAGCTTCTTTAGTGGTTATTTATTCCTTTAGCCTGTTTTTATTGTGAAATGTCCTTATTTTTTCATCAATTTGGATGGATAGCTATGCTGGATAAAGTAATCTTGGTTGACAATTTTTATCTTTCAGAACTTGGAATACATCATTCTGGCTTTTAAAATTTGTGTTGAGTAATCTGCTGTTATCTTGATGGGCTTGCCTTTATATGTGACTTGACTTTTCTCACTAATGGTTTTCAATATATTTTCTTTACTTTGTGTGTGTACTCATTCAATTATAATATGGTGAGGAGAGTTTCTTTGCTGGTTTTGTCTTTTTGGTGTTCTAAAGGCTTCCTATATCTGTATTAGTATCTATTTTCTTACTCAGAGGAAATTTTCTTCTATGATTTTGTTGAAAATACCTACTATGCCTTGGGAGTGAAATTCTTCTCCTCCTACTGTACCATCAATTCTTATGTTTGATCTCTTCATAGTGTCCTGAATGTCTTGAAATTCCCATTAATTCCTTCCTATTAGTTTATCTTTCTGTTTGTTGGAGTGTATTATATCTGCCACCTGGTATTCTAGTTTAGATATTCTGTTCTCTCCTTCATCCATTTTAATGGTGAGACTTTCTACAAAGATTTTTATTTGACTGACTGTGTCTTTCATTTCTAGTATTTATGATCAGTTTTTCTTCAGTATTTATGTTTCCTTGCTCATGTCTGGTATGATATCCTTTTTTCATTAAATTTATTTCCTGTGTTCTCCTTTAGGAGTTTGTTATCTTCTTTGATTATTTTGATTTCCTTTTTAGTTTCATTGAATACACTTATAATCATTCTTTTGAAATATTGCTCAGGTACTTCATATAAATAAGTCTCACTGGTGTTCATTTCTGATGGATTTATCATTTGTGGTGGAAGTATATTGTCTTGATTTTTTGTGTTTCTTGTAGTATAATGTAGAGAGTTTTGTATCTTGAGCTAATTTGATGCTTGATTTTTTCTAATTATCTGTAGTATTCTCAGATGTATAAATTTGATATTATATATCTTCAGGAAAGACATTTAAGGTATCCAGCATGGCTCTTAAATGACTTCCAGAGTAAGAGCAGAAGTGACCCGAGATGTGTTTGCCTGGTTTGCAAGTGTTCTAGTTGGCTGGGTGGAGCAAAATACAGGCATATTCTGAAATTAAACTCAACAATATGTACATTCAATCATAACCAGCTCAGAGTATTTATGTAAGAGTGGGTATTAAAACAAACAGATAATGTAACAAAGTCAAATTCCCTAAGGGTGTGTGTTGCCCCACACCCTTAATACTGTCAACTGAGAAGCTGAGATTTCTGATCTATGAAGGGTTCCAGGTCAGCTGGGGGCCAAGTGAGACTCTGCCCCCATGAATGTCAGAAGAAGAAGACAAAGCACTCTAAATTAGGAAGCAACAAAGGAAAATCCAAAAATACAACTTATTTAAGAATGGCAAAGCCAACCATGAATCAGATTTAACACATAACCTGCCATCACATGGAAGATGCAATTAGGACTTCCAATGCAGGCCTATTTACCAAGCTTTTTTGTTGGGTACTGACGTGGTATGAGTAGGCCCAGTTACCTTTTGGAATGGCTTTGGTTTCAGCTATGCTGTGTGCCCATGTGGGTCCCTCTTTACTGCACTGTGGGCTCAGCTAGGCTGTCTGGGTCGGTGGGTTAGCTGCTCTGATCTCCTGTGCTGAGTGCTCTGTATCTGATCTCCCTTCCCCAGGTCTTAAGTTCTGGCTGGCACTGGCAGGTGGGGAAGGGGAGGCTGTGGAGTGTGCCTGAAGTTGTACTGGAGCTGTGTGACTAGTCCCTGTGAGCCTCTTTTTCATGTGCCACTCAGCTGGTCCCTGCTGTCTTCCCCTTCAGGTCTCTTGACTTTGCAAGGAGGATGGTATGAGTGGAAAATCCCTTTGCCTGACGTCTATGGCTCAGGCAGAGCCTGGTGGCTGCACAGACTAGTGTTGCTGCTGCAATCACTGCTGCTGGAGCTGGTTCTGCCTGGTTCTGTAGTCTCTTGATGCTCTGGTTCTCTCTAACTTCTCTACTGTGACTGATAATTTATTATATACCTTCACTGTAGAAAATTGTATTTTTTTTCTGCTTATTTCCTCCCTAGGCTGGTTTAGCATGGTTACTATGCCACTGTCTTCTGTTTCTTTTTTCCTTTTGTTTGTTTGTTTGTTTTGTTTTGTTTTTTCAACGTAGAGTCTCGCTCTTGCCCAGGCTAACCTGGAATTCACTGTGGAGTCTCAGGGTGGCCTCGAACTCACAGTGATCCTCCTACCTCTGCCTCCCGAGTGCTGGGATTAAAGGCATGTGCCACCACGCCCGGCTTTTTGTTTCTTTTTCTTAGAATTTATTTATTTTTTTTTTAATTCTGAGTTCTAAGCAACTGAATCCTAAAGAACTTATAAATAACACAAGTATACATTTGTAATATATTTAAACACAAGTATACATTTGTAATATATTTAGGGACAAAAATGCAAATAAAACAGTTATATCACAAATATGCAGATGACACTTATTTTTGCAATTTACAAAAATAATGTTGAATATTTGGATAGAATTGTAAATTGATTTGCTACTATTTGACCTTTCTGACTGGTTTTATTTATTTCTTATAAAGGCTTTGGCTTAAATTTAGCAAAAAAAAGTCTAGAGTCACAGCTTAAACATCTCATGTTCTTTTTGTCATAGGACAGGATGAATACAATATTGGGCTGTTGATGTTAGTTCAGATAGCCACAGATGTCAGGTCTACTGCCTCTTCAGTTCTTTTGAAATTTTCTTCCTAGTTATACTAGACCCTGCAAAGTCCTCTGCATTACATCAGTGACCTAGACAGAAAACAATGCAGCAATGGAAGAAAGAAACCAGCCCTTTTACTTTATAAGAATAGAAATTTTTCCCAATAGTCACTCCTCCCCCAAAGAACTCCCATTCATTTTTTTTTTATCAGTCAAAATGGTGTCATATAACCAGAGATCTCCATTTAAAAGGAAATTTGAGAAACCGAGTCAAGTTCTTCGGGCCTCTGTAGTAGAAATGATGGGGCAGTTAACTGAAAATGGAGACAGGTTAGGTAATTTGCAGGAACAGCACAGAAGATATTTAACTACTTGCTAAGTCTAGTTCTGACTTCATTGTTTCCTGGTTTTGTGATCTTGAACAAGTGATTATGTTTTGTGTTTGGTTACTTACCTAAATGACTTCATTTCCTTCCACTAGACCCTGCCTCCTGACTGTTGCCCCATTTCCTGGTAAAACCACAGAGCCTCAGAATCCCCTACCATATGATTCTAAGATCAATGCAATTGTGCGCATTTAGCTTTTTGTCAGCTGTCTATCATTGTGACAAAGTTCCTGGGATAGCAACATATAAGAAGGAAATGTTTATTTTATAAGCTTATGGTTCCAGAAGTTTCCATCTGTGGTCACTAGGCCCTATTACTCTGGATACGTGGTGGCCCAATACATTATGGTAGGGCACAGACAGACCTGTTTATTCATAGTGGCAGGGAGGCAAAGAAAGACTAACAGGAAAGACTTATTTATTCCTTCAAAGGCATGCTTCCAACAACTAAACTTCCTTCCACTATGACCTACCTCCTAAATGTGCTAACACCTTCAAGTAGTGCCCCTGGCAGGAGATAAAGAATTCATTTCATTGGCATTGTGGGGCATCTGAGATCCAAATGATAGCTGTCTGTCTTCTAGTGTGAGTGATGTGTTCTTTCAGACACAGAACTTAAGGCCTCTAAGAAAATTCTGGGGAAATTAACAAGGAAAAAAAAAGGATAATAATTGTTAGAAGAATAATGTAGCAAGGCAGTGAATGCAGAAATCAAGAAATCCTCTAAGACATAAGATTAGGAAAACCAAAGGCTTTGAAAATTGAAAAGTATTCAAGTGAAGCTGCCATGTACAAGGAGACATGTCTAAAGTGCTCAGTAAAATGGAGCAGTGTCAGCATTTGTCTGACTCCTCCAGTCTGGCTCCTAGAACAAGTGAAATCGTAAGTGTCTCCAGATAAAAAAGTCTTCTCAAGTGAATTCAGCTGGGAAGTCCACGTGGATCTGTGGGAAAACCTGAATAAAGTCTGAATTCAAATAAATCAGGTTGTTTGGATTCAGGTGGGGAATAGAAGCCAGTGTTTCTTAGGTGGGGCAAGTGCTCTACCACTGAGCTACACTGTAGCCCTGTTGAAGTCTGTGATCTTCTACAAAAGATCAAGCATTACTGAGAAGTCAAACAGGCTTGATGGATTACTATTACATGAAACCATAAAAGCAAAAGTAAAGACTAATGCAGAGTGTGCTCTGTAGTATACATAAATATAGTTTTCTTCATATAAAGTGGTTTCTAAGATTATTAAAAATATAAACATCCATGGCTTTTATATGTGTATCCATAGATAAGATGCATTACTTAAAAGAATTTGAGATTGAATATAATTGGAAAGATAAGTTGAATCACTTCCACTTAAAATTCATAATAAAACTGAAGGTACAAGTTACCTATAATGTTAGTGAAGAGAAGAATGTTTCATATTTAAAGAGATGTGTCTTCTTTTTAGTACTACATCTAAATGAGAAATCTGTTTTTTGAAGTTAACATGCATTTGGATCCACATGATGTGTTCAAGGCTCCATGACATGATGAGATGATGTATAGTGTACTACCCCACAGGGCGGAAGAGGTCACCATTTCATTTGGGAAAGATGGTGTTCCAATATATTCAGGAATATTCCTAGTATCTGTATAAGTAGAGAACTTTCTCAACAGAACTAACTCAATTTAAGTGAAAACAGAAATAGGCTGCAGCTTGTCCAATGAGCAGATCTTCCCCAGTGTGATAGAATAATATTTTAGAAGTAGTAATCCTTTATTACCTCAGATATACTTTCTAAGTTAGCTTTCAAACTTCAGATTTTAAATAACTGATTGACATTTATGAGCTTATCTGAAGGAAGAAGAAAATTGTTTTAGTCTGAAATGTCTAGAGGAGATATAAAGGTTCAGGGTATACACAATGTGTTTGGAAGAATTCAAAGGAAATTAGAGAATGGATTTCATGCTGACTCTAACTAGTTCATCTAGAGCAGGATGAGTATAAGGGGAAAACATACAAGAGGCTGGGTGCTCTCTTTCTATCCCATGGAATACAAAGGATGGCAAATTTCTACTATCTGATGTACGAGAGAAGAATAAGAACATCTTTGGAGTTCTAGGAAGGTGGGAAGAAAAATACTTTTAACATTTTTTTTTTTTTCGAGGCAAGGTCTCACTCTAGCCCAGGCTGACCTGGAATTCACTATGGAGTCTCAGGGTGGCCTCCAACTCACAGCGATCCTCCTCCCTCTGCCTCCCGAGTGCTGGGATTAAAGCCGTGCACCACCACGCCCGGCTACTTTTAACTTTTTATTGACAACTTCTGTACATCTAGGCAATACCAGTGTCATAATCCCCATGCACCATCCTCCTTCCACCTTCCCAAATCCTCTGTCCACTGAATCTCATCTTTCCAATTAATCTGTCTTCTATTTTGATGTCATCATTTTCCCCTCCATGCAGGTTGTTATGTAGCTAGTGTCAGCCACTGTGATGTCATAAATAGCACAGCTACTTTTTGTTTGGAAGACAGTATTGCAAAGCAATCCTGCTCTATTTTTGGCTCTTACATTCTTTCTGCCACAATCATTCCTCAGTACTGGGAGGTATGTTGGAGATGTCTCACTTAGTGCTGAATACACCACTGTCATTTCTTTTCAACACCTTAGTGAGTTTTTGTTTCCTCTGTTGTCACCTCCATCTTAAAAGAGAAGCTTTTCTAACCAAAAGTGAGAGAAGTGGTAGTATATGGATGTAAACATAAGCATCTAGAGGGCAGTTTGGTGGGCAGAATGTATCCATTTAGCTGGTCAACACTAGTAATTTTCATCCTAGGGCTTTTGTTCTCCCCAGCCAAAAGCTTTTTATTAGGTTTTCAGTACCAGTCATGAATTGCTGTCCATGGAGTGGGCTCTAAGTCCACTCAGAAAGCAGTTGGTTTCCCCTATAACAGATATACCACCATTGCACTAGTTGGTATATTTGGCCTGGCTGATCAGCCATGAAGCTTGAAGGTGTCCACTGCTGGATAAGACTATTGATGACTTTTTTCCATTAACCATTCACAAGTTCAGAGGTCTTTCCACCATCCTGATAGCTAGCAAACAGGAGGATTCTAGCTCAGCTCAAGCTTGATTTCTCAGTGACCTACAGACCATGCATATGATGTCTTTAGCAATAGGGTCTTTTAATCTAGTTCTGGTAGGGCAACCAAGAGCCTTAGCAATAGCCTGTAATGTTTTGGGAGTATCAGAGGCACCAAAAACTGTTGGAAGGTATCCTACCCCTGGCACTGAAATTTTTTTTGTAACAATCTGTGGATTCTTGGCATGGAATTAGTCACCCCCAGAGGCACTTCTGCCTATATTGTCTCTTTTTTAACATATATAATGTTTAGCTAGCAAAGAAGTAGGATTCCATTTGATTCCATTGGCATGACACCTTTATTTTTTTAAAAAGATATTTATTTATTTATAAGGAAGGAGAGAAAGAGAGATGGAAAGAAAATGAAAATGGGTGTGCCAGGGCCTCTTACACTACAAACAAACTTCAAAAATGTAAGCACCACTTTGACCATCTGGCTTTATGTGGATATTGGGGAATTAAACCTGCGCTGTCAAGCTTTTCAAGCAAGTGTCTTAACCATTGAGTCATCTCTCCTACACACCATCTTTAATTTTGAGTATCCCTTCTCCCACCTTCTCCTCTTGTTCATCCCTCCCATTTCTCCACTTAGACCATTTTATCCCCAGAATTTTACTCCTCTACTTACATATCTAGTATGTCCCCCCTCCTCCTTCCCTCATGCGTTTTTTGAGCTTCCTAGCTTCTACTACTGACTTACTCTAATTCACATGAAAATCTAAACATTTGAAGCTAGGATCCACATATGAGAGAGAACATCTCCTGTTTGACTTTCTGGGCCTGGGTTACCTCACCTAGTATAATCCTTTCCAGATGCATCCCTTTTCAGTTTTATTTACAGCTGAATTAATCTCCATTTTGTAAATGTGTCACATCTTCATTATCCATTTATCAATTGATAGGCATCTAAGTGCTTTCAATTTCCTAGCTATTGTGAATAATGTAATATAGATGAGCAATAAATATAAATGAATAAGTGTCTCTACAGTAATGTATAGTCCTTAGGGTATATGTCAAGAAATGTATAGCTGGCACATATGGTACATCTATTTTTAGCTATCTCATGAACCTCCACACTAATTTCCACAATGAATATACCAGTTTATATTTCCACTGTTAATGGAGAAGGTTTCCTTGATGATAACCCTTCCAACAAGAATGAGATACACTCTCAAAGTAGTTTTAATTTGCATTTTCCTGCTGACTAAGGATGTAATGCTTTTTGGCCATATGGATTTCTTCTTTTGAGAACTCTGTAGCCTAGTTTTTGATTTCTTGCTATTTAGTTTGTTAGAGTTCTTTGTGAATCTGAGGTATTAATCCTCTGTCAGATGTGTAGCTGGAAAAGATTTTCTACCATTCTGTAGGTTGTTTCCTGACTCTATTCACAATGTTCTTTGTTGTATAAAAGTTTTCAATTTCATGAGATCCCAATGGTTGGTTAGTTGACTTACTCCATGAGCAACTAGGGTCCTATTCAGAAAGAACTTTCTTACGCATATATGTTGAAGTGTTTCCCCTACCTTTTCCTCTAGCAGTTTCAGTTCTGAAATTAAAGCCTTTGAACCATTTGGAGTAGATTCTTGTGCATGGAGAAAGAGAAGGATCTAATTTCACCCTTCTACATACAGATATCCAGTTTTCTCAGCATCATTTGTTAAAGAAGCATTTTTGTCAAAAATCAGATGGCCATAGCAACTAGGGTTGACAGCTGGGTCCTTTATCCTGTGCCATTGGTCTACATGTCTGTTTTTCTGCCCATACCATGTGATTTCTGTTAATATGACTCTGGAATATATTTTAAAATTAGGTATGGTGTACCACCAGATTTCTTTTTGTTGCTCAGGATTTCATTGCTTATCTGAAGTTTTCTTTGTGCCCCTAAATGAGTTTTAGGATTTTTTTTCTATTTCAGTTAATAATGCCTTTGAAATTTGATGGAGATTGGATCAAATATATAGATGGCTTTGGCTAAGCTAGACATTTTTACACTATTGATTCTTCCAATCCATGAATATGGGATGCCTTTCCATTTCCTAGTGACTCCTTCAATTTTTCTCTTGAATATTTTAAAGCTTTCATTGTAGAGATTTTTCATGACCTTGTTTGCTTTATTCCAAAGTGAATGAGAATTTCAATGGCTTCATCCTTAGCATGTTTATTGTTTGTATATAGAAATTCTGTTGAGCTGGGCATGGTGACACACACTTTTTATCCCAGCACTCGGAAGGCAGAGGTAGAAGGATTGCCATTAGTTCAAGGACATCCTGAGACTACATAGTGAATTCCAGGTAAGCATTGGCAAGTGTGAAGCCCTACCTCAAAAAAAAAAGCAACAAAAGAAAAGAAAGAAATGCTGTTGATTCTCTGCATTAATTTTATATCCAACTACTGTGCTGGAAGCATTTAGCAGCTCTACTGGTGTGGTGGTTTGAATAGAATAGATGGCCCCCAATATATTCAGTTGTTTATTTGTTTGTAGTTTGCCACCTGGCTGGAGGCAAGGTCACTGGGTGGATCTTAAGGTGTGGTGGTGGGTTTCAGGTTTCAATCTAAAGATATGCAAAGTGTGCCTGGCTGGAGTTCCTGAAGTGTGTTGTGTGGCCTTTTGGCTTGTACTTCTCTCTCTCTGCTTGGTCCTGTGAAGGCAGGCCAGCTTCCTCTGCCATTTTTGGAACTTCCCCTGGATCTGTAAGCTTCAATACATATCCCTTCCTCCATAACTGTGCTTAGTCTAAAAGTTCATCTCAGCAAACCTAAATCTGTCTGCTACAACTGGTATAGTCTTTAGGGTCCCTTATATGTAGAATCATATCATCTGCAAATAATTTGACTTCTCCCTTTCCTATTTTTATCCCTTTTTTTTTTTGCATCTCTTCTCTTATTGCTGTATCTAAGATTTTCAGTACTACATTAAGTAAAAGTTGAGAAATAGACACCCTTGTCTTTTCCTGAATTTAGTGGCAATGCTTTGAGTTTTTCCCCATTTAGTATAATGTTGGCTGTAGATTTGTTGTAATAGCCTTTATTATGTTGAAATATGTTCCTTCTACACCGAATTTCTTTAAACTTTAATCATGAAGGTATGTTGAATTTTGTCAAATGCCTTTTCTGCACATGGAGATAATCATGTAATTTTTGTCCTTCATTCCATTTATGTGACATATTATATCTATTGATTTGAGTATATTGAACTATCCCTATGTCTAGAATATGTCTATGTCTAGAATAAAACCCACTTTATTAGGTTGAATGATCTTTTTGGTATGAACCTATATTCTGTTTGCCAGTATTTAGTAGAGAATTGTTATATCTATGTTCATGAGAGAGACTGGTCTGTAGCTTTCTTTTGTGTTTTGTCTTTAACTGGTTTGGGTATGAAAGTAATGCTGGCTTTGTAAAAAGAGTTTAAGGAGTTTGGTATTTGTCTTTCCTTTTATATTTTATGAATCATTTGAGAATTACTGATAAGATTTTATAGTGAATTGGTTTTTATAACTACTTTGATCTCATTGCTTGTTATCAGTCTGTTTAAATTGTTTATCTCATCTTGATTATATATATATACACACACACACACACACATATATATATTCATACATTTCTTTTAGATTTTTCAAGGTAGTGAAATATATGCTCTGCCTTGATCTTTATTATTTATTTCAATCAACTGATTTTTTTTTTATTTGGCTTGGTCTTCTTTTCCTAAGGCCTTAAGTTATATGATTAAGTTATATGCTTGTGACCTCACTAATTTGTTAATATACACACTTCAAATATTCCACTTAAGACTGCCTTCATTGTATCCTGTAGGTTTTGATATACTATGTTTAGGAATTTTTAAATTCCTCTCTTGATTTCTTCTATGATCCATTCATCATTCAGTAGTGTATTGATTAATTTCCATGAGTGTGTGTATGTTACATAGTATTTCTTGCTTTTGATTTGTAGCTTGATCCCTTAGTAATAAGACAGAATTCAAGGAATTATTTCAATTTTCATGTATTTCTTGAGATTTTCTTTGTTTCTTAATATATAGTCTGCTTTTGAAAGTGTTCCATGTGCTACTGAAAAGACCTATATTCTGCAGCATTTGGACAGAATGTTCTGTAGATAACTGGCAGGTCCATTTGGTCTATGACTTCATTTAACACAGACGTTTTTCTGTTTAATTATTGTTGGAATGACTTGTCAGGTGGTGAGAGTGTGGTATTTAAGTCACCAACTACAATCATCCTTTAGGGTATCTATGATTTTTACATTTAGCAGTGCTTGTTTAATGAAATTGAGTACTCCCATCTTTGGTACATGTATGTTTAGAATTATAATGTTTTCTTGTTGGATTGTTCCCTTATTAGTATAAAGTAACTTTTTATATCTCTTTTAATTAATGTTGGTTTAAGGTCTATCTAGTCAAATATTATAAGAGATACTTGCATGTGTCTTAGGCATATTTGCTTGAAAAACCATTTTCCATCCTTTCCGTTTAAAGTAATGTCTGCCTTTTATGAAGATGTGAATTTCTTATACTCAGCAAACAGAAGGATCCTGCCCTTTAACCCAGTTTGAAAGTCTCTAATTTCAGTTGAGTCACTGGAACCACTGGTATTAACAGTTATTAAAAGTGTGTATTTATTCCTACCATTCTTCTTGATTTTGTCATGCTTGTTATTTTTCTGTTAGTCCCTTTCATTCACTGTTATTTGTGTATAGTTTATTTTTTCCTCTGGTCTCATGTATGTGTTTTTCTTTCTCCTTGGTTCAAAGTATCCCTCCAAGTATTTTCTGTAAAGCTGGCTTAGTGATCATGTATTTCTTTAACTTGTTTTTATTATGAAAAGTTATTCTTTTCTCTTTCAATTTTGTAAGATAGCTTTGCTGGATATAGTAGTCAAGGTTAGAAAATGTTGTCTTTAAGAACTAGGAAGGCAGAACAGAGCCTAGAGAATCTGGAAGCTCACAAGAAGCAGCAGTAGCGGCAAGAGAGACCCTATATTGACTTCTGGGTAAGATGACTGCATAGTAGCAACACCTAACCAGCTTCAGGGGGGATAAACATAAAAACAGCAAAATATACTCTTCTACTAAAAGTTGAACTTGTATAAAGGAATTATTAACTATAGCAGAGAAGGAGGAGAAACCCAGAGCTTCTAGAAACCAGGCAAACATCCACATCTAGAATCAGTTTCCAGGTTAGTGCTGGCCTTCCTAGTTCACACTCCCACCTGCCCTGCTTGAGCCACAGAAACTGAAGCCAGATGAAGAGATTTTCCACTCATACCAGCTTCCTTGCAAAGTCAAGAGAAATGAAGGAGAAGACGGAAAGGACCAGCTGAGCATCTGCTGTATGAGAACACAAATGGGATCAGCTGAGCAGCTCTGGTACAACACCAGGCACCCTGCATAGCCACCCTTCCCCCAACCACCAGTGCTGTGCACCACCAGAGAACCACCTCCTAGTCACACAGCAACCAGCACAGCTGATCAGAACACCAGATCCAGTGAACCAAGCAGTATAACTGAGTTCACAGCACAACAGATTGGGACTGAGGTGGGTATTCAGCAGAGGTGAGATTGGAAGCCATCACAAAAGGTAACAAGGCCAAATTATACAAAGCCAGGTACATGTGCCTGCACTAGAGATGCTAATTTTACCTTCCATGACAGGGAAGGTTATGTGTTAGAGTTATTCTTGGTCTGCTTTGCCATTCTCAAATAAGCTGTATTTTGGTGTTGACTATTGTTGCCTTTGATATTTCTTGATTTTTAGGGCTTTGTCTTTGTAGTCTGTCATTATTGGGGACAGGGTATTACTCAGCCCCAGGGTGACCTGGAACCAAAATTTCTGACCAGGAAATAGAAACAATGAAAAAATACCAATCAGAAATACTAGAAATGCAAAACAGGGTAAGTCAATTACAACATTCTGTAGAAAGTCTCATCAGTAGAATGGATCAAGGAGAGGGCAGAATATCTAAATTGGAATACCAGGTGGCAGATCTAATACAGTTCAATAAAGAGAAAAACAAACTAATAAAAAAGAATGAATGGGAATTTCAAGACATTTGTGACACTATTAAGAGAGTTCACATAAGAATTCAGGGTATAGTAGAAGGAGAAAAATTTCACTCTGAAGGCATAGTAGGTATTTTCAACAAAATCATAGAAGAAAATTTCCCCCAAACATGTGAAGAGATTTCAGTACAGATATAGGAAGCCTTTAGAATGCCAAACTAACAGAATCAGGAAAGAACTTCTCCTTGTCATATTATAATTAAACTACTAATCACACAAACCAAAGACAATATATTAAAAACCATTAGAGAGAAAAGTCAAGTCACATATAAAGGCAAGCCCATCAGAATAAAAGCAATTTACTCAACACACACTTGGAAAGCCAGAAGGGCTTGGAATGATGGATTCCAAGTTCTGAAAGATAATAATTGTCAACCAAGGTTACTTTATCCAGCATAGCTATCCATCCAGATTGATGGAAAAATAAGGACATTTCACAACAAAAACAGGTTAAAGGAGTCTATAACCACCAAAGAAGCTCTACAGAAAATATTTGAAGGGATCCTTCATGCTGAAGAGAACAAAAGGCACACATAAAAAGAAAGAGGAAAAAATAAAGCATACTCAAATAATAGTTAATACAAGAGAATAAAGGAAAAACAGAAAAAAAAACTACAAAACAAGAAAAGTGGTAAGAATAATTACAGACAAATTACAGACCAATCTCCCTCATGAACATAGATGCTAAACTTCTCAACAAAATACTGGCAAACAGTATACAAGAATATATCAAAAATATCATTCACCCCACCCAAGTAGGCTTTATCCCATAGATACAGGGATGGTCCAACATATGCAAGTCAATAATGATGTAATACATCATTTAAATGGACTGAAGGACAAAAATAACATGATTATCTCAATAGATGCCAAAAAGGCATTTGACAAAATCCAACATTCCTTCATGGCAAAAGTCATTAAGAAACTTGAAATAGAAGAAACATATCTCAAGATTAGAAAGGATAATTATGAAAGAGCTATAACCAATATAATACTAAAAAGGGAAAAACATGAAGCCTTTCCACTAAAATCAGGAGCAAGTCAAGGGTGTCCACTGTCCCCACTATTATTTAATATAGTACTGGAAGTCTTATCTATAGCAATGTGGCAAGAGAGATGCACAAAAGGGATGCAAATAGGAAAGGAAGAGAACAAATTATCATTGTTTTTAGATAACATGAGTCTGAACATAAAGGACCCTAATGACTCTACTAACAACCTGTTAGAGCTGATAAACATTAATAGTAATGTAGCAGGATAGAAAATAAACACACAGAAATCAGTAGCCTTCCTATATACTAAAAAACATGCATTCTAAGGAAGAAATTATGGAATCACTAACATTCATAATTGCCTCAAAAAAAGGTACCATGGAATAAGCCCAAACAAACATGTGAAGGATCTCTGCAGCATACAGTTTTAACAAAGAAATGGAAGAAGACATTAGGAAATTGAAAGACATCCCATGTTCTTGACCTGGAGGAATTAATATTGTGAAAATGTCAACCCTTCAAAAAGCAATCAACATATTCAATGGAATCCCCATCAAAATTTTGTTGGCATTCTTCATGGAAATAGAAAAACAATTCTAAAATTCATTTGGAAGCATAAACAACCTCAAATAGCCAAAAGACTTGAGCAATTAAAACAAGGCTGGTGGTATCAACACACCTGATTTTAAGTTATATTACAGAACCATCATAAGAAAAACAGCATCGTACTTGAAAAAAAAGAAGAAAAAAAAAGACACATCTATCAAAGGAATAAAAGAAAGGACCCAGGTGTAAGTTCTGGAATCTACAGCCATCTGATTTTTGACAAAAATGCCAAAAATATTCACTGGAGCAAAGAGAGCCTTTTAAATAAATGGTGCTGGGAAAACTGTATATCTATATATATTAGGATGAAAATAGATCCTTATCTCTCTCCAGGTACCAGAATCAAGGCCAAATTGAACAAAGACATTAATATCAAACCCAAGACTTTGAAACTGCTAGAGGAAAAAGGAAGGGAAACCTTTCAACATATTATCATATGCAATGATTTTCTGAACATAACTCTAGTTATTCAGGAAAGAAAACCACTAACCAACCACTAGGAACTCATGAAATTAAAAAGCTTTTGTATAACAAAGGACATGGTGAATAGAGAAAAGAGGCAACCTACAGAGTGGGAGATAATTTATACATCTTATAGTGGGTTAATATACAGGATATATAAAGCACTCAAAATGCTAAATAATCAGAAATCAACTACCCAATTAAGAAATGGGCTATGCAACAAAATAGAGAATTCTCAAAAGGAGAAATATAGATGACCTATAAACATCTAAAAAATATTCTACATCCTTAGCCATCAGGGAAATGCAAATTAAAACTACTTTGAGATTCCATCTCACTCCTCTCAAAATGGCTACCATCAAGAAAACAAATGACAGTAAATGCTTGCGAGGATGCAGCAAAAGGGGAAATCTACACTGTTTATGGGAATATAAAGTGGTACAGCCATTGTGGAAATCTGTGTAGAGGTTCCTGAGAGAGCTAAAAATAGAATTGCAATATGACCCAGCTATACCATCCCTTGGCATATATCCTAAGGACTCATCTCACTACCTTAGAGATACTTACACATCCATGTTTATTGCCACTGTACTCACAATAGCTAGGAAATGGAACCAGCCTAGATATCCCTCAGCTGGTAAATGGATAATGAAGATATGGTACATTTGTACAATGGAGTTATACTCAGTGGTAAAGAAAAATTAAATTATAAAATTTTCAGGGAAATGAATACATCTGGAAAGGATTATACTATGTGAGGCAACCCAGGCAAGAAAGCCAAATGTTCACTCTCATATGTGGATCCTAGATACAAATGTTTAGATTGATGTGTGAGTTGGGAGTACAAATCAGTAGCAGAGGCCAATAAACCATAAAGGAGCTATAAGCTATAAGATAAGGGGGAGAAGGGGAGAGGGGAAGACTTAAGGGAGGATATTATATATATATATATATATATATATATATATATATATATATATATATATACATATATGGTGAAGAACAGATTACTGGGGATGGAAAGGACTAAGTTAGGTCAGGGTTAGAGATTGAGTAAAGAAGGGGAGGGGTAATAAAATTTAAGAGGGTATGAATAAGTGGTATGGAAACCTACTTTTTTGGACAATGGCACATCCAGAAGCCGTAGATTGTTACTAGAAATATTTCAGTGCCAGGGACAGGATGCCTTCTGGTGATCTGTTGACCATGGAGGTCCCTTATGACACCAAAACAGTACAGGCCGTTACCATGGTTCTTGGTTTCTCACCAGAAACAGATGGTAAGATCCTATTTCTGAAGACTCCACTTACGTCACTGAGAAATCAAGCTGGAGCTGAGCTGAATACCTCCTCTCTGTAGACCAGCTGGCAGAAAGCTGGAAAAAGCTATGATGTATGCAGCCCAATGGGCGAGAGAAGTCAGTGGTGGAGATAAATAACACTGGACACTTCAAGCCTTAAGTTTGGCCAGCCAGGCCAAATGATCCAATATGTTCAATAGTGTCATGTCTGGTATAGAGGAATCCAACCATTCTCTAATTGGACTGGAGGCCTGATCTATGGGAAGGTATACATGCCAGGTACTAAAAACCTAGTCAAAAGCCTTTGATGAGGTAGTCATGAGTCCTAGGGGTTTAATACCTGTTGGTGTCTGGCTAAGTGCATATATTATGCTTACCAAATTGCCAAGTAAGCTCTTTTCTTAATGTCCATATGCATATATTAATGCTACTCTCACTTTTGGTTAGAGAAGCTTCTCTTTTCAGGTGGCAGTGATTTTGGGGATGACTTAGAAGGCACCATAGTGCTGAGATGAAGTGACAGGGAGCGCTGAGCACTGAAACATCCCTGTCACACCTTAGGTTCAGGGTCCATTGAGAAAGAGGTGGCAGAAAGAAGGCAAAAGCCTAGCTTACAATGTAATCTTCCAGACACAAAATGGCCTGGAAATCCATGACCTCACAGTGTCTGGCACTACCTACACAAGACACTCATAATAGGAAGAAAAGATGAGGACATCAAAATAAAAGAGAGACTGTTTGAGAAGGGGAGGGGATATGATGGAAAGTGGATTTATGAATGGGAAAGTGGGTGAGGGGAATGAATTATCATGGTTTATTGTCTATAATTATGAAAGTTGTCAAAAAGTCTAAAAAATTTTTAAATGACATAAAAGAACTTGAAAAGTATCATTCTGGCTTTTGAAATTTGTGCTGAGTAATTTGTTGTTATTCTAATGGATGTGCCTTTATTGTTAACTACTTTATTCTCACTGCTTTCAATACATTCTCTTTGGTCTCTGTGTTAATAAAATGATGAGGGAAGGTTCTCTCCTAGCCTAGCCTGTTTGATGTTCTAAATGTCTCCAATATCTGTATTGGCATCTCTTTCCTTATTTGGAGGAAATTTTCTTCCAAGATTTTTGTTGAGAATACTTACTATGCCTTTAGTTTGAAATTTTTCTTCTTCTTCATACCCTGAATTCTTGAGGTTGATCTCTTCACAATGTCCTGAATATCATAAAATACCCATTAATACCTTCTTATTCATTCATCTTTTTCTTTGTTGGAATGTTATAGATTTTTCACCATGTCTTCAAGCTCAGATATCCTGTTCTCAGCTTAATCCATTCTATTGGTGAGACTTTCTACAGAGTTTTTGAATTTGACTTACTACATTTTTCATTTCTAGTATTTCAGATTAGTGTTTCTTCAATATTCTATTTCCTAACTCATATCTTTTCTCAACATCTTTATTTCATTGGTTTATCTCCTGTGTTCTCTTGGGATTCCTTCATGAGTTTGTTTTCTTCTTGGATTCATTTTTTTATTACTTATGGATATACTCAGTATGTAAATAGCACATATTGGTAAAATCCTTTCTCTCATCCCTGGCCCCTCCAAAGGAACCCTCCTTATTGGGGGTGCAGGTTATCCCCATGGGGATTGTGGGCTGTGCATTGTGGGGACAGTCATCAGTTATGTCTCTGTGCATAGTGCCTCAACTTGTGGCTCTAACAATCATTCCACCCCCACTTCCATTAAGTTCCCTGAGCCATGCTAGGTACGTTTTAAGTCTACTTCAGTGATGGGCTCTTAGGAGCTTCTGGATCTCTGGTTTGGTAGGTGTTGAGTGTTCTCGGTGTCTATTTCCTTTTCCCTTGTGCTGATAACGAGTTCACACAAAAAGTAGCACTCTTGCTCATTTCCCCAATTCCTCTTGGTTTCAGCTGAGGCCCTGGCAAAGTGTGATGGGTCGTTTTTCTCCTCAGGTCCCATTTCTGTATGATAAAGATAAGCAGATTCTTCAGCAAAGAATGAAGTCAGCACTGGTTAAATGGGATAACCATTATTAGTTTAGAGAGAATTTAATGAGTGTAGAACCTCTGGTAGCCCAAGATTAGTGGGAGCTTGATATTGGAAAGCAAACTCATTATCTGGATATGATTATATAACTTATTTCCCAGTTCCAGATATGTGTTCCTTTCCACTGAGCTGATCTGTTAGCCAATTCAAGAGCAGTTTGTTACCCACCTTGGCTGTGTGCCACTATTGCACTTGTGTAAGCATCACGTCAGGTTGTTTGCTTATGAGTAGCTTAGATCTCGAGTTGCTCAGACAGATGTTGTCCACTTTCCCCCAGTAGCTCATGCAGCACCTTCTAGCACTAGACAGTTTAAGTGTCTGGGAACTGGCTCTCTTCCAGATTCCAGCCAGGTCTTTGTACCAACAGCATATGGTGCCTTCAGCAACAGGGTCTTATAATTAACCTTTGGTGGGTAATCAAGTGCTCTGACAGAAGTCTGTCTTGTTTTGGGAAACCTTATAGGTCTCTCTGATCAACAGCTTATTGTGAGTGTTAACCACATCCTGGTACTGGAAGTTACAGGCCAGAACCAAGGGAAAAGAAAGAAAATAGAAAAAACTGAAAGAAAGAAAAAAAGAAAAAAAAGAAACAGAAACAGGAGAAATTTAAGGTTAGGCTTCATCTCACCCTCTCTAGGTCCCTTCAATTCAGGTGCTCCTCCCCAATTCTTATTAAGGGCTCAAGCATTTAGTCCTGTTTTCCAGGATATAGGATTCTATGGTACCAGATTCCATTTGGATTCAGTTTTATGTTCCCTCCTACCCTTACCCTCCCCTCAAGCCCTACCCTCCCTATTTTCCAGGTCTCAAGATGCCTATTATGTATGTCAGCATCTCAGGCTGATCCAGGTTAGGAGCCACAAATCAGTGAGACCATGCAAAGACTGTCTTTCTGTGATTGTGAGTTCACTGAGTATGAACTGTTGCAAGTTCAACCATTTTTCTACAAATTTCATTGTGTCAGTTTTTTTTTCCTAACTGCTCAGTAGAATCCCATCAGGTAGAAATACTACATCTTGGTTTTCCATTTGTCCAATGATGGGCATCCGGGTGGATTCCAGTTCTTAGATATTATGAATTTAGCAAATATAAACATGGTTGAGCAAATATCTCTGAACTGAGGCATGAAGCTTTTAGGATAAATGCCCAGTAAGGTAATAACTGGGTCTGTTAATAACTTTATAGTCAACCTTTTTAGGAGTCACCGTATTGCTTTCCATAGTGGTTATACCAGCTTACATCCCCACCAGCAGTGAAAGAGGATTCCTGTTTCTCCACATCCTCGCCAATATTTGTTTTCGTTTGAGTTTTCCTTACTGATGTAATGTGGAATCTCACAGTTGTTTAAATTTGCATTTCTCTGATGGGTAGTGATGTTGAATGTTTTCTTAAGTGTGTGATTGCTATTTGTATATATTCCTCTGAGAACTCCCTATTCAGTTGTCTGCACCACTTTGTCAGTGGGTAGTTTGATTGTTTATTGTTTAGGTTTTAGGTTCTTTGTAGATTCTAGAAATTAGGCCTATGTCAGTTGTATAGCTGGCAATTTTTTTTTCCTTCCATTCTGTAGGTAATCTATTGGCTCTGCTTATGGCATGCTTGCCCATGAAAAAAGTTTTCAGTTTCATGAGATCCCAGTGGTTGAGTGATTGTTTAAGTTCCTGAGCAAATGGAGTTTTGTTCAGCAAGTCTTTTCCCACTCCTATATCAGGGAGAATTCTTCCTATTTTTTCTTCCAGTAGTAGAAGAGTTTTAGGTATTATGTTGAGGTCTTTAATCTACTTGGACTTGACTTTTGTGCATGTTGAGATGTGTGGGTCTAATTTCATTTTTCTGCCTATGGATATCCAGTTTGTATAGCACCATTTGCTGAGATGCTGTCCTTTTCTCTAGCCTACATTATTAGGGCCTTTGTTGAAGAGCTGCAGTTACTTGACCTAAAATCTGGATCATCAATTCTGTTCCATTAGTCTATTTTCCTGATTTTATGCCAGTACCATGTTGTTTTTGTTACTATGGCTTAGTAATATAGCATTTGATCACATATGGTGATGCAACTAGATGTGTTTCTTTTGCTGAGAATATGCTTGAATATCCAAGGTCTCCTGCCATTCCATATGAATTCTGAGATCATTTTTTCTATCTCTGTGAAGAATGATGCTGGAATTTTTATAGGTTTTGCATTAAATCTGTATATTGCTTTTGGTAGCATTGCCATTTTCACAATGTTAATTCTGCCTATCCAGGAACATGGGAGGCCTTTCCATCTTTTCAAGTTCTCCTCTATTTCTTTCTTGAGTGCTTTTATGTTTTCATTATATATCTCTTTCACATATATAATCATTAGTGCTTTTCAAGGTATTTTGTTGTTGTTTTTTGCTATTGAAAATGGGACAGTGTCACTAATTTTTTCTCTGTATCTTTGTCCTTTGCATATAGAAAGGCTACTGATTTTTATGCATTGACTTTGTATCCTGCTAATTTGCTGAAGGCATTAATCACCTTTAAGAGTTTTGAGATGGAGGCTCTTGGGTCACTTATGTAGGGGATCATGTTGTCTGCAAATAGGGTAACTTGACTTATACCTTTCCAATTTGTATCACTTTTATTTATTTCTGCTGTCATATTGCATGGGCTAGGACTTCTACTACTATATTTAAGAGCAGAGGTGAGAGTGGGCACCCTTGTCTTGTTTCTGATCTCAATGGTAATTCCTTGAGTCTTTCCCCATTAAGTTCTATTTGGGATTTAGGTGCTTTATATATACATTTATTATTTTGAGATATAAACATCCCATGCCTACCTCTCTCCAACATTATGATCATGAAGTGATATTGTATTTTGTTACAGGCCTTTTCTGCACCTATTAAAATGATCATGTGGTTTTTGTGATTAATATTATTCATGTGGTGTATTACATTGACATATTTCCATACATTGAACAAATCGTGTTCCTAGGATAAAGCCTACTTGATCAAGGTAAATAACGCTTTTGATGTGTTGCTGAATTTGGTTTGTATTTGTTCAGGATCTTTGTGTCTAATTTCATCAGGGATATAGGCCTATAGTTTTATTTTCTTTTTGTATCTCTGTCTGTTTTGTTGGTATTAGGGTGATTCTAGCCTCCTAAAAAGAGTTTGGGAGCTTTCCCTGTTCTCTGATTATGTGGAACAGTTTTAGAAAAATTGGTTTCAGGTCTTCCATTAAAGTTTGATAGAATTAGGCTGACAAACCACCTGGTCCTGAACTCTTTTTTTGAGGAGGCTGTTTATTACCTTTTCAATCTCAATGGGTGTGATAAGTTTGTTTGGAAGATTAATCTGTTCTAAGTTTAGTTTGGTAGGTAGTATGTGTCTGGGAATTTATCCATTTCTTCCAGATTATCCAGTTTTGTGGAATGGAGGTTTTGGAAGTAAGTCCTGATGATTCTTCCAATTTCACTTATATCTGTTGTGATCTCTCCTTTTTCATTTCTAATTTTTTTTAACTATGAAGTATCTCTTTTTATTTTAATTTTTTTTTGTTTGGTCAAGTTGGCCAGGGGTGTATCAATCTTGTTTATTTTTTCAAAGAACCAGCTCTTTATTCAATTTTATTAATTATTTTCTTAGTTTCCAATTCATTACTTTCTGCTCTGATCTAGATTATTTCTTTCTGTCTGGAGCTTTTTAGGTTGGATTCTTCTTGTTTTTTCAATGCCTTTAGATGGATGGAGGTTATTGATTTAGGATCTCTGTCTTTGTAATGAAGGCATTTAGTGGTATAAGTTTTCCCCTAAGGACTACCTTCATTGTGTCCCATAAGTTTTGGTATGATGTGTTCTCATTGTCATTCAGTTCTAGAAATTTTATAATTTCATTTTTTATTTCATTCACTACCCACTTATTTTTTAAAAGTGTGCTGTTTTGTCTCCAGGAGCTCACAGGAGTTCCTGGCACATCTCTTGTTAACTTCTAGCTTTACAGGATTGTAGTCTGATATCATGCAGGAAATTATGTTCATTTTCCTAAATATGTGGAGGCACGCTTTATAGCCCAGTATATGTTCTATTTTGGAGAGGGTTCCATGGGCCACTTAGAAGAATGTGTATTCTGTAGATTTGGGGTAGAATGTTCTGTATATCTATTTGATCTATGGTTTTGTTGAGCTCTCTTACTTCCCTGCTGATTTTCTGTTTAGATTATCTATCTATTGATGATAGTGGATTATTGAGGTCTCCAACTATCATAGTGTTGGTATTTATTTCTGTTTTGTTGTCAAGTGGGTTTTGTTTTATGAATTGTGGTGCACCTGTATTTGGTGCATAAAGACTGATGATTGTAATAACCTCCTGTTCAATCATTCCCTTGATAAGTATGAAGTGTCCTTCTTTGTCTTTTTTGATAATGTTTGATTTTAAGTCTATTTTACCAGATATTAGTACAGCAATGCCTGCTTGTTTCTTATTTTAACTAGCTTGGAATGCCCCGAGGAGGTGTTTGTCTTTAGTGGTGAGGTACATTTGTTGAAGAGAGAAGATTGAAGGGTGCATTTTTCTGATCCACCCTATTAGCTCGTGTCTCTTGATGGGTGAATTGAGGCCATTAATGTTTAGGGTAATAGCTGTGAGGTTTGATTTAATCCCTGCCATATTGTGATGCTTTATGGTGTTTGGTGTTTTCTTGGACTTTGCAGTTTTTTGAGCCATCACTAGGTTTGGTTATTGTGGTCTGCTTCCTTTAGGCTCTTGAGATTGGTTATTTGACTGTTCAGTGTGGAGAATTCCCTGAAGTACTCTCTGTAGGGTTGGCTTTGTGTTCATATAGTTGTAGAGCTACTTCCATTGTGGAAAGTTTTTCTTTTGCCATCTACTATGAGGGAAAATTTTGCAGGGTATAATAGTTTGGGTTGGAAAGCCATAGGTTCTTAGACTTTGCAGTGTTCCATTCCAGGCACTTCTGGCTTTCAGGTTTTCCACTGAGAAGTCTGAAGTAATTCTGATGGGGTTACTTTTATATATAATGTGTTGCTTCTCTCTTGCTGTTTTTAGGACTTTCTCTTTGTTTTTGTTTAGAGTCTTAATGATAATATGCCTTGGAGAGCTTCTCCTTGATCCAGTCTGTTTGGAGTTCTGTTAGCTTCTTGTATTTTTTTTTTTTTTTCGAGGTAGGGTCTCACTCTAGCCAAGGCTGACCTGGAATTCACTATGGAGTCTCAGGGTGGCCTCGAACTCACGGCAATCCTCCTACCTCTGCCTCCCGAGTGCTGGGATTAAAGGCGTGCTCCACCACGCCCAGCTAAGCTTCTTGTATCTTGATGGGACTCTCTTTTCAGACCACGGGAGAGTTTTCTTTGATAACTTTGTTGAATAAGTTCTCCATGCCTTTGGTCTGAATTTCTTCCCCTTCTGGTATACCCATGATCCAAGTGTTGGGACATTTAAGAGTATCCCACAGTTCCCTCATGTTATGCTCACAAAAAATTTTGAACTTATTTAAAATTTTGGACTCACAAACTGTTCCTTCTGTCTTTTCTTAATGCTTCTTGGAATTCATCCTTGCCTATATTTATGTCCTCATTTACCTTAGAGAGCTTAATATTGAGGTCCTCTTCTTAGAAGTCTCTCTAGTTTTTTGTTTGTTTGTTTTCTATTAGGTCCAACTTAGAGAGGAAAGCATTCAAAAATTGTTGGTCTTTTGTGGATTTTATGCAAGTTCTGTCAATTGCTTGGTCAGGGTCACATACCAATATCTTCATTTTGGAGTTTTGATTCTGTTGTCTTTTCTATGTTTTGATTAGAGACTTCCATTGTGGGACTAGGCAACCTTGTTGGGGTTTCTTCCATTTCATGTTCCATGTTGTTCCTTTTGTGCTGTGGTCTGCCCATCCAGTTGGTGTGGGGCAAGGTGAGATGCACCTGGCCTGGATCCATGGAGCCTGCAGGTATTGTAAGAGCAAACTTGGTCTGTGGCACAGTGGCTCAAATTGCTGCTTGAGGAGTCTGGGGGTTTAGTGGGCTATGTAAGTGTGGTGGTTTGATTCAGGTGTCGCCCATAAACTTAGGTGTTCTGAATGCTAGGTTCCCAGCTGATGGACATTTGGGAATTAACACCTCCTGGAGGCAGTGTATTGTTGGGGGAGAGCTTATGTGTGTTATAGCCAGTTTCCCCATGCCAGTGTGTGGCACACTCTGCTGTTGCTATTGTCCACCTTATGCTGGCCAGGGGGTGATGTCCACCCTCTGCTCATGCCATCATTTTCCTCTGCCATCATGGAGCTTCCCCTTGAGCCTGTATGCCAAAATAAACCATTTTATCCCAGAAGCTTCTCTTGGTTGGGTGATTTTTACCAGCAATGTGAACCTGACTGCAACACCAATAGAGAATGGGAATCAGTGTATTCCCTGCACTGCTACCCCACACCCTCCCACTGGAGGTCTGCTAGGACCTGCTGACCATGGTACCCCACAGATCTTGCCTGTTATTATCTCAAGAGCTGAAGCATGGTTAGGTAAATGCCTTCATGACCCTCTTCTTGGATTCTTTCTATTTCTTTAAGCATATTTATCACTCTTTTAAATTCTCTGTCTGGCATTTCAACTAAATCAGTATCACTTGAGGCTGGATTTTGGGGTGGATTATGTTGTCTTGACTTGTTTTTGTTTCTTGTATTACTGTGTGGAGATTGTTGCCTCTTGAGTTACTTAAATTCTTTGGTTCTCTTGTTATCAGGCATATTCATGGATGAGCAAATCAGAATTTATATCTTCAGGTTAGGAACTCAAGGTACCTAATATTGCTTTTATATTACTCCCAGAATAACAGTAGGAGTGACCAAGTGTTGGATATGCCTGCTATGCAAATTTCATAGTAACATATTAAAAATAATGTCCTTTTGATTTCAATAATTGCTGGTGGGTAAATGAACAAGGCTGGTAGAAGTATACTAAGGTTTTCGTTACATAGTAGTTGGAGCAGTGTAGTGTTAGGATTAGTATTATCTTTGAAAAAGATCGAGGGAAGTTGGGGTTCTGTTACTTTCCACAGATTTTAGAGGTTGTTTATGGTATGAAAAATTGTAGTTATAGAGTATAAAGAGGAGGCAATAAAAAGAAGATAATGTGGAAGAGAGTTTGAAAAGAGAGGAGAAAAGTAAAGAAGTTGTTCCTTGGAAGAATATTAGAAAGATTCTAATAGTAGGCTGATTGGGGAGAAACACAATCAACCTAACATTCAACTATGCAATACACAAACAAACAAAACTAGCATGGAATATTTCTGTGCAAGTGGGATTACAACTGACAAACTAACATAATCAAAAGCCATAAGCTAGTTGGGCATGGTAGCTCACACCCTTAATCTGGTCAGTTAGGAGGTTGGGATTCTTGGCTGCAATGGGTACCACATCAGTGTGGGCCAAAGTAAGGCCCTTGCTCCAAGAAAGGCAAAAGGAAAAAATGGCACAATAAGTTAACACTAAAACATAAATTATTTAAGAATGGCAAAGTAGAATAAATATACATCAGATATAACACTATTCAGCATTTTGTCTTAGCAGGCTAGGTTTTTAATGCATTCCCCTCCTTTTCTTTAGCAACCTGCCCTGATATGGAAAATGCAATTAACATGTCTAGTACAAGCTTATATTCCTGGCTCTGAGATAGCATTGCTCTAGTATACAACAGCTCAGTTACCTTTTTTTTTCTTTTTTCTTTATTAGTCAGTTGTGTATTCAGCAAATACAGTCAGTTTGGTATCATTATTAGGCTCATCCGTGACCTACCCCCTCCCCTTGGCCCCTCCTTGTTGAGGTATACGGGTCATGCATTGTGGAGTTAGCCCACAGTTATGGGTAAGCTAAATGTCTCTGCATATCATGACCCAACATGTGACTCTGACATTCTTTCCGCCCCCTCTTCCGCAAAATTTCCCAAAGCCATGTTGGGTCCATTTTTGGTCTGCTTCAGTGATGAGGTGTTGGGGGCCTCTGAGGCTCTGGCTCTCTGATTTGGTAGGAGTTGATTTTTCTCTGTGCTGATCTCCTTCCCCCTTGTGCTGGTGGTGACTTTCTATCTCACCTATGTTGAGTGTGAATCTGGTTTCCTCTTTTGTGCACTATGTGCTTGGTTTAGTTGATTAGGTTGGTCACACTTCAGGTAAAGTGTGCCAGATGCTGTGGGGAGGAAGAGTGATTCTGATCCTTTGGTAACCTCAGTTCTCTAGTAGGGCTTCAGATGCTGATGGACGAGGGAGAGGAGGCTGTGGAAAGTGCTCTGAAATTGTTCTGGAGCTACTCAGCTGGTCCCTGTTCCTTGAGGCTTTTAAATTTTTTCTTAGTTTTTGTTTTTGAAGGTCAGTGTGAGTGGGAGAGTCCTTCCCAGTAGTTCTGCTGTTGCTGGCTCGGGCTCAGCTTGGCTAGTAGAAGAATTTCCCAGTGGTTGATGGATGGAGCCTGATTTTCATTGATTGTTTGATTGATGGAATCTCCTACTTCTCTCCTCAAAATATTTCTTGTTGCATTCTAGTGAATGTGCCTCATAGTTATCTCATGCTCCAGGACAACTTGAGAATATCCAAGAATTTCTTCAGAACACAGGAAATAAGGCAGTGAGCACAGTATGTTTAGTGTGAAGCTCCCTCAGAGTATCTTAGCAGTGACATGAATAAAGGGAAGCAAGAGAACATTGCAGGTCATCTTAGTGGCTATTGGCACATGCAGAACAATATGGTAGAACAGGTGCTTGATTTCACCACCTTGGTATTACATTATCACATGCACACATGAATAGATAAAAGCAATCAACATAAATGAAATGGTTATAACAGGAATTAAACTTCTTAAAGGTAATAATTTATATTTTTCTTAAAATTTGAGTTTGTGTAAATATTTGATATGTTTATATTACATTTTAAAATGCTGAGAGACATCCAAATATAGTGCAATAACTTTTTCATATAACCTATGAGGACCCTGGAAAGATTGTCAAAATTCCATTATTTTCATAACCCTGGAAAAAAAATCACTGAAAGCTTACAAAAAGGCTAAAAGCATGTACTCCATAGAAATAATTGAATCTCAGTGAGCATAGTAAGTTTTGAAGCAGCTTAACTTCTCCTGTTGCTACCACCCTTTCCCCAGCTTTGTGATAGTCCTGGCATTCTGTAGCTACACAGCTAAACTACATATTTTAAATCATTTAAAATGTGGCATTTGTATCAGTTAACTCTTTTTCCCAGTTACAGTCCTAGAATGATGTTTAACACTTTTCCAGAAACTGTGGGATTCAAGAAGTAGTGGTACATCAACGAAGAATCAATATACAGCCTCTGAAAAGGAAGGAGAAATTAAGACATTTCCAAATAAACACATAAAGAATTCATTTCTACTATATTTGCCCTCAAGATATACTCAAGGCAGTATTTCACTGGAAATAAGTAGATGCCAGAAAATAATGAAAAAAAATACAGCACCACTAGTAAATGTAACTGCATAAGAGATATGAAGGGAGTATAAGAATACTGTTGTTTGTAACTCTTCCATATGATTTAAAGGCTGGAAATTTGGCGGGTTGGCTTAGCAGTTAAGCACTTGCCTGTGAAAACTAAGGACCCTGGTTCGAGGCTCGATTCCCCAGGGTTCATGTAAGCCAGATGCACAAGGTGGCGCATGCATCTGGAGTTTGTTTGCATTGGCTAGAGGCCCTGGCATGCCCATTCTCTCTTTCTCTCTCTGTTTTGTTTTTTATTTTAAGTTAAGCTATTAATTGTGACCCCCAAGTCAAGACTAAGACAATATATTTTAATATGCAGAAAGTAGGAGAAGGAAATAGAAGCAAAGTTAAATTGCATACTACTAGGTATTTAATCCATGAATAATACTATAAACACATACAACATAAAAACAAATAGCAAAATGTTAAATGTTATCTCCTTAGTAATTTCAATAAATATAAATGCATCAAATATTCCAATGGAAAAACAGAGATTGTAGAATAGATTTTAAAGCCATAATACTAGTATATTCAAAGACACACAAGTAGCTGGAATATAAAAACCATGTAAACTGTAAGCAACATGAAGCTAGTGAAAACATGCTATTACAATACCAAACCAGATGTTATGAAAAGCATTATTACTACAGTCAAAGGGCAGAATTTTACAAAACAAAAAGTTCCTGGAGAGATGACTTAGCAGTGAAGGCACTTCCCTGTGAAGTCTAAGGACCAGGTTTGATTCCCCAGTATCCAGATGCACAAGATGGCTCATGCATCTGGAGTTCATTGGCAGTGGCTAGAGGCCCAGTTGTATCATTCATTCTCTGTCTCCCTCTTTCTCTCTCCCTTAAATAAATACATAAATAAACAATATATTTTTTAAAAAGTTCATATGAGCCCTTAAGTGAACATACCACAGAGTTACTTGCACATTGGTGTTTATTATTGTACTATTCACAGTAACCAAGTAATGGAACCAGCTTACATACTCATCAACAAATGAATGGATAAAGAAAATGTGGTGTATATACACAATGGTGTTTTGTACAGTTCTAAAGAGAAATGCAACTATGGGGCTGGAGAGAGGGCTTAGCTGTTAAGTGCTTGCCTGTGATGCCTAAGGACCCCGGTTTGAGGCTCTATTCCCCAGGACCCACATTAGCCAGATGCACAAGGGTGCACATGCGTCTGGAGTTCGTTTGCAGTGGCTGGCATGCCCATTCTCTCTCTCTCTATCTGCCTCTTTCTCTCTCTGTCTGTCACTTTCAAATAAATACAAATAAACAAAAAAAGAACAAATTGTTGTTGAAGTAGTAAAAAAAATGTGTTAAAAAAAGAAAAATGCAACTCTGATTTTTGCAGGAAATTGGTTGTAACTGGAAATCACTTTTATTAAAATAAGCCAGATTCAGACATTTTCAATTTATTCTTTTATATGTAGAATATAGGTTTAAAATTATATATTCATGTGAGTGTACATATATGTTTATAAATATGAATGTGCTTATATTTATGTGTGTATAATGTGGATCATGAAGCCAGAAAGGTGACTGTGAAAGAAGAGAAAGATATAATAATGTAGATAGAATATAGAGACAGTCATGCCTGAGATAAGAAACAGGTAGTAGACTAACTGGAAAAGGAAGGGGACTAATGGAGGTAGTGAGGGGGCATGCAGAAGGAACAAATGAAAACAAAGTATAATATATGAATAAGCTAAGACATAACCCAGCACTGAATAGGTTAACCTAAAGCCTTAATAAAAGAGAGGAAAAAGTCCAGTCTATCAAGAAACCAAAGACATAAACAAACAGGTTATAACAGAGCCCTAAAACACATAAAACAAAAACTTACAGAATTTAAAGAACAAATACAGGCTATCTGACAAAACTACCTGGAGACTTTAGTATCCTACTTGCAATACTGGATAGAATAAAGAGGCAGAAAAATCAGAAAAAAATATGTGAAAAACCATACACAACACCATCACTTAACCAGACACTTGTGGAATAAGCAGAGCACACATTCTTCTCAGATGCACAAGGAGTATTTCTCAAAGGAATATATTTTGGTGACAATACAAGCATCAACAAATGTAAAAAGGATTAATCCACATAATTCTTGTGCTCCCAAAGCACAAGGAAACTATATTATGAATACATACCATAATACTATTTGTAAAATTTATAATTATGAAATTAAATATCCTCCTACATAAGCAATAGGGTAAATGAGACATGAAAAGGAAATTGAAGTAATACTGATACAAATGAGAATGCAAACATGACATATGAAAACATGGCATACAGCTAATATGGAGTCAGAAGTTGCCCTATTGGAGGGGCACAGCTCTGAATTCACAGAAGACTAACTTCTGGAACTTTCCTATCAAGAAGATGGCAAACTGCTTCTAGTAGGAGAGCCTGGTATGCCCAGCAGAGGAGTGTCTTAGCTGCCTCTAGTAACAGCCTGAAAAAAAAGAAAACTGAAGAGTAGTTTCATTTAAGCCATTAGTAAACCTGCTGTACCTGCTGTCACTGCTGCTCTGATCTTATTGCAGCTGGGGCTTCTTCTGCACACAGGTACTCATTGGCACTGTTATTGAACAGCCATGAACCAACAGTATGTGAACAAGTCACACATTGTATGAGCAAAGTTTAAGAAACTTTTGACTTTGGCTAATCCCTTAAACACTTGTTTAAAGGAAGGGATTTAGGGGTATGACCTGCTGGACTCTGCTGATCCAGAACACACATATGCTCTGATCACAAGAGCAATCACACTAAAGCCTACCTGTTGCCTTCAACAGATCTGTGTGTGCTTAGTTACTGACTTCATTGTCTTCAACACTATGATCAGCACTTCTTAATACATGTATGTTTACTGTGAGTTGAGAATCTGATCAGGTCACTATCGAAACTGGGCAAACAGCATAGCTTAGGATCACCCAGCATCTCTGAACATCAGTTGGCTCCATTGGTCACTTGTGCTGTTCAGGCCAAAGGTACACCAAGACAGAGCAAGCTTAATCACATTGCTTTAAGCCAGTCAATTACATACCAGCAAGATTAACTTTAGGCAAATTACATGTAGGAAATTTGGCATTTGACAGTAATAATCTCAGAAAAGCTAATTTCCATATTCATTCTAATAGTTTATTCCCACAGTTTGTTCTTACAGTTCATCCCTACAAAGAAGGAAGACTCTAAGAACTCTTTTTATAACAACAGCAGTCAATCTCAGCTCAACAAACTCACCTTATGGAAAGAAAACAAACTAAATACAGACAAGTAAAAGACAATAACAAAACTTGCAGTTGAAATCAATAAAATAAAAATCAGAAAAAATAATAGTACAATGAATCTCATAGGAGAAAACACAGAGAAGGTTTTGTGACTTGATCTAGTTATGGTTCCTTAGATATATACATGAGTGACAACAGGCACACAAAATTCCATAAAAATTGAATATTTTTGTGTGTGCTTCAAAAGATACCATCACTGGGCAGAACCTGGGAAGCAGAGGTGGGAGGATAGCCATGAGTTCAAAGCCACCCTGAGACTACAGAGTGAATTCTAGGTCAGGATGGGCTAGAGAGAGATTCTACCTCAACCCCAACACCACAAAAAAGATACCATAAAGAAGACAGCTCATTAAATGGGAGAAATCATTTGTGTAGTGGCTTGATTCAGGTGTCCCATAAACTTATGTGTTCTGAATGCTAGGTTCCCAGCTGATGGCAATTTGGGAATTAATACCTCCTGGAGGCAGTGTATTGTTGAGGGCAGGCTTATGGGTATTCTAGTAAAGTTGGTACCGAGAGTGGTGTCTTTGCTGCTAGACACTTGACTATGTGGCTTTTGGAACTTATTTTTGAAAGGAATGTGGAAGGATTTACAATCTTGGCCTAAGAGATGCCTTGCAGTGCTGTAAGTACAGCTTTATGGACTATTCTGGTCAGAGTTGAAAGACCTGAATGCAGTAAGAACTATAAACTGTGAGGTTTGGCTTATGAGGGTGAGAAAGAGCTTTGTCCTGACTGGGTTAGAAGCAGTTTGTGTGAGAGGCTTACTGTTATGCATGTGTTCTGAAAATTAGTGCAGGGTTGCATTGTGTAGAAATGGACTGGTGTGATCAGAGGGATATGGCAGAGAAAAAAATGAAATTTTTGGGCTGAAACTGTTACCTGTTCAGCTATCATTTTTATTTATTTATTTATTTATGAGAGAGAGATTGAGAGAGAGAGAGAGAAAGAACTCAAGACAGATGTACCACCTTGTGCGTCTGGTTTACACAGGTGCTGGGGAATCAAACCTGAGTCCTTAAGCTTTGCAGGCAAGTGCTATAACTGCTATCCCTCCAGCCCCACAAGTGAACTTTTTTAAAACTTCATTTATTATTTTTTTTTATTAAAACTTCCATGATTATAAACAATATCCCAGGTAATGCCCTCCCTCCCCCACTTTCCCCTTTGAAACTGCATTCTCTATCATATCCCTCCCCCTCTCAACCAGACTTTCTTTTATTTTGATGTCATGATCTTTGCCTCCTTTATGATGGTCTTGTGTAGGTAGTGTCAGGCACTGTGAAGTCATGGATATCCAGGTCATTTTGTGTCTGGAGCAGAACGTTGTAAGGAGTCCTACCCTTCCTTTGGCTCTTACATTCTTTCCGCCACCTCTTCTGCAATGGACCCTGAGCCTTGGAAGTTGTGATAGAGATATTTCAGTGCTGAGCACTCCTTTGTCACTTCTTCCCAGCACCATGATGCCTTCTGAGTCATTCCAAGGTCACTGCCATCTGAAAAGGGAAGGTTCTCTACCAAAAGTGAGAGTAGCATTAATATATGGGTATGAACATTAAGAGAAGTGCTTACTGGGCAGTTTGATGAGCATAGCTGTTGCAGTCTGGTTTGCAGTGCTGGTAGAAATCACCCAACCAAGAGCAGCTTCTTGGAAAAAGAGATTTATTTTGGCTTACAGGCTCGAGGGGAAGCTCCACGATGGGAGGGGAAAATGAAGGCATGAGCAGAGGGTGGACATCATCCCCTGGCCAACATAATGTGGACCATAGCAACAGGAGAGTGTGCCAAACACTGGCATGGGGAAACTGGCTATAACACCCATAAGCCCACCCCCAACAATACACTCCCACCAGGAGGCATTAATTCCCAAATATCCATCAGCTGGGAACATAGCATTCAGAACACCTAAGTTCATGGGGGACACCTGAATCAAACCACCACAGGCCGCCCCTGACCACCATAAACTCATATCCATACGTGATGTAAAATACAATGCATTCAGTCCAATGTTAAAAGTTCCCATAGTTTTTATCAATTCCAATGATGTTCATACATGCCCGTAGTCCATGATTTTTTAACTGAGCCATAATACCAAAAATAACCTTAAAAAACCCATAATGGCACAGAATAAATATTCACACTGCAAAAGATGGCATTGGGCATAGCAAAGAAACACTCAACCAATACAAGTTTTAAAACAACCAGGGAAAACATCAAACTCTGTAGCTTCAAGTCCAACAACTCTAGCCAGTGATAAATCTCCAAGTCTGATAATTCTAACCAGCAACAAGTCTCTGGTATTCCAGTTCTGCTCCTCCAGCTAGGCTACTCACAGTCCTGGAAAACTTCATTGGGGCCAGCAGGTTTCCTTGGCAGCCATCTCGTAGTCCCGGCATCTCCACTGGATCTCCACTGCAATCCATGATTCATCCTCATGGCCCATGGGATCTCCATGCAGGCATCCAGAAAACCTGCTTCACACTGCCCATGGCCATTTCCAAAACAGAAGACCGTGTTGCAAACTCAATGACCCTCTTTCTAGCATTTTTTGTACTCCATGATACAAGGTAGGGTGCCAATTTGTAAGTCCAGGGGGCAATAAAGCAGACTTTGAAGAACAGGACACTCCTTGAGCACTCAGGCCCCTTCAAAAGAATGGACATCCTTCCCGTTGCCCCAGCACAGGTCAGCTAGCCCAGTCTCAAGGGTTGTAATCACTTAGTTGCAGCTCAATGGGCAACAGTTCACACAAAGATTTTTCTTTCTGTGCCATATCCCTCTGCTCACACCAGTTCATTTCTAAGCAAAGGAACCGTGAACAACTTCTCAGGACACAGGGATAAGAGCAAGCTTCTCACGCAAACTGCTAGCCAAGTCCAAGCAAAGCTCTTTCTCACCCTCACAAGACAAACCTCACAGTCCATAGTTCTTACTGCATTCAGGTTTTGCAGCTCAGACCAGAATGGTCCATCAAGCTGTACTTACAGCACTGCAAAGCATCTCTTAGGCTAAGGTTTCAAATTCTCCCACATTCCTCTTGAAAATCAGCTCTAAAAGGTCAAATCCACACAGTCAGGTGTCTAGCAGCAACCCTACTCCTGGTACCACTTTACTGTTGCAGTCCGGTTTGCAATGCTGGTAGAAATCACCCAACCAAGGGCAGCTTCTGGGAAAAAGATATTTATTTTGGCTTACAGGCTCGAGGGGAAGATCCACAATGGCAGGGGAAAACGATGGCATGAGCAGAGGGTGGACATCACCCCCTGGCCAACATAAGGTTGACCGTAGCAACAGGAGAGTGTGCCAAATACTGGCATGGGGAAACTGGCTATAACACCCATAAGCCCTCCCCCAACAATACACTCCCTCCAGGAGGCATTAATTCCCAAACATCCATCAGCTGGGAACCTAGCATTCAGAACACCTAAGTTTATGGGGGACACCTGAATCAAACCACCACAATAATATATACATTTAGGCAGACAGCAGCAGATGTTATACCCCTAGGACTCATGATGACCCCTGTTTTAGGTTTTCAGTATCAGGAATGCATTCCCTTCCATGTAGCAGGCCTCCAGTCCAATTATAGGGCAGTTGGTTTCCACCATGACAGACGTGCCACTATTGCACCCATTGGCTCATTTGGCCTGGCTGGCAAAAAATGCAGTGTCTACTGTTGAGTATCTTCACTGGTGATCTCTCTCTCCCATTGAACTGCATGCAGAATAGCTTCTTCCAGCTTTCTTTCAGCCGGTCTACATGGAGGAGGTTCTCAGCTCGGTTCCAGCAGGATTTCTCAGTGGCCTTGCAGCCCAAGTATGTGGAGTTTTCAGCAATAAGGTCTTATCATCTATTCCTGGTGGGAAACCAAGGGCCTCGGAAATGGCCTGTAATGTTTTGGGGGGCATCAGGGATGTCTCTGGCCAACAACTCACTGGAAGGTATCCCATCCCTGGCACTGAAAATTTTCTAGCAACGATCTATGGCTCCTGAGTGTTCCATTGTCCAAAAAAAGTAGGTTTCCATATGATTTATTTGTATCCTCTTAGATTTTCATTAGCTCTCCCTTCACCTTTCCTTTACTCAATCTCTTCCCCTGACCTCACTTGGGCCTTTTCACTCCCATTGATCTATTCTTCTACTTACATATATACAATACCATCCTATTACGTACCCCCCTTGCTTCCTTTCTCTTCCCTTTAAATCTCTTTTCTAGCTTACTGGCCTTTACTACTGAGTTTTCTTCCTACTCACACAGAAGTCCAATCAACTGTAGCTAGGATCCTCATCTGAGAGAGAACATGTGACACTTGGCTTTCTGGGCCTGGGCTACCTCACTAAGTATAATCCTTTCCAGATCCATCCATTTTCCTTCAAATTTCATAGCTACATTTTTATTTACCGCTAAGTAGAACTCTAATGTATAAATGTGCCAGATTTTCATTATCCACTCATCAGTTGAAGGACATCTAGGCTGGTTCCATTTCCCAGCTATTGTGAATTGAGTGGCAATAAATATGGTTGAGCAAGTATCTCTAAGGTAATGAGATGAGTCCTTAGGATATATGCCTCGGAGTGTTAAGGCTGGGTCATATGGTAGATCTATTTTTAGCTGTCTTAGGAACCTCCACACTCATTTCCACAATGGGTGGACCAGACTGCCTTCCCACCAAGAGTGTAGAAGGGTTCCTCTTTTTCCACATCCTCACCAGCATTTATGGTCATTTCTTTTCATGATGGTAGCCAATCTGACAGGAGTCAAATGGAATCTCAACATAGTTTTAATCTGCATTTCTCTCATGACTAGGGATGTAGAACTTTTTTTTTTTTTTTTAGATGCTTATATGCCATCCGTATTTCTTCTTTAAAGAACTCTCTATTTAGTTCCATAGCCCATTTTTAATTGGCTTTTTTGATTTCTTATTATTTGATCTTTTGAGTTCTTTGTATATCCTAGATATTATTCCTCTATTAGATGTATAGCTGGCAAGGATTTTTTCCATTCTGTGTGTTGCCTCTTTGCTTTATTCACTGTGTCCTTTGCCGTACAAAATCTTTGTAATTTCATGAGGTCCCAGCGGTTAATCTGTGGTTTTATTGTCTGAGCAATTGGAGTTATATGCACAAAGTCTTTGCCATGACCAACATGTTGAAGTGTTTCCCCTACTTTTTCCTCTAGAAGTTTCAGAATTTCAGATCTGATGCTAAGGTCTTTAATCCATTTGGACTTAATTCTTGGGCATGGAGAGAAGAATCTATTTTCATCCTTCTACAGATACATATCCAGTTTTCCCAGCACCATTTGCTGAAGAGGCTGTCTTTTTTCCAATAAGTATTTTTGGCATTTTTATCGAAGATCAGGTGGCTTTAGCTACTCAGACTTACATTCTGATCCATTGATCTACATGTCTGCTTGGGCCAGTACTATGCTGTTTTTGTTACTGTGGCTCTGTGGTATAGGTTAAAATCAGGTATACCACTAGCCTTAATTTTGTTGCTCAGTGTTGTTTTAGATATTAGAGACTTTTTGTGCTTCCAAATGAATTTTTGGATTGATACTTCTATTTCTGTGAATAATGCCATTGGAATATTGATAGGGATTGCATTAAATGTGTAGATTGCTTTTGGTAAGATTGCCATTTTCACAATATTGTTTTTTCCAATCCAAGAACAAGGGATGTCTTCCCATTTCCTAGTGTCTTCTGCAATTTCTCACTTGACTGTTTTAAAGGTTCATTGCAGAGATCCTGCACTTCCTTGGTTAGGTTTATTCCAAGGCAGTTTATTATTATTATTATTATTATTATTATTATTATTATTATTATTGATGCAATTGTGAATGGAAGTGATTTTCTAATTTCATCCTCTGTGTTTGTTGTTAGCATATAGGAAGGCTGCTGATTTCTCTGTGTTTATTTTGTATCCTGCTACATGTCTATCGGTTTTTATTAGCACTAACAGTTTGCTGGTAGAGTCTTTAGGGTCCTTTATGTATAGAATCATGTCATCTTCAAATAATGATAACTGTGATCTCTTCCTTTCCAATTTTTATCCCTTTTATCTGTGTCTTTTGCCTTATTGCTGTGGCTAAGACTTCCAGTACTATATTAAATAAAAGTGGGGACAGCAGACACCCTTACTTGTTTCTGATTTTAGTGGAAAACATCCAGTTTTTCCCCATTTGGTAATATGTTGGCTGTAGTCTTGTCATAATAGCCTTATTATGTTGAGATTTGTTCCTTCTACTCCCAGTCTCTGCAGGACTTTTATCATGAATCGATGTTGGATTTTGTCAAATGCTTTTTTGGGTAAGTGCTTGGATCTCCATACTTGCTATAGGTCTATTTAAGTGATTAATCTCATCTTGATTTAACTTAGGTAGGTTATATAAATCTAAGAAATCATCCATGTCTTTCAGATTTTCATAGTTAGTGGAGTATATGTTTTTATAGTATGTCCCTATGATCTTTTGAATTTCTCTAGTATCTGTTGTGATGCTGCCTTTTTCATCTCTGATTATTTTAATTTGTGTCTCTTCTCTCTTTCTTTTGGTCAGATTTGCTAAACGTTTATCAATCTTGTTTACCCTTTCAAAGAACCAACTCTTTGTTTCACTGATTCTTTGGATTTTTTTTGGTTTTTATTTAATTAATTTCTGCCCTAATCTTTATCATTTCTTCCTGCCTACTAATTTTTGGTTTACCTTGTTCTTCTTTTTCCAAGGCTTTAAGGTGAAGCATTAGGTCGTTCACTTGAGACCTTTCTAATTTCTTAATATAGGCACTTAAAGCTATAAATTTCCCTCTCTGGACTGCCTTCCTTTTGTCCCAAAGTTTCTGGTATGTTGTGTTCTCATTATCATTTTATTCTATGAATTTTTTGTTTACCTTCTTGATTTCTTCATTGACCCATTCATCATTTAGTAGTGTATTGTTTAATTTCCATGATTTTGTGTATGCTCTATAGCTTTTCTTGCTATTGATTTGTAGTTTGATTCAATTGTGATCAGATAATTATTTCAGTTTTCCTGTATTTGCTAAGATTTGCTTTGTGTCCTAATATATGGTCTATTTTAGAGAATGTCCCATGTACTACTGAAAATAATGTGTATTCTGCAGCATTTGGATGAAATATCCTGTATATATCTGTTAGGTACATTTGTTCTATGACCCCATTTAATCCAGATGCCTCTCTGTTTATTTTTTGCCTGGAAGACCTGTCAACTGATGAGAGTGGGGTGTTGAAGTCACCCACTACAACTGTGTTTGGGTTTTCTGTGACCTTAGTTCTAGTAGCATTTGTTTGATTAAGCTGGGAGCCCTCATGTTAGGTGTATATATGTTTAGGACTGTAATGTCCTCCTGTAATGTTGGACTGAAGTCTACCTTGTCAGATATTAGTATAGCAACTACTGCTTGTTTTCTAGGCCCATTTGCTTGAAACACTGTTTTCCAACTTTCCACCCTAAGATAGTGTCCATCCTTTGTAGAAAGGTGAGTTTCTTGGAGGCAAGAAATTGAAGGATCCTGCTGTTTAACACAGTCTGCAAACCTATGTCTTTTGGTTGGGGCATTGAGGCTGTTGATATTAAGAGATATTATTGAAAGATGTGTATATGTTTTTACCATTTTTTGTAGTTCTTCCAGTTTTACTTTTGCTCTCTTGTATTAACTAGTATTTGAATATGGTTTGCTTTTTTTAGGTTCCTTATATGTGTGTTTTTCATTCTCTTCATCATGAAGGATTCTTTCAAGTATTTTCTGTAGAGCTGGTTTTGTCTTGAAATATTCCTTTAGCCTGCTTTTGTTGTGGAATGTCCTTATTTCTCCTTCTATTTGAATGGAGAGTTTTGCAGGATAAGGTAACCCTGGTTGACAGTTGTTATCTTTCAGAACTTAGAATATGTCAGTCCAAGTCCTTCTGGCTTTTAAAGTTTGTGTTGAGTAATTTGGTGTGATCATAATGGGGTTGCCTTTGTATGTGACTTGATTTTTCTCTCTAGCTGCTTTCAATACCTTTTCTTTGGTTTGTATGTTTGGTAGTTTAATTATAATATTGCAAGGAGAGGTTCTTTCCCGGTTTTGCCTGTTTGGTGTTCTAAAGGATTCCTGTATCTGCATTGACATCTCTTTCCCAATTTGGGGGAAGTTTTCTTCTATGATTTTGTTGAAAACACCTGCTACTCCTTTGGAGTGAAATTCTTCTCCTTTTACTATACCCTGAGTTCTTATGTTTGAGCTTTTGATAGTGTCCTGAATATGTTGAAATTCCCATTCATACTTTACTATTAGATTGTCTTTCTCGTTGTTGGACTGTATTAGATCTGCCACCTGATCTTCTGGTTTGGATATTCTGTCCTCACCTTCCTGCTTTCTACTGGTGAGATTTTCTACAGAGTTTTTTTATTTTATTTTATTTTATTTTATTTTATTTTATTTATTTTTTAATTTCATTTACTGTGTTCTTCATTGCTAGTAATTCTGACTGTTTTTTTGTTACTATTTCTATTTCCTTATTTATGTCTTGTATTGGCCTCTTTTTCTCATTAAATTGGTTTCCTTCATCTCCTTTGATTCCTTTGACTTCCTCTTTCATTCCTTTGATTTCTTCTTTGACTTCTTTGAGCATATTTATAATCATTCTTTTGAAATCTTTCTCAGGCATTTCCTCTACCTCATTCTCACTGGAGGTCATTTCTGATGCATTAATACCTTTTGGTGGATTTATATTGTCTGATTTTTTTGTGTTTCTTGTGTTATAATGTACATATTTTTGCATCTTGGATTAATTTAATGCTTGGATTTTCTAGTTAGCTGCAGTATTATTAGATGTATCAATCAATCTGATGTTATTTATCTTCAGGTTAGGAGCTTAAGGTGCTAGGTGTAGCTCTTAAGACTTTCAACGTATTTACAAAAGTGACCCTAGATGTTGGGTTTGCCTGCTATAAGAGTATTTATGGAGGCTGAGTGGAAAATATAGGCAGGTTCTAAAACTTAACTAAACAATGTATGCATTCAATGAAAAATAGCACAAATATTTATGCAAGAGTAGATATTATGACAAGAAGATCCTCTCACAAAGTCTCAATCCCTTAGGGTGTGTGTTACCCCACACTCTTAATCCTGTCAACTGGGAGGTTAAGATTTCTGATTTGTTGGGGGTTCCAAGTCAGGTTGTGACCAAGTGAGACCCTTTCCTAATGAACAACAGAAGAGGAAACAAAGCCACTATAAATCAGGAAGCAACAAATAACAAGCCCAAAATATAGCTTATTTAAGAATGGCAAATCCAAGCACAAATCAGATTTAACATATAATTTATCCTGATATAGAAGGTGCAGTTAGCACTTCTGATGCAAGCCTATATACCAGGCATATTTGGCAGGTACTGACCTGGTGTAATCCCCATTACCCCTTGGGATGATTTTGGTCTTATTTATGCTGTGCTCCTGCTTGCGTCCCTTTTTTGTGCCCTGTGAGTTCAAGTAGGCTAGCTGGGTTGCTGCTCTGGTTGCCAGTGTTGGGTGCTGTGATCTCCCTTCCTCAGGTCTCTGGTATTTGCTGGCACTTGTGCTGGCGGAGGGGGTGGGGAAGCTGTGGATGGTGGTTCTAGTTCTCCCACTGGTCCATGTGATCCTCTACCTCATGATATGCTCCATTTTTTGCGGTGGTCCTCCCTTCACTTTTCTTGAGTTTGTGAGGAGCTCAGGTGTGGGTGGAAAATCCCCTCACCTGGCTTTTCCTGTGGCTCAAGCCGAGCCTGGTGGTTGTGGCCATGCAGACCTGTTGCCACTGCTGCTAGAGCTACTTCTACCTGCCTGTGTGGACTCTAGATGCTCTGGATCTCTCCTACTTCTCTGCTACAGTTGGTAATTTGTTATAAACCTCAATTTTCAGTAGAAGAGTGTACTTTTTTTTTTCTCCCCTAAGCTGCTTTGGCATGATTCCTACACTGCCACCTTAACCAGAAGGCTCAGCTGTAATTTTATGAGAGATTACAACTATTAATATTGGTCCACCTGACCTGCATTGGGACACCAGGAAGAATGCAGTCTTTTGAAGGGGCCTGTATGCTGAAGACATGTCCCTTTCTTCAAAGTCTGCTTTACCCTACCCCTCACCCTGGATTAACAAATTGGTGCCCACCTGGTCTTATGAAGTATAAAGAATGCAGGAAAGAGACAGTCATTGAATTTGCAGCACAGTCTTGTGTTTTGGAAACGGCCATGGGCAGTGTGAAACAGGTTTGCTGGATGCCTGCATGGAGACCCAATGCGGCCATAAGGATGGACCATGACTTGCAGGGGATACATAGTGGAGATGCCTGGACCATGAGATGGCTGCTAAGGAGAGCTGCCAACTCCGCTTGAAGCTTTCCAGGGTTGTGAGTAGCCTAGCTGGAGAGGTTGAATTGGAACTCCAGAGACTTGTAACTGGTTAGAATTATTGGACTTGAAGATTTTTTACTGACTAGAGTTATTGGACTTGGAGCTACAGAGTTTGATGATTGCCCTGTTTAAATTTTGTATTGGTTGAATATTTCTTTGCTATGCCCAATGCCATCTTTTGCAGTGTGAGTGTTTATTCTTTGCCATTATGGGTTTTTTGGACAAGACCTTAAATATTGGGGATGTTTGAACATCATTAGGATTGATTAAAAACTATGGGGACTTTTAAAGTTGGATGAATGCATTGCATTTTACATGATGGATGTTATCAGTTTATGGGGGCCAGGGATGGAATGTGGTGGTTTGATTCAGGTGTCCCCATAAACTTAGGTGTTTTGAATGTTCCCAACTGATGGAAAGTTAGTAATTCACACCTCCTGGTGGGATTATGGGTATTCTAGCCAGTTTCCTCTTGCCAGTGTTTAACACAGTCTTCTGTCGCCATTGCCCACCTCATGTTGGCTTGGAGGTAATGTCCACCCTTTGCTCATGACATTGTTTTCTCTGCCATCATGGAGCTTCCCCTTGAGTCTGTAAGCCAAAATAAACCTTTTTTACCAAAAGCTGCTCTTGGTTGTGTGATTTCTGCCAGCAATGCTAACCTGACTGTAACAACTTGCAGATCATCTATCTGATTAGGAACTTGTATCCAGCATATATAACAAATTATTTTGACTCAACAAGACAAAGTCAATGTCAAAATGGGAAGAGAGTGGAGCAAATATTTCCCTAACATACTATATGTACAGGTAATCAGAAATCTGTGGTAAGATGGATACCATTCATTATAGGAAACTGAAGTTAATATGAATGCTATTTTGTACCCATATGATGATTCAATTCACATAGATCATCAATGACAATGCAGGTAAGGACATGGGAAAACTGGACCCCAGTTTCTGTTCAGAGGATGACAAATAGTGCAACTGCTTTTGTTTGGGATACATTTTCAAAGTTCCTCAAAATATTACATGGAGATTTTGATATGGTATAACAATTTCACTCTAAAGCTCCTACCCAAGAGAAATGGAATTATATGTGCACAGTAACTGCATATGACAACCAAAACATTATCCTCACTAGACAAAAAGGTAAAAACACTCATCTGTGGCTCCTAACCTGAATCTACCTGAGATGCTGATATACCTAATAAGCATCTTGAGGACGAGGCAATAGGGAGGGTGGAGTGGGAGGGGATCGTAAAGGTGAATGTGCCTGTGCAAAACTGGACCCAAATGGCAATAGTACCATAAAATTCTATGTCCTCAAACATAGACTAGATGGTTGAACCTTCATCAAGTCCTTAGAGGGAACACCTGAATCACAGGGCCCTGGAGAGGGTATGATGAAGGCTAACCTAAATCTTCTCCTATTTCTCTCTCTCTCTCTCTCTCTCTCTCTCTCACACACACACACACACACACTCTTCTCTCTCTCTTCTCCATATCTGTTTTATATTACCTATCTTTTTCTTCCTCCTTTTCCTTGGTGCTGGCCTGTAACTCCCAGTATCAGCATGTGGCTAATATCCACAATGAGCTGTTGATCAGAGAGACCTACGAGGTTTCCCAAAAGAAGACAGAGTTCTATCAGAGTACTTGGTGACCTATGAAAGGCTAGTGTTAAGACCCTACTGCTGAAGATGCCATATGCTGTTGGTATGTAACATGGAGTAACATGGCTGGAATCTGGAAGAGAGCCAGTCTCCAGATAGTTAGCTCATTTGGTGCCATAAGGTGCTACATGAGTGACTGGGGGAAAATGACCAACATTTGTCCAAGCAACTCATGGTCTAAGCTACTTGGTAGCAAACAATCTGGCATGATGCTCACACAAGTGCAATAGTGGCACACAGCCATGGTGGGTAACCAACTGCTCTTGATTTGGCTAACTGATCTGCTCAGTGGAATGGACCCCATAGCTGGACCTTGGAAACAAGTCAGAACCATATCCAAAAAATGTGCCTGCTCTCCATTATTAAGCTCCAACCAGTTGTGGGCTACAAGAGGGCCTATACCTATTAAATTCTCTCTAAAATAACAATGGCTATGCCATTTATCTTCTGCTGACTTCCCTCTCCATTGGAGAATTTGCTTCTCTTTTTCAGATAGATGCAGATCCTGAGAAGAGAATCAGCCTATCAGACCTCAACAGGGCCCCAGCTGAAAGCAAGAGTAATTGGAGAAAAGAACAAGAGTGCAGCTTTCTTGGTAAACCTGGTACCAGCACAAGGGTGAAGGAGCTACACACAGAGAACACTCAACTCCTACCAAATCGGATATCCAAAGACATAGAGGCTTCTAAGACTCATCACTGAAGTAGACCTAAAATGAACCCAACATGGCTTGGGAAATTTGTAGAAGAGGGACCAGAAACACTGTTAGAGCCACATGTTGGGTCATTATTCACAGAGACATTGACTCTTACCCATAACTGATGGCTAACTCCACAATGCATGACCCATATTTCCCAATGAGGAGGGTCCCTGAGGAGGGGGGACAGAAAGGGAGGAGGCTAACGATAGTACCAACATGACTGTATACACACTGTGTACATAACTAATAAAAAATTAATAAAACATGTAGAAACAGTGCTGGAGAGATTCCTTAGAGGTTAAGTCATTTGCCTGCAAAGCCAAAGGATCCTGGTTCACTCTGCAGGATCCACATCAGCCAGATGCACAAGGGGGCACATGAATCTGGAGTTTGTTTGCAGTGGCTGGAGGCCCTGCTGCATTCATTCTCGCTCTCTTTCTCTTTCTCAAATAAATAAATAAATAAATAAACTTTTAAAAAATGTAGAAACAATACACATTTCTACTGGCTATAGACTAAATCAATTCAGGGTATACCCATTAATTGGGGTATTAATCAGCAAACAAAAAGAGGATGAAGAATTCGATACATATTATTTCAAGAATAAACACTGAAAATACAGTGAGTGAAAGAAGACATCATGAATAGTACATGTTGAATCATTTCATTTATATGAACTATCCCAATGAAACAAACTCATACACAGAAAGGTCACTAGTTTCCAGGAGCAAGAGAGAAAGATTTAGAGTGACTAATATATGTATAAGGATTTTTTGAGGTCATGAATGTATTTTAATATTAAGAAATGATGAAAACTGCATAATCTATGAATATATATAAAAAATAGAACAACCTTACCAAATTGTTAAAGACCAGGATATTGACTTAAACAAAATGAAGCTCAGTTTTGCACTTTTGACTATAGCATTCTGTATTCTTCTATTGTCTCATCATACCATGCAGAAATCTCAGATCTACAGACATCTTTAAGAATCACAATCTTAGGATAAGAAAACTAATTCTAATAATAGTTTTACTGACAAACAATGAATATGCCATACTATTTACCCTTAGAAAATCCACAATTTGGTGATGAAAATGAAGACAATTTTCATGGCTTGTCATCAAATTTGATGGTATAGGGAGAAGCTAAATGTGAGATACTGATGTAGTCATCTCAGGAAGCTTCATGTTTCGCAATTTTACACACAAAACTCATGATGACGTCTAAAAGTAAGCCATACTATCAAGTATATTTTAGTTATACTTCTAGTTGTATAGACTACTTCATATCAGTTCATGATAGATTTTAGTCCTGTTATTCACCTCTGATTCTCTTTCCGAACCACGATAGGCACAGAGATTCTCAGCATGCTTGTCAGTCGAATAACTTTAAAGTTTTCCACCTGACAGTATGATAAGGACCCATGAAACCACTTGTTTCAGACATGAGAAAAGCTGCAGATTCTGCTTGTCGCAATGGCACAGTTGCTGAACCTGGACCCATCTCCCTGACTTGAGAAAGTTATAAAACTGAACAAAATAATTGAAGCAAATGTTTTCAGACTTTGGGCAATAGGCAACATGGTACTTTGATCCCTGAGAAAGGGAAACAAATGAGGTGAACCCTGTAATTATTCCAGCTTTCTGCCTGGAAGCACTTTCCAAATAAAGGTACAAGGAAGGAGATCACAAGCAGAGTGCTTAGCTATGGAAGCAGATATCGTAATTGGAGGCAGCAGGAAATTTGCTGGGCAGGGATCCAGAGAGAAGTGAGCTCTGTAGCAAAGGAGCACTAGAAAGACACAGAGAGATCCTTTCACATCTCTGACTCAATGCTGAGCTGCTCATGCATGTAGAGAGCCTCCCTGGGGCTGGTGGGAAGCAACTTGTGAGACACAAGGGTGGGACAGTCCAATATTTCTCTGCAGTAGGATTTCTGATCAAAACACACTGAAGAACTAAGCAGTGTACTGAATCACCTCAGGCATCCTTTGAGACATTAGAAAGGCCACAGACAGGGAGCAGGTAAATTTAAGACCTATTCTAACATCATTAAAATAACCCTTGAAATGAACAAAGTGATTGGCAGCAAGGTAAAAATGACTAGTGGAAGAAGACTAAATACTCCTTAAAGCAAGTAAACAAAATCTGAAAGATGTAGGGAATCTCAACATCTTGCAGTAAGGAAAAATTGCTAGGTAACAGAAAAGTGAAGAATAAGATCCATTTTTAGGGTTAAAGGAAGCCATTAAAAAATACACAATATTTCTAAGTAGATGAAACTAACACTTACAGGTTTTGAAATAGCTACTACTAAAATGCTAAAGGATCTCAAAATTTTATGGTAAAACATAAATATCATGAATGGAAGAGATATAAGACAAGAACTAACTAGAACTTACACTAGTAAAATTATAGTATCTGACATGGAAAATTCACATGCTTCATCTATAATCTGATTAGATAGTACAAAAGAAAGCATTAGTGAACTTGAATTTATTGCAATAGAATAGGAACATCCAAGCTGAAGCACAATGATTACCTATATGCACTAGTAGCAAACATAACTATTTAGATTTACAGAATGAATCACCAAATCTCATTATATATGTATAAGATAGGCATGTTATCAACTATATTCATTATCATTGCCATAATATTCTATATCACAAAAGAAAAACACACACTTTTCTAGTGGACTAACACAGACAGTATTAGAAGTTTAGAAGAGTACAGAGACTGGTTACTGCCTAAAATAGAATATAGTTATTTACAAATAACAAACAAATCTCCAAGTACTAGGAATTTGAGGAATAGTTTTTTCTTTTTTGAGACAGAACCTCATCTGGCCCAGGATGGCTGAGCTTGAGCTTACTTTGTAGCCAAGGATAGTCTTGAACTGATCTTCCTGCCTCAACTTCTAGAGTCCTGGGATTACAGGCCTGTGTTATTACACATGGCTTAAGCAAGACAATTTTAAATAGTCCATAAATCAAATAAAACAACACTAACAAATCTTTTGACAGGAATGTTAACAAAATAATGTTAACATTTCCATAATTCAGATAATGCATTAGTAGAAGACAATGTTTGAACAATACTTTATAAGAAGTATTAAATAGCTAATAAACACATGAAAAATGGCTCTATCATTAATCACTACAGAAGGAGGAATTAAAACTATAATGAAGATCATTGCATACTTACTGGACTAACTGGAACTGAAAAATCTGACAATATCAATTGTTGGCAGGCATGTGGAGAGACAGGAATTCACACCCTGCTGCTGAGTGTGTAAGAGGATACAACGACTTCGGAACCGTTTGACAGTTTTATATCAAGTTAAGTATGAACAAACCATTTGACCCAGCACTTTCAAAAACAACAAAAACATATATGGACACAAAGACTTACATATAAATTTTCCTAGCACCTTTTCAAAATCATCACCCCAAACTGGAAGTAACATGAATACTATCTGATGAATGTGTAAAAAAACAGTAGGATATCTATATAATGCAAGATCTCCAAAACTTACCACAGCCTCAATGAGAGAATGTTTTGCTATACAAAACAATCCAGGTAAAAAGTGTCAATTAGAGAATTTTACTGACATGATTTAGTACAGATAAAATTATGTATAATAAAAATAACTTTTGTGTTTTAAAATATTTTTTGTTTGCAAGGAGACAGAAGGAAGACAGAGAAAATGAGAGAGAGAGAGAGAGAAAAAGAGAGGGAAAGGGTACATCAAGGCTTGTAGCCATGGCAAGTGACTTCCAAATGCATGTACAACTTTGTACATCTGGCTTTATGTGTGTTCCAGGAAATCGAACCTAAGCATTGTAAGCAACAGCCTTTAACCATTGAGCAATCTCTCCAGTCCTCAAGTATGCTTTCTAAAAAGGAAAAGAAACTAGTTGCTTTTGAAACAGGGGGTAAGAATTAATAGACAAGTGGGACAAGGGATATTTGCTATGTTAGAAACCAGTGACATCCTCTAAAAATTAAAAAAAAAAACTTTGAACTATAAACTTTAAGTTCTATTTTTCTACTGTGTATAATACCTCAATAAAATAAATCAAAATGTAGCACAGATTAAGCTGTCAACTTGCTATCATTTTATTTTGCTGATAAAAAATTTTAAAAATTAACAAATAAGTATGATGAACCATTATCATCATCATTTCATGAAAATAAATATATTAATGAGCTAAAAGATAATAAGATATGTCAGAATGCTAATCTTCTCAGGTGAGTGCTAATTTAGCAAGGTGAATCACTAGCTTCATCTCTTCTCTTTCTTCATTTCATCAGTGACTCAAGAATTTCTCTATCATTATGCTTTATTGGTCCAGCTCTGACCATTTGACATTGTCACAGGGAAAAGCACAGACCATCACACAGGACATGCATTACTAAATAATGCACAGGATACACTGAACTAAAAATTTATTTACTCCTCTGGAATTTATATTTAATCAATGGCATTAATTTCTCTGGATAAATCTAAGTCAAATTCCTCCTCAGACAGAGGAATAAAACAGAAGCCCAGAAACGTGGTAAGAATTTTCTAGGACCTAATTAATATAGTAGCTGTGGTCAGTGTCCTACTTTCAAATGAGTTTAGTATTTGGGGTTAGTGAAATGATCAAATTTTTAGAGTAGGATATAGGAAACAATTCCCTGTTAGAATTATGCTAAAGTATGTCATCCACTTGCAAAGTAAGACCACTAGTTAGAAGAGTCAGTTCATTGAGGACAATGCATTTCAGTCATGCCCCACAACACAGCACAGTGTGGCATTTGGCAAGTTCCCAATTGATAACTACACTGCTTGTTGATCTTCAATCTCATTCTTCAGTGATGATGCCATAACCATTTCGAAGCACATATCCTTTCAAGAATCTTATCCGTAGCTCAAAAATACATGTAAAGCACCAAGTTACATGAAAGCCATATCTGTATTTCTAAAATGGGTTGGGGAATTAAGTATATGGAGGATACAAACACTTTTAGGACCCAGAAAATTGTCACTGTGTGTAGCACTTGAGTTTTTCTTAGTATTATAATAAAAGACATCCTCTTGCCATGACTAGTAGACCCAAACACCAAACTCATGACTGGTTACTCTCCTCCACACTCACTCTTGCAGCTGCAGAGCAAGTGGTATTTTGATGGTCTTTCCTCATTCTATGCCCTCTTTCTACCTTCTGTTCATGGTGAAGAAAGCCTTTTATCACTGGTACTTCATTGATATCATTGGTACCTCAACACCAATATCACTTGTCCTCTCTGGTCATCAGTGATCACTGCACAGTATTCATCTCTTCCATAGCCCTAGGCTCCGTGGCTCTGCTCAGGGCCTATTTGTTCCCTCCTGAATCCTAGTATATTCCATAGGACACTAGATAGAAAAATACAGAATTGATACAATTTACCCATTTTTGACTTAATAAAATGACAAATTCAAGTGACTAAATTGAAGTCCTCAGTATACCTCTTTTTTTCTGAAATTATGTCAACTGTTTTGCACTGAACAATTCTGGCAAAATTCATGTCTCAGTGGGTGTAAATCACCTTATGCTATGGAGAACCACAAGGTGTCAACTAGGGCTACACCCTGAACTGAGTCAGACGCAGACAAAATCTTCTCACAGCAACCCAGCAAGAACTTCTCTACCGGCTTCAAGAGCAGAAAAATCAAAGGAAAGTAGGCCTATGAAACAATCAGGGGTAGCGTTGTCTTTCTAAAGAACCTGACTGAAAACTGCCATTGCTGAGGTAAGCTGTACTTTACTGTATTGTTTGTTATTCTGTCCACAAGTCTCTGTTACAATGATAGGGCTCAGGTGTGTGAGAAAGCCAGGGACCCTGGAGAACATTACATACAAAATTTTAATATTTATTTCATATAGGCATGCTTCTTACATCTAAAAAACGTCAACGGCTATAACAATGATTTTAATGTTGCACATATCCTTTGTCTGGACTCTATTCCTACTGTTGTAGTCATTAAGTGTAATTATGTTCCCATCTCTACTTATTATTTCAGCATTACTCTTTTTTTCCCCTCTTTCAGCCTTTACTTTTCTCCTGTCTTTTCTGAAAGCTAAGGTCTTTAGTTGTTGTAGTCAGGTTCACATTGCTGGTAGAAATCACCCAACCAAGAGCAGATTGTGGGAAAAAGAGGTTTATTTTGGCTTACAGGCTTGAGGGGAAGCTCCACGATAGCAGGGGGAAATGATGGAATGAGCAAAGGGCGGACATCACTCCGTGGCCCACATAAGGTGGACCACAGCAACAGGAGAGTGTGCCAAACACTGGCATGGGGAAACTGGCTATAATACCTATAAGCCCTTCCCCAACAGTACACTCCCACCAGGAGGCATTAATTCCCAAATCTCCATCAGCTGGGAACCTAGCATTCAGAATACCTAAGTATATAGGGGACACCTGAATCAAACCACCACATTTCACCCCTGGCCTCCATAAATTGATATCCATACATGATATGAAATGCAAGGCATTCAGTCCAACTTTAAAAGTCCCCATAGTTTTTTTCAATCCTAATGATGTTCAAACATCCCCATAATCCAAGATCTTTTAACTGAGTCATAATACCAAAAAATCCCCCCAAAACCCATGTTGGCACATAATAAACATTCACACTGCAAAAGATGGCATTGGGCATAGCAAAGAAATGCTCAAGCAATACATAATTTAAACAGGGCAAATACCAATCTCTGTAGCTCCAAGTACAACTCTTGTTAGTGACAAATATCCAGTCCGATAACTCTAACCAGTAACAAGTTTCTGGACTTCCAATTCTGCCCCTCCAGCTAGGCTACTCATAGTCCTGTAAAACTTTATTGGGGCTGGCAGCTTTCCTTAGCAGCCATCTCGTGGTCCCAGCATCTCCACTCGGTCTCCATTGCAATCCACGGTTCATCCTCATGGCCCCATGGGGTCTCCATGCAGACATCCAGCAAACCTGCTTCACACTGCCCATGGCCATTTCCAAAACACAATACCATGTTGCAAACTCAATGATCCTCTCTTTCCTGCATTTCTTATACTCCACAATACCAGGTAGGGTGCCAATTTCTTAATGCAGGGGGGATAAAGCAAACTTTGAAGAACTGGACACTCCTTGAGCACTCAGGCCCCTTCAAAAGAGTCTACATTCTTCCTGTTTCCCCAGTGTAGGTCAGATGGCCCAATCTCAAAGGTTATAATATCTCAAAAAAAAAAATTGCAGGTGAATGGGCAGCAGTTCAAGCCCAAAGATTTAATTTATTTTTTCTGTGCCACATCCCTCTGCTCACACCTGTTCATTTCTACGCAGAGCAACCCTGCACAGCTTCTCAGGACACAGGCATAACAGTAAGCTTTGCACACAAACTGCTAGGCCAATCCAAGCAAAGTTCTTTCTCACCCTCATAAGCCAAACCTCACAGTCTATAGTTTTTACTACATTCAGGTCTTTCAACTCTGACCAGAATAGTTCATCAAGCTGTATTTAAAGCGCTGCAAGTCATCTCTTAGGCAAAGTTTTCAAATCCTTCCACATTCCACTTGAAAATCAACTCCAAAAGTCCAAAGCCACACAGTCAGGTATCTAGCAGCAACCCCACTCCTCGGTACCACTTTACTGTTGCAGTCAAGTTTGCATTGCTGGTAGAAATCACCCAACAAAGAGCAGCTTGTGGGAAAAAAGAGGTTTATTTGGCTTATAGGCTCGAGGGGAAGTTCCACGTTGGCAGGGAAAATGATGGCATGAGCAGAGGGTGGATATCAACCCCTGGCCAACATCAGGTGGACCATAGCAACAAGACAGTGTGTAAACACTGGCATGGGAAAACTGGCTATAATACCCATAAGCCCACCCCCAACAATACACCACCTCCATGAGACATTACTTTCCAAATCTCCATCAGCTGGCAACCTAACATTCAGAACACCTAAGTTTATGGGGGACACCTGAATCAAACCACCATATTAGTCCATTGAAATTGTCCAAGACTTTTATTCAACCAGAACTTTTCACCTCAACAAGATTTTTTAAATTTTTGAATAAACTATTTATTTATTTGAGAGAGAGAAAGGAGTAGGACAAAAGAGAATGAGTGATAGAGAAAAAGAGATATATAGAGAGAATGCCAGGGCATGCCAGGGCCTTCAGATGCATGTGCCACTTTGTGAAATGGACTTTATGTGGGTAATGGGGAATCAAACCCAGGCCTCCAGGCTTTATAAGCAGGCACCTCTAACCACTGATCCATCTTTCCAGACACCAGATCTTTTCTACTTATTAACCTTTTTTAATTGTGTCATGGGAGCTGTATTACTTCGAAGGTGCTGATTTGCAGAGGTTAGATGTGTGGTATCCCCCTTTCGGTCATTGTTACTATCCTCTGTCCTGTCTGATCTAATATCAGTGCTGTTTGAATCATGAAACACATCCCTGCCATTTGCTGAGATCTGTTTGGAATGAAGAATCCAGGAGGAGAGGCTTTAAATGAGCAAATAAATGAAGGAGGAAGGAAGCCAGGACATAAACAACAGAGATGTTGTGTGATTAGATAGAGGATTGTGATCAGATGGAAGCTGATTAATATTTTCAATGTTTATCAACGATGATTAGTGATGCGATAATAGTCAGGGATGAGTATCTCCAGCCTAGAATCCTGGCAGCCCTGCTCCAAACAACAAATACTCAATATCATTACCAGATTAATAAAACATGTTCCATGAAATCACTGTGTATCTTATGGATTGAGTTAACACTTTCAGAAAGCCGAGGAAGAGGATAATGTGTGGAGATCTGTGTTTGCCTTGTCCCGAGTTATAACAGCTTTATTCAATTGAATGTTCTCAGGATTCTATGTTTTGAGGATGGAGTTTCCACAGCTAATCTGAAATTACCCTGGAATTAACCTGAAGTCACATTATTGGAAGATGATGTGAGGACTTCTGGAGAAAGACAAGTTTGGAGACTAACTTATTTAATGATCATTTCATAACATGTTCTTAGGTTGGGGAATACTTCTATTAGAAGAACCTTGTAGCTATTTGCTTTGTCAAGTGTCCTGGCAGCCACAGAGTGGCCTCTAACTTACACATAGGCCCAGGCGCTGAAGCTCAGATACACTGACTCCTCATCAGTTACAGCTAGGAATATATTTATGAAAAAAAAAAAAAACCAGGTCTCACAAATTACATTTTTTTTTTCTGGTCAATAACAGCAAGTGCCTTCTGGGCTTATAGCAGCACAGGGGTGGCTATAGTGGGGACTCACAGGTCTCTTCTGGAGTATCTATTACTTTTTCATTGCTATAACTGCTACAAAAGCTTACAGGTTTGTTTTTGGCTTACAATTTTAAGGGGAATTGCCCATCATGGTAGGAAAATCATGGCAGGAGCAGTAGTTAAATTTATGTCACCAGGAAAAAAGTAGAGAGACCAAGTAGGGCTGGACTGTAACACTGCAAGACCCAATAACACACTTCCTCCAGCAAAGCTCCACCTCTTAAACCTTCCAGAACAGTGCCACCAACTAGGGACCAAATTTTCAAACACATGAGGTTATGGGGGACATTTTACATTCAAACCACCACACATGGATAATGCTGACGGTGTGTTCTTACGGTACCACATGATGGGCAATGGTTGCTAGTTGCACAAATTGCTAACCTGCTTCCTAGACCTTGGGACTATTCTGTGTGCTATGCCTCAGGCTTTATTAAATTAACCAGAGCTGACAGAATTTTTTAGCATACTAGTAGTTTGACAAACCTGTCCTATGTTTGAGTTTATGTAAGGTAGCTGCTTGTGCCTAAGACTTTGGCTGAAACAGAGCCAATACTAGAACCATGAGTGATTTGGCTATTTCATTCATTTTCTGCTGCTTAATATACCATTTCAAACTTTGTGACTTAAAACAACAAACATTTGTCATCATATACTTTCTGTGGGTCAGGAGTCAAGGCAGAGTGTAGCTGGAATATTGGCTCAGGTTCTAAAAAGGTGCCATCCATGTACTGGCTGAGTCATATTCCTCTTAAAAACTTGCTTGAGGAGAGATATGCTTCCAAGTTCCCTCAGGTTGTTGGAAGAATCAATTTCCTGAAGCTCTAAAAGTCATGGTGGTTTGTAGCAACAAGATCAGCTGGAGAGAGGGACTAGAGCCTTTGGGAGCATCTTGATATGGCTCATATGATTTAAGATAGCCCATCTAGGATAAGCTGGGTTTTGATTTACTTAATGTTAATGTATTACATACTCAAATTACATCAATAAAATTCTTTCTTTATCTCTTAATGTTATCTGATCACAAGAGGTGTGCCATTACATTTGCTATATTCTATTGGTCCCAAGCAAGTTGCAGTCCTATTTACTTTCAGGGGATGGAATCGGATGAGGGTGTGGGAAATTAGACATTATTTTGGGGTTCTGCCTTCAACAATTGTGTTCTAATTTGTGTCAGAATGAGTAGTATTGAAGGTTCCTTAATAAAATCTTCTATAACATTCTACCTTGACAAAACTATTTCTCTTGAATTCAATAGGTTGTCCTCTGAATTAGTACAGTCCTCAAACTATTTATTTAAAAAGATGACAGATTTTTTTTTTTTTTGCACACCTGTAGACTGACTAGGCCTCTCCTTTGTTTGAGTTTATGAAAGGTAGCAGGCTTTTACATTTACAATTTAAGAGACATGGTAAGCTATTTTTACATAGGAGCTTGGCTTGTGATTGATCTCAAATGAAAAGCCTTCCCTGACCACTTAAATCCCTCCAAAGGTAAAACTATCTTCTCTGAACAGCCTGTCAAATTCTCTGTCATGTACTTATTATTATCCTTACTGTTCCCTGCACTGAACCTGCTCACAGAATCAGCATCTTGATTGGGTAAGACTGAATAGTGCTGAGGGAGGAATTCCATGGCCCTGGGATCTCTATGAAAATGCCTTCCCTTGCCCACCCACACCACCTTGCTCCTTGAACTTGAGACTTCAGTGTCAGCTCTGGAGCAGTACAATCCCAGCCCTTGCTCTCTCCTGCACTGAGAAGCCTTCACCTTCTCCACTAGGTACAGATATGGTGAGAGTTGGCTCTCAGCTTGTTGGTGTTTTGACTTCCTTGTGGTGAGTTCATGCTTCTCGTGTAATAGCCACAAAATTAAAACAAAATAATCTGCTTTTATTTTTACCTTCAGAAGGACATTGTTTTTAAGCAGGCAAAAAGGGTGAGAGATAGAAGTCAAATTTGTTTTCTCAAGTGTCATAGCAAGTAAGAAATACTAACATGAACTGGCACCGTCTGCTGGACTTTTGAGGCTGTTGTTCACAGGGAACATGATGTTTGGCCTTCATTTGCAAGGGAAATGCACATCATTCTAATTTCTGTGAGAATTAGTTCATTAAAATTTCAACTGTGTTCAGCCAGAGAGGGAATTCATTTTTATGTTTTACCACACATTCTCCCTTCTGTATTTTCACCTTTACTAGCTTTTCCTATCATTGCATGCAAGTTCAAGTCTCTTTTAATCTTAAAATAAACAAGCAAATCAATCAAATCTTATATGCTCCTAAATTTCCCAACAGTGTCTGCAAACCTTTGTTTTTTCATTCTTACCACTCATTTCTCTTGTAACCCACATTGATTAGGCTTTGTCCCTACTACTAACTGAAAATATTTCAAATTATGCCACCCACAATTGTAAGTTCTTCATATTTTGACATCATTTGGGGTTCTTGACTCCTTCTTCTCTTTTGGCTATCAAAGTCAACATCTTTTCTTACTTTTTTTTCTCCTGCCATTTTATGTATTACTCAATGTTTTTTGTCCTTGCTTGTGTATATAGGGTGGGGTATGAAGCTCAGGTTTACCTAAAACTAAGGTTGACATTGAACTAATGATTCTCTTACTTTTGTCATCCAATGCTAGAATTACAGGAATGAGACACTGCTAGCAGCTGCCTTTGTCCCTTCTCTTTTTGTTATTCTGTATAATCATTTCCCCCTTTGCCCAGACTGCCTGCTGGTCTTGAGGCTTTTTACTGACTACATTCTAATCAACCACCTTTTGACCCATGACTTCCCACCAAGAGGGAACCGCTGATAAACTTTTGTATAATTGCTTTCTTCTTCTCTTTTAAAGTTTTCCATCTTTGTTTATATTCTGAAACAATGTATTTTCTACTTCATATGGAGTTTATACATATAGAATCACATTTTAAATATCCTTTGGCAGCTTGCTTCAGCTAACATTAATCTTTAAAGATACATATAAGCTACTTGTAGTGTACTTCATTTCTTTTTATTTTAGTTTTTCACTGCCTAAATATATGACAATAAATTTACTTGTGGAATCTTTGGCAATTATGAATAGTACTGACTTTAAACATTGTGCTACATATCTCTAAGTAGCCCATAGGGGGAAAAAAAAATAATGGCAGGAGAAGGAGGTAGAAGAAACAATAGATTCTATTATTTATGATTCCAAAAGGGATCAAAAAGAAAGAGACTTCATTCAATTTGGGTCTCAAAAATAAATAAAAACAATATGTAATATTTTCAGAGTATCAAAAGTAGACACCAGTATTTCACAAGAGGGAAATGAATAAGCAAGGTATGTAGCCTCCTTTGCTGAAATGAGTCCAGAATCACTGCGTATTTACTCTGTGGGAGAGAGTGAGAAGTCAGATGGGGCAATGAGGAAGTAGGTTGGGTTTTCTTGGACGGTCCAAGGTTAGGCTACAGGTAATAGAGACCTCTGCAGATAGATGCTAAGCTTTAGAAATATATTTCTATTGTCCAGAACAAAGTTCTCAAGTTAAGAAATAGGTAGCAGGGGCTGGAGGGATGGCTTAGCAGTTAAGGTGTTTTCTTGCAAAGCCAAATAACCCTGGTTCGATTCCCCAGGACCCACGTTAGCCAGATGCACAAGGGGGCTCACATGTGTGGAGTTCATTTACAGAGGCTGGAGGGCTGGCGTACCCATTCTCTCTCTCTGTCTCCTGCTTTCTCTGATAAATAAAGAAATAGGTAGCAGGAAAAAGAAAAATTCTTTCAAAAAAAAAAGAGTATAGTTGAAGTATTCAGGGGCATATGCATCTTTAATTTTGCCAGATAATGGCAAACTTTTCAAATAAATCCTATCATGTTAATATCCTATCAGTATGATTGATATTGTTCTATACCCACACCAACATGAGCACTGTCCTGGTTACAAGTGTGCTTATCTATAGCTTAGTATATTTTTATCCAAATCATGAGCTGTTGTTTAGGAAGAGATTGATAACTGTAGACAATGACCTTGATGCTGAAAGTAGGGTCATAAAGATGCTGCAGATACCAAGTGAAAACTTGTGAAATGTAAAGGTATATATATTACCCAGGCAATTTATATATATTACCCAGGCAATTTAATTTCAATTGACTATTTTTCTGAACTATGATATTAATAGAAATAGAATATAGCTTCAGTCTTTTGCATGTATCTACCTAATTGCCTAAATATTCCAAAACCATTTTCATGAAAATTAATAAGAATGTTTATTTTTATGAAATCTTTGCAAATTATTTTTGTATTCTATTTAAAGACACAGGTAGGTTGACAATGTTATAGCTGCACAAATTTGTGATTGTTTCCTATTCTCTTAGAGGTCTTTGGAAGCAGTTTACTAATATAAACCTAAATAACCTTTCTTTAGAAATAATTGTCAGAAAAAATGCTTATCAAATGACTAAGTAGACAGTTGTAAACCAAAATTTTTGGCTCAGGTCTTATTTCAGATAGAAAAATTGTCTAAATAGCTTAAAACTTCCAAGCAGTAGGAAAGTATTCAATGGGGTAAAGTTCTGGTGTTTGATTCTTACTCTGAAGAATGTCAAACATAAGCTATATTATTCTTTTCTAAGTATTTTATGATTAATGAACTTGAGTTTAGTGGTTCCCTTCTGAATAGCATTCTAAAATTCTGAATAGCATTCTAAAAAATAAAATAAAAACAAAAATACCCAAACAAAATATTATCCATCTACCCTGGTTTTTAATTTGATGTCTCTTGTTCTTATGGATATTTTAGCCCTGGCATTTAACATATCTATTTGACTATTTTCCAGACAATATTAATGGCAACATCTACCCATTAAAATATGGTGACTAAAGTCATAAATAAATCACAATTTTTCTATTTATTTGTACTTTGAAGCCACATAAATGTCAGCCTAATACCTGAGTGGTCCAAATGCAGTGTGGTGATTACCTGCTCTGATAATATTACCAGGCATTTAATATGGCACTTTCCCATTTTCAAAGCATTTCCATAGACAAGTTAGGAAGCTGAGGTCAAGGGAATTTGAGTGACTTGCCCAGCTGCAAAGCAGCTGTTCCTATTTGATAAAAAGTTACAGATCGAAGTGATGTTAGCAAGTACTAACTAAGGGCAAAACCACAATCTTGTTCTTCTGAATCCTTCTCTGGTACATTTCCCCCCAGAAATTCCAGGCCATCCTTAGTGAAGTCATTGAGTGATGTATTGACTGGCTGTATTTGATAAGTTATTTCCCAGTGACTAAAGGTTTCAAATCAAAGTAGACCCTTTGGGAAAAAGGGATAATTGTTGCCATATACTGCTGTATACTTGGGGTGAAAGTGTATTTTTTGGCTCAATGAATTCTCTGTTACAATTTTCATGCACAAAAATAACCTGTGTCTATATGTGTTAAAGGAACAGATTAACTCAATCAATAACAGATAAATAGATAAGTGTTAATAAGGTCCTGGTTTAGGAAAGATGACACTGTCTAGCTTCACAAGGTGTCAGATAATGTTGGTACTGGATAAAAAGGTCATGGGAATAAAACTTCAAGAATTCAATAATATGGGATACATCTAACTATAAGGGAACAAAATAAAATAAAATAAAATATAAAGGGTAGTTGCCTCTTGAAGGAAAGCCATGAATTCAAATGCATTGCTATGATGTTGTGGTGGTTTGAATGTTTAAGGTATTTGTAATTAAGCTTCATGCTTACTCTCCAGCTTTTAGAACCTTTGGGAGTGAAGCTTGGGTAGAAAATGTCGGTCACTGGAGGCAGATCTCAGGGTCTTTATAGTCCTTCCCTGCCTGCTGCACTGACTTAGCTCAGTCTCTGTACTTCCTCCCTGCTATTGTGGAGATGTGATGCTCTGCCGTCTTCCCCTGCCATGATTTCTCTGCCATGCTGAAACTTTCTTTCAAAACCTTAAGCCAGAAGCAAACCCTTGACTTCCATCAACAGCTCCGGCTAGAAGTTTTGTCCTAGCAACAATAAAATAAGTGCTACAGATGTCATAAGGCATAGCCCCAAGTCTTCCACAAATAGCATTGCTTCTTTTTAAAATATTAATTTGATCAGTATGTCCTGTACAGTATGACATACTTCCATTGGGGTAGTGTAAATGTAGGCATGGCCGTAAAGCTGGGGTTAGAAGGCAAATCACACTAAGAAGACAAGCTGAGAAGGAAGTAAAAGTGGGGTTGCTTCCATCAGGATTCACTCTCCCTGTTTCCCTTTCTAATTCCTCTTTCTTCCACGCTCAAATTTTGAGTACCCTGCTGTTTGTTAAGAGTGAACAGCAAGTTTTCCCAGAGGAGAGGTGAAGTGGTCATTCTGGACCTTGGGACATTTGCAGTACTTCCTTGCCTGGCATGTCCTGTGGAAGAAAGCATGACATGCAATGCTTCTGACAGCAGGCTATACACACAGCAAAACTGGAGTCAGATCATGAGATTGCCTGTCAGGTCATCTCCTGTGAAACCCATTATGAAAAACACCCAGAAACTGATGCCTGACTTGAAATCCTTAGTTTACTAAATTGCAGAAATTATCTTTGGAAGGTTTTGTCACTTTTATATTTTTTTCATAAAAAAATGTTTGCAGTAATGCCTCATGCAAAGTGCTAGTTGAATGAATCTGTCAGTGAAACTTCAATTCCAGATTACCACACTGCAAGATCTGCTATTATAAATGAAAACACATCTTTAGAAAGTTCACAACAGTTTGAAGTAGATGAGCTATTGAAATGCAATAGAAAAATCTACCCTTTACAGATTAGTCAAACAGTGATTGTAGTCCAATATGTAAACAGAGTCTCACTTTATTGTCAGGGTAAAATGGTCCTTAATGTGCTACTCTGAGAATAGGTTAGCATTGCCTAAGCCTATGAATAATGATATAAATTATCTTTAAAAATTCTTTGCATGTGAGTATGGCCACAGAATTCAAAAGCAAATAGAAAATCACTGTGTTACCAAATTGCCAGACTTTCTTGATAAATTTTTCTTTAAAAATTTTTTCTGTAAGCACTGAGCCATAATTTACTAGAAGCATTTTACCAAGGAGTACTTAGGGGATCATCTGAAGGTGGATTTTATCAAAAGAGACCAAAAAGTACCACTTCCTTGTTGTCACAGAATTGAATTTGAGTAATTTGGTTCCATTTCTGTACACTGTGCTATTTATATGGTAGGTGTGTGGGCCCCCTTGTGTTTATTTATTATCCTTTTTGGAAATTGTTTTCTGCATTTTGCTAATAATGTAAGCTGTTTTTTAATGAAAGATTGTTCCTTAATTTTATAAATGTAGAAATTGAGAGGAAAGACTGGTTGGAAGACTGAGAAAGAGGACATTGAAAATCATGGACAAATTAATCCAAGCTGTATTGTGCTTGCAGTTTTGCTTAAAGATTTGCTAACTACAGAACTTTACATTAAATGCACTTATGATTGTACTCATAGCTGAAACCTTGAAATGCTGATTCGACCCTGAAAATTGTAGAGTATGGCAAGGGAGAGGACAAAGAAGGAGTGGGCAGGGGAAAGAAATGAAAAGTTCCTTTGCATTGTGCGTGTCCTGAAACGAATGCCCATAGAGGGTACGTGATCACAGCTAGTCAGTCAGATTTCAAGGCTGGCACATCTCACCACTATACTTTTTTTATTTGCATAAAGCAATTACCCCATGGTCAGTGGCTTCATAGTTGTCTAGACAACATGCTTCAGATGGTATTGATGACCTCAGACACACCAGGCTTGCTCTAAATTAGTGATGAGCAGAGCTGGAGGGATGTATTACAGTAGTTATAAACCATAAGAAGGTATTTAAATAGATAGATAAGACACATGCAAATCTTTTCATTGCCATGACAACCATCTTGATATAGGTTTTCCATATGTAGCAAGAAGGGCAGAGCAAAAGGCACTGGAAAAAATAGCAGGAACCTGTAATGAAAATGAACCTGGCAGGGGATTAGTCCACATCTTGGTCATTTATTAACTCATAATCACACACAAACGTCTGAAGCAATATCTTGCTTACCAGCCAGAGAAATATTATTTTCAAACATTGTATAGTTCTCAGCCATACAATTACATCCCAGGTCCCAAGTTTTCACAAATGGCTTTGATTAATGAAAGGAAAAAAAAAAAAGGGAAAAGGCAATTCTGTGTGCTACCAAATGCAAATTCCTCAAAGCCTCAAAAGAGCCTCTCAGGGATAGAGCCATACTCACACATGTCACATGTACACATGCTTTTATTGTTGATTTCCATTTTTCAGAGAAACTAAGACTTCCCACATATCCGTATATTGATAAAGTACACTGGATTTCAAAAGAAGATGACATTTGTTCTTAGGCAGCTCCCTTGAAGAAGGGGAAGTGTTGCTGCCCAGCCGCAGTGCCACCCTCCCTCCCTGTCTCGCATGTTTCTTCCCTCCCTCTGATGCTACCCACTTCTGCTCTCATTCCTCTGTTCTGAGACTCCTTCATTTCTTCCAAATGATATCATACTTTTTTTGGGGGGGGGAGGCTTTTTGGGTGGTGATCCTTCTGTGTCCTGAATATACATGCTAGCAAATGTCTGGAAGGGTCGTGAGTTCTGCCAGCATTCCCTTGAGCACCTGCTCTGAGCAAGTGATGAAGGTGACAGAACACAAGTGTCCCCCTACTCCCAACTCCATGCAACATGTTCACTCCAGATCACAGACCTCTACCAGGCCCTCAAACTTCTGAAATACAATGGTAGTCATATTTGTAACTTCTAAGGGCAAACTTGGTCCCATCTATGGCTCTGTGGAATTATTAAAATCCTTCAGTCAGACCTCTTTATGTCTAATCAATGTATTGACACAGGCCAGCATTTTAGCACAGAGGGGAACATTGATTAAAAATAAGGTTGTGTATTAATTAATTAAACTGATAATGAATAATTCCAGTAACCTCTGTAGGTTCAGTGCCAGTCTTGCTTCAGTTAGCCGTGTCCAAGCCCATTTTAAAATGTGGACTACCTTTGTGCTTTTTCTAGCATGAAGGCACATCAAAGCCAAAAAGCCCCATTCCTATCACAGAGTAACATAAATCCTAATTTGGTAGATGCCCTTTGAAATCAAACTTTACAGATTAATTTTTCAATAAGATTTCCTTAAAAATCTCTATAAATGACAACTTCAAGCAGGAGATAGAAACAAGAAGTAGTTTCATAATAGTTAAATAACCAGCCCCCTTTGGCAAAGCACAGTTTAAAATCTCATTCATTAGCTCCTACTTGTCCTGTCGAAACCATTGCCCCGAAAACTGGTGGTATTAACACTGCAGGGCATCCTGTGCTGTGGTGTCTCAGTTTCTTATCTGTAATATGTGTTCTGTCTGACAAATTTAGAGGGGGTTATTGTGCCTTTGAGATAAATTTATTCCTTTTTTAACACCTGAGACTTCTTGAACTATTTTTTATTGACAACTTGCATAACTATATACAATAAACCATGATAATTCCCTCTTCTACCCCACTTTCCCTTTCACATATCCACCCTCCATTATATCCCCTCCCCCTCTCAATTAGTCTCTTTTATTTAATTAATTAATTTATTTATTTTGTATTTTTTATTTTTTTGGTTTTTCGAGGTAGAGTCTCACACTAGCCCAGGCTGACCTGGAATTCGCTATGGAGTCTCAGGGTGGCCTCGAACTCACGGCGATCCTCCTACCTCTGCCTCCCAAATGCTGGGATTAAAGGCGTGTACTACCACGCCTGTCTAGTCTCTTTTATTTAAAAACAAACAAACAAACAAACATTGGGAGTTTTATCATTAGGCTTTCAGTTTGGAACACAGTGAGCATGGCCCCGTGTAGACAATGCTGAGGATTTTATTTACCAGCAACATCCCTGTCGTGTTAATTTCTCCCATGCTTCTTCTGATTTATCCTAAAAGAATGTATTACACAGTGGATTTGAAGGAGTTAAAGGGAACCTACAGGGTGACTTTAATCTTTATGTCTTTATATACTGGAGGGCATTTTACTCTACCTCTACACTGCTCTCACTACACAATCATTTTCTGCTTTAGAAATGTAGCCATTTGGATCAATAGTTACAGGACAATATATTATACTTCTGATAGGGGCCTCTGAGGACATTTAAGAAGCAATGTGGTAGTCTCTCCAAATGCTTGGTGATACTGTGAATCTGGTTTTGAAAAGAAAGTTTGTGTAATATGCCTAGAGCCAAATTTATGGGCCTTCTAATGAAATGTTACTTATTCTATTTGCAAATGTTAAAATAAAATTAGAAAAAACTTGTGTGAGAAAGAACTGCAAGGGAGCTTACGCAGCTTGAAAAAGTAGAAACTTTTCATGGGACATGAAAGCACTCCAAAAACGTAGTTATATTTTTAATTTTATTTTAATTTCTACACTCTACAATATTTCAGTTACCACCAAACACTGAAATGTTGGGATCAGGGTCTATCTCTAGCCATTCTGATGACTGTACACTCCTAATACTGCAGAGGAGAAACTAGGGAGAAAATTCCCAAAGATAGCCACGGATGCTTCATTGTGCAGAGAGATAGAGCAAGAAAAGATGCGAAATCGCGATACGTCTTTTAAAGTGTTGACAAAGAGAAGCCAGTTGAGGATTTTTCTGTAAATTCTTTATCTATAAACACTTTGGGCTATCAGAGTTGTTTATTGTACTGCTATAACCTTTATGTCTTCATTGCTTACATACCATTCCCTTGTTTACGTCTGTACCACTTGGTGCCCTTGAACTTGGTCCCTCTGCGCCTCGACCTCTGCTGCTTGCTCACTCACTCCTCTCGCGTCTGCAATCAGTAAATCCGAGACAGGCCCTGGCTGATAGCCGAGCTGCAGTAGGGCAATTAACACAGAGCTAAAGTGTCATTCATGGCAGGATGGGGAGAGTGGCAGATCACAGATGACAGTTCTCAGTTCTGAAACTGTGACATCCAGGCAAGACCCAGGATTACAAGGAACAAGGGGAGGAAAGGAAAGGGGGACTGGGAGGGGTGGCATTTGAGGGGAGAGAGTTCTCCAAAGCGAAGCACTGTGAGGTTTCTCTTTGAAGAACTGTTTATTCCTCACATCAGATTCCAGCTGTCTACCCCCCAGTTAATTGGATGAATACCTGGAAGAAAACCTTCTTTGCACTAAGCAAATGGGGAAAAATGGACATCTTTTACTTTTTTTTTTTTTTTACTCTTTAGATGAAGAAAGTGCTTTTTCTTAAAAAAAAAAAAAAAAAAAAAAGAAACCTCACTCTCAATCACCTTTTAACAGTGTTCCTGCTAGACTTATATTAAAAAAGGAAAATAAATATCTTTTATCAAGTGCTTGCCTCCCCCTCCCCACCCCCACCTTTTTGCCTGCTTATGGTTTTCCCTGCAGCCACCTACCTGCATCAGCTATGATGTCTTAATAAAGTTAGTGCTGGAGACAAGCAGCAAGCAGGTAGCTCTGCCTGAGAAGCAGCTCCTGTTCCAGCCTCTTCTAGTAAAGAGCGCCGGTGGCTCACCTTTGCACTAAGACGAGCTGCCCCCATAGATTCCAGGCCCACCGGGCCTCCATGGGCAGCAGCCCAAGCTTGCCCAGCAGCTGTCGGCCTCTTAAGGGTTGCATTCTTTCTTGGCTTCAGTGTTCTCCCTGCACACCTTCATCCCTCTCAGCCTTGCCTACACCAGGCCTTTGCTTACCATCCACTCCAACAGGTTCACTTCTTATATCACTGCTTCAGGTTCCTAGAGAACCATGGTTTTATCAACAGTAGGTATTTTCATTTTGAGTAGTTAATGTCAGGTGTTCTATACATTTAATCTTAATCATTCTTCAGTCCCTACAAACAAATAAAATAGAAGCTGGGACCCAGATTGGTTGTCTTGCCCAAACTCAAATAGCTAGAAAGGCTAGAAGCAAATTTCAACCTCTCTGATGGCAGGCAGCATGAAGAACTGGACCTCAGTATCATCCCATTTCCTTTGTTATGTTAAATATTTGAATTAATTAATTAATTAATTAATTAATTAATTAAAAGAGCATGGTAGAGAAAAAGAGGCAGGAAGAGAGCAGAGAGAGAAAATGGGCACTCCAGGGCCTCCAGCCACTGCAAACCAACTCCAGACACATGCACCACCTTATGCATCTGGTTTACATGGGTACCAAGGAATTAAACTAGGTCCTTAGGCTTCACAGTCAAATTCCTTAACTGCCAAACCATCTCTCCAGCCTTCATTCCATTTCTTAACAGCTATGAGATTTTGTACTAGTACCCTGCCAAACTTTATCTTGAATGCCAAATCTAAACCTCCCAAGGAGTGCTGTGGGATTTTAATCAGTTGATACTGCATATAAAAAGTGCATGAGTGGTGACTAGCACTCCTAGGAGCTTTACCAGGTGTTAACTTCAGCACATTGCCTGCGTATTACACCCTGGTTGTTAATGGTGCAGAGGTGAAGAAGTCAGCAGGCTCAGGATGCTAGCTAGTGTGGTGGTATATGCAAAACAGCTTGCATTCCACTGAAATCTGGGGAGGAAAAGAAAGACCTGAGCTTGGGCACAAGTCTATTTGTGAAGCATCAGGTAATTCTGACCAAATAAATGAAGCTAATTCATCTGTATGTGTGCTGAGCTCACACAAAAGATGGATTTCTCCAAAGAGGCTCTTAGACCAACTTTGTCTCAGTAATGGGTTAGCAATAGGGCAGCAGATAAGGCTGCTGCTGCATTACTCAGTCTCATATTGTGCAGTTGATGGTGTGGCTGTGAAATAAAGGGAGTACGCACCAGCTCTCTACCTTACGAAGATACCAGCTTGAATATCTTCCTTAATAGTGTGATGTTTCAGAATTACATGTATGAGTGCTAAGATGAATGTTAGCATCTGTGTTTGGGAAGAGTTAACTAAATAGTTAAATGGGACAGTAGTTTCCCATTTTGTGTCTGTTGTCCAGCTACCATTTTCCCAGCATATCACACCACCCCATAACCTATGTATCTTCTAACAGGTTGTGGAATTCAGAACATGATAGATTGAATCAATCATTATTTCAATACCCAAAGTGGTGTCTTACAGCAAGTAGAATGACATGAAAATAATTTAGTTACTATTCTAAAACAAAATTATGAATTCAATAGTGAGATCAGTAAAGACCACCCTTTGTACAAATGACGAAGCTGTACTTTTCTGTACTCAAACACATTGGCATTTGTCATCCTGTTTGAACTTGTTTCACTGAAGGACAGCAGAAGGGACCAGGCCTTCACATCACCCCACAACCTCATTATTCCCACTCTGACTTTTGAAGGTTCCTCCTCTATCATCTCAGCCCTTAATCCATGTTTCTCTCACTGTACACCATAGAGCTCAAGTTCCTAAAATTATGGTAGGTGTTTTTCAGAGATAATATTTCTGTGACTAAATGAGTTTAGAACTTCAGAATTGTTCAGTGCCTTATTAGATATTTATGGTGACTATTATTATTTTTGAAGTTTAATTATTCAAGGGAAGAAACTATTCAAGGGAGGAATGTGCTTTTAACTTTGCTTGGCTTAGCATTGCCTAAACTCATTTAACCCTAGTATTATTTTCTTGAATGGTAGGGTGTTAGTATACCTGAACTATCTGTTGGACCATCTACATGCTGACACAGTCGGGGGAGAACAGAATGTGTGGAGCAGGGGAATGCAGAAAGGAGGTACATCATGTCTGCTCTTGTGCCATTGGCCAACCCTCAGTGACATACGTGACCACACCTCACCACAAAGAAGGCTGGGAAATGGGAAATGCCAGCTAGCTGTGTCCATGATGAAAAGGAATTGCATTCTATGGAATAATTAGTCACTTTTTGTCATGAATAGCATTTGATGACATCTTTTAGAAGGATTATCACCCAATATAGACTGGATTCTATAACATGTCTGAAATCTGCCCAACTCTAGTGCCTACAAGGTGGTCTTTCAGGTATGCAGTGATTTAGTAGACAGAATACCCACTGGAACTTGATGAAATAACACAAATGTTCTGGTAGAGTTTACTTCTCTGGATAACCACACTGAGGGGTCAGTATTAAACTAATTCAGAAGTGGAAGGAAAGTGTGAGATGAGGTAACTAAGGCAGGGAGCCTTCCATGGTTGTAGGCCAACAAAGACAACATAAAGTGATTTTGAGGGAATTGGTTCTTTGTGACCCATTTAGACATCTTTCTTATTATCATATGTCTTAAACCAGTGTTGGCCTAGTAATGGCTCACAGTTCATAGCTGAATTGTCTGAGGACATTTGAAATATTCATCTTCTGGGCTTTCAGCTGAACAGGGACAAAGACATCCTTAGAAGAAGCAGACTGGCATGATGCTGTAATAGCTCTCAAGTCTGACTTTCTTTTCCTCCAAGGCCCATAGTTAGTAACTCTGGCTTGGAGTCTCAAGATTAAAGCCGTGGAGAAGAGTAGGCTTGTACATTCCTGGACCACTTCAGGATAGAATCCAGACATTTCTGGAAAAATTAGTGAGCATAAGCTAGCATGTGAAATACACAGAGGTGGTAGATACCACAGTGTGCGCAGACCATCATTCACATCTGGAAACTACAGTAAAAAGAGGCTGTGCGGGCGTGGTGGCACACGCCTTTAATCCCTAGCCCTTAGGAGGCAGAAGTAAGAGGATCATTGTGAATTTGAGGCCACTCTGAGACTACATAGTGAGTTAGAGAATTCCAGGTCAGCCTGAGCTAGAGTGAGACCCTACCTTGAAAACAAAACAAAACAAACAAAACAAAACAAACAAAAAAAAAGGAGTAATTGTAATGACTATACAGATGCATCATATATGTCAAATAAATAATTTATTTCAAAGAAAGGCATCCCTTGGTCTCTCCATGCTAATTCAAAACTCATCTTGAAAGCTTCAGTTTTGATCCCATTTATGCAATGAGAACATATCTTAGAAACATTCCAATTTCTTAAGTTTATTGGAGACACTAACCATCCAAAGCTGCAAAGCAGCCAGTCAAATTACATGTAATGTGTGACAAATACACTATGAACTTGATATGTTTAATGGGCTTTCTCAGTCTCTAATGGATCAATCATTTCAGCATATTTACATGAGCTTTTAACATAGTTATTTACCTACTACTACTATCTTTGGTAGCAAAGTTAAACTTTGAACTTAGTTTATTTTCTTAAAAAATAATAACTATTTTACATATTTACTTAACTTTTTTTTCACAGTATTGGGTGCTGGGTTAAGTGCTGTGTTTGGAGCAAATAATGACAATAGAAATTAGGTAGTTTTGTAAGGAACAAAGGAGCTGATAAGGTATACCCTTAGAACAGGTTTTGGCAAATAGTGATCAATAAGTGCCTGATGCTGCTATTGTCATTGCTGTTGCTGTCCGTATCTTCATGACACTTTACCATACAGCAAGAAGATGTGGGTGGTTGTTTTCTCTTTTGTAAGGGCTCGTTCATCGTTGCCTGTGGCTTTAGGGAATTCATCTTTTCCCATGAGAAACCCTGACATAGGTTACCATTGCATAGCCTTCATTTTGTGACACCAAGCCAGAGCTTGTTTGGCAAGGGGTTTCCTGGCAACAAGTTTATGTGGTATAGACAGATGATTTTGGCTTAATAATCAGCTCCCATTAGTACTTTTTGTTATATTTTCTAAGTTGACTTCATTTGCAATTTTAACAGCTAATGATCTCTGCCAGTAAAAGGCAAGAAAGGTTGGAGATGGGGAAAAGATTGAGTGACAGTGACCAAGGTCTTTAATTTATGGATGATGATAAGGTGCTCATGTTGGCTGGGCGTGGTGGTGCACATCTGTAATCCGAACACTGGGAGGCTGAGGCTGGAGCATAGAAGTTCAAGGTCATCCTCAGCTACTGAGGGAGCACCAGGCCAGCCCCCAAAATAAAATAATGTAAAATAAAAATTGTAAGAAGGCACTGATATTGGTATTGCAATGGCAGTGAATAAGATCCATCTTTGTAGACTTTGCTTTCTATTAATGAGAACAAGGTGTACAGATAGCAGGATGGCTGGGGCCGGGGCAGGGGATGGATAATGTAGGAAGCTCTGAAGGGACACTGGAAGACAGCCAGACCAGGGAAGGAAAACACTGAACTCCTTTCTCCATTCGTTAAAACACTCCACTTGGTTTGCTTGCTATAAAAAGGCATGTTCCAAACTGCCCATTGTATTAGTCTGCATTTGTTGATCACTGAAAGTTCACCCTGTGCCTCAGGGAATTTGGCTTCAAGTGTTTCAGGTAAGACAAGTCAGAAATGGCAAGGTCTGATGGGGTGTGAATTTAGAGGTGAGATGGTTGGGAAAGGGAAAACTGGAGGGGCCAGTGAAAACGAAGGGGTCCAGGACCCTGGGAAGGGAGAACACAGGGCTGGAAAGAGGAAGGGCCAGACTGTTTTAGAGAATTTCTGGGGATCACTAGAGTTGTTTCAAGCTTTGAAATTTCTACAGGTAACATTACATTCTCAAACTTGGTGAATACATTTATTTTTAAGTTTTCCCATTGACGGTAAGGAGAAACCTAGATATGTTTGATTTAACATATGCCACCACTTCCATCAATCAACACAGAAGAGCCAACAGTGTGATCTAATTACTGTCACCTGTATGTCACATGCAAAAATGGATTAAGAGGATGCTTTGTTCATATTACGTAGGTACTATATCAGATGACTTTGTTTTTTAGCCGGATACATCTTGTTGTTTTCTAGTTACTGTTTTATCATTTGATAAATGATTATTTCAACTATGTAAAGCTTTATTCTTATATATAATATTTTAGAATAAAATTATTTAAAAATAATAATATATTTCACACCCCTGATTAAATTGTCTTTATTGTAAAGGCTATGTTAGTGCCACAGAAAACAGTGTCCACACATTTCCACCTGTCTTTCTACACTGTTTCAAAAGTTCATACTTCAAAACTTTATTTATTCATTCATATACATGTGTGTGCTTAGTGTCACGGGGCCTCTTATACATGAACACCAGGTGCTTATGCCACTTTTTTGTATCTGGCGTTACATGGGTGCTAGGGACTTGGACCCAGGCCACTAGGATTTGCACGTAAGCACCTTTGTCTGTGGAGCCATCTCTTCAGCACACAACTTCATATAATTATCTGTTTTTGCTTATGCATTCACTCATCAGGTCCTGATTCTCCACCATGAACTAGAGATATACTAAGTCTTGAAGATGGAAAAGCTGGCAAGCCATGCAGCCTTTACTACTCTACTAGACATGTCCTCACTTTTGTTCTTGTTCTTCATCATGGAAATCAGTCTCATGGGCTATGTTTACAGGGTCTTTTCAGTGCTGGGCCTATGGGAAATACTGGAATGAGTGAAAGGTATGGTGCGTTGGCCCTGGTCCTCTCTCTATACTGTTGGTCTTTATTTGTTGTACTGCTGTACTCAAAGACATATTGTATCAGTGGTGTGTTTTATATTGTCACCTTTTCTCAGTTCTGATATCTGCTTTTTCTCCCACCTCTTCTAGGAATAGATGAGCTTAAAAGAAATAAAAGAGTAGGCACATGGTACTATACTGTCCTGGTTTAACACAACATTTAAATAACATTTTTCTATTCAAAAAATCTTATTTTTTAAAAGTATCTTGCAAAGTACAAATTTCCTTGTTGCAATTTCTTACATAATTACGTACATATGACTATCTCCACAGCTTCCTCTCCCCAATCTCCCTGTCCCAATTCCCACTTACACTTTTAAATCATCCCTTTCTTAAATTGTGCTCAAGTGCTCCTTGAAATTGGACAGTGTTCTTTTAAGAACTTTGATACACCAGTTTTCTTCCATTCAGGGGATTGATACTGATGGGCTACAATAAGTTCTAAGTATCATTAATCTCAGTAGCCACATGTGTTCTTGGCCTCACTGGATTCAGATGTTTGCTGTGGTAGTCCAGGTGATAAAATGCCCTAAGACACCAACTTTCTGAAGCAAATGCACACAAAGTTCTCATTGTTTTACATGTAAAAAGATACTTCCTGTCAGACATTTCTGCGTGGTGCTAATGGCTATAAATACCCTGTAACTGAAAATGTCCTTTCTTCTGAGAAAGTGTAAAAATGACATTACAATAGTTTACAAGGCTTGGAGCAGGAGTTCAACTTGCCATAAGGCTTGTGAATATGTTCTGATTGCCAGCCCAGCTTCCCATCTATCTAAACAAGACCCACTGTAAAAATGCATTTACCTCTTCACATCTTCCCCAGCCAGTCCTTTGCACATCCTCATTTCATCAGAAAATGATTAAAAGTCCACATAGACTTCTCTTTCCCTATTCATAATATTCTCAACATTTTATTTCCTCTGCTCAAGACCTGAAATCTCTCATGCTTTCCATAAGGAATTCTAACAATTCTTTTTTGGAAGATTTTTACTATTCTCCTTGGAATTTTGCTCTCATTTCTCTTTTATCTTTTTCTTTTTTTTTTAAACAGATGAAGTCTTCTTAACTATAGGCAACATTCAAGGTGACTTTTAAATTTTACATTTCCTGAATGACTATAAAGATGTTTTAATATGTAACAAAGACATATTATTTTCCATATGTTCTCAATTTCCTTGTTAATACAGCCCAATATTCCATCCATTTATTTTTTAATCATCCCCTGTATGTCAAGTCAACATATTCTTTGCACTGTCAACTGTGGAGTCTCGATTTCTTTCTTAAGAGGCTGTGGGTAATTCAGAAGCCATTAGTGCACTGTGTCTGAGTAGTTTGAATGGCTTCTTCCACGGTGTCTTACCTTGAACTTGCTGTGCTGAATTCCATTCCCCATTGTGGAGCTCGATTACATAACTGCCTTTGGTCTTTCTGAAGTTCCTCCACCCTTTATTCTTGACTACATCTGTGTTTAGTATCTGAATAATTATATAGTTTTGATGAATTCACTGCCCTGCTGCTCACCCCATCTTTGAGGCTGTTAATAAACTTATGGAACACCAGTGACATGTGTAATCCTGAAGCCACCAACTAATTTCTGAGCTGATAGCTAGTGATTTATCCCAACATCATTTCTATTCAAACCAATGTTATGAGAACTCAGTGCTGTTTTCCCCTAAAAGATGTCAGACGATTCAAATACTGTTGAGTGAAAGTAAAAAGAAAGCTATATTCTACAGCTTCTTTGAATCTTAGCCCATAACCACTACTATGGAAAAGTGAAAATGAATGATTTCCTAGGTTTTTAAAAAATAACTGTGGGAAAAATTGAGACAAAGCATTATGGACTATATATTAATAGTAATTGCAATAACCTAGCCTGTTGAAATTCATCAAACCACCATTTATAAATATTACCATAAAGAATGTCCTATACTAGGTATAATTACAATTAGGTATAATTATACTAGGTACAATTAAAGAAGTTTAAGGATACATTTCTTGCTACCTTTAGGTGAACTGAAACATAATTAAAGAGTTAAAAGGCAATGAAATCTTATTTGGCTGGCTTGCTGGCGGGGTAGAAAGAGTATAGGCTGTGGACTCAGGTTTGGCTTGTGTGATTTTCCACTTACAAACTGATTGATCATAGTAAGTTGTATACTTTATGAATCCCAGTTTTCTTATCTAAAAATCAGGCCTAAGTTACCAGGCTAATGTAAAGATTAGCTGGAAGAAAATATGCAAATGCCTGGTAGAGCACCTGACATAGCATTTGATGTATCATTGTGTTGCTTTTTTTCTTCTCTAAGAAAACATTAAATTATGTGTGGGATGACTGAGGAGAATTTTAATAAAGGGAGAAGACTTCTTTGAGTAGATGCAGACATGAGACAATAATATATAAAGTTAAGTACAAATGTAGATTGGTTTGGCTACGGCCAAAACTTCCTTTGATGAATGGAAAAGATTAGCTATCTGGATTTTGTTGGAGGAATCCCAGTCTAAGGAACCGCTCTTGAACAAGAATTGTGTAAACTAAGCAATCATTAAAAAAGGAGACTTTCTTCTCCCAAACTATTGACTTCCACATCCTTAGTTCCATTGAGAAGTAGACTTCCTCACTATGTGGAGACTGGTTTTGTCCATGTGACCTGCTTGGCTTCACAATGGGCTGTTCTTCCCCATTCTGTGGTCCATGTCTGATGTTGGCTGCATGCCTATTTTAGGCCAACAGAGGAATAACAGACATGAAAGAGGAGACATGAAAAGAATGTGCAAGTTAGGCTTCTAGGTCTCTCTCACTGAGATAATACCATGCTTGGCTTAACTGAGTGGTTCCAGCAAAAAATTGAGAGTCAAATGGAGCAAAGACCTCCTAGCCAAATTTCCTTAGCTGGAGTAAGGCAAATTGACTATTCCTAGAGATATGCAAGTGTGCTCAGTCAAGATCAGTAAGGACACCCAGCTATCTGACAAGATCAGCCATCTAGCCAAACCAGACACATGCCAGAAAAATAAATGCATTTTCCTCTATGGCACTAAGATTTTATGGTGAGTCTACATTACCATGATTTGAGCAGAAGGTAAATAAACTTTTTAGCATACTTTGTTAGAGTATTTCACTGACAAATAGATAAAAAATGAGTAGCTATAGCCCATCAATATAGCACATCAAAAGTTTTTATATATTAAGTCTACCTTTTAACCTCATTGAAATTCGTTTAGTATATTGTACCATTTCTAAATTGGATCAGCATGATATCTAAAAGAAATGGAATAAGGACTAGAGGTTGCAAACAATACGCATATGACCTTTTAATATCTATATCATTTTAATGCTCAAAAATAAAAATGAAAAGCAATGTAAGATGAGAAATAGTTTCACCACACACTATAAGACTAGTCCAATTGCCCATGGCTTCTCAAAGTCTGTCACTGGCCTTGGCCTCACTTGGCAACTTCCTACAAAGGATCACAGCTCAGGTGTCTTGCTGTTGACTGGGCTGTGAACTGCTCAGCAGTGGTTTGCTACCCTCACCAAGTTTTCCTTCCCCTTCTACCTGCCAGTAAATACAATTTGAGCTTCTAACTGTTTAATCAGAAATCTAGAAATTTTCCCGGTTGCTCTTTTGTTGACATTAACCTCTGAGCATATAAGTCTGTTTGTAACATCTGTGTGTGAATAAAGTCACTTTTTCTCTCTTTCCCATGCTAGCAGCTTATCTGCCTGTCAACATTTCTCATCTAGACACAGGAATAACCTGCAACATGTCTTCCTTTTTCTACCATCACCACACTCACCCATCTTCCATGTGACAGTCATTGTCATTGTTTTGCAAGCTGATTCCCTAATTAAAATTTCCCTGTGATGGTCCTATTGTTACTTTCTCCCTGATCATGCACTAGCCGCATTGTTCTCTTATACAATCTTTATGCCTCTTAATTTTATTTCTTCTTACGAGCTTTATACAAATTGCTCCTGTTTAGAATATTCTTTTTGAGGCAAACCCCTTTGCATTTTGGTTTTAGACCTTACAGAATTTTTTTTTAAGCCACATTATTTAAAGTAGATTTCTTTCATTCTGTGTGTCATATTACATGTGAATTTTGTGTTGTATTTATTTTCATTGCCTTTGTCATTTTCCTCCACTGAGGTACCCTTTTCTGTGGAGCTGAAACTTTGACTGTCTTATGTATGATAGCATCTCCAAGATCTGATATGTGGTTGATGTACAATAAATGTTAGTTAATAGAATAACTAAAGAGAAATAAAATTGTATGTCTCTCATTCTATTTTATCTGGATAGCTGTCACATTTTTCAGGTTATATCAGCATTGTTCTTTACCTTTCTAGCTTAAAGTTCATTTGCTGTGACTCCAAATTTTTCCTCATACTTAATTAGAAGATCTTTGCTTATGGACAAAAGTAGTCAAGGATGTCAGACTGAATGAATACAAAAACTTCCATAGCTCTCTTAAATGAATTTAGGTCAAGATTAACATACATGTTATTAAACTAATCTAGTAGTAACAAGCAGAGAAACCATTAAAAGTGCATGCAAGATTATCTTCAACCATTTCATTGTGGTGAGATCTTAATTTTTACACTACTTTCCTTTCCATATATGGACTTGAATAATGTCATAGTCTCTTGATACAGAATGTGAGAAGGTTCTAAGAATGCCTTGTGATGGGTTTCTTTAGTGCTCTCCCGAAAGCAAGAATTTAGGGTGGGGAGATGGCTCTTTATGGTTCAGTGGAAACCTATATTAATAGCTAAACTACAGACACCTGATACAACTTATTCTCTACAAACCACATGGTTTTAATTACTGACCATGGCTCTTATATTCATCTGTAGAGTTTTACCTAGAAGTAGAAGTCGCTCAATTTCCTTCTATAATTTTAAAGAGGTGTGTAAACTCCAACTTGATCCCCCAAAGCTGACTATGCAGTAAGATTGTATTCTTTTCTTTTTCATTGCCCTGTTTTCTTCTTCAGAGATTTTTTTCTTTTCCATGTGGCCTTGCCAGAGTCTCATCAGTCTCTTTCAAAGATACCAAGGTACAGTGCAAAATTACAAGGTGCAAACACATTTTAGGCTACTTCGGTGTTTATCAGTAACATCCAGAAAGAATGATTCACAAACTACTCTGAAAAGCACCTTAGCACAAGTGATTCTACTGGCCACTTCAGGTGAAAATAAAACAGCTGTTTAATTTAGCAATTATGAAGTAAAAACATATGGTGAATTTTGGATATCTTTATTATTATTACAATTGACTTATATTGTGATTAATCTTCCTTTTGAGTTGTATGTTTTACTAGGATTGTGTTTCTTCAACTGCAAGGCATGCATTTGATATGAAAATGATTTTAGGGGTTCTCTGGTAAACAGTGTAGTAGTGGTGGTATATTAATTTTTAGATATATTAGAAAACACCAAATCACAAATTTAATCCCTGGAATAAGATTAATTTAACTTAAAGAACACTTATAAAGAACAAATAACAATACAAACAATGCTCAGATATGGATAAAATTATGAAGGTTGGAAAACATTCCATGTTCCTCATAATCTGTCTTGTTTTATGATAGATGCCCAATAGGATGATAAAATGCCAACTTCCTTTAAATTTGGTGACTTGTCAAAAAGGAAAGTTTTGACTGAATGAAATCCAAAATAAAAACCTTTATAGCAAAAAATTGCTAAACGTAGGAGTGGAGAAAAAAAGTAGAAATGGGAGTGCCAAATGAGAAAGCAGTCCTGAATTTGGGGTTTGGTTGTAATAGAACACTTGTGTGCTGGGCTGGTAAGTGGAGGAAATATGATTTTGTATCCCAGACTCCCCAGACCCTTAAAACCAGGAAAAATGCTTTGGTGGGTCTGAGGCTGTGCAATCGCCAGCCACAGTGGAATGCTTTATTGCCGTCTGGAAGTGTTTATTTTCTGAACATAAATTCAGGGGACAGATTCAAGGCATGTCTAGAAATAAAGCATATCATCATGTGAGCTGAGCTGACATGGACAATTTACTGTACCGTGCATTTGTTCTGGGCCAATCGGAGCAGAGGGCCAGACTTCACATTCTAAAATCCCGCTGTTTAGCTAAGCCTGTCCCTTGACTGAACTTTGGAGTGGCGTGGCTTAACCCCTTGAGGAACTGCAGTGCACAGCCTAGAGCCCCCGGAAGGGATACTTGTTCCATCCCAGCAGAGAGAGACACTATCAAGATGTTCTGTCACTACAGGTTTGCTCTGGATCTTGTGCCTGGGAGGGCCTTGGGAAGTTGGAGCAGCCAAAAGCCAAGCTGTTTCCTATAGACCTTGGTGGAAAAAAGTTGAAGACTGGGATTTATTGGTCAACTTTCTGTTTGGTTTTATAGTAAAGTCAGAACAAGTGTTTGTGCTGGTATTTGACCAGGGCTTGAAAGATCATTAATCTGGAGAAGCCAGAGAACATTCTGTTTAACAGGAGTCTGATCCAGCTGGAGCTAAGCAGCAGCTCCATTCTTAGTTATAGGTAAGTTATTGACACATTTGACCATGTCCTTAAGGAACGCTATCTCATACGGAAGCTACGAGAATTAAATGAGATAATTCATATGAGGTGTGTGGCTTAATACATATTTGGTTCCATAGTTGTTACCTGACAACTGTTATAACTTTGTTCACATGTAGGCTGTTATGAAAAAGCTGAAGGAGGATTTTTTGCTGCTTTCCTGGAGATAAGAGTGTGTTTTCTACACATTTTCCAAAAACCTAGTCTCAGCTATAGGTGGCAATGTTTAATCCATTATTAGAATGCATGATTTTAAGGGTTTTTTCCAAATCCTATAGACATTAGATTAGAAAATAATGTTCACTTTCAAAATACCCCAAGAGAGTGAAATTCAGAATTTTATATGTCAGAAAATTTGAAGTCAAATAGTTTGAAATAACTCTGATATGAAGCATAAGTGAGTCCAGAACTAAGTTTAAGTTGGGAAAATAAAGTAGCTAAAGTACTTTGATATACAGTTGACCCTCTGCATGCCAGGAGATTTGCATTGGTGAATTAACTCAACCAATCTCTGATAAAAAATATTTGGAAATACAATTGTGTCTTATACTGAACATGTGCACACTTTTTCCTTGTTGTTGTTTCCTCAGCAGCACAGCATAACAAATACAGGTGCAGCATTTACACTCTTGTTGTTATTGTGGGCATGTAGAGATATACGGGAGGATGGGGATTGGTCTTGTGCATTCCTAGGTGTTTGTCGCCCTATTGCTCAGGATCGTGCTCCCAGAAGCACTGTGGTATAAGGAGCTGTCTGCGGTGAAGATTTCAATGTGAGCATCATCATCAAAATGATGAAATGATTGAAAATTTTCATGTGTTCAAGATAGATGCTTCCTAAAGGCTTCTTTCTGGCGTTCTCTGTAGCACTTCCCTTCTCTGGTTATAAGCAACACACAGTAGATGGGGAAAGGAAGAATCTTAAGAAAGCTTTTGCTAAATGGAAGGGACATAACTTATGATCAGGCGTAATTTTTCCTGAGAGACTGCTACTGGGTAGTCAATAGGTTTTATCCTACTTAACATTAATATTTGGTCTATAAACATTAATTGAGAGACAACGGGAAATTTAATTGAATTTATTTGAAAAAAGCCATAATTCTTTATTGTCAATTTTAATCTTTAAACAGATATTTTTCAGGGCAAGTGGATTTGTGAGCTAAGATTACTCACTGATTCAGGGACCAGAGTCTATCTACCCTTCCTTCCTTCCTCCTTCCTTCTCTCTTTACTCCCTTCTTTCTTTCCTTTCTTTCTTCCTTTCTTTCCTTCCCTCCCTCTTATTCTCTCCCTCACTCCTTGTCTCCCTTTCTCCCTCCCTTCCTTCCATTTCTTCAATATACCTTCATTTTACCTTATTGTGATGATGAGTCTATGTTCCCAAATACACCGTGGATTATTTTTTATTTTCAACCTCACCTTCATCCTCATCCTACCTCCTTAAAGTAAGGATTAAGACAATCCAAGTGAGATTCCAATTCTGACTATAGTGAGTTTATTGGCAATATCTTATTTTTGACATCTGGGCTATATGTTTCTCAGCTATTTATATAACTTAATAATGCTCCTGTTAGAAATACACTAATGGGGGGATTAAAAATGGCTAAATGGCATATTCCATTTCTCTTACAGATAACTTCATATATTACTACTTCTGTTTAATAATTCATGCTCTTGTTTTTAAGATATTAACAATTTAGTCTTTGCCCTATTCAATCCACTCTCATAATGAAAAGCTCAGAGTGTTCTAAGGGCCTTGTATCACTTCCACACTAATTGAGATGAAATGTTTGGTGTAATGCACCAATAAATATCTGAAAATTAGGTGGAACAATGTGGGGAAAGCACTTTGTGCTTTTAATTGATATGCTGAAAACACTGGCTACAAATGGAACTAATGTATTTTTTTCTTCTCTAGATGTGATTTAAAAATTATGGGGTTTGAAATAACCTAGGTTGGTAACTTCCTCTTTTTAGAGTGTCTGACCCTATGCCTGCTGTGCTTTCTTTTTCATTTCACAATATGAAAACAATTTATGAGTAATGTATTGAACTTAATGTCTGAAGTTCATTCAGAGTAATACAAAGGGTTTTCTAAAATCTCATTTATCATGATTTCTTAGCCTTCCTATGTTCTCTCTTGTTTTTAAGTCTCCTTTCTCATTTTACCTGAGTTGGTTGTGTTTTCCTGAATTTGAATTGATCTCAAGACTGAAGGTCATTGGATATCTCTCACTTTTATATGATATCAAAATTATGGGCTGTTTTTCAAAACCTCTGTGCTACAGGCTAGCTTCTGTATTCAGTTTTGTATTTATGTACATTGTTTATGATTAACTGTGATCATTTGGTGACCATCCTCTCTATTCCATCAGCATTTTCCTACTTGACTTTTAGTGGCTCCCTCACAGCTTTTGAAGTTTTCCCATCCAGACTATAATGTTCCAGATGCCCAAAGCTCTCCTAGATTGAGCTGTCTACTTCTCTGATGTCATTTCCTCCCAGTTAATCCCTTCTTTCCCATGCCCCACTGTCCTTTTTAATAATTTGCAAGGAGATAGAAAGAGAGAATGTGTGTACAAGAGTCTCCAACCACTGCAAATGAACTCCAGATACATTCATCATTTTATGCATCTGGTTTTGCATGTGTACTAGGGAATTGAACCTAGGTCATCAGGTTTTGCAGGGAAGTGCCTTAACTGCTGAGTCATTTCTCTAGCTCTGACTCCTTTGTAATTGTGACCACGCCTAAGAACTCATGTGCTTCCAATCTTGTCCTAGATTGTCATGATGGTCCGTTTTTCCTTTACTGTTGCTCAGAATACTTCCATTCTCAGTTCTATGCCCTGGAGCCCAGAGCAGTGTCCTTACTCGCAGAGAAGAGAAAGCTCCACATCCATTGCTTCTGCTGCCTAATATATCCTTCCAGAGCAGCGTGTTTGCTTGCTGCTATTCTTAGTAGTCTGTGTAATGTAGATGCTGTCATTGAGCTTTGTATCCTTAGTAATGAGCATCAAGGTTGCAAATGTTGATGGGTGTGTGAATGCATATGCTACAGTTGAATGAATGAGTTCCCCTGAGCTGGTGACACACCTCCAGAATACAACTAGATGATAGAGTCCATGGAATTGCCTGTCCTAAAGGTTATTGCTATGTTTCCCCTTTCCTTAGAATGAAGAAAAACGTTAAGCTAATGATGATTTTTCTAAAATCCACTGGATTTTCAGTACCATTAGACATTTTAGAAAAGTACAAAGAATTTAAGAACTTTTCTTTAGGGATGTTGGATTACTAGAACTCAATAGTTTTAAATGTTGTATCAACACTATTAAAATAGGCACTATTTGTTCAGTGGGTGGTAGATGCCCAGCCATTGTTTTGGGAATTGGATGGGTGACCAAGACAGATTTAGAGTCTTTTGTATAAGGTGAAAATGAGGGCCAGAATAGGTCTCAGATGGTAATTCTCCATCAGTGTCTACATCTTCAGTAGATTTTCATAATTTAGAAACATTGGCAAAAAATGTATTATCTATTCAGGCCCCTCCCTGACATTTGTAACTCTTGCCCTCCTTCCTCCTCCTTCAGTACATGAACACTTCATGTTTCCTCTTGCACATGTGATTTTGGGAATTTTTTAATGTTGTGGTAATGTAGAGCCGCTACCCCAGCTTTCTATCAGAAGTGGCAGGCAGCCAAAAACTAGAATCATTGTTTGCAAACTCTAAATATAGAGTCAAGATTTATATGAAGAAAACAGATATGTCTTGCTATAAAACCATGAATAAGCATTGGCACAAACATAATAGTTTATTCTTCCTTGATATCGCTTATTTTAAGTAGTTATGTATCTTTTACCATGATACCATAGAAAGATAATGTTACAGAAACATTTGCTTCCACTCAAAGTACTGGAGGGTTGTTCTTTTCTTCCCTGCAGTTAATTCTTCATTATTTCTAGGAAGTGTTGAAGGGAGTAAGAACTTAACAACAGGCAGTGTGGTCTTTCTAAACTTCAGGCAGCATGGTGGGTTGAATGTATTAACAATGTCTCATATCTATCCTTATGTCACTGTCCACGTGTGATGTTTTTTAATTCTGGATTTGCTCTATACAAAAATTGCCTTGATCCTAAGATTTCTTTGGCCTTTACAAGATGTCACTTTTGGCAAACAAAGAGGCCTCCCTCTTGCCCATCTGTGCCTCCCTGATTACCTTCCCATCCTGTCTGCTCTCCTCTGATTTCTATCCCCCTTTAATCATTTCTGTCTTGTCCACAACAAAGGGACAGCTAGGGGGGAAAAGACTTTCAGAAAGAGTTAAAAAGGTTGGATGAAATTCATACAATGTTCACCATATGGCCTGACATTTTCCAGATTAGGTAAACACTTCTATTGGGTATAAGTAGTTCTATACATTTGTGTAAAGAAATTTCATGAGACAAGGGTGCATTTAGCAAAGTATGAGATGGAGTAATGTTTGTTCAGTAAGAGAAATATAAAAAACTTCAGGCAGGAGGGCTATTGGCACAGTTAAACGTTTGGAAAAGGGGGTTGAAAACATGAGTTTGTGGCAAAATAAATACTGTCACTTCAAAGGTGATCATTATTTTCAAATGCACCCATACAATATACACTGATACACTCTTGCATGGTGTTCCAAAGATTATCACCAAACTTTTCTGAAGGAATGGAAGTTCTAACTCTTGTCAAAGTCCGTTTCCAAGCAGCCCATGCTACAAAAAGACACTTGCAGTGCCTGCAAATCGATTCTATGTGAGTTTCTGCCAGTGTGTGCCTGTGTCAGGTACAGACTGCCCTGCTTCTTGGTGAACAACCCCAGAGCCATAGATTGCATTTGATCTTTGCAAAGGCTAACATCTGTCTGCTGTCATTTTAGTAAGATTGATGGCAGGCAAGCAAGAGGAGAGGGGAGGGAGCAGAGGGAACAGAGACAGGGAGAAGGAGACATCAGAGCCCCCACAGTAATGGCCCAGGCTGCCAAGGATTGCTGCTGCAAAGCCTTAGGCCAATGCAAAGGCTGCAGCAGAAGCAGCCAGGGCCGCACACTGCACTTGCATGTCACCGCTGATACCCAGAGTGTCAAAATGAAAAGGCTGCATTTTGTAGCTTCTATATCGTAATAGATTACTCACACTGCAAGCAGCACCAAGCTAAATGTTATGACAGCCATAGAATGCAGTTTACTGTTATCTTAATGTAGCTGGGCAGTGCAGGGTAAAGCCATCAAAAATATTATATTTTTTAAGTTTTGAAGAGAAACTAACTGATGCAGACACAAAGTTATTTTTACATTGAAGCCCTGAATTTTGGCAAACACTTTTCAGACCATAATTTTAAATACACACACACACATATTTCACATATGCATATGTATATGCATGGCTGTGCACATTTATATATGCATTTTTACCATTTGCTAAATACCATTTTTCTTTTACTACTTCCTTTAAATTGTTACATGAATAGGGAATATTTAATTTGGATATTTTTAAAAGATGATCCTATGTTTGAAGTTTATATAGGAAATAACATTACTTTTGAGGTTATAATAGCACACTTAACAGACATGTCAAGAAGGAAGGAGAGAAGGAAGGGAGAGATGATGAAAAGAGGGAGGTATGAGGCTGGGAAGATGTCTCAGTGGGTAAAGTACTTGCCAAACAAGCATGAAGACCTGAGTTTGATTCCCAGAATCCACATATAAGCTGGATGTGCTGGTACATACAAGCAATCACAGTGTGGGGAAGGCAGAGACAAGAGGATCCCTAGGATTCACTGGATAGCTAGTCGAGCTTAGTCAGTGAGCTTCAGGTTACATAACAAAACCTATCTCAGAAAATAGGGTAAAAGTGATTAAAGAAGATACTTGATGTTGACCTCTAGCCTCCACATACATACACATAAATACACATATATACCCGTACCACACATATACACGCAAAAAAGAAAAACCCTAAGGGAGGGAAGGAGCAGTCTTTTAACTAATAGCATAAATTAAATATACAGCATTCATTTTACCCCCAGGTATACATATGCACCTGATAGTAATAAATGTGGCATGGCATGTGAAACATATCAAGCTTGAAAGGATTAAGTCTCAAAGAGCAGAAGAGATTCAGAGGTAATAGTGAAACCCATTTCTGTGCACTGCCTTGTTTTTGTACTGGTGTGGTCAGATGGATGTTGGAGTTGAACTTGCTGAAGCAATGGCTGTGGGGAGTTTTAGACTAGTTTTGTGTTTTATCATCAGGAGGCAAATTCCATGAATAGACCTAACCCAAAATATTTTCCACATTTAGTTGGAAAATTTAACAACTTTGCTTTATTCATTGGAAGCCCTTGGGGCCTTAGCATTCCTGGTGACATCAGGGCAATGACATGTCAGAATAACTTAGTTCCATAGCCAAAGAATGTAAAGTCCATGACACATTAGAAAATAACCTTAAAGACTAACTCATATAATCCAACCCACTATGCCACAAGTGAGAAAATGGGTACCTACTATTCTAAAAAATCCACTTCTAAAATAAAATATTTTCCAAGAATTGTTTCCAATTCAGCAAATGAAACTGCTATGTGTGTGTTCCTATAGTTTGGGTTAGTATGAGAGCTGCTTAATCATTTACAAGACTGAAAGTATAAGTGAATGTAGGTAGCACTACCGAAACACATTGTAAAGGCCAGGAAGTTACATGATGGATCTCAATGGTTTAAAACAGTTTTTAAATTGGTTGGCAATTTTGGTTAACATTTTGGCAAATTGGTTGAAATTTTCTATTACTTGGGAGAATTTTTAAACATATCTGAATATGTTCATAAAGTTCACTATGTTTTAGTGGAGGATTGGAAAAGCTTAATGGTAACTAGGGTAATTTATATATAACCACTTTCTTTCTACAAAGTGTTCATACTGTAACATAGCAGAAACATAGATATTTACTCTGTCTTTTTGACCTTTTTGGTAACTTTTCTTTCCCTTGCTGTCTTCTTCCCTTTTTTTCTTCTCTTCCTTCATCCTCTTCTTCTTTATTCTCTCTCCTCTCTGTCTCTTTTTTACTGTATCTCTGTCGTCTATCTGTGCTCCAAGTTAAACCAGAGCTATATGGATGCTAAGCAAGCACAGTTAACCATTAAACTACACTCTAAACCTCTCATATAAATTTTAAGTGGTGAAAACTTATGGATGAATCAGGGGAGATATGCTCCATTGGGGTTGGGAGAAGGTCTTTGAGTGACACAGGGAATCTTAGCTGCTAAGATCATTGTTAGTTGTATTTGTTTAATGTCAAGGTCCATGTAAACAAGGTTACTTTAATGCCATGCAAGAAAGTTTAATGCAGGATATTTTTATAGTTCTTCATAGATTCGTCTTATAGTTCTCTGCTCTATCAACAAGGGATAGTGAAGCAAGGGAACAGAAAAGGAAGGAGCAAATACCACACCTACCAGAGATTCACAGTAGTGAAATGGTGAAACCCTCAGATATTGTACCTACTCAGACCCTGTGAATGTGACCATACCTGGAAAAGGGTTTTAGACATATGATAAGTTAAGGATCTCAATATGAGATAATCCTATATTGTCCCAGTCAGTCTTAAATCCAATGAAAACTCTTCCTATAAGAAGAAGAGGATGCAGAAACAAAGGGGGACAGAGGTGAAGGTTATGTGAAGAAAGAGAGGATGGGGGCTGTATAGCAACATGCCAAGGCAAGTGTGGGGTCAATGGAAGCAAGGAGAGTCAAATGATTCTCCCCTTCTTTGTAGGGAGCACAGATCTGCCAACTCTTAGATTTCACACATGGGTGCTGGGAAAATCATCAGAGCTGTGAAATAATATATTTCTGTTGTTTTAAGCATCCTCTTTGTGGTAATTTGCTATGGCAGCTCTGGGAAATTAGTCCACCAAGTCAAGGACTTTCAGATAGAGGCCTGTTGGGAGGCAGCACATGAAATATAACCTCTTCCTCCTCCTACTACATTTAACAGCCGTGTCTGCCATTGGCAGAAATGCAGTAGAGAGTCATATTGTACCCCATAAAATGTATAACTTCTATGTGTCAACAAAAATATACAAAACATAGAAGTGTAAAATATTCCCCAATAGGGCTGGAAAGATTGCTTAGTGGTTAAGGTGCATGCCTGCAAAGCCTAAGGACCCAGGTTTGATTCTCCAGGTCCCATGTAAGCCAGATGCACATGGTGGTACATGCATCTGGAGTTCGTTTGCAGTGGCTAGAGGCCTTGGTGTGCCCATTCTCTCTCTCTCTCATAAATAAATAAGAATAAAATCTTAAAAGCATTCCCCGATAAAGTTGATCAACATTGCCATACTTGGGAATACAGAAGAGATAAGAAATGAATTTATAGGGAAAACAATACCAGGAACAATTGCATAATATATGTATTCCTTCACATTTCAGTTTCCAGAAGTTCAGACTTCACAATATTTTTATTAGCAGTGAGGTTTAAATGGTAAACATAAACTTCTAATTAGTAGTTATTTTGGGGGATACCCCTAAAAGAAAATAAGAAATGAGTGTTTAGTTAGTGTTTAAACACATCTAAGCTCAAAGGCATTTGTTTCTAAAAGCTAAAGAAAAAACTGGAGTGACTTAGACACATATGAAACTCCCAGGAAACATGGAACTTTAGCATGATAATTTTTCAGATTGTCTGCTGCAGTGTTTCACTACTTAATTTATACTATACCTATCATTAATTATCCCTAAGCTTTGGTAAATTCAAAGTTGAGCCATATCCAGTTAGCGACGTACCTGTGCCTGTCTGTAAGAGCCTCACGCTTCTCAGCTTCTCATGACTAGACAGCTCTGGAAGACAAAGACTTATGGAATTTTTGTCACATCACCTTATGCACTTCAGAACTTCAAGCCTATTGAGGGATAGAGCTGTTGCAGTCAGGTCCGCATCGCTGGTAGAATCACCCAGCCAAGAGCAGCTTCTGGGAAAAAGGGGTTTATTTTGCCTTATAGGCTCAAGGGGAAGCTCCACAATGGCAAGGAACACAACGGCATGAACAGAGGGTGGACATCACTCCCTGGCCAACATAAGGCATGCCATAGCAACAAGAGAGTGTGCCAAACACTGGCATGGGGAAACTGGCTATAACACCCATAAGCGTGCCCCCAACAATGCTGGGAATCTAGCATTCAGAACACCTAAGTTTATCAGGGACACCTGAAGCAAACCACCACATTCTTTTATGGCTCCCATAAACTGATAACCATACATAATGTAAAATGTAATGTAAAATGCAATGCATTCATCTAATTTTAAAAGTCCCCATAGTGTTTTTTTTTATCAATTCCAATGATGTTCATACATCCCCATAGCCCAAGCTCTTTTTTTAATTTATTTTTATTTATTTATTTGAGAGCAAGAGACAGAGAGAGAAAGAGGCAGAGAAAGAGAGAGAGAGAGATTGAGAGAGAGAGAGAAAGAATGGGCGCCCCAGGGCCTCCAGCTACTGCAAATGAACTCCAGATGTGTGCGCCCCCTTGTGCATCTGGCTAACGTAGGTCCTGGGGAATCCGAGCCTCGAATCGGGGTCCTTAGGCTTCACAGGCAAGTGCTTAACCACTTAAGCCATCTCTCCAACCCCCAAGATCTTTTAACTGAGCCATAATACCAAAAAATTCCACCAAACACCATAATGGCACAGAATAAACATTCGCACTGCAAAAGACAGCATTGGGCACAGCAAAGAAATACTCAAGCAGTACTTGATTTAAACAGGGAAAACACCAAACTCTGTAGCTCCAAGTCCAGTAACTCTAGTTAGTGACAAGTCTCTAAGTCTGATAATCCTAACCAGCAACATGTCTCTGGAGTTCCAATTCTACTCCTCTATCTAGTCTACTCACAGTCCTGGAAAACTTCATAGGTGCCAGCATCTCCAATGGGTCTCCACTGCAATCCACAGTCCATCCTCATGGCCCCATGGGGTCTCCATGCAGGCATCCAGCAAATCTGCTTCACACTGCCCATGGCCATTTCCGAAACACAAGACCGTGTTGCAAGTTCAATGACCCTCTTTCCAGCATTTCTTATACTCCACAATACCAGGTAGGGTGCCAGTTTGTTAATTGGGGGTGGGGGGATAAAGCAGACTTTGAAGAATAGGACACATCTTGAGCATTCAGGCCCCTGCAAAAGAGTCTAGATTATTCCTGTTGCCCCAGTGCAAGTCACCTGGCCCAACCTCAAATGTAATCTCTCAATTGCAGCAGTTCATCCAAAGATTTTTTTCTTTCTGTGCCATATCCCTCTGCTCACACCAGTTCATTTCTACATAGAGCAACCCTGCACAACTTCTCCAGACATAGGCATAACAGCAAGCTTTTCACACAAACTGCTAGCCCAGTCCAATCAAAGCTCTTTCTTACCTTCATAAGCCAAACCTCACAGTCCATAGTTCTTCAGTACATTCAGGTCTGACCAGAATAGTTCATCAAGCTGTCCTTAAAGCACTGCAAGGTGTCTCTTAGGCAAAGGTTTCAAATCCTTCCACATTCCTCTTGAAAATCAGCTCCAAAAGGCCAAAGCCACATAATCAGGTGTCTACCAGAAACCCCACTCCTCAATACCACTTTACTATTGCAGAAACCAGCCAACCAAGAGCAGCTTCTGGGAAAAAGAGGTTTATTTTGGCTTATAGGCTTGAGCAAAAACTCGATGATGGCACGGGAAAACGATGGCATGAGCAGAAGGTGGACGTCATCCCCTAGCCAACATAAAGTGGAAAATAGCAACAGGAACATGTGCCAAACACTGGCATGGGGAAAATGGCTATAACACCCATAAGCCCACCCCCAACAATAACCAACCTCCATGAGGGTTAATTCCCAAATCTCCATCAGCTGGGAACCTAGCATTCAGAACACCTAAGTTTATGGGGGACACCTGAATCAAACCACCACAAGAGCATTCCCCAAAGTGTGGGTTTCCAAAATCTGTATGAAAAACTGGCATTCCAAAATGGGATAGCATAGTGCTCACTGAAGATACTACATTAGAATTATATTCATCACATTATGTTTTGGATTTTAATTTTTTCTTTTGTGAAATCCTTATTAGAAACAAGACTTGCTGGACATAGTATTTGGTATGTAATTATGTCTACTTTGCACAAAGTATACATTTTATATAATTGTAACACATTTTCTGTATCATTTTATGATATCCCACAATAAAAATACCTATTTCCAGGTAACTTACCAAATGAAATTTTGAAGAGAGACCCCGTAACTTTCCTTATTGGAAAATACACAAAAAATGAAATTGAACCACATTTTTCTTCCTAAATCTTGATCTTGGAGGAATTTTATCTAAAGCAATACATTTTATCATCCCTGGCTTTCCTATTACAGTATCCGTTTTAAAATATCCACCCTTCCAGAAGTTAGTGAGCTACTGTTACTAGTATTGTGCTATTGTGGAAAGTCCTCCTAGGAGAAAGTGTATGAGCTGTGCAGCTTGTCAGGCTTGGGATTAAGTTACAGCTTTGCCACGAACTTGAGGAGTACTGACGCTTGTAAACTTCAGGCTCTCTGTCTGCAAATCAGCTGATCACAGAACAGCAGCAAGCAAGGCTCAAGCACAGCTGCCCACCAAGCGCTTGGCCTATGGTGGGCACTTGGTAATTGTTTAGCAAGTGCATGATCTGTACATTGCTGTAAAACAGGGAGCTGAGGAAATTGAGTGGAAACAACTAGGTGCGCCTTACAAAATTGTCTTTGATACCATCACCTTGGGTTTTCTGGCACACTCCTACCTCCTCCTCCTTGATTCTACCATCTGCTTTCCTGCAGCTTTGTCTACCTTCATAATTTATTCCCATCACTAGGGTTTATTTTCTAACCATGCTTTTCCTGGGCTGTTTTGTGCCTAAGGGAGCCCAGCAGGATTTGGCCAAGAATAGTCTTCCCATCTCCCTCCCCAAATTAAATGCAAGCTTTGACTTGGCAAACTAGGTTCATTTTCTCCCACTCTCAGGACTTGTGTGGAATAAGTATCTACTCCATTGCTAATTAGAATCGGTGACCCTGGCCTAATTCCAAAATTTAAGGGAAAGAAAGAGCTACCCTCCTAGTGTTTCCTGGTAGCCCTGACTCCAGTTTTCTCCAGAGGTGAATTCATCCGTTTGGGCAAGCCCTTTTCACAGTAGGTAGGATGGAGCACGCACTCTTAAGCTTTGCAGTAGGCTTGTGCTGGCAACAACAGCGATGATTAAAGTGTGCTGGATAGAAACGTGAATGATATGTAGCTCAGAGTTAGACATTGAGCAAAAGCTAGATGAAAATATTTATCTGTGTCCTCTCTTTAGACAAGTGACACCGTTTCTATCTCTGCCAAATGCTTTTCTCAGGTATATTGCTCAATCTTATTAAAGAATCACTTTTGGTGGGGGCAAATCGTCACATGCAGGACATTTATATTAATCTGGATACATTTGGCTGTTTATAATTCTGTCATAACAGTCATTTCCTGAAAGAAATGTTGCTGCTAGGGATCTTTACAAAATACAGTAGGAGAAGAAACTGCTGGTGAAAAATATATTTTATAAAAGTAAAGAATTAGCTAGAAAACATAAGAACAGGACACATCTATCCCACTGACACAGGTAATTGCACTATGGATATTATGGTTTATCAGAACTTAAATTCTACTTGGGGCAAGATATTATGTTCAAGGAGAAGGTGCCATCGTCATACAAAGGTTGTTTTCTACTGTCTGATGTAACAATATCTAAGAAAGAAGGCTTCCATCAAGAAAATAACCTTCATTTCACATGTGGTGGTACATTCCTTAATCCCAGCTCTCAAGATTTGAGGCAGGAGGATTGCAAGATCAAGGCCATCCTAAGTTACATAATGAGTTCAAGGCCAGCCTGGGTTAGAATAGACAAAAAAAGAAAATAAACTTCCTTCTAAGAGTTAAGTGTCTCTAGGGTCTCTGTTACATACATGAGTGTCTTTGTCATGCAATTACTAAGACCACTCAGTTTTCCCATGACAAGGACTATTTATAATGGCTAGAAATGTAAAAGAAAAAATGTAGCTGATGTGTTAGCTTTCCATTATGATAACACAGATCCAAGATAACAAACTTCTAATGAGAGAAGGCTTATTTTTGCTCATAGTTTTAGAGGATTTATTGAATGTCTAGCTGGACCCATTGCTTTTAATAGCACAGTGGAAGTACATGGTAGGGCATAGCTGCTCACTTCATAGCAAGGACATGGAAGGGAGGGCAAAAAGGGGCAAGGTCCCACTGTCCATTTCAATGGTATACCCTCATGGCCAGAATATTTTCCACTAAACTCCATCTCATATTTTTTTTATAAATATTCATTTATTTGTAAGCAAACAGACAAAGAAGGGGAAGGTTAGTAGGCATGCCATGACCTCTTGCCACTGCAAATAAATTCCAAATACATGTGCAGTTTTGTGCATCTGACTTTATGTGGGTACTGAGGGATTGAACCTGTGATGTCAGCCTTTGCAAGTAAGCATTTTTTTTTTTTTTTTTTTACCACTGAGCCATCTCTTCAGCCTTAAACCCCACCTCTTTAAGGTTCCACAACTTCCCAACAGTGCTACTCGGAGAACCAAGTTTTTAACAGATTGGCCTTTGGGAAACGTTCCAGATACAAATGATTGAAATAGTTAAATATTGATGTGGACAGAGAACCAGTTATAATGATGCTCCAGAAAGGACAGCTTGCTTTTAATGGAGAGAAATCTTATGAATACTTTGCATAGAATAGTGGCCCCTTTATACATTTGCTCTATCTTTAGAGGTTACTTTCCATGAGGACAGATTTGGGGTTACACTGGAAGTAGGATGTGATGACCAGGAACTGAGAGGAGAATGTATGTGTGCAAAGCTGAAATGTATGTGCCTACATGCATGTGGGTGTGTGTACTTCACCAGAACAGGGACAGCAATACAAAGTACAGCCAGAGAGTTGTGACAGTGAAACTCACCTTGTTACAAAATGCTATTTAAAATCATAATACCACTTTCTCAGACCTAACTCCCCCTTTCCCATTTTGATACTTCTGAAATGTCTGTACGGCATAGGAAGACATGCAATTGTTAAGTGAATGAATGAATGGATGGATGAATGAATGAGTATTCCATCACCCTGTAGCCTGTGACATACTTCACAAATGTTTATTCATTTGACCCTATTTTCCTGCAGTTACTGTAACAACTTATCATAAACTTTGTTGCTTAAATCCAGAAATGTATTATCTCCGTGTCTGGAGGCAAGATGTCTATAGCAGTGTTAGCTGGGATAGGCTTTCCCCATGGGCTCCAGGGAAACATCCTCGCTCTCCACTTCCAGCTTCCCTGGGCTCCAGGAGCATCCTGGCTTGTGGCTGCATCATTCCAATCGCTGCCCCTGGCTTCCCATGGTTTCCTCTGTGGGCAGGACTCCTGTCCCATTCTCTTCCTATCAAAGTTTTCTCTGCCTTTTGCTTACAAGACATTTGCATTGGATTTAGAGCTTATCAAGATTTAAAGTCTAGGATTATCTTATATTTTAAGATCCTTAATCATATCTGCAAAAAATCCTTGCAAATTAAAAAAAAAATCAGTTTTTCCACAACATGATATATTTGTTGGGTGGAGGGCAGATCTCGCCTAACTCTTTTGAGGGCTCCATTATATTTGACCCTTTTGTGGATGAGAAGCTTAATTTACATGAAAGTCTTGAAAAGAAAATTCTTACAAATCCTGGTGGAAAATGACCATGTTCTATTTACATTTTAGCCCTAAATATTCTTAAAAATATGATACTCCTTTTATTTTTAAAAATATTTTATTTAGTTATTTATTTGAGAGAGAAAGAGACAGGGAGAAAGGGGGAGAGAGAGAGAGGCAGATAGAGAAAAGGCACCCTAGGGCCTCCAGCCACTGCAAACAACCTCCAGATCCATGGGCCACCTTGCATCTGGCTTACATACATGGGTTCTGGGTAATCAAACCTGGATCCTTAGGCTTTGCATGCAAACACCTTAACTGCTAAGCCATCTCTCCAACCCAATACTCCTTTTTAAAAAGCACAAATAGAAACTCAGACCCAAATAACATACTCAAAATTACAGTATAAAAACAAGAAGAAAATCATACATGCTCAAGCCTGTCACAGGCTCCATAAAATGCAATTTCTCTATTGTTCATGGCAATAGTTAAGTCAGCTAACCCTCTACCAGTACCAAGTCTCTTCTTATTTCCTTTTCCTGTTCCTTCTTTTTCATTTATTATTTTAATATGCTTTGTAAGCATTTTTCTTTTTTTTTTGTATTTTCAAGGTAAGGTCTCACTCTAGATCAGGCTGACTTAGAATTCACTATTTAGTCTCAGGGTGGCCTCAAATTCACAGAGATCCTCCTACCTCTGCCTCCCAAGTGCTGGGATTAAAGGCAGGCACCACCACACCTGGCAACAATGTTTTTAAATGGGAGATTTTATTGAAAATAGAAAATGTTAAATCTAAATGGCAATGGGTAACGAAGTGCTTCACTTTTCATTCAGTTATCTCTGGCCACTCGTGTGCCTGGAATTGTTCTGATGATGTGCAATGTTGAACAAGAAAGAATGTAGCTCTCACATTTTGGAGAGGAATAAATATCAAAAGAAAAAAAACAATAACTAATCTTGTTGGAATATTGTACACTATAGACTAAGTGTTTGTCATATGCATTTCCCTTTCATCAAGAAACATACACCGTTCATCAAGGTCAATAACAGCTGAAGTAAGCACATGGTTGGGAAGGAGTTAATCTAGGCACTGGGGAGGGGCGACATCACACTGAAGACAGTCTTGAAAAGATCATTAGGCAACAAAATAGTGAGAAGTACCTTTCTGGAGAGAGGGGAGGGGCGGAAATGGCAACACTGTAGCAATTGAGAGCATGAGATATAGTTGGACGTGGAATTAACTAAAATGTGAGTGGAGCTAGGGCAGGAACAAGACATACAGCTAGAGAGACAAAGGGGTTATTTCATTTCCAAAAGCTAATGAAACTCCTTTGACTACAGAAATTATCAAAGAGAAAGTGTGCCTATTCTCTTCCTTGTCACAAGCGCTCAAGTGTCCCCTTTCCTGTGATGCACACCACACGGCCTCAGGAGGTTCAGCAGAAGAGCCTTCCCTCGTTTGGGGCCTTATTCCTCTGCCTCTTGCTCCTGGTTATCTGCATGGAAAAGCCGGAAGTGACTCACCAGGTCTCTGGCTGTTTCCAGTGCAGTTTCATCTAGTCAATTCATTGATTCTTTCTTTACTTTTATGCTGCTACCCCCAACTTTATTCTAAGAACACATGAGATCAAATATAAGACCATGGATCTCATTTGTATCTTGGCTTGTTGTAGGTTTTCTGAAAACAACAAAAAAATCCACTATTTTTTTCATCACAATGTACCTGTGAAATTTGGTTATGAATTATGAAATGCTTTCAATAAGTCTTAGTGTCTAATCATTATGGCATTCTTATACAATAAAGTTATTTAATTCTTTATTTAAATACTCACTGGTTTAAAATATTAGCATTCCATTAAACACAAGAGAGGAAATCCACATTTGCATTCTAACTTGAGATATAAATTTTTAAGGGGTAGATAATAATATTGTGTTGCTGAAATATATATAACAGGATAGGTATGAAAGATAATTAAATGAGTAGACACTACCTACAAAGTAACTACATGATTATATTTATTTTATGTTTATGAATATTAGCTTGTAGAGATGAAGAGTTGTGTAAATTACAGGTCACAGTTCCATCTTTTTAAAAAATATTTTTATTTATTTTTTTATTTATTTGAGAGAGGGGAAAAGGCAGAGAGAGAGATACAGAGAGAGAGAGACAGAGAAAGAGAAAAAGAAAGAGAAAGAGAAAGAGAAGAGAAAGAGAAAGAGAAAGAGAAAGAGAAAGAGAAAGAGAAAGAGAAAGAGAAAGAGAAAGAGAAAGAGAAAGAGAGAATGGGCCCTCCAGGGCTTCCAGACATTGCAAATGAACTCCAGATGCATGTGCCACCTTTTGCATCTGGCTTACGTGGGTACTAGGGAATCGAATGGAGGTCTTTGGCTTTCCAGGCAAGCACCTTAACTGCTAAGCCATCTCTCTAGCCCATGGTTCCATCTTTTTGAGTCTCAAAGGCAATCATTATAAGACGGTAGTGAGCTACAAATGTTTCATGGTCTGCTTTATATGTAAAATAATATATGATTTGGGATATTATTTCACAGATAAAAGTTACATGAAGGCCACTAGACCTGAAAAAGAGGTTTAGACAGTTCCAGTCATTTGAAATATCACCTCAACAAACTTCAGGTTTAAAAAAAATTCCTTCTGGAGCCAATAAGATTCAGGTTTATAAGAAATACTCTATTATAAACTTTATCTGACCCAATCTGGTGACTGTGATATGCCTATAGATCTGGTTCTTTTAGTTCAAGAATTCCAGAATGGGGAGATGAAACAAATCGAGAAAAGAACGTAAGTGATTTCATTCCCCACTATGTCTCAAATAGTAAAAAGAGAAAACTGGATAAGTCTTCTGAGTTCAAGAGAACAGCTATAACTTATTAAAATTATTTTATTACACAGTTCTCAAGACAAAAGATGAAGAAAAATGTTCTGAATATTGTTAATAGTGAGTCATAGTGATAGAAGATGCATTGTGACTGGATGTGGAATTACACTTTATGCATTTGTAAATGTTTCTGGCATATAAACGATAATGATATAGTTTGGAACATCAGGCTCTGGAGTTTTGGTCACTTCAGCCCCAAGATAGCCTAGAAGAGAGTGAAATTAACTTATTTTAACATGATGATCTTTTAGAGAAATATGTTTATATGTCATATATTGAAGTTCCACAATTACCTTTGTCATTGGACAATTCTTACAGGGGTCCAGAAATTGTAATTTAGTTTTTGTGATAGAACTACTGAAATGTTCAGTGTTTCAAACCACAGGAAATGGAACAGTGCCTATTAAAGAGGAAATAAGTGGCCAGAATCAGCTCAGCCACATAACCAAATGCACATCCTCATATGGAGACCCACGGCCAGCTCATTCAGATGCTATTTTCAAAATCTTCACAAAGGACTGCACAGTGATTATATGTATTCATGATGTGCATATCATGTGCTCAGCTCAAAGGATATTTGAATGATGCATTGAGAATTATTCCTAAAAAAGGATTTAGCATCTGTAAACTGCTTCATCTTTGAGAATAGAAAGGAAAAAAAAATATGGCTCGATTTTCTTTAAAAGAAAATACCAACTCATAAAGCAGAGCAGCATATGTGAGTTGGTGTTAATGCCCCATTACACAGATACACTGAGGCATAATCACTTGCATTCACATCCACACAATCACATCACCCATAAACAACCATGTGGTTTTGGTTCTCCCTATTTCAATCTTGAAATTCATTTTTCAATCAAGGGACCCCTGAGCTTTGGCTTTTCCCCCTTGTGTAGTAACTCTTGACCTCCACAGAGAGATCTGAGGAAAATGTCTCTACGAATAGACCATGGTTTTCCACAGTGATTTCAATGGTTCAATATACTTGATTGTGTACTATGTGTAATGTATGGTGTGAAAAGATTGTGTACATACACATTAAGCTATGCATGACTTAGTTGTCAATTTCTTTCTTACCTCTTGTGCCTATCCATGAGAACACACTATTCTCTGTTTCCTGAAAATTAGAGAACCCGAGGATACCACCTGTCTTTGGTTCCTACCTAGGGTGGGCTGTCAGGAGATTTATTTCTGAGAGGCTCATAAGTCATACAAAGAATAACTGACGTCTGTCTAAAAAGGTCCAGTAACTGGTGTTTTGGAACCTAAGGTTCACCCCATATTCCACTATTATAAAAAAGAAAAGAAAAAGGAAAGATTATAAAGGGAAATTTGGTGTATTCATCAAACTTCCTTGAGTACTTGAATTTCTTCATTTTCTAGCATATTTCAAGTGCTGAATGTCACCCAAGAGTAGTATTAAGGAGTCCAAGAGAACATTTTCAAAGAACTTTATTTAGCATTATTATATCACTGACCTGCCTATACTTACGGATATCTATCCCAATGTGAAAAATAATAACTAAGTGATGCATGATCCATAAAAATATGTAAGGTAAAAAATATGTAAGGTATTTTCATGAACTATGTGATTATAGAAATGGTATCTTAATTATATTTGTACTTATGTGTACTCATATTTGTTGCCTGAAATGTAATATACAACTGGTATAGGTTTATTATATAACTGAATAAATTATCACTGTACCTCTCTTCCTTATTAGTTTTATGTATAAACATGTGTGTGTGTGTGTGTGTGTGTGTACAGGTTTTCAAGGTTCTCACTGTAGCCCAGGCTGACCTGGAATTCACTATGTAGTTTCAGGGTAGCCTTGAACTCACAGCGTTCTTACTACCTCAGCCTCCCAAGTGCTGGGATTAAAGCAGTAAATTACCATTCCTGGCAGTTTTCAATATATTTATGAAGGTTGACTCTTTGCTTTTGTAAGTTCATATTAATTTGCTTGAATTTGGTCATTATATAAATAATGAAATGGGTGGACCTGATTAATATCCTTGTACTGTGGATTTCTCTGGGAATTAACACGTCTCAGCAAGAAATGGAGGAAACTGCTTTACCTTTTGACTTCAGGCTGATCTTGTGACTATTTTGATCCTGTGGAATGTGACATAAATGGCATAGTCTTGAGGAAAGCTGACTTTTTCATGATCTCCCTTGTACTTCTCACCTTCCCATCTCTGCTATGAGACTGTTCCCTGACTCCTTTGTTATAGAGACCCCCATGGATGAAAATCAGGTCTCCAAAACTGACTCCCTACTAGACCAGCCATCCCCTCAGCAAACCCAACAGCTCATTGCCAAGGCAGGCTCAAGCCAAGCTCAGAGACAAGGCTACTCCAACCAAGTACAGATTTATGGCAAATGGTGACAGGTGGCATCTATTGTCAGATGCCACTGAGCTGTGTGGGAGCCACTGTAGCTGCTTGCTGTGCTGCTATATTGTAACAAGAGCTGATGGGTCAGGTGTATTCCGGTTGTGATCCCTGGCTCTTTCTTCACCCTTGAATGTCTACTAATCACTTTTTTCCAAACCCTATTTTCAATAATACCTCCAATTTTAGTCAGAAATAACATATATGGGTTTTAATTCAATAGATAGCTTATTTGCTAGGAATTGATATTGTAAGCATGAATCCTGATTGTGGAATGCCAGATTTTCTGTTGTCATAAACCAGCTTGTTCACATTGGTGACCATGGGGGAAATAAAGCAACATTCTAAAGTACAGAAGGAACACTGGGAACTTTGGAAAACTCAGCCTCCATGACTTCTAATGCTGAGACATGGTAACAAATCTATTTTGTGTACAGGGCTATTCAGACTACAATCCCTGTCCTCTGGGGCCTTTCACTTAAACCTATCAGCAACAGCTCAATTCAACAAGACATAATAAAGACAACTATAAAAAGTGCACTATTCATAAAACTGTATTTGTTTGAGTTTGAGTTGTCTGCTTGCAATTCTAGGAAGGTTTATTCCAGTTGTCCCATTAAACCTGCTTGATAAGTAAAATGCTGAACACATATGGGCTGTTGACTGCACTAAGCGGGGTATGAATGGGTATGTCAAGCACAGGTGGAAAGGTGACAGAAGCGCTGTGGTAGGACCTCATTAGCAAGAACAAAGCATATGGAATGTTGAGATATGAAATTAAGTATGAAGTCAGCTTATAGAAAGAAGAACATTTTTGGTCTTGTAAGTGAGGAGTATATAGCATAAGGGAAAGAAGCAAGTGAGGGGGAAAATCTACTTGATCATAAATACAGAACAATTATTTTTCCAAAGAATGTTAAAGGTCCTAAAACTTTGAGGCTGGGATTACAGACTTTTGCCAAAAAGAGATGCTATGGGCTTATGAAGAACTTTGTTCCCCTCTCTGTTCCATTAAACATTAGCTAGAAAACGTGCTTTCATACTCCAAGGATGGTAGGTCTTGCAAAGGCAACTCAACAGAGGAAACATTTGTTCTGTATGTGTTTCATGCCAATAACAGCCATTTGTGAAATATCTCCAGCTTTCATGAGGCACCAGTGATAGTATGGATTTTACATAGTAGACCAGAAAATGTTACTGTGCACAGAGGTTAGGCTGGAGGAATTCCTTTGTTCACTTAGTTGTATCACATTATTCATCCATTCTTTAGTCAGTCCATCAGCACATCTCCCACTAGTGTGAGACAGAGCAGCCTTAGAGATTGGTGTCCTTAGTTCTAAGGCATGAGTCCAGTATCCAATACTTGCACATTTTTGCCTAGTGAGTGTTGCTTGACAGCAAGGTTTGAGGCTCCATTTGGGTTTGACAATTTGGCTTCGATCCAAAAGCCAGATCCATTATAGCCTAAGTGCTTCTCAATTTTTCTAACTTAATCCCTGTGGTGTTTAAGTACATATATAGGTACTAGCCAGAGCAGTTTAGAAGAAGGCACTGATCACTGTTTGAGGTTTGGTTCAGATTTCCATAGACTCAATGGTTTTCATTATATTCAGTAATTTTTATGACATATTTAGTTTTGAAGCCTTGTGTTCCAATTCACTTTAATTTGGCATACATATCTCTTATAGATTTACTCCTGTCTGTTGCTTAGCAGAATCTAATAAGCAATTTACAGAGAACTGGTGAGCTTTTCCATAGATCCTGTGATTCTTTAGCAGTCCATCCACTCTGTGGCACTGTGAAGGGTAAGGATGGCGCTCTGAAGTACTGTCTACTTAGGGCAGGTCTTGGACTTAAACTGATTTACAACAGGCAAGCAGATCACTTCTGCAACCAATAAACAATGCAGGCATGGTGAGAGTAAGCAAGCTCCACACAAAAAAATTTGATCTTACTCACACACATACAATTGTAGATCAATTTTTATAAAAACAAAACAAAAAAAAAACCACTTTTGGTGCCCTACTCATCATGTCTATATTCAGCATTCTGGGTAGCCTGGAGCACCTCCTTTCTCTGCCCCAAGGCTTTTTCTATCTGCTGGAGGTTGCACAGCATTCACACAGGGCAGGAGCCCATGCTGGGAGTCAATATCTGAGCAAGCTCAGTGAGGGATCACCAAGAGTCAGAGAAAAACTCTCACAGATGTTTTTGGCTGTTGGGTGGGACAGCTTCACATGTTCCAGTCCTCCCTCCAGTGGGTCCCCGGTAGGCATGAGCTCCAGGCGACCACGGAGGTCCTCTGTGCGTTACCGTTACCATAGCCTGTGCTGCTGCCTTCCCTTTCCTGTCTTCATCCTCACTCTACTCTTGGGCCTTTGTGAGATGCTCTAACCAATGCATCCTTACCTCCCAGTCTACATCCAGAGAACTCAACGCACATGGCTTAGTACAGATTCTACATTTGGAGAGATGAAAACTGAAGGAAAGTCTAAAACAATTCAAAAAGTGTCATACTGGTAATTCTCACTTTTTTTCTGCTTAGCTTGTTCCATATCTTAATTCTAAGATAGCTACTATGAAACATTAAAACTATAAGTTAAAATTAATATTTTCTCTCTTTTCCTCCCTCTCCCTTCCCTTCTAAATTCTTTATATTTGGATCTTGCTTCTGGCCAGTAAAATGAGTGCATGAGTGTCTTATATCCTTGAAGTAAACTCGGTAGCATCCTCACTGACCTAGCAAATCATTTTTTTCTCCAGGATGACAAGCTCAGATCATGCCTCAAAATGATAGCCAGGAGATTGTCTTGTTAGGACAAGGGCTAAGGTGGGATGGTCTTTAGTGACAGTGAAAGCATCTCTTAAAACCTGACTCTTCTATTTTACAGGCATGAGTCTGAAATTTTAGCAGATGTAGACTCACTAAATCAGTCACTCAAAAATTATATCAGTTGAAGTACAATGTTCCTGGCAGTTCAAAAAACCTGAACATGTAGGTGATTTGGAGGGCATTTCGTTAACTCTTTAATTGGTCATTCCAGTGCTACAGGCAGGAGCTAATTGCCTGTAGGTCACTATAGTCCTGGAGCTTAGGTAAATGTATATTGTCATATGTCACATTTTCATATGATTCCTTTGCACAGGTTGGTAAAAATGATTGCTGCATAATTAAAATTAAGACAGTGTGGGAAAAACGATTCAATTAAAGCCCCAAAGCCATTGCACAAATTATCTGATGTACCAAAAACTAATGAATAGTTATAACTAGTTTTCTTCCTAGGCCTCCTTGTTCTTCAATCCTATGTGTCTCACCGACTGCCATGGACTGTTCTTGAGCTCTCTATGTTGGGATGAAGAGTGGGGAACATGAGCCAGGAGCAAGCATGTGGGAGCTCAAGTTTGAAAAGCACACACATACAGAAACTTTGCAGATGAGGACTGAAACGAAGCTCACCAGATGAGAAATTCAGGAGGACTCTCCCTAGCCCAATATTATCCTGAAAACATCTGCAATGTTTCAGTGTGCATGGAGCAAGTATTCCAGTATGAGTGATGACAGTGAAAATAAATGAGATTTGTCATACCCAAAACATCTCGTATTTTACATCATTTATTTTACAAATCTTCCAAAATGTCTCAGGAAACATTAAATTGAAAGCAAGGGTGAGAACTTTGTGATGCTATGTTTAACAACAATTTTAATTACTTGATATTGACACAATAACTGAATACATATATTACCTACTAGAAGAAAGTCACAGGTATATTGAAAAATATAGAAATGTCAAATAGGCTACACATTGGTGTCACTTGATTTCTATGTGTAGAAAATCAGTTATTTAGCACTGACTTTATGCAGAAACAAAGAAGCAGCAGACTTGGTCAGGTAGGAATGAATAGTAACTTTGGGTAAGCTTTAGAGTTCTTAGATACCTGGGACTATGTCAGGGAAGCAATAACCTTTTATCACCTATAGTTGATGCGTTGATTAACACCAAATGTTGGGAATTTTTACATGCATTATTTCTAATGCTGACTGCTCTGGAAAGAACCACTGTCTCTTTTTAGAATTGAGGAGACGGAAACTGATAGGTTCAAAACATCACTCCAGCTGTCCATGTATGCCAATCATAACAGAGGTTCCCTGAGCTTCCTATTTCCGTCGTCACCTTTAAGGCAATGATTCTATGGGCTACCTGGTCTGAGTGAGCTGCTGTGTTGCTCCAGTAACACTAGCTGGTTCTGTAGCACCTGGGATTGTGACTGAGTGGGGATATCTAGAACACCTTCTGCTCACTTATGAGGCCTGGGTGTTCTTGGCTAGAAGTCTGAGCTCAGCTGGGGTGCGGCGATGGCTTGGTTCTCTTTCCTTTGTGAAGTTTTAGAGCCTTTTCCTCCTCTCCCAGCTGCCTCTCCAAGGAGTCTTTTAGCAGAGTAGCCGGACTACTTACAAGGCTGCCTGAAATCCATCCAATTCAGCAATATAGGCAGAAAAAGAAATTATGAAATTTACAGGAAAATGAATGGACCTCAAAAGGAGTATATAAAGTGAAGTGACCCAAACTCAGAAAGCCCAAAACCACACATTCCCTTTCATGGGAGAGAGTTGTAGCCTCTAATATTCAGAAGTATGTGGGTAAAACCTATAAAGATAGTACTGTAACCCAAAGGGAGTATAAAGAGATGAGCTGGAGAGGGGTGAGGGAACAGTGAAAAGAAACCTAAGAAGTGTAAATATGAGGGAGGTTACTGAGGGTAGGAAGGAAGGGAAATAAAAGGGAGGAAGAAAGATTACAAGAATAAACAAAAACAAATTGCATCTGAAAAAAAATGCCAGAATGAATGATAACTAAATCTCTGTGTCATGAATAAAACTAACTAACTAAATAAATAAATTACCAGTGAAGCTGTCCCACCTTCATAAGAGTGAAATAAGCCATGTTGCCAGCCCAGCCCCAGTGTTGTGCCAGTCTGCATAAGGACAGATATATCTGGAATGGTTCTTGACTGGAAGCCATATTGGAGATTCACTACCATATGGCCTAATTCCAAGGCAGACATTTTTATTATGTTTCTGTGCTAGTACTTATTTCCTTGTGGTGGCAAAGATGTATCTGTGTTCTTTCTTTCTCCCTTATCTTTGCAATCTCTAGCAACTGGCTGATGGCTGAGAACATACTGGGTGGTCAATTCTTATTTTTAAGACTTAAAATATTGTTTTTAAATTTATTTGAGAGAGAGAGAGAGAGAGAGAAAGATGGAGAGAGAGAGAGAATGGGTGAGCTAGGGCCTGCAGCTGCTGTAAACAAACTCTATCTGGCTTACATGGGTCCTGGGGAATTGAACCTGGGTCCTTTGTCTTCTCAGGCAAATGCCTTAACTGATAAGCCATCTCTCCAGCCCTCAATTCCTATGAACTGTTTTTAGACGCTCAAGAGATTATTACGTGAGGAACCATTTTAGGCAAAAGCGTTCACACGGAATATGATAAAATGATGTAAAATATTTCATTGGTGACTGCAGGTAGGCTAAGAAGAGATAGATCATCCCCCTGTTCTCTCCAGTGTCAAAAATAGCAACATTACGGTGAATACCAGTAACTCCACTGAAGAGGGTCCTCAGTGAACAGGTGCAGGGAGGAGGGGAATGGTACCAACCCATGCTGTGCCCATACAAAGTTTCTACTTAATTTAGAAGAAGTTTACAAAAGAAAGACTTGCATATAATCTAAGCATATCCTCCCTTATATTTTGGCAGTTTGTGACACCTGAGGCAGTGTAAATGTCATGTAAGTATTATCATTCCCCACCACTTAGAAAACAACAGCAAAAACGGAGACTCTGTATAGGGTCAGCACAAGAGCAGACTTTTTTCACAAAATATTTTCAAATCCATAGTTGCTTGGATCCATGGATTCACAACTAGTAGATATAGAAGGCCAAGTATATTACCAATTTCCTTATTTATAAAATTATTTTTATTTATAAAATAAGGAAATTGAGGCATAGAAAGAAAATACTATGTTGAAAGTCACCCACTGACAGGTAGGAGTTGTCACTTCATCTCTCTATTGCCTATCACAACTCTCCTACATCTAAAGGGGATTTTCTTCAAAGTTGAATGGTATTTGTTACTTTCTGGTCAGGAAAGTTGAACCAGGACAATGTTCTATTTTTCAGAGTTTAAAGATGAGAAAACATAGGCAGTAGGTTTAAAAGTCTGAATGGGGTGGGGGGGCTGGAGAGATGGCTTAGTGGTTCAGCACTTGCCTATGAAGCCAAAGGACCCCATTTCAAGGATTGAATCCCCAGGACCCACATTAGCCAGATGCACAAGGGGGCACACGTGTCTGGAGTTTGTTTGCAGTGGCTGGAAGCCTTGGCTTGCCAATCCTCTATCTATCTATCTATCTATCTATCTATCTATCTATCTATCTATCTCTGCCTCTTTCTCTCTCTGTCTGTCACTCTCAAATAAATAAATAAATAAACAAAAAAAAAATTAAAGTCTGCATGGGAAGAAACTGCTACCTCTGGATTTGTCCCAACAATTTCCAGGTTATATATTCTTACCTGAGAAAGAGGCCATTCTTGTACTCAATTTGAAACATCCGATTCTTTTCTTACTACAATGTTTGAAATAAAAGCTCATTAATTATAACTGTGCCTTTTCAGAAGTTGTTAAAGGTAGGCCTAGTGATACAGACCTATAAACCTGGGCATATGGGAGATTGAGGAAGGAGGATCACAAGCTTAAGGCCTGGCTGCACTACAGGTTGAATGCAAAGGTGCATGGACAACTTAGTGAGATCCTGTCTGTAAATAAAAAAGAGAAAGAGTTGGGTAGCTTTCCCTGTTCTCCAATTGTGTGGCACAGTTTGAGGAAGATTGGTTTGACTTCTTCCATGAAGGTTTGATAGAATTCAGCTGAGAAGCCATCTGGTCCTGGACTCTTCTTGTGGGGGAGGTTTTTTTTTTTTATTACTTTTTCAATCTCAGTGAGTGTGATAAGTTCATTTAGGAGATTAATCTGCTCTGAGTTTAGTTGTGATAGATGGTATGCCTCCAGGAATTTATCCATCTCCTCCACATTATACAGTTTTGTGGAGTAGAGGTTTTTGAAATACGTCCTGATGATTCTCCCAATTTCACTTATGTCTGTTGTGATCTCTCCTTTTTCATTTTGAATTTTGTTAATTTGAAGTATCTCTCTTTTTTTGCTTGACAAAATTGGCCAGAGGTTTGTCAATCTTGTTTATTTTTCAAAGAACCAGCCCTTTGTTTTGTCAATTGCCTTAATTGTTTTCTTAGTTTCCAATTCATTAATTTCTGCTCTGATTTTAATTATTTCTTTCCTTCTGGAGCGCTTTGGGTTGGATTTTTCTTGTTTTTCCAGTGCCTTTAGGTGGATGGTTAGGTTATTGATTTGGGATCTCTCTGTCTTTTTTTATGAAGGCATTGAGTGCTATGAATTTTCCCCTGAGTACTGCCTTCATTGTGTCCCATAAGTTTTGGTACGATGTGTTCTCATCGTCATTCAATTCTAGAAATTTTGCTAAGAGCTGGAATCAACCCAGATGTCTATCACTAGAACAATGGACAACTAAGGTGTGGTATATCTACACAATGGAATTCTATACAGCAGTAAGAAAAAATGACACAATGAAATCTGAGGAAAACTGGTTGAACCTGGAATGGATCGTTCTCAGTGAACTTACACAATCACAGAAAGTTAATTGCCACATAGTCTCACTCATCTATAGCACCTAACCTGAATCTACCCAAGATGCCTTACATACCCAGCAAGCATCTCATGGACTAGACAATAGGATGGGTGGGGAGGGAGGGGAGGGCGACAGAGGGTGTGGGAAACACAAGTCTAGACCCAAACGGCAATGGTACCATAAAATTCTACATCCTAAAAGGCAGACCAAATGTCTGAACCTTCACCAGGCCCTTAGAGGGAATGCCTGACCCACAAGACACTGGAGAGGGTATGATGAAGACTGACCTTAATCTTCTACGGCCTCTCCCTCTCTCCCACTCTCTCTCTCTCTCTTCTCTCTATCTCTTTTATATTAGTTATCTTTTTCTTCCTTTTCTTAATGGTCACTAACCTGTAACTCCCAGTACCAGCATGTGGCTATCATCCACAATGAGCTTTTGATCAGAGAGACCTACAAGGTTTCCTAAAAGAAAGACAGATTTCTGTCAGAGTACTTGATGACCCACCAAAGGTTAGTGGTAAGACCCTACTGCTGAAGATACTTTATGCGGTTGACACATAAAATGGAATGGCATGGCTGGAAGCTGGAAGAGAGTCAGTCTGCAGACAGTCAGCGCATCTAGTGCCAGAAGGTGCTACATGGGCGACTGGGGGAAAATGACCAATATCTGTCCAAGCAACTCATGGTCTCACCTACTTAGCAGCGAATAACCTGTTGTGATGCTCACACAAGTGCAATAGTGGCACACAGCCATGGTGGGAAACCAACTACTCTTGATTCGGCTAACTGATCCCCTCAGTGGTACGGGACCCATAGCTGGAGCTGGGAAACAAGTCAGAACCATATCCAAACATAAGCCTGCTCTCCACTATCAAGCTACCACCAATCGTGGGCTACAAGAGGGCCTACATCTATCAAATTCTCTATAAAAAAGTAAGGGTTATCTCATTTGTCTGTTGCTTACTTACTCTCCATTGGAGAATCTGCTTCTCTTTTTCAGACAGATGTAGATCCTAAGGATATAGCCACCCCATCATACCTCAAAAGGGCCCCAGCTGAGACTAAGAAAAATTGGTGAAACAAGCAAGGGGGCTGTTTTCTTGGTGAACCGGGTACCAGCACAAGGGTGAAGGAGATCAACACAAAGAAAAATCTACTCCTACCAAATCAGAGAGCCAGAGACCCAGAGGCCCCCAACACCCTTTATCACTGAAACAGACCAAAAATGAACCCAACATGGCTCAGGGAAATTTTGCAGAAGTGGGGGTGGAAAGAATGTCAGAGCCACATGTTGGGTCATGATATGCAGACATTTATCCTACCCATAACTGCGGAGTGACTCCAGGATACATGACCCATATACCTCAACAAGGAGGGGCCAAGAGAAGGGGGTAGGTAATGGATGAACCTAATAATGGTACCAAATTGACTGTATTTGCTGAGTACAAAACTAATTTAAAAAAAAAAAGAGAAAGAGTTGGAGGTATAATTGGGAGGTAGAGCACTTTACTATAACACCTCCATAAAAGAAAGCCTTCACTGTATTTTCATTCAGCATCTCCTCTTCTGTGTTATCGCTACATACTTTGACAAACTTTTGCTAACAATAGAGGCTGCTTCCATTATTCTGTGCACATCCAGGAGTGTTTATCCACACTTGAGACAGGTAGCAGAAGCAGTAGGAACCCAAGCGAAAGCCAAAGTGTTACAAAATCATAAATGGGAAATAAAAGTATACGAAAACCCAGGAGAAGAGTTTTTCACTCTTTATCTCTCAATTCTTCTTTGGAGAGGACAGGTTTATATTGTTTTTAAAAGTGGACACAGAGCCAGACATGATGGCGCAAACCTTTAATTCTAGCACTCGGGAGGCAGAGGCAGGAGGATCGCCATGGGTTCGAGGCCACCCTGAGAATACAGAGTGAATTCCAGATCAGCCTGGACTAGAGTGAAACTCTACCTCAAAAAACCAAGAAAGAAAAAAAAAAAAAAGGACATAGCTTAGAAGTAGGTGCCCAGCAATTAACACAACATTGCACATACAAGAGTATACTGTACCTATGGACACATGAAGGTTCTGTCTTTAGCATTTTATGGCCCTTTCAGAAGCAGGAGACAATGAAATGAATGAAGCTGAGAAGGACACAAGACAGAGTATTTTAAAGAACATTTACCTATCTCATGATTTTTTTGTGCGTTGTGGGACTTATGTAGTCTTAACAGTGAGCAATGTCTTTTCATACTTATGAGAAACAATGCAGCCACATGCACATCTATTGCTGTGAGCACTGAAGACTGAATGTGACTGTGGAACCTCATTATTTTAGGTAGCCTTGAGACTATTCTTTGTGGTAATCTGGTAGAGGGAAGGATAGATATGAACTTGAACAGCAAGCTAAGGTCAAAAGCTTTTGTCTACTCAGGTAGACAGCTTAAGAATGAAGACATTGGATAAAAAACTAAGAGTGCACTATGAAGCATGACCAGATTTACAGTTGAAATATTTGCAGTTTGGCTTTCTAAACTTTCTGCCACCAGAAGAAGCACAGGCAGAATGTCCACGGGGAGGAGACTTTTGTGTCCTCTCATGGTTGAGAGTGCAGGAGGGTCCCTAGTCACCCCTTGCCTGAACTTTGCTCCATAGTCTTCACTGGCATCTGAATTGAATGTCCCCATAATCTTTCTCAACAATAGCTGGTGATTAGCATGGTAAAACATTAATGGGTAATTATGCCAGTGATAATATACGGTAATACATAGGACAGGGAAAGAAAACTGGAAATTTATGTATATATTAAACCTTATCTTTAAAGGTTCTTGCTTTAGACTAATTGAAAGGCTCATTTGAGTAATTTTTATATTTTTGAAAAATAGATGTCAAAAAAACATCCAATAGTATTAGAAATCTTATTTTCTCTTAAAAAGTACCAACACTTTTATGAAGAATAAATTCTATGAAAACCCACTTTAATCAACCATATTTATTGACAAGCTACAATGGGCTAAGCCAAGTTTATAGTTGGACACCTCAGCCATTGTTGAAAAAAGAAACTGTGAATACTTTTCAGGTTTTTTTTCTAATTTCTTTTTCAACCTTCCTTGCCTTTAAGAAGAAAATCAAAACATCTGTTTGAAAAATGACATTGATTCTTTCATTGCTGGTGGCGACAATAGAAAAATAATCTATCTGTAACTGTAGATAACATTCTGAAATGATTACCTCCAGTACCCCAAGATACCCTACAAAAGCATTCAAGGTATATGGAGAAGGGGTAATTTAATTCTTCCACTTAGCTTTGGCACTGCAACTAAGGTGATGGAAAGGAAGAAAGAGTCACTCTGATGAGGGAATTCCATATCTTCTGATTCACTGGCTAAAGGTCTTTCAAGACTGCACGTCAGTATGTCAACACCATACAGAGATAAATGAAAAACTAACATTTTATCTTGGCTACTCTTTCTTGAATGATGTATAATTCAGATGTGGGGACTGGAGAGATGACTCAGTAGTTAAGACACTTGTCTTCCTGTGGTTGTCCACCTGATGTTGTCCATGAGGGGAGGTCCAGCCTACTCTTCTCTGCCATCATGGAGCTTCCCCTCCAGTCTGTAAGCCAAAATCAACAACTTTCCTCCCATCTGCTGCTTTTGGTCAGGTGCTTTGTGCCAGGAATGAGACAGTAACTACAGGATATGCCTTATATTTTTGGCAGATGTTTCTGTTTGTGTAGACAAAAACCTAATAGCATGAGTGCTAAATAATAGACAAAATTGATAATAATTCAAGTGTATAAGTAGACACATATAAATTAAGTTTAAAAGGAGGCAAAGATACTAAAAAGAGGAGACATGTGTATTAGTCTTTAATCCTAGTTTTCCTAAAGGATAGGAAGAGAGGGGGTAATAATGTTCATGAATCAGATGGCCCTTCTAAGTCCCAAACATCTCTCTAAGTGGGCCACTCCTCCTTTTACTACTTTTCTATCATTCAGATAAAGACAATATGGGTTATTTTCTAAATTTCTGTTATTTCTTTTACTTTGGTACTTTTAAAAAAGAATGTTTGAAAGAGAGTCTTGGAGCATATCCTGCAGGGATTACTGAAGTCCTAATGGATGCCTGATGTTTGTGGTTGAGAACTAGTGTTTCCATAGCTATTGTGAGAATTCTGTGCTATGATACAGGGGCTGCCCTTGAGAGCTGAATTTCTACAATCAGAAATTGGAGTTCCAAGAGTACTTCTGAAGATCATGGTCATGATGCATAGAATACCACAGGGCCATTTGGCTCTGCCATGGCTGAAGCATTGACAACAGTTCCCAGGAATCATAATGGTCTGTAGTACATGCTCCTTTCCGGAATCAATCAGAGGTGACAGGATGACGTCCCAATGTCAGCTCTTCACCACTCAAGATGAAATCTATAGTTAAAGCTATATAAGCAGTGGTATTCCTTGCTCCCCTCTTTATTAAGTTTATATATTGTCTATTACTAGGATCTGATAAATTGAGTTGCAGAGAAGCTCAAATCGTGGAGTTGCCTGGCACTTTCAGCCTCCAAGCACCCAGCTTACTGTGCAGACTGGAAAATTATTATCTTCAATTTTAATGTAATTTCACAATTAATTTTTTTTAAATGAAACTTTCTGTTTTCATGTTTAGAGAAAGGAATAAATAAGATAATTTCAGGTAAAGTAACAAATGATCACGATCTAAAAATGGTTTAAATCTGTATTAGTTAGACACTTGATTTCCAATTCACTCAATTAGACAGTAAAGCCCCATTAAAGTTGATGTTTCATATGTCAAGAATTATATAAATAATTTATCAAAGCTGTAATATGGTTTTTGGAGCCATTTCACATTTATTGAATATCTATACCTAGAATTTTATATATTTCTTTATGAATTAAGGTGCTATCAAATATATGAAATTATGACAAACATTGAATCTAGTTTTCTGACTCCCTTGGACACTATGCCCTGTTGAGCATTATGACCTTGAATTTTAATATTTTCTTACTTGGAATGCTTATTATCAGACTGGTCAGAACAGGATTTGAATTCATGTTACCTCATAATTTATTACAAAGAAGGTATAAATACTTATGGCAGCATAAATTTTGCTATTGGCTTATTTACTAACATGTTTTAAAAATTTGGCTTTTGAAGATTATGGAAGCCTAAGTTTTACTGGGAATCATGTACTGTTTAGATCCTGAGGTCCAAAGCAGAGAAGGACTTTATCATCTCAATACCATGCTCTACCTGGAAAAATGGAAAATAAACTCAGAAACTGGAGAAGAGGTGGGTTGTCATGGGAGAAACTCAAGAAAGGGTTGGTTGATCTGAAACGCTAAGAACAAAGGGCAAGACTTGGCTAGACAGGTTCAGAGTCAGGGCATGAGTGAGTACCCCAGACCCATTCCCAGCATAGTTCTACTTTGCCTCTTTAACTACAGAGAGCCAAAGCCTATTTTCAGGTCTCAGTTATGTAGGTATACCATGTAACTCATTTTTGCACAAGGCCATATAAAAGGAAGATCTTTCTTGTTTTCTCTCTGCTGCTAGGGGTTGATTCCAGTGTTTTACATTGTAAGTCAGACTTTTTATTACTGAGCTACATCCCCAGACCCCAAAGGAAGTATTCCAAAACAACTGTGTCCTTAAAAGTAAAAATAAATAAATAAAACAAAATCTTTCATAGGCTTTTGAGTTCTGTTTTTTTATTATTATTATTTTTACTTGAGACAGAGAGAGAAAGAGAGATAAAGGGCATGCTAGAGGGCTTCTAGCCACTGCAAACAAACTCCAGACACATGTGCCACCTTGTGCATGTGGCTAACATGGGACCTGGAGAATTGAACCTGGGTGCTTAAGGGTCACAGGCAAGCACCTTAACTGCTAAGCCATCTGTTCAGCCTGAGTTCTGTTTTTTTTTTTTTTTTTTTTAAAGAAAAGAATAAGTCTAGGTTGAGAACCATCCATCTGCACCCTTTTATTCATTTCCACAAAAAATATATAATTGAGGGCTTATGATGTGTCTAGAACTTTCTAGGTAGGGAAGATACAACAATGAATAAACCAGGGAGTTTCTCTTAAGGAGATATATTCTCATAAAATTAGATGAAAATAGAAATAGAATATTAAGTGTCATTGAACATGAAGAGGGAAGAGAAAGTAGATGCCATTATTCTACTTGATAAATGCATTTGGAAAATTCTCTAAAAGATTTTTTGGAAAAAAAACAAGACTTGAAGGAAATGAAAGGGCAAGATGGGGGACACCTTAGAAGAGGCACTCTATGCTAAGGGATTGGCGAGTGCTTCCCAAGGCAGCAGTGCAGTGGTCTCCTGCTGGAAATGGGGGGAAGTTTTGAAGAGTCTGTGGATGTAATCTGAGTCCCGTTTTAGAAATCCTTCTCAGAGGAAACACATATGCTAGTAAAGGAACTAAAGAAAGAAATTGAGCTTGGAAGGAAAAGATGACAACTTGAGCCTTGGCTATACTGGGTTGAAGTTGCCCATGGGGACATTCATGTATTACTACTTACTATCAAGTTGGATAGATGGGGCTGTAGTTTCAAGAGAAATTCTGGCAAGGCTTACAGTTTCTATAATCCTTAAAACATAGATGGAAGTTGAAACCAGATGATGGACAAAACTTCTTTGGGAAAATGTAAAGAAAAGAGAGTTAAGACAGAATAGTGTATGAATTTAAACATCTTCCCCTGAACCAGCAACAATAGCAAATGTGGGCAAAACATAGTTGGAGTCTTCTCTTCTGCATATTTCTGAGAAGTAACAGAGTCGGCCTGCAGGAAATGCAGCCATGCTGTTGCTGTCACCACATCTTCTATAGGATATACTGTTGATTTTCAAACACTGAATGTTAGCTTGCCTTTGAAGCCTGCCTTCCATTTGTTCTGTTGAGGGATATGAAGAAATAAAACATGTCTATTTATTATCCAAAATGGGAGCCACTATGATATACAGGATATGAAAACCACATAAGCTGTATAGATATCAGCATGAAAGTCAATCAACAAAAAGTAGGTGATGTAATAAATGTATTTTAATAAATCCTTTATTGGCTGCCAGCCCAGAGAAAAGTAGTGGCGCACTTGAGGACTTTGGCAGTCCCGGTCAGGGGATTTGAACAAACAGATTCATCTACCACCTTCTGGGAGAAGAGGCTGGCATATCAGGGCACCTCTGTCTATGAGTGGTCACACTCTCTTTGAAGACAAAGTGTATACAAGCCTCCATTTTAAGTTAATGGGAAATGTACAATTAAATTCCAAGGAAGTAATTATACTTAAGCTCAGATAGTTCCTGTATTAATTAGAATAGCCCACAACTTCAGTTACTTGCTGTACATTGAGTTTAGTTTTCATTCATACAAAAAGAATTTTATCTCAGATAGCTTCCCTACTGTGAGGGGAAATCCATGTCAGACTTTAATTCTGCAACTTTCCATCTTCAACGAAAGTTTTTATACACTTTCACTGAAAACAGCATGAGAGAGCACAGACATCCAGTGCTCTCACAAGCTTCATCTAGGACATCACTCACCAGACTTCCAGTCAAAGCCCATCAGCCAGGACTAGTTACTTGCCATGGGCGTGAAACAACAGGACTGTCCACATGTTGCTGATGAAAGTGCAAAATGATAAGAATCATTATGATATATGAAATATTGTTTGGTAGGTTTTATTTAAGGTAAAACAGACACTTCCCTTATGAGCCACCTATTTCACTCCTCAATTTTGCCCAAGAGAAACACAGACATGTGTTTACTAAAAGCCTTACACAAGAATGGACACACCATCCTCATTTATAAATGAGTAGTTTATAAACTCATAAAATTTGAATAAGCCACTCACTCCATCAACAGAATAAATTATAGAATATCTCCACAATTGAATACTACTTAACAAAAAAAATACTATTTTGAAGCACTACATAAAGCAAAGCAAACCAAATGTAAGACTACTAACATATTATATATTAAGAAGAGTAGAAATAGTTCAATTAATATAAAGTAACAGAAATAAGAAAGTCCTTCTTAAAGAGTGATAAATTCTGTAGGAACAGAGGAAGTTTTTTTGTGTGTGTATGTTGATAGCAATATCCTGTATCTTTTTTTTAAATTTCTGTTTATTTTTATTTATTAGTAACAGACAGAGGGAGAAAGAGGCAGAGAGGGAGAGAGAGAGAGAGAGAGAGAGAGAGAGAGAGAGAGAGAGAATGGTTATGCCAGGGACTCCAGCCACTGCAAACAAACTCCAGATACATGTGCCACCTTGTGCATCTGGCTTACATGGGTACTGGGGAATTTAGCCTTGAACAGGGTCCTTAGACTTCACAGGCAAGTGCTTAATCACTAATCCATCCCTCCAGCCCAATATTTTATATCTTATTTTTATAGTTTCATGCATTCATCAAATTCATTTTGTCCTTTATAACATATAAAATATAGTTCAATAAAAATAAAGTTTGAAACAACTATATTAATTACTTTCCTCATGGCTGTGACAAAATACCTGACAAGAGCAACTTAAGACAGGAAAGATTTGTTTTGGCTTATGGTTTAAGAAGAGGTATAGATCTTAAATCTCATGGTAGGGACGTCATGGAAAGAGAAGTCTGGAGTCAGTGGCAGCTGGTCCCATTGCGTCCCTCTGCAGTCTAGAAGCAGTAGGTGGACAGGAAGTGGGGCTGGTGATGTAACCACAAGGTCTACCCCCAGTGATGCACTTCCTCCAGTGAACCTCTATCTCTTAAAAGATTACAACCTTCCAAAACTTCACTACAAGCTGAGGACCAAGTGTTTAAACAATGTAAGCTTAGGGTAGACATTTCACACTCAAATCACAAGTAAATAAAGTACTTGATGCAAGTTTTGTAATAGCAAGAAGAAATTGAGTCAGGCAGGTTGGTGTACGCCTATCATCCCAGCAACTGGGAGGCTGAGGCAGGTTGGATAGAGTTCAAGTTCAGTCTGCTATACATAGAGAGACCCTGTCTCAAAAACCAAACAAAAAGAGAGAAGAGAAGATACTGATAACTTTTGCCTACAAAAATTTCATGTTAACCTGGAACAGATCATTTTCAGTGAACTTACCCAATCACAGAAAGTTAATTGCTGCATAGTCTCACTCATCTACAGCACCTGACCTGAATCTACCCAAGATACTGACATACCCAGCGAGCATCTCGTGGACTAGACAATAATGTGGGTGGGGAGGGATGGCAGGGGAAGGGAGGGGTTGGAGGACACAAATCTAGACCCAAACGGCAATGGTACCATAAAATTCTATGTCCTAAAAGGCAGACCAAATGTTTGGACCTTCACAAGGCCCTTAGAGGGAACATCTGAGTCACAAGGCACTGGAGAGGGTACGATGAAGACTGACCTTAGTCTTCTACAGCTTCTCGCTCTCTTTCTCTCTCTCTCTCTTCTCTCTATCTCTTTTATATTAGTTATCCTTTTCTTCCTTCTCTTAGTGGGCACTGACCTGTAACACCCAGTACCAGCAAGTGTCTATCATCCACAATGAGCTTTTGATCAGAGATACCTACAAGGTTTCCTAAAAGAAAGACAGATTTCTGTCAGAGTACTTGATGACCCACCAAAGGTTAATGGTAAGACCCTACTGCTGAAGATACTTTATGTGGTTGACACATGAAATGGAATGGCATGGCTGGAAGCTGGAAGAGAGTCAGTCTGCAGACAGTCAGCGCATCTAGTGCCAGAAGGTGCTACATGGGCGACTGGGGGAAAATGACCAATATCTGTCCAAGCAACTCATGGTCTCACCTACTTAGTAGCAAATAACCTGTTGTGATGCTCACACAAGTGCAATAGTGGCACACAGCCATGGTGGGAAACCAACTGCTCCTGATTTGGCTAACTGATCTGCTCAGTGGAACATGACCCATAGCTGGAGCCAGGAAACATGTCAGAAACATATCCAAACATGAGCCCACTCTCCATTATCAAGCTACCACCAATCATGGGCTACAAGAGGGCCTACACCTATTAAATTCTCTATAAGAAAAATAAGGGTTATCCCATTTGTCTGGTGCTAACTTTATTCTCCGTTGGAGAATCTGCTTCTCTTTTCCAGATAGACACAAATCCTAAGAAGAGAGCCACCCTATCATTCCTCAAAAGGGCCCTAGCTGAAACTAACAATAATTGGTGAAACAAGCAAGTGTGCTGTTTTCTTGGTGAACCTGGTACCAGCACAAGGGTGAAGGATATTGACACAGAGAACAATCAACTCCTACCAAATCAGATATCCAGAGACACAGAGGCTCTCAAGACCTCATCACTGAAGCAGACCTAAAATGAACCCAACATGGCTCAGGGAAATTTTGCAGAAGAGGGGCAGAAAGAATGTCAGAGCCACACGTTGGGTCATGATACGCAGAGACATTTCAGCTTACCCATAACTGTGGGCTAACTCCACAATGCATGACCCGTATACCTCAACAAGGAGGGGCCAGAGGGAGGAGGTAGGACATGGACAAGCCTAACTATGGTACCAACTTGACACACAAAAATAATCAATAATAATAAAAAAGAAAAACTGTAAGAAAAATCATGTTAAAACATGTTATTTGGATAGGGCCCCCTATCAGCCTTTAATTTCATGAACCTGAAATGTAATTGTTTTCTTATTTTTTTTTCTTATCTAATCCCTCAACGATCTAGTATGTTGTCATGAACATACAGGGAGGAGAGCTACTAAGAGACAGAAACAACTTTCATAGGAAAAATGCAAAAAAAAAAAAAAATCTCAGAAGTCTTTCCCCTTTAAAAATGTCCAAACAGATTTTCTCTTTCAATTTGTGAAAAGAAGGAAGTCTCTTTTCAGCTGAATCTTATTAAGGCACCAAAGCATTGTGTAGCCAGACTAGAAAGCTGTGAATAAAAGGGTTCATGACACCTTCACTGACAACCCTCTCTCCAGGGCTCAACATGGAAAGGAAAGGTGATGGAGACCTGCCTCTGCATTGTACCCCCTCACCCGGTCTTACTTCTCCATCCTCCAGCTCCACCCACAGCAACTCAGATGTACTTCAGAACAAGGTGAAGGATGTAACTTAGGGGAATCCAGTCCATCTCAATTCATAACCTCAAACCGTAGATAAAATTGGAAACTAAGATTCTTTTTTTAACTCCAGTGGAAATTCAGTAAACTGAAAATCCTATTCACTTTAAACCATTAGCTTACCAGCATAGAAGGTGCATAGGTAGGTAGTATGTATTTTGGATCTGACTTTTAAGTTTATTTATTCAGCGTGTATACTTGGACACCTATTATAAACTGTTTACTGACCTGGTGGCTGTATTTGTTCTGGAGGATAAAGTGGAGATTCAGACAAGATATGAAGATTGAAATGTTTGAAGAATGTATTTAATGGGATATGGGATCCCTAATCCATATCACATAGGCTAACAAGTATCTGAGAGAAGTCTTCAATGAAATAAAAATTTAGGCAGTGTTGCAGTTACCTTCTCTATGTTGAGATAAACACCTAATCAGAAGCAGCTTATGGAGGAAAGGGTTTAGTTCAGGCTTACAGTTTCCATAGGAAATGTAAGCATGATGGGAGACCATGACTAACTTTAGCATCCACAGCAAGGAGAAGCCAGCATCACTAAGCACACACAGCCAGAGTTCAAACTGGTTCTCCACACTCCCAGTAGGGGTGGACTCAAGATCCACCCCAGTGACACTCTTCTTCCAGCAGGGATCTACCTGCTGGAGACTTAAAAAGGAAGTTTAATCTTAATCAAAAATACCTGTGTTGGGCTAGAGAGCTGGTTTACTGGTTAAGGCACTTGCCTATAAAACATAAGGACTCATGTTCAGTTCTCCAAGTCCCACATAAGCTAGACGCGCAAAGTGACACAAGGGCTCAAGGTTGCACATGAGCACAAGATGGTGCACGTGTCTGGAGTTCAAGTGCAGTGGCTGGAGGCCCTGGCATGCCAATTCTCTTCCTCTCTCTCTCTCTCTCTCTCTTTCTCATAAAAAAAGGCCAGTCTGTTGGGCTTGCCTCAAAAAAAAAAATCTGGGTGTCTGGGGGAACATACATTTTCTCATACCACCACAGACATGGAATCTGTTATATTAGGACTTTGAATGATATTCTTGTATTCAACTAAATGGTCAATGACACAAATCCTATATTAGTTCCTGGATTGAAATATCCACTGACCAACATTATCTGACACCAGGTTTTAATAGACAGTGTTCCGGGAAGCATTTTTGTTTTTGTTAGATTTGCTGGAAGTCCATCAACTTCTAGGCTGAGTGTTTACATCCTGGGGGCAGATGTGATACATAAAATGGTTTTATATAGCAAAATTCCAACAATACTCTACACTTCATGCTTGTTGTAACTTCAGGTGTACAAAGGCATATTTTCAGTTATAAAAATGTTTCTGTTTAAACATATTTTTACGGTGGAAAAAAGTACCTGATGCAACAACATTTCCTGGAACCAAGATGATGGCTCCTTAGGAAATGAGAACCACCTCTCAACTCCTCTAACAACATAATTGATGAAGAAGGCTAATGAGAAAGAAACCAGGATACTTAAACTTGGAGGTGAGAGAGTCACTGGTCAAGGAGCATAATGTATTCTATTCTAGTGGCACCATGATATATTGTACAGATTGTTGATCTCTGGAAGCTTGCTACTACTTTAGGTATGACAGCTGTCAAATGCCCATCAAATAAAGGATTGCCTCTAAAATTAGAGACCTTCAGCACCTCTGGATATGCTCTATGGAGAGACTATGGGTTGAGAGCGTACCTCCCTTTCACTGCATTATGTAACCCAAAATTAATATGCTTATGCATACCTACAAATAAATGCTTGAATAACTGGGATATCCTTAGGGATTACATCAGTAAAGATGCCTGAAAGAATTTTGGGGTGGCTGTAGCACGATATAGACCATTAACTCCAATAAATGAGCATGAAAGGACCTCCTAGACCTACTAGAGGGAGGCCTCAGGCACACCTCGATTGAATCCCAAATATTGTCAGTGGATGTGGTACTGTGATTGGAGCTGTGTGGTCTGAGGGATGAGAACCATATTTAGGAGTGCTAAGGCAGCATATGCCTACATTATACATTGTGCTTACTTTCCCTCCTCCCCATCCTCATGAAGCAGCCCCATTAGAGGCACCCCATTCCAGCTTGAATGATGTACTTAGAGTCTATGCAGATCCCTGATGATGGAAAAAGTCATTTCTTGTACTTTCCACTTGATGCTGTTTTAATTGCGGAGAAAGAACAAATCAAAGAAAGAAGAATGGAGGAATGAAAAAGAAAAGAAGGAGGAAGAAATTTTGGAGGGTTAATTTTTTTTTCTCAATTTGGTCAGATTAGGAATCAAGTAACAGACGTACCTTTTGGTTGGGTCTGTGAGAATCTTTCCAGCAAGGATTGATAGAGGGGGAAAGACCTTAACCTTGAGTGGGTGTTTTTGAGAGAGCACAGGGTGCCTGGTTGCCCATGCTACTCACTGGTGCATACACCTCCCTGCTTCTGATGTCCTTCATGAACATTGGAACCCAGCTTCATCACTCTTCTAATGTGCACTGAAGATCAGTGGCTCTCCAGGAATCTTTAGACCTCCATAAGAAGGTTGGGACAACTGAGGCATCCAGACTCATGGACTGAGCAACTACAGGATTTCCTAGCTCTGCAGACAGCAATTGTTGGACAATCCAGTCCATATCCTAATAGAGCTAATCTTATCAATCCCCTTTATAGTACATACTCATTCTTTCAGTATGTTCTTCTGAGAACCCTGATCAATACAGGGTGAATAAACAGGGATTTCTCTAATCAAGTGATTTTTAAAAATAGAAAAAAAATTGACAAGTATATCAGGAACATGCATAAAATATATGCACTATACAATTATATTCACATATTTTCTATGTTGGCTTAGTTATGAGCAGAATTGTGTTCCTCCAAAATTCATATGGTGAATCCTTAACCTCCTAGTGTCTGAGAATATAAGCCTATTTGAAGATAGGCCATGAAAATGATATATATTGTTCATAATACACATGACCATGTGGTAAAGACAGGATTTTCAAAGGAGCCATTAGCATAAAATAAAATGATAGGGGACTGAAGAGGTGGTTCAGTGGTTAAAGGCATTTGTGTACAAAGCCTAATGACCTGGGTTCAATTCTCCATTACTCACATAAAACCAGATGCACAAGGTAGTACCTGTATCTAGAGTTTGTTTACAGTGGCAAGAGCCCAGGTACACCGATCTCTCCCCACTTTCTCTCTCCTTACAAATTAATAATAAACAAAATATATCTAAAAATAAAGTGATAGGGTGGGACCCTAATACAATAGGACTGGAGAGAAAGGACATATCAGGGATGTTCTCATACAGAGAAGAAGCTCTGTAATGATGAAGAAAGGAGCCATTGCTAATTTCCTTCTTTATGAATTTCTGTTATGCTGCATCATAATATTCAATGATCAAATGTTATGCTTATAATTATTATCTGAATATTTTAAACCTGAAATCCAAATTAAAAAAAACAAGCATATCAAAAACTTTTCTTGCCGGGCATGGCAGCACACACCTTTAATCCCAGCATTCTGGAGGCTGAGGTAGGAGGATCACCATGAGTTCAAGGCCACCCTGACACTAAATAGTTAATTTCAGGTCAGCCTGGACCAGTAGTTTTACATGTCTACTTCTTAAGTTATATTCCCAAGCATAAAGGTTTCAGTGACATAAGAAGTAAATACATCAAGTTTTAATAATCCTCACTTTTACTGGAAAAGGAAAATTATTTTAGTTACCAATATTGAATAGCAAACAAAATAAAGAGGAAGAAAGAAGGGTGAATAAAGCAAGGACCTTCAAAGAGAAAGAATGTATCAGTTTTGAAGTCATGGAAATTGAACTTGTACAATCTTATTTTAGACATGTCCTTTGTATTTGGTAAATACAAAATGTTCTCCAAATTTATAGTACTCACAAGGCAGGCTCTGCATCAGTGGCATGCTGGTTCTAGTACACACAGGGTATATGCATCAGTGGCATGCTGGTATTTCTTTTGGGAAATTACTTTTAGCTCCCTCATTGTTAGTTTATATTGGAAAAATGGGGAGATGGCTCAGCAGATAAGACCAGTTGCTGCTTGAGCACATCTCTTTGACCAGGAAGCACCAAATTTGACTCCCCAGAACTCAGGTAAAAACCGAGGTTGGTCACATATATCTTTAACCCCAGTCTGTGGGACTTGTTGATGCACAATCGCTCTGGGCTGAGGGAGAGACACTGAAAGAAATACATGGATGAGTGATAAGAGGACAGCTAATGATATCTTCTGACCTCCACATACACATGGGGCACACACATCTATGCACACATATCATATACCTCACATCACATATACCACACCATGCACATACCACACGCACAAAATTACTTCATCGTGACTATCTTCTTGCTAGACTATATTTGTGAATGTCGTTGTAGAATTTTATGAAGCTGATGAATTCTAACTTCTGGGCTTAGAGGATGCTTTGTGGATATGTCCTCTTAGAAGGACATTGTTGTGTTGGAAAGACTTAGATAAGGAGAGATGTAACAAGCCCACTCTAGCTGCAATGAAAAACCAAGCAAAGGCATACAGGTAAGAAGTAGGAGTGGGGTGGAAATTTTGTGAAAAAATGGGAACTTTTTCTAAATTTAAGCAGAAACAGCAAGTAATTTTGTGTGATTTGGGTGACAGTTCCATCATTATTTCCAAGGGACTTGGGTATTTCCAAAAGGTTTGCTCCTATTTGGACACAGTAGAATGTCTCTAGCTTCCTAAACAGGCAACAAGTACTTTGTCCTGCATAATATTAATTGGTATTTAGAAATATATAAATGGTCCTAGTTTACCTAAGATTCTTTAATTGAACACAGTTAGTACTGTTTGTACTAGTAATGTTACTATATTGTACCTGAACACAAAATACCAGAATGATAGCATAAAATACCCAAATACATTTATGCCATCTTTCATACGAAAATTCAAAGTACTTTACAGAAATAAGTTAATTAAAGTTCAATATTCATTAGCATGTATTAATTTTTCATTGTAGACTTTGCAGCTTCACTAATTTTACCTACTCATGAGCTTTGCTTGGCTCTCCTTTAGTCATTCCCCCTTCCATGTGCAAGTAGATATAAAGTGGAACAGACTGGTGGCATTTGGCAGCAAGCAGTTGGATCTGAATTTGGACTTTATCTTTCTGTGTTTTGCAAATGCCAACCTTACAGTAGTGAGGACTGACTTGGTGGGGCCAGTCCTAACTTTCTCTGTGTGACAGGAGAGAAGTGAATCAGGAGATGATTTGTGTTCTCCCATTGCTATTTTTTGTTTTTTCCTGGCATGCCAGGGTTTTAACATTTTCCTGCTGCCTTGACCAAGATTTATGTGGACATAATGATGCTGGAGTCTGGGCAAGACATGGGCAGTTTGTGAACGTGTGCCTTTAATGTCTATAAAATATGACCTGAGTGTCTGGAAAGGTGCTAACTAATCAGATCTTTCCATACTACACGTTGGTTTAAATAAATGCCTATAAGGTTTGCAATGGAAACTTCTATCTGGAGAAGTAGGTAAAGAAATGAAATTAGAAAAAAAAACTAGTAAGTATTATACATGGGGAGTAGAAACTGGTATACCTGTCTTGAAGGTCCAGTCATATTTTCCTTCTGTATTAATTCCTCTAGCTTCCAGAAGCAGATCACGATTTGATGTTTGTTTGTATTTACAACTTGGGTCTTAAAGATTCTTGCCTGGAGTGGTGGTATACACCTTTAATCCCAGCACTTGGGAGGCAGAGGTAGGAGGACGGCCTTGAGTTCGAGGCTACCCTGACACTACAGAGTGAATTCCAGGTCAGCCTGGTCTAGAGCGAGACCGTACCTTGAAAACCAAAACAAAACAATACAACAACAACAAAGATTCTTATGAATTGTTTGCTGTTTGAATGAGGAAGCTAAGTAAAGCTCAAGCCCGTGTGCCCTGGCTGTTGGAGTGGAGACTTTTGCATCTGCATTGCGTTAGGGAGCCTCCTGACCCTGCACATCAAGGAAGAGGCTCAAGATGTTGCTTGCACATGAGTCTGGATGCTGAGCTGAGCTTGGGAGGCTTCCTTCTTCAGGGTCAGGCACAGGCCAGCGCAGATTTAGCTCCTGGCCCTGATGTACTGCACACAACTCATATTCTCAATCCTTTTACCTTTGCTGTGGCTAATATACAAAGTCCTGGCCCTGTCCTACCTGTTCTCCATGCTGTTCACTCCAGCTAAATAGAATGCAGCCCAGTGTCTAGCGTTCATGCTCTATGTTCACGGAATTTTCTAGACTGGTGGTTCCATGGGCTGCAACAAAAGCACACTTTCATGAGTTGGCTTGTCTGTCGGGGAGGTGCCATCAGTCACTGGCATTGGACTCTAGTTTTTGGCTAAGGTGGATTTAAAGTCAGATAAGTAGAAAAAGGATCATTGTGAAACTGTTTCTCTCTAAGAGGAGCCAGAAAACCTTTCTCACTGAGTGAAAATGCAAGATGATTTTCTGCAAATGGGACCATCCTTCTCAGACCAAGGTTCTGATTATTTGTGTTCTAACTAGTCCTTTACTTACATACTTTTACTCACAGTAATGGCCAAATGAGTGACTCCTCCCTCCTGTCCTGCTGTGCACAGCCTAACCATTCTTCAAGCTCCAACCTCTGTCCTCAATCCTTATTGAAGTTTACCTGTCCACCTAGCCCTCGGCTGTCTTCAGCCTCTGACCCCAAGCAGCATTATTGTCTGAACTATTTGGCAATTAATCATGGATAACACTGCCTTGTGACATCTTTCATATTATATCCTTATTAAATTCAAACAGTCTAACTTTTCAGGTGCCAAACAGCTTTATGTATTTCCCATAGTGGAGACCAAACACTGTATTCTGAACTTTTCTTAATGCATATTAGAGTCTGGGGCACATGGGTTCCCTCCATGACTAATTTTTGCTTGATTCAGAATACTAGGATAAGAGGAGTCAATTATTTTAATTATTTACTCATGAAAAAATTGACAGTGTGTTGAGCTAGAATTCATACTATCTGTAACAGCTATCATATTTTTACATGTATGTATGTAATATCTGTCATAATTTTATTGAATATAAGTTTGTAAAGCAAGTTAATTGGAGAGAAGTTGTTTGCAGCCTACTAGACTCTGGATAACTCTGGGAAACTGAAACGACTTGGCTTTAACTTTATGCAGAAACTGAATGAGGACTGTTTTTCTCTGCATCTCTGACTTTTACTCTTTTGTATCTAAACTGACTTCCTGTGTTTCTTTTTTTTAATTTTTTTGTTTATTTTTATTTATTTGAGACCGACAGACAGAGCGAGAAAGACAGATAGAGAGAGAGAATGGGCGCACCAGGGCTTCCAGCCACTGCAAAGGAATTCCAGATGCGTGCACCCCCTTGTGCATCTGGCTAACGTGGGTCCTGGGGAATCGAGCCTCGAACTGGGGTCCTTAAGCTTCACAGGCAAGCACTTAAATTAACCGCCAAGCCATCTCTCCAGCCCTCCTTTGTTCCTTAGTAGAGGGCACAGAACTTCTATTTGAGAATCTATGCAACTTCCATCCTAGCCATACCCAGGGACTTAATCAGAATCAATTCTAAATACCAGAGAAAGGGAATCTGATTGGTTCAAATTGTATTAGTTGACCATTCCATATCTAGTAGGCTATCACTAAGGGATCATATTACATAAATAATGTAGTTACTGGGGCCCTGGGTATTATATGTGAGTGAATAAACTTTAGTAAGCTATCTTTGAAATAATGTAGTCACTGGGGCCCTGGGTAGCATATGTGAGGGAATAAACTTCTTTAGTGAGCTATCTTTGAAATAATGTAGTCACTGAGGATCTTGGTAGTATCTGGTTATATGGTGTGTTATGTGTGCATGTGTGTATACAGGTTCATGCACCTCATGTGTGCATGTGAAGAGGCCAGAGAAAGACCTTAGGTTTCTTTCTCTATTGCTTTTCTGCACTATTTCTTTGAGGTGGAGTTTTTCACTAAATCTAGAGCTGCTGTTTCAGTCAGACTGGCTGACTAGTGAGCTGGAGCAATTTTCCTGTATATGCCCCTAAACCAATTAGCATTACATGTATGTGTGGCCACATACTTGGCCTTTTCTGTGGGTTCTTGGGCTCAAACTCAGCTGACAGCTTATGAGCAATAGAAATCTGTGCCTTACAGCTTGGATGCTGGGTCTACCATCAAGGCTCAGGAGATTTAGTATCCAGTGAGGGCCCATTTCCTGATTTTTAACTGAAATCTTCTTACCAAGTACCAGAGTCAAGATAGCCCTTCCATTCCTCATAGGTCTGTGCTCATGACCAAATCACTGCCTCCCAAATACTGTACCTCCTAATACCATCACCTTGAAATCAAGATTTTTCATATTGGAATTGGAGGAGAGTATCACAAGCATTCAGATCCTAATAGTACACTTTCTTCAGATAAGGAAGCTAGAGGAAGGACTGGCAAGATATGGGAGTAGGTAGAAGGAATCAAACACATAAACTCAGAGATGTCCAATACACATAAAGGAGAGATACCAATCAGGAAGCTAATGGCATGAGTCAGAGGAGAGACCAGAACTAGAGAACATTAATTTGATTGGCATTTAAATTGTTGATGCTAAATAGCATTATGGATCATAAAGAGAGTGCAGAAAAGGAGGAAAGAAGACTCAAACTGAGACCAAAGGCACCCTCACACTTACAGGTTAGGCAATAGACCATAGAGACTGAATGGGTGTGCCCATGATAGCTGTCAACCTAAAATCCGTGAGCTCATGGCCTTCGACAGTGTACGTTGATGGAGGCAGTTTCCTAGTATCTCACAACCATCTTAGCTTCCTTCTCTGAAAAACATGCAGAAAATTGGCATTTGCACAAAAATGTGTGTTTGCAGAACAAGGATAATATAAAGCTGATATCCCCAGCAGTATGCCTCCCAACCACCCCCCAGGACAGTCTGAATGAAAAAATGATTATGTACTTAATGTCCACTGAGCACCCTGGAGAGAAAAAGAGCATACTATAATTGCAAAGTATTATTTTTACCATTATTAATACATGAATCATTCATTAGGAAAAAAAGAGTACTAAGAATCGGAAAGTCAGGAGATAATAGGCTGTGTTTATAACGTTGCACAGAAGGAATTGCCCACATAAATCCCCTCCCACTAGGATGTGCAGCCCAATTCATGCATGCTGAGTCTTCTTGTTGCAAAGACAAAGCTTAGCACTAGCCATGGAGAGCTGAGCATTTGGAGGCAATTGAGCATCTGTCTTATACATCTCATACCTCTCCTTGACTTTTGCTTGCCCTACAGGGCTTGATGAAAGGTCCCAGAAGGGAATAAACTTCTTTCGTATGCTATCTTTGAAAGACACCATCCTCAGAGAGAAGGACATTTTCAAATGGAGCGAGTTAGATTGAAAAGAATATAGGAGTGGGCTGGAGAGATTGCTCAGTGGTTAAGGTGTTTGTCTGCAAAGCCTAAGGACCCAGATTTGATTGCCCAGTATCCATGTAAAGCCAGATGCACAAAGTGGTCCATGTGTCTGGAGTTCGTTTGCAGTGGCTAGAGGTCCTGGTACACCCATTCTCTCTCCCTCTATCTGCCTCTCTCCCTTTCTCTCTCTCTATCAATAAATAAACTATTTCTTTAAAAATATATGAATGTATAGAAGTGTGAAAAACTTTTAAGAATACCAAATGTAAGTATCTAACACTTGGATTAACTGCCAAAATTGCCTATCACAAAGGCAGAGGGTTTCACCATGTAAGAAAACAAAGCAAAACAAAAACCACAGATGAAGATGTACAATTGAATAAATCTTTGGGTATGAAACAGAAAACCCCAAGCTTCATTTGAAGGCCCTCAGAGCCTAAAGTATTTAAATAAACAGGACCCAAATTTCTGTCTCCATATTTTATAAAATGGGAATTTTTTCTTCCCCCAAAAGACCTTCTGGGCTTCATGGACCAAGTGCAAAAACGGATGCTTAAAGGAAAAGTTCAAATTCAATACCTCAAATAGGATATTACATTTACAAGGTGGGAGTTAGTACTGAAATAGGCAAAGAATAATAAAGGAAGGCTGGATATTTCCTTTATGAATAAGAAACAAGAGTTAACATAGCAATCTGGAATGACTGATTCCTTTTCACAAACAGTATTAGGAAGTCAGAAATAGGGAAGTGGTATGACATAAATTCCATGATTATGTTCAAACATCAGATAGCTCAGAAATTGAATACATGCAGTCCAGTACTTGAATAATAATATTAGTCTCTCAGTCCCTTATGATGAGGATAACTTTATTATCAAGTCCTCATCCATTAGATTTTCTTCTCTCCCTGTGAACTCTGTGTGTCAATTGTAAGGTCTACATTGTTGATACTCATGAAGGGTAACTGCTAATGATCTTTCCTTTTCTACATGGTTTACAAACCACATAGGAAACCAGCCTCACTTTTAACCAAAAATACCATCCTCAGCTTAACTTCCATATATTTTTAAATTTTTTTGTTTATTTTTATTTATTTATTTGAAAGTGACAGACAAAGAGAGAGTGAGAGAGAGAGAGGCAGATATAGACAGAGAGAGAATGGGCATGTCAGGGCCTCCGGCCACTGCAAATGAACTCCAGATGCTTGCGCCCCCTTGTGCATCTAGCTAACGTGGGTCCTGGAGAATCAAGCCTTGAACCGGGGTCCTCAGGCTTCACAGGCAAGCGCTTAACCACTAAGCCATCTCTCTAGCCCCTTCACTTCCATCTTAATCACCAGACTTTTAGCCAAATGTTTTGGCTACACCAAGGGATCAAATTCACTCTAACAGAAATGGAAAAACAAATGTGTCACAGATGAGTGCATTTAAATAGATGTGCCCTGGAGTCTGACGATAAATCTAAAGACCAATTTAAAATTTTAGAGGAAAAAAGACTATTACTATTTGGGATAAGAATAAAACTTTCCCCCTAAATAATACCTTTTGAAAGGGATGACTTTATTATTTTTAATAAATTCAATCTTGTTGCTTTTATTACATATAATTTATACTTCCTATGGGAGAGGCAGAAAAGAATGATTTAATCCAAGGCACCTGAGACATCTGTATATTTGTTTTATTTTGCATTCTATTCATAAATTTTCAGATAAATTTATTCTTGGCTCATGTAATGATCAGGTAGACAGTGCATCCTTTAGCCGCACTCTCCAATACCCTTTACTTCAACACTGAGATCACTGCTGGAAACTTGAGCTAGTCAAAATTCACATTTCTAAAACTGACTTTTCAATTCTTAGAACACAAGATGTAAAAACAAAATCCAACACTGCAGTTGTGTTCAACACCTGCTGGTGTGTCCTCCAAAGCTGTTTGCCAGTGGCATTCTGTTCTTCAAAGTTGAGGGGAAGCCCACAAAGTATAATCCTGACAGTCACACACTGGAACTGGGAACATAACTTGGGTCAATCCTGACAAAATGAACAATACTTTGTCTCCTGTATTTTATGCACAGTGTTTGTCAATCCACAGTGTTTCATTAATAGTGCATGCACATATATGCAAACACTCATCCATGTAGGCTATGTCTGGAACTCAAGGTCTTGACCTCAGTAATACCATTATCCACTTATTCGTAGAGCTGAGACTCTCACATCGTCCTTTTCTCCAGCAAGAAATCCAACTATAAAAAAAAAAATGGAAATGTGCCAAGGTTAACTAAGCTGTTATGGTCAGATACATTTTTTCCTTACTTTCTAAAAGGAAAAGTTCATCCTATCCACTATTATCCCTGGGTTTCTTTTTTTTTTTTTTTTGAACCTCTTCTTTCTCAAGCTAAGTCATACAAATGGATAAGTGAATCTATGGGTTATCTCATTTGTCCTGGTGCTAACTTACTCTCCGTTGGAGAATCTGCTTCTCTTTTTCAGATAGATGCAGATCCTAAGGAGAGAGCCACCCCACCATACCTCAAAAGGGCCATGGCTGAAACTAAGAAAAATTGGCAAAACAAGCAAGGATGCTGTTTTTCTGATGAACCAGATACCAGCAGAAGGGGGAAGGAGATCAACACAGAGAAAAATCAACTCCTGCCAAATCAGAGAGCCAGAGCCTCAGAGGCCCCCAACACCACATCACTGAAGCAGACCAAAAATGAACCCAATATGGCTCAGGGAAATTTTGTGGAAGAGGGGCCAGAAAGAATGTCAGAGCCACATGTTGGGTCATGATATGCAGAGACATTTAGCTTACCCATAACTGTGGGCTAACTCCACAATGCATGACCCATATACCTCAACAAGGAGGGGCAAAGCGGAGGGGATAGGTCACAGATGAGCCTAATAATGGTACCAAACTGACTGTATTTGCTGAATACAAAATTAACTAATAAAGAAAAAAAGAAAAAAAAAAGGAAAGAAAAAAATCAAAACTACAGAAAATCATAGAGAAAAGTAAAAATTGTCCCAAATTCCATTACCAATGATAGCTATTTTTTCTAGTCTGTAAAAGTGTTTTGTTTATTGAAGATACTAACTTTATTATATAGGGTTGCATGCTTGCAGAAATACAAAATTTGCTCTTTATCATTCAATATTTTAAATGGTACATTTCTTTTTTATGATAAGCTTTCACTTTTATATAGCAAAATCCAACATTACTTTCTATTTGAATCTTTCTTGTTTTACTTATAAAGTTCTCTCCATCCCAAACTTAAAAAAAAGAAGAAATAAAAACTTGTCAATTTCTGTTGAATATATTGATTGGGCATTATTTATTATCAAACATTTCTAGACGTTTAATATTTCTAAGACACCAGTGTGACCAACACATAACCTGCTCAAGCTAATACAACTTTTGCTAGTTTCATAATTGTTGTAGATGTTTGTTCCAGTAATTATTTAATAAATGTTATACATTATATTAATCTTTATAAGGAACTATTTTCATGTAACCTCACCTTTTTGATTTGCCAATGCCACAATCATTTTTCTAAAACACAGAACAATGTATGTTTATCTAATCTATTATCTAGGCTATATTTTAGTCATTACCTATGTAGGTAAAAGTATTAAATGACACTTTCAATTAAAAAAAAATGGTACTCGAGACAAATGCTAGAATCAGACATTTTGAAGGTAGCTGTTTTCTTGGAGTAGAACCTGTCTCTTCTATCCTCAAGGGTATCTAATATAAAGTTATTGTAGAATAAAAGTGGAAAAAAAGTATCTTTTGAAGAGGACTGTTCAGTAGTTACTTCTATTTGGTGGTCTTTTCTAGTCTATCAGTTTCCATCTGCTAAATATCTTCCCGATTTTCTAACTAATCACCCATCTAGTACCCCGGTGAGCTTCCTACAACAAACATAGATTTATTTTTATATTTCTTCTGTCATTTTGATGAGATTTGAGAAGAGAGGAGAAGAAGGAAGTCATTTGTCCAGTCAGCCATCTTGATTTGGAGTTGATTGCCTTTTATCAGGGTGGGCACAGAGGGGCAGACTCATGCCCTACACCCTTTAAAAAGTAGGTGTGAGAGACATTTAGCACATTTAGAAGACTAGCAACCTGACCCACATTCTTTCAGCATATTGATTTGCAAAATACACATCTTTCTTTACTTTCATATCCTCTATGCTTCCTTAAAGGAAAAATATAACACTAGAAAAGAAAGGCTATTCATTCTACCAACTTTTATTCTTATCTCACCAAGCATTCTGAACACTGAGTATGATTTTTTTTTTTTAATTGCAGGAGTACTTATTGCTACTTACTATCTCTACATTGCAGTTGGGCTCCTCTCTAATCTGGGATTCATGTATATTGTTAGATTACTAAAGTGAGATCTAATATATCTTACTGCCATAAAGTCATTTGTTTAATAAGCATAAGTAATTAATAAAATGGACATAAAGCCTACTCTGAAAAATAAAATCACAAAATAAAGATTACTGCTCATTTTAAACTCAGTAATTGATAGCGATGGTAGTGTGTTCAAACTTAGCAGCTGTATGTCTAGCTCTGATGAAAGGCTTTAGTTGAATTCATATATTAATAGGTATCTTTTCACTGAAACCGATTTGATGACACCTAGAAAGGCAAGTGAATGCATAGTAGTTTGCGGGAAAGGGAAGAGGTATGCAAAAGAGGTTTTATCATAATGGACAATGATATCTCATGTGCTAACGCTCCTGAACTATGCTTCCAAAGTTTTCCTTTGGGGGCTGGGGAGATGACTTAGAGGTTAAGGCACATGTCTGCCAAACCAAAGGGCCCAGGTTCAATTCTTCAGGTACCACTTAAGCCAGATACACATGGTGGCACATGCTTCTGGAGTTACTTTGCAGTGGCTAGAGGCCCTGGCGAGCCCGTTCTCTCCCTCCCTCTCTATCTCCCTCCCTCTTTCTCTGTCAAATAAATAAATAAACATACTTTTAAAAAGCTTTCCTTTGGAAGCATAGTTCCTTCCTACCCCTTCTTAGTTCCCAGTCTTCTTTTCTTGCTCAGCATGTATTCATAATGCCTACCTTAGGGCTGGAGAGATGGCTTAGTGGTTAAGGCACTTGCCTGTGAAGCCAAAGGAACCAAGTTCAATTCACCAGTACCCACATAAGCCAGATGCACAAGGTAGCACACTCATCTGGAGTTTTTAGCAGAGGCTGGAGGCCCTGGTGTGCCATTCTCTCTATCTGCCTTTTCCTCTCTTGCTCTCTCAAATTAAATATTATTTACAAAAAGAAAGCCTATCTCAATGCTTCCTCTGAGAACCCCTTCCAATGATTTCTCCACATTCTTGGCTTTCCCTTTCTTGTTCTCATTCACCTACTTGAATTGTTTTTGCTTTCTTCAAAACAACACATCTAATTTTTCTGTAACCCCACAGAATTTTCTCTATTACTTCTCATGTTCTCCTGCCCCCCCCCCTTTGACTTACCTCACCATTTAGACTTAACTTATCACAATAAGATTAAGCATTTCTGGTCTTAGTAGGAGTATTGAGCTGTAAAACTATTAGCATCTATTGCATAATGTTTCAAAATTCACATAGTTCTTAAACATTTAAGTCTCACTGAGTTTATGAGAATTAACGACAAGGAAAAAGAAAGTGAAAAATAGCAGAGAACTATCCTAGGTTACTCAGATTTTTTTGTCTGTTTGTTTGATTTTGAGATAGGGTCTCACTCTAGCCCAGGCTGACCTGGAATTCACTATGTAGTTTCAAGGTGTCCCTGAACTCCTCAGTACTGGGATTAAAGGCATGCGACACCACGCTCTGCTTACTCAGCCTTTATTAAGTGGCAGAGCCGGGACAGGGAAGATGTAACTCCAGGGAGTGCATAAAAATCCAAGTCTGATTTAGGTCAGATGATCAGGAGCACTTAGTGAAATGTGCTTTTGACCCTGTTGATCTCTTGACTTAAATTCACTGATTGTGTGACTTGGAACAAATCCCTGGTCCACTTTGACCTTCTGTGGTCTGTCTCAAGTTCTAGCAGTACTTGTCATGAAAGAAATTGGTCTGTAAAGCCAACAACATCTCTGATAAGAACAGCCCTGTAAAAATGTCAGGCCGGGTAGGACTTTTGTACCTAGGAAGGCGCCTTCCACAGAAGGAGATATTCCTGGTACTGATGAGTTATGTTCCATTTCAGTGTTATTCTGTTAGCGTTCTGCAATTTCTGTGGCTGTGCAAAGTTTATTTTTGTTTGAATTTACCAAGGGGGCATGAAGGTTTGGAATCATCCAAGAAGTAGTTGTTTTGATGCCCACCCCTTGATAACTGGCAAAGTTCTGGTTCCCTATTGTTGTTGTGCCTATGGTGTGACAACCTAAATCGTCTCTGTATGTTTATCTCATGAGGAGGCGTTGACATTCTAGTTGAGGTTCTCACTTGAGGTCCTTCATATGATATCAGCCATGGCCAGAACAATGGGAAAGCTCTTTCCTTGGCATCAGTGCTAAGGTGACTGGACCAGACTTCAGCCAGTTTGACATTGTTTTTTCCAGGTAACATGCTTTAGCGAAACTGGACTTACAGATTGCAGTCTAGACAAAATTTTATTTTTTGCTTAAAGTCTGACTTCTCCTACAATAAGAGTATCAAGGTTAGGTGAAACTATGAAATGATTATGACCAAGATTTGGAGTCCTACAATAATATTTCTGTCTCATTTGGTGAGTTAAGCAAGTAAAAAAGAAAAGTCAGTCTAGCTTCAAGAAGAGAGGAGAGCCGGGCATGGTGGCGCACGCCTTTAATCCCAGCACTCGGGAGGCAGGGGTAGGAGGATCACTGTGAGTTCGAGGCCACCCTGAGAATACAGAGTGAATTCCAGGTCAGCCTGGGCTAGAGTGAGACCCTACCTTGAAAAACCAAAAAAAAAAAAAAAAAAAAAAAAAAGAAGAGAGGAGAAGTAGGCTCTATTTATCAGTGGTAAAAGAGGGTCTACACAGGGAGGGAAAGAATGGATGGAGTTCATCTTAAGAGAGAAGAACCAACAATAAACTTTCTTTTCTCTTCTATCTGTTGACTGATCAGTGTTGCTAGCTGTTTGCTACCACATTGATAGCTGCTATTCACCCCAACACCAATTTCTCATCACTTTCTCTTGCTTATGTGGACTATGTATGTGTAAATATGCTCACACACATACACACATGGGCCTTGTCTTTTAGAGAAGGCAACTCACATGCTTAATCATCCATCTAAGCTTTGTTTGCAGATAAGCACATTGATACTGTAGGTAAGTTTTGAGTTAAGCAGTGAAAACCTGAATGAGTAAAGATCTGCTCCTTATTCATGCTTCCCTTTCTAATAACAAAAACCATAGTAAGACCTAAATAGCCAATCATATTAAAAAATAGAAAGAAGGGCTGAAGAGATGGCTTAATGTTTAAGGTGCTTGCCTACAAAGCCAAAGGACCCAGGTTCAATTCCCCAGGGCCCATGTAAACCAGATGCACAAGGCAGCACATGAGTCTGGAGTTTGTTTGCAGTGGCTGGAGGCCCTTGTGTGCCCATTTTTTCTCTCTCTTTATCTGTCTCTCTCTCTCAAATAAATAAAATACTCTTTAAAAATTAGAAAAAAAAAGTATGACAGCTAGGTCAATATGATGATATCTAAAAATAGTAGGTCAATGTGTATAACTTTGTGAGGTTTATGTGCATGTATATGCATATATGATATGTGTATAAGCATAACCTGTATATTGAATGTATTTGTATGATGTATTTTATATTATAACTGAACAGTATATTGTATATAAATATATTTTATATATTATATATAAATGTGAATACATATGTACACACCAGAGTGCACTAGGTTATAGGTATGGGAAAAAGAACAGAAGAATTATCTAGATAGATAGATAGGTAGATAGATATATAGATAGATAGATAGATAGATAGATAGATAGATAGATAGATAGATATAAGATAGGGCTTCAAATTCCAAAACTCAAATTTGCCTCCAGGTCAATATTAATTCTCATTTGACTTCAGATTGGTAGGTAATCCTTATGGGCTTTTTCATAGGCTTCACTAAAACTACTTAAGTTATTTACTAGTTGCTTTAGTGCAGTCTTTGTACATGTCTAATTTCTATACTGAAGCAAGTACTTTTATTCTAAATAGTGGAGGTACTAGCCCTAATGAATCCAGTGTGCTCTTGTGTTGGAGAAAAGGCAGTGACAGCTATGGAACTGCCGGGCACATACTGCCAAGGAAACATGCATGAGGGAGGTGCATTCAGTGCCTGTCAGAAAAGCCATAAGAACTTCCTATATCTCCTTAATATGGTATTAAAATGATTTTAATTGTGTGCACACACCCACAGACCTCCAAGGGTTAACTGCACACAATGTAATGAATTCAATAATGATGAGTTAAAAAAGGTCTAATTAGCAAGTAACCACTTTATTATGAAAGAAAATGGTAATGAATTTAATAGCTCAAAATCATTAACAATATTTAGTTTGCTGGTACTTGTTCTCTATTATCCTCATTAATATGAACATTTAATATGTTTTAAAATGGATTTGTAATACTTTCTGTGCCATGAGGTTACACTGACAGAAAGAGTGTAATTATTCTGCTAATTGTTATCACTGTATGTTTGTGCTCCGAATAGAAGTATATTTAGGTGTTAATACCAAAAAAAGTAATTAAGAAAGGAAAGATTTAAAACCTAATTAAACAAAAACTAAAAAAAAAAAATATTCTGGGCTACCATAAGAAAAGAATCTCTGAAGTAATTGCTTTGTAAAGTTGTTTTTTCTCTCCCACTCTCCTTGTTATTTTTCTTATTGTTGTGGGTTTCTTGGAGAAAATAAAGTTATCTAAATTTAAAATGATATAAAAAGAAACAGAAGAATTCAAGATTCAAACTCTGCAAAGTGAAGTTGGCTCTTTCCCCCGCTGCTGACTGCAGTGCAATACCAGCTGTCTATATCACTCCTTCCCTCTATGGTTGAAAGCCAACAGATTCCACATGAGGTTCATGGCGTTCTTTTCTCACCTATCTCTTCAGTCTCCTCAGAATCCTGATACATAACCTGCTTGCTTTCCCCTCAGTGTCATTTCTTCTTAAATGTGGTGTAGTTTTGTCCTCTAAGAATCCTTTAGTCACTGGAGCCACTAGTGGTTAGAAAACGTTTAGCCACAAATCCTCCCAGGTGTAAATATCACAGGATACGGATGATAATGTTTTTTTTTTTTGAACACCACTCAGCATTGTCAGAGATCAAGGAGAAAGCAGGGAACAAAGAAAGCAATAAAGGGCTTCCTTTCTACAAGGAGTCTATGTTCTCCTGTCAAATGGCCAGCCAAGACACTGCTGATGGTTCTACAGGGTCCCTGTTTTTTTTTTTTTTTCTTGAAAAAAAGCTTAATAGACTCTTGTAATAATTAAACCCTGATTTAAAACCTGACTATTTGCCCCTTCTATAATCAAGCTACATACACTGAAGCTTCATTTTCCCTTCTGATATGCATAATCTTCTTTCCTCTAATCATTAATTCTTTAGGTCAATACTCCTTGAATAGGTACCATGCTTGTCCTCTGAAGATTGCTTTATTGTTTTAGGAGTCTTTAAGGTGACTTGACGTTTACACTGGGGAATCTGACCTTGTCCCAGCAGTATGGTGACTGCCCAGCCATGAGCATGCTAGAGGCTGGGTTCTGCATATACTGGTTTCTAGTGCTGGCTTGACACCAACTAGCTTGATGTTTCTTTATTTTTACTTGGTTGCCTTCCATGGAGACATCTCTAGGAAAATGACAACCCTAAATTGTCATTATTTCACTGGATCTATGTCTTAAAGTCTTAGAGCATATAGTTGGTCAATGTCTGATACACTTGGGCCTATAAAGATAAGCTATACCAGGGGTCACCTCACATAAATCATGTCATTTCCAGTGAAGCAGAATTGAGACAAAGCACTGAATAAAATGCTGACTTTCTTTACCCACAAACACAGAGAAAATTAGTTTTTGTGGACAGCTTGAAGTAGCATCTCTTACCTCCATAGCTTTGCCCATGTTTACTGTTTGTGGAAATTTTCAGTGATATTACAATTTTAACTCCATTTGGACAACTAATCTATAGTTTGGGGATTCAATCATGATTCAAAATCCTAAGTTTTGAAGGTGATGATTAGAGGTAGCTACAACTTTCTCGACCAGTAGCATATTTTCAAGTGTGTCTCAATTATTAGCAAAACTAATGAGTAGTTTCTACATCTGAACAGTATTTTTTCTTCAGTAAAGGTGAAGAATAATAGTAATGACAAATGAGGACCTTTTTTCAAAACGCTGAAAACTTCCAATATCCTTTATCTCCATCCCCTAATCCTATTGATTTTTCTTCCCTTGCTGCACCACTATACACTGAAAACTTGCACTAGCCACCCTCCCTCTTCATCTCCTGTTTTGAAGATAATACTGATACTCCTTCAACTACAGAAAATGAAAAAAAATTCAAGTCTTTTGTGCATTCTACTTGGAAAGTGCATGGCTAGAAGTCAACTTTCTAGAACTAGTAAGTCAATAGATATCCATGATCTGGAGCATGCTCTTGAACTAGACTGTAGGAAAGCAGTATCTGGAGCATGGAAGCAACAGTGGTGACTTGACACTAAACAAGACCTGGCTCTTCCATTCTCTTTGTTACTCTAATAAAATGATAAAAATGTTTCTGCAAAGCCCAGTAATGTACCAGTGTGCATTCCTAAGTTCAACAAATTTGTCCAATATTTAGTCAATGTACAAGGTAAAATATAATCAATACTTGTATCCAACAATTACCCTGAATCCAAACTCTGTTCTGGAATGCTCACATACAACCAACTATGCAGAAATATAGAAGAGCAGGCAAGGAAAAGAGGTTAGTAGTAGATGTTAAGGGATTCATTTCTGTGAGATAAAATATATGTGTTAAGATATGATCCCTCCAGCCCTAGTTTCTCCAGTATTTTAATCATGAAGGAATGTTGGCTGTATTTTGTTGAATGCTTTTTTCTACATTTATTAAAATGATCATGTTATTTCTATATTTAAGTCTATGTGGTGAATTGCATTTATTTTATTTATTTTCCATATGTTTGAGCCATCTCTGCAACTGTGGTATGAAACTTACCTGATCAAAGTGGATGAGACTTTTAAAGTGTTCTTGGATTTAATTTGCAAGAAATTTATTGAGAATTTTTGCATCTAAATTTATCAGGGATTTATGAATATTATATTCTTTCTGTGTCTCTTGTTTTGGTATTACTGAAATGCTGGCTTCATAGAAGTATCTTTCTTTTTGATTTCCAGTTTTATTACATTGTAGTTAGATATAATACAGGGAGCTGTGTCAATTTTATTGAATTTGTAGAGATTTACCTTATGTCATAATATATGATCTATTACAAGGTTCCATGAACTGCTGAGAAGAATGTGTATTCTGAAGAGTTTGGATGGAAAATTATGTAGATAACTGTTAAATCCATTTGATCTGTGGTGTTGTTTAGCTCCATTATTTCCCTATTATTTGTTTAGATGATCTATTGGTGATCTTGATGTTTTAAAGTCACCCACTATTATTGTGTGGATATTTATTTCTGATTTAATGACTTTCATATTCTGCTTTATAAAATTTGGTGAACCTATGTTTGGTGCCTATTTGTTTATAATTGTAATATCCTCTTGCTGAATTATTTTTTCTCATGAATATAAAGTGGCTTTCTTTATCTCTTTTGTTTATTTTTGGTTTAAAGTCTGTTATGTCAGATATTAGTAGAGTCACACCTACTTGTTTCCTATTTCCATTTGCTTGGGGTATCATTTTGATCCTTTCACCCTAAGCTGGTGTCCGTTTTTAATGGTAAGATAGGTTTCTTGAACACAGCAAATACATGGGTCCAGTTTTCTGATCCAGGTTGATAACCTGTGTCTTTTGATTGTCGAGTCGAGTCCATTCAAACTCCAGGGTTATAACTGAGAGACATGAATTAATCCCTGTCAAGTAGAAGACTTAGAGGAGTTTGATTTTTTTTAATCTTCATTTGCTTTCTCATCTGTTCTAGTTTTGATTATTTTATTGTTGTTCTACTGTGGTCTCTTGAATATTTTTATTCTTCTCTTCAGTGTTATGTATTGCATCCAGGATTCACTGTGGGCTAGTGAAGTGCTCATGTGTTTATAAAGCCATCTTTCATCACAGAACATTTTCTTTCACTTTCTATTATGAAGGATAATTTTGCTGTGTAAAGTAGTTTGGGTTGGCATCTGAACTCCATTCCATTTCCTTCTGGTTTTTAGAGTTTTCATTGAAAAACAAGCTGTAATTCTTATGGACTTATCTTTATAAGTTATAAGCTATTTTTCTCTTATAGCTTTTAGTACTCTCTCTGTGCATTCTCTGTTTAGTGTTTTAAGTTGATGCTTGGAATTTCTTCTTTGGTCCTATTGGTGTTCTGTGTGTCTCCTGTACCTGGACAAGCCTCTCTTTTGTAAGATTTAGAAATTTTTCTTCTATAATTTTATTGAAGATATTCTCTGTGTTCTTGGCTTATAATTCTTTTTACATGCTTACAATTCAAATGTTTGGTCTTTTTAAGATGGCACATGTTTTTCTCATGTTCTATTCATATATTTTTGAACTTGTCATTATTATGGTCTCCCAATCTATTTACTCTGTCTTGTCCTCAAGCTCTGATAGTTTGTTTTCCACATCATCTGTTCTGTTTGTGTGGCTTTCTTTGGAGCTTTTTTTTTTAATTCTTACTAATTCCTATATTTTTTATAATTTTTTTTCTCAATTTTTATTAACATTTTCCATGATTATAAAAAATATCCCATGGTAGTACCCTCCTGCCCCTCCCCCCACTTTTCCCTTTGAAATTCCCTTCTCCATCATATCCCCTCCCCATCTCAATCATTCTACTTACATATATACAATACCAACCTAATAAATACCCTCCTCCCTCCCTTTCTCTTCCCTTTATATCTCCTTTTTAACTTACTGGCCTCTGCTACTGAGTTTTTTCCTTCTCACACAGAAGCCCAATCATCTGTAGCTAGGATCCACATATGGGGGAGGACATGTGGCACTTGGCTATCTGGGCCTGGGTTACCTCACTTAGTATAATCATTTCCATATCCATCCACTTTTCTGCAAATTTCATAACTTCATTTCTCTTTACCGCTGAGTAGAACTCCATTGTATAAATGTGCCATATCTTCATTATCCACTCATCAGTTGAGGGACATCTAGGCTGGTTCCATTTCCCAGCTATTATAAATTGAGCAGCAATAAACATGGTTGAGCACGTACTTCTAAGGAAATGAGATGAGTCCTTAGAATATATACCTAGGAGTGCTATAGCTGGGTCATATGGTAGATCAATCTTTAGCTGTTTTAGGAACCTCCACACTGATTTCCACAATGGCTGGACCAGATTGCATTCCCACCAACAGTGTAGAAGGGTTCCTCTTTTTCCACATCCCTGCCAACATTTATGATCATTTGTTTTCATGATGGTAGCCAGTATGACAGGAGTGAGATGGAATCTCAATGTAGTTTTAATCTGCATTTCCCTGATGACTAGTGACGTAGAACATTTTTTAGATGCTTATATGCCATTCGTATTTCTTCCTTTGAGAATTCTCTATTTAGCTCCATAGCCCATTTTTTTAAATTTTTTTTGTTATTTTTATTTATTTATTTGAGAGCGACAGACAGAGAGAGAAAGAGGCAGATAGAGAGGGAGAGAGAATGGGCGCGCCAGGGCTTCCAGCCACTGCAAACGAACTCGAGACGCATGCGCCCCCTTGTGCATCTGGCTAACGTGGATCCTGGGGAGTTGAGCCTCAAACCGGGGTCCTCAGGCTTCACAGGCAAGCGCTTCACCACTAAGCCATCTCTCCAGCCCCATAGCCCATTTTTTGATTGGCTTGTTTGATTCCTTATTATTTAACTTCTTGAGTCTTTGTATATCCTAGATATTAATCCTCTATCAAATATATACCTGGTGAAGATTTTTTTTCCCATTCTGTAGGTTGCCTCTTTGCTTTATTCACCATGTCCTTTGCTGTGCAAAATTGTTGTAATTTCATGAGGTCCCAGTGATCTGTGGTTTTATTGCCTGAGCAATTGGGATTGTATTCAGAAAGTCTTTGCCAAGACCAATAGGTTGAAGGGTTTCCCCTACTTTTTCCTCTAGCAGTTTCAGAGTTTCAAGTCTGATGTTAAGGTCTTTAATCCATTTGGACTTAATTCTTGTGCATGGAGAGAGAGATATATATCCAGTTTTCTGAACACCATTTACTGAAGAGGCTATCTTTTCTCCAATGAATATTTTTGGCATTTTTATCAGATGGCTATAGCTACCTGGACTTACATCTGGGTCCTCTATTCTGTTCCATTGATCTACAAGTCTGCTTTTGTGCCAGTACCATGCTGTTTTTGTTACTATAGCTCTGTAGTTTAGGTTAAAATCAGGTATGGTGATACCACCAGCCTTATTTTTGTTGCTCAGTATTATTTTAGATATTCAAGTTTTTTTGTGATTCCAAATGAATTTTTGGATTTTTTTTTTCTATTTCCATGAAGAATGCCTTTGGAATTTTGATAGGGATTGCATTAAATGTATAGATTGCTTTTGGTAATATTGCCATTTTCACAATATCGATTCTTCTAATCCAGGAACAAGGGATGTTTTTCCAATTCCTAGTGTCTTCTGCAATTTCTCGCTTGAGTGTTTTAAAGTTCTCATTGTAGAGATTCTTTATGTCCTTGGTTAGGTTTGTTCCAAGGTACTTTATTTTTTTTGATGCAATTGTGAATGGGAGTGATTCTCTGATTTCATCCTCTGTGTGTTTGTTGTTAGCATATATGAAGGCTACTGATTTCTGTATATTTATTTTGTATCCTGCTACATGGCTGTAGGTTTTTATCAGCTCTAACAGTTTGCTAGTAGAGTCTTTAGGGTCTCTTATATATAGAATCATGTCATCTGCAAATAATGATAACTTGACCTCTTCCTTTCCAATTTGTATCCCGTTTATGTATGTCTCTTGCCTTATTGCTATGGCTAAGACTTCCAGAACTATATTAAATAAAAGTGGGGACAGTGGACACCCTTGTCTTGTTCCTGATTTTAGTGGAAAAGCTTTCAGTTTTTCCCCATTTAGTAATATGTTGGCTGTAGGCTTGTCACAAATAGCCTTTATTATATTGAGATATGTTCCTTCTATTCCCAGTCTCTGTAGGACTTTTATCATGAAGGGATGTTGGATTTTGTTGAATGCTTTGTCTGAGTCTAGTGACATGAACATGTGATTTTTGTCCTTCAGCCCATTTATATAATGTATTACAATTATAGATTTGCATAGGTTGGACCATCCCTGCATCTCTGGGATAAAGCCTACTTGGTCAGGGTGAATGATCTTTCTGATATATTCTTATATTCTGTTTGCCAATATTTTGTTGAGAATTTTTGCATCTATGTTCATGAGGGAGATTGGTCTGTAATTTTCTTTCCTTTTTTTTTTTTTTTTTTCCTATCTTTGCCTGGTTTTGGTATCAGGGTGATGCTGGCTTCATAGAAGGAGTTTGGTAGAATACCTTCTCTTTCTATTTCATGGAAAAGCTTAAGAAGCAATGGTGTTAGCTCTTCCTTGAAGGTCTGGTAAAATTCAGCAGTGAATCCATCTGGGCCTGGGCTTCATTTAGTTGGGAGATTTTTGATAACTGTTCGGATCTCCAAGCTTGTTATAGGTCTATTGAAGTGATTGATCTCATCTTGATTTAATTTAGGTAGGTCATATAAATCAAGGAAATCAACCATTTCTTTCAGATTTTCATACATCACTCCAAGCCCTTCTGGCTTTGAAAGTTTGTGTTGAGTAATTTGCTGTGATCCTGATGGGTTTGCCTTTGTAGGTAACTTAATTTTTCTCTCTAACTGCTTTCAGTATTTTTTCTTTGGATTGTGTGTTTGGTAGTTTGATTATAATATGGCGAGGAGAGGTTCTTTCCAGGTTTTGTCTGGCTGGTGTTCTAAAGGCTTCCTGTATCTGCATTGGCACCTCTTTCCCAATTTGGGGGAAGTTTTCTTCTATGATTTTGTTGAAGATGCCTACTATGCCTTTGGAGTGAAATTCTTCTCCTTCTACTACGCCCTGAATTCTTATGTTTGATCTTTTCGTTGTGTCCCAAATATCTTGAAATTCCCATTCATACTTTTCTACTAGTTTGTCTTTCTCTTTGTTGGATTGTATTAGATCTGACACCTGGTCTTCTAGTTTAGATATTCTGTCCTCTCCTTCATCCATTCTACTGGTGAGATTTTCTACAGAGTTTTTTTATTTCATTAATGTGTTCTTCATGGCTAGTAATTCTGACTGGTTTTTCTTTATTATTTCTATTTCCTTATGTCTTGTATTGACTTCTTTATTTCATTAAATTTGTGTCCTGTGTCTTCTTTGATTCCTTTGATTTCCCCTTTGATTCCTTTGATTTCTTCTTTGACTTCTTTGAGCATATTTACAATCATCCTTTTGAAATCTTTCTCAGGCATTTCCTCTAACTCATTCTCACTGGAGGTCATTTCCGATGCATTGGTACATTTTGGTGGATTTATATTGCCTTGGTTTTTGGTGTTTCTTGTGTTATAATGTATATATTTTTGCATCTTGGATTAAGTTACTGCTTAGATTTTCCAGTTAGCTGGGTATTCTTAGCTGTATCAATTGATCTGCTGTTGAATACCTTCAATGTAGGAGATTAAGATGTTAGGTGTGGCTCTTAACACTCTCAGAGTATCTAGACAAGTGTTCCTAGGGGTTGAGTTTGCCTGCTATGGGAGTATTCAAGTAGGCTGAGTGGAAAAAATACAGGTAGATTCTAAAATTTAACTAAACACTGTACACATTCAGTCAAAAACAGCACCGAGTATTTATGCAAGAGTAGGTATTATAAGAACCAGATCCTGTATCAACAAAGAGGTTAAGATTTCTGGTCTGTTGAGGGATCCAAGTCAGCTTGTGACCAAGTGATACCCTTCCCTGGTTCAATCGCAGTTACCTTTTTGGATGATTTTGGTCTCAGTCAAGTTGCTGCCTGGGTCGTTGGGCCGCTGTTCTTTTTTCTGGAACTGGACACTGGCTTTTCCTGCAGGGCAAACTGAGCCTGGCAACTGTGGCCCTGCAGGTCGGCACCCCTGCTGCTGGATCTTCCGCTGCTGCCACTGGAGCTGCCGCTGCTGGATCCGCCGCTGCTGCTGCTGGAGCTGCTGCTGGAGCTGCCGCTGCTGGACCTGCCACTGCTGCCGTTGGAGCTGTTGCTGCTGGATCCGCCACTGCTGAAGCCGCTATAGCCGGTTCCAGAGCCGCTGATGTTGCTGTTGGAGTCGGAGTCACAGCTTCCACCACCGCTTCTGCTGCCAGAGCCCGATCCGCCGCTGCCGGAGCTGCTTCGGCCTGCCCGTGTGGGCTCCGGATGCTCTGGATCTCTCCTACTTCTCTGCTGCCATTTTAATCTCTTATACACCTCCCTTTTTAGTAAAGGTGTGTATTTTGCTGGATTTTCTTTGGCTTTTTCTCCCCTAGGCTGCTTTGGCGTGGTTCCTATGCCACCATCTTGACCGGAAGTCCCTCTTTGGAGCTTTTTATGTGGATTCTTTTATCTTTGTTTTCCATTAGGTTTTTCTTCAGTGTTTTTCTTCCATCTCTTTATTGAATTCCATTTTCATTTCTTGGTTTGAATTTCTTTTTTTTTTTTTAATTTTTGTTTATTTATTAATTTGAGAGTGACAGACAGAGCGAGAAAGAGGCAGAGAGAGAGATACAGAGAGAATGGGCATGCCAGGGCCTCCAGCCACTGCAAACGAACTCCAGACGTGTGCGCCCCCTTGTGCATCTGGCTAACGTGGGTCCTGGGGAGTCGAGCCTCGAACCGGGGTCCTTAGGCTTCACAGGCAAGCGCTTAACCGCTAAGCCATCTCTCCAGCCCCGAATTTCTTATTATCTCTTGGGATTCATTCTTGCATGTCTTCTTTGAGTTTATTCTACTCTTTCTTGAGTTCCTTTTTTGTTTTTGTTGATTATCATCCATTTCATTCAGCAATTTATTGAGTCCCTTTTTTTTTTTTTCTTCCATTTTATTCACCTCTTTGTTCATGGTCTCATTAAGTTCGTTGAATATGACTATCATAGTTGCATTTTGGAATTCACACCAGGGTTGTACCAGTGGTACAGAGTTACGCTGGGGTAGGCAAGGACAATTCATTGGCGTGTGACCAGCTAGGGTGTCCCTGTTCAGGGTGGTGCAGGCAAGCAGGAACAATAGTGTCAGGTACTACGAAGAACTCTTTCAGTTATCAGTCTTCCACAGTAGCATAGTTAGTACTAAGAAAATAACCTGTGCATGTCAATGGGGTTTTATCTTGTGAATCTTGCCTTGCCCAAGAATGGATGTGCAGTTCCTATTGTACTCTGGAAATGTCTGTAAGACAGAGCTTGTATTGACTAATATATACTAACTTTTTTAGAAAATAGGGGGCTCCAACATTTGATCAAACCATTCTGGATGTGTTTGTGAGAGTCTTTCTGGATGAGAATAACATATGACTATGTTAAGCAGATGACCTTCCTAAATGTGGATGCACCCCATCCAATCCATTGAAGGGCTGGATAGAAAATCAAAGGCAAGATAAGGGAGAATTTACCCTTTGTGTTGATGACAGGAAGTTCATTTTCTCATATCCTCAAACTAGAACCTACAGCCTCAGTACTCTGGAGTCTTAACATTCAGACTCAGTTAAGAACTATAACAACTTTTTCTGGGTTTCTAGCTGATAGTGAAATTACTGGAATGATTAGCCTTTATGATCACATGAACCAATTCCTTTAATGTCTAAGTTTATTGATAGAGAGATAGACAGACAGACATTTGCTTTGCTGGAAACAAAGTCCCAAGAACATATTCTTAGAGGCCTACTTTTTCCAAGTAGGCCCAATCACGTCTCGAAGTTTCCACTATATTCCAAAGTACTACCAAGTTATATATACATTAATAGGTTAGTCTATAGATTTAACACTTTCTCTTAGGTTTCAGAGGACGGAAATTATATATTTTTAAGTTTTCCTCTAATGTCTATGTTGTTTTGTTTACCTTAAGTCCTTCTGTATCTTGTTCTTAGATTTCTTTAACTTTCATTCAGGTTTTCTTCAAAAGACTGCAGTTAACTATCCATTCATCTAAAGAGAAGAACTTTAAAATGTTGATAGGAAACCTGAGTTTCCCTCTCACTGAAAGTGCAAGCAATGTCTGAGTTCTTCAGGGACAGTAACATAACATCATCTACAAGTTTTTGCAAGAAATATTTACTTTTCTCATAAAAGAATCTTTCAAGTAAGCAAATAAATTTAGGAATATTTCACAACATTTAATGTTTTTATAAGACATGATTGATATCTTTTGTATAGTCTATCCTACACTTTTATGTATGGAAACATTATACATGTCTGCTATATATTTTAGAATTTATATTCTCTCTTTTAATGTGAAAGATTTGATCATTAACACAATTTTTATTTCTAATTTATGAGTGTATTTATCATTTTTTTACATAGGCTTTATTGGTCATATGGACCTTATTTGACATTCAAGAAGAATTTATCTATCAAAGTTATTGACTTTTGTATATAATATATATTCTGTATATTTATAAGATTAAATTAAAGGAATATATATATTATATATTTTTCCCTTAATTTAATTATTATTCTTAATTTTAATTTTGATATGTTCAGAGTAAGTAGTTATTTTGGTGTTTCTATTCTAGACCTTCAAATCTTATTGTTTTTGTATGACTTTGTGATCATTAGTAAAATGTTTTTGTCCACACCATGTATATGACATCTTCTGGTATTTTCTCTTAGTAATTTTTTTAATGTATATACTTATTTTTAATAACACATTTATTAATGCATACTTTATTTCAAATATTAATTTATTAATGTATACTTTTACTTTTATATTTTGGGAATTAATTATCTAATGTTAATTATTCTTCCCCTTTAAAGTTGCTATTAGTGTCAGCCAAATTAACTAAAATACTTCATTCTTTCTACCAGAGATTTGAAAACCACCTTTATTTTGTTTTAAAATCTTATTGGCATTATTTCATTGTCTTCTTTCTCTCTTCATAGTTCAGTATTGCACTGCTTTAGTTACTCTAGCTTTATAATACATTTTAATATGGCTTTCTTCAGTGGAATTTGCTTCTTGTTTATTTTTATTACATGAGATTTTTTTAAGTACTAAGATAAGCTTTATTTAAGTTATATATGGGAAAATTAGAGCTTTGATATGTTAGGACACTCACAGATAATTTGGCTATATTTATATTTTTATGATATCATGATATCTTATTAACTCTTTTTAGTTTATTGAATACTTTATGGAAGACCAAAAACCTTTTGGAATACAGAATGATTTATTAGCTTTATAAATAGACAAACTGATATTATGAACAAAAACATGTTAATTAATGAGCCCAGCCTAAAGACTGATCTTCACAGGTATTTTATGAGCATATGTATTAGCTTTATGGATACTTACATGGGCTCACTCCACTTCATGTGACAGCATTCTTCACAACCTTGATCTTTACTCTTCCTCCCTCCACCAGGACAACCACAGCTCAGAATAAGCTTTGGTAAGTATTAACAGGCGAGATGGGAACCAGCAAGATGGACCTTTTCTTTCCTTTTCCTTAGGAGAATGACTTTTTGATTTTTTCATAAGAAAACTTGCTATACTCTAATATGTAGCTCCATTTGGCCCAAACTCAAGTTCTACTGGATTCTAGGTTGAGTAAAAAATGTTTCTTAAACTTCTGTGGATGAATCTACAATTGTTCATTGCATAGATACAGAAACATAGACCTATATTCCTTTCTCTTTTCCTTCTTTTCTTCCATTCCCCTCTCTCTTCAACCCTTCTTTCCTTCCACTGAACCTTCACTTTTTCCTTCCCTTTCATCCTTCCTTCCCTCATCCCACTTCCTTCTTTCCTCCCTCCTCCACTCCTCCGTCCTTCCCTCTGTGTTTCTTAAAATTCATATCATTTTTTACTGTACATTTTTGGATCATTAAGGCAATTAAACACAGTTTCATATCTATCTCTAAATTTGTGATTATATATTTTTTGTACATATGTTTTATTGGTCCTACTGGTCTTTTTCTTTTCTTTCTTTCCTGTTTTTTTGTTGTGTTTTGTTTCGTTTTTGTTTTTCTGCCTGTAACTGGGCTAACCTGGAAGTCACTATGTAGTCTCAGGCTGACCTCCAAGTCATGGAGATCCTCCTGCCTCTGCCTCCCAAGTGTAGGGTTAAAGGTGTGCGCCACCACTTTCTACTGGTCTTTTTCTCTGACACTCATGAAGACTTTACCTCTTGAAGATTTCTTTACATCCTTTCTCTTGATTTTCCTCCATTATCTCTCTTCTTTCCTTCACAATTTTTTTTTTTTAAGTTTTCCAGGTTGGGTCTCACTCTAGCCCAGGCTGACCTGGAATTCACTCTGTATTCTCAGGGTGACCTCCAACTCACAGTGATCCTCCTACCTCTGCCTCACAAGTGCTGGGATTAAAGGTGTGCACCACCATACTCTGCTTTCCTTCACTATTTTTAGAAGATCCTTTAGGCTAAAAGAAAACTAAGTGAGAGGTAGAAAGACACCCCATTTACTCCTACTCCAAGCATGGTACAGCCTCCCCTTATCAGACTGACACACTTGTTCTAATCTGTGGCTGTGCAGTGGCACATCTACCTCTGCTTCACACATGCACACAAGCTTCCCCTTACCAGACTGACACACTTGCTCTAAACAGTGGATCTGCAGGGGCACATTATCATCATCCACAGTCTTTTATTTGGTTGGTTCACTCTTGATGCTATCTATTTTGTGAATCTGGGTAAATTTGTAGTGACATATATCTCCCATCATAGGAACATACAGAATAGTTTTACTTTCCTGGAATTCCTGAGCTCTCAGTAGATTTATCTTGATAAATTATGAGCACATTTTTAAGTTGCAGTCCTGTTACACCACAATCACATAGCAAGAAAATCAAATACTTTAAAGGGGGATCTATGTGTAATCAGGAGCAGCTGACCTATAACAGACAGGGAACGTGTCAAGAAGGCAAAAGATACTGTTCAAAGAGCAAAAGTAGGTGGTACTTCAGAGCAAACATGAAAAAGATGAGACATACATACTGTAAGGAAAGGTCTTAGAACTGGCCAAAAGCAGTGCTTACCCCAGTTTTTCTGGGAAGCCTCTCTCTGTTCCTTCCACAGTAGACACCCCCATTGCTCTAAGGAACTCTACTCTAAACTGTATCTGGGCGTTTCAGGCTATGGGTGCAGAGTTCAGGATTCTGGCTCGCAGGGGCTGGAGAGATATTTCAGTGGTTAAGGCACTTGCCTGCCAAGCCTGATGACCTTGGTTCAGTTCCCCAGTACCCACATAAAGTCAGATGCACAAAGTGGTTCATGCATCTGGAGCTCATTTGCTGTTCCAAGAGGACCTATTGCACCCATTATCCTCTCTCTCTCTCTCGCTCTCTCTCTCCTCTCTCCCACTGTCTACTTATAAATAAATAAAAATATTTTTTTAAAAAAATTCTGGTTTGCAAAGATTATGTTATTTCTAAATTTTAACATAAATTCACCCTTTTCACTAAATTTCTTTAGAATAAAGTGCTTAGATGGATTTTTTGTTATTATTGCCTCTTTTTCTTCCTTTGTGGTGTTCTTTAATTTTTGACAGAGCTGTTGCATAATACAATTGATTTTGCATGGTACGTATAAAAGCAGGCCCTTTGCTCATGGGAGTGAGGGCATTAACGTGTCTTCCAGTCACTTGATCATATTGTTGTAAGCAGTCCTCTCAGTGGTTTTGGCAGGCTCTGACTTCTGTGCCCCCATAGACTTATTTTATTATTGTTGAGAGGGGAAGGAGGTGTGATTATCCATTCTTCCTTCAGGCAGAGCAAGCCATCTGGAAGGTTTGTGAAATTGCCAAGTGATCGGGAGGCTAGAACTCTGGTGGTATGCCTGGACGTGGGCTGCTCGACACCATCATGGCTTTGTTCCTCTGGTGCTGTAGCATGCAGAGAGGGCTCCACTAGTGGATTTAGAACACTGCACAGTGGAGGAGCCTTTGGCTGAACTGGGAAAGAGATATTTTTGGCCTCTGGGTAATTGACTGAAGAATGGTAAGGATATGTTCCATGTAAAGCAAGAAGGCTTCAAAACTTTTAACTGTTTAATTTGGGGTGGTAGAAGGGCAGGTGATCAGCAAGAGGTTTGAGGATCAGCCTTTGAAGCCCAAATCTTTGCAATAAGGTCATGGCCCCCTAAGCCTGTCTGTCGCTATGTGTGAAAAGATCAGTCGAGCATGTCTAGAAATAAAATGCTGCTATTCTAATTTTAAAATTTAGGCATTTCCCAGGCTATACTAAGCAGTACTTATATTTCTTTCCTTTTATTAGTGTCACCACAAAGAAAGAGGAACATTCTTCCTCTGCTATAAATTTTGGTCTGTAATTGTTGAACATATTTTTTGCAGGAAGGCAAAGTTTGTTTCTTCATGCTTTTGCTGTTTGTAAAATGAGTGTTTGTAGAGCTGGGAAGAATAATTTATAATGAGGGTTTGGGCTTCGTTTCAATTTAATTCACATTTTACATCGAGTCAACTTTTCAGTCAATTATAGTACTATGATTAGTTACCAGTCACTTAAATAAGCACCTTTTAAAAATAGACCTATAAAAATGATACAGGAACTAATCACTGATGTGAGCAAATCTTATGCAGGGCTACCAGCCCATAATAAGAGGAAAGAAAAGATGGCTGAGCAAATAAAACCTGTGTTTGACTAAATCACAAGCTATGTTAATTCCCCAGCCTTCTAAGTAAATCTGCTCTAGCCCAGGTTGTACTGGTGGCAGGGCCACTATCAATATCACCATTAGTAAATCCTCCATGGCAGAGGTGAATAAGTTACCTTTATTTAAGGATGAATGTCTCAGGACGAGGATCTCTGTGTAGGGTAATGCATTCAGAATTTGTGTCTATCAATCTAGATATAGGCAAATATATTTTATCTTTCGTCATTCATATCCATATACATGTCATTAGACTATAGTATATATATATATATGTATATGTGTGTATATATATATATTTCTCTCTATACATACACATGAAGAGAAATATATTTGTGGGTATATATTTATATTCATATTTATTTCCTTAGCTTTTGATCCATAAGTAGATACATCTAATTCACTCTACTAGAAGTCAGAGCCATTTTAATACCATAGAGAGAGTCAATTTCATCAGCTGCAAGTGTCCCTATCAGCTGTCTAGTATCACAGTATGATGCACTATTATTAGCACTTCCTACTCCATGTGGCTTAATATAATAGCCATGCATTGTTACACCTAAAGTCCTGGGTCCATCAGGCAGGGATGAATTCAGTTATAGGCCAACTGGGTGGCTTTGCATTCTTAACTCGTTCTTCTATGTGTCTGGAATCTTGACTGGAAGAACTTGGCTGACTTACTCTGCTCCTCATGGTTTCTTTCCCTCCATCAAACTAGACTAGGTTTGTTATTATGAAGAGACAAAGAAAGAGAAAGATTCTGAATTGGTTTGTTGTAACTCCTGATGTATCCCACAGGTTGAGTCACAAAACCAGTCTAGATTAAAGAGATGGGAAAGTAGGAAGCCCTTCATGATAATAGAGCTGCAAAGCACAAAGGATGTAAAGAGGGCCAAGGTTAGCACATCCCTCCTTATAGCTCAGACAAGCTGGAAGTCAAGGAGAGAACAGTTCCTTTCCTGTTATCAGTAAGATATGTCCCCTTTGAAACTGAACACTATGCAGATGTATGTCCTCAAGTCTCTAGAAACCATTAGCAAATTGCAAGTACTGATATCCTCAAAACAGGTTCAGTATATGTATTGACTATTGCCAATAATCTTCACCCTACTTATAGTATCCTGAAGCCAAAGATTCACCAGTTGAAATGATCCTGCATGCTTTGGAATGAAAGTCAAGGAAATAGCACAAGTTCTCTCCTCTAATACTTTACAAGGCTAATTAAGCTCCTGCTTTATTTTCTGAGAAATATTACTCTGCTTTCAACTTATGACTTTTCTCTGCCCCACTCTCGTATCTGGCAGTGTGATTCCAAGCAATTAATCCTTGTACACTAAAATCACATTGCTTTCCTGTATAAATTGAGATACTTCTCTATTACTCCTGTTCTAAATGTTTTCCAGGACACTAAATATGTTCCATTTTTTTCCTCTTCTATGTCATATGTACAAAGGCAATGATTAGTAATATTAAGGTGGGAAAAAATAAACAACCTAAGTGGGTCGTGAACTCTTAGAATTTGAATTATTCTGTGACTATACATTTGCATTGACAGCAGCATACCAATTATCCAATTAACGTTCATACTCAGCGGCAAAGCAGAACAAACTTTTAGTTTATTTTGACTGAAATAAACCATTTCCCCACAGCTTGGATTTGCTGGAGATGTGCTTATCTGATTTATCTCTTCCTTGCTCCTCCTGAGCTTTTCGTGCTTCTCCGGAATATAGTACATGTCAGTTTTTTATTGAGTCATTTGACATTCATGTACAGGTCCAATTGGATAAGAATTCTACAGTTCATGACTAGAAGTAAGAATAATTCACATGACTTTCGTCTATACTGCTTTCATAGGCATGGAAAAGGCTCCTGGAACTAAGATAATTTTGCTAGAGAAAGGGAGACAGGTTGGGAGAATGGATTAGTCAGGGTTCTCTAGAAGGAAAAAAAAAACAATGGAATGAATATGTAAAAAACAGTGTGATGGGTATTTTTACTGGATTATCTCACAAGATACAGGTTGGGCAGTCCAACAACAGTTGTCCATGCATGGGAAAGTTGAAGAATCCATTGCTGCTCAGTCGACAAGGCTAGACTCAAGTGGCTGAAGAGTCATAGGACCCAGTAGCCACTTGATGCAGGAGACCAAAGTCATAGCAGAAGCTTACACAAGTATCAAAGGGAGCCAGGTAAAAAAGCATGCACAAGAGAGTGGCCTAGATGACTGGACAAAAGAAGGAAAAGCTCTGGCAGTCTCCTGGACCTTCCTTATACACAGTATCCTTGCAGAAGTGTCACCCATTGGGAAGGAAGGACTTCCTTGCTCAGTTAATCTTGTCTGAAAACCCCTTCACAGACCCACCCAAGAGCCACTTACTTTGCTCAATTCTTAGTGTAGTCAAGCTGATGATAAGTGTTAGTCATCACAGAGGGACAGAAATGGAGACAGAAACAGAGAAAGATGAGTGAGAGTCTGCGTGGAGGCAATTCTGTATGTAGATCAGTGTATAGAAAGAAACAGTATGATCATGATGTACTACATTATAACAAAGGCATGCCTAGAGCCATACAGGCCCAATGATAGAGGTTGGGCCAAAAGGCAATGTTAGTTCTTGGTACAGCTCAGTGGTAATTGCTAACACTGCTGTGTTCCAGCTTCTCTGGTGATCCAAGAGCACAAAGAGAAGCAGGTTGTAGTTTTCCAGTGGAGAAGACTCCAAACCTAACTATGAGATTGAAGCTTCAGTCTCCTTTGTTGTGCATTCCATCTCCTTTCTTGAATTTGAACAACAGGGCGAGTTTTCTCCTGACCCTGTGTAAGACCTGGGCAGTTTGACCTCCTGGGAGCATAACACAGAAAATGGCACAACCTGATAGGGTAACAGACTAGGTAGCAACATGCTGGTGTTAGTTTATTCTGTGTTTCCATGCAAAACATATGAAGATGGCCCTTTATATGGAAAAGATATTTATGTAACTTCTTTTTTATTATTTTTTACATAATTTCTTTTTAATTCAAGATAATGGTGCTGTCATCTGCTTGGTTCTGCTGATGATTTTATCAAGCAAGGTGGTGCAGAGGTAATAATACCTATGCATAAGTGATATCATGTGTGGAAGAAATACAAGGAGGTACCAGGATTGCTTCTACCAATTCATTCTCATAGGAACCAATTCGGTCTGGTGAGACTACTCACTTGTGATGCAGTAGTAATACATTCATGAGCATAGAGTTCAAATGACATAATTACTTTCCTTAGGCTCTACCTCTTAAAACTCTCTACCATCTGAAAGCCCCCACATTGGAATCCAAGCTTCCAACTCATGAAATTTTGTCAACATACCATATCAAAGCCCAAGATTGCCATATCAAATATCCAAGAACTGTCAGTGCTAAACCAGATGAAATAATTATAATTTGGGATCATTTTAAGCTTCTCAATGAGACAATTCAAACTACTGAGGAATTCTAACTCTCAAATTTCAGAGAAGAGAACTTCTGTTTATAAATAGAACTGTGGTTATAGTGGCAATGATCAGGTGGAATGTGTATTACCATAGCCTGGATATTCATGGTACTTTAAACCAATTGATTAATTTTAATTTGCATTGTGTCTTTTTGGAGAATATTAAATTTTAAATTGTTCTGACAATTTCATATATATATATATATATATATCCTATATTACCCTCTTATCATCCTCCCACTCCTGATAAACCCCATCTTCTTCCTTCCACATGCTAGTGAATACATCATTGAAGAGAATGACTCCCACATCTCCAGAAACCACTAATGACCAATGAATATCACAGAAATTGTTGACATAATTTCCTAAAATTGAAAAATTATTATTATTATTATTATTTTTAAATAAGGAACCAATGCTCATGAAAGTGCAGGCCTGGACTGAGTTTGACCTCCTGGGAGGATAACAGGAAAAATGGCACATCTGATAGTGCCCCAAGGAGGTGTGGGGACTCATAAACTCCTCCCCAATCATGACCAACTGGTGACTGGGCCTATTGAGTGTAGGTCTTGGGTAGGTAACCACAACTGCTGTATGTTCATGAGTGCAATGGGCATGTCATATCCAGGAGAGAGTTCCACAGTGTTCCTCTCTACCATCTATGTATATCTTACATTTATGCTGTCCCTGCTTTTTTGATATTTCTGTACATAGATGTCCCACATAGGGATGGACACCCAATCATTTATTTTCAGCATGTTTACCACTGTAAACAGCAAGTTTTTTCTCCCAAGGCTAAAAGCAGCACTAATCATGGGTACTAATATCAATATATACAAGGCAGTTTAACAACAAATCTGTTTAGCAAAACAACAGCAGTAGGTTCCTGATCCCCTAGGGTATGTGGCCCCCCAAGCCAAAGGCTTTTGATATGGTTTACAGTATCAGGCATTTATTGTGTCTTTCAAAGCAGATCTCAAGTATAATCAGAAAGTGGTTGGTTATCAGCACTGCATTCATACCACTATTCCACCAGTGCACTCCTCCTGTCTAGTAGTACAATAATATGCAGAATTCTCCACACCTTCCAACAGCATAAGAGCTAGCTGATATGGAAGAGGGTTCTAGTTCTGTGGTTTCTTGCTCCCCTACAGATAGAAGATATGAGCTCTTCAGCAAAAGGACTATGCTATTCAGTTCTGGTGAGCAAACAAGGGTGACAGCAGTTTTGGGGAGCTTTGGGGCTCCCATGACCAACAATTCAAATGGGCAGTGTTCCATACCTGGCATGGATATTTTTGTTTAATTAATAACCGAGAGAAGTGTTTTTCACTGCACATTTTAAACTATATTTTAACTAGTATGTGAAACTTTATTTTAACTAGTTTGTGAGATATATTTCCACAAAGCTATTTCATGTGTACTAAGATTTGATGAGCTGTCCTACACCTTTTTCACCCATCCCCCACCCTCATCCCTGCATAACTCTTTCTATACCCAGTATTTCTTCTCCTTAAGTTGATATCACTTGTGTTTGACAGTACCCATGCCCCCTTAATTGTCTTCCTCCCCACCAAACTTTACTTTTCTACATTCCTGGCCTCTGCAGAGACTCCAAGTTAAACCCACACACACATATAAATTCAATGCTAGGGTATGCATATGAGAGATAAAATGCAATGTCTTCTTTCTGAGTGTTCAATGTTTCTATCTGTCTTCCTATATTTTTCATAATTTCATTTTTCTTTATGGCTGAATGAAACTTCATTGTGTATACATACCATATTGTTATTATCTACTCATTAGTTGATGGACATCTATGTTGGTTCTGTTTCCTAGCCATGTTGAGCAGACCAGCAATTTAGATCGATATACTAGTAGGATAGAGTTATTTGGGTAAATGCTCTGATGTTGTGTACCTGGATCATATGGTAGTTCCGCTTTTGGCTTTCTAAGGAATTTCCATAATGGTTGAAACTGTTTATACTCCCACCAACAGTGAACAAAGGTTTTCTTTGCTTCACAACCTCCCCAGCATTTGTCATGATTACTTTTCCTTTTTTTATTTAAAAAAAAAACATTTTATTTATTTATTTATTTGAAAGAGAGAGAGAGAAAGAGAAAGAGAAAGAGAGAGAGTGAAAGAGAGAGAGAATGGCCATGCCAGGATCTCTAGCCACTGAAAATGAACTACTGATGCAAACACCACCTTGTGTGTCAGGATTTACATGGGTACTGGGGAATGGAACCCATTCCTTAGGCTTTGCAGGCCAGTACCTTAACAACTGAGCAATCCCTCCAGCCTTGGTTTTTCTTTTTAAATTGAAAATGTTAATACATGAATACACTTTAGTTTGACCATAATCCCCTCACATTACTCTCCCTCACCTACCCCCATTTTACTGAACTCCCTTCTCTTTCTAAGCAGTCCTTTCTGTATTTTGATGACTCATTCTTTTTTTCCTCTTCCATTCTGTATGTTAAAATGTTAGTGGCTCATTATTGTGCATGCAAGTCTTGTAGAGGTAACAACATGTACGGTGAGGTATGCAGTCACTGGTCCCTACGTAGTCTTCCTAACCCTCTGGATCTTATATTCTTTCAGTCTTCTGTTCCACAATGTTCCCTGAGCTTTGGAAAATTTGATGGAGATGTCTCATTTTATTGCTGAGCCCTTAACAACCTTTTATTTTCAGCACTCTCATGAGTTTTGAATCTTTCAACTATCTACACCCATATCCAAAAGGAAAATTCTCTGGCCAGTGATGAGAGCAATACTGATACTCTTTCTGCTACCTCCTTCAAAACACTCCCTGAGTCTTGGCAGGTGTGAGAGATATCTCACCTAGTTCTGAGCATCAACTGTTATGTCTTCTCATTAACATGATGGGCTTTGGGTCTTCCCAGTACTTATTGCCATCTGCAAAAAGAAGCCTCTAACCAAATGTGAGAACAGCACTAATCTAAGGGCATAAGATAAACATTTAGAAAGAAATTTTATGGCACAAGGTAGCCATTTAGCCAAAGAATAGTCATAGCTTCTGTACCAGGACATACGACCCTCCTAGTCATAGTCTTTGATTTATGTGGTAGTTTGAATAGATGGCTCCCAAAATATGCAGTGTTTTATTAGTTTGTAGTTTGGATCTGCAGCCATCTGGCTGGAGGAGGTATCACTGGGCGGAAGGGATCTTAAGGTCTAGCCCTAAGGTGTGGTGGTGGATTTGCAATTCTAGTCTAAAGATAGGCAAAGTGCCTGGAGTTCCTGAAGTGTGCTGTGTGGTGTGGCTTCTCTCTCTCTTTCTCTCTCTCTCTCTTTCTGTCTCTCTCCCTGTCTCTTTATCTCTCTCTCTGTCTCTTTATCTCTTTCTCTCTCTCTCTCTGCTTGGTGCTGTAAAAAGCAGAAGCAGGCCAGCTTCTTCTGCCATTATGGGACTTCCTCTGGATCTGTAAGCTTCAATAAATACCTTCCTCCATAACTGTGTCTGGTCTGGAAGTTCATCTCAGTGACCTGAAGCTGTCTACTACAACTCAGTTGTCAGTATCAAGCATGAATTCCCTCATTTGGAGGGAATCCAATCTGAAAGCAGTTCATTGTCCTCAGAACTGACATGCCACTATTACACCAAATGGCACATCTTACTTGGCTGGCCAGTTATGTAACTTGTAGGAACTACTGTTGTTTAAAAATATTGATGAATTTTCTCCCCTAGCAGCCTGCATCCTACTTTCTAGTACTGTGATATCTCATAAGCAGGGAGGAAGCTTGTAGCTCAGTTCCAGCTTGATTTCTCAGTGTGTTTCAATGGAAGTATGACGCTTCTTTAGCAATAGGGTCTTACCATCTAGCTCTAGTGGGCAACCTAGAGCATTGGCAATATCCTATATTATTTGGGGAGGCTCATGGGCCACTGAGACCAACAATTCACCTCTTGCACTAGAATTTTCTTATAACAACTTATGGCATCTGAGCACCGCATTCTCCACCCTTTTACCTAAATTCTCCCTTTATTAAAAATTATATATTTTAATTAGTTAATGAAGAAGTAGGTTTCCACAAGACTTAGTCATGCCATGTTTAGATTTGTGTAACCTTCTCCCTACTGTCTCCTTTCATTTATCAAAGGCCTTTTATACATCTTTTGGGATAATTATGTAATTTATGTCCTTGAGTTCATTTATGTGATATATTATATTTGTTGATTCATATATGTTGAACCATTCTTGAATCTCTGGAATGAAGCCAACTTGATTATGATGAATGATATTTTTGATGTGTTCTTAAATTCAGTTGGCAAGTATTTAATTAAGAATGTGGTATGTACATCCATTGATTAGTTCACAGTTTTCTTTTTTGAGTGTGCCTTTATTTGGTTTTGCATTAGTATCATGTTGACTTCATAGAAAATGTTTTGAATGATTTCTTTCTTTCCTATTATATAGAACAATTTAAGTACAATTGGTTTTAGTTTTTAAATGTCTAGTAGTCTTCTACCAGGAATTCATCTGGATCTACCTATATTTTTTTCAAAATCACTACTTCTGTCTCATTGCTTCATGTATCATTGCTTGATATATATTTAAACTACTTCCATCCTTGTTTAACTGTGGCAGGCCATATGCACCTAGAAATTCATCCATTTCTTTTAGATTTTCCAATTTAGTAGAATGTAAATTTTAAAGCATTTCCTTATGACTTTCTGGATTTTATTATGATTTGTTAATTTTTTAACTTTAGTAATTTGTCTCATTTCTTTTGGTTAATTTGGCAGTTTATTAATCTTATTTGTCTTTTCAAAGAACCAACTCCTTGTTTATTTTCTTTATTTAACTTTTATTTTGTTGGTTCCAGTCCTGATGTTATTGACTACTGTTGGGTTTGGTTTGTTTTTGTTTTTCCAAGGTCTTTAGGTGTGTCCTTAAGTTGTTTGTTTGAGATCTCTCTGATTTTATTATGTAGGCATGTAGAGCTATGAACTTTCCCTCCTAGTACCGCCTTCATTTTATCAACATAAAGCTATGAACTTTCCCTCTTGGGACTGCCTTCATTATATCCCACATGTTTTGGCATGCTACATTTTTCATTTCCATTCAATTCTATAAACTTTTTGTTTACTTTCATGGCTTCTTCAATGATTTTTTTTTTCATTATTTAATAGGTTGCTATTGAATCCCCATGCATTTGTGTGTTTTCTATAGTTTTTCTTGATTTTTAGCTTTTTCCTTTATGGTCAGATAGAATACAAGAGGTTATTTAAATTTTCCTAGTTTTTAATACTTGATTTGCATATTAACATATGATATATTATAAAGTAAGTTCCATGGACTTCTGAGCAGAACATATATTGTTTAGTGGCTATGTTAGATGTTCTGTAGAGGTTTATTAAGTCTATTTGTTCTATGATGTCACTTAACTCTAATATTTCTCTATGTATTTGTTGCCTGAATGACTTGTCAAATGAGGACAATGGAGTACTAAAATCACCTATTATTACTGTTTTTGAGTTAATTTATGACTTTATATCAATAGTTTTCGTTTTATGAAGTTGGATGCTCCTGTATTTGGCAAATACATATTTAGAACTGTAATGTTCTCTTCATGTATTCTTCCCTTAATAATGATAAAGTGACCTTCTGTATCTCTTCGGACTACTTTTGGTCAGGAGTTTATTTTTCCAGATATGAATAAAGAAACTCCTACTTTTAGACAGATTCCATTGACTTGATTGCATTTTCCATCCTTTCATACTAAGGTAATGTCTGTCATTGATGGTGAGGTAAGTTTCTTGGACAAAACAAAAAGACTTTGTTTTTTTAATCCCATCTAGCATTCTATGTCTTTTGATCAGGAAATTAAGACCATTAGTATTCAGTTATTATTGAAAAGTGTGCATTAATTCCTATCATGTAGATGATTTTATAGTATTTGACATTTCATTAATCATCATTTGCTTAATGACTAAATTATCATTGATTATTTTTCTAGTTATTTAAATGTTTTATCAATGTATTCCTACTGGTCTCCTATGTTGAGTGGGCTTCATAGTCAAAAATGCCTTTAGATTGCTTTTATCATGGAAATTTTTCCTTTCCCTTTAATTTATGACAGATAGTTTTGCTGGCTAAGTAGTCTGTGTTGGCAGCTGTGGTTTATAAAAACTTGAAAGATATCATTCCAAGTACTTCTTGCTTTTATAACTTCTCTTGAAAAATCAGCTGTTATTTTGATAGGCTTGCCTTTATATGTGACTCCAAACTTTCACCTTTCAATATACTTCCTTTGTTCTGTATCTTTAATGTTTTGGCCATAATATGATGTGGGGAGTTTATTTTCTTATCTTGTGTTCTATATGCCTCTTATACATTGGTAGGCCACTCTTTTCCCAGGTTTGGGAATTTTTCTTCTATAATTTTGTTGAAGATATTTCCTATGCATTTGGCATGGAGTTATTTTCTTTCATCAATGCTCATTATTTGTAAATTTGGTTTTTTCATGGTGACCTAAATGTCTCTCATGTTACATTCATATATTTTGACTGATCCAATTCCTCTACCTTATATTCAAGCTGTGATCTTATGTCCCTCAATATCCATTCTGTTTGTGAGGCTCCACTGAGCACTTTATGAGACTTATTTGAACTTTTCTTTTGGTGCTTTAATTCAGTTTGTTTATTTCCTCAGTATTTTAGCCTCTTTTCCATTTAAATTAAAGTTATTTTAAATGATACAAAACTTGAAAATTGTGCATATTAATGTGACTAAAGTATTTCTGTCTCTTTTTTTAACTGTATTTTCATATCTTGACTTGAGAATCTTTTCATTCCTATTTATATGTTTTCTGGGATTTGTTCAGGTCTTCTTTGAATTCATTCAGGTGATTACTCATGTGCCTCTTTGAATTTATTCAAACATTTATTTCTGTCCTCTTGGCCGTCTCTGTACATATTTACTATCATTCTTTTGGATTCCTTGTCTGGAATGTCCTTTAAGTCATTTTCATTAGGAGCCTATGGGATTGGAAATTTTCCAAGGAGATGCGTTTTTGTGGGTTCCCATTTTAGTGTTTTGTATTGGGACTTGTCTGTCCAGATCTGATTTATTTATTGGCTAAGTCTTTCTGGAGCTTATGTGATGATTGAGTGTAGGATCAGTTTTCCCTGGTTCAGTAGCACTTTATTTGTAGAGGTACTTCATGCTATGGAGCCTTAGCAGCTTGATGGTGGGGACTTTGAAGAGTCCAAGCAAATTAGCAATAGTACCCTGAAAGCAAAGGCATGGGCAAGGAGTTGAGTAGGCCGCAAGTCCAAGCAGCTTAGTGCTGAGGACCTGGAAGTAGGAGTGAAGATGGAAGGTGAGGAAGCCCTTGGACTCATCTATGGCATCCAAGCAGGTTGATAGTAGAGACTCTGAATTCTGAACAGCACAATCCAGTTCTGCCTCCTCTTCTCATCAACAGTAAGATTTCCGTAGGTGGTAATTGCTATTGATTTAAAATTTTTCTTATCCAATCTGAAAACAAGGATTCTCCTATCCTTGTTTGTGTTTTCTACCTACAGATGAATAAAACAAAAACACCACCATTTATATTCCCTTTACAGGCAAGTAAAATTCAAAAGATGTGGATATTTGAAGAGATTATATTGTCATAAAAACTTCAGAGTAAGCTGCCTGTATTTTCTCTCACCATTGAACCCAATCTGCCATGAAACTTTCACTGTCTCCAAGTCATCATGAAAACATTCTTCACTGATTGAGACATTCCCAAACAATTAAGATAACCAGATGCGTCTGCTATTTGTAATTACCTGAACTTGCATTTCTTTCTTTGAGACTAGTTTCATTTTTTCAGCTTTTTGAACTACTCCAGATAATGAAAATGAAGATTACTGTGTGTGCATTTTTCACTTGGCCTAATTTTGATGTGGAATTACCTCCTTCTAAAATTAAACAGCAAAACTGGAAACATGTGTTCAAAAAGGAACTCTTTCTCATTTCACATTGTTCTGAAAGAATGCTTTACTCCCTATACATATCACATGTCTGGCAGTTTCTTAGACTAAAGGCATATTTAAATGTAAAAGATGGAAACCTAGAATTAAGGGGAAAAATAAACAATTTATGATCCCCACTCATGACCTGTCACATTTAATCTTTTAGATTCATGATGGGTCTGGAGCACCCTGTACAATTTTTGGCATGTAGATATAGTTTAGTTGTCTGTACATGGTAAGCACCACTATAACTAATCTTCTAACTGTTGCTAATTATTATTACTGTTTTTACTAGTCTTGATTATGGCACACAGTTTCACTGAATAGAAATCTACTTTGGAGCTTTGTTAAGAAATTTTTCTATTATATAATTTTTCTAATATATAATTTATCATAACAATTCACAATTTTTACTCAATAATAATTCTGATTGTATTTTCACTTTTTCATCTGAGCAAATCCTTATAAATATTCCAAATACAATTCTGACTCTACCATTGTATTCTCACAACTTTTTACTTTCTCTACTATTTATTTATATTACTCATGTTATCTTCCTTTTTCCTACTTGCCTTGAGTAATTATTTAAATCGCATTATATTTTAAATTTTGGTCTGTCCAATTTGAAGACAGGAACTCTTCCAGCTTGTTTTTTTTTTTTTTTCTCTCTACCTACATCTTCATCCTTTGAACTTGGGTAGGTACTTGAATTTCATTTGCTATTAATTGAAAAGGGATTATGTCTTTCAATATATTCATTTCTTCCAGAAAATATTGTTATTTCATACAAAACAATTTTTAATTCTCTGGAATTAGAATGTTATAAACCACCTTAAAGATAATGAAAAATTCTTCTTTTCCTGTGGGTGGTGAAACTCGCATAACCGTAAGTTATTCTATGAAGATGAAGTATTCTAAATACAGGAAAAATAACCCTGAAATGAAGGAAGATATCAGGAGACATGTGAAGGTGGAGGATGGGTAGAACAGAAGAATGGAGAGGTTGAGGAAGAAAATAAAAATAGAGAAGGAAATAAGGAGGAAGGGGGGAAAGTAAGATAAAAGACATGATCCCTAGGAAGAGAAAGAGCAAGTATTTCCCTGGAAATTACACTTATTTATAATTAATTTTGATATTTCATTAAAAATAGGGGATAAATTTTGTTTACACAGCAGTTGCTAAAACCTTTTCCCTTTTTGAAAGGAATTCCTGAGTGAGTGGAGAATGTTTTTTCTTCTTACGCAGGTGACTATTTGTCATCATGATTGACTAAAACTTCATTAGATTTATAGCTCTGTTATATAATTACTGTCAAGGAATAAAGACTATAGGTCAACTTTTTAACAAGCAAAACTCATTATTTTTCTTAACTGTCCCTGTGTATTTTATTGTTTTGAAAAAAATAGGAATTGCCTCATGTATAACTTATTTGAAATCCTTATTCTATTACTCAGTAATTATATGACTTGAATCAGCAATTTATTCACTCAGAAAATATTTTTTATATTTAAGATAGGAATAGTTATATCTAAAAATGTACGTGTGTAAGTATTGTGTAAGTGTTAAATTTGACAACTAATTTTTTTTTGTTGTTGTTTTTTCAAGGTAGGGTGTCACTGTAGCCCAGGCTGACCTGGAATTGACTATGCAGTCTCAGGGTGGCCTCGAACTCACGGAGATCCTCCTACCTATGCCTCCCAAGTGCTGGGATTAAAGGCATGTGCTACCACACCCGACATCTAAAATTTTATAGGTAAAGTAATATTAGGATACTGAAAGATAGTGAAGAAAACTTAGTTGGAATCATAATCATAAGCTCTCATTCTTATTTAAATGTTTTTTATCTTATTTTGCCTAAGTGTGTGCAAACATGCTGATAATTTTCATATTATAAACTATCTAAACAAAGCTTTATTGTCTACTCAAGTAAAATATGTAGCCAAAACTATTTAAAGTAATTTAATGTGACAGATGATGTTTTGTTATTTTTCTAAACTAAATGACTGATATGGGTTTAGTCATATAAAATAATGCATATAGACATTTATTTCATTTTATGTCAACTTGTATATTTATAATGTTGAACCCAATGGATCATTCCTTGAATCTCAGCCATCACTGTAATCATTTTTCCTTTAAAAAAATACATACCTTGGAAAAACAAAAATAGTAATAACAAAAATAACAAATTAAGCCACAACTCATGGTTTTAATGGTCCAACTTGTGTGGCAGTTCACCTGAAATTAAACTAAAAATAATTTTGCAGTATATTTAATGGAAAATTTTTCATTGTTTATTACTCCTTAATCTTCCTGAACTGCTGTAAATTGTGTTATATGTGGATAGATTTTCAGAGCATACTCATGGGCAACAGAGCTGGTATTTGGTGGTATGCTTGAATTTCTTGGAACTCAGTATGTTTTTACAATATACTACCATGTGACATGCTCTGGGATAATTTACTTATTCTATCATAATTCTTTACTTGAACTAGACATCTCTTTGTGTGTTTTACTATGTTCTCTGATGTCATTTACTATTCGTTTGTTAAAAAAAAAAATATCAGCCTGTCTCTATTCTTTTTGCATTAGTCTCTGACAATTAATGTGGAACATTATTCTACCATACTGCCATTTTCATGATGTCAAAACATTCTAGATTCATTAAATAAATTATGAAGTTAAATTCCTAGTCTGCGAAAATATCTTTCAATTATGGCTTATCATTGAAAAAAAAAGTTTTGTCTTCACAATTAGCAAATGAATCCAACAAGAGTACAATAGCAGTCATACAATGAACAATGTCTCATTTACATTAGGACATGATCACCTAATGCCAGACAGAGAGGCTCCATCTAGATGTGATTATTTGGCAATGGCAGCAAACTCCAGTATAAACTAGAGAAGTGAAATCATATGGCAGTACTGGGTCATAAGATGGTTTTCTGGATGACTCTGAACATGTTCTCTCATTTACATTTAAAAATGAAAGTCAATCTGAAATTTGTTATTAAAAATCTAAAATTTTCCAGTTTGAAAATCTGTCATGGTGTGTCTCAATGACTTTCTATAATGCTGCCACACACTCTCATGGGTAAGTAGACACAGCAGATGAACACAGTCAATGCCCATATGCATTTGATATTCAATGGAGAACACACAATAGGTTTATGATATTGAACTTTTCCTTTTCTATGGATGATTTCCCTTTTGTGATCTGTATCAATTTGTTGTATTATGAGTCAGGTGAATATTTGATTATATCTTCCTTTTTTATTTTCATGGATGGTGTGTGTTTGTGTGCACATTTTGTATGTGTGTCAGTACACATGTGATTGCATGTGTAGGTGTGTTTGTACTCATATGTGTGCATGAGTGTGGGGCCCAGAAGTCAGTGTAAGGTGTTCTCCTCAGTGATCTCAAGCTTTTATTTTATTTTATTTTGTTATTTTAATTGGTACAGGGTCTCTCACTGAACCTGTAGTTCACCAATTTGACTAGAACAGTGAGCCAGTATGCCTTAGGAATTTTTCTTTTTCCACATCCCCAGTCATAGGATTAAAAGTAAGCCTACCATGCTTGGCACCTTATGGGGCATTTATGTGGGCATCTGAACTCAGGTCCTTATATGCTTAGACAGCAAAAAAACACTTTACTCATAGAGTGATCTCCTTAGCTTTGATTATATCTTAAAATTTTCTAGACTAAGATTACTATAGTCATGCCCATATCTAGTATACTAGGATCTTGATTGAGTTTGTGTTTACAACTCAGAGGAGACTTTAATCTACTTCAGAAAAAAGGATGTCCCTGCATGCAGAATCCCATGACCTCTTTCCATAGGAAGGGAACACAGCCTTTATTTATCCAAGCGACCTTTTAATGCTCATAGGAGAACTTGTCAGAACTAGGGTAAATAAACTTGAATGAAGGAAAAGTGACATACTGGATACTTGTCAGGTGCCCAAAATGGTACAAGCATTAAGAGATAAAAATGGTGTTCAAAACTGGACAGTTGGAGGGTGGGCACAGCACTGTGGAGTGAGTAGGACACACCCCTGCTTCCTGGCTCCTCACAGCTGTTTGCTCTCAGTTCCCTGGGGTGGTCTATGTGCAGGCATGCAAGTAGGCCAGATCCCTGTTCCCTGACTCCTACCAGTCCCTTGGTCCTGGTAGATCCCACTGTGCCTTGCTTGGGTAGGCCTGGTCCCTGTGTGAGCTGTGAATTCAGGCCTTTTGATCTGGTATCCTTACTGGCCACTGGGTACCAACATCCCTGTTCAGCTGAGTCAGAGGGTGCATTGGTCAAAGGAAAGAAAAAAAAAAAAAAACTTTCTTCCTCTTCAATAAAATAAAGAGTCTCCCTAAAATGGATAGACAACAATGAAAAAAGCCCAATGAAAGTCAGAAATCTGGCAGATCTCCACCAAGGATGTTTAGTCCTACTATGGAAGCCTCCAATGAAATCATAGAGAAATAAACAGAAATTCATTCCCAAAATGAAAACACAACAACCAATGAGATCCTGATCAAAAAAAGTCACTGAACTGGAAGCAAACCACCAAATAACCAACAATTATATCAATGAAATTGAACAGAATTGTCTCCTAGAGCTTTCAGCTTTGATGATGTGCTTTACTTGATTGAAAAAAAAAAAAAAAAAAAAACATTAGAAACCTCCAAAGATGTAAATTGAAGATGAGTCAAGAAATGGAAGATCTCAACAACCAGTTGATTAAGCTTAATTAAGATTTCATCAAATGCAAGAATGAATTCCAGGAACTATAAAGAATATCAAACTCAAACTGAAGTCATACCTCAAAAAAGAGAAGGACACAAGGCAACATAACACAACCAAAACCAAAAATCAAATTGAAATTATAAGAACCTCTCTAGAACCCCTCACCAACAAAGTGGCTCAAGTGGAAGATTGAACCTCTGACCTGGAAAACTAGACAGAAGAAATTGATCAGGAGGCCAAAAACTTTGCTAAGTTCAAAAAATCAAGTGAACAGAATATGAGGAAATTGTGGGATCCCCTAAAATGACTAACCATCTGGAGAATGGCTATACAGAAGGAGAGGACATCTAGGCCAGAGGCACAGAGAATATATTCAACAAAATTATTGAAGAAAATTTTCTGAATCTCTCAAAAGAGAGGACCATACAAATACAAGAATCCCACAGAACATCAAACAGACAAGACCAAAGAAGAAACCCTCCAAGGCACTTCATAGCTAAAACTCTTAACAACAAAAACAAAGAGAGAGTGTTAAAAGCAGCAAGAGAGAAACAACTCACAACATACAAATGCAATCCCATCAGAATTATGTCAGATTTCTCAATGGAAACCCTGAAAGCCAGAAGGGCCTGTGATGGGACACTTCAAAGTCTGAAAAACTATGGCTTCCAACCCAAGCTACTCTACACAGCAATAGCATCCTCATAATAGATGGTGAAAGAAAAACATTCTATGAAAAAAGTCAACTTTATGATTATATGAACACAAAGCCAATCCTACAGAGATACTTGAAGGAATACTCCACACAGAACAGTCAAGCAGCCAATCTCAAGAGCTAACAAGAAGAAGATCACAATAACCAAAATAATCCAGGCTCAAAATAGTACAAAACACAAGAAAGCACCAAACCCCATAAAATACCTCATCATGGCCGGGATTAACTCAAACCTCACAGTAATAACATTAAATATTAATAGTCTTTTTGAAATTTTTGGTTGTTGTTATTTTTATTTATTTATTTGAGAGCGACAGACAGAGAGAGAAAGAGGCAGATAGAGAGGAGAGAGAATGGGCATGCCAGGGCCTCCAGCCACTGCAAACGAACTCCAGACGCATGCGCCCCCTTGTGCATCTGGCTAACGTGGGTCCTGGGGAGTCAAGCCTTGAACCAGGGTCCTTAGGCTTCACAGGCAAGTGCTTAACCACTAAGCTATCTCTCCAGCCCCATTAATGGTCTTAACTCACCCATCAGAAGACATAGGTTATGGTGGTGGATCAAGCATGGTGGCGTGCCTTTAATCCCAGCACTTGGGAGGCAGAGGTAAGAGGATTGCATGAGTTCAAGGGTACCCTGAGACTACATAGTGAATTCCAGGTCAGCCTGGACTAGAGTGAGACCTTACCTCGAAAAACTAAAAAAATAAAATAAAATAAAAGAAAGAAAGAAAGAAAGAAAGAAAGAAAGAAAAGAAAAGAAAAGAAAAGAAAAGAAAAGAAAAGAAAAGAAAAGAAAAGAAAAGAAAAAAACTGGACCCTTCTATCTGCTGTCTTCAAGAAAACTACTTCACCACTAAAGATAGACACCTCCTCAGGGTGAAAAGTTGGAAAATGATATTCCAAGCAAATGGAAATAAAAACAAGTGGTTACTGCTATATTACTATCTGATAAAATCGACTTCAAACCAAAAGTAATGAAAAAGCACAAAGAGGGCCACTTCTTACACATCAAAGGAATGATTCAACATGAGCACATCATAATCATAAATATATATGCACGAAACACAAGTTTACCACAGTGTATAAAACAAAGTCTACTAGACAATAAAACAGAAATAAACAACAACACCATTATAGTCAGAGACTTCTGTATTCCACTACTATTAATAGACAGATCATCCATGCAGAAAATCAACAGGTAAATAATATAGCTCAACAACATCGTAGATCAACTAGAAATAAGGGATATCTATAGAACTTTCCACCCCAACTCTACAGAGTACACATTCTTCTCAGCAATCCACAGAACCATCTCCAAAATTGACCATCTATTAGGCCATAAAGTGTGCCTTCATAAAGTTAGGAAAATTGAAGTAACTTCCTGCATCATGTCAGATCACAATGCTTTAAAGCTAGAAATTAATAACAAGAGACACATCAAGAACTCCACTAGCAATTGGAGAGTAAACAACACACTTTTAAACAATGAATGGCTCATGGAAGAAATCATAAGACATTGTAAAATTCCTAGAATTGAATGATAATGAAAGAACAATCTACCAAAACTTATGGGGCACAATGAAGGCAGTTCTAAGGGGAAAATTCATAGCCCTAAATGCCTTCATTACAAAGACAGAGAGATCCCAAATCAATAACCTAACTGTCCACCTAAAGGCAGTGGAAGAACAGGAAGAATCCATCCCAAAGTGCTCCAGATAGAAAGAAATAATCAAGATTAGAGCAGAAATTAATGAATTGGAAACTAAAAACACAATTTAAAAAATCGATGAAATGAAGAGCTGATTCTTTGAAAAAATAAACAAGGCTGACAAACCCCTGGCCAATTTGATCAGGCAGAAAAAGATAAGTATCAAATTGACAAAATTAGAAATGAGAAAGGAGAGATTAAACTCCTTGGAATAACACTAAGCAAGGATATGAAAGACCTTTATAATGAAAAAATTAAAACACTCAAGAGAGAAATTGAGGAGTACTTGGGAAGATAGAAAGACCTCCCATGCTCCTGAATAAGTAGTATTAATATTATGAAAATGGCAATTCTACTAAAAGCAACATACAGATTTAACACAATACCAATAAAAATACCAGCATCATTCTTCACAGAGATTTAAAAAAATGAGGTCAAAATTCATATGGAATGGCACAAAGCCTCAGATATCCAAGTATATTCTCAGGAAATAAACAAAAACAAACAACAACGACAAAAGCATCTGGCGGTATCACCATACCCAATCTAAAGTTATACTGAAAATCATAGTGACAAAAGTGGGATGGTACTGGAATAAAAACAGAAACATAGACTAATGGAAAAAAAAAAAAAAAACTTGAAAGACCCATCCTTAGCTCAAGTAACTACAGCTGCTTGATCTTTGACAAATGTGCCAATAATGTAGACCAGAGAAAAGACAGCATCTTCAACAAATGATGTTGGACAAATTGGATGAGCATATGTAGAAAAATGAAATTAGGCCCACTCATTTCACCTTACCCAAAAGTGAAGTCCAAGTCCAAATGGAGTAAAGAACTCAGTATAAGACTTGAAGCTCTTCAACTACTGGGAGGAAAAAATAATCGAAACACTCCATGATATAGGACTGGGAAAAGACTTTCTGAACAAAACCCCAATACCCCAGGAAATTAAACAATCATTCAATCAATGGGATATCAAGAGGCTAAAAAGCTTTTGCACAAACATACCATAAGCAGAGCCAATAGATTACCCACTGAATGGGAGAAATCCTTGCTAGCTATACCACTGACAGAAGCCCAATATCTGGAAGCTACAAAGAAGTCAAAAAACTAAACAATAAAAAAAAAAAATCAAACAACCCACTACAGAAGTGGGGCAGAGAACTGAATAGGGGGTTCTCAGAGTTATAATTACAAATGGCTAACACACACTTAAGAAAATGTTCAACATCTCTAACCATTAGGGAAATGCAAATTTAAACATCTATGAGATTCCACTTTACCCCAGTAAGGATAGAAAACATTAAAAATAAAATGAAAAAAAAAATGCTGTCAAGGATGTGGAGAAATAGGAGCACTCATTCACTGTTGGTGGGGATGTAAGCTTGTACAACCACTATGGAAATCAGTATGAAAAGGATGAATATAGAGTTAAAAACAGACCGTGTTATTTCCTTACTGGGCATTTACCCTAAAAGCTCCACATCTCAGTTCAAAGATATTTGCTCAGCCAGTTCATAATAGCTAAGAACCAGAATCAACCCAGATGCCCATCATTGGATGAATGGATAACCAAGATGTGGTATATCTACATGATGGAATTCTACTAAGCAGTAAGAAAAAAAAAATGACATAATGAAATTTGTAGAAAATGGCTGAACTTTGAACAGATCAATCTAAGTGAACTCACACAATCCCAGAAAGACAACCATCACATTGTTTCCTAACCTGAATCAGACCAAGTTGCTGACATACCTGAATGGCATCACGAGTCTTGGACAATAGGGAAGATAAGGCTTGGGTGAAGGGGCAGGGTCGGGGATGGGAAACATAAAACTGAACCCAAATTGAACTGGTTTCATAGAATTCTATATCCTGGAAGTTAGACTAGAAGGCGGAAGCCTCAAGAGGACCTTAGGGGGAGCAGGTGAATTGAAGGGCCCTGGAGAGGGTGAGACGAAACCATACCTTAAATTTCTACTGTTTCTCTTTCTTCTCTTTCATTTCCCTTGGCACTGTCAATGTTGAACCTAGAGATTCTGATTATGGTAGTGTTAGGTGGCTGAAGTTTGGATTTGTACTCAAGACACCTCCAAGATAGATTATATATTTATCTACTTATTTATTCATTTTTAATCTACTACAGAGATATAAGCATATTTGTTAGTATACATCAGGAATCATGGCAAGGCTTTTACAAGTACACTTAAAACCCCACCCATGAGAACATTAATTCATGTTCATGAATAACTTCTTCCTATTTGGAAAATTGAGGGAATAATGCTCAGCTTGGCAAACCATACTTTAACTTTTTCTGTCATGCTTTCTGTTTTATTATCACCTGAGCAGTGAGTATTGAGCCTGTCTCACTGTAATGAAGAAACCTTATGACCTTAGGCTTATCCTAGGCTTCTGACACCAAGCAAGGGTCTGTGCAGAGAATTTAGCTATGTGCTTCATGGTTCCAGATTCTTCTGCCACACTCCCACCTTACCAGTCACCCAGGAATCTGATAAAGTACGTGCACAATAAATTTCAGAGATTGAAGGTAAAGTCCTTTGGGTCACATTGTGTTTCATTGTGCACACAGAATTTAAAGTTGGATTTGGCTGCTCTAAAACTCAGCTGGGATGGAAGATATAGCTGCTTGATGGTATTAATGTTTTGGACCAGACCTCACAGAGCCAAGGCTGAGTCCTGGAACTGCCCTAGCTTCATGGAACAGCTTTTTGACTCTCCTGGTGGTCAGTTTCATCTTCCTTGAGATGGAAATAATCCCATCTAGCAGTATTACATATTTCTTACCTAGTCATATTTATATAGCTATGTACCTATCTATAAAGGAATACTTTATAATCTCTAAGTGCTCTTAAAATTGTTAAGTGTAGCTAGAGAGATGCAAATGCTAATGGAATAGATCAAAAACTACTTTTCTAGTTAGAATGTGGAAATTCATTTGTTACTGCTTTTGTCTTATACCCACATAGAGTCTCTCTGTTTTCTATTCCCCCTCTTCTTTTCTCTCAATCACTATTTCCAACTTCAGAATATTCAAATAAAAATGAAGATGCACCAGTTCAATAAAGCTTTGCCAAGGTTTAGACACTATTGGGGAATAGCACAAATGGATAACAATGTCATAAAATGCTAAATAGCAATACAATCATCATGAAGATACCAAGAAAACCTCTGTTTTATAAACAGTCTTGCCATCATTAAGAGTTCAGTTTAAGCACCTTTCAGAAGAACCAAACATAACAGCAATGGGAGAACCCCATGCAAGAACCGAGAGGTGATTCAACTCATAGGAGAATCTAGTTTTCTGGACGGATTAAAGAAAATAGATCACACCTTGAAGCTATTGCTATGTTGCGGAGTAATCATATACTTCAGTTATTCAGCATTGGGAGAGCAAAGGAAGACAGGAAGTATTTATCTTGACCAGGAAGATGTTACACTACAATAAGCGGAAATGAGAGGAATGTATTTGGGAAAAGAACTTTTGGTAGTTAGAAGACTGCATAAAGAGTCTCTGAAAGACCCCTAAAGATATCAAGATGGACAGGGGGTCTGCAGAACAGTAGCACAAGAGCCATCAAAAGGTCGTCATCCAATGGTCCCATCCTTGATGCATGGAAGAGCCCTCTTTGTTTAAGAAACCTCACTTTACATAAAGTCAATGAACCTACTATTCTTACACCCATTTGTAAACCTACACATCATATAATAGGACATCAATTTTTCAGGAGGAAAATAGTTGAAAATCTTCATATTTCATACTGTGTAGTGGAGACTCAAGTACATAATGGTTGACAGGCATCACCTTTGGCACTACACTGTAGAAAATATTCATTCAGTCATTTAACCAGTATTTTCTGAGCGCCTACTAGGAACCAGGCAGAGTGCCAGGTGCTTCATTTATATCACAAAAGACAATACTCTAATTTCTCTACTGTTCAATGGACTTCACTAATTGAATCTCCATTGTGGCTTCTGTTATTAATCTACCATGAGATAACAGGCAGCTCCATTATGGCGCTGTGCCGTGAAGACAGCAAGGGCTTCCCATCACAGCAGCAAGCTTGCTGCACTGACTCCATGTGGAAATACTAAACAATGTTCTCTTTGCCCAGCATGACGTTGAGGAGAGGGGCAGATAGAAAGATGTATAGGCTCTAGAATGAGCTTATTCTTTGTTTTTTTAAAGTTTTTTTGTTATTTTTATTTATTTATTTATTTGAGAGCAACAGACAGAGACAGAAAGAGGCAGATAGAGAGAGGGAGAGAGAATGGGCGCACCAGGGCCTCTAGCCACTGCAAACGAACTCCAGATGCATGCGCCCCCTTGTGCATCTGGCTAATGTGGGTCCTGGGGAGTCGAGCCTTGAACTGGGGTCCTTAGGCTTCACAGGCAAGTGCTTACATGCTAAGCCATCTCTCCAGCCCTAGAATGAGCTTATTCTTAATGTTCCACCATGTTATAAGCCTCAACTTTCTCTTAGCCTCACAAACATATCATGACATACTATACCTTTAACAATGTAATTTTTTTTTTTTTTTGGATAGGATAAGTAGCTATATCCTAAAGGAGCAAACCATGTCAAAGTCATATATGTACAACTGAGACAATCCCAGGGCCATGCAAGTACAGACATATCTAAATAATGAAAGACAGAGTCATTAGCCAGGCATGTTCGTTAAATCCTGATGACATCTGAAATAAGGACAGAAAATGGTGATGGATTCCTCTGGTCCTCCTTTCCTCATTTTATGTGCTTAAGATTTCTTTATTTCTAACAGTTGATCAACTGTAAGCATCTATAATATGGTAAATACCAGAGAAGAGCTACCATTAATTCTGTCTTTCAGCTGGAAAAGACCAGCTAAAGAGAAGTTATTTTATTAGTACTTCCCTCTCTCTGCCAAATACCCACACGTGTTCTCTACAGTGTGCGCTTTCAATTACTTACTGAAATGGATATTTGTCTTTACATGAATAATGGTTTCCTCATGTCTCTCAGTAACAGGAAAGATTTCCATCCTTGCTGGGGGAAGATTAAAAAGCTAATCAGTACTGTGGTCGCTCTGAGACTGCAGATGTTCACTCTCCGAATCGGCATGGAGTTGGATTACCTAGCGAGATTTGAACTGGCCCTTCTGCTCTGCTTGTGTGTTTGTCTAACACTTTGTTCAGCTTTATTTTTAAGTGACTCTGACAGCTCCTAACTAAGGAACAACAGGCGCTGGGTAGCTGTTTGGGCCAAGGGTTTTAATGATTTAAAAATAATCTCATATTCACTTTGGCTTCAGTGGGAAGATGGAAGGAGGTCCAAGTTAGGAGCACTGGCGCATTTACATGGAAGCTGGGTCTGTGTTTGCAGACAGCTCTAGGCTCCCCTGAGATGAACTTAACACCAGGTACCCACCCCCCAACTAAGGAGTGGTGGCTCTGGCTTGCAGTGATCTATTTACATATATTCAGGAAACACACTTTCCAGGGGAAGCAGACCCCCCATCAATTTTTTTTTACAATCCTTAGGGGTTCACTGCATTGCTTAGCACACAGCAGGCATATGGAAAAAAAAATTATGGGTCAAGTTGATTTCCTAACTACACTGATAAGTGGCTTGAGGTTAAATCTCTGACAGGACCTGGTGTTCTGAGCATTGCTGTAGATCCTAAACCAAAACTTGCTGAGTGATTGAAAAACCAACCTGTTTCTCATTCCAGCCGATGCCAAGCCTCGGAAGAGGGGTAAACAGAGTTAACAAGAGATGAAAAGAAGGATTGCTGAGCCACAGTGAGGGGTTAGAGAACACAAATTTGTGGCAGAACCAATCAGCATGTTTTCAAAAACCTCTCTAACAAAAGTTGGCAGTCTGAGAGCAGAGAAAGTGAGAGAGCAAGGGAAAACCATACATAATGAAGAGACAAAACAAATAAAAACAACAACAACATAAATAAATAAATAAAAACCAGATGGCTTTGATTGGGGCTTCCTGGGTGGGACTTTGTGTAGTGGATAGATGGTCAGAAACTCCCTATCTTCTCTATGGTTTAGCCTCTGGGTTCCTAACTGGTGAATGGGCTTGTCTGGGAATAATTCTCAGAAACCAACATCTGAACAAATGCAGTGTATCCAAAAGTTGCCGTCCACTTTATTCCAACCACGGGTCTGAAGACTCCCTCATCGCTGTGTCACTGGTTCTCAGCTGTTCTGCACCTGCCGTCCCCATATTCAGGATTACCACTTCATTCTATGATTAAAATCAAGAAAATCTGAAGAGGGGACAAAAGGAAAGTATAAATGGTTACACCCAAGGCTGCTTTTTGAGTGCATGGGCCCCTTCTTCCAGGACAATTAAAAATGCATTTTTATGACTGATGATATAACGATTAAAATAATCAAGGCTAGATTCATTATAAGTTGTTAAGTTTTTTCATTGATTTTAGAGACATTTCTTTTTTGTTTTTATAATGAGAAAGAGAGATAGAGAGAATTGGCATGTGAGGGCCTCTAGCCATTGCAATGGAACTCCAGATGTGCACCACCTTGGGTACATGCATCACCTTGTACATCTGGCTTACATGGGTTCTGGGGAGTCAAACCTGGGTCCTTAGGCTTCACAGGTAAGCACCTTAACTGCCAAGCCATCTCTCCACCCTATTTTAAAAGAAATTTCTATAGACTCCTATGATTGCATGCACTGTGGACCCTCTCTGCCCACAATGTTTGAAGGAGGTACCAGTCCTGGTATCATCAAGACTACAGATGTGAAATGGGTCTATCCTGGTCATGGAGCTTCCTTTGGTCCAGGAATTCTGTTGCAAAGGCTGTGCTCCTGTGGACTCCAGGTTCCTTGGATCAGGGCTTCTGGCTCATTCAGAAAGTGATATTACCTGGGCAATTAGAATACATATTGAAGTCATCAAGGGTGGCATAAGGGATGACATCACATGGTGTGATTGTGTAAGGCAACGACTGACATGCTGTGCAGCAGGTGGATAGCTGAGGTATATTCCAGAAAGCTTTTCTGAAAAACCCTTGACTGTAAGAAAATGGAATGAGGGCTTGCAGATGGCCAAGGCTGTACTTCTGCCTGTGCAAGAAGCCTCCCTTGGAGTGAGGCTGGGGTGGTGCATGCAGCATCACTGTCACTGGGGGAGACATAAATCAAACAGCAAGCTGTCTGGAGAGCCACACCTGGGCAGCAGTGATGTCATGTGTTCTTTTCTTCTTTTTTTTAGTTTTTTGAGGTAGGGTCTCACTCTAGCCCAGCTGACCTGGAATTCTGGAATTCACTATGTAGACTCAGGATAGCCTTGAACTCACAGTGATCCTCCTACCTCTGTATTCCAAGTTCTGGGATTAAAAGCGTGCACCACCACGCCCAGCTATGTATTCTTACTTCTCTTTTAAAAAAAATGAGCATAATGAAAGGTGATGTAACTCTTGTAGGGATACATATCAAAAATGCCTTGTCCCCCATTTCACAACAGCACAATCTTTTTTTTTTTTTCAAGGTAGGGTCTCACTCTTGCCCAGGCTGACCTAGAATTCACTACATAGTCTCAGGGTGGCCTGAAACTCATAGCAATCCTCTTACCTCTGCCTTTCAAGTGCTCAGATTAAAGGTGTGTAGTACCACTGGCCACAATCTTATATAATTACATCACTCCTACTTGTAACTTTGGTGTAGATATATTAGCTTAGTTCTATTTTAGACTTCATTGTAACTTCAGAGTCTCAAACCCTCATATTTTCTTCTTTAAAATTTATCTTTAATAATTGAATAATAATTGTATATGCTTATAAGATTAAATGTAATATTTTAGTATATGTTTACATTATTAAATGATGGGAGCAAACTATTAATTAGTAACTCACAGACTTATTTTTGTAGTATAAGCATGAAAACATTAAAACACTTCCCACTTATTTTGAAATGCCTATTGCAGCACAGTTAACTATACTTACCCTTTAGTACAATAGATCCCTCAAACTAGCCTTGTATAACTGAAACTTCACAACCTTTGATCAACAACTCTGCATTTACCCCTTAGAATTCTAGTCTTTGGTAAGCACCATACTACTTGCTCCCTCTCTACCTTTGATTTAAAATTTCATGTTAAAGTGTGATCATTTGTGGCAGAGATATTGGATTTCAGGGTCATATTCTTTGGTTTTTAGGTTATTTACCTTGAAATTTTATGCTAAATCTTTGTTGTGAAATTTTACAATATTGGAACTATGACCTCAACCACTACTCTCTTTGTTCCATGATTTTCTACTGCCATTGCTGTATTAATTCTATCAGTTCAATAATTTGAAACCCTTAACTGATGACCAAAACCATGTTGCAAAATGTTCTTACCTACATTGATTCTTATGACATTTACATTAATGTCCTTCTGTCAAACTTTTCTTTAACTTTACTTTAAGAACACTTTGAGTTCATTTCCTCTTGAGACTTATCTCACATAATATTTTGTACTATATAAATACATATGTAATATATTTATATTTATGTAAAAGACCAATGATAGCAGTAAGTTACACATCAACAGAAGATGAACAAAATGGTAGAGACATCCATCATATTGCATTTAAAAAAGTAATAAATAAATTCCATAAAACAGCAAAGTTCTGTTACTTTTGTGATTCTTGGCACCAGTTTTTAAAATTAGCTTCTCAGTCATAATTTGGAAAGAAGACATTCTAGAGTAACATCATTGAAAATAACTGTGCTAAAGCACGATTGCCTCCATACTGTCTAACTTCTCTATTCCTTTTTATCTCCTGCATCTGCATTTTGCCTTTGTCAAGGCCCCTGCATGCTCATGCCCTCCTCAGTTATCTCTGTTCTTCAACCAGCTTCCAGCTTTCTGGGATACTCCAAGTCCTAAGACTCATGGTGGCCACTGTCAAGCTGTCCTTTCTAACATACTTGACTCTTTCTTTTCACATCTCTGTGCATACAGTGTATATGTATGTGTAGTATGTGTACATAAATGCATGTATGTTCATATGGGTACAAGTGCAAGTATCTGTGCAGGTAGAAATGCATAAGTGTGCAAATGTATGTGGGGAGCAGAAATCAGCAGGTATTTTCCTCAATCACTCTCCACCTTATTTTTTTAGACAAAGTCTCTCACTGAACCTAGAGCTTACAAATTCTGCTGAAGTAGCTGGCTAGTAAGTATCAGAATCTTGTTTCTGACTACCCATCACTGGAGTTACAAGTGTACACTACTGTTTGCAGCTTTTACATGGGTTTTGGGGGTTCAAAGTCCTGTCCTTATGCTTTTATGGTAAGCCCATTGTCCACTGAGCCTCTCCCCCCAACCCTAGATTCTTTTACCAGTAGCCTCAACTCATGTGAAGCACTCCAAGATGGGTTACCCCCACTGTTGTAGGTAAATCACTGCCAAGCTGGATATAGGCAGGAGAATATTGCTGTGAGTTTCCATTTAATGGTCATTCCTTCATCTTACCTTTAATCATCTCATTGCTTAGGGCCTCATTATTTATGCTTCTCTGAACTTTAGATCCATTTCCTCTCAAGAAAAACAGTTCTAACAGTTTTCTTCTACGTTTTTGATACCACATTCTCAACCAGGCCGTTCACCCTCTGACAGAGAGCCTTCTTTCCTACTGCACAGAGAAAGCTGAGGCCATCTGTTACAACCTCGCTCATCTTTCCTCTTCTCCATCTGTTACCTTGCTTCTTTTTCTGAAACTTTCTCCGGATCTTCATCCTCATTCTCTTCCCTCTTGTCTCTAACTCTTTTACAAAGTCGTAAATAAAATAAAACCTTAGACTAAAAAAAAAAAAAAAATGATAAGACAAAGGCTATGCAGAGCATGTCTGGGTTTTGTGTGACATGTGAAAACCTCATACCCCGTCAGGAAGTCCACCTCTGCAACTGGAAAGCCCAGTCCACACCCTGTGACCGCTACTGGGTTCCAGATCACTCTACTGCTTGCTCTCTCTGGGATCTATCCGAGACACCTCTTTCTTCCTCAGCAGGGTCAGGTTTAATGTATTTATGCACAAGAACTGCTGGTTTACCAAATACAATTATTTTTATCTTATCTTACATGAAAATACCACTTCACTGTTCTTCCCCTTTGCACTAAGTTCATATGAAAAGTAAGTGCCTCCTCGGCTTCTACTTGCTGCTGTTGGTAGGTCACAGAAAACAACCTTCCATCATCAAATTCTGGTGATGAAATTTAAATGAAATATTTTGAATCCTCTAACTTTGCCTACTTATAGTATTTTAACTGTCTTTAATAGCTCCTACCTCTTGGAATGCTTTTCTGTCTTGGGGCCTATAAATTGGCAGTATTCTGTTTTTCTCCATTCTTAATGTTCCTTCTCTTACTTTTTGCTATTTTTTGATCTTGAAAAGTAATCATTCCTCAAGACTGCTTTCACTGTCCCCCTCTCTCTATATTTCCACTTGTCTTGAAATGTCATTTGTATCCTCATCCTAAGCAATGGTTTCTAGTCTAATAAGTTCAAAAACTGTAACTCCTCACCTTCTTATGGAATCGCCTTGAATTTTCAAATAAGATCAATCAAATGTTTTCCCTGGTTAGAACCACATACTAGATTACTCTCTCACCAAATCTGCCCCTCTTTTTGGTCTTCTTCTAGTCCTTACTCCTTCCCCAAGATACAGAATGCAATTTGCTTGTTTTCTATTATTGGTTTAGTTTTTAATCAGCATCCGGCATGGTGGTGCATACTGACCTGAATTTATGGCAATCCTTCTGCTTTAGCTTCCAGAGCATTAGGATTATGGGCACAAGTCATCAAGTCCACTGAAAATTCCACTGAAAAAATATTTTTTAATTCCTTACTCTTCTTCATTCATCACAACTAAACTATGATAAAGACTTGTTTAATGTATTTATGAGAAACAGAGAGTGAATGAGAGAAAGAGAGAGAGAGAGATAGAGAAGGGGTGTGCTACAGCCTCTTGTTACTGCAAATGAACTCCAGGCACATGCCCCACCCTATGTGTCTAGCTTTATGTGGGTACTGGAGAATTAGCTTTGCAAGCAAATGCTTTTAACCACTGACCCATCTCCCAAGCTCCTGGCTAAATCAGTTTTTTGTTTGTTTGTTTTTATTGTTTTTTGTTCGTTTGTTTTGTTTTCTGTAACATTCCAAGCATATGATAATGACAGCATCCTAGAATTCCAGAACCCCACCCACACTCTGCTTCTCCCACAGGACACCCTTTGGAGAAGCAGTCCATTTCATTTTGTAGCTCTCCTCTCAGTGAGGTGAAGATTATCTACATCCAATATCTCTCAGGTTTCTAACTTAAACAAGGCCTTTCCTACTTTGTACTAGGTTGTGTTATTTCTCCTCTCATCAGAATTTTGAAGTTTATATTCTTTGATTCATAGTACTTCTCCCAAACTTCATACAATTTCCAAAGGATAAAATTGGTAATCCTTCACAAATCAGATGTAAATGATTGATAATCATGTAGAAAAATCTAGACCCCTGCGGAGCACCACTGGAAACAGCTGAACAAAATAATGGTTCTGCAGAACAGAATGTTGGCCCATTTTATTCACTTTGAAGCACTGCTTATGAACTGCATCATATTACCACACAGATTTCTGGGGTTAACCAAGGGCATTTTAAGAGAACTCCTAAAACCTATCAATCTCGAAGCTAGAAACTGAGTCCACTTAACTATTATCAGCTCTTAGTTCTTTTTTCCCAAAATTCTCATTTGAAACTATTAAATATATACTTGATAACCAGCTTTTGATCCAACTCTTGGAGGCAAACATTTTCATTCAATTTTTAGATAGTTTCCGAGACTAGAGTTGAACTCATGACCCTCCTGCCTCAGCCTTCTGGGTACTGGAATTGCAATTAAGCACAGAATTAAAATAAGCTTATAGTCTCATACTATGTCATTTTCATATTTGCTCTTTTTCTTCAACATTGGTTTGGCTACTAGCAATTCATTGTATTTTTATTTAAATTTCTCATATAAATTTTATACTCAACTTGTCCATTTTTACAAGAGTCTGCTAAACTTTTTCAGGATTCTTATTAGGATTATATAGAATTTATAAGACAATTTTGGAAAAACTGATTTTATTTCTTCACATCCAATTTTTGTGCCTGATGTCTTCTTTTTGGCTGATTTGATTAAGTAGGACTTTCAGTTGTGACTATAGTAAAATTGATCAAATGGCCAATATTGATGAAATATTCACCCTCATGTGTGAATATGAGTACCCCATTGTTTTCCACATATGATCTTTTGCAGAATGAAAAAGTTCTACGTTAAATTTCTGTTCTTATAAAATCATTAATAACTATTAAAAATTGTCAAATAGTCTGCAGTCAGAATTAGTTTTCTTGTCATTATCTGTAAATATTTTAAAATAAGTTAACTCATTTTAAATATTTGCCTAACTTTGTAAATCTGATAATCTCCCTTTGAAATACTACTAGATTTATTTCTCAAGAGATTGTTATGTATTTTTACATCTGTTATCAGGAGTAATGTTGGTCTGTAGTCTCCCTTTTAATAATATTTTTATCTGTTGCTTAAACCATAAAATGTGCTAGGAAGTGAGCCTTCTTCTCCTTTTTGAAATAATTCCAGATAATTTACTTATTATTCATTATTTCACAGAAATAACTAGTGAAGTGACCTGAACCTGAAAATTAAAAATAGTTTTAATGTACAAGCTTTTTTCTGTTTCTTCTTGTTAGTTGGATAAATATTTTCAAGAGTAGGCTATTTTAATTTTACTTACTGAAAGTATAGCTAAAAGATTTTTTTCTAACCTTCCTTTCTAATCTTACTATTATTTTCAGGCTCATTTCCCCTTGTATTAATTGATACTGCAGCAATCTCTCTTATTTTCTTGACAAATATCTCTGGCCATTTATCAAATTAATTGATCTTTTTGGTAAGTCAGTTTTTAGTTTTGTTAATTTTATTTTTGCATGTTTTTTCATTTCTTCTATTTTTACACAGAAATTTATTATTTTATTCCTTTTACTTAATTTGAATCTAATTTGTTCTTTTTCTTAATACTCATTGTTCTGTTCTTAATATATAATTTAACCCCAATTTTCTAACTTAAACATTTTAAATTAGAAACTAAGAAATTTCTTCATATATGTGTTATATACATATATTAACTGTATTTGATATGTGTGGTATCTTATTTTCTTCACAATATTTTTAATTTTCTCTTGTGAGTTCTTGACTAATTTAATTGGAAAATATATTTTCCCAATAATTATAAATACTCTGCAATTTTACTCAATCATTGACTCTTCTTACAGAATATATCATTTCTTTCATTGAATGATCCATGTGTGTTAAAAGAAATGTGCATTGTGCTATTATTTTCATTTATCACAAATGTCAATTAGGTAATATCGATTGATTAATTTATTAATTGTTTTAGTAAATTGAGAGAGGAGAAATGAAATTTCTGATTATGATTGTTCAATTGTTTGTATCTTGTAGCAGTTTTATTACTTTTTCAAATATTTGAAAGCTTTTATTATAATTGTTTAAACATGTAGTTAGCATTTTTATTTCTTTGTAATGAATTAGCCACTTAAGAAATATTCCTTTTTGTGCCTTGACTATACATTAACTAGAATCTACTATGCCTAGAATTAATATAGGTATTCTAACATTCTTTAAAATGATGGTTGCATTTATTCCATCTCCATTTTTATGGATCATGTCTATTTCTTATATAGAAAATATAGGTGGATCTACCCTTGGTTCTCTAATATATCAATATTAGTATTCTAATTATAGTGACAAGTCATTTACATTTAATATAATTATTGAAACATTTCCTTTACCATTTTGCTGTTTCTACACATTGTCTGATCTGTATTTTGTTGCATTTTTTTCCTTCCTTGGTTTCTTTTGTCTACATTAACATGTTTTTCCATATTTCACGTTATCTTCCCTTTACCTTTTCAGCTCTAGTTTTACTTTTTCTCCCTCTCTTTGCCTTCTTCCTCCTCCATTCCCTCTTCAGCTGCAGACCCACCCCATCTTCCATGTTGAATGCTCAGAACTAAGGAAATAGTTCAGTAATCTAGTAACTGCCTTTCATGCATGAGACCTTGGGTTCAACCTCTAGCACCACAAAATCAAGCAAACAAACAAAACCAACTGAAACACTGACATGCAGCAATTAGATTCATTCTAGAAAACTTATATTGATCCAGGCAACTGCAAAAAAAAAAAAAAAAAAAAAAATTCAGTGCTCTAGGACTTGTAGTATGGATTTTGCCTTACATAATGCTAAGTGTAATTATCTTCATGTTAATCATAATATAAACATATTGCAGTAAATTTTTTTGTCATGTCATAAATTTTACACATCCATATCTACAGTTCTCAAGCCACTCTATTATTTTTGTCTAAAACAACAAAATATGTTTTAATTAAATAAAAATAGAGACTAAAATTTTTTATGACTACTTAATGTTTTCCTTTTCATCCTTTGTATTTTTATTTATTATTAGTTTTTCTTTTTTAACATTTTAGTTATGAAAAAGAGAAGCAAATAGATAATGTTCATGCCAGGGCCTCTAGCCACTGCAAACAAAATCCAGACACATGTGCCACTTTGTGCACCAGGCTTTACATGGATACCAGGGAATCAAAGTTGAGTCATTAGGCTTTGCAGGCCAGGGCCTTAACCACTAAGCAATCTATCCAACTCTAGTATTAATTTTTCTTTTACCTAAGGGATTTTTTAGCATAAGTGTGTTTCAATTTTGATGGTGATGAATTCTGTTATTCTGCTTAATGGGAAATAAAACTTTTAACCTTAATTTTAAGGCTATTTTGCTGAGTATAGAAGTTTAGTTTTACCGTCTCATTCTCTTTTAGTGCAAATGTGTTAACTTATTGTTTCTTTATTGTTTATAACAAAAATGTAACCTTTATTTTATTATTGATCCAATTCAAAAATTTATAAAGATGTTTCAAAATCTAATAATTCCATCATTTTTGTACTTAAGGAGTCTGTGTCCATGGTAGTTTCCTTCTGAATTTGATCAGATTTTCCTGATTCTTCACAGTATGGGCTTCTTGCTTTCTTTTCTCTTTCTTTAAAATTTTTTCTGGTGACTTTTTTTTATCATCTTTATTCTTTCATGGTCTGTGTGTAAACTCTTTTATGACCACTCTAAAGAAACATTTGAATTAGGGACGACCTAAAAAGCATTGCTTTTCTGAGATGGCTATTAGTTTTTCACTCACAACTTTTTGAATATTTTATACCAAAATTTTATTCTAATGCCAGCACCTTTTGTCCTTTTAATTTATATTATAGTCTTATGCTCTAGTCAATGAAGTCCTTTATTTTAATTTTTCTGTTGGTTACTACGGTGATTTGATTCAGGTGTCCCCCATAAACTTATGTTCTGAATGCTTAAGTTCCCAGCTGATGGCAATTTGGGAATTGAATCCTGCTGGAGGCAGTGTATTATTGGGGGTGGGCTTATGGGTGTTATATCCAGCTTCTTCTTGACAGTGTTTGGCACACTCTCCTATTGTTGTTGTCCATCTGATATTAGCCAGGAGGTGATGTCCACACTCTACTCATGCCATCATTTTCCCCTGTAATCCTGGGGCTTCCACTTGAGTCTGTAAGCCAAAATAAACCCCTTTTCCCCATAAGCTGCTCTTGGTGGGGTGTTTTCTGCCAGCAATGCAAACCTGGCTACACCAGTAAAATTGGTACCATGAAGTGCGATAATTGCTGTTAGACACCTGACTGTGTGGCTTTTGGTCTTTTGGAGCTGATTTTTGAGGAAGGACTGTGGAAGAATTTGAAATCTTGGCCTAAGAGCTACCTTGCAGTGCTGTAAGTACAGATTGATGGACTAATCTGGTCAGAGTTGAAAGACATGAATGCAATAAGAAATATGGACTGTGAGGTTTGGTTTATGAGGGTGAGGAATAGCTTTGCTTGAATTAGGCCAGAAGTAGTTTGTGTGAGAGGCTTGCCTTTATGCTTGTGTCCTGAAAATTTGTGCAGGGTTGCATTGTGTAGAAATGGACTGGTATGATCAGAGGGATATGGCACAGAAAAAATGAAATCTTTGGGCTGAAACTGCTGCCTATTCTTGCCTGTGTACTGGGAACTTGTGCAGGTTTATTTGTGTGGAAATGGACTGGTGTAAGCAGAGGAATATGGCACAGAAATGATGTCTTTGGGCCCAAACTCCTGGCTGTTCAGCCACAGTTGTTTGAGAGATTACATGCTTTGAGATTGGGCCAGTTGACCTGTATTGGGACAACAGGAAAAATTCAGACTTTTTTAAAGGGGGCTGACTGCTGAAGGAGTGTCCTGTCCTTCACATTTTGCTTGTTTCACCCTGGATTAACAGGTTGGCAACCCACCTGGTATTATGGAGTCTAACAAATGCAGAAAAGAGAAAATCATTGAATTTGCAACATGTTTTTGTTTTTCAGAAATGGTCATGGGCAGTGTGAAATGCGCTTGTTGGATTACCTGCATGGAGACCCAATGGAGATGCCAGGAATATGGGATGGTTGCCAAGGAATGCTGCCTGCATGGCATGAAATTTCCTGGGACTCAGAGATTTGTCACTGGTGAGAATTGTTGATTTGGAGACTCATCACTGCTTAGAGTTATTGGACTTGGAGCTACAAAGTTTGATGTTTGCCCTGTTTAAATCTTGTATTGGTTGAATATTTCTTTGCTATGCCCAATGCCATCTCTTGCAGTGTGTATGTTTATTCTGTGTTATTATGGAGGCTGTTTTTAAAACTGGTATTACAGCTGTTAAAAGACCTTGGAATATGGGGATATTGTAACATCATTAGGATTGATAAAAACTATGAGGACTTTCAAAGTTGGATGAATGCATTGCATTATACATCATGCGAGGTTATCAGTTTATGGGGGCTAGGGATGGAATGTGGTGGTTTGATTCAGATATCCCCCATAAACTTAAGTGTTCTGAATGCTTAGGGCCCCTGCTGATGGCAATTTAGGAATTAATGCCTCCTGGAGGCTGGGTATTATTGGGGGCAGGCTGATGAGTGTTACAGCCAGCTTCCTCTTGCCAGTGTTTGGCACACTCTCCTGTTGCTGTTGTCTATCTGATGTGGGCCAGGAGGTGATATTCATGCTCTTCTCATGCCATAGTTTTCCTCTGCCATTGTGGAGCTTCCCCTCAGGTCTGTAAGCCAAAATAATTTTCCCCTTTTCCCCCTAATTTGCTCTTTGTTGGGTGTTTTCTGCCAGCAATGTGAACATGACTTCAACATACTTCAGAGGAAAATTTCCCATTCTTTTTTTTTGTGTGTGTGTATTTAAATTATGTCCATCTTATACACATAAATTATATGTTGGCACCTCTTTGAAGCTTTCTTTGGGCTCTCATCTGAGAAGTTGTTCATGATTTAACTTCTAAAATTCTAAGTTTCTTGGTTTGGCTCTAATTTATTATACTTTTCATCTTAGCCAAGTCACACCTTCTTCTGTTAGGTGCAGCTTATTTATATGTCAAATAAAAAATGAGGTTTGCTAGATTTTTCAGATAACTTATAGATTTTAGAAAAGGTATTATGTTCTCAAAGTTATTATTATTATGGTTATTATGATGTGATCTTGTCATTTTTATAATGAAGAAATCTTGGGAGCCATACCCATTTGGCCTTAGCACTTTGTAATTCTTTCTATTTAACCTTAATACCGAGAGATTATAACCCTTTCATTTGCCCATCTTAAGTCTTCCTGGCTATGACAATTTGTTCTGTATGCATAAAGAAATGTAAAAAAATATATAACTAGTAACATAATTATCCTAAACCTAGAGTACTCAATAATTTTGCTACATGATTGGGAAAATATTTTGGATTGAATTATTTGGATACTTAATGTGCTTTTACTTTTTCCTATAGATGATATGGGTTAATAGCTAAATAACTTGAAGCTGTTAATTAATATTCATTTATAAACTGCCTTTTCGAATTGCAATAACATGTTGGGTGCTTTAGGCCAAATAATAATAAAATAACACACTAATAATAGAAATTCAGAATCGGCCCTGGTCCAGGTACTATGCTTTAGGTTCTTACATTTATGAACACTCAGTCCTCTAAGAAATGGGTGGTTACAATTTTATCCTCATTTCCTGCATAATGAAATCAAGGCTCAGAGATGTTAGATAATCTACCCAAAATTGTGATGACAACCCTGTCTGTATGTTAGACTTACTTGGAAGAGCTTTTAATAAACTACCATATCCCTTTGTACCCATAGCATTTAACTCAGAATCCCTGGGGTGCAAACCAGGCATTAGCATTTTAAAATGCTGATGCTTGGAGGAAAATGGGGTTGAGAACCACTGCTCTAGAGCATCTTCTTCATCCTTAAAGAGACTATAAGTTTTCTTCACAATATGAGCTTATAAATTAATTGGGTAGACATACATATTTGAAATTATGATGAATGGAGGAACTAGGAGGTTAAAAAGTAAACACTGAGTTAGATGGCCTGTCAGGCTAGCAGAATGTAAGAGACACTAATCCAATTATAATTCCTAAGTCTGAAATGATCATAATGTAAAAGACAATCAGATGCTTTCTCTATAACACAACAGGTGATCTTCTTAAATTGCAGACAGATCATACCCAGTGTAAGAAAGGGCTTCAGCGTTCACTTGGACTGAGGGGCATAGGTTGTCTTGAAGACTCTTAACATATTCTATTAAAAAAAAAATTCTTAGTTAAAGCAGGGCAGGCATTGGAATGAGTGACCCCACACAGCTCTCTCAGCCCAGGAGTTCAGTGATACTCATTGGAATGCAGACAGCTCTTCATTGTGAGGAAAAGAGTGGTGGTGTCCCTCTAGCAAGATGCCTATCTCCTCCAGCCATCTCCACAAAGCACTTTTCAATTCTAGCCGCTCAACTGCAAAATTCTGATGAACAATAATGTGATATCTGAGAACAGCAGAATAATTCTTTGCTCAGGAACACAAAGCTATCTTTCTGAATGTTTGAATCATTACGAGTCTTCATCTGATTAGAATAAATAAGTTAGGCCTAAGAGACTGAGTTTGTAGTGCTCCATAAACAAATTGGTAGAAGATGGGTTTTCAGTGAATGGTGGGGCTTTGTGCATGTTGAAAATGCAGCCAGTCTACTGAGGCAAGATTTTGTGGATAAAAACAATGAGAGTGGTGGGCATCCTGAATATAGCTAGCATGGCCATGCTATTTCCTAAAGCTGTTCACTTTCACTAGCATTGACCCTGTTGTCAGAAAAGACACCAAGTCCTTGGCATTCTTCTTCACATCCATTCCCTGTCTCCCCCACCCTTTCCTCTCTAAGAGCTGGCCACCTAGTGCCAACTGTGCTAAGAGCACACAGGAAGGACGGTGATGACTGGTGAGGGAGAGCGTAGGAGGCAGAAGATGAGGAATATGTATAGGAAATGACTGTAGACATATCTGATCAAAATGTAAAATCTGACATTTATCTGTTTGCCAGGCTGCAGAAAGGTGGTCTTGCCAACCACGGATGGGCCACGAAGCAGTGGTTTTTCTATTAAGGGTAAATAAAATCAGGGTAAAATTTTAAGTTGTGGAATTTTTCTGTTGCTAGAAGGCAAATTACTACATGCAGTAGTACAAAAGAACAGGGGTAAACAATACAATATGCTGTGAATTGCGAATGCATGTGTGGTAATGTCCTGAATATATTAACTTCCTTCATTGTCAAGGCAAGTGACAGAGGCTGCCTGAAATTCAGAGGAGCTGGCTGTCACTCTGCAGCTCAGACACTTGGAGTCACATCTCTCCTAATAACAAAGTCTATTCTGTTTACATTTGACATGGTGAGCAAGAAGTGGTGGGTTGCTCTTTTCTAAGGAAATGAATGAAGGCATGAATGAGTGAAGGAGTGAATGAGTAGAGGGAGCCTCTCTGCCTGGTGAATCCTGAAGCCCCCAGTTTTCCCTGTTTGGATGAAAACAAATCAGCTCTGACAGGAGCACATTTAGATGAATTTTTTAATATTTCTGGCAATGGGCTGTATTTATTTATTTTAGCTATGTCAACACACTGAATATTTCTGACTCTGGGTCCCAGTAGTGTTTAACAAAGAAACCAGAAAATCAGTACAGTGTCAGAATTGGGAAAGGGGAGGGGGGACTCTGGAGGAACTAATGGAGGGAGAGAAAGGAATTTAACGATGATGATGCCAGAAAGGGCTGGTGACAGGTTAACATTACTTCTGCTTGGATTGGGGTCTGGTTATCTGGCTACTTCCTACATCCTAATGCATAACTGAGGCAAGAAGGTAAATATCCCATTGTGCTTAATAGCAGGATCCTGAGAAATGTTCTTGGAATGAGGGAGGAAAAAAGAGCCGGAGGCAGATTACTAGGTTGGAATTAAAATGCAGACGAGATTCATTAAATTGTTGACCCTCCTCCCCACTCCAAAAAAAAAAAAAAAATCAGGTTGCCATCTTAAACTGACAGCATTAGAGATGAATTATGTGCACTGATTAATAAGTGAATGTTTTTACCATTATGATCGCAGCACCTGCTAGTTATGTCGACATTGAAGAGGCTCTCAAACTCCAGTGTTTCCTATAATAGAGGTACCATGAGCTGAAAGTTGTGCACAAGTGTCAGTGCAGGTACACATCATTTTCTTAAACAGTCATGATGTTTAAAAATATTGCCATGATTCCTCTGGCCAGTTTCCTCTACAAAGGCCTGATTCCTACCTGTGCGTTGTGCACAAAGCATCCCCTATATACTCACATCAGCAAAGCAAAGGGAATTGAGAGTCAGATCAGAAAATGCCAGAGAGTGAATTCCAGAGCAAGACAAACATGCAGCTCACCATTGAGAACCACATGATGTAAAGTGATTGCAAAACATGTGCTATTCTTTCCAGGTTCCAAGAAAAATGGCAATTTTATCCAATTTGGGTGTTTGCCAAAGGTGCCATTTCACCAAATGTAGCTCTAGTCATAAAAAGGAAGCTTCAGCATAGATTAACTGGCTTTGCTGTACTATAATGGTGCTTTAAATGAGCAATTTGAGACAATTAACCTGGAACAGGCACTTCTGAGTGCTTTCTCCCTTTAACAGTTTTGGTTCTTCAAACAAGAACAGAGAAAATGAAAATTGGCTCCTTCCCATTGTAAGATCCCCTGTATAACATTATGGATGAGCAGCTGACCCCTCCGAAGCACGGGGTGGGAAAGCTAAGCTATGTAATTTGGAGATGTAATATTCCATCAACTGAATAAAATCATTTAAGAAATTAATGGGTATTTATGTAGCTGACTTAAGGTAAAACTCTGTTCCATCTTTTCCCCTTGGATACTAAGCACATATTTTTCAACTATGTATTTGTTGTTTATAGTAAACTATTGAAGGAAAAAGATCATTTGCAGTTATGTGGGATTAATACAGAATTAAAATACTTTTACACACTATCCAGAGATACTGTTCTTTCATTATATCAAAAATAGCTAGGCAGAATAGATGTAAAATGAAATGAATCTTCCTATTGGAAAGGAAGGAAGAGATCTAAGAATGTACCTCAGATACATAATTTCAAACCACACAACAAATATTTGTGTGCCAACCATGGAAACAAAGTTGAGACAGATAATATGGAGCTGGACAGAACTGTAACTATGAGTATGCTGTTATGGACAGTTGATGTAGAAACACTGCTTGGGCAGAGCGGAGCCAGAGGCTTACATCCATCAGAGTATACTGTCTGGTGGAGATAAGCCAGATAAGCAGAATGGTTAAACTAACATCAAAAATATATATTGCAAGGATGTTTTGAATTCTTAATAGAAATTTCCAGAAACCAGAGGCGTCATTCTAATGTGGAAACAGTAGAGAAGAAAATATTTCTACCTGGGAACTAACTGAGTTTTGCTTAGTGATATGTAATTCTTGCTTCAGATGCTCGAGGTTGGAAGCCCTCTTCAGGAATGACAGTGAAGTCTGTATCCCCAGGACTGGAGGCAGCGAGCACAAAAGAGAGGAAAGATGACTTATCAAATAAAACAATGCAAACAAACACGTGTTTTGGAAGAAGTAAATGAAAGTTATCTAGATTTCAGAAATTATCTCCATTCTTCCGCATTGCTAAATCTAGTGTTTTTATTGTCAGACTATTCCATTTGACAATTGCCACATTTGACATAGCTGATTACTGCCTTCTTGGAACTTTCAGGGATTTCTTTTGTGGTATAGTTTTTGCTTGCCTTAAAGATTGGTACTTATCAGATTTTCTGCTGCCTTTTTCTTTTCTCAACCTCCAAATTTTGAAATGCTCCAACTCAGAGTTCTGTATCCTCATTTTCTTTGTATTGCATCCAGATCCATACTACAAATGACCTGCTGTCAGCTCCGAAGCTCATGTCTGTGATCTTGACCTCTCCCCTAACCCCTATGTTCATGTCTCTGGCTGCCTACTTAATACCTCCTTTTGACTGTGTAACAAAAATCTTACAATAATCATGGCCAAATTTAGAGCCAAAATATGCTCTTTTAGCTTTTCCATCTTATTGAAACCTGCCACCTACCTTCAGTTACTCAAAATGAAAGCCTCCAAGTTAGTTTTCTCCCCATGGGCTTCTGTTTTGTTTTGAATTTAGAAATAGCGAAGAACCAAGATTAGTCCTTGCATAAAGAGAATCTGAGCTATCACTCCAACTCCGAAAGCTGTTTTTGCTAGTCCTTCCTGTAATGAATTGCCTAACCCACCCTTTTATTTGACAAACAGCTGTTGGCCATGGTGCGCATAGTAGATTCATACCCAGCTGGATTAGACACTAATCTTGACCTCATAATGCTTACAGTTATATGCCTGAAAACATAGCTGTAGCTATTCCAAATTCAAGGACTCATGAGGAAATTCACGAGGCTCACAACTTACTCAATTGAATCTATCCCCCAATTAATATCTCAAAAAAACCCAAAAACCTTCCAGGCATGGTGGCATGCACCTTTGGTCCCAGCACTCCAGAGGCAGAGGTTTGTGGATCACTATGAGTTCAAGGCCAGCGTGGGACTACAGAGAGAGTTCCAGGTCAGCCTTTCCTAGAGTTAAACCTTAATTCAAAAAACAGCAAACAAAAATGACATTTTAGGGCTGGAGAGATGGCTTAGCAGTTAAGGCATTTGACTGCGAAGCCTAAGGACCAAAGTTCAATTCCCTAATACTCATGTAAGCCAGATGCACAAGGTGGCTCATGCTTCTGGAATTTGCTTGCAATGGCTAGAGGCCCTGGCATGCCTGTTCTCTCTCTTTTTCTCTCTCTCTTTCTGCCCCCCTCTCAAGTAAATAAATAACTAAATAAAAAGAAGAAAATACAAACCTGATTATCTCTATACCTCAACCTATTAGATTCTGAAGCACATGTCCCAAGGGCTCATCTTCAGGATTGTAAATCACTTGGAAGGAAGGCAGTGTCAGATCAGAGGTTGTATTCTAAAGCTTCCTTTGGATAAGCAAGAGATGATGGTAACAAAATTATTTTTATTTCTCAGACAGAAGAGAAAATTAATGAATCAAGGAAGGGTTTTCTGTCTTCTTCTCCTGGGACATTTATAAATTTTAATGTCTTTCTTTCTAGTCTTCTACATATATTCAACATTCAATGAGTATTTACATGTATCTACATGTTGGAAATAAAATAGCGTAACACATTTGAGACTAGACAGAGGTTTATGTTTACAAGTCTAATCAGGGGAGAACTTGCAAAGCCAGGGTCCAGATGCATGAAATAAAGTCAGGGGACAGGGGCATATGTGGGCAGTGAGTTCTGGATTACCTGGTGGGCTCCAGGCAGATTTATGAGGAAAATGTAGTCTCTTCTGAGCAGTTGGAAAAGTGGGGACAAAGGCTAGAAGGTGTGAAGCAGCAGGGCCTGTTCATCCCCAGGCTGAAAGGAGGCTGTGAGGAAGGCATGTCTAGAGGTAAGATGAGGGTGAAGTCACCGGGATCAGTATGCCAAGCTAAAAAGCTCAGCCTTGATTCTATATAAATAGGGAAGCCAGGGAAGGCTTTAACAGAAAAGCCACTGTAATTAGATTGGCATTTATACAGAGCACTGGGGCAGCTGTGTGCAGGTGAACTGGACGAGATTGGTAGGGCACTGTCTTCAGGTAATGTGACTGAGCAGAGTCCAACTGAAACTTCTTTTCACTTAAGTGCACATAATAGGCTTTAGTCTTTGTTAGCTTTAAGGTCTATATGTTTTTATATTAATAGTTGACTCATGAAATTTAAAAATCTGTGTCGACTTATTTATGGTTTGACTTTAGGCAAGTTGCTTAACCTGCTTCTTTGATTTACACATGTGAAAAGTGAAGAAAAGAAAATATTATCTTGTTTAGAAAGTGTTTATGAGGACTAAAGAGATTTTACATGTAAAGGACGTAGCCAGAGCATGCCTACCTTATATAATTGTACACAATATTACACAACTATACACTTATTATATCTCATTGCTTTATGATGCTGATAGTGAATGGCTCATGCTTCATTCCAACTATAGATGAAAATATGACCACTCTCATACAGGTCACATTATATGGTGGATTATTTGAAGCAAGTGATACATGATTAATGATAATGATAACTGATATGGGATTAATAAAGGAAATTATATATAATTGCTAAATCTCCATCTTTTTATTAATTAGTTTTGTATTCAGCAAACACAGTCAGTTTGGTACCATTATTAGGCTCATACATGACCTACCTCCTCCCCTTGGCCCCTCCTTGTTGAGGTATATGGGTCATGCATTGTGGAGTTAGCCCACAGTTATGGGTAAGATAAATGTCTCTGATATCATGACCCAACATGTGGCTCTGACATTCTTTCTGTCCCCTCTTCAGCAAAATTTCCCTGAGCCATGTTGGGTTCATTTTTGGTCTGCTTCAGTGATGAGGTGTTGGGGATACCAGCACAAGGGGGAAGGAGATCAACACAGAGAAAAATCAACTCCTACTAAATCTCAATCTTAACCCTCAACTATGAGTTGAAAACCCATACTAAATTTTTAACATGCAAATGGTGACAAAGTGCAATTCTAGATTTGACCAACCATAATTGCGGCCATGAATTTCAGGGAGTCATCTCTCCTTGGCAATGAGGACACACCTGAGAATCAATGGATGCCCCATCTCTGGTGTTCTTCAAGGTTACCCTCCTGCAGGACACCTTGTCATTTCTTTCTTTTCCAGGGCTGGAGATTTTCATTCTGAAAAGTACCTTCCACTGATAATAGCCCTGGTTGTATTGTTTAACATGTTTCTTGTACCAATCACAATACTACATATTTTATACTTTTCATTGACAACTCATTACAATCCAATCCAATGGTAATAATTATACAGATATGTGCCCTATTTATGTGCCACTTACAGATGAGCAAACTGAGACCACCAGGGGTTTTTGAAGCCTGGTCATTGGTCTTCAAATTGCTCAGGAACTTGATCATTGTGCATTTATTAAAAATAGCACTAGTAATATCTATTAGCTTATATTGCTTCATTTATTGGATAGTTGCCTGAAAAATAACGACCTATTATATGAACTTAAAAACAACCATTTATAAACTTTATTAAAACCCACTTAGTTAAAAGAATAGTATGCTTTGGAAATACTAGACTGTAGCCCAGTATCAAAATTAGAGGTACTTGTATGCTAAGTTGAACCACCTCTTAACCTATTGATTACTAAAACAGAGGAAAACAGCACCTTTTCAAGATTTTCGTTTTCCTTTCAGAGTAATTGGTTTCAAATTCACATCTGTAGCATGAAACCAGTGTTTTCAACCTTTTTTCTCCTCCCAATTGTTTAACCTCCATCTACATCTCTGGCATAAATTTCAGTCTTTATTTGTGAATATTCGGATAAGCACTTTGCCTCTAACAGTATTGTTCACAGCCTAGCATCATTGTTACAGCTGTAATTGTAACTATCAAGACACAGCTCTTTGTAATTAGAAAGTCAAGATGGTATTCAGCAGTATGGCAGCCCAGACTTACATTTGTTAGGCTATTAGAAAAAAAAAATGTTTACAAAGAAAACAGTGTCATTGTTTAGTGCTCTTAATTGACCATCTGCCTGGTAAAGAAATGTCCAAAGAAGGATAAATAAGACTATAGTACAGTTATTTATTTATTTTATTTGTGCAGTGAGGAAATTAGGAAAAGCAACAGCAGAGGCAAACTAGACAAGACATTGCTAAATCAGGCTGCAAAGGATATCACTCCAGACAAACGGTTCTTAATTCTTTCAGCATGGAGACAAAGACCTATGGCCTCCGTGGAGTGTGGTTTAGAGGTGAGCTTCGCCTTGTTGTGAGGTTCTTGGCAATATTGATCCTGTCCCCTTTTTCTCACTCTTTCCTACCATCCTTCCCCAGGAATTTGGGCCTCTAACCACCCTGCTCTGTTGTCCAACGCATATTCCAAGACGATTCTTGCTCCTTTGTGCTTTTGCTAAAGCCAATTCTAGTCTTCCTTCCCTTTTTCCCAGAAAGCTATGGAAATTTCACCCATTCTTTCAACATCTGGGTCCTATATTCTCCTCCATCCCCACTCCTAAGTCTTTTCCTGACCATCTAGGAAGACAGAAATGCCTCCCTGCTCTGAACTTCTATAGTACTTACTATTTTCCCTTCACTTGGCACTCGGAATTGACCTGTATGGTGATGTTCTTCTGTCATGCTGGAACTGTCATTCAAATTCAGCTTTACTATTTGCATCCTCATATGCTTCTGTTTTGACTATCCTCTTTGATTATAAAGTTCTCTTCCTAGATTCATGTCTTCTTTGAATTCTCCCCAAAATGCCCATCACTTTTTTCTATTTTTTTACTTGATTTCACAAAACACAGTAGCACTTGTGATCTTGTGAAATGTCAATCATTCATCTTTTGACAAAGCCAAAATTCCCAGGGTAATTTGACCTCAAGGTATATTTTAGAGATTGAAAGATTGCTCAGTGGTTAAGGTACGTGCCTGCACAGTCTAATGATCTGGGTTCAGTTCCCCACTACCCATGTAAAGCCAGATGCACAAAGTGGTGCATGCATCTACAGTTTGTTTGCAGTGTCCTGGTGTGCCCATTCTTTCAGTCTCTCTTCTATCTCTTTCTGCTTACAAATAAATAAATAAATATATTTTAGAAAGATATATTTTAACTCTTCTACAAGCATAATAGGTACCCTCTGTGTGCTAGCTCTTGGGGATGTAGGAAGAATATATTGTGGCCCTTCATCTGACAGCTTTCATATAGGAAATAGTCTCATAGAGTTGTATGTCAGAGATAGTCAAAAACCCTATTGAGATGACAAAGAATACTTCCAAGATTTGACTAAAATCTAAAAGAGTTAATTTCAGCAAGAGCTTGTCCATAGCCACCAAAACACATGGTTCACATTAAGGACTTTGTCTTATTGTGTGCCACTGGTGCACATCTTACAGACAAGGCTCCATCCATTCCCATGCCAAGAGTGAAACAGTATGTGGCACTCAGGACAAAGCTGGTACCAGATTCAGTAATTTGGGTCTTATTCCATGTCTAAAAAGCAAGGAACAGCTGGTCTTGAGGAGATTATCTGTTGTGCTATATGGGTGTCCTTCTGCCCAGAGTCAGAATTGACTTTCATCCAAAGACAATGAGTGACCAGGCTTATGCTCAGAGACCTGTCTCTTCCAGGATCACAGATGGAAGCCCCGATTACAACCACACACAGATTCACCACAATATGGAAACCCTTCATGCAGGAAATGGAACAACAAAAACAAAAAAAATATGACCTGACCCAATACCATCCTTAACTGTTAGTATATAACTTTACTGGTTATTTATTCTTTTAAGTTTTGGTGTGTGTGGGGGGGTACTCAGCAAAGTCTGTTTCCCTGGCAGATATTTTTCATGACTCATGCAAACATTCTTTGTCACATACTCTTTGACCAATTTCTTCTTCCTTTCCTACTCACTTATTCCTGGAGTGCTTTTTATGTTTGATGTATTTTATAGGGCTTCCTGGACAGTTCTTCCATTAGTGACTGTTCAACCTCAAATTGTTCAAGTTCAGTATAAGCACAACTTACAGTTGAGCTGCCCACACCTTGTGCACAGGACTGCAAAAGGATTATAATTTCCTCTTGGCTGCTCATTTTAGACTGATAAAGACCAGGAGACTTTTGCTCTGAACATTCTTCTCTTTGTAAAGGCTCCTTTGTTTATCATTATTATTGTTTTTGTTAAGTAGAAGCTTTACATGAATGCATTATGCATTGGTACCGTTTCCCTGCCCTCATTCTACTGAGTGCCCCCCTCCTCTGTGGGTTGCTGGTGTTCCCCAAGAATTTGGCTATGTGTTGGGAACGCAGCAGTTATTTGGGTGGGGGGGGAGGCAATACTTCTACATACTTCCTTCCACCCGGTGGCTTTTGCATTCTTTCTGCCCCCTCTTCTACAAAAATTCCCTGAAGAGTGGTGGGTGTGTTTTAAATCTACTTTACTCTTGAGCTCTCAGAAACTTCTGGATTTCTGCTTTGGTATGTTTTGAGTGTCCTCAGTGTCTATTGGCATGTAATGGCTCCTTTGATTAGAGCTAATTTCTCTCATTTCTTTTATGTTTCGAACATATTCTTTCTTTTCATTGAGATTTGTCAACATCCCTGTATGAAAACAAGCTTCAACTCCCCCCCCCATACACTGGTATATTTTACATCTCATAATACTCTGCTTAAATTTCTTTATAGCTAAACTGATCAAGGCAGGGTTTCAGCTTTCTCCTCCAGCATATTTTCAGAGTATGTTGTTGGCAATAAGTATGTTTAATAAGTCACCCCTTTTCCTGAGAGTCTCAGATAGCACCCTACAGAGACTATATAAAGCACAGCATCTTAAACTTCCTCCACTCATGACATTATCCCAAGACATATTGACAGCATTCCAAGTATATAAGTATATAAAAGACTATACAAGTAAAATACTTACTCATAATAAATCATAAAATAGTAATGTTAAGGCAATTATTTGCTCTATAAATAATTTTACAATTTTTTTATTTTAATATTTCAAGGTAGGGTCTCACTCTAGCTCAGACTGGCCTGGCATTCACTATGTAGTCTTAGGCTGGCCTCAAACTCATGATGATCCTCCTACTTCTGCCTTCCAAGTGCAAGGATTAAAGGTGTGCGCCACCATGCCTGGCTTAATTTTATAATTTATTAAAAAGGAAAATAAGGGCTGGAGAGATGGTTTAGCAGTTAAGCACCTGCCTGTGAAGCCTAAGGACCCCAGTTTGAGGCTTGATTCCCCAGTACTCATGTAAGCCAGATACACAAGGTGGCACATGCAGCTGGAGTTTGTCTACAGTAGCCAGAGACCCTGGCGTGTCCATTCTCTCTCTCTCTCACTATCTGCTTCTTTATCACTGTCTCTCTCTCTCTCTCTCTCTCTCTCTCTCACACACACACACACACATAAATAAATAAAATACTTTTTAAAAGGAAAACAAATTGCATACCAATGAGACGTATGTATGTGTTTATTTTTACATAAATAATTAAATCTCGGTTGAATATTTGGTAATGCAACACATAGAGCATCTTCAACATTTTTCACAGTTGACTGATATGTTGATCTTATAATCATCAATGCTGAGAAAGCCATTTAGTGTCATGTGTACCACACACTTGAAGAAATATGTCACAGGCCATGTCACAATTTTTGGAAAATCTGTCATAAGCCCAAGCCAAAACTCATGTAATGAACTTTTTGAAATGAAACTCAAGTCTGAAACTCCAGCAGCCATTTTTTAAATCAAGCATTCTACCACAATATGATTGAAAGATGTATGAATGCTATACACTGAATAACGGTAGTAGTAAAACATTATATTTTCTTTCTGTAATTAAACTATTATGTTTCTGAAGAGCATAAAACCTTGTATCTATAGCTTATAGTTTATATAGTCTATAAGAGCTGAAAGTTTTATATGTACAGCACAAGTATTACACTTCATAAGTACAAGTCTTGAAACCAAGTCATTACCATCATTTGTAATGCATGGTGTGACAGCATCCACGGGACAGAGCGAGTACATTGTGTGTTCAGAACTGAGGCTGCAGTGAAGTTGTGTGATGAAACAGGTGAGTGCTGCCAGAAATAATTTGGACTCATTATGTGTTTGATTTTGAATTAATTTTTAGTCATTGCATGTTCATAAACCTTTCATAGTTGTCAATTTTTAGCAACACCTGAATTCAGTTGCTATCCCACAGTTTTGAAAGCTGTAGCATACAAGAAAGCGTTGTATGGAATTTCTGAGGTCTGGAGAGCCATAGTCCTCAGTTCATTTAGCAAGTACAGAACAAGACATGAAAGCAGAAGACAGGCTACTGGTGAAGAGGACAGGGGAACGAGGTGGGAGTAGAGGAGGAAGTAAAATAAGAACAAAGTATGTCATAGTGAAATCCAATTTGTTTGAGGTTTTGTATTAATTTGAAAATGGTTTTTAAATTACTTTTTTTAAAAAAAGAAACAACTAATTTTACAAAACAAAATTTTCATTTCCTAAGTTTGTTTCTTTATCCTCAAATTAGAAATAGCAACACTGGCCTCTGAGAGAAGCGGTGATGCCAGGAGAACATAAGCTCCATGAAGACATGATCTACTGAGGGAAGTACCCAGCACACAGACCATGCTCGTCATTGCTTTGCCTTACTTCCACCCTTCTCTAACCTTTTCTCCCAGTGTTCTCTATTTTCTCTTTTCCTTCCTTCCTGTCTTTTTTCCTGTCTTCCCCTTCCATCCCTCTATATCAGGAGTGGAAAAACTCAAAAACATCTCTTCTACATGTAGCTTGGTATCTTTGTCAGATCACACACACACACACACACACACACACACACACAGCCTACTTCTATCTATAACCTTTCCAGAGATTTACATTTAATATATCTTATTCATTCAAAATATCTAAACAATGCATTTGCCTGCATTTTCCCCTCTCTTTTTGCTGAAAGGTTCTGCAGAACACTAATTTTTCTTAGCTATCTAAGAATCTATAGAGTCCTTCAGAGGTATTTGTAGAGTGTAACTGTTCTCTTTTTATCTTCTTGTGCTACAGCAAGAACATATATTTTAAAGGGAGGATTCATAAAACCAAAACCTACACAAAATTTAGGTAGAGATTGTCATAGCTTTTGACATTGGACAAGTTTAACATAAGAAAATCTCAGTTGTGTAGTAATCTTGGCCCAGGCAGAGTTTCTTACTTCACTGAGCTATGAGAGGGATACTTTATCTGGAAAACATGATGATATTTAGATAGATGATTGGTAATACTGAATATACCTGCAGAAGTTCTAATACTCAGAATACTACCTGAGAAGGAGCAGATGCTGACCACAGTTAGGAGCTCAGCTGTACTGCTTACATTAACTGAAGAGGATGCCTGTGATGGATCATCCAGAGCTCATGCTATGGCTTGATGGCTTCTTGGTGATGGCTGCAGCATCTCCAAAACTGCCCTGTGATGTAGCCCAAAGGAAGGTAGGAATGGAAAACACTGGCCATATTTCTGCTTTCAGTACAGTGAGTAGATCAGAGCCCTGCAGCTGCCCCAGCTGTGATGGAGGCTGGAAATAAAGAGCTTGGACTCTTGTCCCTATGAGAGATTACATAAAAGTTAGTGCATTGGACAGTGGGCTAGTCGACTGACAATACCTACAACAAGTAACTCAGAACAAATGAGAATTTTTTTTTCTTTTGATTTTTTGAGTTAGGTTCTCACACTAGCCAGGCTGACCTAGAATTCACGATGTCATATCAGGGTGGCCTGAAACTCATGGTTCATGGTGATCCTCCTATCTTTGCCTCCTGAATGCTTGTATTAAAGGCATGCCACACCATGCCCCGTCAAGATAATTTTTTCCAGACAGAATAAACTTGATATTTGAAAGTAAACATGTTACATTTTACCTTTATTTTTCAGAAAGAAAATCATGATGATCAATGAGTATAGGATTCTTTTTTTTCTAAATATTTTTTATTTATTTGAGAGCAACAGACAGAGAGAATGAGGCAGAGAGAGAGAGAGAATGGTCACGCCAGGGCCTCCAGCCACTGCAAACGAACTCCAGATGCGTGTCCCCCTTGTGTATCTGGCTAACGTGGGTCCTGGGGAATCGAGCCTCGAACCAGGGTCCTTAGGCTTCACAGGCAAGCGCTTAACCACTAAGCCATCTCTCCAGTCCGAGTATAGGATTCTTTTAAGATCACATAGTAAGTGTGACTCTCAGATAAGAACCCAAGTCAGCTGACTGCAAGCCTGGTCACCTGCTGGTCTTTCATATTCCATGCATTTTCAGGAAGTAGTACTTCTGTTGTCGATGAAGATCAGAGCTGGCATTGGAAGAAAGAAAAAATAGAGTGGCTTCATCTCCCTGTGGCACACTTACTATGGGACTCTCAGATTTGTTGTGAAAAAATAACAGACATGTTGAAACTCACAAAATTATTTTATTTGCCCTCAAATCTCCCAACTAATAAAGAGCAAAGTCAGGATTTTATTTAAAAGTGTAATATAGAGGTACTAAGTTGCAAATGAACTACACTAATTCAAAAAATATGATATTATGACCACATGTGAAATAAAATAATAGAATTTTTACCTTATTTTAATGTAGTCAGATTTAATAATGATTTTATTTCATAATATTTTATTATATTAAAACATCTGTTCAGCCTTTATTTATTTAAACATTATTTTTTCACCAATGAAATCATTTTTTTCCAAGCCAAGTGAAAGAATGATGTCATATGAATAATACCACATTGGGCAGCAAACATTTTTTTTCCTTCAGCATCATTAAAATAGATAGATGATCTATTTTTGATTACTTAGCCTGGGAGTTCTATGGATATTGGAGATAAGGAAATAAAGAACATCTCCACTTATCCCTGTGCTTACTTACCCCAGTCCCATCTTGTCAGCACTGGAGTAAATATGAATCAAGTCATGTTTAAAGATAGGAAGTAAAATAGACTACTAAACTCTGCTATCAAGCTTCAAAGTCCATGTATATTAACATGGATCCTTGTTAAATATGGATTCTGATCAGTATATTGAAGGTAGGGCCTTTTATAAGCTCCCAGATAGTGGCAATACATCTGTTCCTCTTCAAGCTTGTGGGAGACACAGCCCAGCACTGCTGTGAAGAGTTCTGTCTTAGGGACCTCCATTCAAGTAAAGCTGGGACTCTGACTACACCACAGAAAGAAATTTCAGGCCTTGTCAGAGTGAAACAAGTTAGGTTATTAAATAGAGATAAGGAACAGGAATAGTTTATGCTTCAGACTGAAGTGTAGACATTTACAAAGACAGAGCTATCCTTATAAAAAGGTCAGTACATACCCAAGACATAGCTGTGGACATCTCAAAACAGTTGCTCTTAGATATCATTACAGTGACTACAAATAGGACTTCGTGCTTTTTAAAAAAGCTGTTTCTCAAAATATATAATTTACAATAGGCTTAAAGATTAAATAAAGTTTAAGAAGTAAAGAAATTCTAAAAATTAACTTAAATATATTAGCTAGTTTATTAAAGAATGTCCTTTTGTAAAGGAAATTGTACGGTTGTTTTATAAGATGTGTTGTTAAGATTTAAGGATGAGAGAGGAATGCTAATATGGTTAAAATCAGGGCCACAAACTTCTTGGATCTAAATAAACAGATGTTATTTGTTGCTTCGAATATCCTTGTTTGAGATGTCTTTGGGAAGATGAGTGCAATCTCTGAGGAGAATCATGGTTTTACCAGTTGTGTTTCTTGACTCTCAGCCAGCAAGAAACACAAACCAGATCCTAGGGTGAGGGTTCTTTCCAGGCCATGCCCCCTTAAAGATTCATCTTTCTATTGTGCCACAGTGCTCAGACCACAGTTTGAATAGAAAAGAGTTAAGTGTGAAACACCACTTAGAACCCATCCTCAATTCCTACCATGGCTGTGGGTGGGGCTGCAGCCCAGGACTGACTTGTGAGAGTCATCTCCTTGGTTTCATACTATACATGCTATTTTTGACCTGTAGAATGAGTCCAGTGTGTTAAGTGGTCAGAACTTTTAGTAAAATTATAAGGCTGAAATTAATATGATAACTACTAGCAGTGGAAAAGAAGGGATTCAGGTGTATTAGGGCAGAAGAGAATAACCCGCAAGTGTTAAAAGGCTTCTCAGGTCTACAATGCTCCATCAAATTACATGGACTGAAGACTTCCTGAGGATTAGCAAGATCCAGATCTATTGCAGTATCCTACTGCTAGCCTGCAGATCCAGACACACATGGGCTTAGTAATGCATTCTTCTTTGCAATGGTCTCACATCTAGCCCAGCTGGTTAAATTACTGCCCACCCAAAGCAGACTGTCTGTTCACACCATTGTGATTTTATTCACCAGAAATGTTAATCTGGAAGTCCTGATTGTATCCCCATCCTTTCCAGCCTAAAATTCCTATGATCACCAAGAAATCCCATGTCCCTTAATTATTTACCATACCCTCAGCACTAGCAAAGAAAGAACTGTAAGGTAATAACTATGAAATAAGTGAACAAATAGTAATCATCATGTTTTAGTGTCCAAAACACGTAAACCGATTTACTCTTAATTCTCCCCTCATCCCTTTAAAATAATTTACTAAACCAAAAAGAAAAGGAAATTATTTTAAAATTCAACATGAAGTCTGTAAATTTAGGCATCTTTGTCATGGGAACAAACAGAAGTTGAGAGACCTTTAAGAGGAATGACTCTACCTGCACTAGCATTTAAAGAATCAGTTCCTTTGCTCTAGTTATTATATTAAACCATGGAAATGATCTCATTCAGTCCTTCAAATATCCTATAAGACACCTGCTATCACACCATGATGATATAGTTGAGAAATCGATAGGGCATATCAAGCCCATTGAAACAGAAGCATAGAATCCAGGTCAGGACATCTAAATGCAAGCTCTGTGTATATACTTTAACACTAGGGTGTGACCTGCAGCCTAGCATCCCTCCAGCATCTTGTATGCCAAATGCATCATGCTTGTCAATAGATAATACTTTTGAATAAAGAAGGAGGGAGGAAAAGAAGAGAGGGAGGGAGGGAGAAAGGAAGGACTTTCTAGAGAGCTAGGACATAAGTCCTACTTATTGTCCCAGTAGTATTTGTCCTAATTATTTTGGAGTTTCAGCAGAAGTTGACATTTCTGTCCATTTAATCAAGTCTCTCATAGCCCCAAATTGTTTTCATAATTCATAGCATTTTTAAATTGCCAAATAGGCGTTTTGGCCACCAGCACTTCTTTATGCATCCTCAGAGGCTATAACAACAACCTATAACCATGCCATAAGCTAGACCCACGGAGGTGATAAAGCTAGCACTGACCAGGCAGCTCTGATGGTCTCTAGGAGTTGGGCCAGAGGCTGGAGAAACCACCTACAAGCCACAGCTCCCACTATTCTTTGCTCTTTTGCATTTTGTGTATAACACGTAAACACTGTCTCCTCCCCATTGAGACCTCAGAGCTCTGAGGGGATGCGTGGTCCAGTTGCTGTTTCTTATACCACTCGTTTCCAGTATCCAGTGTAGTGGTATTTTAAATAAAATGCCCCCCCCCAAATATCCACTCAATAAATTAACTAATCTTCAACAAAATCCGTCATGCAGAAAGTCAGCCATCCCACCATTAATGATATTTTTCTCCTAGTGAGAACAATAACCACTCTGCCAACACAGTGCACCTACTGAAGCCTGAAAACCGAAGAGTTCTGTCCATGAAGTACTAGACTGCCTGGCAGGCCTTGTTCTCATCGCCTCCACCTCAGCTCACCTCACCTCACCTCAGCTCACCTCACACTTAAGCTGGCCAGGACCTCTTAGGTATCACCAGTATCTTGATGGTATTCAGTCAGGAAAATATTCTGATGTGCACAGGAGAGGATTTTAGGGTGGGGGAGGCTATTTCATCCATCCGGAGTAATGGCAGAAGATCTTGACTAGGTCAGTAGCTTGCAAGATCCACAAGCCTCTTAAGAAGCTAATCTCTCAGCTCATCCTGTCACCCTTCAACTTAGTGCCACTCAGTAATGATGTGTTCTGGTTGTCATCTCTATTGTCCTGCAGGAGGGCAGCTAGCTCCTATTTTCAGTGTGTTTGGAGTCCTTTGAGCATATTCCTTTGGAAATGTTTGGTAATTACATCTGAGAATTCACAGTTATATAGTTTATATATATGTATATATGTTATATACTTTCCTACTTTTGATTTTCACATGATGACAAAACTCCAATAACTCTGACATCAAAATAACTACAAGCATCTTACTGGCAGAATGTAAGAACAGTTATATTTGGATGGTCAAAGCCATAGTCACACAATAGGATGCTACTCTTCGCCAAATCTCTTTGACCCTACAACAGATCTTGTTTTAAAGGAACTTGCTCAATTCCTACAGATGACAGACTAATAAAATGAAGTCATTTTAATAAACATTCTATCAGTATATCCCATCTTCTACTATGGCAAAGTAAAATTTCACCACTGGAGGATGCATTTAACATTCTGACTACTTTAATACATTTAATAAATATTTTTAATTCCCATGATAAAGCATACCAGTTGAAAATACATTTCCTCCAAAACTTATGTGGCTGCAGGCAATTGGTCATTTTTTAATTCTCGGCATCACATACACATGTTTACTACTGATTTCTAACTACCCCTTTTGGTCTTGGGCTATGAGCATGCTATTTCTTCAGGGGAAGAGCATATGCAGTGGAATGGAGGGAATAGACAAGAGCTTTATGCTTATATTCCACCTCTTTTTTATTCAATCCTACATTTTAAAAGAAGTCTTCAGGACCTATAGGAAACTTTGAAATCCTTCAGTTCCTCACCACAGTGAAGAGCTGAGGACAGACACAGTTCATCTATTAAGCTTTGAGCATCCTAATGTAATTCTGTAGAATTTGTGAAATATTCATTTGACTAAGAAGATTTAGAGAGTGCATAATACCCCAGGTTAAATAAACTGTATTTCAAACATAAAGTAAAAGAAGTTAAGGAATTTCTATTATAAATCTTGTTGTAGAATTAGGTAAATAACTTTTAAAGTTTAATGTGTCTTTCCAATCCTAGTTAGACATTTACATGTAAAAATAGTGAAACAAAATTCACACTATTCCTGCTATTCCCTATTCATTATTGAATTTTTATTTACTTATTTATTTGCATTCATATGTCTGTGTATATGTGAGCACCCCAGGGACTCCTGTCACTGCATGTAAGTAACCATCCATCTGGTTTTCATCTGAGTGGCTAGGAAAGTGAACCCTGGCTGGCAGATTTTGCAAGCAAACACCTTTAACTTGTAAGCCATCCCCCCAATGTCCTCCTTCCTAATTTTTTTTTGGTTGAACTCAAAATATAATTCCTATTTGCATCCTAGATTTTGCTTGAACTTGAACATGTTGTTATTCTCTAATCTAACAATGTAGAAATCTGATGCCTTTTCATTTACTTCCTTTCTTTGTTCATCATATCTTTTCAATGTGCAACTCATTTCTTCTTTCAGCTCCCACTGACACACTCTATGGGTGTTATACACAGCTTTTCCTTGCTAGATTCGGCATGCTCTCTTGCAGTTTTCCACCTGAACTTGACCAGGAGTGATGTCAAACCTTTGCTCATGTCACATTTTTTCCTGCCATCATAGAGTTTCCCCTCAAGACTGTAAGCCAAAATAAATCCTTTCCTCCCATAAGCTGCTTTTGGTTGGATGCTTTGTACCAGCGACGAGAAGGTAACTGCAACACTGTGAATTGAAAGCCCTGATTGCAGCTAGAATTGTGGAGTGTGAGATTTGGCTTATCAGAAGCAAGAGGTTTGCTTGGACTGGGATAGAAGCAGTTTTTGTGAGAGGTTTACTGCATCTTCCCATATCCTGAGAACTTGTGTAGGGTTGCATTGTGTAGAAATGGACTGGTGTGCACAGAAGGATATGGGCCAGAAAGAAAGGAACTCTTTGGGCCAGTTCAGTACTGCCTGTTCAGCTGTAGTAGTTTGGGAGGTTAAAACTATTGAGATTGGGCCAGCTGGTCTGCATTAGGATAGCAGGAAGAATGTGGGCTCTTTTGAAAGTAAAGAGCCTAAATGCTGAAGGAGTGTCCTGCTCTTCAAATTTGGCTTTATTCTCCCCTGGACTAGCAAGTTAGTAGCCCACCTGGTACTATGGAGTGTAACAAATGCAGAAAGAGTCATTAGATTTGCAGTGCAGAGGTTTTTTGTTTGTTTGTTTGTTTGTTTTTGTTTGTTTGAAATGACCATGGGCAATGTGAACAGGGTTGTTGAAAGTCCTAGTGTCGAGACCCTATAGAACTATGAGAATGAACCATGGGTTGCAATGGAGACCCAGTGGAGATGCTAGGACTATGGGATGCCTGTTAAGTAGTGCTGCTAGTATGGGATAGTTTTCTCCAGGGCAGTCCAGCTGGAGGGGTAGAATTATAACTCTAGAAACATGTTAGAGTTGTTGGACTTGGAGCTATGGAGCAAGACGTTGGCCCTGTTTGTTTTAAAACTTGTATAGTTCAATCTTTCATTGCTATGCCCAATGCCATCTTTTTCATTGCAAATGCTTATTCTGTGCCATTATGTTTTTATTTTATTTTACAGGCTAACTATTAAAAGACCTTGAACTGTAGGGACATTTGAATAGCATTGGGATTGATAAAAATTATAGACTTTTAAAGTTGAACTGAATGTATTGCATTTCACATCATGGGTGATCATCTGTTAATTGGGGCCAGAGGTGAAATGTAGTGGTTTGAGTCAGGTGTCCCCCATAAACTCATGTGTTCTGAGTGTTGTGTTCTAAACTGATGGCAATTTGGAAATTGGAGTCTCTACAGGAGGCCTGTTGTTGGGGGCAGGTTTATGCATGTTATAACCGGCTTCCCTTGCTAGTGTTAGGTACTAGCTGATGCTGTTGTTGATGCTGGCCAGGAGGTGATGTCCAGCCCCTACTCATGCCATGTTTTCCACTTCCATCATGTAGCTTCCCCTATAGTCTCTATGCCCAAATAAGCCCTTTCCCCATAAACTGATTTGGTTGGGAGGTTTTTGCCAGCAATGCAAATCTGACTACAACAGTAAATGAGCCAATGCTCTAAAGGCTCTGATGATTACCTTGTGGCATCATTCATGCACTCAGACACTCATGTGCCACTGACTGAGAAAAGGTTTGGTGCACATATCATGAACTACATTAAGTCCAGACACTGAAGCAATGGTAAATATAAGAATTATTTTAAGTTCTTGCCCAGAAAATGATAAATAAGGGATATAACAGCAGTAATTGCAATGGAAAATGTTATAAAGAAAGATAAATCATAGGAAAGGATAGAGAGGAAGAGGAATTGTGTCAGACAATATAATTAGAAAAGTCTTCTGCAATGAGTAGCATTTAGATTTAGACTTAAGTGATAGGAGAGAAGATATATTCTGGGACCAAAAGTGGTATTTTGTTTATTTGTTTTTAGTAATTTTTGTCTCAGAGTGTTATCATCACCCATTTCTGCTATCATAACAAAACACTGTATGTGGAGGGGCTTAAACCAAGAAAAATTGATTTCCTAGCTTTAGAGGGTGAAAAACTCAAGATAAGATGTTATCAGAATTAAGGACATTGGAGGCCTTGGTCTTATTCATAGACTGCCTCTCTTATTGTGTCATAATGTGGTGGAAGGAACAAGGCACCTCCCTAAGGCCTCTTTTGTACAGGCACTAATTCCATTCAGTAGGACTTCATCTCCATGACTTAGTATCTTCAGAAGTTCCAAGATCTTCATGCCATCATCTTGGGGATTAGGATTTATCAAATAAATTTTGATTTGAATTTGATCATACCAGTAAATATATAGCTTCTATTTTTGTGTGTGTAGGTGTGGTGGTTTGAATAGAACAGATGGCCCCCAATATATTCAGTTGTTTGTTTGTAGTTTGCATCTGCAGCCACCTGGCTGGAGTCAATACCATTGTGTGGATCTTAAGGTGTGGTGGTGGGTTTCAGATTTCAATCTAAAGGTATGCAAAGTGTGCCTAGCTAGAGTTCCTGAAGTGTGCTGTGTGGCTTTTGGCTTTTTGGCTTGTGCTTCTCTCTCTCTGCTTGGTCCTGTGAAGGCAGGCCAGTTTCTTCTACCATTATGGAACTTCCCCTGGATCTGTGAACTTCAATAAATATCCCTTCCTCCATAACTGTGTCTGGTCTGAAAGTTCATCTCAGCGAACCTGAAGCTGTCTGCTACAGTAGGTTTTTGAGATAAGGTTTCACTATGTAGACCAATCTGACCTCAAAATCACAATCCTGTCTCAGCCTTCTGAGTGCTGGGATGACTGGTATATATCCTTATGTTTGGCTATAGCTGCCATTTTTTAAAAATTACAATTACTTTCTTTCTTCCCATCATGGACTTTACCTTCTTCTGTTCATATAACTTCCTTCTTTATAAACTTTAACATTTTCAAAATAGCTATCTTCATTATTTTTTTATAATGAACAATATCTCACTAATTTAGCAGATATGTGAGGGTATAAGGCTTAGAATTGATTCCAGTATAAAATTAACTCTCAGTTACTTATAATATTTAATTTGTGTATGCAAAGTACCCTAGTCACTGAGAAGATAATTGACTTTTCTCTGAAGTCTCTCAGTCTACATTTTAATTTCATCTTCTCTCTATGACCCACATCTCACTGGAACTCATTGGTATTATCTGTGTGTACTTAGAGGAGACCAATATCAATAAGTTTGTCAAACATCAACATATCTGGTCTGTTGGACAGAATTTGTTTATGCTACTCAGTTCAATAACCATATAGTGAACAACTGCCTTTCAACATTTCATAGACCCTTTTCTATTTTTACAAGTCACATTCACTGCTGAAGGTAAGTGTTCCTATAAAATAGATTTATGACAGTCCTATAGCAAATCTCCTCACAGCTAAGAGAACAAATTTCCAGATCTCTAATTGATAATCCAAAATAATTTTTATAATTATTTTGAATAGTAAACCACATTCATCATGATATTCTAGGACATAGAGCATAGGGTAAACAAGGCAATAGCTTTTGAGTAATTTCTAATATGCTGTACATATTGGTGACATGGGAATGTTACTGGAATAAATTGTGGTATTTCCAACCACTATAATACTGTATTAAGGTGAGAGTCTATTGCTATTTTCTTAGTCTATAGTCTTCAAAGCAAACTGTAATTCTTAGCCCATGAAATGGCTTATGACAATCACTGAGACATTTAGCTACAATATTGTGCAATTTATCATTGCCAAAGTGGAATGGACCATTGGGTTGTTGTTGATGATGATGCTATTTTTGTAATTATATCTCTTTCTTCAAAAGATGTTAGATGTGAAATATTTCAGCATTACAAATTCAGTGATACCCATATCCACACCATCTTCATGAACTTGGAAAGTTTGATGATGCTGTTTCTTCTCCCAGGCACAGACCCACTTAATTGCTTGGCTGGTGGGGCAAGAAACATGAAGAAATAGTAGATACTCATTTTGATGCAGGACTTTGGGGTTCAGCAGGTTCCCCAGGCCTTTGAATTTCAACTTTTTGGTCCTTATCCATTTTTAGCAAGGAATTGATAAAATAAAGATCCAAGAAGGGTAAATTATGAATTATTAATCTTATTTAGAGATAAATTATGAATTATGAGGCTCATTGTAGGTGGAATTAAGATCCAGGGAGGAGGCTTGCTAAATGACTCAAGCTGAGGGAGAATTCTCCCCTTCCTTTGCCTGGCTGGAAAGGGAGAGGGAGAGAGAGAGAATGTCCATCACAGAGAAGTCTCCCGGGGTTAAAGGGCTCTGGAGGAGGCATGTGTACCCACACGTGGAAGGCAAAGCATAAGAAGCAAAAGATCCCCTTCATGTACGACCAGAGGATTATGAAATAATGAAGGACTCAGAGATCAAAGAAAAATCGTTCATGTAATCAAACAGAGAAAGCACTCCAATGCAACACACATGTAAAAGACTAGCAGGAAAATACCCAGGCCAAAAGAAGTGTTCCCCTATTCCCATCTAGGCTGGGAAGGGGAGACAGACTTACACGCAGATGTTCAGGCAAAATCACAGGAAAGAGGGCTGCCCTTATGGTTAGGTTCCTTTATAGGCAGAGGAGCCAAGGCTTGGTTGGTTCATGGACTCAAGAGGTGACCCAGGAGAAGCCAGCCCACCTAGGTGTGCTGAGCTGCGTAAGAAGCACAAATTTCCTGTTAGGGGAATGTTCCTGGCAGCCATCTTGAATGAGAGTGGATCAGACACCCAGTTCTAGTTTTGCCAGGGCATATGGGGTGGCATCTCCTTGTTCCCTCTTTGCACTTCTGCTCCTGACTAATTGCCTATAAAAAAATTGACTTACTCCTGTTTCTTCTTCAATATCACACAGAGATTATAATAAAAAAAAATCTTTTCAGATGATTCTAAGCTGCACTGATTTCTCTTTTAAAATAGAATTTTCTCTATTCTCTTATTCAGTGAAGTTCATTTTCCTTCCTATGCTAAATCAGTATATCCCAGAGGCACGAACACAAAAGCAGACTTCCGTGTTCCTTAATTATCTTTGCGGAATTAGTATCATCAAAGAAAATCCCAGAGAAATCAACTGACAAAAGTAGGAGAACAGGAAAATAGCATGTCATTTAAAAACTCATGTGATTGAGGCCCACCCACAGAAGTGTTGGTTCCTTTTGAGAGGGAACATACTGGGGGTATGATGGGGAGGTAGAGTCAATGGCTGGTATCAGGTCCAGCTGCCCCAGTATTGGTTACATCATAGGGAGCCTCTAACTCTGGCACAGTTATGAGTGGCACTTGGAAGTTCACTATTTCTAGATTCAATGAATCATCGTGTTCATGTTTAAAGATGTTTGGAGCTAGTGCCAAGTTTTCTGAGCACATTCTAAGAGGTCTTGTAGCATATTGCATTGGGTACAGTCCCTCCTTGACTGAAAATTGACCATCTTTGCTTTGGAAGTGCCATCAGGAGTTTTTTTTTTTTTTTAATGAAAAAGAGAGAGAGAGAGAGAGATGGGGGTAGGGGGAGAGACGAGACAGAGACAGAGGAGAGTAGCACACCAGGGCCTCCAGCCACTGCAATAGAACTCCAGAAGCGTTTGCTCCCTGGTGGGCATGTGCTACCTTGTGCACTAGTATCACTGTGCGTCTGGTTTAAGTGGGACCTGAAGAATCAAATGAGTCCTTAGGCTTTGCGGGCAAGTGCCTTAACTGCTAAACCATCTCTCCAGCCCCCTCCCCTCAGGATTTTTTGTTTTCACATAATAAATTTCTATTTCATGTTTACTTGTGCCAGGTGGATTGGAACCCATAATTATACATGATTGTTGCAGGGCATTGTGGGAATTGTAATTCTGTCCATATGAGGTTCTGATAAAAAAAAGTACACTAGCTAGAACTAGATTCAGCTTATGGTTATCAGAAGTGCTCTATTGAATTATACCCTGGCTATGTCTACTTTCTTCTGCATCTTCCTAACTGTAATGATAATATAATGAAGCTAATCCATTCTGATTTTCAAATTTATTTTTTATTTTTGGTGACACTAAAGCTGAAACCCCCTCTAGCCAGCCTCTAACATCAAAGTGATTCTTTTCTATCATGACTCTTAAGAATGAAACTGTATTCTGCTATTTGGCACGTTCTAATCTTTTCGTTTCTATTATAATGCTTCATTAATTTGCCTACCTCATTACGTTGAAGCTTTGAAGAAGGGTGGAAGTGGAAAACACTTGAATTCACCTTTGTGAGGGAGGGTCTGTTCCTCCAAACATTCCAGCTATTTCTTCCCTGCTGGCTTACTATCATGTCTGTGTCCTGTGAGGAGCAGATAGGAATCTAGGCCTTCCCAACTTAAGCATCATAAATATCTTCTAGATAATAGATAATTCACCTGATCTTATGCGCTCCTGTGCACTTAAGAGATTCTCAGTGTGAGGAGAAAAATGCATTTTGATTTGAGGCATTCCTGGGTTTTATAGGGGTGCTAAATAATATCCCTATAGTGTTGGGGGAACTAAAAACTTCTCCAGTTGATAAATGTCAGCATTATCTTCTTTTCCCCTTCCACTACCTCAAAAGAAACATCTGAAAAGCCACTCAACCTGCTACAGAGCAATATTCCTCTGTAAGTAGCCTCATGTTTATGACATTAAACAAAAGATGTGTGAAGTACAGATTACATGTGCATGTGCAAAGTCCAGAAGTATTTTGACTTTGAACCAACATGATGCCAGTTCAGCATAAGAACATAGGTTCTAATCTTCAGAATAAACCATTGAAGGCTGGACTACTTTGGACTACAGTTCACATTTCTTTTCAGAGGTTTAAAGTCAAAGTACTGTGAACTGTAAACCAAAGTAGTCCATCCCTCAATGCTATATTCTGAAGATTAGAAAGCATATTCTTATACTGAACTGGCATCATCTTGGTTCAAATTTACTTGGCTTAATCTTGCCCACAGAGGCTGAACTGTCAGTTATATCTTTTTCTGTGGGATATTTTCTACAAACTGTGTTATTTTTTATCAGCCTTATCTTGTTTCCCCTGTGCAGTCCTTATCTGTTTCCCTCTCGATTCCTCCTGATGGTGACCAACCATTTCACACTGTGCTGCACACTTACAAGGATGGCTTCACAGCAGGAAACATCTGAATATTGTGTTAGGTTTTCCTGAACTTAATTAGTCAATGGCTTGGTGCACATGGTTTATTTGGGAGATAATGCCATGAAGTACTAGTAAGAAATAGTAGAAAGTTAGAGATGGGAGGAAAAAAAAACAGAAAATATGTGTTAATAAGCTCATTACCACTGTGGGCAATGGGGCTCCATTGTTCTGGAGATCTCTTGAGAAACTACAGGGCATGTGTGCCTCACTTACCTGTAGTCATGCCCAGCTGGGAGAAAGCTGTACCAGGAGGCATTCATACCCAGCACTTCTTTATTTCTTTATGCCTTAACACAGAACGAGTATAAAGGTGCTGGAGGAAAAATCTCCAGTAAAGTTGAGAGAGGGGAGAAGGGAGGAGGGAGAAGAGAGGGAAAGAAAGAAAGATGGAATCTTAAAGCCTGCTACAAAATATCTACCTTGGTGTTAAGGGCATTCAGGTGAGCTGAAGAGAGGAATACCAAGGAGGGCTACTTATACAGATGCCAGATGCCTGACTGATAATAACATTAGTCAATCTGGCCAGCTAGGCAGCTAGACAGCAGTTGGGAGTCCATGGAACTGCAGTTCACATCCTACCCAGAAATATTACCATCTAAAACAATATTTAAGGGCTGAGAGAAGGCTTAGTGGCTAAGACACTTGCCTGAAAAGTCTAAGGGCTCATCTTCATCTCTCTGTGTCCCATGTAAGCCAGACACACAGTGACACAAGCGTCCAAGGTAGCATATGCGCACAGGGGGGCACATGCATCTGGAGTGATTGCAGTAGCTGGAGGCCCTAGTGCATCAATTCTCCCTCTCTCTCTTTCTCTCTGTCACTCTCTCTCACTCACTCTCACATAAATAAAAGGTAATATGTTGGGCTTGCCTCAAAAAATATTTTAAAAAATAAATTAGTATTTAAAAAGAGTAATAATTCAGAAGCTATGCTAATTAACGAAGATATGTGTGTCCATTTGTAACCCTTTCAACAACTAACGGACTGCATTTCCTATCTAAAGGTAGTTGTCATTCCTTATCCAGTCATTTACCATTTGCCATTTACCGAGAATTTGGGGCTGGGGAGACAGCTCCATCATTAAAATGCTTGCTTCACAAACATGAGATATAAATTCAAACCCCTGTGCTCAAGTAAATGCTAGGGTTAGTGGCACATGCCTGTAATCACAGCACTGGGAAGGCAAAGGCAAGCAGGTCCCTGCAGCTCCCTGGCCATCCAGTCTTGCCTATTTCATAAACCCCAGGCTAATGAGAGAAACTGTCTCAAATAGAGGTGGACAACATACCTTTAGGAACAACACTTAAGCTTATCCTGTGGCCTCCACATGCATGCACACATATGCATGTGCATCCATGCATACATGCAACCACATACACATGAACATACATATACACATGCACACTACAAGCATGCATGCACACACACACACACACAAATATGGGCTAGTTGGTAGAACTTCTGATGTTTGTTTTTGTTTTTGTTTTGTTTTCATGAGATTCTAACTATCAAGATTTTATAGGAAAGTTCTTGAGTTTTAGACCATATAAACTGGCTACATTTTGGTTCATGGAACCTACCTGGGGAGTTCATCTCCCATGTCATGTACAGGCTCTGTTCCCACAGGATTCATAACTACACAGAGCTGGTGAGGACTTTGCAAGCATGTTAAGTAGCTCATATGCACATGTCTGGGTAAACTGATTTTGCTACTGCAAGCTTATTTTATAGAAATCATTTTACTAACAGCTAAAAAAAAAAATTACGAATATGCAATGAGAGCAGAGGTTGGGTGGTCTCTGTCACGTAAGGAAGCTTCATTTCTTTTGAGCCTAACATTATCTTTAAGGTGGAACTCCAAGATAGGTAGTATTTCTCCCTTGTTAATGTAACCTAGGTTAAAGCCAGCATCACTTTACATCAAGAAAATTTAAGGTAGAGCTTTGATCTTTCCTATTAAAATAATGTAATGCATTATCCTGACCTCAAAAAAGTAGTCTTAATTAGGGGCCTTGAAAAAGATAATTGACCTTGACATTGCCTTCAGCTTAGGGCACAAAGCTGTTATCAAAATGACTTATCAAGAAGTAAGACATGCTACTATAAGGACTATTTATTTAATAATTTTAAGTATTAGAATTTCAAACTTCTGGAATCTTTTGTTGTTGTTGTTGTTGTTGTTGTTGTTGTTGTTTTGAGGTAGGGTCTCACTCTAGTACAGACTGATCTGGATTTCACTCTGTAGTCTCAGGGAGACCTTGAACTCACAGCGATCCTCCTACCTCTGCCTCCCGAGTGCTGGGATTAAAGGTGTGTGCCACCACACCTGGCACTTCTAGAATCTTTATATAAGGATAAATACTAGCTGTGTAGTGGCCAAGGAAGACTGCACTGCATGGGCATAAAATCCGTGTATGAAACTGTATGAAATAAAATACTTGTTTAACTATACGGTGTTAATGTTTTTAACCTAGGTTTGCTTTGTAATGAAAATATTTGATAGAAACATGTCCCTCCTATTTGTTTCAGAAAGACACTGGACTAGAAGTCAAGATAGTACATTCTCACTTCTCACCTCTTCACTAGCTAGTGTGACCTTTGAAACATATTTTATATGATCTTGTCTAAATTTCTTGAGGTTTTCTCACCTAATAAGTTGAATATATTATTGTCTTCTTACTTTGTTTTACCTTTTGCCTAAAATCCAAGCCATGATTAAATCCTCTTTCCCAGGCAATGTGTGGACAATAGCATACAGATGAAAAATATGTCTTTTATGCTAGGGAAAGATCTGGGGCCCAGAAATGAGTGTGGCACTCTACCCTTTAGAAATCCATGGACCAATAGGAGAAGAAAATGAAGCATTGATTGACAGGGAAATGCAATATTCATAGTCAGGCTCAGATCAGGTTCTGGAAGGATGTTTAACTCAGAGCAAGAGACCTCATTCTGCTTTTCAGTCCTGTTCCAGACAGTAATCGAACCCAAACATGCATCATTTCCCCTCACATCTATGTCTTTTTGTGTTATCTTTTTCTTCTGTCTCTAAGTTTCTTGTCCTTGGTGTCAAATCACTACATCATTCTGGCCCTACCTTCCCCAACACGTGTGCCAGTCCTAATCTCTGTTTTAGATGCTTAAAAAATCCATCCCAGATAGTACTTGTATTCCTCATAGTGCTAAAGATCCTCCATCTGCTTTGTCAGCCCTGGGCTTCATTTCAGTGCACTTGACCTGGTGCCTCATACCACAATCATAAAGAGATTCAAGAAAAACCACAGGCAATCCAGAAGAGAAGCTACTGACTGAAAGGGTTCGTAGCACTTCCACCCAGAAGGTTCTATTTCCTCTGCTCTCCAAGAACAAAATGGAGTTTGGCAGGAAGAGAGGAGAGAGGAGTTTAGACAGTGAGTTCCATATGCTATGGACCAAGGAGGAATAGCAGATTTGGCACATTTGAGAAATAAGAGTTTCTGCCTTCCTCATCTGTCATACCTTGCTGTTTCCCAGGCCAACAGTGACATCTTATCCAAAAGGACAAGCTCATTCATGTCTCAGAGCTTAGGTTCCTTCCTCCACTATATGTGTACGAGAATGGCAGAAAGAAATTGCCTTGCCAGAGAAAGTTTGTGAAAGGACTTCACTATTGGACTAGCAAGCTCCTCCCCTTTTCTGTTTGCCCTCAGTTTTTTCCCCCCTTAATAATAGGTGGGGCTCATTTTAACATCTCTCTATACTAGGAGGTAGAGATTTATCTTGACAAACCATTGGAATTGTTAGGAGAATATTAATAATATGTGAACGTGAGTCCTGCTGCAGTGAAGAATCCCTGAGAAGTTTGAAAGCTTCAGTGGGAGATTAGAGGCAGCTGGGAAGAAATGTGCTACCCGGTAGTGAGCTCCCAGCGCGGATCTCTCGCTATCCAGGAATCTCTAATTACTAATACAGTACATGAACAGTATGATATGTCCTTACAATTGCAGACGCCTTTTCAAAGATAATCTTTAATAGTTTATTTGACAACCTGTAAAATTATAGAAAATTATTAGTCTTGGGAATTACAAAAATCCCTGTAGTACAGTCAAACAATAAAATTATAATTACCTGTGGGTAATTGAAATTTAACTGTTTTTTTATTGTATATTACACATCAATAGCAACATAAGTTCAAGAGGTTTTTTTTCTTCTTTCTTTTTGTTACAGAACCTGAGAAAATGGACAGCATTGTTGGGGGCTTGTGAGTTCCTGTCACAGTACTGAGCTTGAACAATTTCGATTAAAGCCCCATGTTTGAGACTGTCATTAGACCCACATTAAATTACATATCTGGAGTGTTAAAAATAAAGAGTACAGTAGCTTTTTCTCAGCTACCTAAGGTAGGTAGTTAAAGGCCCTGATTATCTTTAAAGGTCTATTTTCCCCCTCCATTGAAAGCCATTGTTTCTTTCATTAAACATAAAACACACTTAAGAACACTAAGCTATACAGACAGGAATATTAGGATGGCATATCCCAGTGTACCATTGTTCTGTTTTCATTGCTCTGGGTTGATTTTTGCATTGTATAATGTGATTTTTATTGTTTAGCTCTCACTCAGGTGAACTGAACAGGATTAGCATTTCTGAGGACCTCTGATTCCCCAGGCTTTGGGTAAAGTAGGTGCCTGCCCTCCTCTTTTCCATCAACCACTCCTGCCATAAGCCTCCAAGAAAAAAATCACTTGAGAATCCCAAAACATGCAAGGCGCTGACACTGCAACTAGGCGCCATCGCCTTGAGTTACAGAGAACTCAGAGCATCTCCTCTGTTTCCTTTGTGTAAAAGGAACTTCTAGTTCATGCCAGCTGGAAAAGTGGATTAGCTGAGCGGAATGGAAGTAAGTGACATGAACATGGTTAAAAAACAAAAACAAAAAGTCATTGGTGAAAGAACTGGCTTATCTGCAGAAATGGTCTCTACCATTTACTGCCCCTCCTTGCCAGTTCCTTTCTCCATCACTGTCTGTAGTCCTGCTATGTCCTATGTGGTGACATCATTACAGGGACCTTGGAGGACATGGACTTCAGGACAGCCCTTTGAAGCCTGCATCCAGAGGTACCAGCTGCAGGCCGATGGTCTGACCTAGTTCCTTCTCTGTGGCTTGGAATTTGGAGAGCAATGGGAATCTAAATCTCCTTTTATTTCACTCAGCACTGTCTGATTTTCACCTCTTTGTCTGGAAATAAAGAAATAGGGTCAAAGAATGCAGAATGTTCAGGACTGATATAAGAAGTTAGCCAGCAGGCTAGTACCATCCTTTCTTCTGTAAATAGTCTGAGGGGTCCAGTGTGGGAGGACAGGAGGCCTTCATCTTCCATGTCCATCACTGGGAGTTCATGACATAGAGGCAGAGGAGGGAGGAGCTGCTGTCTCCGAACTTTCCTTGATTATGTTAGGTAAACCAAGAGAAAGAAGATGAAAGAAAACAAACGTTAAAAACAGAATCATCAGCTCCTTTCTTCTCATGTCATCCTTCACTTATTCATATACATATGTAAGTGAAAACATTGAAATGAACTCTCACACACTGTTATTTACATATGACCATCTTCCATGGAACAAATTCATATACTGAAGTCCTTACTCCAAGTGTGATGGTACTTGGAGATAGAGTCACTTCAGGTCATGTGGGTGGGGTTCTGGTGATAGGGTTAGTGCCTTTATACAAAACAATATCAAATGCCTTGGTTTCTTACATGTGTACAGAGAAGAGGTCATGTGAGCACACAGCAAGACAGTATCAAGATAGTCTTCATAGGACCCTGTCCATGCAGACACCCTGCTTAGACTTCCACTCTACAAAACTGTGGGAGAACAATGGTTGCTATTTAGTTGTCCAGACCATAACATTCTTTCTCATTGTTTTTTTTTTTTCCTTCTGATGTTTGGAAACTTAACCTCCTGAGTGTTTACATTATGGTATGTGCATATTAGTCAATTTCTCATTGTTGGGGAAAAAATCCTTTACAAAATGTCAGTTTAAAGAAAGAAGGGTTTGTTTTAGCGTGGAGCTCCATAAAATCTTGATTCAATAAATGAAAATAAAATATTTAAGATATGTTTTTAAAAACATATCTTAAATATTTTATTTTCATTTATCTGAGAGGGAGAGATAGAAAGATAGATAGAAGCAGAGGGAGAGAGAGAATAAATGGGCACACCAGGGCCCCAGCCACTGAAAACAAACTCCAGAGATGCATGTGCCACCTTGTGCATCTGGCTTAAGTGGGTCCTAGGGAATCTTGCAAGCCTGGGTCCTTTGGCTTTACAGGCCAGCACCTTAATCGCTAAGCCATCTCTCCAGCCCTATTAATCAGTTTTACTGTTTTGTATTTGCTGTGGTTCCTTGTGTATGTGCATACTGTGGTGTCTATGTGTGTGTGTGTGAGAAAGAGAGAGAAGGAGAGAGAGAGAGAGAGAGAGATGCACATGTATGTGCCCATGCAGTACCATATGCATTTTCCAACAGCAGGGTCTGCTAACCTATGACACCCAGAACAGAATATAGGATGTCTTGCTCTATTGCTCCTCTGCTAATTTTTACTTGAGTAGGAATTTCTTACAGATCCTGGAGCTTACCAAATTTTCACAAGCTCTGATGAATATTGGGTCTCTACTCTACAGAGCTGGAGTTACAGACATGTGTAACCATGCACAGATCTTTCTGTGGGTTCTGGGGAAGAAACTCAAGTGGTCTCTCAGACCTCCTCAGCCATTCAGGATTGGACAGAAGTGCTCTTAACCGCTCAGCCATCTTCATAGCCCTAGTTTGCTTTATTTATTTATTTATTTATTTATTTATTTATTTATTTATTTATTTTTGAGAGAGAGAGAGAGAGAGAGAAAGTTAGAGAGAGAGAATGGGCATGCCAGGACCTCTCGCCACTGCAAACAAACATGCATGCACCACCATCTGGCTTATGTGAGTACTGGGGAATTGAACCTGGGTCCTTAGGCTTTTCCAGCAAGTACCTTAACCAGTAAGCCATCTCTCCCACCCCTTAGTTCTTATTTTTTTCTTTGATTTTCATTTTGACACTAGGACTCACTATGTGGCCCAACTGGCTTGAAGCACAAGATTCTCTTACCTCTGCCAAACAATTTCTGTGGTTCTAAGGCATGCACTATCATGCCTGGCTTTCATTATTCTTGTCTCTCCACTAGAACACAAACTTCATGAAGTGGAAACTTTCGTGTTCCTTACTTGTTCTCTCACAACTGGTCTTCAACTTAAACTCAGACTCCTCATGTTTTCCCCTGACTACTTCCTTACTCTTTTAGGATGGAACCTCTCCCCACTTTCCCCCTCCCATCCAGGTACCAGGATTGCTGTTCATGAATCATCCTGATTTTGTCCAGTTTACATACATGAAAATTATTGTTCAGTTCTATTCTTTTGTTGTAAAGAAGGTCTTCCTAACTATTCTTCTAAAATTCACATCCCTTCTAATCAGACATTCTACTTCTCCTTGATCTGATTTATTTCTCACCATAGTATTGGTCATCAATTTAAAAATTTATTTTAGTTCTGATCAGCATCAGTATAAATTGAATGAGTAGAATTTAAGTGAAAAACATCCCAGGATGAAACCCAGGCATGGAACTCAAAGGGACTCCACTCACTGTGGTCCCCAGGGCCATTAGCAGACAGGATCACCATAAGATGGTAAGAGAGATAGGAATAGCAAATCACTGATGAGTTATTTGGATTTTATGGTGACATTTGTCATTGCTCATTTGTAAAATGAAAATAGGTGATCTATGCAGCATTAAATATTCTACATTGGGTCCAACAGTTCTGTATTACATTGAAGAGATAAATGTGGAAACTATCAAATCCATAATAAGGCAAAACCTGGTTTCCACCAATTTAATCTCTATTAAAAGCCTCATAAACCACATTTTGGTAAAAGGGACTAATATCTAACTCATAGCTATGCCTAGCGTATAACTCAATTGGCATATGTTTCTTCATATTCCTCTTTAAAAAGTCAATGGTTTATGAAATTATCCAAATATCTGAATCCCTCCCTAGCCAGAAAAAGCCTTAAATGTAAGAGAATTTAAATTGTATGCATCCCATAATCTCCTTAGACTCTTTCTTCGATTGAAAGCTTTAGTTTTAAGAAAATAAATACATATAAAACTGAGGAAATTTTGGGTGGGTGGCTCCATGATTTGAGCTTAATGACCTCATTTTAAGTCAAACCATTGAAAGGTAAAGCTTAAAGATAGCCAGATGCTGGTCACCACACTCTTTCTCTTTTTGCTTCAGGAGGCTTGAAGGAAGCCTTCTCCTCCCTCAGCAGAGCCTCATTTGTGGGGTTCGGTGGTAAGGAAGCAGGGGGAACCTCCGAAATTGAACTTTAGAAAGCTTTTCCTGAAGGGTTGTCAGAACCCTTCTTAGACTTAGGATACTGGCCTCAGATATGGGTGTGAGCACCAGGGTCACCTAAAGGCTCAATGAATCTTCAACATGAACAGTGTCCTTTTATGACGTTCAGCTGAAATATCGTTCATTGCTTCTTATGTTTTGGAAGCATTGAAAAGTGTCAAAAAAAGGAGGGGGGCAAAGTTCCATCTCTGGCTTTCTGAAAGATTCTCAGCTCTTATTGTTTACTTTGAAAGGGCCATCCTCTTGCCACTCTTGTATGCTATTTGGGAATCTCCCAAAGGTTGGGCACTGTGCATCTTGTACAGGTCCGCATCCTACAGCTGGTAGGTTCCTACCATTCAAAGTTGTCATAAGTGTGGGGATTTCTCCAATATGGATGGGACTTCATCTTGTTTTAAGTTTCCTGTATTGGTTAGGTAGCCTGGTGTGAATCAGAAGTCAGGTTGAGAGAATTCTGCACATCCCTTCCATCTCTAGGAGTCCAGGTTTTAGCTCAGTCCCAGATTAATTCCTGTAGTGAAAAAGTAAAACTTCTGTTCTAGCTAATTCAGTCTTCAGCACATTTGCTACTGATTTGAAAAGCCAGAGGCGATTTACAAGAGAACTTGCAAAGCCATTTTGCTTGAACAAATTCTCCATCTGGTGATTCAGCAAGCATTATCTCATATTTCTTAGAGGAAGAAATTGGGAATGGTAGAAGGCCTCATGCCCATGTTTACGGGCCAAGAGGCTCTTCCAACATAATTTTCCACTATTCTTTTGCTTCTGGTATTCTTAGGTTAGTGAAGTTGCAAGTTAGGGTCCTATATATATATGCATAACCAAATAGCTGAAATTATAATTAACTGGGTAAATAGAGGGTGGCAGGGAGGGAGGAAAGGAGAGACAGAGAGAGACTGCTTTTTATTTTACATGAGACTCAAAATGAGACAGTGATTTTAGTCAGTTGTCTTGTGATATTCTTAAGAACAACACAGCTGACCTAAATGCCATGTACCTCACACTGCCTCTTCTGGGATATGCTAATGATTCTGGAGATCCTTATTTTGTTTTGTTTTCTGCTTTATTTTGTTTTCAAGGTAGGGTCTTGCTATAGCCCATACTGACCTAGAACTCACTCTGAAGTCCTCAGGCTGGCCTCAAACTCACAGCAATCCTCCTACCTTTGACTGGGATTAAAGGTGTGCACCACAAAGCCCAGCCTGTGATCCTTGCTTTGCAAAGGGAAAAGGGCTTGTGGAGGGAGGCAAATGCAATTTGCCTTAATTTCAGAATCCTCTGAAAGCTACCTCCCGAAGCCAGCACTTTGCTTTCTCTTCTCCCTTGTCACTGGGTCACCCTTGGTGGTCTACTGGTCTAGGGCAGACTTTGCTTTGACCCTGTAGGCTTCTGTACTTTCCCTGGCGTCCTAAAGCCAGATACATCCTCCATTTAAGGCCTACTTTTTCTTACTCACTGATTGCCTCTCTTCTCATCTCTTTCTCCACACAGGTAGTATCTTCTTATCAAGGCCCTTACAGGGAACACTTGAACCATAAGACACTGGAGAGGGTAAGATCAAGACTAACCTTAATCTTCTACATCTTCCCTCCCTCACTTCCCCTCTCCCCCCCCTCTCTTGTCTCTAACTCTTGTATATTAGTTATCTTTTTCCTCATTTTCTTAGTGGACTCTGACCTATAACTCCCAGAACCAGCATGGGGCTATCATCCACAATGAGCTTTTGATCAGAGAGACCTACAAGGTTTCCTAAAAGACAGACAGATTTCTGTCAGAGTACTTGATGACCCATCAAAGGCTAGTGATAAGACCCTACTGCTGAAGACACCTTATGTGATTGACATGCAAATTAGAATGGCATGGCTGGAAGTTGGAAGACAGTCAGTCCCCAGACAGTCAGCGCGTCTAGTGCGAGAAGGTGCTACATGGGCGACTAGGGGAACATGAGCAATATCTTTCGAAGCAACGCATGGTCTAACCTACCTAGGAGCAAATAACTTGTTGTGATGCCCACACAAGTGCAATGGTGGCACACAGCCATGGTGGGGAACCAACTGCTCTCAATTCAGCTAACTGATCCCCTCACTGGTATGAGACCCATAGCTGGAGCTGGGAAACAAGTCAGAACCATATCCAAACATAAGCCCACTCTCCAATATCAAGCTACCATCAATTGTGGGCTACAAGAGGGCCTACACCTATTAAATTCTCTATAAAAAAAAAGTAAGGGTTATCTCATTTGTCCTGGTGCTAACTTACTCTCCGTTGGAGAATCTGCTTCTCTTTTCAGATAGATGTAGATCCTAAGGAGAGAGCCACCCCATCATACCTCAAAAGGGCCCCGGCTGAAACTAAGAAAAATTGGAGAAACAAGCAAGGGGGCTGTTTTCCTGATGAACCGGACACCAGCACAAGGGGGAAGGAGATCAGCACAGAGAAAAATCAACTCCTACCAAATCAGAGAGCCAGAGCCTCAGAGGCCCCCAACACCACATCACTGAAGCAGACCACAAATGAACCCAACATGGCTCAGGGAAATTTTGTGGAAGAGGGGGCGGAAAGAATGTCAGAGCCACATGTTGGGTCATGATATGCAGAGACATTTATCTTACCCATAACTGTGGGCTAACTCCACAATGCATGACCCATATACCTCAACAAGGAGGGGCCAAGGGGAGGGGGTAGGTCATGGATGAGCCTAATAATGGTACCAAACTGACTGTATTTGCTGAATACAAAACTAACTAATAAAGAAAAAAAAGAAAAAGAAAAAAAAGAAAAAAAAAAAGAAGATAAGTTGCGTTTGTAGCCAACTTACACCTAGATTAAAAAAATAGTCCTAGCTCCTGTCTCTTTTCAGATGTAGATTTCTTAAGGACACATCCTTGTCCTCTATCAGCTGATTTTCTTTGTTTCTATTCTTCAATTTCTAATTCTTTTGTGGTGACCCTTGGTGGTATTGGATTTTGGACTTACCCCCTTGCTTTAACTGCCTCTTATACTGTTAACTTTGGTAGCAAATGTCTATGCCACACTAATTGAAAAAGAGCTAGGAGAAAAAGGAAAGAGAAACTGCAACAAAAGGATTTATAGTTCACAGAAAGAAGGAAACACAAACTCACTGAAGGAAGTAAATCAAGATTAAATTGTTTTCATTAATTTGATGTATTCATTTGTTTATAAACTCAACACCTGTTTGGAACAGATAACTCTATTTTTTTTAGTGTTCTCATTCATAAGATTGTTCATGTGCAGGAATCTTAGACTTACAAAGCCATCCTCCAGTCCAGATATAACCAGTTTCTTAGTCCCTTCATCCATGGCAAAACTGGGCACTGATCTAAGGCACAGAATGACAGAGTTGAGGCTGACTTAAGAGATCATAAAACAGTCATCTATTCATTGATTCACTCATTCACTCAATCAATCAATCAGTCATTTAACTGATATTTATTGAGCAATAACCTAGCATGTGGCAGGTGTTTTTCTCAACACTTAGGATATAACAGTGAATAAAATAAAGCCTTGGCTCTCATGTAACTTACTTATTAGAGTAGATTGAGGGTGACATACATATATTTTGGGGTATTGATGAAGCTATGAAGACAAGTCAGATAAGGAAAAGAGACAGAAAGCACATGTGTCGTTAGCATAGTGATAGGCTGACACACCATTTGATTGATTAAAACATGAGTGGTCCAAGTGAATATCTAAAAAGGAAACTCAAATAAAGGGAGTAGAAAACTAAAAATGCTCCTGTGAGCAGAGGAATGCTTTTTACATGAAGGAAAGAGCAAAACAGAGTCAGCTAGTAGTTCAATCTCCTATGAGTACCTGTCTTCATTTTCAATAAAATCATACCTACATGATTATTAAACTTGTTAAATGTGTATCTTTCACTTTCATGCACATGAAGCAGGGAATATGATCGCTAAGTTTACCCCCAGATCCAAGTACTTCTTCAATATCTACTGTATCAGTGGTATACCATAAATAGTCATCAAATGAATGAGCAGGTGTCTGAATAAACTGCCCTATAAAATGAGATAATGCACATAAATCTTTTAACTCAGTACCAGACATAAACACACAGTGAATGGATTTCAGGGACAATATGCTGCTACCAGTGCAAGTGGTGATGATGCAACCCAGGAGTAGATTAACTTCTTTCTGCTCCCACCTGGGAGTCAGCCTAGTCTATGCAGCAAGAAAGTCACTTCAGATGACTTTGTTTAAAGTGCTTCCATGTGACTTGTGCTCTTGTATAGCTTCAATGATAGAAATAAATGCTACAAACAATCAATTTCTCTCTTGGTGTCTGCTGACAATTTGATCCAGAACCCATACAGATACTAGGATCCATGGATGGCCAAGTCTTTGGATAAAATGATGTAGCAGTTATGTAAAGCATACTCACATTCTCCTCAGCATCTGAGGAAAGATCATGTACTGTTTTACATTTGAATACAAACCTAAATTGATCAAATTGCAGATACATTGGATATTGGAGCTGATAAGTACTATAGGGGCTATTTTACAGAGGGGGGAAAATGGTGTCTCAGGCTATTTTCACAAATCCTGAGGCTCTTAAATCTTTTTGCCTTCTCTTCTTCCATGCTTCCTGAGCCTTACTGGGCAAGACAGAGATCTGATTTAGTGTTGCTTTCTCTGTAGACTCTGGATCTCTGTTTTTATGAGGTTTTGAGTAACCACAGTGTCTGTCATCATTTCCCTGAAACTGGTTTGCAGGCTAGCCTTGAGAGCAGTATTATTCATGTCACCAGGGGAACTATAATGACTTCTGGGCCCAGAAAGATGAGGTAGAGGTGACCCAACTCCTGGTAGACAGTCAGCTGTCTTTCTTGATGTTTTGATGTATCCTTGTTCTCCCTGTATTCTACTCTATCTGTAAAACTAGAAAAGATTCTCCAACCAAAAGTGAGAACATTTTGAATAAAAGGAGATAAGCCTAGTTATTAGAAAGATATAATGATGTGTATATTCACTCTTATTATAGAACAGAGGTTCTTTCAAGAGCCTATTGGTTTCCCTTTCTAGGGAATCTGGTTTGGTTTCCAGAGGCAGATATGAGTTCACAGCCCCCCATGCCAGTCTTATGTCTAATCCATGAGCAGTTGATTACCTAAATTGGCTGTGTGCCACTATTGTACAAGTGTATACTTATTGCTATTTTTATTTATGTTTTTGGAAACCTTATTATATGAATAAATCATATATTGGCCCCATTCCTCTCCTCCCTGTGCCATTCAATGTCCCATTCAACTGAGGGTCCTCCTCAGCAGCAGTTAGTCATTGGGGCAGGAGGGTCATTGCCTCTGGATACTCCTTCACACCCTGTTGCTCCTAAAATCTTTCTGCCCCTTCTTCTGAAAAGTTCCTGAGCCTTGGTGAGTATGTTATAAGTCTACCTTAGTGTTAGGCAACTTCTGGATATCTGATTTGATATGTTTTGTGTATCCTTAATATATATTGCCATCTCCCTGCAACAGGTTGTCAGGCTTGTTCATGCTTAACTTGCCAATTTCTCTGTTGTTTTACCTCAATACTGGTTGATGTTCAATAAGTGGCTTACCTCATGACATGGAGTCAGCTATATTTTTTTGTCATGTTCATGGAGTTTGGTTTTCCCCAGTTTTTGCTGCCCTCTGTAAAACATAAAACAGATTCTCCCACAGAATTTGAGAGCAGTATGGGTTAAAGAGGATAAGCGTAGTTAATTAAGAGAGATTTTGATGGGTGTAGCCTTTCTTTAGGCCAAAGACTAGTAGAATCTTCTCTTGGTAGTGCTTATTTTTGGTCTCTGTAGGACTCTGACTTGATTCCCAGTTCTAGTGAAGGGTTCCTTTCCAGCGAGCAGATCTCTTAGCCAGTCAGAGAACCACGGTTGCCCTTCTAGGCTGGGTGCCACTATTGCACCAGCTGTCTATCTTGTCAGGCTGTATAGCAGTGTCCCCTATTATCACATAGATTTGTTGGCTATTTTCCTCCAGCAGCTCATGTAGCACATTACAGCACTATATAGGCAGACCATCAAGAAACTAGCTTCTTCCTTACACATTGCAGCCAGATCTCTTGATGTTCTGTTTTAGCAGCATTTGTTGTCTTCAACAAAAGTGTTTTATGTTTTACCTCAGGTGGGTAATCAAGAAGCCTGTCTTATTTAGGGAACCTCATATGTCTCTCCTATCAACAGCTCAATGTGTTATAACTCATTTCTGGTACTGGGAGTTACAGCTTATAGCTAAATGTTTTAGGGTTAGGCTTCATCCCTCCCTCTCCAAGGCCCTTATTACCAGACATTCCCTGCATACTCCTGTTGAGGGTTGAATCAATTAGTCTGCTATCCAGGAAAAATGTTTCTGTGGAATGAATTCATTTTGGATTTAGTTTTATGTATATTTCCCCTGCCCTCCCATTTCTCTTACCCCAAAATTTCAGTCCCTACTATCTGACCCTCGAGTTGCTCGTCAGTTATGCCTGTAACTCAAGCTGTTCCATGTTAGTAACCAAAGATGAGGGAGAATATGTGACATGTGCCTTTCAGTACTTTTGTGAGTTTGCTTAGGATGATTTGTTCCAAGTCCATCCATTTTCCATACAAATTTCACTGTAACATTTTTTCCTTACTGCTAAGTAGAATTCCATTATCCAATCATCAAACAATGGGCATCTGCATTGATTCCCATTCTTAGCTATTGTGAATTGAACAGCTATAAACATAGTTGAGCAAATATCTCTGTGGTGGAAGATGGAGCATTTAGGGTTGATGCCCAATAAAAGAAAATATGGGTAGTCAGTAACTCTATTTTCATCTTTTTTCAGGAGTCTCCATATTGATCTTGGTTGTAGTTATACAAGTTTGCACTCCTACCAACAGTGAAGGAGGGCTCCTCTTTCCCCACACCTCACCAACATTTATTGTCAGTTGATTTTTTAATGGTTGCCATCCTGACAGGAATAAGATGGATCTCATAATTGTTTTAATTTGCATTTCCCTTATGGTTAAAGATGTTGAACATTTTCTTAAGTGAGTATTAGCCATTTGCATTTCTTCCATTCAGAATTCCCTACTTAGTTCTCTGCCCCAATTTTTGAGTGAATTGTGTGATATTTTATTATTTACTTTTTTGAATTCTTTATAGATTTTAAATATTAAGCCTCTGTCAGTGGTGCAGCTGGTAAAGATTTTCTCCCATTCTGTGAGTAGTCTGTTAACTCTGTTTATGGTATATTTGTCTGTACAAAACCTTCTAAGCTTCATGAGATTCCACTGATTGAGTGATTGTTTAATTTCCTGCATTACTGGTGTATTATTCAGGAAGTCTTTCCCCACTCCTCTATCATGGATAGTTCCTCCTACATTTTCTTCCAGGCAATTATGTTTCAAGTCTTATGTTGAAGTCTTTTATCCATTTGGAGTTGATTTTTATGATGAGGTGACAGGAGTGGGTCTAGTTTCACTTCTTCATATTTGATTATTCAGTTTGACCAGCACCACTTGTTGAACATGCTGACCTTTTCCAGTGAATGTTGTTGGCTCATTTGTCAAAGATCAAATAGCTGTGGTTGCTTGAATTGAGGGTTGGGTCTTCCATTCCTTTTCATTTTTCTGTATGTCTGTTTTTATACCAATACCATGTGGATTTTGTAACTATATTTTGTATTATAGCTTTAGATCGAGTATGGCAATACCTCTAGAGGTGTTTCTTTTGCTGAGGATATTTTTGGATATCCAACACATTCTGCCATTCCATATAAACTTTGAGATTTTTTTTTTCTCTGTGAAGAATCTTGTTTGGTATTTTTATTGCCATTGTATTAAATCTATATATTGCTTTTGGTAGGATTGCCATTTTCACAGTATTAATTCTACCTATCCAAGAACATTGAAAATCTTTCTATATTTTCATGTCCTCCTCAATTTCTTTCTTCAGTGTTCTTATATTTTCAGCATATAGGACATTCAACTCCTTGGTTAGTTCTTTTAAGGTATTTGATTTGTGTGTGTGGGGGGGGTTGTGCTCGCACGTGCATGCATGTGCCTGTGCATGTATGGTTATTGAAAATGGGACAGCCTCACTAATTTCTTTCTCTGTATATTTGCCTTTTGCATATAAGAAGGCTGCTGATTTTTTTGTGTTGATTTAGTATTCTGCTACTTTGCTTAAAGAATTTATCACTTTAAAGAAGTTTTATGGTAGAGTCTTTCAGGTCACTCATGCACAGGCTCATGTCATCTGCAAATAGGGCTAGTTTGTCTTCTTCTTTTCCAATTTGTATCTCTTTTATATCCTTATCCTGCTTAATTGCTTGGGCTAGGATTTCTAGTACTATGTTGAAGAACAGTGGTGAGAGTAGGCACTCCTGCCTTGTTCCCAGTTTTAGTGGGAACTCTTTGAGTCTTTCTCCATTAAGTATGGTTGGGGCTTTAGGTGCTGTGTATATATCCTTTATTATATTGAGAAGTAAATTCTCCATGCCTAGTAGTTCCAGTATTTTGATCATGAAGGGATGGTATATTTTGTCAAAGGCCTTCTCTACATCTGTTGAGATGATTATGTGGTTTTTGTCTTTTAGTTTATTTATGTGGTATATTATATTAATCAGTTTCCATATGTTTATCCAAACCTGCAACCCTCAGATGAAGCCTACTTGATCAAGGTCGATGATGTTTTTGATGTGTGGTTGAATTTTGTTTGCAAGGATTTTGTTCAGGACTTTTGAATCCAATTTCGTCAAGGATATAGGTCGATAGTTTTCTTTCCTTGGATCTCTACCTGGTTTTGGAATTAGGGTGAGGCTAGCTGCATAGAAGGAATTGGGGAGGGATCCCTGACCTCTGATTATGTGAAATAGCTTGAAAAAAAGGTTGCAATTCTTCGATGAAGGTTTGGCATAAATCGGCTAATTCATCATGTACTGGACTTTTTCTTTTGGGGACTTTTTTTTTATTAGATTTTCCATCTCGATGGATCTAATGGATTTGTTTAAGAGATCTTTCTTCTCTGAATTAGTTTTGGTAGATGGTATGTTTCTAGGAATTAGTCCATTTCTTCCAGGTTATAAAATTTTGTGTGGTAGATGTTTTGGAAATATGAACTCATGTTCTTCCAATTTCATTGATGTGTGTGTGACCTCCCCTTTTCATTTCAAATTTTGTTAATTTGAGACGTTTCTTTTTTATTCTTTTGATCAAATTGGTCAGGGGTTTATCAATCTTGTTTATTTTTTCAAAGAACATGCTCTTCATTTTGTCAAGTTTCTTAATTGTTTTCTTAGTTTCCAATTCATTGACATCTGTTCTAATATTAATTATTTATTTCCTTCTATAATTCTTAGAGTTGAATTGTTCTTGTTTTTCCAACATCTTTAGGTGGATGGTTACATTATTAATATGAGATCTGTCTGTCTTTGTTATGAAGGCATTTAGTGCTATAAATTTTCCACTTAGGACTGCTTTCATTGTGTCTCATAAGTTTGGGTATGTTGTATTTTCATTATTATTCAGTTCAAGAAATTTTTTTAATTAGTTTATTAGTCAGTTCTGTATTCAGAAATACAGTCAGTTTGGTACCATTATTAGGCTCATCCGTGACCTACCCCCTCCCCTTGGTCCCTCCTTGTTGAGGTATACGGGTCATGCATTGTGGAGTTAGCCCACAGTTATGGGTAAGATAAATGTCTCTGCATATCATGACCCAACATGTGACTCTGACATTCTTTCTGCCCCCTCTTCCGCAAAAATTCCCTGAGCCATGTTGGGTTCATTTTTGGTCTGCTTCAGTGATGTGGTGTTGGGGGCCTCTGAGGCTCTGGCTCTCTGATTTGGTAGGAGTTGATTTTTCTCTGTGCTGATCTCCTTCCCCCTTGTGCTGGTGTCCGGTTCATCAGGAAAACAGCCCCCTTGCTTGTTTCTCCAATTTTTCTTAGTTTCAGCCGGGGCCCTTTTGAGGTATGATGGGGTGGCTCTCTCCTTAGGATCTACATCTATCTGAAAAAGAGAAGCAGATTCTCCAACGGAGAGTAAGTTAGCACCAGGACAAATGAGATAACCCTTACTTTTTTTTTTTATAGAGAATTTAATAGGTGTAGGCCCTCTTGTAGCCCACAGTTGATGGTAGCTTGATATTGGAGAGTGGGCTTATGTTTCGATATGGTTCTGACTTGTTTCCCAGCTCCAGCTATGGGTCCCATACCACTGAGGAGATCAGTTAGCCAAATTAAGAGCAGTTGGTTCCCCACCATGGCTGTGTGCCACCATTGCACTTGTGTGGGCATCACAACAAGTTATTTGCTGCTAAGTAGGTTAGACCATGCATTGCTTCGATAGATATTGGTCAATTTCCCCCAGTCGCCCATGTAGCACCTTCTGGCACTAGAAGTGCTGACTGTCTGGGGACTGACTCTCATCCAACTTCCAGCCATGCCATTCTAATTTGCATGTCAATCACATAAGGTATCTTCAGCAGTAGGGTCTTACCACTAACCTTTGGTGGGTCATCAAGTACTCTGACAGAAATCTGTCTGTCTTTTAGGAAACCTTGTAGGTCTCTCTGATCAAAAGCTCATTGTGGATGATAGCCCCATGCTGGATCTTGGAGTTACAGGTCAGTGCCCACTAAGAAAATGAGGAAAAAGATAACTAATATACAAGAGTTAGAGATAAGAGAGAGAGACAGGGAGAGGGGAAGTGAGGGAGGGAAGATGTTAGGAAGAAGGTTAGTCTTAATCTTACCCTCTCCAGTGTCTTGTGGTTCAGGTGTTCCCTGTAAGGGCCTGGTGAAGGATCAGCCATTTGGTCTGTCTTTTAGTAAGTAGAAGATTATGGTACCATTGCCGTTTGGGTCTAGATTTGTGTTTCCCACCCCTTTGATGCCCTCCCCTCCCTCCCCTTCCATCCTAGTGTCTAGTCTAGGAGATGCTTGCTGGGTATGTAAGGTATCTTCGGTAGATTCAGGTTAGGTGCTGTAGATGAGTGAGACTATGTGGCGATTTTTTTTCTGTGATTGGGTAAGTTCACTGAGAATGATCTGTTCCAGGTTCAACCATTTTTCCTCAAATTTCATTGTGTCATTTTTTCTTACTGCTGTATAGAATTCCATTGTGTAGATATACCACATCTTAGTTATCCATTCTTCTAGTGATGGACATCTGGGTTGATTCCAGCTCTTAGCTATTACAAATTGAGCCGCTATAAACATGGTTGAGCAAATCTCTTTAGTCTGTGGTTTGAAGGTTTTAGGGTAGATGAGAAGTCTCCATATTGCTTTCCAAAGTGGTTGTACCATCCTACATTCCCACCAACAGTGGATGAGTATTCCTACTTCTCCACATCCTCACCAGCATTTATTTATTTATTTATTTTTTGATTTTTTTGATTTTTTTTATTTTTTGATTTTGATTTTTTGTATTTTCTTTATTATTCAGTTCAAGAAATTTTACAATTCCGTTTTGATTTCTTCCATGACCCTTTCATTGTTTGGTAGCATGTTGTTCAGTCTACATGAGCTGGTGAAATTTCTATTGTTTCTCTTGTTAATTTCTAGCTTTAAAGCATTGTGGTCTGATATGATGCAGGAAGTTATGTCAATTTTCCTGAATTTATGAAGGCATGCTTTATGCTGTAATATATGATCTATTTTGGTGAAAGTTCCATGGGCTGCTAAGAAGAATGTGTATTCTGCAGAATTGAGGTATAATGTTCTGTAAATATCTGTTAGATCTAGTTGATCGATGGTGTTGTTGAGCTCTATTATTTCCCTATTGATTTTTCTGTTTGGATGATCTTTGTAATGATGATAGTGGTGTATTGAGGTCCCCTACAATGATGGTATTGGGATTTATTTCTGATTTGTTGTCAAGTACGTTTTGCTTTATAAAATCTGGCAAACCTGTATTTGGTACATATAGATTTATGACTGTGGTATCCTCTTGTTGGATCATTTCCTTGATGAGTAAAAAGTGGCATTCTTTGTCCTTTTAGATAACTTTTGGTTTAAAGTCTCTTTTGATACTTCCTGGATTTTTTTTTTCTTGCATTTGATCATGTCTTCATTAAGCTTAATAAGCTGGTTGTTGAGATCCTTTATTTGTTGACTCACTTTCAATTCATTTACTTCTCTTTTTCAGTCCTCTAGTTTTAATTAAGTTAAGCCTAGTGGTGAAGGCTGTGTGCATTTCATTTATGTTATTGCTTATATTTACTTCTAGTTCTGCAATTCTCTTGGTCAGAATCTTGTTGAATTTATGTACTAAGATTCTACTACTTTCCTTTTGGGATTCAAGTTCTGTTGATTCCTCTTTGTTTTCATTAGAGGCTCCAATTGCCAGACTAGACAACCTTTGTGAAGATCTCTCAATTTGTCTTTCATTGTTTTTTTGTTGTTGTTTGTTTGTTTTGCATTGAGGATCTATCCATCTTAGTGTAAGAGTCTTATTTTATTAAGGATCTATCAAGCATTTGTCTTTATAGGATCTTTAGTGAGTGTTTTGTTTTAGATTTGGACCAGATTGGAGTGGGATGGTGGTATAACTGCAATTGTTCAGATTGTGGAGGTTGGCTGATATGAGAGCTGGTTTGTAGGTCCAGAATCTCTTCAGCCAGCAGTCACAGCTGTGTTTTGCCTGTTGGGCTTAGGAGCAACAGCACTTGTGGCTAGTCCCCCACTGTACTTCAGCTGAGCAGGTTGTAGAGGTGTACTAATATCCCCCTGGACTTAATGGATACTCCTATGCTCCCCCTCTGGGCAAGGAGTGAGGTGCTAAGGAGACAGCAGATACACCTGTCAGGGAATATGGGTGATGGGGAAAGGGGTAATGGTGGAGCCAGGCTCCATGGACCAGACCTGCCCAACAGTTCTTGTAGTTGGCTGGTATAGAGACATCCTTGGAGGTGACTGGGGCAGGAACATGGGAGTGTGGAGGCAGCCAAAGACAGAAGTGGCCATGAATGGACATGGGTTCACTTGAATCTACCTGTTTCCAGCAGACAGGCTTTCCCCAGCAGTTCACTGTCCCTTCCCCCCACCCTGTGAGCACTTCCCAAGCAGCTACCTGCTCCCAGCAGGAAGGCTTTCGCCTTCTATTAATTCTTTTTTAAAGGTTGGACAGAACCCAAGACTTCATGTTCATAAATTCTGGGGACCCCTCCTGAACCCCCAAATCCTGCATTAACAACACATGTGGCAATTTAGTGGTTCCCTACTTGCCCCACTGGGGAATAAGAAGCTAGGGCCTATTCTTGCTGCCCACACTAGCAGCAGGGCTACTGGAAGGTGGGGAACTGGAAGGTGGGAGACAGAAAGCCCAGGCCTCTGTGTGGTTTAAGTATTAGTGTGACCTTGGCTTCATAGAAGCTGTCAGGGCATGTTCCCTCCTTTTCAATTGTGCGGAACTTGAGAAATAATGGTATCAGATCTTCAGTGAAGGTTTGGTAAAGTTCAGCAGTGAAACCATCTAGGCCTGGACTATTAAAATAAATAAATTGTATATATATTAAAATAAATAAATTGTATTATATATTATATATATATATATATATATATATATATATATATATATATATATATATATTACAACAGGTTATACCCTTTTATCTCCTCATCCAGACTCCCATTATACTGGGGTCCCTCCTCAGTGGGGTTATGGTATTCACTATGGGGTTATTAAGGCCTCAGTCATTCCAGGGCATCAGGGGGACCCCGCCGCAGGGTATTTCTGTCTACTCTGGTGTTCTTACATTATTTCCATCCTCCTTTTCTACAATATTCCCTGAGCGACGGCAGGCCTATTGGCAGTCTGATTTATTGTTGAGTTCCTTGTAGCCTCTGAATTTCTGCTTTGATATGGTTTGGTTGATCACCATGTCTGTCACTATTTCCCTGGAGCTAGTTGTCAGGCTACCAGTAAGAGCAGTATTCATATCACCACTTCCTTTATGATTTCTCCTGGGCCCTGGAAGATGGGGTAGAGGTTAAAAATCTCATGGTGGGGAGTTAGGAATTAGCTATCTTCTTGTCTTATCAATAGATCTTGGCTCTCCTCCATTTTCTCTGCCACTTGTAAAATAAAACAGAATCTCCAACCAACAGTGAGAGCAGCTCGGGTTAATGAGGGCATGCAAAGTTACTTGAAAGATTTTTGGTTATCTCCCACTGAGCATGTCTCATGTCCACAGAACAGTTGGGTTACCAGCAGAGACTGCATGCCATTATTGCTCAAGTGTGTACTTCTTGTCTGGCTGGTTGATTTTATAGTTTGTAAGGTCCCCTGCTTATTCATACTATTGGTGACCATTGTACACCAGCAAACCCCATAGGGCTCTGTGGCACTAAGAGGGCTAGCCAAGAGGGTGCTAGTTTCCCTTTTTGATTTACTTCATCCATGCTTTGAGCTGTTTTCCCAATGCAGGTCACTGCCCTGGGATTTTGGAATGAGATCAGCACTGGGACCCTATATGTCTCAGGGCTAGTGTTAGCCACTGGGCAGGCCAAGAGTACTGGGAGTTCCTGACTGAAGAATGAGGCATCTTACTGCTCACGGCAAGCCAGGTATTTGTGGAGGGTGCGCTTATCTGGACTTGGTGGAGTTTTATCTACCCATTCCCTGGCCTTTGGTATGTGCTAGGCCCCAGGATCCTGTGGGCCACAATGCAAGCACAGCAGGACTAGATGGTGGAGAGGGAGTTCCACTGTGGGAAGATATCCATTATCACTCATCTTCTAGATTTTTTTTTTTTTTTTTTTTGTGTGTGTGTGTGTAGTACCACTTTCCCAGTGATCTGCTGATGGAGGCAAGGCCTGGCCATGCTGCTGGGAGCCCTATCCAAACAAGGCCAAGAGATTCCCAGCTGTAGCTTCCAGCTGCAGTGGGGTTCATTGCTACAGTTTCTAAGGTCCTTTTGAATTCCAAAGTTAACTACTTCTCAATGCCTAATCAGTGGCCTTAGCATTTAATTATTTTTGGCAGAAATTAATGTACCATTCTCAAATTGAATCAGAATCTGTACCAGAGCATGAAAAAAGGAAAAGGTAATGTGGCCTCCTTTGGTACTAATTCTAAATCTTAACAACCCAAAATGAAAATAGGTTCTTTTATAGCCTGGTCTCTTATGTCCTCAGAACTGTAGTTACTTAGTCTTCTGGAGGGTGGCATATCTCCAGAAGGAAGGACAGCATATCTCTCCTACTTTGTCAAAGCAATCAGAGATCAGGTCTCACATGAACTTTACCCTCCTTGGAACTATGAATAATAATTGATACTTAGGAAATAAATACTAAATACATATTAATAAGAAGAAAATAAGAAAGAAGGAAGAAGAGAGGGAGGGAGGGTAGAGGAAGAGAAGAAAGAGAAAGGGATGGAATGGGCATGGTAAGAAAAGAGTAAAGTAAAGAAGAAAGACAAGTTAAAGGAAGAAAAAGGAGGGGAGAAGCTGAAAGGAAGGGAAGGAGACAAAAACAGAGGTACAAAAGAAGGGAAGAGGAAGGAAAGGGAAGGGGAAGAGAATGGAAGGGCAAAGTAAAGAAGGGAAAGAATCAAAAGTGGGAGAGAAAGATTAGAAGGATAAGAAGGCTTGAAAGGGAAGCATGGAAGGAAGGGAAGGAATAGAAGGAAGAAGGGAAGGAGGGAAAAGAGCAAAGACTTGCTGAAGGCTGTATATAAATAACTTGCTACCAATCAAGACTAATGCTTTGCAAATTCTTTGCCTTCTCATCTTAGCTGAAGCATGACGAGAGTCATTCTCCACCAAAATATCTGATAAAAATCAGTTTAAGGGAGGAAAGCTTAGAGTTCCAGGTTACAGTCCATTATGACAGGGAAGGCATGGCAGCAGGAGCTGGTCACAACAGTGAAGATGCCAAAAGTGACCGTAGCCCATGGGATGGTGCCACCCACTGTTAGGGAGGGTCCTCCAACCTGAACTAACCTAATCTAGAAAATCCCTCACAGACGTGGCAATAAATTTGTTTCCATGGTGATTTTAAGTTCTGTCAAATTGACAACCAGAGATTAACCATAACTCAGGCCTGTCTGGTTTTGCCAGTATAAAAGTTTTATCTGAAAAGGCTAACACTTGGTTTCTTCATCTCAAACCTAATGACTTTATGTCACAGCAGCTAGAATCATCCTGAGCAGTATTTGGCCATGTAAGATTTAAAATATGATAGAATTGTTTAGATTCACAGTATTGCTATTATTTGAATTAAACCATTAAAAAAAACCCTAAATAACATATCATCTCCTTTACGGAAAGATGCTGAAATGAATTCTGAAGGAATTCTCCACTTCTTGTTAAAGAACAGAGCAGCATATTAATATTGTTCTATCTGCTTCTGTTCTTGATGTATCCATGTTTCCAGAAATTGCCCAACTATGGGAGATATACCAAATATATATTCACTAATTGCTAGAGGAAAAATCAGAAAGATACAGAAAACTGCATTCTATAATAAGTTTATTCAACTGGACTATGATATCTAACATATCTCCTTCATTCTGCACCCTTTTCTCATCAAGGCAACTGTCTTACCTTTCAGTAACTTTTGAATTTCAAGAGCATTCACTGATATGCTCCAGTATGTTTAATGTTTGACATTCCTTTTCTGGTTAACACTGTTCACACATATTGTCCCTATATACTAAAAACTGTTACCACAGTCTGTATTTGTGTGCTGCTATGCATTGGCTTTTCTCTTCTCCTCCCTAGTCCCCCTCCCTCCCCCCACATACAAAGTGGTTTTGCTATGATGTGTAAGGGGTCAGAAATATTTATTATACTACTTAAAAATGCTTTAAATATTAGTTCAAGGGTGATTTTTTACTTTGAATCAGGCTGAGTTTAAAAATGTTAATGTACATGAACTTTCCAATATGGGAAACAAAAAAAATCAAATGCAAAAGAACAATAAGAAACTTTATTGCCTCCCTTTCCCTACCCTGAGAGGAAGAAGAGGGGATAGGAATACACAAAACTGAAAATGTTTTAAACAAGTCTTATCAAATCATACTTTTTAGTTAATTAGAAAACATACTTGAGGGTACTTGAGAGATTGCTCAGTGGTTAAAGCAGTTGCCTGCAAAGGCTAATGACCTATTTTCAGTTACCCAATACCCACATAAAGCCAGATGCACAATGTGGCACATGTGTCTTGGTTTTTATTTATTTATTTTCTTTATTAGTCATGTACATACTCACTGTGTAAACGCAATGTTGGTACCATCAGTAGCCTCCTTCCTGCCTTCCCCCCACACAGGGACCCTCCTCATTGGGGACTGTGGGTTCTGCATTGTGTGGGTAGCCATAAGTTTTGGGGAAGAGGCAATGTGTCTGTGCATAATGTCCCAACTTGTGGCTCTAACAATCTTTCTAATTTCCCTGAGCCACGTTGGGTTCTTTTTAGGTCTACTTCAGTGATGAGGTCTTGTGATCCTCTGTGTCTCTGGCTCTCTGGCTCTGTGGTTTGGTAAGAGTTGAGTGTTCTCTGTGTTTATCTCCTTCACCCTTGTACTGGTACCAGGTTCACCAAGAAAGCAACTCTCTTGCTCATTTCCCCAGTTACTCTGTGGTTTCAGTTGGAGCCCTGGTGAGGTATGATGGGCTGATTCTCTCTTCAGGTCTGTGTCCATCTGAAAAAACAAAGCATATTCTCCAATGGAGAGTGAAGGCAGCACTGGACAAACGGGATACCATTATTATTTCAGAGGGAATTTAATGTGTATAGGCCCTCTTGTAGTCCAAGATCGGTGGGAGTTTGATATTGGAGAGCAGACTCCAGAAACATCATTGATATAAGCACCACATGCTAACCGATTGAGCTACTGGAGCATCTAAAAAAATATAATTCAAAGAGAAACAGAGAGAGAGAGAGAGAGTGTGTGTGTGTGTCAGAGCAGAAGTGCCTTTCAGGATACAGAAAGCCTTACCTTGAAGCCTTAGCTTCTTGCAGGTACACATCAATGCCAAGGATGTCCTCCAGTGAGTGGTTAGTCAGGGAGGCCCATAATCACACACTCCCCAGTACAGGCTATTACCAATGCTTTTGTTTACCCACCAGAATAACATGGCCACACCCTATTGCTGAAGGCACCACATGCTACAGTTGCAGGACACTGAGAAATCAAGCTGAAATGATGGAACTTTGAACCCATCAAATTGCAATATGTATAGATAGATAGATAGATAGATAGATAGATAGATAGATATAGATATATAAATTGATTAAAGTTAGTCTCAATTTTGATTAAAGAAACCTCTTTTTAAAGATGGCAGTGAGTATGGATGGGAGAGACCCAAGACTCATCAAGGTGATGAGAAGAACAGTAAGTATGCTTTACATTGTATAAGTCATCTCTATGACCACCACCAGGAAAAAAAGAGGAGATGGTGGAAAGAACATCAATGCTGCTCTCACTGCTAGCCAGAGAAGCTTCTCTATGTATGGACATGGTGGTAGACACTGAGAAAACTCAAAACTCAAAAAATAAGAGTCTATTGATAGTGTAACACTAAAGAGACATCTCTATCACACCCTCCAAGGCTCAGAAAACATTGCAGAAGTGGGAGATAGAAAGAATATGAAAGTCACAAGGTGTGAAGTAGTACCTTGGGGCACTGTCCTCCAGATATCAACTGACTTTGCATTTATGACTTCACAGTGGTTGTCATGACCCCACAAGACATTTTTACATAGAGAATGGAGGAGAACAAAAAGAATCAGATTTCAAAACAGAAGAATGGACTACTTGGAAAGTGAAAGGTGCTTAATAGAATATGGGTGGGTGAGGAGGGCAAAAGAGGGTAATAGGATGGAAATAGAAACAAATTATAGTATGTTCATATATTAACAATTTCAATAATTTTTTAAAACTTTGAAAACTTATGTATTTATTTGCATACTGGTGTGTGGCCATGGGTGGGTACTCCAGGGTAAGAGACTACAAACAAATGTCAGATGCTTGTGCCACTCTTTGCCTCAGGCATTATGTGTGCATCTGGTAAATTAAACCTGGGCTGGCAGGCTTTGAAAATGCCTTCAATCTCTGATCAGCTTTGCAGCCCATCAAGAAACATGCTTAAGAATGCTTCAGGATAAGTAATGCAATAGCCAATAACTTTTGCTCAGTTTCTGTAGCAGACAGCTTCAGGTTCGCTGAGATGAACTTTCAGACCAGACACAGTTACGGAGGAAGGGATATTTATTGAAGCTTACAGATCCAGGGGAAGTTCCATAATGGTAGAAGAAACTGGCCTGCCTTCACAGGACCAAGCAGAGAGAGAGAAGCACAAGCCAAAAAGCCACACAGCACAGCACACTTCAGGAACTCCTGCTAGGCACACTTTGCATATCTTTAGATTGAAATCTCAAACCCACCACCACAAGTTAAGATCCACACAAAGGCACTGACTCCAGCCAGGTGGCTTCAGATGCAAACTACAAACAAACAACTGAATATATTGGGGGCCATCCATTCTATTCAAACCACCACATTCGCCCCTGGCCACCAATAAATTTATAACCATCACACATTGTAAATTGTACTCAGTTCAATTTCAAAGGTCCCCACAGTCTTGACCAATTTAAGATATGAAGACCTGTAAAATCAAACAAGTTAAACATTTCTAACATATAAAGGCACAGAGTAAACATTTTCAACTGGTATAAGGCATATCAAGGAGAGACTAAAACAATGCAAACTCAACCACCATCAAACAAACATCGAACTTCCGCAGTTCAAGTTTAATATATCCAGAGACTAATAGTCTCTAGACATTCCAATTCCACTCCTCCAGCTGGGCAGAGTAGCCGGGGAACACTTCCATCCCAGGCCAACAATGCGCTCTATGGTAGCCCTTGCACAGTCCTGGTATATACAAAACATCTTCAGGTCTTCATGCAAACCATGGTCCATCTTCCAAAGGCTCTTTCAGCCTATCAGGGCATCATGCCCTGCCTCATGCTGCATCTCAGCAGCAGCTCCTGGAACCGCGTGCAATTCATGACCTCTCCTCACATCTTCCAAAGGCTCTTTCAGCCTATCAGGGCATCAGGCCCTACCTCATGCCACATCTCAGCGGCAGCTCCTGGAAGCATGTGCAATTTACGACCACTCCTCGCATTTTTCATGCTTCTGAAACCAATACCAGGTGTGCAGGACACAGCCATATTCTTAATTCACAGATGAAATAAATCATAACCTTGAAAAGCAGGTTCCTTCTCCAGTCAACTCTTTCCAAAAGTGTTCGCATTTCTATGATAGTCTTTCCTCAGGCATCCTTTCCATGGTAAAGCAATTGGACCATCTTCCTTAAGATTGCTAATGTGTTTGACAATAGCAGGTTCAGTAACCTAAAACCAGCCTCTGTGCCAGTAAATTTAACTTGCTTAAAGTTTTCCAGCTTAAAATCTTAAATCTCTCAGTCCAATATCTCTAGCCAAGCACATCAGTCCATTACAAATTTAACCTTGATCAAACTCTGGGCCTGGGCAGCAGGACGCAGCCAGCCCTTATGCCAGTAGCCCAGTTCCAACAAAGTCCTCTGCAGTCTTTCCTTCCCCTTAGAAAGCTCATAAGCCAAGCCTCGAAGTTCAATGCTGTCTGCACTTAGCATTCTCAGACTCTCATCAGAATAGTCCATAAAACTTGACTTACCACTCCAGAAGACATCTTCAGTTGCAAGCACCAAGTCCATGCCTATTCCTCCAAAACGAAGGTTCCAAAAGATCAACATCCATATGGTCAGGTTCACCTCAGCCCACTCCTTGGTACTTAATTCTGTAGCAGACAGTTTCAGGTTCACTGAGATGAATTTTCAGACCAGACACAGTTATGGAGGAAGGGATATTTATTGATGCTTACAGATCCAGGGGAAGTTCCATAATGGTAGAAGAAACTGGCCTGCCTTCACAGGACCAAGCAGAGAGAGAGAGAAGCACAAGCCAAAAAGCCACACAGCACAGCACACTTCAGGAACTCCTGCTAGGCACACTTTGCATATCTTTATATTGAAATCTGAAACCCACCACCACACCTTAAAATCCACACAAAGGCACTGACTCCAGCCAGGTGGCTACAGATGCAAACTACAAACAAACTGCCCCAGCCAGCGGGGCTTCAACGGGAGCACGGACCCCAGAAAACCTGGAATGAAAGGGACAAGAGACACAAGGAACCGACAGCAAGACAGGAGTCTGATCAAGCTGCCAATTTTAATTTTTCTCAGGGTGCCTCTTATACAGCAGAACAGGGAAGTTTGTCAACAGTTTAGGTATTGCTACAGTTCCGTTTCAATAGGATAAGGTTCTGGCCCCAAAGGCACAAGATGTTTCACAGGATAAGGCCCCAGCCCCAAAGCCATGAGATAACGACTTTCTCATTCTTTATGGGTTACATTATTCTTTTTCCGTGCATGGGTTAACAACTGCAGACCTTGCGACTTTCCAGAACAGACAACTTATTACAAAATGGAGTCATTATTTAAGATGGAGGTACTTTTGCTTTCCTAGTGTCCAGTGGTTCCCCACATCTCCTCCCTTTCTATTAGTTTTAGAAGGTGTTTTCTGTGGTGGCCAATTTTTGTAAATTTTGGTAGGACTCCCAGGGTCCCGTGATTTCACAGTGGGCCTGTAACCAACTGGGGGAGCAGTGACCTGACTCCTCCCGTGGGGTTCGTACCCCACCTTGATTGCTCTTGGTACCTTTTGGGGAGGGGAGGCAGAGCCAACACAGAAAGTACGGTACCAACCTCCATGCAAGTCAGGTTTGACTCTCAGGAAATTCAGAAGCGGTCAAAAGGGACCTTCCCTTGCAGTGCTATGCCTCACACCCATGTTGGTGCCCATATTGTACTCACACATTTGTGAGTCAACATGCACAGGTCTGAATCCTATGCAGTTCCTGTCGGAGGGGAGTCACTCAGATAATTTTAAGTTTAGATGTCAATAAGGGAGGAGATATGGGGCACACCCGCTAACTAGGGCAAAGGTTCGGCACCTAGGCCAGGGACAACATAGCGGTAGAAAGACTGTAAGTAGGACCTTTTTTTTTTTTTTTTTTTTTTGAATTATAACATCCCCCTTCACCATAAGAGTGGTGAAGATCAATTTCAGGAGCAGTATGTTGTGTAAAAATGGTGCCAAGTCCCCAAGCGTTCGGGCTGCCGAGGGCCATTTTGCAGAGGTCTGGAGTTAGGGTCGGCCAAGGGATGGTCGGAGAAACCATAGATTGGGCCCAGATCACATCACCAACTTCACTGAGCATGGTCCAGGTGAAATTCATGGGTCGAAGGTCAGCAGTGATCAATCCAGATGCCAGGAGCAAGAGGCCAATGAAAGCAGGGGCAGCCATAGTCCTGAAAAGGAAAGGACAAAACCTCAGGGGGGCGGGGAGCCTTCCCTAGGAGAGGGTGAATTTTTAAGGGGTGAGGGTGGTGTCCATTGGCGAACTAGACGCTCTGGGAGCCAACGAGGCCCATATGATTGCAAATTGGACAGTAAGTACTGGAGGCAGGAGAAAAGCAGGTTCTGGCCACAGGCAGCTAAAAGAATGTCATCCATGTAATGAAGAATGTAGACAGAGGGAAAAGTCTCCCTGCGGGGGTCAATGGCCATGGCCACAAACTTTTGACAGAGGGTGGGGCTGTTAGCCATACCTTGGGGTAAAACCTTCCATTGAAAGTGAGGCATAGGGCCACGAAAATTTACTTGCGGGACACTGAAGGCAAAGCAGGGCCTATCCTCAGGGTGTAGAGGGATGGTATAAAAGCAATCCTTTAGATCAATAACTATTTTGAAGGAACCATAGGGAATGGCCACCGGGGAAGGGAGTCCTGGTTGGAGTGCCCCCATGGGGACCATGGCTTTATTAACAGCTCTCAGGTCCTGTAGCAAGCGCCATTTGCCAGATTTTTTCCGAATGACAAAAATAGGGGAGTTCCAGGGGGAGGTAGAAGGCTCGATGTGGCCAGCGGCAAGTTGTTCCTGCACTATCAACATTGCAGCCTCTGTTTTCTCATGTGAAAGCGGCCATTGGTCAACCCATATAGGGCTTTGGGTTTTCCAAGTAATTTTATCAGCATGGGGTGCAGGGATGGCAACGGCTGCTAGGGAAAAGAAGACTCAGGGGCATACCAAAGGCCAGAGCGATCGAGTTTCTGGGGAGGAGAAATGGGCTCTGTTATGCCTTGTAAATTTTTTCCAAGCCCTTTCCCTGGAATAAAACCCTGACTAAGCAGTTGGGAAGTGACAACACTATTGGGGCTACAAAGAACCATATTCATTTGTGAAAGAATGTCTCTTCCCCACAAGTTGACAGGCAAGCCTGGAAGAACAAAGGGGGTGACTTGTCCTGAGTTACCCTCCTCATCAGTCCAAGTAAGGACGCGAGAGCTTTGTTTAGGGTTATTGGATTGTCCAATGCCCTGTAAATGGGTATGAGAGGCAGTCAGGGGCCAGGAATTAGGCCAATGTTTGAGGGAGATTATGGTGGCGTCAGCACCAGTATCCACAATTCCATCAAAGGGCTTGCCATCAAGAAGCAACTGTAAAGTAGGGCGATCCAGCGTAACAGAGTGCACCCAATAAGCATCAGAAGAGCCAGGTTGATTGTTATCACGACTTGGGGACATATAATTATTGTTAAGAAAAGTGAGAGGCAACAGGACAAGTTGGGCCACTCGATCCCCAGGCAAAATTAAATGGGTTCCTCTTTGGGAGGTGACTAAAACTTGGATATTGCCAGCAAAATCGTTATCTATAACTCCAGGGATGACTTGAATACCCTTGAGAGAAGCGCTAGCCCTGCCTAGGAGAAGGCCAAACATGTTGGGGGGCATAGGGCCGGACACATTTGTTGCGATTATTTGAGGGCAAGTCTCAGGGGTTAATACTGTGCGGGAGGTGGCACAGAGGTCCAGTCCTGCGCTGCCTGCTGTGGCGCGCCAGAGGGTGGACACTGATTCTCTGGTGGGTTGGAGGGAGGGACAAACCTGACCGCCCCAAGATTTGTCCGTGGAGTAGGGGCCTGGAGCTGGCCCCGTTGGAAGTTTCCCGGGACAGGAAGAGGTTTTCCCTGAGAGGCGGACAGAGGGCGGCCATGAATGTCAGTCCTGGAGCGACATTCAGAGGCCCAATGTTTGCCTTTCTGGCAACGAGGACAGGGTGTAGCAGGGGGAGGGCGAAGAGAAGCAGAGAGCTGTTTAGGAGCAGTGCATTCACGAGAGAAGTGTCCAGGTTGTTTACAATTATAACATGTTTTCGTACCCTGAGTGAGACCAGCAGAATGGAGAGCAGCTCCAATTGCTAAACCCATGGCGTGGAAGGAGCCCACGCCTGCACATAACTTGATATAATCAGATATGGACTCCCGCTTGTGAGAGCGGAGAATAGACTGACAAGCAGGATTAGCATTCTCAAAGGCCAGGTGTTTGATAAAGGGGCTGTTGGTTTCCCCAACACCAAAAAGGCGCTCAGCAGTTTCATTAAGTCTACTAATAAAGTCACTGTAAGGCTCTTCTGGACCCTGTCTAATATTAGCCAGGGAGGTGGTGGCGGCCCCTTTAGGAGGGAGGCACCGCCAGGCAGCGAGGCCTGCCTGTTGTATTTGGGCTAAAAGTCCAGGGGGATAGCGTGCTTGCCGTTCGTTGGAATCGTAGGGATGTTCCCCCAACAATTTTTGTTTTGTCCAATTTTTAGAAACAGCCTTTTGTAAATTACAGCGAGCAAAGTCAGAGCAGTTCTCATTAAATTCAGTGCGCCATAGAACAAAATATCCACCAGAGAGAGCCGCGCGAGCAAGGCGATACCAGTCATTAGGCATAAGCCATTTGTCACTATAGCTTTCCAGAAGAGTGAGAGTAAAGGGAGCCGTGGGCCCATAATTGGAGACGGCCGCTTTTAGCCGCTCAAGAAACTTTAAATTAAGAGTTTTATATTTAGGTTGGGGAACAGACTCTGGGGCAGGTTCATCCTCAGAATCAGAGGAGGCAGCATTCCCATCAGCTGGAGCAGCCGAGGGAGCAGGCTCCTCATCAGAGTCCATATTGGATGCAGGGAAGGGAGCAGAAGCGGGATCAGAGCGAGCCTGTGTGCGAGTAACAGGAAAAGCAAGAAAGCCAGTATTGCGGGTGTGTGCGTCTGCCCTGGCCAGCAGGGCTTCAACGGGAGCACGGACCCCAGAAAACCTGAAATGAAGGGAACAAGAGACACAAGGAACCTGACAGCAAGACAGGAGTCTGATCAAGCTGTCAATTTTAATTTTTCTCAGGGTGCCTCTTATACAGCAGAACAGGGAAGTTTGTCAACAGTTTAGGTATTGCTACAGTTCCATTTCAATAGGATAAGGTTCTGGCCCCAAAGGCACAAGATGTTTCACAGGATAAGGCCCCAGCCCCAAAGCCATGAGATAACGACTTTATGGATTAACATTGTTCTTTCCCTGTGTATGGGTTAATAAACAACTGCAGACCTTTGCCCCGGCCCCCAGCCCCAAGGCCACAAGACAACGACTTAGCAAACAACTGCAGATCTTGTGACTTTCCAGAACAGACAACTTATTACAAAATGCAGTCATTATTTAAGATGGAGGCACTTTTGCTTTCCTAGTGTCCAATGGTTCCCCACATGTGTCTGCTTTTGTTTTGCGCCTACGGCTGTCAGAGGAAGGATTAGAAAAGGCAGCAAGTTCTTTTGTGACAGAATCAAGTTCCTGGAGAAGCTGCAGCTGAAGTTTTTTATCCTGAAGTGCCCTACGGAGGTCAGAGACAGAAGCTAACGTGGCAGATTGTAGTTCTGTGAAAGGAGAGTCAGGGAGAGGTTCAGCAGGCGCAGAGGGAAGTAAGGCGGTGGAGCGGTCGAGGACAGGAGCGCAGAGTGGCGGACAATAGGGAGGAGGTGATACTAGAGGAGCTTTACTGGTGGGGCCTACATCAAGCAACGGGGAAGGGGGGAACCAGCTTCAATATCCACTAGGGAGGGATAAAGGTGGCAGGAAGGCTTTTCAGAGGCAGGAGAATTAGGTCTCTCTTGAGTTTCATCTTCAACAATGACAGAGGCGCAAGCAGAAGGGGGCCTAGAAGAGCATTTAAGAGCAGCCTCTCCCGTATTGACAAGAACCTGTACAGCCATAGAATGATTGTGGACCTTAAGAACATCATTTATAAGATTCCAATAAGAGTAGGCAGAAACAGGGACCTTCTCGGGGCCAAAGGTTTCATAATAGTCACGTAAACAATCTCCAACTCTTAACCAAGTTTTTTCATTTATAGTCCCTTCCTTTGGGAACCAAGGACAGAGATCACCAATATAATCTAAAAATATCTTTAAATCTTTTCTTTTAACCCTAGTTCCTCGTACCTTGAGAGCTTATTTTAGCCCAGTCACAAAAGAGTCTTCTTTTGAAAATGCTTGTCCCATGGTAAAGAAAAAAATCTTATCTTACCTCACCATCCGAGTGTTCCAACGGATCTGTCTCATGGGCGGGCGACTCCGTGACGATCACCAGCGAGCCAGTGTCTAACCCCCTCTTTGGGTTGCGGCGGCCTCGGTGCGGGATCCCAATGGGCAGGTAGCAGACGGTGTTTCAGGCGATCCTAGGTTCGTGCCCCACGTTTGGGCGCCAGTTGCCCTGGCCAGCGGGGCTTCAACGGGAGCACAGACCCCAGAAAACCTGGAATGAAAGGGACAAGAGACACAAGGAACCGACAGCAAGACAGGAGTCTGATCAAGCTGCCAATTTTAATTTTTCTCAGGGTGCCTCTTATACAGCAGATCAGGGAAGTTCGTCAACAGTTTAGGTATTGCTATAGTTCCATTTCAATAGGATAAGGTTCTGGCCCCAAAGGCACAAGATGTTTCACAGGATAAGGCCCCAGCCCCAAAGCCATGAGATAACGACTTTCTCATTCTTTATGGGTTACATTATTCTTTTTCCGTGCATGGGTTAACAACTGCAGACCTTGCGACTTTCCAGAACAGACAACTTATTACAAAATGGAGTCATTATTTAAGATGGAGGTACTTTTGCTTTCCTAGTGTCCAGTGGTTCCCCACAACAAACAACTGAATGTATTGGGGGCCATATATTCTATTCAAACCATCACAGTTTCCATCTCAAAAGTCATTTTTCCATTTTTTCCACTACATTATACCTCATGGAACTTGCATATGTCTATCTTAGTTGCCAGTCAGTAGAGTTAGGAATGGGCTTGTGATTCTTATTGGTAGAGTTAAAGAAAATTGGTTCTGAAAGGTTCATGGGTTATTCAATATTATAATGTGCAGCGTTGTTCAGGTCACTGATACAAATTATAGGTACTTGTCCCAATGCCAAAGTAGAATCCCAGAAAATGATGAGAATGATATTTTCACAGGTTCATATCAGAAGAAACTACAGAAGTATACCAGAATATAACCAAAATAGGGCTTTCTCCTTCTCGTGGTTTCTTTTAATTTATGTACTTATTCCAAACCTCTGAGATTCAAAAAGTGTTAAAATCAGGAACCCATGGAAGTTGATTTTACTTTTAAATGAGGTATTACTACAAAGATACAAGATACAAACTTTTGATCCATTATCTGAGTTTTGGTATCCTTAAGACTTCTTCTCCACATCATTGGCAAAATTATTATATGATGTTTACCTCAATAACTTCAAGTTTTAGATTTTATATTTGATTATATTGTCTCTCTGGAATCCAGTCCAATAAATGCTACAAGAAAGGAAATTCTTTCCAATCTCCACTACTTCATAACCTGTACTTTATTCACTGACTCACACTTGCCCTGGATAACTTGTTAAGTTCCAATGTGTCTATGGATCTGTTTCTGAACAATGACTTTTGTTACACTGATATAGTTGTCTGTTCCTTTAGGATCATAAAGCTATTTCATTGCAATGATGTTAAATTTTTAGTACCTTACTTTTGACTTATCTCTTTCAAAGTTGACTTAGCATTTATGTATTCTAACTATTAATGCCCATATTTAATTCTGTAATATTTATCAAGTTTATCAAAACTCTAACTAATAGCTTTCCAAAGTTAGTTCATCTCACTATGATGGTAGATTGTAGTTTAATTGGTTTTACTTTTATATTTTTTTAAAAATAAGTCTATAGTGATATTATATTTTTATTACATAATATCCAAATATGTAGAGTTTTCTCTTGTATTGACAATAAAATTTTATTTATTTTTTGATATAGCTAATTGAGTTTTTATATAGTCAAGGAACACTGTTAGCTTGGAGAAAAACAGTCTTCAGGAAAGTTAATTGAATACTTTCATTGCAGTAGCCTCAATAAATTACTGTATTTTGTTTCATTCCCAAGGAACAGTATTAAGTTCCTTTAACTACTCTTACATCTGAAATATTTTTCTTGTGTTAAGGAATTGCTGAAAACCTAGCATAATCTATTATATAAGAGATGGTGGGAAAATTTTACTTCTTTCTAATTTAAGGTGAATTCACCAAATTTTCTTTTTTGACAATAAGTCTTTAATGATTATTTTTACCTAACATTTGCCAACTTAAGAAAATACTCTACATAGTTTTTTTTTTAATTTTGTCTTTCATTCATTAGTGCTTATCTATAAAATCCAGTGCTGTTTCATTTGTAAGAGAGATGGTTGAATTATACATTGATATTGAGCCATCCTTGTATTTCACACATATGTATGTTAATCCATTATTATATAAGGTTAATTAATACTTCATCCAATTGTAAAATAAGTAAAAAATATGAATGTATGAGTCACATAAGTAAAAGAAACAGAAATGGTGGCAACTAAATGCAATGGGTTTGAATCCATTAGTAATGAGGTAAGTAAAAATCAAAGCAAGAATGAGATATTACTTTATAGATGTGAGATTTCTAAAAATTAGATGTATCATTAATGAGACTGAAGCTGCTGTCTCCTGGAGAGTCCTTTAGCAGTGTTTTATTTCATGTATGCAGTGAAATTTTATAACAGGACAAGTTCTGGGATGTTAACTAGAGAATTTCTGTGGTATCAGAAACTGGAAGATTATTCAGTTGTTCATTAAGGAGATAGAAGTAAAAATGTAGTATATTCACAGTATGGAATTCTGTGAAGCAGATAGAAGTAATCAAGTGGATAGCGGACTTTCAAAACCATAGAGATGGAAGAAAATAAACACAAGTAAGGCAACAATGCAATGCTACTAACACAAACCAAAGCATATATGCACAGTGTGCCATACTTTGTAATTTACTACTAAGTGCAATTTTAAGCTTACAGAAGAAGGAACTTGGAATAAAGAATAAAACTGAATGGATCAATCTGAGTCTTACCTGAATTTTCATACCAATTAATTCATATCTTTTAAAAACAATGAGATCTCTTATGAACCTAGCAAGTACTGTGAAAAATGAGCAATATGATCAAGCAAACCTGCATCTGAGACAAAACAAAACCTAGAATGGGGCTGGAGAGATGGTTTAGCAGTTAAGGCATTTGCCTGTGAAGTGCAAGGATTCAGGTTTGATTTCCCAGTACCCATTTTAAGCCAGATGCACAATTCTGGAATTCATTTTCAATAGCTGGCTGCCCTGGTGCAGATTCTCTTTACCTACCTCTCTCTCTCTCTCTCTCTGTCTCTCTCTCTCTCCTTTCTCCCTCAAAAATGGATAAATAAATAATATTTTTAAAAAGTTTTTAAAAAAACTTAGAGGGCATTTGTTAGGTCTCCGAGACTATAGGAAATAAGAGAAAGATGAAGGAGTTCGCCCTCACACGCCTCTCTTCTCCCCATGCACTCACCTTTCTATTCTTTCGGACACATGTGCCATGACCTGCACTTTGTTCATCTCCCACACAACTCCTACATCCAGAAGACTAATCCACTTTGATTTTTAAGGGAAAAAGAAACTGATACATATTATAAGTAATATATTTATTTATTATAGAACTGAATATGATAACGTTTTCTTTAGGGGAAACATATTATCTCTAAAACATTTTTTCAAAGTGGAATTCCCATTACCAGCTGCCACTTACATGCATACAGTTTTTAAAAAGATGTTTGGTCAACTGTAAAAATTCTGGAATTATTTTTTTCCTGTATAAATTTCTTCCTTTCATTAGTTTCCCTCTCTTTTTTCCCTTTGTTCTCTTTTCATACTATTTTTCTCTCTCCTTTTCTATTATGTCCTTCTCCCCACCCTAAACTTCTCCTTTATTCATGTTTTTGACACCAAAAAGTTCAAAACTGGAACTAGCTGGCTAGCTTACAGTTTACCAAATGACTTCTAATGATAGCATTCAAAATGACATTGAATTTTCTTCGGGCTCTTAATGTTTTCTCCTAGGCTTTTCTTTGAGTTCAACATGACATCAAGTTGGAAAGCTACGACTTTGTCTACCAAAAGTTCAAAACAAACCTGAAACCTACAATTCCCATGCCAGCAGATAAAAGGAAGAGTCCTCTTAAGAGCTTGGTCTCAGTTCCCAGATCTGAGTCCCAAGCTGGGGGCTAAATTTGATATCCCACGATGCTCACATGCCCCTGCCCTCTTGGTAAAGAACAAATCTTCAAGGATCAAAGCAGGATGCTTCAACTTGTTGGTCACATCTATCTCACTTTGCTGTGTATTTTCAGAGGTCTTGTGGAATGTTGAGATTATAGATAAATATGATGAGCTCTTTAAAATTCAACAAGCCATTCAAAAACACCCACCATGTAATTAAGCTGTTTGTTTTTATTTTCAGTCTATTGGAATTGGTAGAATATTTTCCCTTTAGCACCAGGATGTCAATGGGACCTCAGGATAGGGTGAGATGTTTTTACAGCCACCAGTACTGCCCTTGAAAAGAATTTACTTTCTCTGTTCCCATTTCACTTCATGAGATTGAATGAGTGGTTGTTTACATTTTTGTTTTCACAAAGAATTGTTCACTGGCTACTGACTTATCCTTCTGCCTGCATTCTCTTCGTGGGGGTTAAAGTTAGGTTTTACTTTTCACAAATGGTATTTTAAGTCACAGCAAAAGCTCATTTCTAAGAGCTTGTTGGGTAGTTATGAAGGCAGCCCTAGGGCTCTGAGATCTACAGAAAAGAAGTAGTGAGAGGTTTCACAGCTAGCTGCTTTTCCTCTCTTAAAATATAATCTTGTTTTTAAAACTAAATCTGTTTAGTTATGTATGGATAGATTTGCATTGGAACAGAACCTGCCATGTTGAATACCCACACTCTTTCATCTGATGGCTTAATGAATAGCTTTAAGTAACCTACTAATACAAGTGAGAAAGGAAATGAATTTTCCCTCTCTGAATATTCAGAATAAAGCCCCTCCCTCCCTATAAAGGGTTTTCAGAATCATCTCTCAGAAGCCGCTCTTAAAGAACCCCTTCCATAAAGTATACTTCTGATATTATTGCTACCACCTTGCTACCTAAACCTAGGCATCTGGATCAAGTCTGGTCTTCCAAAAAGCAAACAGCACCCCTTCAGGTCTAGTTCATTCTGGTTTCTAAGCGCTTATTCTTTGTTATCCCACTCTTGTCTAACTCTTTGCTCAAAAATATGTGATTTTCACTTTTAAAAGAAGCAACCAAGCCAGTCTTCTCTGATTGGTTATAGCAAATTACACTTTGATGGAGGGTTATAAAATATTGAATTTACCTAATTCCTAGGAGTTTATTTTCCTTGCAAGTATGTTTCATATGCAAGTAAGATCAGTTAATCCATTGGCTATTGCTCAAGGTTTCTTTTTCAACTTGCCTACTCCCTAAGGAAGGGCTGAAACCGAGGAAGTATTTCACAAATAGCCCTTAATACAGTAATTAGATATTTGATGTGGTTGTTGCCTTAATTATTTGAATATTTAACCCATAATGAACTTCTGTTTCTTATAAGTTTGAATGCCTGGGTTATAAAATTGAGACTGGTCAGCCTATTGCAAATGTATCTATGTGGATAGTTACTTTTGCTTTTTTCTGTAGTAAGTTCTTACTGTTTAAGGAAGGTATTTGTTATGACATATTTCAAGCATATACAGATAGTATAGTTGAAAAAATATTGAGACCCAATTCCCTTTTAACAAAGAGAAACATCAAACATTTACTGCAGGCTGAGAATTCTACACATACTGATGCTGACTCATCACTTCCCATGAGGCAATGTGTTGCGTATTATACAATCTTCTGGATGATTGTGGAGGTTACATAGAATCACACACAATATAGACTTATATTCCTAACTCTGATTCAAATCACAGGGATTTATGTGCTCTTACAGCCAGATAACCCACAACCAAGTTTCTGTACTAAATCTTTAATAAATCACACTATGTATAGTCTTGGATATCTACTTCTTTTCTTTGGTTCCGTTATACCCAGGGGCTGGTTTGTTTCACTAGACTATTGTAACAGCTTTCCAACATCATTCCACTGAAGTTCTCCCTACAATGATAATTAGTATCAATTCAAAGTTTATCAAGACCATGTATTTTTGTATTTTCCCTAAATATTTGTGCACTACTATTTTTTTAAAGTTTTACATGCTATTTAAATATAGATCAATAGGATCGCTCTCTACTGGTACCTATTTCTTTGATCCTCATTTTAATTAATTCTTATTGTCCCATGGTAAATATAATAATAATTTCATATTTGGTTTCTTCTGGAGTGAAGATACTTTTAAAGTATATGTGGTTAAATTTATCAATGGTTTCTGTTTTGTATGCACAGTTTAATATATTCACAAATATGTTCGCCTATCCATTCCCATTGTCAATTTCAGATAATTTTCATTACCTCAAAAAGAAATCCACAATTTATATATAAATACCTTATTCTTCATCACCCATCACTAAGAAATCACAACTCTGCTTTTTTTCCCAATTCATTTTCTTCTCTTGCCTTTCAGCCGAGTGGAATGATGCATGTAGTTTGTGCTGGCTTCTCTCACATAGCACACATGCTTTTAGGATTCTGCTACATGGTCATATGCATCGGTACTTCATTTATTTTTAGAATCTAATATTCTGCTAGATAAATGTAGCATTTTGTTTATCTACTTGTCAATTGATTAATATTTTGATTATTTCCAATTTTTGTATTTGATGAATAATATTGCTATCTACATTCATTTGTAAGTTTTGATATGAACAAATTTTCACTTCTCTTATGTACATACTGTACCTGGGAAAGAAATTTCTGGGTCATATGATAACTGTTTAACAGGTTATGAATTTCTAAGCTCTTTCTCAAAGGTACTGTTACATTTTCTCTTTCCGCTGGCTGTTTCTGAGGGCTTGACTTTCCCACATCTTTAACACTTTTTAATCTATCATTATCTGACTTGTAGCTATGCTAATTAGTGTGAAGTGGAATCTCGTTGTAGTTTTGAATATCATTGTAGCTTCCTCAATAATTAATGATGTTAAACATCTTTCATGTGCTTATTGACCATTTGTAAATGTTCCTGGGAGAAATACTCATTCATATCATTTGTGACTTTCTAACTGGGTTATTTGTTACTGGATTATTAGAATTATCTTCAGTAAATTCTGGGCTCAACTCCCTTATCTTTTGCAAATATCCTCTCCCATTATGTAATGCTTTTGTTGGTCTTTTTGTGTGGTGGTTTGAATCAGGTGTGTTCTCAATGCTTGGTCCCAAGTTTGCTACTATCTTCCACCTGCTGTATCACACTTTTTCCTGTTATCATGGAGCTTCCACTTGAAACTATATGATAAAATAAGTACTTTTCTCCCACCAGTTGCTTTTGGTCAGGAATTATGTCACAATATGAAGGTAACTACATTTGGTAAATTTCCTTTTTATTTCAGTAAAATTCAATTTATCAATTTGTTTATTTATTGTTATTTGTATTGTCAATAGCATTTCTAGGAATCCTTTGACAAACTCAGGAAAATTTACTACTATAATTCCTTCTAAGAATTTTATAGATTTAGCTCTTATATTTTGATCTCTGATTCATATTAAGTTACTTGTGTTTAGTGAATTTTCAGTTATTTTGTATATGGCTATCAGTTTTCCTAGCACAATTTGTTTAAAAATCTAGCATATGATGTTGGCACATATTTTGAGTGTCAGTTATCAAAGAAAGATGGAGTTCTTTGTAGACTCCTAATTATATTTTAGTAATGAATATGTGCCTTGATGACTGTTTCTTGTAGTATATTTTAAAGTTGGAATTCTGCATCATCCTATTATGTATTTGTTTTTTTCAAATTTTGGGGGGTCTGCTGATTTTCTTAAAAGTTTAATATGAATTTTTGAATCAGCTTTTATAAAGAAACCAGCTGGGCTTCTGATGGTTATTGTGTTAATCATAAAGCAGTTTGGAGAATATCATCATTTTGTTACGGAAAATATATCACACATATGCTGCATTTTTATATGCTACATAAACAAAAATATACATTTGTATCAGTTGCTTTCTTGTTGCTGTGAACAAATGCCTTTTCAAAAACAACTTCCATAGGAAAAGGTTTATATTCACTTACATACTCAAGAGGCAGTGTCATGGAAGAATGGTGGCTGGAGCAGGAATCTGGCATTATACCAATAGTGGGGAAGCAGAGCTAACAAGAACTGGGGTTGGGTTATAAACCTCAAGGCCACCTCCAGTAACCTACTTCCTCCAGCAAGACTTAGCCTCCTGAACCTCCTGAAGGACACACAAGTTTTCTAAACAGTGCCACCAGTTAAGGACTAAATGTTCTAACACATCAGCTGATACCGACATTTTACATTCAAACCACAGTAACATTACATACTTTTATAATATAGTTGTACTGTTCATAGCATAGGGAAATAAGAAAGTATTTATATTGTTATTTTATTTTATTACGCATTTATTTTAAGTGATCATCTGTTTTTTTTTTTTATTTGTGTCTTAGTATTTCCATGGCACATTTGGTTTCAGAATTAAAAATTTCCTGGTTATATCTTCAAAGATGGGTCAACAAGCAAAATATTTCTGTTTTTATTTATCTAGATTTTTGAAAGTTACTTTTCTTAGATATACTGTTTTGATTTGAAAGTTCACTGCCTTCTCATCTCCATGGTGTCTGCTGAAACATTAGCTGCTAATCTTATTGAGGTTCCCTAGTAAGTAATGCATTATTTTTCTTTGGTTGCTTTCACGATTTTTACCTTGACTTTGATTCTCAGTGTTTTTACTTGGTATGTCTGCTTATGAATCTTTTTATTTATGATGCTTTGAACCTACTAAGCCCTGTATATATTTATCACTGGGTTACAGTAAATTTTGGGGAGTTTTTAGACATTATTTCTTTTAAGAACTTTTCTGTTCATTTCTATTCCTGCTGTTTTTCTTATATTCTCACTATATGTGTGTGTTTTTGTGTCTAACGGTGTTCCACATTTCTTGAAGCTTTATTCAAATTATTCTTTGTGTTTTGCTACATGTGTATGTGTGGTGCATTTGTGAATGTGTTTGTTCACATGTGTGGGCACGAGTGTGTGTGTGTGTGTGTGTGTGTGTGTGTGTGTGTGTATGCATGTGTGTAGAGGCCAGAGATTAAAGCTGGATCTCTTCCCAATCACTTTCTACATTATTTACTGAGACAAGGTCTCTTGTTGGTATGTAGTACTCACTGATTTGGCTAGACAAGCTAGCCAGCTTTCCCTGAGGATTCTCTGTTTCTGCCTTAAAGTCTGGGATTATAGATAATCTTTCATGCCCTCCAAGATTTATTTGGGCTCTGGAGATCTGAACTTAGGTACGCATACTTGTGCAGGAAATACTTCAACCAACTGAGCCATCTCCGCAGCTCAGCCCTCCTCAATTTTTTTTCTTACATAATCTCCATCAGTCTATTTTTGAGATCATTTATTCTTTTTTATGACAGTTCAAATGTGTTCTTGATACCTTGTAATACATTCCATAAGTTCTATTTTTCAAAGTTGTTCTTCATGGATCTTCTATTTGGTGCACTATAGTATCTGTGCCCTCCTTGGCTTCTTTATCATGGTGTCCTCTAGTCCTGTGAACATGTTTGCAATGCTGACTCAGTGGCTCTTTTCTCATTTCAGAAGTTTGACAATTTATCTCATAGGTAGTTCCAGTTGACTGCATTAAAGGTCATACTGTACAAGGGTCACACTTCCATGGCTCTTTGTATGGCATAATTTTGTGTTTAGAAACTGGACATTTTTTGTTACAGTTAGAGAAGTCTTGGGCAGGGCCTCTTTGCAGTGCTTGTTTTTGTTATTTGTTTGCTTATTTGCTTGGTGACTGATGAGATTTTTTTTTCCTGTAATCTGTTTCCTTCTGCTCAATGTTTTGTCTCTGATGCTCTTCCTCAGAGCTTCACAACAGGGAGTATACCCACACACACACCCCAGCATGACAGTGGCATTGGTAGGGTTCTCATTTCCTGATCACATGTAGTTGCTAAACTCCATCAATGATCAAATTATTGCTACTTTCAATAATGCTGTAAGATATAAATTGTTCTAAAGACAAATGAATTCAAATTATAATTCCTTGGAAAGAATAGAATCAGAAATCAATGTTTGATTGTTACTCTGTGCTCACAGTAGATTTTCCATTGCACAAGGGCGACATGACCTAAGAATGGGAATCCCTACCTCTCAACACTTACCTGAACTTAACCTGGGCAGAATGAGCAATGCCAACATCCTGCTCCTCCTGGGAAGGGGGGCTTTCTGTGTGCTGGTGACAGAGATCCCTGGGTTCTGTTAGTGTCAGTCTGGAGAGGAATGTGCACCTTACTGAGCTAACAATGGGGACAAAAGGAGTTATCTTGCTTCAAATGCCACATACTCTCATGTTTCTACATTTCACAGATATCCGTAGGCATGGTTTCATGTACTGTTCACTGTGGGATAATTCTAGGGCCTCTACCTTTTTGAGTTTTCACTGTGGAACATGCCAGCCCAGCTATCATATGTCATACTGTAAGCTGCTCTTGTAGCCTATTTGAATGCTTATGTTTCATAGTAGTCTCAGAAACTTCAGAGTTTGAATTGAAGAGCACTAAGTAGGTAAAATAGACATTTACCACTAGATACAGACATGCAGCTAATTTTCTGAATTGACGTGGTGATTGATAGTTGTGATGAATGAGAGGAGCTAAGAAAATTTAAATGGGCACATACAGAAACGAAGTAGACTTCAATGTCACTGAATTCTGAATACTTCATACAAGTGATTGAAACAGGGGTTGAGTCTATGAACAACTAAAGAAAATTTACTGTACTTCATGAAAATTAGGACACACTACAAATACTTCCATAACAAGTAGCTAAAAAGAATACTTCCAGTGGGAACAGGTTGCACAAGAGAGTTTTAAAAGGGGGGAGCGATTCTTTCTTTAATAGCCATAATGAGTCTGGCCCATGTACAGTGGGATAGGTGGAATGCTTGCTTTGGAGCAAGCCAGCTGATTCTCTATAAGGCAGGAGCTAGAAGAATACTTGTGGAATGAATGCATTAATGAATCAAAAAATTAATTAATTAAATTCAGCAACCATTATTACGCTATTCAGATTAACTTTGTGGTAGGCTTAGATAGTCAACGAGAGGTGCAGCATACACACTGCTTATGCCATGGACCTCTACACAGTTCATAAATCCCAAGCATGATCAATACTGTCATTCCAAACTGCAATGACTTCAAATGCTTGTGCCTAAGTACTTCTCTTGATTTTCTAAGTTGTCTCCTCTATTGCAAACATTAATAATTGGATTTGATTTCTTATGACTAGTTTTCTGTATTTTCCTACTTTTCATATCAAGAAAATATTCATTATTTTTATAGTAAACAGAGACTAACAGTTGGCTAATCCCATATACTGAGAATGCAACCACCTGTCATACAGTCTTATTTGTGCTTACTTTTCTAAGTAAGGAGGTGGAATGTACCAGAGCTCACATATCAGTGATAAGAGAATCTAGAGGGACTAAGACAGCATTCAAAGAGAAGACAAGGGTAGACACCAAACCAATGGACTAAACAGTCTGTTTCTGAGATTAGCCAAAGAGTAGGGGTAGAAATGGTCCAGAAAATATGAGAGAGAGAGAGAGAGAGAATGGGAACAATTAACAGAAGGAGCCTAAAGAGATTTCTGCAGCAAGTCAGATTAGGGCTAGAGAGTAGGCTCATCAGTTAAGGCAAAGCCTAACAACCCAAGTTCAATTCCCCTGTACCCACATAAAGCCAGATGCACTAAGTGGCAAATATATCTGGAGTTTGTTCGCAGTGGTAGGAAACCCTGATGCACCCATACTCGCTCTCTCTGCATCTGCCTCTTTCTCTGTGTCTCTGTCTCTCTCTCAAATAAAATAAATAATTTTTTTAAAAAGAAAGCCAGGTGTGGTGCTTTATGCCTTTAATCCCGCCACTAAGGAGGCTGAGGTAGGAGAATAGCTGTGACTTCTACATGGTGAATTCCATATCAGCCTGGGCTAAAGCAAGACCTTATCTCCAAAAACCAAAACAAAACAAAAGGTCAGATTAAACCAAACCCCATTTCCTAAGTGCTTATGACTATATCTAGTCTTATTACTATGTTATATGACTCTAGGAAAAGAATAAAATGGATACAAATACATGGAATAGCCCATGCTTAAATGTTATGCACCCAGCTCATGAATATTTAAATTTTCCTGATTATTTTCCTGCCTTGAAAATTAATACCTTTATAGTGCTCCAAAAATTCAAGTGTGAATTTAGAACGCTTGAATTACTGAAATTTTTCTACAAAATGTTGGTATGACGGATTGGTCTGCAACCCTGATTGTCCCTCCTTTTCTACTTTCTTACCTCCATGCTCGTGTATGAGGATCCCAATTTACATATTCCCACCAACAACACTTCCTGATATGTGGTTCACATGGAGCCACTGAGAGAATTTAGGGATCCCAGTACCTTGTGTGCCTTCTAAGAGGGGACCCTTTTGTTTGGCCTCACATATTCTTCTGAAGAGAGAACCATGAGGAAAGAGAGCTTGATCGAGATCATAAAGCATAAACAACAAAGTCATTCCAACATTCAAGAGCAGTGCTGGCTCTTGTTAACCCATGTCTTACTGGAGTCTAATTCTTCATTTCCTTTCAAACGTATCAGTTAAATTAAATAGTCTGGACTTAGGACAATCTTAATAAAGTAATTTTCTCCTTTCATCCATAAAACTTTCCTCAAGAATTATTAGGAATCATGTACAATTAAGCTTCAGCTGGCTTTTTGCATCCTTAGCTACCCAAGCATCTTATGTTGCCTGAGACCAAGACTTCCCCTATGTTCTCACCTGGGCTCAAATCCACGGATCCGCAGCCGCAGTCTCTGAGTGCTGGGCTTGCAGGCATGCACCACCACAGCCAACTTCCTAAACAGTTTTCGTAGGAGTCTCATTTTATTTTAATGAGCTGCAACAGCTATAGAATTTTTTTTAATAAAAAGCTCTGAAGGTGAAGTCTGTCTTTACAATTCTTTTAGTATTTTTGCCTCATCTCATTGCTCAGACAGTTTCATATTAGATGCTCTACAAACCTCTATTGAATATTATAACAGTTATGAGTCAAAGATTAATGGTGAAAAGTTTCTAAACAGCAAAACAGGAAGGAAGCATCTCTTGGTTTGTAACCAGAGAGTGACTATTTGGGAGAAACTAAAACAAATTATTTATTGCTCTGGGTCTCTCTCTCTCTCTCTCTCTCTCTCTCTCTCTCTTTTTCTTTTGGAAGGGAAGAAAGCTTTGTGCATTGAGAGCAGTTGGGAATAGCTAGCAGGGTGAAGAGGGCTGGCCACCACCAACACAGAGCTATACACAGAGGGACAGTCCATGATTGGAATGCTCATCTGCAGTGGCAGAACAAGGAGGCCAGCAGATTGACTTGTCAGTTAGCTTAGGCCTTTGCTAGATGGTGAAATGAGAATGGAAGAGGTCAGTTATCCCCAGGGCAAGTGGGGAAATAAGTTATCATTTTGAATGTCAGCTCTTTTGCAGCTTAATTATGGAGTACTCTATGTGTGGAACATTCCCAGTACTTGTGTCTTTATACCATAAACATGTTGTTATTTAGAAAAAAGCAGGGCCATTGTAGACCCTAGTTGATGAGAGCTGGTTTATGAAGGAAATGAATCTAAGACTTGGAAGTTAAATAAAATTTAATGGGATAGTGGGGAGATAAAGAAGTAATGCAGATGGAGGGAGTGCCTGAAATAAGAATGAATTTCCAGTAAGTATTTCAGTAAGGGAGGCAACTGACAGAGCAGTCCAGCTACATCACAGGGTGTGGCTGGAAGTACATAATTGGAAGGTAACCTTTTGTAAGGGTGGAAATTCTTTGAAGTAATAGAATAAGTAGTAGAGTTCTCAAGCCATATGAAGGTAAGTGACACAGGGGTGCAGTGGGCAGTGACAGAACAGCTGTTGTCAAGAAGAGGCAACCCAGAGCAGCACAAACTAACTTAGCTCTCCACTCGTCTTTGCTGGGTGCTAAACTGGTAGAGGAAATTGGAAATGACTATAAGCTTTCAAAACTGGAGGGATCTTATGAATAAAAATTACAGTTGAAGAAAACACAGCCATTCTGTATACTTTATGAACAAGGCTTTGAGATCTGTAGAATTGAGTCAAAAACAGGTAAAAATCAAGTAAAAATAACCAGAAACTGAGGAAAAGTGACTTTCTACGGAGCACAGCGTAGATCAAACTTGAACTGAATCTGTATCAACAGAAGCATTAAATCAATAACCCTTAGCCCTGTGAAGCTGTTTCTCTTCTGTACACTTTCTGGTCTGAGCCCCTGTCTTCACAGTCATGTGGATCAGATGGTCAGGATCTTCATGAGACAATCCAGTCCTCTTCAGGTTGAAGGTCTCATCCAAGTCACTTTATAAACATGTGGCTAACTGTGGGCTAACTCCACAATGCATGGCCCATATACCTCAACAAAGAGGGGCCAAGGGGAGGGGGCAGGTCACGGATGAGCCTAATAATGATACCAAACTGACTGTATTTGCTGAATACAAAACTAACTAATAAAGAAAAAAAAAAGAAATAAACATGTGGCATGCATATCCTTACCTAACAGAGTCTCTTGTGACTTCACTCCAGTTCTTAGTAAATTAAATTCATGGGGTAACTTAAAGTTCCCTAATTCATTGGGAAGTCCTGAGAGGGATTCTACCTTTTTTCAATTATCCCTTAATATCTTTCCTTTGTTTCCTTCTCTATTTTTTTGCCATGTTATCTGCCAATATTCTCTTCTATACGATCTTATATAGTGAAAATTATTTTCTCTGTTATCTGACAATATTTTCTTCTATAAGTCTTAAAGAGTGAAAATTCAGTCACATTAATACTCAGGTTAGCTTATGTATTTCAAAAACCACTTCCAGATCTTATATGGTGCTTTTGGCATCAATTTATGTGTCTATGTATGCTTTTTAAAAAAAGACTTTATTTTCATTTATTTGTTCATTAGAGACAGAGAATGGGAGTGCCAGGGCCTCTAGCAACTGCAAAGGAACTCCAAACACATGTGCCACCATGTGCATCTGGCTTACATGGGACCTGGAGATTCGAACCTGGGTCCTTAGGCTTCACAGGCATGTGCCTTAACCACTAAGCCATCTCTTCAGCCCTATGTATGCTTTCCTAAAAGACAGACAGATTTCTGACAGAGTACTTGATGACCCACCAAAGGTTAGTGGTAAGACCCTACTGCTGAAGACAACTTATGTGGTTGACATGCAAAATGGAATGGCATGGCTGGAAGTTGGAAGAGAGTCAGTCCCCAGACAGTCAGCGCGTCTAGTGCCAGAAGGTGCTACATGGGCGACTGGGGGAAAATGACCAATATCTGTCCAAGCAATTCATGGTCTAACCTACTTAGCAGAAAATAACTTGTTGTGATGCCCACACAAGTGCAATACTGGCACACAGCCACGGTGGGGAACCAACTGCTCTCAGTTTGGCTAACTGATCCCCTCAGTGGTACGGAACCCATAGTTGGAGCTGGGAAACAAGTCAGAACCATATCCAAACATAAGCCCACTCTCCAATATCAAGCTACCATCAATCATGGGCTACAAGAGGGCCTACACCCATTAAATTCTCTATTAAAAAAAGTAAGATTTATCTCATTTGTCCTGGTGCAAACCTACTCTCCGTTGGAGAATCTGCTTCTCTTTTTCAGATAGATGTAGATCCTAAGGAGACAGCCACTCCATCATGCCTTGCAAGGGCCCCAGCTGAAACTAAGAAAAATTGGCAAAACAAGCAAGGGTGCTGTTTTCCTGATGAACCGGATACCAGCACAAGGGGGAATGAGATCAACACAGAGAAAAATCAACTCCTACCAAACCAGAGAGCCAGAGCCTCAGAAGCCCCCAACACCTCATCACTGAAGCAGACCAAAAATGAACCCAACATGGCTCAGGGAAATTTTGCGGAAGAGGGGGCGGAAAGAATGTCAGAGCCACATGTTGGGTCATGATATGCAGAGACATTTATCTTACCCGTAACTGTGGGCTAACTCCACAATGCATGACCCGTATACCTCAACAAGGAGGGGCCAAGGGGAGGGGGTAGGTCACGGATGAGCCTAATAATGGTACCAAACTGACTGTATTTGCTGAATACAAAACTAATTAATTAAAAAATAAATAAATAAAATAAAATAAAATTCAACATGAAGAAAAGAAAAAAATAATAATATTCAAACTTAAAATTATAATTATGAACCAAAAAAAAGTTTAGGACTGTATTTGTTATTTTGTATAGGTATTTTGTTTGAATTCTTTGCTGAAAATTGGCTTTGAACATTCATTTATCTCTTCTCTCTCTCATTTTTTATTCAGGGAATGTGGTAAAAGAACCATGTGATAAGCACAGAAGACTACATGCCTCCTCACACATACCCACCATTATAATTGTAGAAGTATTTGTTTTTTTAAAAATTTTGACAGGCTCTTAATCTGAATAAAGGACCACTCCTATAGGAGAGGGGTTGTGTGTCACTTCTGCCCGTCACGGCTCTCAGACACAGCCCAGTAAAGCTACTGTGCATGGAGGAATGGAATGGAAATGGAAAAGCACCATGGGAGCTCCATTCTTGCAAGCTGCATGCTTAGAGCTTATGGAGGGTGCGGCCTGCTAAGTGTCCTTATTAAGCACTGTGATTATTCGCTGAGATGGCTGCGTGATTGTGGATCATACCACCTCAGGAGCTCTGCAGAGAGAGACCTGATGGATGATGGCTAGGGGTACACTTTCTCTGATGGACTGTTTTGCTAGAATCCCTTTTTTACATTATTGAAAATCAGTTAACAATATTGTCAGGACTGAAAGCTAGAAATCTGGTTGAGTTTTTTTTGTTTTGTTTTGTTTTTTTTTTTGAAGTTGAGAGAGGATATGCTCTGAAGAGAGTTAATTGTCTCAGTCACTTAGATCTGCAATAAATACAACACAAGGTTTAACATTTAGCTTTGGCTTTTAGAAGTCCAGAACTGGTGACAAAGCTATCTCTTAAGCTGGGGCAAATGAGCAGTGTTTTGTCCACTAATCTAGTATCATGATGAGCAGTAGTTATGACTATAGTGAGCATGGATTTGAATGGATAATGCCAATAACTTAAGCCTTTTCATATAAAATTAATTGTGTCTACAAAGAAATAAATGATTTTATAATTTGTTGATATCCTCATCTAAAATATCTGCTCTGGGGACAAAATATTGAAAGACTCCATCTCATCTCAACATTCAGGTGGTATGGCATAGGTTCTGTTCACACTTTTATGAAATCAAGCCTTCAAAATTAAACATTCTCAAGCCAGGGGTGATGACATACACCTGTAACCCCAGAACATGGGAGGCTGTGGCAGGACGATTGTTCCAAGTTGGTGGCATCATTCTCTAAATTGAACCCTGAAGTATGAACTTTAATATCCTTTGACATTATTCTTTTTAAACCTTTTTTTAAAAAAATTATTATTTGAAAGCAAAGAGAGAGAGACAGAAAGAGAATGGGCATGTCATGGCCTGTAGCCACTGCAAACAAACTCCAAATGCATGTGCCACTTTGTGCATGTGGCTTTATACCATAAGAGTGGAATCAAACCTGGGTCCTTAGGCTTTGCAGGAAAGCACCTTAGTCACTAAGCCATTTCTCCAGCCCAACATTAAAAACTCTAATCAGAGTCAGTTATTATGTCAGAAAGAAGAGCTAGCTCCACAGTAGCTTACCAGGAGATGGTCTTTGGCTGGCTCAGGAGTTTCCTGACATGCTGACTCTCCAAGAGACAAAAGAGCGACATTTGAATGAGTGCTATCCCAAGAAACATGCTTTAGGAAGCATTGACTTTTGGTGACATCTTTCTTGATAAGAAGAAAAGAAGTGTATGAGGTCAAGGATCAGAAAAGGATGTGTAGGATGTTAGAGAAATATATCAGTTAGTGAAAGGTTTGGGCAACTAACTTCACTTGTTTTCTACTTTTGCCCAAAGCCAGTTCTGCAATTAGACTCTAAGAGTTATCCACAAAGGCCACTTCTTATCATCAGGGCTCATGCGAATCAGAACCATGGATATTCTTCACAGAGGCTCTTTTTGATTTGTACTAGAGGAAGCAATGGGATGTGGGCCAGATTCCATTTCCCTGCACTCATAAACCATTTTCCCTAAGGCTGCAAGAGCAGCTCATGAATAGCTGGAGCCAAATTTGGCCCATTTAAAATATTACTGCATTGTCCACCATAATGATGGTAATAACCTTGTAATGAGTGTGCATGGAGCAGGTCCTTGTTCAAAACCCACAGCAAGCTACACTCTTTGTCTGTGCATAGTGAATACCAAGAAGGCCTTCCATTCCCCATCCAGGAGCAGTCACTGTTGAAAAAGTAGGTGATCACTTTCTTTCTGACATTCTGGCCTCTAGCCATGAATATTGAGAGCTGTTATCCTCCGAGGCTACGCATTTCCTTCTCCAAAAGACTTTAATGCTTATGGTAAGTATACTACCTTGTAACCTAAGTGACCTTAAATAATGTTGGATGCCCATTCCATAAAGTATTCCTTAAAGAAGGTCAGATTCAATACCTAATATTGATGGAGGAGCCTTCAGCTAATTCCACTGAATCGAGAGATTCATCTTAAGTTTTCTTTCTCCACATGTAGAGAGATTTGCATTCATTCACCTCAACTCTCTGGCATATTCCAAGCACACCTCAACAGCCATTTTCTTTGTTGTCTGTCATTTCTTTTCTTCCCCAACCCGCCTGGAATTAACAAGCAGATAATTTATTGATCATCCTAATTTTGTAAGGAGGATTTAGGATGACATTCAAGAAATAAAATCTACATGAAATAATATCTGATAAAAACGTTTAGGAAGAATGAGAGTAAAAGAAAGATGGAAAGAGAGGAAGAAGACACAGGTATAAGTGGTACAATGGGACAAAAAGGACAGCTGGCCTCAAAGCTATGGGAGCTAAGAGGAAGCGGATGCTGTTCTGTGACAGGATAGCTTGTCTTAAAAATAACATGAAGTAATAAGAAATGCAAAACAATGAACAAGATCATTTGCCTTATTTTTATTTCAGTGACAGGATGACATAGTCCAGTGTTTCCTAATGCTGTGTTGCTGGGAACACTGCTCTACAGTAGTAGTGGCAATCCTTTATCATATTACTAATGACAGAACAATTCAGCTGTTACAGGTGTCCAAGACTGCATTCTCTCTCTCTCCCTCTCTCTCTTTCTCTCTCTCTGTTTCACTATTGTGATATTGTGATTCAGTTGCAAGTTTGTCATGCTTGCTCAGAGATACTTAGCATGATAAGAGACAAGAATCAGGAATTAAGGTATTTGCAAAGTAACTGCTTTAAATTACAAAATCCATAAAAGTTCTGAATTTCTGAAAACTTTTCATCCATTTGGACCCATGGAAAAGAGTTAAAAGTGGGTCTCAGCTTGGGGTAAGTGTGCTAAAAACATGGATTTTAAAGTTATCTCAGCATTAAAAGTGGTCCTGAGAAGGACATGACTTCACAAGCTTAAATATGCTGAGGGTTCTGCCTCACTTTTGCTAGATGACTCAGCCTGTCACTTGTCCTGGCTTCTGAGTTCATAGTAGATTACTTTGTGCAGGAAGGACATTTGAATCATGGAGATAGACTGAGTCACACCCCGGAACAACTGTATGCCATGCAGACTCTTTCTAAGTCCATTGCCTTGCTGACTCATAACACCGTTTCAGCTGGGAGATGCAGGATACAACTAGTTGACCAGGGGAAATCTGCTCTCTGAGACTTCCTGATGCACTACTTTAGCTGCAGTCTGCTCTAATAACAGGGATGTCACCACATGGCATAGCCTGAGTGATGGAGAATTGTCGAAAATGATGTAGAGTCACCATCAGCTCAAACCCTATATTATGTCACAAGCTCCAACAGAGTCCTAAAGAGGAAAAAAACGAATGGAGGAGACACAATTCAAAGAGCTTTCTTCAGGATAGATTTTCTATTTCTTGGTATCTTTTTAATGTGGCTCACTGACTTTCTGGGTTTCCAGAGCTGTGTCCTCCTGGATGCTTCAGGAAGCTGCCTCTTGCAGCTCACCTCAAGATGATCTCATTAATAAAAGAGTGACTTTACAGAAAAGAGTTTCTAAAATTAAACTCTAACTCAGAATTGCAAGTTGGCTTTTTTCAGCCTAGAGATAAATTTCTTAAGCATTTAGCTTACTTTATCAAGCATTACACCTGACATTCTCTCATAAATGTTGCATAAATTTAACTTATTTTAATATTGTGTGGCCTGAGTTCATAATATTCTCAGGTGGTTACTAAAGGTGAATGTTCTCAACCTTATATTAGTGAAAGGAATTCTCAACCCTCCCAAAAATATCACTCAACCAGAAAAGCATCAGCTGTTTCCTTTTGAGTTTATTCTTGGTTATTTATCACATACTTTGTGTATGCTAGAGTCAGCCATGCAGTCACTGTCTGACTTGTGTGAGAGTGCAGATATATTTTAAAAAGGCTGTGGTTGGAAATGCCTCTTACATTCATGGCATCATAATCAGAACCATAATCTTCTCGGGTAAGTAGATTTCACAGGGTAGTAGAGCACATTGCTTCTAAGGATTGGGTTGGGGCACAATTGTTACAGATGTTACGTGTGACAACTTGGGGAGTAAGGCAATCTTTTCTAAGCACACACAATGCAGTCCTTCTCCTTACTACTAGATCTGCATTAACACTTGTTCAAGGGCTATGATTGACTTTTACATCACCCACCACAAACTAATGACTGATTCAGTGAGAAAACAGGAACTTGAGTATTAGACTAAAAACATCAGCCTCCTCAACCCAAAAGGCAGGTTTTTTTAGGTCAAAACAAGTAGAAAATAACATATTTACACAATGAATATTCTGTTTGATAGATATGTCCTCAGATAAGTTAATGTGGACAGTTGTTGGCAACAAATTGACAAGATCAAAAGATTTAGGACATAGCAGCAATGTATTGATAAAATTACCTTACAGAGTTAAAAACAAAACAAACTACGGTACATGGGCATGTGCCTTATTAAAAACAATGCTCATACCAGTAGTGTTGAGGGGAAGGCATATGCTGGGTCTGCTCAAAATGGCTTTATATTACCACTTCAGTTCATGTTCAAGGTTCTTCAGAGTCAGACTGGGTCAAGATCAGCAGAGGTAAGTAAATGAAATACAAGTAATTGCCAAAGAAACTTCAATAACCAAGATAAATATTACTTTATTAAATATTTTTTGTGTTTCCAGATAGGGTCTCACTGTAGCTCAGGCTGACCTAGGATTCACTATGTAGTCTCAGGGTGGCCTCGAACTCATGATGATCCTTCTACCTCTGCCTTCTGAGTGCTAGGATTAAAGACGTGTGCCATCATGCCCAGCTTTATTGAGATATTTTTAAAAATCAAAATTAATGTAAAATAATCCACAATGATCAAAATACCAGAGTTTTAAACATAGGATATTATTTGTTTGTTTGTAAGCCAGGAAATAGCAGAGTCAAATTTCAAAATCAAGTATTATGAGTAGAGTCTTCTGTTCCAACCACTGTATTCTCCTGAAGTGATGGCTCTCAATTAACCAGAAAAACTAAGTATCCATATTTCATCTCTGGGCATTCCAGTTATTAATACAGGGTTGCTCACCTACAATCTCAACATTTTAAATGTTAGCAGAAATTGTTCTAGGAAATAAATTACATCATTGGTAACTAGTACAATATTTATATACTTCCAATAGTACTATTATATGTGAGGAAATAGTGCATCTGAGGGAATCACACTACTTAGTAAACTTTGCCTAAGCAGTACTTCAAAACAAGGTCAATTCATGAACTGCCTCAGAGGATGTAGCAGCTATAGATTGAAGGCAACAAAAGTGCATGTCTAGAAATGCAAATGACTTGTGCTGTACCATAAGTCTAATATTTATTTTGCCTCTGTAGAACATTTTTTCTTGTGGAATAAATCAGTTTCCTTTGAGTCATGAATAGTTATATATAAGAGATTTTTAGTGAATGGGTAGGTTCTGAACTAAAGATAGTATTTTCTGGATGACACAATGATGGGGAGGAGAAATTTCTAGCACAGCTCAGGGTGTGAGGAGACCCATTATCACAGCATTTCAGGACCCAAATTCTAAGCTTTCCTAAATTATATCACAAATCCAGTTAAAGGTGAAATTTGGCACTTCTCTTTTTTTCCCCTAAACGTTAAGATATCATTTATTTATTTGAGAGAGAGTGAGAATGAGAGCAAGAACGAGAGCGAGCAAGCGAGAGAGAGAGAGAGAGAGAGAGAGAGAGAGAATGGTTGCATCAGGGCCTCCAGCAATTGCAAAGGAACTTGACATACCCATCACCTTGTACATCTGGCTCCATGTGGGTACTGGAGAATCAAACCCAGGTCCTTAGGATTTACAGGTAAGTGCCTTAACCACTGAGTTATCTCTCCAGCCCACTTTCTCTTTTCTTAATTGTTATTTTTCTCCTATGTGTTGAAAACTACAAACACATTTTCTCAGCAGCTACTACCATTCATTGATTCATATATTCATTCAAAACTATTCAAAATCGTGCATAAAGCAAATACTGTGTGAAGCATTGGAGAAAAAAGCCATTAAAAAAAGTCAAAAAAGTTCCTTTCCTTGTGAAGTTGATAATATTGACCTGAAGAAACAGTTTTGTTGCCAAGTATTCATAATGAATATTATGTGTGCATGCATGAAACAAGAAGGGATCACTTCACAGTAGAAGGAGAGATTGCTTAGGGATATATGAGAAAGCTTCAAAAGGGAGTAGACATTAAGCTTGGGCTTAAATGAATACATTTAACTGTGGCACTAGTACTGTTACAATCTTCTAAACACAAGCAAAAGCCTAGAGACCAAAGAGGCTTCATGTCTCTGGAATAAATATTCCAATCTTGCTGGACGATAGAGACAGAAGAGCTAAACAGAGGCCAGAGCAGTGTCACCATCCATCTTTAATCCTGTTTGAAAAGCACATCAATAGCCCTGTTTAGTGCAGTAGGCAGTGCATCAGTCTCATAATTTCAAAAGCACATCAAGTGGAGAATTCTTCCAAGACAGTAGCAAGATCAGCTCCAAATGGTGAGAGACCACTTAGATGCCATGTAAAGTATAAATAAGAGGGCCCCCCCCCCTCTCTCTCTTTCCCATTTTCGTGCTTAAACAGAAACTTAATGACTAAAAAAAGTGTATTGGGTTGTTTCAAAATTGAGACATTTGAGTTCCCTGGTCTGAGTACCCTATGTGGACTGTGTGTGGTGGGCATGGTGTGGAGTAAGTAGACCAGACCTCTATTCCCAACTCCTCCCAGTTCCCTGATCTGGGTACCCTGGGCAGGGAGTGGGCAGGCAGATGCAGTCGTTTGGAGTGAGTAGGCAAGTCCCCTGTTTCCTAGCTGCTCCTAGTTTACAGGTCCAGGTTCTCTGTGTCAGACTCTGATGGTAGGTGCAACATGGAGTGAGAAGACCAGACCTCTGTTTCCTGCCTCCTCCCAGTCCCCTGGTACTGATAGGTCCCATTATGCCTTTCTTGGGGAGGCTTGATCTAAGTTTGCACTATGGAATCAGGCCTTTTATTCGATATTCCTGACTGGACACTGGGTACTAACATCCCTGTTCACCTGAGTCAGAGGGTACAAGGGCCAAAGGACAAAACCTTGCTTCCTCCTCAATAAAATAAAGTCTCCCTAAAATGGGTAAACAACAAAGTAAAAAAAGGCAACGGAAGTCAGAAAACTGAGAGATCTCCATCAAGGATACCTAGTCCTACAATGGAAGCCTGCAATGAAATCACAAAGAAATCAACAGAAATTTATTCCCCAAATGAAAACACAACAACCAATGAGACCCTGATCAAAAAAAATCACTGAACTGGAAGCAAACCATCAAAGAACCAAAAATTATATCTATGAAATGGAACAAAATTGTCTCCTAGAGCATTCTGGTTTTGACAGTAGACTTAACTTGATTGAAGGAAACATTAGAACCCTCCAAAGAGATATAAATTAATTGAAGGAGAGCCAAGAAATGAAAGATCTCAACAACTAGCTGATTAAGCTTAATGAAGACTTGATCAAATACAAGAATGAATTCCAGAAAGCATCAAGAAAATCAGAACTTGAATTGAAATTATACCTCAACAAAGAGATGGAACATGGTACAAAGTAACACAACAGAAAACATAAATCAAATGTAAATTATAAAAAAAACTTTTCAGCACTCCTCACTAACAGAGTTACTCATATGGAAGACAGAACCTCTGACCTGGAAGACAAGAATGAAGAAATTGATCAGGAAGCCAAAAACTTTGTTAAGTTCAAAAAATCAAGTGAACAGAATATGAGGGAACTGTGGGATACCCTAAAACTACCAAACATATGGATCTTAGGTATACCACAATGAGAGGAAATACATGCCAGAGGCATAGAGAATATATTCAACAAAATTATTGAAGAAAATTTTCTGAATCTCTCAAAAGAGAGGCTCGTCCAGATATAAGAAGCCCACAGATCACCAAACAGACAGGTCCAAAGAAGAAACTCTCCAAGGCACTTCCTAGTTACAGATCTTAACAATAAAAACAAAGAGAGAAACAACTCAAATCATACAAATGCTATCCCATCAGAATTATGTGAGATTTCTCAAAGGAAACCCTGAAAGCCAAAAGGGCCTGGAATGGAACACTTCAACATCTAAAAAACCATGGCTTCCAACCCAAGCTACTTTACTAGGCAAAAGTGTCCTTCATAATAGGTGGAGAAAGAAAAACTTTCCATGAAAAAAGGCCACCCTATGATTATATGAACACAAAGCCAAAGCTAGAGGAACACTTGAGAGAATACTCCACACAGAACAGTCAAATAACCCATCTCAAGAACCAACAAGAAGATCACAATAACCAAAATAGACCAGGCTCAAAATAGTACAAAACACAAGAAATCACCAAACCAAATAAAACACCTCATCATGGCAGGGATTAATTCAAACCTCTCAGTAATAAACTTATATAATAATGGTCTTATCTCACCAATCAAAACACACAGGTTATTACAATGTATCAAAAATCTGGACCCTTCTATCTGCTGTCTTCAAGAAATGCATGTAACTATGAAAGATAGGCACCTCCTCAGGGTGAAAGATTGGAAAATAACATTATAAGCAAATGCAAATAGAAAACAAGTGGACATTGCTATATTAATATCTGAAAAAATATATTTCCACCCAAAAGTAATCAAAAAGAACAATGAAGGCTACTTCTTACTCATCAAGGGAATGATCCAACATGAGCACATCACAATAATAAATATATATGTGCCAAATACAGGTGTACCACAGTTTATAAAACAAAATCTACTCAACAATAAAAAAGAAATAAACACCAGGACTATCATAGTCAGAGACTTCAATACTCCACTATCATCAATAGACAGATCATCGAAGCAGAAAATCAATAGGGAAATAATAGAGCTCAAAAACACCGCAGATCATCTAGACCTAATGGACATCTACAGAACTTCCCACCCCAACTTTACAAATATACATTGTTCTCAGCATCCCATGGAATCTTCTCCAAAACTGACCATATGTGAGACTGTAAAGCATGCCTCCATAAAGTCAGGAAAATTGAAGTAACTTCCTGTGTCATGTCAGATCACAATGCTTTAGAGCTAGAAATTAATAACAAGAGACACATCAAAGATTCCACCAGCTCCTGGAGGCTAAACAACACAATTTTAAAAAATGAATGGAATATGGAAAAAATAAAAAAAGAGAAATTTAAAATTCCTAGATTAAAATGATAATGAAAACACAACCTACCAAAACTTATGGGACTTATGTGAATGCAGTCCTAAGGGGAAAAATCATAGCAATAAATGCCTTCATTGCAAAGACAAAGAGATCTCAAATCAATAACATAACTGTCCACATAAAGGCACTGGAGAAACAAAAAGAATCCTACCACAGGAGCTCCAGATGGAAAGAAATAATCAAGATTAGAGGAGAAATTAATAAATTGGAAACTAAGAAAAAGAAATTTTTTTCTTTTTTTCTTTATTAGTTAGTTTTGTATTCAGCAAATACAGACAGTTTGGTACCATTATTAGGCTCATCCGTGACCTACCCCCTCCCCTTGGCCCCTCCTTATTGAGGTATATGGGTTATGCAATGTGGAGTTAGCCCACAGTTATGGGTAAGCTAAATGTCTCTGCATATCATGGCCCAACATGTGGCTCTGACATTCTTTCTGCCCCCTCTTCCGCAAAATTTCCCTGAGCCATGTTGGGTTCATATTTGGTCTGCTTCAGTGATGAGGTGTTGGGGGCCTCTGAGGCTCTGGCTCTCTGATTTGGTAGGAGTTGATATTTCTCTGTGTTGATCTCCTTCCCCCTTCTGCTGGTATCCAGTTCATCAGGAAAACCGCACCCTTGCTTGTTTTGCCAACTTTTCTTAGTTTCAGCCGGGGCCCTTGCAAGGTATGATGGAGTGGCTGTCTCCTTAGGATCTACATCTATCTGAAAAAGAGAAGCAGATTCTCCAATGGAGAGTAAGTTAGCACCAGGACAAATGAGATAACCCTTACTTTTTTATAGAGAATTTAATAGGTGTAGGCCCTCTTGTAGCCCATGATTGATGGTAGCTTGATATTGGAGAGTGGGCTTATGTTTGGATATGGTTCTGACTTGTTTCCCAGCTCCAGCTATGGGTCCCATACCACTGAGGAGATCAGTTAGCCAAATTAAGAGCAGTTGGTTCCTCAGTATGGCTCTGTGCCACTATTGCACTTGTGTGGGCATCACAACAAGTTATTTTCTGCTAAGTAGGTTAGATTATGAGAAAAAGAAATTTTAAATTGATGAAACAAAGAGCTGATAATTGAAAAATAAACAAATTTAATAACCCGATGACCAATTTGGTCAGGAAAAAGGAAGATAAGTATCAAATTAACAAAATCAGAAATGAAAAAGGAGAGATCACAACAGACATCAATGAAATTGGAAGAATCATCAGGTCATACTTCCAAAACCTCTACTCCACAAATTTGAATAATCTAGAGAAATGGGTGAGTTCCTAGACACTTACTCCCTTCCAAAACTAAACTCAAAGCAGATTGATCTCCTAAACAAATCTATCACATCCATGGAGATTGAAAATGTAATCATAAACCTCCCATAAAGAATGAGATGGATTCTCAGGTGAATTCTATCAAACCTTAATTGAAGAACTGAAGCCAATTTTTCCCAAACTATGTCACATAATCAGAGACCAGGGAATCCTCTTCAACTCCTTTTGTGAAGCTAGCATCACTCTAATACTAAAACCAGACAGAGATGCAAGAAGGAAAGAAAACTATGCATCTGTATTCCTAATAAACTAAGATGAAAGATCATGAACAAAATCCTTGCAAACTGAATTCAATAACACATCAAAAGCATTATCCACCTTGATCAAGTAGGCTTCATCCAAGAGATGCAGGGATGAGTTAACATGGAAATTGGACAACGTAATATGCCACATAAACAAACTGCTCTATAAGAACCACATGATCATCTTAATTGATGCAGAGAAGGCCTTTGACAAAAAAAAAAAAAAAAAAAAAAAACACTTCATGATCAAAATACTGGAAAGACTATGCATGGAGGGTTTATACATCAACACAATAAAGGCAATATATAAAGCTCCTAAAGCCCAAATAATACTTAATGGTGAAAGACTCAAGGAGTGCCAATTGAGGTCAGGAACAAGAAAGGGGTGCTCACTCTCACAACTGCTCTTCAACATAGTACTAGTCCAAGCCATAAGACAGGAAGAAGAAACAAAGGGATTCAAATTGAAAAGAAAGAAGTCAAGTTAGCCTTATTTGCAAATGACATGATCCTATATATAAGTGACCCAAAACTCTCCATCTCAAAACTTCTAAAGGTAATAAATTCCTTCAGTAAAGAGGCAGGATACAAAATCGATGCACAAAAATCAGTAGCTTTTGTATTTGCAAAGGACAAATACACAGAGAAAGAAATCAATAAGGCTGTCCCATTTTCAATATCAACAACAACAAAAAAATTAAACTCCGTGGAATAACACTAACCAAGGATGTGAAAGACCCATATAATGAAAAAATTAAAACACTCAAGAAAGAAATTGAGGAGGATTTGAAATATGGAAAGACCTCCCATGCTCCTGAATAGGTAGAATTAATATTGTGAAAATGGCAATTCTACCAAGAGATTTAACAACCAACACCAATAAAAATACCAGTACCACTCTTCACAGAGATTGAAAAAAATGTTCTCAAAATATGAATGGCAGAAAGTCTCATATATCCAAGCACATCCTCGGCAAACAAACAAACAAACAAAAAACCTCTGATGGTATCACCATACCCAATCTAAAGCTATATTACAAAGCCGTAGTGACAAAAACAGCATGGTACTGAAATAAAAACAGAAACATAGACCAATGGAACAGAATTTAAGACCTAGACCTTAGGTCAAGTGACTACAGATGCTTGATCTTTGACAAGGTGCTGATAATGTAGACTTGAGAAAAAACAGCATCTTCAACAAATGGTGTTGGGCAAATTGAATGATCATATGTACAGAAATGAAATTAGACCCACTCATTCCACCACACACAAAAATCAAGTCTAAATGGAGTAAACACCTCAATATAAAACCTAAAAGTCTTCAAGTACTGGAAGAAAAAAAAAGGAGGCACTTTCCATGATATGGGACTGGGAGAAGACTTCCTGAACAAAACCCCAGTAGCCCAAGAAATTAAATAATCACTCAACCAATGGGATCTCATGAAGCTAAAAAGCTTTTGCAAAGACAAACATACCATAAGCAGAGCCAATAGATTACCCACTAAATGGGAGAAAATCTTTGCCAGCTATTCCACTGATAGAAGCCTGATCTCTACAATCTACAAAGAACTAAAAAAACTAAACAATAAAAATTCAAACAATGTACTTCAAAAGTGGGGCAGAGAAGTGAATAGGGAGTTTTAAGAGGAAGAATTACAAATTGATAACACACAATTAAGAAAATGTTCAACATCTCTAACCATAAGGGAAATGCAAAATAAAACATCTATGAGATTCCAATTACCCCAGTAAGGATATCAAACATTAAAAAATCAAATGAAAACAAATGTTGGAGATGATGTGAAGAAATAGGAAGACTCATTCATTGTTGGTGGGAATGTAAGCTGGTACAACCACTGTGGAAATCAATATGGAGACTCCTGAATAGGATGAATATAGAGTTACCATAGAGACCCTATATTTCCATTACTGGGCACTTGCCCTAAAAGCTCCACATCTCAGTTCAGAGATGCTTGCTCAACCATATTTACAGGTGCTCAATTCATAATAGCTAAGAACTGGAATCAACCCAGGTGCCCATCATTGGATGAATGGGAAAAACAAGATTTGGTATATCTGCATGATGGAATTCTATTCAACAGTAAGAAAAAAAAATGACACAATGAAATTTGTAGAAAAATGGTCAGACTTGGAACAGATAATTCTAAATAAACTCACACAATCACAGAAAGACAATTGTCACATGGTCTCACTCATTTGCAGTTCCTATTCTGGATCAGTCTGAGTTGCTGACATACCTGAGTGTCATCTCTAGGCTTTGGGCAATAGGGAGGGTAGGGTATGGGGAAATGGAAATGGTAGGGGGGTCAAAACTGAACCCAAATTGAACTGGTACTATAGAAACCTATATCCTGTGAGGCAGACTAAAAGGTGGAACCCTCAAGAGGACCTTAGGGGGAGCACCTGAATCAAAGGGCCCTGGAGAGGGTGAGAGGAAGCCTAACCTTAAATTTCTCCTGTTTCTCTTTCTTCTATGTCTTTTTATTTTTTCTTTTTCCTTGGTGCTGGCCTGTAATTCCCTGTAACAGGATGTGGTTTACATCCACAATGAGCTGCTGATCAGAGAGACCTACTAGATCTCCCAAAACAAACAAGACAGACTTCTGTCAGAGCACTTCATTACCCATCAGAGGTTAATGGTAAGACCCTACTTCTGAAGACACCATACACTGTTGGCATGGACCATGGAGAGACCTGGTTGGAATCTGGAAGAGAGCAGTCCCCAGACAATTACCCTATCTAGTGCTAGAAGGTGCTACATGAGCTACCAGGGGAAAGTGGCCAACATCTGTCTGACCAACTCAAAGTCTAAGCAACTCAGAAGAAAACAACCTGATGTGATACTCACACAAGTGCAATAATGGCACATAGCCATGGTGGGTAACCAACTGCTCTTGGATTGGCTATTAGATCTTCTCAGTGGAAAGGAAACAATTATCTGTCAGAAAGCAAGTCAGAATCATATCCAGATAAAGATTTTGCTTTCCATTGTCAAGCTCCTACTAATCTTGGGCTATAAGAGAGTCTACACCCTTTAAAGTCTCTCTCAGTTAATAATGGTTATCCCACTTATCTGGTGCTGACTTCACTCTCATTTGGAGTTTCTGCTTCTCTTTTTCAGATGGGAGCTGGACTGGAGGAGATAAATGACCTAGCACACTTCTCTCCAGCCCCAGCTGAAACCACAGTGCAATTGGGGAAATCAGCAATAGTGCTGCTTTCTCAGTGAATCTGATACCACCAGAACAAGGGTGAAGGACATAGACACTGCGGATACTCAACACCTACCAAAGTAGAGATCTAGAGGCTCCTAAGAACCCAACACTAAAGTAGACTTAAAATGCATCCAACATGGCTCAGGGAATTTTGCACAAGAGGAGGCAGAAAGAGTGTTAGAGCTATAAGTTGGGACATTTTGCACAGAGACATTGCCTCTCCCCCATAGTGCATGGCCCACAATACCCATGGGGTTGACTTGCATCCCCAATGAGGAAGGCCTTTTCAGAAAAAGGTCAGAGAAGATGGAAAACATGGTTCCAACATGTGTTGTTTACATACTAAATATGTCATATCTAGTAAAAAGAAATTTTTAAAAATTGAGACATTTGATACATCAGAACACATGCTTATCAAATCATGTTTCTAATAATTTCACATGTAGATGCACATTTTAATCTATTTTACCATATGCAGAACAATGTATTAGAATCAAGCTCATTTTGGCACTGTCTTCTTAAGATTTGTGGGCTGCTTTTATTTGTTCAATGTTGCTGACACTTATTCCACAGAAAAAGTGATACATATGTATTTGCTGGTATAGACATGAGCATCTTCTCTTGCATTATTAACTCTGTTAGGACCCCATGAACACCCTCAAAAACAAGTTTATTTTAGGTGGAAACCCTCAACAAGCAGTAAATAACCTTGATGTTCCTCCAATCAGCAGGTGGTCTTGTTTGCTGACTACCTGAACCATCTTATGTTATTTCAAAGAGGTTCTTACAATTTCCAACACACTTATTATCATAGATTCAAAGCATATTTTTCCTGATTTATATACAGTACAGTAAGATGGGAGCATAGCTAAGACAATAAGTCATTTCTACCCCATCATTATAGCATTTTACTTATAAGAAAAATCTCTCTCCTTTTCTCAGAAATCCTATTCCAGGAGTCTGTGCTAGAATAAAATCCCAATGCAAAGACTGTACTCAAATGCTTCCCCCAGAAGAATTCAGCATAAATAAGACATAGAGTTAGCTGACATGAGATATTACATTTGTTCCATTGTTGGCGAGGACAAAACTAGGTTGCTGTTGTCACAGGTGAAAAGTGTTTTTGAAAGTCTGTTCTGGAGCTTGTTAGATAAGGGGCTGCCTTAGCCTGGATAACCTGAACAAGATTTATACACATCACTGAAATGGACTTGTGTTTACAGTCCGTCCTTGCTCAGGTGGATTAACAGTGCAAGGGCAGTGTGACAGACAGCAAGCACAGAAACCTCAAACAACCTTTGCTGGAAGGAGAGGCAGCTGTTTAGAAGAAAGCAAAACTTCTGAACTTTCACTCTGACTTGTGTCAGGTCACACATCCTCTCTACACAAGAGTCCCCAGCTGCTGTTAAGTCCTGAGTTATCTTATTTGCGGATTCTTTCTATAAAAATTGTTCAAGTATAGTATATAAACCAGAGGTCTGCTATCCTCTCTACCAAAACTAAGATGCTTTACAAACAGAGAATAAAAATGAGAGTCAAACGATAGCCCTTAGCGTGGTGTTTTGAAATACACCAAAGAACCGCAATCACAATGAGGAAAAGCCTTTCAGGAAAGTTGGAATCCATACCCACTTAGTGTACATTTACACTGCACGGGATCCTCTCTCACATGCTTGCATTCGGGGAAAATTCAGCTTGAGCCTGAGCTCCTAGGGACTGAGACATTTTCAAGTCCCTTTATGATCTATGCAGAAATTATCTCTTCTTCCAAGCCATCAAATGCAGTGTGTGGGTGCAATGGCTGCCTTCCAGTGAGCTGAAAAGCTCTCATGACTTGGCATACAGTCTTTCCCTGGGCCCTTCAGTAATGGCATTTCACTTAATACAATATGCTCCTAACTGAGTTTTAGTGATTTCAAATGAATTTAGTCCCCTTATCAATATCCTCTATTTGGTAGTGTGCTTGCTCTTCAGTGTGCTGTGCCAATAAATCCCACACCAGCCCTGCCTCCTACCCTCCCCGTCGTCTGGCTTCTCTCTATGAAAGCAAACATCAGGCAGCAGAAATGGAGCCTCTTCAAAAACTTGCCTGTACCGTAAATATAAATATCAATAAACTCAGGAGGTTGACAAGGGCATGCCCTGATAGATCTGGCCATGTTGTTGGCTGCTTGACAAGCAAGAGGCTGGAACACTAGGATGCCCAAGCAGCAGGTTTGCAGTCCTAAAAGGACATGTCAAAATATTAATCTGGAAAAACTGGTGAGCTATTCAGGAGCAAAACTCAGCAAGTTCCATTACAAGGCACAATGATACAATACTAGCAAATAAAGGGGAGAAGAAATCTTGCCGAGATATCTATAGAGTCTCCTGACCTAAATTTAAAAATCAAGTTGCAGTTGATAAAAATGTTTTAGCATTTTGCAGACCAGAACACCTAAGGAAACTTTCTATTCCTTTTGCTTTACTTTGCTTTATTTTGCTTGTATTTGAGTATGACATCCTGACTTCTTTTTCCTTTGAGATGATTACACATTACCACAGACTTGTAAGTAATAATGATAGCAAAATAGAACATATTCCTGACCCAGTTTTGCCCCAATGGTAACATTTTAAACTAATGTACACTTTGCCAGCCAGGATTGTGACACTAATTTAGTTAAGACATAAGTGTTTCTATAAAGACAGGATCTCTTATTATTGCTTTTACTTAACCACATTTACTTACCTTCCATCTGGAAAACCATTATTTTTTTCATTTTTATAATTTTTCCATTTCCAGAATGTTATCTACATAGGATTATAGGCTGTTTTATTCAGCTAATGTAATCTCTGGTGAGACATACAAATTGTTCAGTGGGTCAAGAGTCAGTTACCTCTTACTACTAACTAGTATTCACTCCATGGAATGCTCTACCACTGTTTACTCAGCCATTCATCTGATAAAGGCTCTAAAGAAGTATCAAGCTTCTAGAAAACATGAGTGAAGCTGCTTTAAATATTGCACACAGATTTACAGGTAAACATGTTTGCATTACTGTGGGGCCAAAATACAGGAGTATAATTGTTTAGTCATGTGGTATGTTTAGAAAATGTACAATTATTTTTCATAATGTACCCTTGTAAATTCTCGCCATGCATGTCTGGATAACCCAGCTTCTCCATCATATGTCACAGTGTCATGACCCTCATACATTCCCACCATCGATGTCTAGATGACCCAGCTTCTCCACCATATGTCACAGTAGCATGACCCTTGCACATTCTCATCATCGATGTCAAGATGACCCAGCTTCTCCACCATATGTCACAGTGGCATGACCCTCGTACATTCCCACCATCGGTGTCTAGATGACCCAGCTTCTCCATCATATGTCACAGTGGCATGACCCTCATACATTCCCACCATCGATGTCTAGATGACCCAGCTTCTCCACCATATGTCACAGTGGCATGACCCTCGTACATTCCCATAATCGATGTCTAGATGACCCAGCTTCTCCACCATATGTCACAGTGGCATGACCCTCATACATTCCCATCATTGATGTCTAGATGACTCAGCTTCTCCACCATATGTCACAGTGGCATGACCCTCATACATTCCCACCATCAGTGTCTAGATGACCTAGCTTCTCCACCATATGTCACAGTGGCATGACCCTCATACATTCCCATGATCGATGTCTAGATGACCCAGCTTCTCCACTATATGTCACAGTGGCATGACCCTCGTGCATTCCCACCATCGATGTCTAGATGACCCAGGTTCTCCACCATATGTCACAGTGGCATGACCCTCGTACATTCCCACCATCGGTGTCTAGATGACCCAGCTTCTCCCATATGTCACAGTGGCATGACCCTCATACATTCCCACCATCGGTGTCTAGATGACCCAGCTTCTCCACCATATGTCACAGTGGCATGACCCTAGTACATTCCCACCATCGGTGTCTAGATGACCCAGCTTCTCCACCATATGTCACAGTAGCATGACCCTCGTACATTCCCACCATCGGTGTCCAGATGACCCAGCTTCTCCACTATATGTCACAGTGGCATGACCCTCGTACATTCCCACCATCAGTGTCTAGATGACCCAGCTTCTCCACCATATGTCACAGTGGCATGACCCTCGTACATTCCCACCATCGGTGTCCAGATGACCCAGCTTCTCCACTATATGTCACAGTGGCATGACCCTCATACATTCCCATCATCGATGTCTAGATGACCCAGCTTCTCCACTATATGTCACAGTGGCATGACCCTCATACATTCCCATCATCGATGTCTAGATGACGCAGCTTCTCCACCATATGTCACAGTGGCATGACCCTCGTACATTCCCATCATCGATGTCTAGATGACCCAGCTTCTCCATCATATGTCACAGTGGCATGACCCTTGTACATTCCCATCATCGATGTCTAGATGACCCAGCTTCTCCACCATATATCACAGTGGCATGACCCTCATACATTCCCATCATCGATGTCTAGATGACCCAGCTTCACCATCATATGTCACAGTGGCATGACCCTTGTACATTCCCACCATCGATGTCTAGATGACCCAGCTTCTCCACCATATGTCACAGTGGCATGACCCTCATACATTCCCACCATTGATGTCTAGATGACCCAGCTTCTCCATCATATGGCACAGTGGCATGACCCTTGTACATTCCCACCATCAATGTCAAGATGACCCAGCTTCTCCACCATATGTCACAGTGGCATGACCCTCATACATTCCCACCATCGATGTCTAGATGACCCAGCTTCTCCACCATATGTCACAGTGGCATGACCCTCGTACATTCCCACCATCGGTGTCTAGATGACCCAGCTTCTCCACCATATGTCACAGTGGCATGACCCTCGTACATTCCACCATTGATGTCTAGATGACCCAGCTCCTCCACCATATGTCACAGTGGCATGACCCTTGCACATTCCCATCATCGATATCTAGATGACCCAGCTTCTCCACCATATGTCACAGTGGCATGACCCTCATACATTCCCACCATCGATGTCTAGATGACCCAGCTTCTCCACCATATGTCACAGTGGCATGACCCTCGTACCTTCCCACCATCAATGTCTAGATGACCCAGCTTCTCCACCATATGTCACAGTGGCATGACCCTCATACATTCCCATCATCGATGTCTAGATGACTCAGCTTCTCCACCATACGTCACAGTGGCATGACCCTCATACATTCCCACCATCGATGTCTAGATGACCCAGGTTCTCCACCATATGTCACAGTGGCATGACCCTCATACATTCCCATCATCGCTGTCTAGATGACCCAGCTTCTCCACTATATGTCACAGTGGCATGACCCTCATACATTCCCACCATCGATGTCTAGATGACCCAGCTTCTCCACCATATGTCACAGTGGCATGACCCTCAGTACATTCCCACCATCGATGTCTAGATGACCCAGCTTCTCCACATATGTCACAGTGACCCAGCTTCTCCACCATATGTCACAGTGGCATGACCCTCGTACATTCCCACCATCGAGTGTCTAGATGACCCAGCTTCTCCACCATATGTCACAGTGGCATGACCCTCGTACATTCCCACCATCGTGTCTAGATGACCCAGCTTCTCCACCATATGTCACAGTGGCATGACCCTCGTACATTCCCATCATCGATGTCTAGATGACCCAGCTTCTCCACTATATGTCACAGTGGCATGACCCTCATACATTCCCATCATCGATGTCTAGATGACCAGCTTCTCCACCATATGTCACAGTGGCATGACCCTCGTACATTCCCATCATCGATGTCTAGATGACCCAGCTTCTCCATCATATGTCACAGTGGCATGACCCTCGTACATTCCCATCATCGATGTCTAGATGACCCAGCTTCTCCACCATATGTCACAGTGGCATGACCCTCGTACATTCCCATCATCGATGTCTAGATGACCCAGCTTCTCCAACATATGTCACAGTGGCATGACCCTTGTACATTCCCACCATCGATGTCTAGATGACCCAGCTTCTCCACCATATGTCACAGTGGCATGACCCTCATACATTCCCACCATTGATGTCTAGAAGACCCAGCTTCTCCATCATATGGCACAGTGGCATGACCCTTGTACATTCCCACCATCAATGTCAAGATGACCCAGCTTCTCCACCATATGTCACAGTGGCATGACCCTCATACATTCCCACCATCGATGTCTAGATGACCCAGCTTCTCCACCATATGTCACAGTGGCATGACCCTCGTACATTCCCACCATCGGTGTCTAGATGACCCAGCTTCTCCACCATATGTCACAGTGGCATGACCCTCGTACATTCCACCATTGATGTCTAGATGACCCAGCTCCTCCACCATATGTCACAGTGGCATGACCCTTGCACATTCCCATCATCGATGTCTAGATGACCCAGCTTCTCCACCATATGTCACAGTGGCATGACCCTCATACATTCCCATCATCGATGTCTAGATGACTCAGCTTCTCCACCATACGTCACAGTGGCATGACCCTCATACATTCCCACCATCGATGTCTAGATGACCCAGGTTCTCCACCATATGTCACAGTGGCATGACCCTCATACATTCCCATCATCGCTGTCTAGATGACCCAGCTTCTCCACTATATGTCACAGTGGCATGACCCTCATACATTCCCATCATCGATGTCTAGATGACCCAGCTTCTCCACCATATGTCACAGTGGCATGACCCTCATACATTCCCACCATCGGTGTCTAGATGACCCAGCTTCTCCATCATATGTCACAGTGGCATGACCCTCATACATTCCCATCATCGATGTCTAGATGACCCAGCTTCTCCACCATATGTCACAGTGGCATGACCCTTGTACATTCCCATCATCGATGTCTAGATGACGCAGCTTCTCCATCATATGTCACAGTGGCATGACCCTTGTACATTCCCATCATCGATGTCTAGATGACCCAGCTTCACCATCATATGTCACAGTGGCATGACCCTCGTACATTCCCATCATCGATGTCTAGATGACTCAGCTTCTCCACCATATGTCACAGTGGCATGACCCTCGTACATTCCCATCATCGATGTCTAGATGACCCAGCTTCTCCATCATATGTCACAGTGGCATGACCCTCATACATTCCCACCATCGATGTCTAGATGACCCAGCTTCTCCATCATATGTCACAGTGGCATGACCCTTGTACATTCCCACCATCGGTGTCTAGATGACCCAGCTTCTCCACCATATGTCATAGCGGCATGACCCTCGTACATTCCCACCATCGATGTCTAGATGACCCAGCTTCTCCACCATATGTCACAGTGGCATGACCCTCATACAGTCCCATCATCGATGTCTAGATGACCCAGCTTCTCCACTATATGTCACAGTGGCATGACCCTTGTACATTCCCACTATCGATGTCTAGGTGACCCAGCCTCTCCTTATCCTTCCCAGCATGTGTCTTTCTCACTATTTTTACCTTGTTCTGATAGGTGTGTCGTGATAGCTCATTGAGGTTTGATTTTCATTCCTTAATGACTAAGGATATGGAACATCTTTACGTGCTCATTTTCTTTCTGTATATTCTCCTTTCTGCTTAATGGAATCGCATTTTTAATAGAGTCTTCATAGGTATTCAAATGTTCTGAAAGCCTTTATGGGATAGGTTATTTTCAGATTTTTCTCTTTGCCTAGAGCTTCTATTGTCAGCTGTCAAATATATCTAATAGAAATAGGATTTTTTCCAACAAAATCTAGTTAATTGATATATTTATATGGCTCATGATTTTACTGACAGTACAATCATAGTTTTATATGTTTTTTCTAAAGTTTATAATTATCTATTTTAAATTTAATTCTGTGACCCATTTTTCAGGGTTTTTTTAAAAATTTTTATTTTATTTTATTTTTTTCCAAAGTAGGATCTCACTCTCTAGCCCAAGCTGACCTGGAATTCACTATGTAATCTCAGAGTGGCCTTAAACTAACAGCATTCTCCTACTTCTGACTCCCAACTGCGGGGACTAAAGGTGTACACCACCACGCCTGGCTAGTTATTTCTTTTAATAAGGAATGAGATAAGTCAGGGTTCACTTTTTGACAATGCATGTCCAATTCCCCTGGTCTGTGCTTCCACTGAACATTTTTACAGTTTTCTCAAATCAGTTGGAAATATTTTGAATCTGTTTCTGTGTTCCTATTCTGCTCTATTGATCTTAGTCTTCCAATGCTATGAGTGTTGGTTAGTACAGGTAAATAGTAAGTGTCATGATAGGTCAGAATGATTTCTTCCACAGCGCCCTTTTGAAAATTGTTCACCAGTCTGCTTACGAATCTTCCTTTTGTTCTACCTGGTTTCAGATAAAATTTCTGTCATCTAAATATTTTTCACTCTCAACACAAAATATTAAGTCAGTTTTATTTTTATGCTACCAAGACTTTTTTTGTTTGTTTGCTTGGTTGGTTGTGTTTTTAAAACAATATTTTTAAAGATTTTAATTTAATTTTATTTATTTGAGAGAGAGAGAGGGAGAAAGATGCAGAGAGAGATGGGGAGGGGCATGGACACGCCAGGGCCTCCAGCCACTGCAGACAAACTGCAAATGCATGCACCACCTTGTGCATTTGGCTTACATGGGCACTGGGGAATCAAACCTGGGCCCTTAGGTCTCACAGGCAAATTCCTGAACTGCAAAGCCATCTCTCTAGCTCTGGTCAGGTTTGTTGAGGTGTCATATCACATTGCCCAAGGCAATCTCAAATCCACCATGTAGTCCAGGGTGGCTATGAACTCATAATCCTCCTACCTCTACCTCCCAAGTACTGACATCACAAGTGTATGCTATGATGCTAAACAAAGTTCAAGATTTTTATTTTGTCTTAGGATTTCATAAGCTTTTTTATAACGTGTCTTGGTATGAATTTCTATGGGATTATTCTGTGTGAAATTTGTTTAGTTTTTTTTTTTTTTTTTTTGTAACTTCAGGTTGCCAAATTAAGAGAACTTTACCCACTGTATCTTTGAGAACCTTTTGGCCTTATATCTCTTCCTAAACTCTGACAATGTGATTGATATATTTTATGACAATCCTACTTCTCCCTGCACAAGACTCTTTGGTCTGCTTTCTCTGTGTTCAGCACCAAACATTTATATGATTTTTCTCTTTCAGTTCAGTGAGAATCTTTCCCTTGTCACTTCTATTACATTGCCAAATCGGCCCTTTGAGTTTTTACTTTGGATATTATATTTTTCAGTTCTAACATATCAATATGCTTTTTCTTTGTGCTGTCTAATTATTTCCCTGTTTTTCTGCACTGTCTTATTTCTGTTATTGTCAATGTGTGCTTGTAATTTCTTATTGAAGAATGTTAATGATGGTTTCTGTAAAGCTTTTGTCAAACATTTCTAATAACTTTTTCTAGTAACTGCTTTTTGCTCCTTCAGTCTTCTATTTCCCAGCTCTTGATAAGGGTACATAATTTTGAGCCATGCCTTAGAAATGGTGATTATTATATCATACTTTCATTTAAACCTTCTTTAACTTTTTCTCTGACATTGCTTCAGTGGGAGAATGGGAATATCACCTCATGCCAAATTGGGCTAGATATCTATATCCTCACTCACTGTTTGTCTGACACCTGGAATAAGCAGTATTTGTCGCTGCAGGTTGTGGGTAGGTGTTCTGGTTCCCATAGCATACCTTCACTGCCTAGAGGAAGGTGGAACATCTTGCTGTCTCCCACATGGCTCCTACTGATGAGATACAAGGGGAAGCCCCTTTACTGTTGGATGAAAGTCATGACTGTCTATGAGCCATGCTCTGAAATTCATCAGTGGAGAAATGAGCAGGGGCTAGAAGCCCTTTGACTTCTATTTGGGTGTGGTGTTCCAGACTCTGTGGGTGCCATTGGCACTATATAAGGAGATATTTATGGGTGCCAATGAGGATGAGAGTTTGCATTCCTAGCTTGGTTATTGCTGGCAGGGGAAGCGAGGTTGTAGTTAGTGGAAAGAGTAAAGTACTTCCATTTGTCAGACACTGAAGTCCTTCTACCTAATTTTGCCTTTGTAGTATGGATTTAGCTTTAACTTAGGCAACTTCACTTTGCTGGGTTAGAACATACAACCAGAAGCAGATGATGGAAGGCAAGAACTTACTACTGCTTACAGCTTCAAAGGGAAGTTTCATTAAGATGGGAGAAAGATGGTAGAACAAAGGCTGAACATCACTTCTTGCCACAGTAGCTGGCAGAAAGCAGCAAGAAAATGAGCTAAACTGGAAAGGGGAAGCTGAGATATAACACTCCAAGCCCACCCAATAACACACCTTCTCCGGCATGGCTCCACTTCCCAAATTGCCACCAGCTGGAGACTAAGCATTCATAATACATGAGTTTATGGGGAACATCTGACTCAAACTACCACACATAGCTTGTCCCTATTGTCAATTACAGCATATATAAGTCTCTTATGATAAATAAATTAAAAGTTGATTTTTTAACTTTTTGCATTTCTGCAACATAAATCACACATCAACTGTTCTGGTACATTTTCCCATTTTTTTGTTTATATAAATATCTGAGGCAAGTAACTTTATCTAGAAAAGTGGTTTACTTTTTGCATGTAGCTCTAGATGTCCAAGGTGAAGGGCCTATATCTTGTGATCATTTTTTAAATGATATGGTCCAATACCATGTTGGTCATCATATGACAAGAGAAGAGAGTATTTATGTATGTCACCTCTGGTCCCTCTCTTCTTCAAAAGCCATCCAGTATTTAATATAGTCTCAGAGGCTCCACCCTGATTACCTTACTTAATTATAATCTCTTCCCAAAATGTCCAACTCCAAATACTGCATTCTGATGGTTCTTTTTATTTCTTTCTCTTTTTATTAACAAAATTATCCAGATTTATTAACCAACACATTTCCTGCCTCACCCTATGCCTAGATGCTGTGCACCCCTCCACACTCAGTTGGGGGAGGGCTGTGATCTCCTGGGAGCAGCATCGATGAAGAGACCTGGTAGCCACTAGTGGGCTTCCGCTGGGGCCTGCCGGTCCAGACAGGGCAGCCCTTCTTTCAACAGGTGTCCCAGTACTTGCCAGGTTTCCTCACTAGGTCTCCCATTTGAGAATGGCTTAGATTTCACTGACAGTCATGTACCTGTGTTTCTGTGCTAGCTACACACAACAGCATGATCTATGTTGAGGTCAGCTGGAACAGACTGGATGAAGTAAGTGCCACCCACGGGGATGATGCCAAATCTAGTGCCTGATTCTTACCAGGCCCTTACCAGGTTGTCTTGACGAATATCTTGAGTGAACTTGCTCTTTCCTTTCAACACCTATTGATGTAGCTCCTCCAGAGTTATCAGACCTCCCCATTCCAGCATTTCACAGCCAGGCACATTTCAATAATCTGGATGTCCAGATCATAATGAAGTCCCCAACACCCAGCATCTCAGACCAGAGGCCAGTGGATCCACCACAATGGTGGCACACATGTCCTGAAACTGCACCCAGAACTCAGGAATCTTCCAGATCTCCTCTTTGTGCTTGCTGGCAAATTCCTCCAGGTTGGTCTTAAACATGTCCAACTGCTTTGACATCTGGGCCAGCAGGTCCTCAACCAAAATAGTCCCTCACTCCTTATACTGGCCTATAATACAATTTGGAGAAGAAAGCAGTGAGGCCATCGGGTCTGGGGAACCTGACATTGGAATCCACCTGGAGCTGGAAAAACTCGTAGATTCCATTGAGAGGTGATTTAAAGAAGCAGAACTCTACTCTGGGAGAATTGATTGTCTTGCATGCCAGAGGCAGGCTGGGCATGAAATGGAGTGTGCCATCTGGGCAATCTCCTTCTTGGTGGTGACACCAGCTCCACAGCCTAGCAGGCATCCCCACCCTGCACCCATGGGCTGCCGCCCTCAGACCCCATTTCTCCATGTCCCAGGTTCTACCACCAACTCCGTAGTGGAATCTGTGGCTGCTTCTGCTGGTTCTTAATACCTTACAGTGTAGGCCAAACCATATTGAAACCACAGCATGTGGAAAGGGGATTAGTTCCACCTACCATGTGCTACTTATTTCTGAGGGTTAAGTGATTAGATCCTCAAAAGAGTTCAGAACTGGAAGGTCTACTTGGAAAATAGATCTGCTGATGAAGGGTTTTTTTTTTTTTTTAATGTTAGCTTTTTGAGTAAGAACATACTTTGTATGAATGCATCATGTGTTGGTGCCATCCTTTTACTGGTCCCTGTCCCTGACTCTATTCCACAGGAGGCCCTCCTCAGTGCAGTTACTGGCATTCTCCATGGGGCTGTGGGTTATCCACGTGGGAGCAGCAGTCAGTTATTGGGTTGAGGCAATGCTTCTGGGTATGATGTCCCAACCTATGGCTCTTACAATCTTTCTGCCCACTCTTCCACAAAATTCCCTGAGCCATGATGGATGGGTTTTAAGTCTACTTCAGTGATGAACTCTTAGGAGTCTCTGAATTTCTGCTTTGGTATGCATGCAGTATCCTCAATGTCTGTCTCCTTCACCCTGGCACTGATTGTTAGGCTCACCGTGGAAGCAGCACACTTGCTCATCTCACCACTTCCTCTGTGGTTTCACTTGGGCCTTGACTGAGATGTGAGGGGTGGTTTATCTTCTCAGGTCTCACTATCTTCTGAAAAAGAAAAACAGATTCTCCACTGGAGAATGAAGTTAGCATAGGTTAGATTGGATAAGCATTATTAATTTAGGGAGATTTTCGATGGATTTAGGCCCTGTTTTAGCCAAAGACTAGTGGGAGTTTGACATTGGAGAGCATATCTTTGTCTCCATAGGATTACCACCTGGTTCCCAGTTCCATATATGGGTTCCTTTCCACTCAGTGGATCTATTAGCCAAGCAGAAAGCCATTGGCTACCCACCAGTGCTGTGTGCTACCACTTGACTAGTGTGTATATTGTGTCTGGGTGTTTGTTTCTGAGTAGCATAGACCTTTGGTTGCTCAGACCGTTGTTTATCATTTTCCTCCAGTAGCTCATGTAGCTCTTTCCAGCACTAGGTAGGCTATCTGGGGACTGGCTCTCTTCTGTATTACAACCAGGTCTCTCTGTGTTCTGTGTTGGCAGCCTATCACATCTTTAGCAATAAGGTCTTACCTTTTGCCTCCAGTGGACGATCAAGTGCTGTGAGAGAAACCTGCCCTGTTTTGGGGACCTCTTAGGTCTCTCCAATCAATAGCTCAATGTGGTTAACACTGATTTTTGATACTGGGAGTCATAGGTCATAAGCAAATTTTTTAAGGTTAGGCTTCATCCCACCCTCTCCAGGACCCTTCTTTCCAGATGCTCCTCCTATACTCCTTTTGAGGGTTAAATCTTTTAGTCTACCTTCAAGGAGAAAGCTTTCCATGGTACCAGTTCATTTTGGGTTTAGTTTTGTGTTTATTTTCCTCCAACTTCCCCATCAACTCCTTCCAAACCCTGCCATCCCTATTGTCTGGATCTCAAGTTGCCTATCCAATATGCCAGCAATTCAAGCTGATCCAGATTTGGAACCACAGATGAGTGAGAACATGCAGTGTTTTTCTTTCTGTGATTGTGTGTGTTCACTGAGTATGATCTGTTCTAAGTCTATCCATTTTCCTAAAAACTTCATTGTATCTTTTTTTTTAAATTTTACTGGTGAGTAGAATTTCACTGTGTATATGTGCTACAACTTGGTTACCCATTCATGCAATGATGGGCACCTGGGTTGATCCCAGAATTGAGCAGCTATAAACATAGTTGAGCAAATATCTCTGTAGTGAAGCATGGAGCATTTAGGGTAAATGTCTGGTAAGGGAGAAATGGAGTCTTTTGGTAGTTCTATTGTGATAGTTAAGGTGTTGTCAACTTGATCTGTTTAGTAATCCATAGGTTGCTTCTAGGAAGGATCAACTAAAGGAGGAAGTCCTTCCCCCAGGGTGAGCCCTTCCCCCAGAATGGGCGGCCCCACCCAGAGGGGGACTTGATAGAAGGAAGCTCTGGGTAAAAAGAGTCCCTTCCTCCCTTCCTGCCTTCCTTCCATTTGGCTGCCGGAGCTGTTTGCTACCTTCCAGCGTGGATTGAAGACCAGTGTGGACGAAAGACCAGCATCAACTGAAGACCCCCGTGGATTGAAACCCAGCAGCTCCTCAGGAAGCCTCCAAGCTTTCCAGCACCATCTGCAGTGCCGGGTCGGGACTGCTGAGGCATCTGGCCACGAGGACTGAGCAACTACCAGGTTCGGTGATTCTCGGGCCTGCAACTGCTATTGGACTACTGTAAGCTGATCCAATAAATCCCCTTTTAAAATAATTCATTCTAGCAGTTCTGTTCCTCTAGAGAACCCTGACTAATACATCTATATTCATCTTTTCCAGGAATCTCCATATTGATTTCCATGGTGGTTGTAGAAGTTTGCATTTCTAAGAACAGTGAAGGAGGGTTCCTCTTTCCCCACATTCTCATCAACATTTGTTGTCATTCGTTTGATATTTTTAATGATTGCCATCCTTATTGGAGGAAGGTGAAATCTCATAGTTGTTTTAATTTACATCTCCCAGATGGTTAGAGATGTTGAACATTTTCTTTTTTTTTTTTTTCTTTTTTTTTTTCGAAGTAGGGTCTCACTCTACCCCAGGCTGACCTGGAATTCACTATGGAGTCTCAGGGTGGCCTCGAACTCACGGCGATCCTCCTACCTTGGCCTCCCGAGTGCTGGGATTAAAGGCGTGCGCCACCACGCCCGGCGAACATTTTCTTAAGTGTGTGTTAGCAATTTGTATTTCTTCTTTGAGAACTCCCTATTCAGTTCTGTACCCCATTTTTTAGTGGATTGTTTAGTTTTCTGAGTTCTTTGTAGATTCTAGATATTAGGCCTCTGTCAGTGGCATAGCTAGCAAAATATTTATTCCCATACTCTGGGTAATCTATTGGCTCTGCTATTGGTAAGTTTGTCTGTGTAAAAGCTTCCTAGCTTCATGAGATCCCATTGGTTGAGTGATTGTTTAATTTCCTGCACTACTGGGATTTTGTTCAGGAAGCTCTATCCCACTCCTATATCATGGAAAGTTTCTCCTACATTTTCAGTTCTGTTACATGGGTATATACATCTGTTTGAATGCCAGCACCATACTGTGTTTGTTACTATGGCTTTGTACTATAGCTTTAGATTGAGTATGGTGATACCTCCAGAGGGGTTTCTTTTGCTGAGGATGTCTAGAAATCTGAGGCCTGCTGCCATTCCATTATGAATTTTGAGATCATTTTTTTCCATCTCTGTGAAGAATGATGCTGGAATTTTTTTGGTATTGCATTAAATCTGTATATTGCTTTTGGTAAAATTTGCCATTTTCACAATATTAATTATACCTATCCAGGAGCATGGGAGGTCTTTTCAGCTTCTCAAGTCCTCCTCAATTTCTTTCTTTTGTGTTGTTATGTTTTTATTATAGAGGTCTTTCACATCCTTAGTTAGTGTTATTCCAAAGTATTTGATTATTCTGTGGCTATTGAAAATGGGACAGCCATGCTGATTTCTTTCTATGTATATTTTTCCTTTGCATATAGTAAGGCTACTTATTTTTTTGTGTTGATTTTGTATCCTGCTACTTTGCTGAAGGAATTAATGATAGTTAGGAGTTTTGTGGTGGAGACTTTTGGGTCACTTATGCATAGGATCATATCATCTGCAAATAGGGCTAACTTGACTTCTTTCTTTCCAATTTGTATCCCTTTTATTTCTTTCTCCTATCTTATTACTTGGGTTAGGACTCCTAGTACCATGTTGAAGAGCAGTGGGGAGAGTGTCTTGTTCCAGATCTCAATGGTAACCCCTTTAGTCTTTCCCCTTCAAGTATTATTTGGGCTTTAGGTGTCTTACATACAGCTTTTATTGTGTCAAGATAGAAACTCTCGCCGGGCGTGGTGGCGCACGCCTTTAATCCCAGCACTCGGGAGGCAGAGGTAGGAGGATCGCCGTGAGTTCAAGGCCACCCTGAGACTCCATAGTGAATTCCAGGTCAGCCTGGGCTAGAGTGAGACCCTACCTCGAAAAACCAAAAAAAAAAAAAAAAAAAAAAGATAGAAACTCTCTATGCCTATTTTTCCAGCAGTTTGATCATGAAGTGATGTTGTATTTTATCAAAGGCCTTCTCTGAATCCATTGAAAGAATCATGCAGTTCTTACTCATGTTTATTTATGTATTGTATTATGTTAACTGATTTTTGTATGTTGAACTACCCTTGCATCTCTGGGATGAATGTTTCTCTGACCTTGATCATTGCTTTCTGTTTTGAGCTCTTAGGATTGGATTCTTCTTATTTATCCAATGCCTTTATGTGGACAGTTAGGTTATTAATTTGTGATCTCTCTGTACTTGTTAGGAAGGTATTTAGTGGTATAAATTTTCCCCTTAGGACTGCCTTCATTGTGTCCCATGAGTTTTGATTAGGTGTCTTTTCATTATCATCCAATTCTAGAAATTTCTGTTCCTATTTTATTTTTTTATTTCTTTCACAACCCATTGATGGTTTAAAAATGTGTTGTTCAATCTCCAGGAGCTGGTGGAATTCCTGATGTGTCTCTTATTGTTAATTTCTAGCTTTAAAACATTGTGGTCTGATATTAGGCTGGAAGTTATGTCAATTTTCCTGAATTTATGCAGGCATGCTTTATGACCTAATATATGACCTATTTTGGAGAAGGTTCTGTGACTGTTGAGAAGAATGTTTATTCTGTAGAGTTGGGGTGGAAAGTTCTGTAGATGTCCATTAGGTCTAGTTGATCTATGGTGTTATTGAGCTCTATTATTTTCCTGTTGATTTTCTGCTTGGATGATCTCTCTATTGATGATAGCAGAGTATTGAAGTCCCCATCTATTATGGTATTTATTTCTGTTTTGTTGTCAAGTAGGTTTTGTTTAATAAACTGTGGTGAACCTGTGTTTAGTGCATATAGATTTATAATTGTGATGTCCTCATATTGGATCATTCCCTTGATGAGTAAGAAGTGGCCTTCTTTGTCCTTTTTGATTACTTTTGGTTTAAAGTCTGCTTTATCCGATAATAATATAGGAACACCTGCATGATTCTTATTTGCTTAGAATATTATTTTCCGTCCTTTCATCCTAAGGAGATGTCTGTCATTAGTGGTAAGGTGGGTTTCTAGAAGACAGTTGTTAGCGAGGTCCTTTTTTCTGGTCCACACTGTTAATTTGTATCTTTGACAGGTGTGTTAAGACCATTAATATTTAAAGTTATAACTGTGAGGTTCAGTTTAATTCCTGCCATGATACATGCTTTATGGGTTTTGGTGCTTTGTTGTGCTTTGTACTTTTTTGAGTCTGGCCTAGTTTTAGTTATTGTGATCTTTTTCTTGTAGGTGTTTGAGATTGGTTGTTTGACTCTTCCGTGTAGAGTATTCCCTGAAGTATTCTCTGTAGGTTTGGCTTTCTGATCATATAAACATAGAACTGACTTTTTTCATGGAAAGTTTTCCTTTCACCATCTATTATGAGGGATACTTTTTCTGGGTACAGTAGTTTGGATTGAAAGCTATAGTTTTTAGACTTTCAAGTGTCCCAGTCCAGGCCCTTCTGGCTTTCAGTGTTTCCACTGAGAAATATGAGGTGATTCTGATGGGATTGCTTTTGTGTGTAGTGAGTTGTTTCTCTTTTGCTGCTTTTAGCACACACACTCTCTCTCTACTCTCTCTCTTTGTCTTCATGGTTAAGACCTTTAACTATGAAATGCCTTGGAGAGTTTCTTCTTTGGTCCTGTTTTTTGGTGTTCTGTGAGCTTCTTGTATCTGGATGGGCCTCTCTTTTGTGATATTAAGAAAAAATTCTGTATTAATTTTATTGAATATATTCTGTATGCCTCTGGTTTGGGTTTCTTCCCCTTCTGGTACTCCTATGATCTGGATGGTTTGTCATTTTAGGATATCTCCCAGTTCCCTAGTATTGTGTTTGCATGATTTTTTGAGCTTAGCAAAGTTTGTGGACTTACAATTAATTTCTGCTGTCTTGTCTTCCAGTTCAGAGGTTCCGTCTTCTACATGAATAACTCTGTTCATGAGGGGTTCTAGAGATTTTTTTAAAGCTCTATTTGATTTTTGTTTTCTGTTATTTTTTTTTTTTTTTACATCATGTCCATCTCTTTTTTGAGTTATATTTTCAGTTTGAGATCTGATTTTCTTGATGCTTCCTGGAATTAATTCTTGCATTTGATCATGTCTTCATTAAGCTTAATCAGCTTGTTATTACGATCCTTGATTTGTTGACTTACTTTCAATTCATGTATCTCTTTTGAAGTCTCTCTGGTTTTCTTCAATTAAGTTAAGCCTAGTAACAAAAGCTGTGTGCTCTATGAGTTAGTTCTGCTGAATTTCATTTATTCAATTGTTAGTCTTTTTATGATTTCTTTTCAGTTCATCATTTTGCTTGTTCAGGGTCATATAGCTTGTTGGGTTTTTATTTTGGAATTCAATTTCTATTTTTTTCTCTGGAGACTTCCATTATGGGACTAGACATCCTTGGTAGAGAGCTCTCCATTTTCTGACTTTTGTTGTTTTTTTTTTGTGTTGTGCTCTACCCCTCTGGGGGTAAACATCTTATTTTATTAAGGAAGAAGCAAGTATTTATCCTTGAACCATCTTCCCTGGGTTTTCTGTTTTAAATGTGGACGATATTAGAGTATGATGGAGTTTTAACCACAGATACACAGATTGTGAATGTTTCAATTATATCAAGGATACCTGAGCAACTGGGGAATTGCAAACTGGGAGCTCCAGCCCACTCACTCCACTTGTGTGCACTGTTTAGCATAAGGGAGCCAGGGTTTGGGAAATCAGGAGCTGGGAAGCTGGTGAGCCAAGGTCAAAAGGCCTAATCTCATAGTGGCTGGTGCATCCTCTGGCTCCAGGGAACAGTGAGTTATGGACCTGAGGGCTGGTCAGTCAGGAAGCTTGTGCAAAAGGTCTGCTTTCTCAGGACTCACACACAGTTCAAGCTGCCCCAAAATAACTGCAGGGTTACCAGTGTCAGGGAAATGAGAGGTGGGAACTAACAGGGATCTCTTATCTACTCACTCTGACTGCACCATCCAGGGACCTAGCGGGCTGTTCAATCAGGAAGCTGGAGCACAAGGTTTGCTTCCTCAGCATCTATGCAGGATTCAGGCAGCCCCAAGCCAGCAGCAGGGTTACAGTGGCCAGCAAACTGGGATGTGAGTAACAAACCCAGAACTCTGTCCTACTCATTCCTAAGGCATTGTTTGCTTGGTTTTGTTTGTTTGTTTGTTTGTTTGTTGTTGTTGTGTTGAGAGAGAGAGAGGGAGAGAGAAAGAGGTAGAGAGAGAAGAGAGAAAGAATGGGCACTCCTGGACCTTCAGCTTCCTGCAAACAAACTCCAGGCTTGTGTGCTCCTTTGTGGTGTAAATGTGATATTACATACTTGTGTGACTGCATCTGACTATGCGAGACCTGGAGACTTAAACATGAGTTCTTGGGTTTTGCAGGCAAGCACCTTAACCACTAAGCAATCTTTCCAGCCCCCAAGGCTTTTTTTATGCACCAATTATAATATTCAGTAAACTCAAATAAATGTTTGTGGTGGTTTGATTTCAGGTGTCCCCCAAAAACTTAGGTGTTCTGAATGCTAGGTTCCCAGCTGATGGAGATTTGGGAATTAATGCCTCCTGGATATAGTGTTATTGTTGGGGCTATCTTATGGATATTATAGCCAGTGTCTCCTTGCCAGTGTTTGGTACATTCTCCTGTTCCTGTTGTCCACCTTATGTTGGCCAGGGGGTGATGTCCACCCTCTGCTCATGCCATTGTTTTCCCCTACCATTGTGGATCTTTCCCTTGAGCCTGTAAGCCAAAATAAACCTGTTTTCCCACAAGCAGCTCTTGGTTGGGTGATTTCTGCCTGCAATGTATACATGACTACAACAATGTTTTAACTTGAATTTATAATGTAATTAAATTAATTCTGATAAAAATTTAAACATCACACAAAAATATTTAGAGTTTCTTAAATCCCTTCATTTAGAGGAAGAATGTGGTCTAGTTGTGGTTTATAATGTAAATGGAGAACCACTCAGCTCAGCTAACCTCACATCATGAGGATCGTCTCCATGCATTACCTTTGGTAGTGTCTGGGGCACATGAACATGGGCTGGAGAGAGGGCATCTGTATATTTGACAAGATATAGCTTTACAAGAAAATGTTGTCTACCCACCAGAGACCTGAAAACGTTTCTTGGGGGAAAAAAGTTAAGCCCATATCAACAATAAAGCAGCACTGAAAACATCATAATATAAATCATCAAGAGAAGTCAAACTAACTTGCATTTCTGGGGGCATGAAAATTCTTGGAAATCTTCTGGAGGAAAAAGGACAAACGGGCTGGAGAGATGGCTCAGTTGTTTAAGGTGCTTGCTTGCAAAGCCTGATGACCTGTTTTTGATTCCCCAGTTTCTATGTAAAGTCAGATGCACAAAGTAGTGCATGTATCTGCAGTTATTTTGTAGTGACAATAGGCCTTGGCACACCCAAAGTCTTTCTGTCTGCTACTTTCTCTGTGTCTCTCTTTCTCAAATAAATAAATTTAGATTTATTTATTTAATAGAGGCAGTGTGTGTGTGTGTGTGGGTGTGTGTGTGTGAGAGAGAGAGAGAGAGGGAGAATTGGTGTGCCAGGTCCTCTAGCCACTGCAAATAAATTCTAGAAGCATGCACCACCATGTGCATCTGGTTTATGTGAGTTCTGGGAGTTGAACCTGGGTCCTTAGGCTTTGTAAGCAAGTGCCTTAACTGCTAAGCTATCTCTCCAATCAAATTTAAATGTAAATTAAAAACAAGAAAAGTAAAACGTTGAATCAGTGGCCCACTGCTTAGCTTACACATCACATATAATTGCAAAGTGTCACTCATTCTATAATGCTACTTGTGTTTGTTTTGAACATTATACCATCATATTACTTTTAGAAGAGGCAATTCCTGCTTAAAGTTAGTTTCAATTTTCTGACTTTACACACCACCTAAACACTTATTTATATTTTTTCTTTTTATTAAGTAGAAACTTTGTAGAGACCCATCATGTTTTGGTACCATGATTTCTCTTCTCTGTGCCCCATTCCATTGAGTGCCCTCCTGAGTGGGATTGCTGCTATTCACCATGGGGTTGTGGGTGATAGGTAGTAAGAGCAGCAGTTAGTCATTCTGGTGGGAGGGCAATGTCTCTGGATATTTGTTCCCACCCAGTGGCTCTTGCAATCTTTCCACCCCCTCTTCAGCAAAATTCCCTGAGCTTTGGTGGGTGTGTTTTAAGTTTACTTTAGTTCTAAGCTCTTAGCAGCTTCAGGTTCTGCTTAGGTATATTTTGAATATCCTGTGTCTGTCTCCATCATCCTGATGCAGGTTGTCAGGCTCTCTATGGAAGCAGGTCTCCTGCCCATATTGGCAATTTCTGTGTGGTTTCACCTGGCTCCTAGCGGATATGTATGGGGTAGTATACCTCCTGCCAGGAAATTATCTATCTCTTCTTGTCTTCTTGATAGATTTTGGTTGCCATGGGTTCTTGCTGCCTTCTGAAAGAGAAAAAAAGATCCTCCAAAGGCAAGTGAGAGCCACATAAGCTAAAGGGGATAAGCCTAGGTGGGTCACCAATGGCTTTATGATTATCTAAGTGATCCATTCAGTGGAAAGGAACCCATAGCTGGAATTGTGAACCAACTCAGAATCCTATGGGGACCAGGATCATGGACTTCAAAAATAAGTTCCCACTATCTGTTGGCCAAAAGAGAGGCTACACCTATCAATATCTCTCTAAATTATTTGTATACCTATTCTTCATAAATTGTAGCTTATAGGAGAAATCATCCACTTGAATATTTTTATCAGACACATTTCTACACTTCATTTTTAAAGTAGAAATAAATGCTAAACTTCATTATCTATGATGATATCTTTCTAATATATCAGACTTACCTTTTCATTTTATAGCTTTTAAATTGGACTATTTTAAACAAAATTAAATGGAGAGGTCAGAAATCTCTAGGCAATGCCTCCAAATAGGTTTTGCTCTTGTGTCCCAAACATTTGAACCATAAATATCTCAATAGACTGTGCTGAGGCAAGGTTGTCTATGGGAAGGACACACCTGTCATTGGTCATCTTTTGATTGTGTAGTTCTCATACCCACACTGTTTATGTGGTATTTAAATGTACTGCTACCTTCTCCTGACATCTGCACCTACTCTGTGGCATATAAAAATTCCTTTGGTTTTTGCCTGACCTCTCAGGTTTGGGTGGTTTCCATCTCATCTTCATGATGATTTTTCCATTCTGAGGACTTTATCTTTGCCTTTTCCTTGTCAGGTTCAGTATTTTTTTTGTTTCATTATATGTGTAGTGCATTTATTTTTGTGGCTTAAAAGCCAGAAAAATATCATAGTACATATGCCCACAAAATTCCCTTATTCTCTTTTCTACTCCTTTATCTTACCACTGCAGGTAACCACAAAATTCTTCATTTGATATCTTTCTTCTTTCAAGTTCACACAAATAAACAAATATTCTACTGTTCTAAACTCTTACATAAAGGGTATTATACCTTATAGGATTTTGTACTGTTTGCTTCTTTATTCTTGACTATATATTCTAAAAATCTCTGAATTTTACTGTAGCTTTTCTTTCTTTCATTTTTTGAGTCCAAATCTGTAGTCCAGACTCCCTAGAAGCCACTATGCAGACCATAATCTACATATATATATGTAATATATATCCATGTATGAACACATACATGTATGATTGGAAAGACATGAAAAACACAATATTTATGATGTAAAAATAGTTAAGTTTCATCTTTTTATTTTAAAAATAACTACCAAATTCTGCCACATGGTAAAATTAATTATGCACTGTTATACTGTTTGCTCCTCTTTTCTTTACTATATATTCTGGCAATCTCTGAAGTTGTTTCTTTAATTCTTTTGATACAAACCTGTATTCAGACTGCCTAGAACCTACTAGGCTTTTTCACTAAATTTAATTTTCAGTAAATTTGGACGTGTTTGCTTTTAGTTGACTGTTTTCAAAGTTCATGTTTATGTGATGGCGAAGAACTGATACCTGCTTTACAACAGCTGTGCAAAGAACCACAAGATTATGTAAAGTACTTGATAAAAATATCACACTAAATCAATTCTTATGTGGGCCTGTGAGAGAGAGGGGAAACAACCCCACAATTTCAAAGTGACAGTCCTGGGCAAGCTTGTAGTAATTTGCCAGAGTTATGACTATAAGTAATAGATTTAGAATATTATGAAAATGTACGCTTTGTTAAGTGCTATGAATTATGCTGAATAATTCTGAACATAGCTTTTACTGAACTAATGAATCAAGTGGAGCTTCCCACGTTCTCTGTCATCACTGTGGCCAAACCTATGCAGAAGTATGCATTCAGGATGCATGCTGCACCATGTAGGAAATACATGAGTGTTAGGGAGAGGTGAATTTAATGGATAAAGAACCTCAATTTGGCAAGACCATTTGCAATTTGGTGAAAGTCTAAAAACATGGTTTGGAAGAGTAAACAGAATGTGGTGGACCTGAATGCTACTTGAATAAAGTTTAGAAGCTTCTTAGAATTTGCAAAATTAAACTAACTGTACAAATCCCTTAGGATTTGATATAGGATAACATTCTGCTGTCTTCTGCACCTTTTTTCTTCCTTTTTAATCTGGAAAGATATGAGCAAGGGTACTTTTTAGCAAAATTAAAAATTAGGAGAGATAGAAATTAGACAAATAATATATAATGGTATACTTGTCAACTTATAGGAAAATGAAATAAAATAATATGAATTGTCTCCAAATACATTACCTAGATAAAATGATGTGAACTTTTATACATGCCCAAAATACATATTAACAAAGATTGACCTGTAGATGTAGCTGACTTTATAAAATTCTACATTGAATATTATATAATTTATCCTTATATAAGATGCATGATAATATCTCATCATATTATGATATTTACATCTCTGTTCATTGATGAAAATACAATATGATGATATAGTACCATCTTTCTTAGCAATTCCATGTTAGAAGTTTGAAGTCAACCAAGGTTGCCTTGCAACAAGCTCTACAAATCAGGGCCCTAATTATTGTTTTGTGGACTGTCATGACTTAATAAAGCAATGAAGAATGTATTAATAATTCAAGTGACTCTTAAAGCTATGTTGTGCCTATGGTGGTTATATTATGAGTAATGCTTAACACTGATCAGGTAATTCTTTCACTAGTGAAGAAATCACTGAAGAATCCATTAATCTCATTCTAACTATTTTTATCATTTTGTTTCTCTTGGCTTCTCCATTAGCATGAAATTTGGTCACCAATCTACACAATTTGGTTACTAAACGTTATCAATATACTCCCAGTCTTCACACACTAACCATCACTGAATTAACAAGTCTAAAAATCCTTTACTCATGGGCAAATTAAAAGTGGAATGCCCCATTGCCAAACCAGCATAGGGAGGGATTTAAGCAAGACCACAGCAAAATACAATCTTCTGAAAAGTGAAGGAGTATAGGTTTTATTCTTACACACAGTGGAGAGGGAGGAGTGACCAAGATCTACCAGAAAGGGGACAATGGCCAGAATCCCACTGATGTACTTGCAGCCCGCCAATCTGTGAGATCGATGCTCAGACCTAGCACCGCCCCACCAGGCGCACCAAGTAGCAAACAGCAGCAGTAGCAGACACCAAACAAGGGGATTTTTCCAACCTCATCAGTCTCCTTGCAAAGTCAAGAAATCAGAAGGAAAGACAGCTGAGATCAACTAAGGATCTATTGAAAAGGATATAGGCAGGACTGTGTGAGCAACTCCAGGCTTTCTGCAGTCTCCCATTCCCCCAACCATCATGAACCTTCGGCATTCAACCCCCAGTGGCAGTGCATCCAGCACAGCTGATCAGAACTCCAGCTCCACAGCACAACACAGAGGGATTGAGGTGGGCACTGAGCATTGGTGAGATCAGAAGCCACCCCAAAAGGTACCAAGACCAACTGACAAAAAAAAATAAAATAAAATAATAAAAAAATTTAAAAAACCACAGGTACATAGGCCTGCATGGGAAGAGCTAATCTCTTTTTCCATGTCAGAGCAGGTTATGGGTTACATATTCTTGGTTGGTTTTACCATCTTCAAATAAGCTGTATTTGTGGGTTGGATATTGTTGCCTTTGATGCTTTCAGATTTATAGTCCGCTTGTCTTTTGCATCTGTCATTATTGAGGGCAGGGTCTGATTCAGATCCAGGCTTACCTGGAACCCAAGTCAGAACAGAAATCTCTACCTCCCAACTGACAAGATTAAAGGTGTAGAGCAACACACACCCTTAGGAATTTTGGCTTTATAAGGTTATCTGTTTGTTTCAACCCCCACACTTGCACAGTCTGTGCTGGTTTTGTTGAATGTGTGCATTGATGAGTTGAATTTTAGAATTTGCCAATAAATTGTTCCACCCAGTCCACTAGAATACTTGCTTAGCAAGCAAACGCAACACCTAGGATTACTTCTGTGGTTGGGTTGGGGTGGAAGAACTGGCACCTTAAACTCATATCCTGAAAGTATATAGAGGTGGATCACCACATCTAAGAACACTGCAGATAAGTAAAAACCCAAGCATTAAAATAAATTGAGGATGCAAAAGTCACTACATTATAATACAAGAAACACAAAGAATCAAGACAATACAATCACACCAAAAATTATAAATCCATCAGAAATGATCACCAATGAGACTGTTTTAGATGAAATGCCTGAAAAAGATTTCAAAAAAAAATCATTGTACCTATACTCAAAGAAATAAAAGAAAAAAAATGAAAGGAATCAAAGGAGAAAAAAAGGAATTAATGAAGAAAACAAACTCCTGAAAAGGAACATAGGAAACCAGCTTAATGAAATAAGGAGGTCATTACAAGACATGAGTAAGGAAATAGAAATGCTCAAGAAAAAAACAGACTGAAATTCTAGCTTGGAAGAACATAGTCAATCAAATAAAAATCTCTGTGCAAAGTTTTACCATAGAATGGATGAAGGTGAGAACATAATATCTAAAGTAGAAGACCAGGTGGCAGACATAATACAGTCCAACAAAGAGAAAGACAAGCTAATAGGAAGGTATGAATGGGAATTTAAAGATATCTGGGACACCATGAAAAGATCAAATATAAGAATTCAGGTACAGTAGAAGGACAAGAATTTGAATCCAGAGGCTTAGTAGGCATTTTCAACAAAATCATGGAAGAAAAATTTCCCAAAATTGGGAAAGAAATGCCAATGCAGATACAAGAAGCTTTTAGAAAACCAGAGAAAACCTGGAAAGAACCTCTCCTCACCATGTTAAAATTAAACTACTGAACATGCAAACCAAAGAAAATATATTGAAAGTAGTTAGAGAGAAAAAGCAAGTCAACTACAAAGGCAAGCCCATCTGAATGACAGAAGATTACTCAACACAAACTTTAAAAGGCAGAAGGGCTTGGAATAGTGTATTCCAAGTTTGTAAGATAAAAACTGTCAACCAATATTACTTTATCCTCGAAAGCTATCTTTCCAAATTGATGGAGAAATAGAGACATCCCACAACAAAAACAGGCTAAAGGAATTTGGGGCAACTAAACCAGCTCTACAGAAATAGCTGAAGCAATCTTTTACACTGAAGAGAAAGCAAAACACACACAAGAAGAAATAGGAAAAATATAAACCATACTCAAATAACCGTTAAAACTTAAGAAATAAAGGTAAAACAGAAAGCACTACAAAATAAGAAGAATGTCAAGAATAAATACATCACTTTCAATAATAACTCTTAATATCAATGGCCTCAATGTCTGAACCAAAAATACCGGATTTCAGACTGGATTAAAAGGTGGGATCCTGCAATTTGTTGTCTCAGGAATCTCATCTCTTTATAACAGATAGACACTGTCTTAAGGTGAAAGGATGGAAAAAAGTATTTCAAGAAAATGGACCTAGGAAACAAGCAGGGGTTCCTATCCTAATATCTAACAGCATAGACTTCAAACCACCACTAGTGAGGAAAGATGAAGTAGGTAATTTTATATGGATTAAAGGAACACTGCACATTAAAATCCTAAACATATATGCACCTAAATTGGAGGTGCCCAAATTCATCAAATTATCATTATTTGCAGATGATATGATTCTATACATAAAGGACCCTAAAGACTCTACTAGCAAACTGTTAGAGCTGATAAACATTTTTAGCAATGCAGGAGGATACAAAATATATACACAGAAATCAGTAGCTTTCCTACATACTAACAACAAATATGCATGTTCTTAGTGACTCTTCCCTATTTCTTCTAGTTGTAGCCAAATATTCTACTAGTTTTTTAAAACAAAAGATACATTAGAACCTCACTGAATTATTCAAATAGATTAGATTGTCCCTTTTGCTAAATTCAGATTAGTCAACTACAATTGTGAATTCATTTCTCTAGTTGCCATGTTTTCCTTTGGGATACAACAGTCAGTATCACAATTGTTTACTGAGTGTGCTCCATGTGGAGGCCCAGTAAGTGCAACTATGCAAAAGCAAGTAACTTCCTTAGGGCTTCTGTATTCTGGGAGAAAAAATCATAACTTTATAACTATATATTATGTTAGGTACTACAAAGAGAAATAAGATCATTAGATAAGAAGTGATTTTGGAATATGAATTTTGTTTAAAGGTGACTTCTTTGGTCACATACATATGAATGTACAAAACATCTGGAAATCTATAGATACATAGACATACAAAGATATACAAACACATTTTGTATTTTATAAAAATATTCATCTTTACCAAATGGCAATTGGTTTTAGGTGGGTACTTGTGTTGCATTTCTTTTATCTGAACATCTTTGTTGTTTAATAACAATTTTTTTTTACTTCTGCTAACTTTCCCATGCTACAGTGGTGCATCTTTGAATAACAAAACATTTTGTTAGGCTATTGTTTTAACCTTTACTTCTTGCTTCCTAGCCTTTTGTTTTTACCTGTAAGGGCTAGATAATGATTAGGATGGTGGTAAGGGTTTTTTTCATCCCAGATAACTTTTCCAATCATCTTATTATTGACAATTTCCATAATTATAGACAATGAACTATGATAATTCCTTCCACCTTCACTTTCTCCTTCACAACTCCACACTCCATCATATCCCCTCCCCCTCTCAATTAGTCTCTCTTTTTATTTTGATGTTATCATATTTTCCACCTATTGTAATGGTCTTGTGTAGGTAGTGTCAAGCACTGTGAGGTCATGGATATCCAGGCCATTTTGTGTCTGGAAGAGTACATTGTAAGGAGTCCTACCCTTCCTTTGGCTCTTACATTCTTTCTGCCATCTTTTCTGTGATGGACCCTGAGTCTTGGAAGGTATGAAAGAGATGTTTCTGTGCTGAGTACTCCTCTGTCACTTCTTCTCAGCACTATGGTGCCCTTTGAGTAATCCCAGAGCTCACTGTCATCTTAAAAAAGAAGCTTCTCTAACCAAAAGTGAGAATAGCATTAGTGTATAGGTATGAACATTAAGAGGAGTGCTTACTGGGCAGTTTGGTGAGCGTGATATATGCATTTAGCCAGACACCAGCAGGTGCTGCACTCGTAGGGCTCATGGCTTCCCCTGTCATAGGTTTTCAGTATCAGACATGCATTCCCTCCACATGCAGCAGGCCTCCAGTCCAGTTAGAGAGAAGTTGGTTCCCCCATAACAGGCATGCCTCTATTGCACCTGTTGGCTCATTAGGGAGGGCTGGGCAAACTTAAGTCTTGCAGTGTCCACTGTTGAGTATCTCCACTGGTGACTTTTCTCTCCCATGGAGCTGCTTGCAACTTAGCTTTTTTCCAGATTTCTGTCAGCTGATCTATACACAGAAGGTTTTCAGCTCAGCTCCAGCGAGATTTCTCAGTGACTTTGCAGCTCAAGCATGTGGAGATTTCAGCAATAATGTCTTATCATCTATTCTGGATGGGAAAACAAGAGCCTCAGCAATGACCTGTAATGTTTCAGGGGCATCAGAGAACTCTCTGGCCAACAACTCACTGGAAGGTATCCCTTTCCTGGCACTGAAAACTTTCTATTACAACCTATGGCTTCTGGGTGCACCATTGTCCAAAAAAGTAGGTTTCCATATGACTTATATATAGTCTTTTAGATTTTGATTAATCCTCTCTCCACCTTTACTTTACTCAATCTCTGCCCTTGACCTCATTTAGTGGAAAATACTCTTAAGTACTGTGCTTGCTACAAGTTTCAGGTATACATTCTTTGTTGTGTGAAGGACCTATACTTTATCCCACTATTGTGGTAGTTTGAATGTATGTCCTACAAAGATTCAGTATTTTATGAAAATTGAATTTACAGCTTCAATCCCTAGTAGGCAGACTCCAGCTATAGGGAGCCATGTCATTGGGAGTAGATATGGATTTCCAGCCCAAAGGTATGCAGAGAAATCTGAGCTCTTCCTGGGTCTGTGCTTTTATGTTGCAGGTTTTGGGCTTGTGATGCTAGCTATTGGGTGGTGTCTCTCTCTATTTGCATATATGAATAATGGTAGTCAGCTTCTTTTACCATTGTGAAACTTCCTGTGGATCTGTAAGCTGAAATAAATCCTGTTCCTCCCATAAACTGTATCTGTTTAGAAGAAGCTCATCCCAGCAATATGGAGCTGTCTATAACTGTAGTACCACAGTTGCATCCCTAAGATACCTTGTGATTTGTAGACTTGCTTATTGAATTATTTGAATATAAAGAGTTAATGTTTAGAATTTTACATTACCGTATTCTACCTTAAAGCATTATTAATAAAAGTTGCATAATTATAAATGCATACTTACATAAACAACGCCAAGAAAGTTCTGACTAGTTATATCTGGCTTCCGTTCTAATAAAGCCACTTGATTGTGCAATCACTTCATTAAATGTATGTCTTGCATCCATAACCTTTAAAATTTTTAATGCTGGAGCTGGAACTCAGGGCCTTTGAACGTTACAGGCAAGTATTATACAATTGAGCTAGATACCCTACCTTATTTCTATCACCTTCATCACCTTACTTTCCACTGTTTCAACAGTAACATCAACATTAACATTTAACCACTGAAGGTTGAGTACTTGTTTTCCCACCCACCTTCTTTCAATTCAAGTCTTCAGCATCACTATCACTACTTGAAATGTACTGTTGTCTTTAATTTTAAAGTCTGCATATTTTTTATTGTGTGTTTGGTATTTGTTTTCCATGTCAGCATGCATTTACTTTGTGTTTGTAATAATCATGCAGACCATTTTTAAGAGACTAATTTAACAGACTAAAAGTTATCTCTTGTTTTGTATACTATATTCATTTTCCTAGACTACACATTCTGTCATGATTTACTCTGATTACTCCTATTTCTACTGTTCCTTGGTTTTATTTCTTAATTTTTGCCAAAGTGAGATTGTTTGTGATTGTCTATTTTATAAATGTTTGTAAATAAAGATCTAAAGATCTTAAGTCGGGATTACTATAATTGCTACAACTTCAAAAATAAAACTAAATATTTACTGACTTAGACTAGTAAAAATGAAATGTTACAAAAGGCTACCAAACATAACACACATGAGGAAAATGAAGCATCTAGATGCTTATGCTGTGAATTTGGAGACTTTTGCTCAGGAAATATAGGCAAACTACCATATGAGAAATGCATTTTCTTTGTGAATTTTAGTTAAGGGGTCCTAGCTTAGGTTGAAAATGAATTTCTTAAGAAATAGCAAAATGCTGCTGTTCAAAATCTGCATATCCATGAAAACAAATATTGTATTTTTAGAGTCACATCTTCTGAAAACATTGAAATATGTGCAGGAATGTATGCGTGTGAATGTTTATTGCACCATTATCTTAGTAATAAATTCTTAGAGATAATCTAGAATTGAATGTAGCAAAGTTGTTGAATAAAAATATCAATATTGTATTCATATATATATATATATATATATATATATATGTTTAACTAATGTATATTTGGTGAAGAAAAGTGTAAAGATATGTATATATACAAGTAACAATATATATATATGTAAATTTAGTCACCATACATATGAATATGCTTATATATAATGCAAATTATATATATATACACTACCTTACATTCTACTTAACTCCTTACAGCTCTGAAAAATGCAAGCCAAGGCAAACTCTGTGAGTACATCCTTTAGATGACAGAGGATATAAGGCAGGAATTTGCACCTTAACTGTTTACACATCAATATGATTTGCTGTATTTTTCTTAATAAGAATACATTATAGCACTGAAAATGATATAAAAAGATTAAAAACATTTTTAAATGCTAACAATAATTTGTAGAAATTATTAAAATTTTAGTCTCAATTCAGTCAAAGGATTTGTTATTTATATTTCTAGATGTGGATTAATGTCAATCAATAATTATCTTTTAATTTAAAAAAGATTTCAGATTTCTGCATTATAATTTTTTGGTTCATTTTTTAACATAATATTTGCAATACTGATTTGAGTCCTCAAAATCATAACTTTGGAGTGTTTGCATGTGAATGGCACTGGGATTGGACCTAGGGCAATCCATATGCTAGATAAGTGTTCTCAACCTAGCTATATGAACTATTACCTGGCATGCATGGGCCTGAGGATTAACCCTCAGCACTCAGTCAAAATTATCCAACACCTTATTTCCCCTTCTTGACTTTAAGATCTTAACTCACCTTTCAGTTGACTGGAATAGGTCTCCAACAGGCCTTCCTAAGAAGGAAAGTAGTTTCTAAATTTATCCTGCCATACATAACTGAGAATAGCTTTTTCACATATTATTGTGATCCTGAAATGTTATTCACATTTTAATCATAAATATTTCCCCATATATTTCTGCATAGTATTAGCACCAGGGGCCTCTGTTTCATGGTGTTCAATAACATGAGTGAGAAGTCTCAAGCCAGATTTAAACTCCTAGTTTAATTTATCAGTAGGTAACCTGATTTTTTTCTATGAGTTTTTAAATGTTTAATTCAAACTTTAACTATGTTTCTAAGTATGAAGGGATTCTTCCTAGTCTCTCTCTCTTCTTCTTCTCTCTCTGTCTCTCTCTCTCATCAGTTTCTATTTTGGTCACTGTTTTATTTCAACTTCTTTCATAGCTTTCCATGTCTTTGTCATTCTGAGAGATTGTTTTCCCTACACAGACTGATTAAATTTCATTTTTTAATATCCATAGTCTGGATTTTAATTTTACTATTGTAGTTTTAGTTAACTTATTTCCTTTTTCTATGGTGCCTTTCTCATATTTTAACTTGCCTTGTTTTTTTGTTTAAAAAGAAAACCTCAATTCTTCTGGTTCTGTGTATTTTCTGCATGATGAACCAAATATTTTCCCATATTATTTGAATATCAACAGTATATTAACATCTTCTATTGGTTATTAAATTGGAAGTAATATAGTCTTATTCCATATTTTTCCAGAAGTTGTTTCTTGTGTATGGTTCAATTCAGCACCACTTATGCTTAAGTTGTACAATTCAGTGACATGGAGCCAGTTAAATTTAGGCTACCTGCCAGTGTTTCCCACCATCTCCTTTTCACTGCCTCACTCATAGCACTAACTTTCTTGCACTAACTAAAAAATCAAGTGGCATCAGCATCTTCATATTTACTATCTGTTTTCTTTTTAAATTTTTTTTATTTTTATTTATTTATTTGAAAGTGAGAGAGAGAAAGAGGCAGAGAGAGAGAAAGAATGGGCATGCCAGGGCCTCCAGCCACTGCAAACAAACTCTGGACACATGTGCCCCTTTGTGCATCTGGCTAATATGGGTCCTGGGGAATTGAGCCTTGAACCAGTGTCCTTAGGCTTCACAGGCAAGTGCTTAGCCACTAAGCCATCTCTCCAGCCCTGTTTTCTTAACTGTAAAGAAATGTTAAGGACATAAGAAGAAAAATAGAGTATGTGTATTAAAATAAAATATGCAATCAGAAAACATTTCCTGCGGGTAAGTATGAAACACATCTTTTCTACAAATATGGCAATGACAGAGAGAAATTATATTTTCCCTTTCTTTTTGGTCAATAGATTTTTTTTAGAACATAAGCATAATTGTTAATTGTGCTATTTCATTCAACTACAGGGTTTGATGAGTAGTGCCATACTCTCCCAGACTTTAGAGTGAATCAGAGCCATGTTTCATGGTCACATACTGGAGCTGTTGTGAATTTTTGTCTTATTGTACACATTATAGGTGCTTTATTAAAATTTAGAGGTAAGGTTTCATAGGAATTTATAGGTATTCTACTGTTTCTATTGTTTTCTTATATTAATTATTCTGTAACATTCAGTAAATATTTCTAAAATAAAGGTGATAGAAAAGGAATGCAATTAATCAAATTTATTTTCTCCAAATGCCATGACAAATCTTTAGTTCTCTTATACCAATGAAAGCCTACAAGACAATGAATATGCACATGCCATAGTAGGAAAGCACATTGCTATTTTCCAGTATTTTTCTAGCCTCAAAGAATATACTTAGGTCTGGAGAGATGGCTTAGAGATTGATTCCCCAGGATCTACATAAGCCAGACACACAAGGGGGCGCATGTGTCTGGACTTTGTTTGCAGTGGCTGGAGGCCCTGGCATGCCTATTCTCTCTCTCAATCTCTTTCTCTCTCTGCCTGTGTCTTCCTCTCTCTCAAATAAATAAATAAAGATAAAATATAAAAAGAATATACTTAAATTGTCCCTTTAATTTGTTGAAAACATAAGAAATTTGTCAATGTATAAATACTGCATAGTGTATTTTAATTAAAAATTATTAAGTTTATAAATAAATACAGTTTTGAACAAAGTTGATGCCTTAGAGAATGCTATTTTCTGAATATTTGCTATAAGTTTCACTTAGTTTTGTTAATTATAATTGATTCTAAAATTCTAAAATAAATAAGTTAATTACCTCAATCAAAGAATTGCTGGAAGAAGTTAATAATTTTAGGTTATGTGAATCTAAACAAAATCACCATTCATTGTTAAAAACAGGCTTCAAGTAACATACTGAACACAGCATTATAGATAACAATTTTGAATAATCATGCATACATATGATTTGCAGACACCAAATGTATGAAACACTCTGGTTTCCTGCATTCTGGTTTTACCCTGAGCCTTCTAGTATCTTTGAATTTTGTTTCCTTGGTCATACAATACTAGTACTACAACTAGTAGTAATATTATTATTATTACTAAAAATAGCACATATTTACCTGAGCTATATTGAGAAATAGATAAGATACTGTAAATATGCCCTAGATAGCAAATCCCTATGCAAACATGCACTGAAATTATAGCTGTGAATTACAGTCATGTATGCGATTAGCAACTTTTTCAGAAATGTTATTTTCAATTATCAAAGACAAACAATATAGAAATAATTGTACACATATTTATTATGGGCCATTGCAATTGATAGTTTTTCAGCTGTTCAAATGGTGCTTAATATCCACTTAGTAAAACAAGTAAATTCAGTTTATGACTTAAATGGACTGTGAATGAAGGTATAAAGAATGGTTTCACTTACACATTTAAATAATTGCAGGACTTCAGTTGGGTGGGAAATACTTTGGGTTCATTAATAAGGCCTGGTTCAAATTACATTATGAAAGAATTCCTGAAACACTAGTTTAATTTCATCTTTTCTAAAGCACACATTACCATGGTCTGCTGAAGACTAATCATATTCCAGAATGTTTTACCTCTGGTAAAAGAAGAGGACTGAAAGGACAAGGGGCCTCCCCACCAGTAAGCCATACGTTGCAGTCATCTTCACATTGCTGGCAGAAAATACTGACCAAAAGCGAGAGGAAATGGTTTATTTTGGCTTACAGATTTAAAGCAAAGCTCCTTGATGACAGGGGAAAATGATGGCATGAGCAGAGGATGAACATCAACCCTGGCCAACATCAGGTGGACAACAACAGCAGGAGAGTGTGCCAAACACTGGCAAGGGGAAACTGGCTATAAAACCCATAAGCCCATCCCCAACAACATGTCATCTCAGAAGTAGCAGTCTAGAGCTTCGGCTTTGTTGCAGATTGTGGAGACAGCCTTAGATATGATCATGAAAAGCTGGATATGCTGAGTCAGTTCACCACTGGCCACAGTGGTTGTTGGTCCCTCTCTGAACCAGAGTGAACACCCAGAATCTGAGTCTTCATCTTATTTGGCAGATAAAACCTGCTTCTTATACCACTTCCATTCCAATTCTTGTTCAACACATTTCCCAGCTAAACACTGGTGCCTGTCAGTGTGTCCTAGGATCAGAGTCTACGAGGTTAGGGTCATCAGTGGCTAGGACAGAGATTAAGTCAGCAGATGTTTTTGGAGAAAACCTTTTTCCAGATCACCAGGTCTTCTTGTGTATATGTGTAATATCAGATATCTGTAGGTGAATCTGTATCTATGATCTGCTAAAGTAACCATTTATAATGTGACATATCTATTTTTGGCATACTTTGACATTCCATTTATCACTGAAATGACTGATTGGTTTTTGTCTAATTTCAAAGATGATTTTCGCTGTTCTGAAGCTGCAGGAGAGGCATGTTGTGCGCAGGTTTACAAATGGGTGTCCTTGTGTGTTACTATATTCATGTACGTTTAGTTGTGTACTGAGAAGAACTTTGAACATGAATGTTGCTTTGTTTTTTTTTGTTGTTTTTTTTTTTTCGAGGTAGGGTCTCACTCTAGCCCAGCCTGACCTGGAATTCACTATGGAGTCTCAGGGTGGCCTCAAACTCACAGCGATCCTCCAACCTCTGCCTCCCGAGTGCTGGGATTAAACGCGTGTGCCACCACGCCTGGCTCGAATGTTGCTTTGTAATAATGAGGTGGTATATTTTGGGGCCTCTCAGAGACTCAATATTCTCATCTTTAAAATAAGTGCAATGTTATCTATACCTAAGAGTCATTATAAATAATAAAAGAGATAATGTAATGTCTCAGCATGGAAGATAATAGAAAATTGTCAATATATTCAAATTGTGCTCCTTTCCTTCATGACATATAAAAAATGATCAATGGGCTGGGAAGATGGCTCAGGCAGTAAGAACTTGACATGTAATTATGATGGCCTGAGAGGCCCTGATTCTCCCTGAATTCAATTCCCCAGCCCCCACTGAATAGCTTGGCATGGCCACCCATGCCTGTACCCCCAGTTCCATGGAGAGCAGAGACCTGAGAATCACTGGGGCTCTCTGGTCAGCTAGTCTGACCAAAACCAGCAGTGTTGGGTTCAGTAAGAGACACTGTTGCAAGGAGACAAATGGATGAGTGAGAGATGAAAATACCTGAAGTCAGTTCACCTCTGGCTCCACACTCATATGCATTCAAAACATACACACACACACACACACACACACACACACACACACACATACCACAAACGCACACAGAGCTTAACATACGACACACACACAACACACACAATGAACAATACAAAGACAGGACCTGAGGAGGTAACTTTTCTTTTTTTTCACAAAGAAGGAGAGCTTCAGTATTATTCAGATTATTAAATTTAGCTCATGAAGATGAAAAACTGGTATGATAAAGTCAGTAAAGAACCTTTATGCAACTAGTATCTCTCTAGAAACAGGTAGGGCCTGGACCTGGGGCATAGAGTCTGTGATTTCTAGGAGCAGGCAAACTTTATTATTTTTATTATTATTACTTTGTTATTTAAAATGGGCATGTTTAGGAATATTCATTGTATAACTGTGACTTTTATCAAAGAAGTATACTCTCAGCTTTGTATTTGTGTGCCATACCTGGAAAATAAACTTTTAGCTGTTTAAACTAAAATGTATGAATCCTCTTGTGTTTTGTGGTTAAAATAGTTGAAACAATTTTCTCTCAAGTGCTGGGCACAGAACTCTGTCATTGTGTGTAACTCAAATAAAGACTTCTGGGTAAAGTCTCCTTGTTCTGCTGTTTTCAGTGAAAATAATAAGTCTGTGTCTTGAAGGCCTGAGAATATGTCTTATGAGAGTGTTGCCCATCAGCTGCCAAATAAGCTCCTCTTGACGCTGCAATCCACCAGAGACAAGATCTTGTCCAAACATCCGCTCAGTGAGAAGAGACCTTAAAGTTATTTTTAATGAAGGTGCTTGCCGCATACACAAAAGTAAGGACATTCAGATACTGATGCCCCAGCAGAGAAGGAACCAAGACTCTCAGTTCCTTAGCACATCAAGGTCTCAAGCAACATGGTCCAAATTGCTGAGCCTGGTATTTGTTTATATAAACTTTTCCTTTGGGCATGTCTGTGCAAAGTGTATTACCTGGGGTAATCCTCACAGCAATTCAGATAGAGGTCAGTGATGTAGTGAAGGTCACAGTGGCCATGCATACTCAGCTGACACTGGAAATGTGTGCTGGGTTTCCATCATCACTTGGAATGGGCAAGAGAAATATCTGTTTAAAAGAGGAGGGGACAGGAAGACAAAATGTAAAGTACCTTTTGTTTTAATCTGGAAGAGTAGGAGAAGAATAAATGCTTATAGATACCTTATACATTAATACTCATTGAACAGTTTTGGAGATCTTGCTCTATTTATGGAACAGGTCTCAGCATGCAATAACAAATGGTGCTCTCAGGAAGCAGGCAGATCAGCCAAAGAAAATGTGGTATTTCCAGTGTAATTGAAGAACGTAGGAAGTGCTGTATTTCAATAATAGAATGGACTGAGGGTCCCCACAGACTCTTTCTGGGGCTTGATTCTTTTTTGAGTCAGAAGCATTGTTGAGACTCTGTCAGCCGACTCATGTGTGTGTTGGACTCTGAAAGATCTGTGGAGTAGGCTGAATTCCAACCCTCAGGGTGAGAAAACCAAAAATATAAGAGCAGAAGACATTATTTTGGGAATTGTCAACAGAGAAGAAAAAGGACACATTGCCTTGGATAATCTAATTAGAGAATAAAAAAGAGGAGAGGGCTAAGGATAGAGGAGAAAGGAGTGGAAGAAGAGGCATTACACCAAGTATAAGTTATGCTATATTTTAAGTTGTTATATAAATTTATGTTCGTGTAATTTATGTAGTACAAAGTTTATTGTAATATACTCTTATTATTAAGATGTATCAATTCTGTCACAAAAATGGTCACTACTCTCTCTATATATATTATTTAATAACTATGTTTCTCAGAGTGTATCCCAATGGTACTGAAAGAGTAGCTAGGAGAATGGACTTAGTACATTTGAGGCCCTGGGTTCAATACCCAGAACACAGAAACAAAAACAAAGAACTTCTTTCCATATCTAATATGTCCCACAAACAAATTCCCTTTTTATTTGACTAACACAGTAAGTGATCATTGAGAAGTAAAACATAACATCATTAAGGCTTGAATTCATGAGAAAATAAAAATATTATATTAGCCATATATAAATTTTATAAACATATCTGAAATTATTAACATCTCTGTATTTGTTATGATTAAAGTAATTATTTTTTCTTTGCAGATCCAAGTTATTTTAGATGGCCAATTTATTTACTGCAAGTTGATTCACACTAGTTAGCAAGATAAATTAAGCAGAAATTACTTGAATTGAATTAGTCCCCAATGTAACCAGAAATACTAGAATGACCACTGTGTAATCATGTCAAAGTTAACTGGTATGTTTTCTTTCCTATAAGTCATATTACCTGTGCTGATTTGTAACTGAATTGATAGATAAGAGAACATCTTTAGACATTAAAAATTCTTAAATAATTTCCATTTATGATATTTGACATTTTAAACTGTGATGTAACATTATTATAGAAGCAAAAGAAAATACATACTAATTATCACTAAGTTATATGGATTCCAATAAAAAATAGTATTTAAGGTAATCTCTAAAGTTTAAGCATCTAATTGTTTCATTTCTTCAGGTTAATTTTCATGTGTGAAACATTATAGCAAACAACTTAAAACCATTTTAAATGTTAAAATGTTAAAAGCTAGGTTTATCCAGAACAGGAACATATCAAAGTAATATTTGTTTCAATTAAATGAGAACTAGTTGTTGCAATTTTCTCACCAATAGAGCAACAAAAAAAGTCATAACAAAATTTGTTAAATTCTTAATGAGTTTGATCATTGCCAGACTGGCTGACGTTTTCTCAAGGAACTTCTTAATTTCAATGACACGGAGTAGGAGACCCCCAAACACATTACAGTTAACCCTCAGCATCTACAGAGGTTGGTTCCATGGGCACATGCCACCCACCTAGATATCAAGATGCACAGCTGCTTGAGTTCCTCATGAGCAGAGGTGTGGTGTTTGCATATAATCTATACACTTTAACTCATCCCTCTAAATTATGAATAGTAACTGCTGTAAATGGTTTTTATACTGTAGTGTTTAGAGAAAATGGAATGAAAAAGGTGTCCATGTTCCTACAGACACAATTCTTTTCTGAATACTTTTTGTTCAACTTGAACATACAACGTAGGTACAAAGGGACAACTGTATTTGTAAGACATATTAAAGTGTGCTGGTTTGACTCAGGTGTCCCCCCCTCAACCTAGGTGGTCCAAATGCTAGTCCCCAGCTGATGGCAATTTGGGAATTAAAGCCTCCTGGAGGCAGTGCATTGTTGGCAATGGGCTGATGGGTGTTATAGCCAGCTTCCTCTTGCCAGTCCTCATTGACACACTCTCTTGTTGCTGTTGTCCATCTAATGTTGCCCATAAGGTGATGTCCACAATCTTCTCATGCCGTCATTTTCCCTTGCCATCATGGAACTTTCCCTCAAGTCTATATCCAAAATAACTTCTTTTTTTTTTTTCCCCACAAGCTGCTTTTTTGGCCAGCAGTGCAAACTTGACTGCAACAGTAAGATAATTTATTAGTTTGCTCAGATATATTTTATTTATCTAGATGTCTTGGGGTTCATATGTGATCAAAATAAATAATGCAACAGTTTTGGTTGATCATTCAGTCTGGGCCCCTTTCATGTTCTCTCTTAATTTCATACATCTTCTGGAACTATCCTCAGAGTGTGTATTCCCAGGCCTGGAGGTCACCACCTTCTGTATCATTTCAGACCCCAGGGAAACTCACACCTGGTCAACTCTCACATTTGTTTTCATGCTAGGCGAAGATGGACTCTTTCATGGCAAATCAATGCAATAAAAATTACACACTGTTACAAAAAAGTTTCTTTGCAAATAGCTGTTTAACACCACAAAGATGTTAGGTTAAAATTGTTTCAAAGTCTAAAATTAGTTACATTTTAAGCTAACTGTATATGCTTTTATTGTCTTTGATCTAAAATATAATCCCAGGAGGTTGTGAAAAGCATGCAAATTACAGAAAGCTAATTTGCTCCAACAGCGTTGCCTCCCAAGCAGTTGGGAGGTCTATTAGAAATAGGGTATTCTCTGTTATTTGCATATTAATAGCACCTGCTGAAATACTTTGGGATTTATTTCCACTGCCAGCAGAGGGACAGAACTAAAATATATAAAATTCCTTTCATTTCACTGTGTTAGGCTATAAAACATGCAGGATGGACTAAGAATTCTGAATTACTAGAAGGGACTGATGCATTCATATTGTGTGTGGTATCGGAATATATTTTTCTTCATGATAAACTATCACTTATTTACAAGACTACAAATAAGGTAACTATAAGCTTTCTGATAAAAGTATCTTCTTTTTGAAGCAAACAAAACAAGCCTTTCAAAACACACTGAATAAGAATATTGTTCTTTATATTTTTTCTTTTTAACAAAGGAAGCTTAGATATACTGATTTAATTTAAAATAACATGTAAAAACTTAGATGCTGAAGATAATCCAGCCTGCAACTGCCATTGGCTTGTAATCCATTTAAAATAATATCTAGCAGCAAACTGAAAAATTTCTACAAAATTAACTGTATTTTTTTTTTTTTGGTCATGAATTTTCTATTTGCTTTTTGTTTTTCCTACTAAAAACATAAAGAGATCATACAAGACCTTAGGGTTTTTGGAATATTGAAAGAAAGAATAGTTTTTCTTTTTTTGAGAAGACACAAATGTTTTTGGTCTCTTAAGTCTTACCTTTAAAACACAGGACTAAAAATGAAAATATAAAATAATGGCTTTCTACTCATCAGAGGACAATCACAGAAGCAAATCCAGCCAAGCACACTCAGCAATTTTCTTTGTCTGTCTTTCTGATGTACTTATTATAGCAGATCTTCCATATTCTAGTAACGTGTTTCAACTATGAATTCAACTCAAACTTGACCTCAAACTTTGGTTAGGAAGTAATAACTGAATAACAGACAAAAAGGTCTTTGAAGAAATGCATAGTTGAATCATATGTGGAAGCTCCACATATGTAATCCTACCACTTGAAAGACTGGGACAGGAGGATTGCCATGAATTCAAGGCCAGTCTAGATTAGGAAGTGAGATATAATCTGAACTATAGATCTGGCATATTACATTAATTTCTTTATTTTATATATAAATAATTAGGATAAGTGTGTTAGCTTTCTATTAATACTGAAAAAAAAATCTGAGAGAACAGTGGAAAAGATTATTTTGGTTCCATTTGGGAGGTTTCAAATGATTGGTCATGATGGTTTTGGACCTACAGCAAGGTGGTAGATGCTGGCAGGAACATATGATAGATGGAGCCCACTCACAGAGATAAAAGAGAAAGATCAAGGTACAACAGTCCCCTTCAAGGGCACTTTTCCGATAACTGGAAGAACCCTACTAGGCCACACTTTTTAAGATTCTACTACATTCTAGTAGAGTCATGGGGTAGGGACCAAGCCTTTTCTACCTGGACATTTTTGGGGGAGCTCTTATATAAACCATACCAACATACCAATAAAGAAAATAATATTGAAAACTAAAGAAATAATATTAAAAATATAATGAGTTTGAACTGCACAGTTGGATATTTAAAATAATTAATTTAGGCACGTCCTAGGCCCCAGAGCCAGTTAGATCTATGGGGAACCAGAGGTACACTAGGCAGCTTGGCTACACATATTCCCCAGCCACAGAAGTAGGTTAGTTAGTTGGGAACTTGAAGCACTAGGTGGCTCAGCCAGGTCCATACCCCAGATGTATGTAGTTGGGAAAGTTGAGAACAAGAAGCCTAGACATCCAGGACCTGGCCCCCTAGTAAGCTTGAGGTCAGTTCAGCCCTTACCCTACCTCATCCAGACATTGGAGGTATCCAAGGAGCCACAAGGACCAGCCCCAGTCAGCTTTCAGTCCAGGACCCAGCATACCCTATCATCCACTGGAACCACTGTTGCTAAATGCTAGGCAAGATAAAATGGGTTATCTTTAATTGGGCAAAACCCTAGTACAAAGCAGGTAATACAAGAAACCAAGGCAAGATAGTTCCACCAGGAATGCCTAGTCCCATAGTTGAAGCTTTCAAAGAAAACTATTTAGAGGAAACTACAGACAAAGAATTCCAAACCATGATTATAATAATTAAATTAAACAAACTTAAAGATGACATGAACAAACACCTGAATGAAATGCAAGAGAATCAAAAAAAAGAACTCAATAGGTAAATGAATGAATTCAAAGAGGACATAAACAAATGCCTGACTGAATTTCAAGAGAACACAGACAATCAATTAAATACAAACAGAAGTCAACCCAAAAAATGAAAGCAGAAATCAGTCAAGAGAGAGATGCTAAAGAAAAAACACCTGGAAATAACACATACAATAAGTCAATCCAAATGCTTTTAGGACAGTCATACCAATTGAAAAGATCATTTTGAAAGACAGAATATCAGTACTTGAGGTTAAGACAGAGGAAATAGGCTAGGAGACAATGAAAAGGCCAATTCAAAAAACTGTATGAGCAGAACATAAGAGAAATGTGGGATACCAGTAAAAGATCAAACATTCAAATCATGGGTGTAACAGAAGGGAAAGAACTTCAAACCCAAGGCATAGAAAATATTTTTAATAAAATTATAGAAGAAAATTTCCAAATCTTATAAAAGAGAGGTCCATCCAGGCTGAAGAGGCATACAGAATCCCAAGTAGTCCCATGACACATTATAGTTAAAACACTAAACATAGAAAAGCAATAAAATATTAGTAAAAGCTGTAAGAGAAAAACATCTGATCACTTACAAAAGGAAGCCCATTAGCGTGACATTCACTATTTCGATGGAAACTCTTAAAAGCAAGAAGGGGGCTGGAGAGATGGCTTAGCAGTTAAGGCATTTGCCTGCAAAGCCAAAGGATCCCAGTTTGACTCTCCAGGACCCATGCAAGCCAGATGCACAAGGGGGCACATGTATCTGGAGCTCGTTTGCAGTAGCTAGAGGCCCTGGTGTGCCCATTCTCTCTCTCTCTCTCTCTCTCTCTCTCTCTCTCTCTCTCTCTCTCTCTCTCTCTGCCTCCTTCTCTCTCTCAAATAAATAAAAAACTAAAAAACATATTTAAAAGCTAGAAGTGCTTGGAGTGGAGTACTTCATATACTGAAAAACAACGGATGCCAATCCAAACTACTATATCCAACAAATTACCCCTCATAATGTAGAAAGAAAAACTTTCCATAATAAAAGGTGGGTATATGAATATATATCACCATTAAGCCAGCCCTACAGATATTATGGGATGGAATATTGTGCAGTGAAGAGAAAAATGAGCATACTCAAGACACTACAGGAGTAAAAACAATAATAAAAACTACAACAGTTGTTATAGCAAATGAAGATGGAGAAAACACAAAGTGCCACAAAATCATAAACAATACAGAGATTAACTCACACCTTTCAATAATATCTCTGAATATTAATGGACTCAACTCCCCATCAAAAGTTAACAGGATGGATCAAAAAACAAGATACATCCTTTTTCTTTTTTCAAAAAACTCACCACACTGTCAATGGCATATACTACCTTCATATGAAAAGATATCCCAAGAAAATGGAACTAGAAAAATAGTGGGTGTAGCTATACTAATACCTAACAATATAGGCTTTAGAACAACAGTAATCAGTGGAAACAAAGAAGGCCACTTCATACTCATTAAAGGAGAGATTTACAAGAGGATATTGCAATCCTAAACATATATGCACCAAACACAGGTACACTGGATTTTATAAAGTAAAATCTACTAGACATAAATCCAATCCTAAATCTCAACACAGTAATAGTGAATGACTTCAGTACCTAACTATCACTAATAGACAGATTATCTAAACAAAATTGGAGAAATAATGGAGCTAAATGACATCATAGATCAAATGGCCTTACTAGTCATGTACAGAGCACTCCCTCAAAACTACAGAATACACATTATTCTCAGCAGCTCATGGAACCGTCTCTAAAATAGATTGTACATTGTGGATCAATTCTCCACAAATTTTGGAACATTGACATAACTCCCTGTATTATATCTGATCATAATGCAAAAAAGCTGGAATTCAACAAGGAAAACAACAAAAATACACAAACTCTTGGAGAATGAACAACACACTATTAAACAATAAGTGGGTCATTGAAGAAATCAGGAAATTAAGAAAAATTCCTATAAATGAATGGGAATAAAATCAAAACTTATGGGAGATAATGATGGTAGCCCTAAGATGAAAATTTTGAGCTGAAAATGACTATCTAGATTACAAAAAAATGAGAGATCTCAAATAAATAACGATTCATCTGAAGGCCTAGGGGAAAAAAAATAACAATCCAAACAAAAATGTTATAGAAGGAGAGAAATAATCACAATCACGTCAGAAATCAATGGGTTAGAAATGAAGGAAATAATTTTTAAAATTGATGAAACAAAGAGTTAATTCTTCAAAAAGGTAAACAAGATTGATAAACATCCTAGCCAAAGTAACAAAAAGAAAGATAAAAATAATCATGAGAAAAGTCCAATAGACTGGCCTTTCTTTATGAGACAGCAAGAGAGAGAGAGAGAGAGAGAATTGGCTCGCCAGGGCCTCCAGTAACTGTAATTGAACTCCAGATACGTGAGCCACCTTGTCTGCATGTGCAACCTTGCACACTTGCATCTTTGTGCATCTGGCTTACATGGGACCTGGAGCATCAAATATGGGTCCTTAGGCATCACAGGAAAATGCCTTAAGTTCTGTGATAGTTAAGGTGTTGTCAACTTGATCTCTTTAGTAATCCACAGAAATCCTTTTCGGGTGGGTCATTGAGGTTGCTTCCAGGAAGGATTAACTGAAGGAGGAAGTCCTTCCCCCAGAGTGAGCCCTTCCCCCAGAGTGGGTGGCCCCTCTCAGAGGGGGACTTTATATAAGGAAGCTCTGGGTGAAAAGAGCCCCTTCCTTCTACTTGGCTGCAGGAGCTGCTTGCTGCCTTCCAGCATGTATTGAAGACCAGTGTGGACTGAAGACCAGTGGCAACTGAAGACCCATGTGGATTGAAAATCAGCAGCTCCTCAGGAAGCCTCCAGGTCTTCAGTGCCAGATTGGGCCAGCTGAGGCATCTGGCCACATAGACTGAGCAGCTACTGGGTTCATTGATTCTCGGACCTGCAACTGCTATTGGACTGCTGTAAGCTAATAAATAATAAAAATATTAAAATTATAATAAATAAAAAATAGGCCAATAAATTCCCTGTTTAATATAATTTATTCTAGCAGTTCTGTTCCTCTAGAGAACTCTAATACAACCACTAAGCCATCTTTCCAGTTCATAAAGGCATATTTTAAAAGTCTCTACTCCATCAAACAAGAAATTTTGGAAGAAATAGATGTATTTCTTAACATATAAGATCCACCAAAGTTAAACCTAGAAAAGATCAATAATTTAAATAGAGGTATAACATGTAATGACTTTTAATCTGTAATAAAACAATCTCCCAAACAGAAAAAGTCCAGGCCCAGATGTATTGAATGCTGAATTCTACCAGACCTTTATAGAAGATCTGAAACCACTGTTCCTCAAGTTATTTCACAAAACTGAAAAGGTGAGAATGTTCCCTAGCTCCATCTATGAAGCCAGTATTATTCCAGTAACAAAACCAGAAAGATACACAACATCAACAAATTATATATTATGTACATATTACATATATATAATACATATATGATATATATTATATATAACATACATAATATATTATGTAATATATTATATAATACCTATATAATAAATATATATATATATAATATATAGATATCCTTATAGCCTTTTTTATTTTCATTTTTGTAGTCAATGAATAGTCAAGTTGGTACCATTGTTAGCCTCCTCCCTCTTCTCCCCCCTCTACAGGGACCCTCCTTCTTGGGGTATATGGGTTGTGCATTGTGAGGTTACCCCTTAGTTTTGGGTAGGAGGAAATGTCTCTGTGTCATGACCCAATGTGTGGCTCTGACATTCTTTCCACACCCTCTTCTGCAAATTTCGCTGAGCCATGTTGGGTTCATGTTAGGTCTGCTTCCATGTTGAGATCTTGGGTGCACCTGTGTCTCTGGATATCTGGTTTGGTAGGGGTTGATTGTTCTCTGTGTGTATCTCCTTCACCATTGCACTGGTTCTCAGTTTGCAAAGAAAACTGCATTCTTGCATGTTTCCCCAATTGTTCTTAGTTTCATCTGGGCCCCTTTTGAGGTATGCTGGGGTGGTTCTTTCCTTAGGATCTGCATCTATCTGAAAAAGAAAAGCAGAATCTCCAATGGAGAGTAAAGTTAGCACCAAGTAAATGTGATAACCACTGTTTTTTAGAGAGAGTTTAATGGAGAGTGGGCTCATTTTTGGATATGATTATGACTTGTTTCCCAGCTCCAGCTATGGGTTCCATTCCACTGAGCAGATCAGTTAACCAAATTGAGAGCAGTTGGTTTCCCACCATGGCTATGTGCCACTATTGCCCTTGTATGAGCATCACATCAGGTTGTTCGCTGCTAAGTAGGTTAGAACATGCACTGCTTGGACAGATATTGATCATTATCCCCCAGTCATTCAGGTAGCACCTTCCAGCACTAGACACACTAACTGTCTGGGACTAACTCTCTTCTAGCTTCTAGCCATGTTGCTCCATGGTACGTGCCAACAGTGTATGGTATCTTTAGCAGCAGAGTCTTATCACTAACCTATGGTGGGTCATAAAGTGCTCTGACATATATCTGTCTTCTTTTGGGAGACCTTGTAGGTCTCTGTGATCAAAAGCTCATTGTGTATGATATCCACCTGCTGGTACCAGGGGTTACAGGCCAGCACCCAAGAAAGAAGGAAGAAAAGGATAAGTGATATAAAAGAGATAGAGAGATGAGAGAGAAGAGAGGGAGAGAGAGAGAGAGAGTGAGAGAGAGAAGCAGAAACAGGAGGAGATAATGATCAGTTTTCATCATACACTCTCCATTGCCTTGTAAATCTGGTGTTCCCTCTAAGGGTCTAGGTGGAGGTTCAACCATTTGGTCTGTATTTTAGGATGTAGAGTTTTATGGTACCATTGCCTTTTGGGTCCAGTTTTCCGTCCACTCCCACCCTTGCCCTGTACTCCCTCCCCACCCTCCCTATTGTCCAGTCCTCGAGATGCTCGGTAGGTATGTTGGCAACTTGGGTAGATTCAGGTTAAGAGCTGTATATGAGTGAGACTATGCAGTGATTATCTTTCTGTGATTGGGTGAGTTCACTGAGAATGATCTGTTCCATGTTTGACCATTTTTCTTCAAATTTCATTATGTCGTTTTTCCTTACTGCTGTGTAGAATTCTATCATGTAGATATACCACATCTTAGTTATCCATTCGTCTAATGATGGACATCTGGGTTGATTCTAGCTCTTGGGTATTACAAATTGAGCAGCTACAATGATGGCTGAGCAAATCTCTCTGAGCTAAGGTGTGGAGCATTTAGGGTACATGCTCAGTAAGGGAATAACTGGGTCTGTTGGTAACTTTATAGTCAGTTTTTTTAGGAGTCTCCATATTGCTTTCCAAAGTGGTTGCTCCATTTTATATTCCCACCAACAGTGGATGAGGGTTCCTATTTCTCCACATCCTCACCAGCATTTCTTTGCATTTGATTTTTTGATGTTTACTATCCTTACTGGGATAAAGTGAAATCTCATAGTAGTTTTAATTTGCATTTCCCTGATGATTAGGGATGATGAACATTTCCTTAGGTGTGTGTTTGCCATTTGTATTTCTTCCTCTGTGAACTGCCTCCAGTTCCTTGCTCCATTTTGTGAGTGGGTTGTTTGACTTTTTTTGTTTAGGGTTTTGAGTTCTTTGTAAATTCTAGAAATTATGCCTCATCCAGTTGGATATTCAGCAAATATTTTTGCCCATTCTGTGGATAACCTGTTGGTTTTGGTTATTGTATGTTTATCTATGAAGAAACTTTTCAGCTTCATAAGATCCCACTGGTTGAGTGATTGTTTAAGATCCTGTGCTACTGGGGTTTTGTTCAGGAAGTCTTTTTCCATTCCTAAATCATGGGATGCTCCTCCTAACTTTTCTTCCAGTGGTAGCCGAGTTTCTGGTCTTATATTGAGGTCTTTGTTCCGTTTGAACTTGATTGTTGTGCATGGTGAGATGTGTGGATCAAGTTTCAATTTCTTGCATATGGTTATCCAGTTTGTCCAGCACAATTTGTTAAAGATGCTGTCTTTTTTCCTGCCTATATTTTCCAGCCTTTGTCAAATATCAAGTAGCTGTAGTTACTTGACCCAAATTCTGGCCCCTCAATTCTATTCCACTGGTCTATACCTCATTCAGCATAGTGGTAGGATAAAAAATAATTGGCACACAAAAATCAGTATCCTTCTTACATGGCAATAATAAATATACCAGAAAAGAAATCAAGGAAATGGTCCCATTTATAACAACACAAAAAATTAGATGTCTGTGAATATTTCTATTGAAGGAAGTGATAACATTGAAACACTGTGAAAAAAGAAGAAGGAGGAGGAGGAGGAAGAGGAGGAGGAGATTATGGTACCAGAAGATGGAAAGATGCCCATGTTCATTGATTAGAGAAAGTAATATCATAAAAATAGCCATGTTACCAAAAGCAATATATAGATCCAATGTAATTCCAGTCAGAATTAGAACACCATTCTTCACAGAAATAGGAAAACATAGTCTTGATATTCATATAGAAGCACTCAAAATGTGATAAAACCAAATCTGTCACCAGCAAAAAGAATACTGCTGGTGGTACCACCATACCTGATTTCAAAGTTTACTACATAGCCATAGTGATTAAAAGCAACATAGTACTAGCACAGAAACAGATACCAAGATCACTGCAATAGAAGGTCCAGATATAAGTTATTTCATAGTGATCCAGATTCAAGTTACTTCACCCACCTAATTTCTGACAGTGAGTCTAAAAATACATACAGAAGAAAAGTCAGCATTTGCCACAAATGCTGCTAAAAGGAAACTGGATACCTTCATGTAGCAAAATGAATCTAGACGCTCCTCTCTTACTTTACACAAGAAATCAAATCCTCAGTTCAAAGACCTCAATATATGACATGAAACTCTGAAATGACCAGAGGAAAATGTAGGAGGAACACTCTAAAATATAGTGGAGTGTAAGACTTTCTGAATAAGACTCCACTATTCTGGGAATAAGACAAACACTCAACCAATGGGTTCTCATGAAACCAAAAACTTCTTGTACAGCTAGGCAAATCCATCAACTGAGTTCACAGACAACCTGTAGAATTGGATAAAATCTTCTCCTGCTATACATCTGATAGAGGGTTAATATCCCAAAATAGTCCATTAGTCAAATATTAGGGCAGAGAACTAAACAGAATATTCTTAAGGAATAAGTACAAATGGCCAATAAACATCTAAAAAATGTTCAACATCTTTAGCCATCAAGGAAATGCAAAGTAAAAAACTTCTTTGAGATTCTATCTGGAAATGGCTTTCATCAAAAACTCAAATGACAACAAATGCTGGCAAGTGTATGGGGAGAAAAGCAACCCTCATTTATTGTTGGTGGGTAATGTAAACATCTTTTGTGGAAATCAGTTTGGAGGTTTCTCAAAAACCTAAAAAATAAGGCTGGGGAGATGGCTTAGCAGCAATTGGTCAGGGAAATGCATGAAGTTCCCAAAACAATGTAAGGAATTGCCCAGGTGTTTGTTTATCTACCAGTATGAGATGGTAAGACCCTAATGCTGAAGATATTACAGACTGCAGTCACAAGATACAAACAAATCAAGCTGGAACAGAGATAGAAGCCTTCTCCTTCCCAGGTATCTGATATAGTGCTGGAAATCACTATACTAGCTGCTAGGAGAGAAAACTCATCTACAGTCTGAGTAAACAGTGGAACCTACAAGCTACAAACTCAGTCAGCCATGCAAACTGTACTCAGTGGTACAAGAGTGGCACATAGATACAGGGATATCCAAATGCTTTCTGGTTGGATAACAGGCCCTGCTTAGTGGGAGGGATTTCTTGCCTGACACTGAGAACCAGTCATAAATATATGGTTAGAAGGTCATTGACCCCAGATGGAAGTTCCCACTGCTCTTTTTTTAAACAGAGAATTTATGCTCATCAAATAGTCTAAGTGTGTTTAAGTCCTTTAATTAATGCTGTTCTCACTTTTGATTAGAATGTCTTCTTTCTACAGATGGTACAAATACTGTGGAGACCCAAGACTCATCAAAATAAGATAAGAAAAACCAGGGTTCAGTACTGGACAAGTCATCTCTATCTTAACTGCCAAGGCTCAGGGAAGATTTCAGAGGCAGTTGCAGAAAGAATATGATTGCTGTCTTGTTGTGTGCCTTCCTTCTCCTTATGTGTCCCTGCTGTTGTGATGCCATCTGTCATGGGGTTGTTTCTACAGCTGAGCTGCCAATGCCATGCCTTGGGAATTCCAGAACTGTAAGTGAAATGAACCCATTTTTCTTATATGTTTCTTAACTTCAGGTATTTTGGTATAGTAACAGAAAAGCAACTAACACATGTAGATATGGAAACCAAGACCCAGAAAATAACATCACTTGAAGAAGTCAACTTTGCTTTATATGAAGATAAATGTTGCTATTATTACCTGATGCTTTGGACAATTGAATTTAAAGGGGAATTTTTGCATGTGGAAAATGGATAATTTGCTGTATAATTATGAATGTTATTCCAGCCTCCCTAAAGTAATTAAAAACACAATTTGTCAACTACTTGGCAGGGTGGATGTGGAGACCAAGATTGGTACTGCAAAATAAAAATACCAAAGTAACCAAATATTACAAGGCCAAAAGGGAGTATCCTGGGAATATTTGAGTCTCTTTAATATTATATACATTTTCAATCTTATTTAGAAATGAAAGAAAATATTAAAAGGACCTTCAGGGATGGGAGAGGTGGCTTAGCAGCTAAGGCACTCACTTGCAAAGCTTATGGACCTAGGATTGATTCCCCAGTATACATATAAAGCCAGATGCACAAGGCAGTGCATGTGTCTGGAGTTTGCAATGTCTAGAGGCCCTGGTGTGCTCATTCTTTCTGTCTCTGTTTGCTCAAAAGATAAAATATTAAAGAAAAGGACCTTCAGTTGGTATGGGTAGATACAAATGAAAGCTGCCCATTGAAAAAATAGTATAGAGCTAAATGTATATAAATTATGGAAATTATTTGAAGTACATACAACCAAGGAATTATTGTTTTAAGTGGTCAGTCAACAGAATTAGAAAAAAAGTCTAGTAAACTATGTGATAGAGGTATATAAACCCATAATTTTCTTCACATAAAACTATATATAACCTATGAAGATGTGAAGAAATTCAGTCCTTCATTTTCAATAATTGAGTGCTTTTTTCCCCAAGCTTCCAACCTCCCCACTCAGAATTCAGTGATTTAAGCAATGTCACCATCATGCTGAACATCACACAATTTCAAAGGCTGTGTATAAGTCTGATAAAATTTCTGTACAAAAATGCCATACCCTGAGTTTTTTAATAGACAGTTTTAGTGGCTAGACGTCCACATTCACTGTGCTTCAAGATTTAGTGTCTGCTAAGGATCAATTCTGCTCAGGTGGCACTATTCGGCTCACATTGTTGGAAAGTGCAATCAAGTTTCCTCATGGTCTTCTACTATGGTTCTAATCTCACCAAAGGCATTCGTGCTGGGCACTTTTCATTGCTTAAAGGTTCCACCCCTGAATGCATTGGCCATTATGGTTCAGCATATGAATTTGGAGAACAGACACACAGACATCCAGACCATACAAGACTTTCACCTCAGTTGGACTCAAGCAACACAAGCATCGCATAGCATTTTCTCATGACTTCACTTGGATTTTGAACCCCTCCCTTCAAAAGGATTCCAAACCACGGTTCGCTCAGTCTGCTCAGCTGGACTGTCCCAGTTCCCTTCTCTGCCTCTGTGCCACGGGGAATGCAGTTCTCACACACATCTTCACTTCCTCCTTTAGCTTTGCTGGAGGCAGTGCCTCATCTCTCCTGTACTTACGGGTGTCCTGTCCTGGCAGGACTGACATTTTAGGTAGATGAACCATCTATTTTCTTCACTGGTCACTCTCCAACTTCACCACCTTCATAACACCTTTGAAGGGATACTTGAGTGAAGAATGTCGGTAACTTCTCTCTGTGAAGTAGGCTTTGCTCTCTGTTTCACATGGAAGATAGAAAGACGATGGATAGATGCATTAGATAGCTGATAATGACAGACATGGATGATAGATAATTTTTATTAGTGTCAGTTCTGTATATTTGTATGCTTGATCAACTTAGAGACTGATCAAGATTTAAATCTAGAAGAAATCTCAGATTTCTTCAAGTGCAGTGGTTCTCAAACAGTGTATAGAAAATTTTTCTGGGGCTGGATAAACTAGTTGTGGTTCATTCAGAAAATGGATTATTATTTAGTACTGAAAATAAATGCACTCTCAAGTCAAGAAAATGGAGAAACTTAAATGCATATTACACAATAAAATAATCTGCTTTAAAAAGTCTACATACTATAATATTCTAACAATATATTTTTGTAAAGGTGAAACTAGAAAAAGCAATTTTAAAAGTATCACTGATTGCCAGAGGTTAGGGCTTAGGGAGTGAGGAATAAGAGGAGTACAGGGGGTTGCCCTAGCACTAGACCTGTTCTGGACAATAGTACAATAGTAGATTTATCCAAAGACAGATGATATAGAACACCAAGGGTGACTCCTCATATGCAGGATGGACTAGAGGGGTAATATTGCATCCATATAGGCTCAACAATTCTAAAAACTGTGCTGTGTTGGGCTGGAGAGATAGCTTAGCAGTTAAAGCATTTGCCAGCAAAGCCAGACGATCCCAGTTCAATTGTCCAGGCCCCATGTAAGCCAGATGCCCAAGGGGGTGCATGCATCTGGAGTTCATTTGCAGTGGCTGGAGACCCTGGCACATCCATATTCTCTCTCTCTCTCTCTCTCTCTTTCTGCCTCTTTCTCTTTCTCAAAAAAATACATATAAAGTATATTTTTAAAAAACTGTGCTGTGCTGGAGGAGGACACTAACACTCGAGGAGGTTAGTGTGGTGAAAAGTGTGGGTAATAGGAATATGGGTAATCTCTGTACTGTTTTGTGGGGATAGGAGGAAACTTGGACCCAGTTCAGTGTCTTGTACATGATAAATAAGTATCTTACCACTGAGCTATATCCTTAGTCTGTTTTCTGTACTTTCTGTTTAGTTTTTCTGTGAATCAATAACCATCTTAACAAGTAAAATTGATTAAAAAAAAACTACCTGGGCAGGGATGCTTGTTAAGATTACAGTTGTCTGGCACCTAGGATCTCCAAAACCTCTGTATAGAATCAGCCCCTGTCAGCTTCTGGAACAGGACCTCACCCCTCTTTTCCAAACACTGATACCCCGGAATGTAAGGAGATAGGTGCTTACAGACATGTTGCACTAACAGGTGGCTCAGCAAAGGTGTATGACAAGACTAAATTTTGCGGTGCTAGTGAGTGAACTCCCCACTAAGCAACCTACCTTCTTGTACCACAAGCTTTGGGCTTTGAACTGCCATCCTTTTTGTTTGTTTATGGACAGTGTCTAGTTCTCAGTGGTGCCTCTCCTATAGCTGGACCCTGTCAATGTGAGGGGGAAGAAGTGCTCTGAACCTGACAGCCCTAGTCTGTCCCCACAGGAGTGAACCGCCTGAGGCCCTTGTAAGTGGGACTGCTCCCCTGGGAATCCTGTGCCCAAGAGCCTGCCTTCCCTGAGCTGGCACATTTCTATCAGGCAGCATGAGAAGCTGGTAATTTTTATTTATTGTCTGCAGTTCATGGCAGCCAGTATTTTACCACCTGCACATCTAAAAAAGAAGGGGAAGAAAAGCACACCAATATTCTCAAAATGTTTATATTCAAGGAGTGTGTGTTTCAGAGAGGGAGGTCGTGGTGTGGGTATTTTTATTGTGTGAAAGAATCCTCAGTGGCATGCAGCTGGAAAAATAATAGAGGCATGGGGTACTGTCTTTTGTGACAAAGTTTCCTCTGATAAGTTACAATTATAACGTAGAAAATGATACCTTGGACGGCAACTAATTTGTGAATCCAGGGAAATGCTGCTCAATGATTCCTCATCAGGACAGTAAAACCTGATCTGTAAAAATTTGGGCCTCAGCAGGAGGCTGTTTGCAAAGAATGATTTGCATTTCAATTGTAGGTCCAGTACAACCTTTAAATCTTGGCTGGCTCACCAACACAATGGGATTTTTCTCTTTTTCCTTCATCGTGTACTTGAAAAAGAAAAAAAAAAAAAATCAGGAATGTTACCATACATCAATTCCACAGCCACGTTCTGTAAGATACAGGTAGCTACAAAGAAGGAAAAGTAAGGTTAGATTTTCTCCCAATGAGCCATTATATTGAATCCCTACAAGCGCAGGAAGAATATTATTCCCTGAAGAAACTGTCCCACACCATCTCTTGACAAACACCATATATTTTTCTTACTTTTTTAATGCCTACAAAATTTGAAAGCATTAGCAAATTTGATTTCACTTGGCAGAAAAAAAGATACAAACCCCAAAATAACAAGACACCCAGCATTGATCACAATCTGTTTTCTTTGAGGTGAGTCATTGCTGGACTAAAGTTCAACACCCTGGCCCTAGCTGGGACTTTTGCTTGATTCATTGCCCTATTGGCAGGTTCATACATTTTCTTGTTGATGGGAGGTCTTGGGTCCAGGGAGGTATTAGATATTCATAAAATGTCAGACACGCTAGGCCCATAGACCCAATTTTGGGTCCTTGTCAAAGTTTACAGAGAATTGAAAACACAGACTCAGAGAGGGGTGAATTGTGAATTATGAGATTTATTTTTCTTAATATTGTTTTATTAATTTTGAAGCAGAGAGAGAGATAATGGGAGTACCAGGACCTCTTGCCACCCCAAACTCCAAACTCATGCCCCACCTTGCGCATCTATCTCTACATGGGTACTAGGGACCTAGGCTGTCAGGGTTTGCAAGCTTGCCCCTATCGAGCCATCTCTGCAGCCCAAATTATGAGATTTATTTTACGGAGAGTTAGGCTCAAGAGGGAAGACAAGCAAAACAGCCTAAGCCAAACAAAACAAAGTTCTCCTCCTTGCAGCCTGGCTGGGAAAGGGGAGGGAAATGGAGGACAAAAAAATCCCTCAAGTAGGGAAAATCTGGACACACACTATGCCACATACACACACACACACAGAGAGAGAGAGAGAGAGAGAGAGAGAGAGAGAGAGAGAGAGAGAGAGAGAAAGCAAAGCAAAAAAGCACCCAGACAAAAGAGACCCCAGCCAGGCTGGGAAGGATGAGAAGAGGCTAAGAGCTCCTATTACCCCATACACCTCATAGAGGGAAACAGCCAGGAGTTTACCAAGTAGGCCAGAAAGCAAGGGCAAGAAGAATCAGGGGCCAAGAGGAAGAGACTCACTTACATGGTTTATGAGATTTATTGAATCAAGCATCCAGTTAGGATGAGTTTCATCACCAAACTCAGGTATGTAAGGGAGAGACCTGATTGGATGGTGGACTCAAGAGACTGACTCAGAATGGGCCAGCCCACAGGTGTGCTAAGCCCCAGAAAAGTTGAAGAAGCAACAGAAAGTTGTCAATGGAGTTTATGCTTGTAGCCATCTTAGAAGAGACTGCATCAGATGGGTTCTGGTCCTGCCAGAGCAGTCAAGGTGGTATCTCCATGGCCTCTGTCCCTGGCTAACTACCTATTAAAAAAAATCCACGTGTGGTGGCACACACCTTTAATCCCAGCACTCAGGAGGCAGAACTAAGAGGGTCACCGTGAGTTCAAGGCCACCCTGAGACTACACAGTGTACACAGTGAATTCCAGGTTAGCCTGGACTACAGTGAAACCCTACCTCGAAAAAAAAAAAAAAAAAAAAAAAAGCTACCTTACTCCTACTCTGTATCACTTCTTCAGATTTCCAGGATTCTCTCTTCTCTGTCGGTGAGCTGTCTTGTCTACTGTATGTGAGTTACTACAGCAGCAAGAGATGATGGACTGGGGAGTTCTGCATCCCACTGCATCCAAGCACAGGCACAGTTCTATCAGAAAATGAGGAAGGTGCTCACAGAGAAGGCTGAGGTGAAAGTGAGCACTCTGGGTGTATTTCTTACATTAGAAGTTTTCTTGAACTCCACTCTATCTGTGCAGCCTTCATCTATGGGTGCCAAGGTATTTGATGAAATCTGTAAGTCCATCTCCAAGTTTCCATCCCTAGCTTGCCAATTGTGGCATCTCTGATGAGCACAGTTTTCTGTGTGGCTCTGATCAGCTTAGCCAGCTCAGAAAGGGCTCACCATGGAGAGTCCCTGATAACTCTATTTCTCCTTTTCCATCTTTTCCATATACTCAATAATAGTTTCAATTCCTCTGGGGTACTCTCTTTCAAAATCATCTTTCTTCTCTTTCTCTCTTGTCCTACTTCTTACTGCTCCTAAAATATGCCAAACTCAACTGGGCCCCAGGGTTGTTGCAACCAGGGAGTAGCTCTCCCAGGAGCACTTTTCCTTGGAAAGTTCTTCCTCTAAGTGGCCATATTGTTTTCAGAGGCTCTATCCAATGTGCCTCTTGAAGAGAAAATTTCCAAGAATATTGTATTTAACATAGCAACAGTAACTCCCCATACTTTTCCCCTGATGTCTGGTTTGCTTTTTCTTCATTGTACTTGTCACAAGCAGACATTATGTTACATATTTATGTACTCATTTATTGTCTCTTTGACATGTTAAAATGTCAGGGGGCAATAATTTTATTTATATTGTCTTATGCTAAGATCCTAACATCTAATACAGACCCTGTCATATAATAGGGGTTTAATATATTCAGTATAAAATAAACTTTTAAATTGTTTCAGTTTATCTCTGGCCTCTACCACTTTTTGAAATACCTTCCCCCCTCCCAATTGGTCATTAGTAATTTGCATCACATTTTATTTAACTTCAGAAGATTTATTTAGTATTTGCCTTAAATCCTCATAACAATTAATAGAAGCTGATTAAGCATGAATTTGAATTTTATTTTCTGCTCTTATTCCATGACATGACATCTCTATTTTTAAAATTCTTTATACTAATATTTGCATTTTGTCTTTCACATATTAATGGGTTAAGTATTTGTCTCTGCAGAATATCAAAATTGTTTTTAAGATAGAATACAGTTGTTTTGTTATGTGTAGTATATAAAATATAGCACCTAAGGAAGCATTCTGAAGGTCCTGGGTTACCGTCCTATGCAAAATACCAACATTCCACCTCTAGTTTTATATATATATAATTTCCTGTATCCCTTCTTGTTCTCATTGCTAAAATATGAAGTTAGGAAAACAGAAACTCATGCTTGATAAACTGTCCAGAGTCAAAGATAACAAGCTATGAATGAACAGATTTGCTCTGGGGCTGGGGAGATAGCTAAGTGGATAAAGTGCCTGCTGTGCAAAATACTTGCTATTGAGACTAACCGAAATGATGAGCCCCGGGTTCATGAGAGAGGCTCTGTCTCAGTAAGAAAACAGAGAACAATCAAGGAAGTCACCCGACACTGGCCTGTGGCCTCCACACACATATGTGGCTATGTATCCACACACATACATAGCAAACACACATGCATGCATACCACATTACAAAAATGAAGTAATTGAAAAGGCTTTGCTCTGATGTGAATGAAGGTACTTTCAAATCCCAGCTTTTCTATTGCTTAACTGTCATTTCTTGCTTACTTTGAGGATGTCTCAGCCACAATGCGTAAGCAGTGGTTTTGTGTGTGTGTGTGTGATTTCTAGCTCAGGTCCGTCCTGTTAATTAACACGTGGAATCTCTCTGAACTTGAGCTTGTCTTCCAGGGAACCTGAGGCGGAGAATTCCTCATCTCCTCTTTCTCCCAGATATGGATCTCACTGGCTCAGGACTGAACTATGCCCACTAATCAAAAGACACCGAACAGGGTCTTAAAAGAAAAATTGCTATCTTTTTTTCACATGTAGCAACATGAGAATAGACTGTTAGAAAGAGATTTTTCAATTAACATCTTCTCTGTAGAAGACAGACATCAAGCTTTCCTTCCATAATTTACTACAGTTGAAAAAATGCTACCCACATTAGGGCTGCCCATAGTCAGCTGCAGCCTGCAAGTCCACAGTGACTGCAGGAACCTTGTTCTCAGGTGCTACTTTCTACTTGCGCCTCAATGCAGCAAGCCCTTGGAGCACCAATTTTGTCCCCTCTATGATAAATTCTACTTATTATACTGGGCTGTATATACTCTCAGAGCTAGATAAATGAAGAGTAATAATAACTGTTATTTTTATACCAACTGTTATCAAATCAGAAACCTGACACCTAGTAATTTAATATATATATTTTTCCATATACCTTTAGTGCTGTTTGGCTAGATAGAAAATATGAGGACACTGGAAACCAACTATAAACATTTCTACTGTCTTAATAGCAAAGGCTTTTTTCTTTTCTTTATTGCCATGATCAGCTTACTCCATTCTGTTTATCAGAGCTGTGTTCCCTCTCTTTGTTCCTCATTCAAAAAGCCTTTCCCAGTTTCCAAGAGCTCCCACCATGCATGCTTCCCCTGTGTGGACTCTGCTCTTCAGGGTGGGAATGCCATCCCTTCAAGGCTGTTCACTGCTCAATTGGACAGGGGCACCTGGCTTTGTTTACTGTTTTACTGGATTGGAGAACATGACCTTGAGCCTAACTGCCATTGATGCAGCCTCTCTCTGTCAGGTTTCCTCAAGTGTAACATAGAATCAAAATGCATCTCATTGTGGGGATACTGGGAAGAGTTTACTCTTCTTGGATTATAACAATATTCTTCTAACTAGATATGCTTCCCTTTCCTTTCTGTTGTGATTGGGGTATATACTGTCTTGCTTCAATTAGATTCCAAAGTTTTTGGATTTCATATTGTAAAACAAAAAATACCTATGGTGACACTGTGATAAACTTTGTAATGGAGGAAAAGCAAAAGGGGAGGAGAATAAAATAAAGCTACTAACTCCAAATTCAATGGAAATAATCTGATCGGTGGAAATAAGTAATGCAGAAAGTCATTGAGAAGATAGAGAGATTGTTCAGTGGTTAAAGGCACTTGCTTGCAAAGCCTGATGGCCTTAGGTTCAGTTTCCCAGTACCCACATAAAGCCAGATGCACAAAGTAACACATGCATGTAGAGTTTGTTTTCAGGGGCAGCATTTCCTGGAATGTCCATACTCACTTCCTCTCTTTCTTTCTTTCTTTCTCTCTCTCTCTCTGTTTCTATCTTTCTCTCTTAAATAAATATTTTTTTAAAAAGTCATGTTAACACAAATAACTTAAACAATAATCCAAAATAACAAAATAAGCAATAGCTAAGAGCAGAATTGTTTCCCATTAATGAGCTCAGAAAGTAGTTGTAATCAGAAAGCCACAAGCAAGCGTGGTCCCTGTATAATGGGTAGTCCAGGCAGGTTTTTGGCAAGTGGCAAGGTCACTGGGGAAAGTATGCAGCAGACTTTTGTAGACTGAGGAAAAGATAGTGAATTGATATCTGATCAACAATGCAAAATACTTGTAATTTGAAGCAGGAGTTATACTCTCCCTTCCCTTATTTCTTACTAAATTTTTGACATATGTGCTTTACCATTTCTTTTTTTATTTGACACCAGGTCCAAAAGTGTGACCTGACACCAAGGACTTTCACCCAATAGCACTGAGTAGTGAGAATTGAAGGTTTCCTGGTCTAACAGTCACATTGAATAAACTGTTATCATTAATTGTTCTGTAATTGATATGAGTGAACTCAAAAGACTGTCCATTATTTCTTACAGGAGAATAGACTTACAAAAATGAAGGCAGTGACCCACCAGTGTCTATTTCCACAACTAAAACCCAGGAGTTATAAATGAAGGAATACGTCATAACATTGTGGGTTGTTTCTGTCAGTCATCCAAGTTCAGGTGTGAGGTCTTGAATGCAGCAGCTAGGCTAGCTGCCCTGTAGTGCACCTGTGTGTAAAGAGCTATAGTGAAGGACTATGCTCTGGTCAGTTAGGATAATAAATAAAGCACACGTGATCGAATTTCTTTACACTGCACTTTTCTTTTATTGACACTCATGCTGACTTTTAGTAATCAGAGGTAGGTACAAATAACATCCTATCAGAAGCATTGGTAATATAGTTACTACCGTTTGTACTATGCCAGAGGTGAACCCATTCTAAAAGAAAAAGAAAAATCTCTAAACTGGAATTTCGTATTTGGGGGTAACTTCTCTGGAGAAATGTTAGAAATAAATGCTTTGCATAAATATTCTCAAGAAGGCTCTCTAGCCATGTTTTGCCAACTAATATCGGTAATTCCAATTAACATTTGCCTTTGTCATTGAATCTTCTCTTCTGTATTTGAGGTTGATTGTGATGGCTGGATATGGAGGGTGGGACCTTCACTGACACTCTGCTACGTCTAACATTGCCTTCGATAATCTTGCTTTGTAACTACTATCAGCTAATCACTTTTCTCTTTTTATTAAAGTTCTATTACTCACTCCCTTTTGACAAGTTGCTCTTGGGACAATCCAAGTGTTACTTTTCTGAAACTCTTAGGATATTACCTGCACTGTATCCAGACAAAAGCCAAAGCATTAAATTCAATCAATAACTACTACAGGTAGACTTCTATTTGATCCCTGTTTCTAAAGTTCTGTGCTCTGAGCATGAAGATGTGAGTATTGGTCCACACTCATCTGGTATGAGTTCTGAACTTGGTCCTGCAATAAGAGTGTATTCAGACAGAGTCAACCTCATGCCTTTCCCAGATCACTTCTTTACTTCCACTGATTTGACAGAAAGGTAATCTGTAACCTTAGAGTGATATAAAACTAATTGGGCATGATTCAAAATTGTAATGATCAATTATTTGTTATGGCCACAAAGCTAGGGAATTTAATGTATTTTAAATTCAATCCTACTTTATCCCTTTGTACTTGTCAATAGTTCACTAATATCAGTAATGAAAGCTCATAAGGGTTTGCTATTTTTTCCACTAGTTCAATTATTTAAAAATAAAATTATGAAAAGTAAACATGGGCACATAAAACATGTTTGTAGTGAAAAGATTTCAAACCTCAGAAGTAGCTAAATTAAAATCTGCTTGCTAGCTCTTTAGGTCCAGTCATCTACTTTAGAAATGTTTCTAAAAGTGTATGCACAGGCAAATACAGACAAGTGTATATGGGTTATATATCCAAATATATTTTAACATAAAATAAATATAACATGGTATTTGGTAATTTCACTATTTAATGTTCCCTCAAGGTTTTATACTGTAAGATACATAGAGTTAGTTTGATAATTTAGTAACTGCATCAAATTGTACAATATAGATTAACCACAATGTATTCAAGTATACCCTTATTGGCGGAAATTTTAATTGCTTCTAATTTTTACTGTTAGAAGTAATACTGCAATATTTTCTACTTTTGATGAAGTCATAAGAAGTCATACCAAAAGTGGCCTTCAGGGACAACCCCACCACCTCATCATACTGGTTCTGACCTTGTGGCTCTCATCAGGAAGTAGTTAGAATAATTTATGGCAGTCACAGAAGATGGGCTAGAACCGGAAGATGTAAGATGGTCCTCCCACACTGCCAGATGGATGCTAGTTGTTAGTAGAGAACAAAGTCTTCTTAACATGTCTCCCTGAGTGTCCTCACACCACAGAAGCTTGTTTTAAATTTTGAGGATACTGATAAAAAAATAAAGTACCTTGGAATAAACCTAACCAAGGAAGTGAAGGATCTCTACAATGAAAACTTTGAAACACTCAAGCAGGAAATTGGAGAAACACTAGGAAATGGAAAGACATCCCATGTTCTTGGACTGGAAGAACCAAAATTATGAAAATGTCAATCTTAACAAAAGAAGTCTACACATTTAATACAATTCCCATAGCATTCTTCGTGGAAATAGAAGAAAAAAAAACTAAAATTCATTTGGAAGCACACACATATACACACACAAAAAAACCCTCAAATAGCTAAAACAATTTTGAGCAACAAAAGTAAGGCTGACTGTATCACCACAACTGATTTTAAGCTATATTACAAAGCCATAGTAACAAAACCGACATGGTACTGGCACAAAGACAGACAAGTAAGTGAATGGAACAGATAGAGGACCCCGAATTAAACCCAAGTAGCTACAGCCATCTGACCTTTTTTTTTTCTTTTTGGCTTTTCAAGGTAGGGTTTCACTATAGTCCAGTCTGACCTGGAACTCACTATGTAGTGTCAGGGTGGCCTCTAACTCATGGCAATCCACCTACCTCTGCATCCCAAGTGCTGGGATTAAAGACGTGCACCACCACCAACCCTGACCCATCTGACTTTTTGACAAAAATGCCAAAAATATTCATTGGAGAAAATACAGCCTTTTTAACAAGTGGTGCTGGGAAAACTGGATATCTATATATAGAATGATGGAAATAGATCCTTATCTCTTAGAGTAACATAAAACTAATTGCACACGAATCAAGTCCAAATGAATGAAAGACCTTAATATCAGACCCAAAATTCTGAAACTGTTAGTGGAAAAAGTAGGGAAAATCTTTCAACATATTGGCATAGGTGATGAGATTCTGAATATAACCTCAGTTGCTCAGGAAATAAAACCACTACTCAACTAATGGCATCTCATAAAATCACAAAGCTTTTGTACAGCAAAGGACACTAAATAGAGCAACAGGGCAACCTACAGAATGGGAGAAAATCTTTGCCAGTCTCCTGAGCACATGGTATTGAGAGGCTTTGTATTTTGTCAACCTGATATATATCTATATATCTCTATGTATATATTTAAATTTTGGTTGCTACTTAGTTTAGCTATTTTAAATTATTGATTACTTATATTCTTTTATGATTACTTATCAATATATTTGCTGTTTTAAATCTAGTTACTTGCTTTAGAATGCATGTTTAAAAGCCTTATACTTAAGTAATAATCTGCAGTTTATTATGAAAGTGAATGTTTTGCTTCCCACTAGTATGCTATTTATATTTTCCTTTTAAAGTATATTTTGTGCTATGTAGAAGTATAATTTATAATGTAGCAAAATCATATATATGCAAATATCTATATATCTATACACACATAAGGACTTTGTTTTAATAGTTGAAAAGTATTTTTAAACTTATCCAAAGATTTTTTCTCATAGTTCATACTGTAATTGTGCATAATGCTTTAGACATCATTTTCATTTCATAGTATAAAGTAACATATTACTTTTGTTTAATATGTTTTTATACAGAAGTTTTAAAACTATGTTTAGTCAGAATTAAGCACCAGTGACCCACTCACTAAAGGAGTAGCTTTTCTGGGTCCTTGTTTTGCTTTTCTCTCATCCACTGGGAAAGGCAGGATAGACAGACTTTGAGGATACTTAGCGTTCCACAGAGCACAGTTTGAAAATCACTGGTATTCTAATATGCCTAACACTTGGAAATATTTTAAAGTGGTAAATGCTTAAAAATGGGTTAAATGTCATCAAGTTATGAGATATAGATATAGATTAGATATAGATAGATATATCCATATGGTTTCAGGATCTAGGCAATGTATTCTATCTCTTGGGAAACAGTCCATGCATTCTAGATATCTACCAACTCCCCCTTTGAATGAATCATGAGTAAACAAAGAAAGCAAGTAGATTCAGATGCCAAGACACCCACCCTGGAGACATGATTTATACATCAAAATATATATATATGGCAGGCATATATGCATACGTACCCACACAGGATAAATCACCAAGTTTGCCATCCTGCACATCTTTCTTGCAAGTCTGTGATGGCTCTCATTATTAATCAAAGAATCATTTAGCTTGCCTAATTATCTTCTGCCATATATAATTCCAGCCTTTCAATTTCTCTTCAAGTTGCCTTGTTAGACTAAATGCACTCCTTTGTTTGGGTAACACCATCCATAACAGTCCTTTGAAGGACCAACACAGCAATAAGTGGTTGAATAGTCAAGAAGCCAGAGACCTCTCTTTATTCCATATATCAACAGGTAAATTCATTTGCAAATTTTATTTATTTATTTGAAAGAGAAAGAGAAAGAAGGAGAGAGAGAGGGAGAGAAAGAGAGAATAAATGGACACACCAGGGCCTCTAGCCCTGCAAATGACCACCAGACACATGCACCACCTTGTACATCTGACTTACTCTGGTCATGGAGAATCAAATCTGGGACCTTTGGCTTTATAGTCAAGTGCCTTAACTGTTAAGCCATCTCTCCAGCCCTTATAAATTTCTTTGCTTCTTTAATACCAAAATGACTTGACCCCATGATTTGTCATTGAGGAGGTCAGTTAGATTGAGTTAGCCACTTGTTGTTAAGTGTCTTCTGAGGTATGGGGACATGTCAGAACTTTGAAATAAATCAATAACCAAATGTAACAATGTCTAAAAAAACACAACTTGCCTTCTGTTGCCAAGAACAATACATTCACATCTATTTTTATCTTGATTTTTTATAAACTTTAAAATAAAATGCAAACTAACAAAGAGCTGTTTGAAAGATGACTCTCAATGTATAATAAGTCAGACAGATTAAAACTCCTGGGGTACCAAGGAGCTTTAATAAACATATGCAGATTTATGTACTTATTTTTTTCAGAACAGTACCAGTGGGGTTGCATGAAATGGACTTATTTGGCTATATTTAAATGCCATCTCCAAACTGGTTTAGAGAATCAGGAGATATCAGGTTGTGTCAGATCAACGAGTCCATCAAACCAGCTATCTGATGGGATAGAGAGAGAAGAGAAACATAGTATTGGAAATAAATGATTAGCTCTCAACATTAGCTTCAAAAGAAAGGTAAAATGCTCATGCAAGCATCCATAGCTTCCCTCTAGTGTGACCCACAACTTGACTGACAGCTTGATGACAAACACCATTTATATTCCTTTGGTTTCTATAGGGCTCCAAGTGAGTTTTTATTCCCAGCTTTCTAAATATGTGTTGGTTAATAAATCATCTCTCTTTTAAGAAGAATATAGTATATTCTCTCAGTATGTTTTGAATGTTGATCAGTATAAGATAGGTTCTGGTTGTAATTTCCAAATGTTCAGGAATTTGAATAGGTACATTTTTGAAATCATGTATACACTCATATTATTTAATAGAAAAAAAATTAGAGTTCAAGAGTTGTATCAGAAAAACCTTGGGAAACACATTCTTTATTAAACTTTAGTAAAGCTCTAAAAGCCTCTATCTTTCCTCCCTTCCTTACACCCCCCTTCCTTCCTTCCTTCCTTCCTTCCTTCCTTCCTTCCTTCCTTTGTTCCTTCCCTCTTGCCTTTCTTCCCTCCCTCCATTCTTTTCTCTTTTTCTCTCTGTCCTTTTCTTTTTTTCTTTCCTTTCATTTACCTCTTTCTTCCTCCTCCTCCTTCTCTCTTTCTTTTCTATTTTTTTTCCTTTTCTTTCCTCACTTTGTGAAATAGTCTTTGCATTACAGCCCAGGGAATTTCTAGGTTGGATTAACTGAGATGAGAACACACTTTCCAAGTGTAGTTGGAATGAACAAAAAGGAGAAGTTTGGGTAACCACCACATTCACTGCTCTCTGCTTCCTGACTGCAGGTGCAATGTTACTGGTCCATTACTGTGCCTGCTTTCCTTGCTATGATAGAATATGTCTTATTACTGTAAGCCAAGATAAAGCCTTCCTCTCTCAAATTGCTTAACTAGTATTTTGTCACAGCAGTGAGAAGAATAACTAATTGTATATGGTATGCCTTGTATAGTTTTATAAATACCATATTCTTTAAAATATGACTTTACTTATTTGTTTATATTTAATATATGTGTGATTTTCAATTGATTTTATATTAAAAACTTGCTAAATCATCATATTCATATAATTCATTTGAGGAATTTTTTGGATTTCCTATTAAGACAATCATAAAATTTTCATTTGTGATAATATTTTTGTTCATTTGTAATCTTAGCTTTTATCTCTTTTTTATCCATATTGGTATGAAGAATGTGTTTTAGGCAATGACAAACAGAAATGATCATAGAAGGCTTGCTTGCTATTTTTACCAACATAAAAACACACTTTGAACATTTACTCTGATGTAGCATGTTTGTTTCATCTTTCTGTAGGTATTGAATTTTCATATAGAAAATTGTCTTTTTGTCTTAGCAACATTTATTTCACAACTGGAATAGTTACATAGAAATGCTTTCATTCCTTCAAAATTCCATGACTAATTCCAGTTTACCATGGAAATACTTTAAGATCACAAAACACATTATTTTAAAATAATCTACTTTGAGACAGTTTCCAATAACTTTTATAACAGGTATCCATTCTTAGTTTAACATTGCCAAATAAAGCAAAATTTTATAAAGAAATGTTTCTTTCACTAAAAGGCAATCTACAAAAGCTGTACATATAGCCACAACATGTAGATTAGTGGGACCATTACACATCATTCCATTAATTGAAGCTAAGAAACATATGTCATTTTCTTGCCAACTATATGGAGTTTATTTTTTACTTTTTTTTGTTAGAAAATGCTGGCTAGAATGTTGAGGTTGAAAATCTTTGACAAACTGAGTCATAAACTTTGTTTCAAACTTGAAGTGCTATTGTTATAAATAGAAAATGGCACAGCACATGATCAACTTGTTCATGCTAGACATTCACAGCTGGACTGACCTAAAGAAAATTCCTTTGAAGGCACTGAAAACAACCCAGTACTCAGTGACATAGAGCTCATATGCGCTTGACAGCACAGTCAGAAAAGAGTCTTTCATCAACTGCTTTATAAGAGCTTTGATATGAAACAATTTTGATTTTTATCAAATTAGTCTTTAATTTATGGAATTGATTATCTACTTTTTTCTTATCAGTTAATGGGGTAACATGGATATGTATATCTTCCAATAATATATGAAAATTTTTCTAGGGCTAGAGAGATGGCTTAGTGGTTAAGGCATTTGCCTTCAACACCAAAGGATCTCCATTTGATTCTTCAGGACCCACATTAGCCAGACACACAAGGGGGCACATGCATCTGAGGTTCGTTTGCAGTGGCTGGAGGCCCTGGCATGCCCATTCTCTCCTTCTCTCTTTTTCTCTCTCTGTCTCTTTCTCTAAGTAAATAAATAAATAAATAAATAAAATATATTTTTGAGTGTTTCTATAATGTTTTCATTTTGTTTACAAAACAGAGCCTTTCTTATACCATGTTTGCATCAAGCAGAAGAGTATAGACATGCCACTATCATAAAAACATGTCTGTTTTGGGTTGCATGGGGTCTCCGCTCTACCTAGTCTTGGAAAAAAATTAGGTTGATGGTCCCTCTATTAATTGAGACTTATGTTTATAGGGAAATGAGAAAAGCATGGGCATTGAAATATGGCTTTAAAAGCATCTTACATGAACTGGAATTCTATTTAGATTTTATTAGCTCTGAAAGCCTACATGGAGATATCTAATGAGACATTGCAGGGAGAAATCCTACTATGTGCTCAAAAGGAAAAATAAACAGCATATGTGTAAATAGATTTAAAATTATTATACTGATAACTTTATTATTCATTGTGGTTGAAATTTTTAAACTGAATTTATGAATGATTTTGGATATAATCTGAATTTTTTCATGCTATCCTGGTCAGGTTATAGTTTTAACCAAATCTTAGTGTATATTCTGCCACTTAAGCTGTGTATGTGTATGAAATTAGAATCATTTATATTTTTCATATATAGTAAACATTATTTTTTAAATTTTTTGTTTATTTGTACTTATTTATTTGAGAGTGACAGACAGAGAGAGAGAGAGAGATAATGGGCGAGCCAGGGCCTCCAGCCACTGCAAACGAACTCCAGATGCATGCTCCCCCTTATGCATCTGGCTAACGTGGGTCCTGGGGAATTGAACCTTGAACCGGGGTCCTTAGGCTTCACAGGCAAGCGCTTAACTACTAAGCCATCTCTCTAGCCCTAGTAAGCATTATTATTGTTTTGTGTGTATTTTTTTATTATTTAGTTTTGTATTCAGCAAATCCAGTCAGTTTGGTACCATTATTAGGCTCATCCATGACCTACCCCATCCCCTTGGCCCCTCCTTGTAGAGGTATATGGGTCATGCATTGTGGAGTTAGCCCACAGTTATGTGTAAACATTATTTTAATATTACTTTGATTTTTTATTTCCTTTGTAGAATAATTCAATTTCTTTAGCATTATAAGACTATTCAGATTTTCTTTTTGTCTTCATTGAGAAACTTCCATTTTTTTTTCTTTTGGAAAGTTGTCCATTGTATGCCTGAAAATGTATTTATATGAAGTGGTCCATGAAATACTGACTATTTATAATTATGGCTCGTTTATTTGTAATATTATTGATTTATTCTCCATCTCTTTGATTAATTTTTACAGAGGATTTTCTCATTTTCCTTTCAAGGAAATAACCTATTCCAATAGATAGTCTATTGCATTTTTTGTTGCAGACTTTAATTTCTACTGTTTTATTGTTATCTCATTTCTTCAATAATTTGAGTGCTGTTCATTCATCATTTACCTACTACAGGGCTTGGCTCATAGTATTTTAGCATTTGTTATCTTCTTTAATGTGTGTTTATGCATGCATGAATGTGTATGGTCAGGTGAGGGCCTCACACACCACATTGACCTGTGGAGACAGATGATAACTCCAGGGTGGCTTCTCCTTCTGCCTTCTTTTTGAGTTAAGGTCTCCCTTGTTGCCATAGTGTGTGCTCCAAGATAGTGGGTGCTTCCAGAGTCTCCTAGCTCTGCCCACCATAGATCGTTGAGATCACAGATGTATACAGACATTTTCCTTATCATTAACTTGGGTGATGGAAAATAGAGTTCAGGCCCACAAACTTGCAAGCAAGAACTTTTAGCCACTGAGAATATGCCAAGCCCCTTTCTCTTCTTTTTTATTATTTTAATTGACAAGTTATAATTGCACATTTTTATGAATGATGATGTGCTTTTTAATACTTGTGTATATAGCATAGATGTGATTAAATAAAGGTAATTTAGGTTAATTAATATATTATTCATTTCACTTGTGAGATATTTGAGACTCATTATTTGTTAATAAAATTCATAAAACTATAAATTAGTGATAGTCTATAGTTCTCTGATTTGTAACATTTTCTGTTTCACTGAAATCTAAATATTTTCAATTTTATACAATGCTTTCTATATTTTACTTAAACGTATATTGTTTTAGCCTCAAATACATATTTTTCACATTTATATTTAAATGATTGAGTTTTAAAACCTGGTGGGATATCACATGCCTAAAACACTGAACACTCTAAAGGTTGGTAGAGTAAGAACTCAGTGACTTCTACACTATTCTTGGCTATATAGTGAGAGACCCTGTCTCAAAAACCACTCATAAATATATGAATAATAAATAATATAAATAAAATAAATAAATAATTGAGAACATAAGACAGAAAGTTTGGAATGTATTAATGTATGCTTGTAAGTTCAGGATAGTCAATTTTCTTAACTGTTTTATGAATACTGAAAATATTGAATACTCTATAGTTATTGGTTACATTGTCAATATATGCCAATTATGTCATGTGTAGTATTTATGTTGCTTAGATACTTCTAATTTAATATATTTTGCTTGTATAATTCATCAGTTATATGAGAGGCTTTAAAATATGCCATTCTGTTAATGGCTTTGTTGATTTCTTATAAATGTCCAGTCAATTTTTACATACATTCAAAGCTGTCACTATGTGCAAACAAGTTTAAAAATAAAAATTTCTGGGCTTGAGAGATAGCTTAGTGGTCAAGACACTTGCCTATGAAGGCCAAGGTATCATGTTTGACTCTCCAGGTCCCACACATGCCAGATGTATGGTGATGCAATCACACAGTGTTACACATGTGCACAAGGGGACACATGTGTCTGGACTACAATGACAGTGGCTGGAGACCCTGGCACACAAATTCTCTCTCTCTCTGTTTCTCTCTCATAAAAAAGGCCAGAGCTGAAGAGATGGCTTAGCAGTTAAGGTGCTTGCCTGTAAAGGCAAAGGACCTAGGTTCAATTTCCCAAGAGCCAAGTACAGATAATGCACAAGGGGGTTCATGCATTTGTCTTCAGTGGCTGAGGCTCCGGCACACTCACGTTCTCTATATATCTGCTTCTCTCTCTCTCTCTCTCTCTCTTAAATAAATAAATAAAATAAAAAAATAAATTTTAAATGTCAGTCTATTGGGCTTCCCTCAAGAAACGTATGTATATATAAAATAAACATTTCTATCATCATATAGTGAAACTCAATGATTTTGACAGATTTCTTAATCTTATATTGTAGACCTCTATCATCTTTTTTTTTTTGTTTTTATTTTTTTTCTTTATTAGTTAGTTTTGTATTCAGCAAATACAGTCAGTTTGGTACCATTATTAGGCTCATCCGTGACCTATCCCCTCCCCTTGGCCCCTCCTTGTTGAGGTATACGGGTCATGCATTGTGGAGTTAGCCCACAGTTATGGGTAAGCTAAATGTCTCTGCATATCATGACCCAACATGTGGCTCTGACATTCTTTCCACCCCCTCTTCCGCAAAATTTCCCTGAGCCATGTTGGGTTCATTTTTGGTCTGCTTCAGTGATGAGGTGTTGGGGGCCTCTGAGGCTCTGGCTCTCTGATTTGGTAGGAGTTGATTTTTCTCTGTGCTGATCTCCTTCCCCCTTCTGCTGGTATCCGGTTCATCAGGAAAACAGCCCCCTTGCTTGTTTCTCCAATTTTTCTTAGTTTCATCCTGGGCCCTTTTGAAGTATGATGGGGTGGCTCTCTCCTTAGGATCTACATCTATCTGAAAAAGAGAAGCAGATTCTCCAACGGAGAGTAAGTTAGCATCATGACAAATGAGATAACCCTTTTTTTTAATAGATAATTTCATAGGTGTAGGCCCTCTTGTAGCCCACAATTGATGGTAGCTTGATATTGGAGAGTGGGCTTATGCTTGGATATGGTTCTGACTTGTTTCCCAGCTCCAGCTATGGGTCCCATACCACTGAGGGGATCAGTTAGCCGAATTGAGAGCAGTTGGTTCCCCACCATGGCTGTGTGCCACCACTGCACTTGTGTGGGCATCACACCAAGTTATTTGCTGCTAAGTAGGTTAGAGCATGCATTGCTTGAACCTGGAACAGATTATTCTCAGTGAACTTTCCCAATCACAGAAAACAAATCGCCACATAGTCTCACTCATCTACAGCACCTAACCTGAATCTACCCAAGATACCTTACATACCCAGCAAGCATCTCCTAGACTAGACACTAGGATGGAAGGGGAGGGAGGGGAGGGCATCAAAGGGGTGGGAAACACAAATCTAGACCCAAACGGCAATGGTACCATAATCTTCTACTTACTAAAAGACAGACCAAATGGCTGATCCTTCACCAGGCCCTTACAGGGAACACCTGAACCACAAGACACTGGAGAGGGTAAGATCAAGACTAACCTTAATCTTCTACATCTTCCCTCCCTCACTTCCCCTCTCCCTCTCTCTCTCTCTCTTACCTCTAACTCTTGTATATTAGTTATCTTTTTCCTCATTTTCTTGGTGGGCACTGACCTGTAACTCCCAGAACCAGCATGGGGCTATCATCCACAATGAGCTTTTGATCAGAGAGACCTACAAGGTTTCCTAAAAGACAGACAGATTTCTGTCAGAGTACTTGATGACCCACCAAAGGCTAGTGTATCATCTTTTTTTTTGATTAATATCTTCCTTGTCTATCTTTTCTTTTTCAAAAGGTTTTATTTTTTACTTTTTTAATATTTTATTTCTATTAATTTTATTTGAAAGAGAGAAAGAGGGAGAGACAGTGTGTGAGAAACGGAAAGGGCCCCTCAGGGCCTCCAGCCACTGCAAACAAATTCCAGACCCACATGCCACCTTGCGCATCTGGCTTACATGGGTCCTGGGGAATTGAACCTGGGTCCTTTGGCTTTGCAGGCAAACACCTTAACCACTAAGCCATCCCTCCAGCCCTTTAAAAGGTTTTATATTTCTTTATTCTAATCTTCATTTTTATTTCCCTCTACTATGTTCAAATTCCCCCTCTTCTGTCTCTCCCTTTTCCCTTTCTCCTCTTATCTTCTTTCCCTCCTCTTCTTTCTTTACCCCTCTTCTGTCCACCCTAGTGTTTCTTATTTCTATGACTATATCTCTCTATGTCAATTTGGCAATCTTGGTCTATTAATTAGATCATAAAGAATATTCAAACTTGCAATTATTGACTTATGTAGACGTATATCTTTTATTTAATTTGTGTTTCTTATTGGCTGCAAGTTTGTTGTGTTTTTATTACTTTTTATGGTTTTTTAGAAAGCTTGATCAATTTTTTTTCACTTTTTCCAGACTTAATAGCAACACTCCCATCACATTGATTTATGTTTTGTTTAGTTTTTAGGCTATTTCTATTAATTTTTTAACCTTTAAAGAATTTGTCATTATGATTTTATACAAAGTTTACTCATATTTACATATTACCATTTTCCTTGTTAATAATTTATTCTTGTTTCTCAAAGCTAACATCTGGGATCACTTTCCTTCTTCATGAATAATGTCTTTTTACAGTTCCTTCAAGGAGAATCTATTGATAGTGAACTACTAGTCTTGTTTTTCCAAAAATATCATTATTTTACTCTCTTAGTTGAAAATTACTTTGATTAGCATGCAATCTTGATTGACAATTATTTTCTCTGAGCACATTGAAGACATTACCACACTGTTGCTTTCATTGTTGCTGTTGAAAAGTTATCTGTCAGCTCATCAAGCCATTGAAAGTTTTCATTTTTCTCTTGGTGCTTAATATGTTTATGGATTTTATGATGTGCAGCTTCATGTATCTAAATTTTAATTTTTCTGGTTAGGATTCATTTAGACTAATGAATTTGAAAATTAGTACTTTAAAATATAAATTCTAGAAAATTCTCAATTATTAAACTTTCAAATACTACTTTAGTTCCTCTGTATTTGCTGTTAAAATGTAATTAGCATTTGTTAGAAGATTTTACTTCATCATATTGTACTTGTTAGCTTCCCTTCAGATGCTTCTCAAAGTTCACAGTATTTCTAGCCTTATACCAACTCAACTGCTAAAACTATCCTTTGCCTTGCATATTATTTTTAGAACTTCTATTTGTTTCTTGTTTAAATATACTTTACATTTTTATGACAACTAATTATTTTTTCTTGATTCTAGCCTCTTATTTTCTTTTTAGTACTACTTACAGATTTATTTTACATTCTATACTAATAAACATATTTTATGAATTTTTTGACTAGTCGGCTTGTCCACATTGATTCTCACTCTTGCTTTCCTGTTTTCTTCTGTAGTGTCTAAATATATCTTAAAACATCATTTGTCTGACCTTTCAAAGACTGCACTTAAAGGTAGGCCATTTTATAGAACTTTTATTTATTTACTTTCCCGTGTGCGTGTTTGTGTGTGTGTGTGTCTGCACACAGGGTCTCTTGCGGCTGCAAACAAATGCTTTACATAAGTAGCCAGGAATTGAACTCTGTGCCATCTGGGTTTGTAAACAACACCTTTAACCACTGAGCATCTCCCCAGCCCCTCAAGGAAGGTTCTACTAGGAAAAATAAAGCTGTCTGTTTGCATGGCTAGCCTGAGACTGTCACCAAATTCTGTGTATGTGTGTTTGATTACCCATATTGGGTGACCTGTGGCTGCCATATCTATGTGATGGTAGACTTGTGTTTTGTGCTGGTGATTGGATAGTGACTAAGATGTATTTACTTAATTTTCTTTTACACTGAGTATGAGGGATTAATTAGGTATAGCAGTATTTCCACTATAGTTCCCACTTAAGCTAATCAGTAGACTTGAACATCCCCATAACTATAGAGATCAAGAAAAAAAAAATTTACTTGGAACAGCAAGTATTATCAAGATAAAGCCGGATTCAAATATCCTTAACTCTCTTCCTTCCTCCATTTACCAGATGTTTGGCTGTGAGTTTTATTTACCAACCTGTATCTTAAACATATTTTTCAAAAATGAATATAATAAGTATAAAATGATCTTATTGATTTGCCAAAAAGATAACTCACAATAATTGATGTTGATGCCTTCTTGTGTCCCAAATGCTCACAGACAACAATAGAAAATAGGATCTTTACCCAGATGGTATTTCTTTCTATTTGTGTCTATTCTACAAAGCAGCAGGAAACAGGAATGACATCACACAAAATTCTCACCATGTCTTGGCTTACAGAATGGAATAAAGAAGGAAGGAAATAAGAGAAAGGGAAAATGGAAAGGAGATTCACAGAACTACAGTAGTAGACTGGCTTGGAGGCATGTAGCATAGACCAAAGGTGGCCCTCACTCATACAAAGTCCCTTACATCCATGAGTATCTACTTTAGGTGGTTCTCACTCATCCACAATTCTTTACATCCCTGAATATCTACTTAAGGCAGCCCTCTCTCAAATACACTCCCTTACATCCCTGAGTATCTACTTAAGGTGGTCCTCACTCATCCACAGTTCTTTACAGCTCTGATTTCCCATTGCCAGATTTTGATGGTTTCCCAACCTCAAACTCTATCTCAATCTCACTCAGTGTGTCACTACCCTAATGGGCTAAAAGAGTATGGGGATAACTGAATACAATGTTAAATATAATATTGGTTGCATACTGGAAGAAAGTGCTTCCTATACATTTTCCAGAATCCTTTTCAAAGAGCTGACATCTGTCTGTCACTTTCTTTTCCATGTTGTTTTCTTTTGTGTGAGATCTTTCACAAGAAATATGCTTATTCCTCCACCCGCAGCCTGGGCAAGCAGAACAGTGAAGTTATGCCATTTCTCAGAACCATATTAACAGAAAGATGGCTGCAGAGAATGTGACTCTTCCATAAGTCATAATGCTTCTAGAAGCACTGTATGTATATGGTCTCCTGTAATGGGTCCTAAATACCAAGACCTTTAGTTCTTCTCAAAGTGAGCACCTTCCTCTCTCCTTCTCTCTCCTTTCCTCTCTTTGGGCCTTTGTAATGCACATTTTGCACAGTCCCAAACACCATGTATGTTTCCTGAGATGAAGGAGTATCTTACAAGAGCATGCTTACACAGAAGTGGCACAAGAAAAATGCTGTCATTATCCAGCCAACCCCAGGGGCATGAACTGTTGGAGGGCAACCTCTTGCCTAACGTGGTGACCGGCCCTCCAAACACACCAGAAAAGGGAGTATTAAGTGAATGTCTAGAATGCAGACCATACCACACACTGGATGATAAGGGAGGTGATGTCTTCTGCTTAGAACACTTTCTTACTCTGTCAATGGCATGTTCCCTAACATGGATTTTGCCAGTGGACACTTCCTCAGTTTACAAAAAGGAGTTTTCTTGGGCTACCAGTGTGGGTTCTGTCCAAAAAGAATCACGGTACTTACTGGACTTTGTTCTGACATCATAGTTCAATCAAAAACTTTTTGTACAAAATGTCACTTTCAAAGTTGTGGTTTGGGGGAAAAAGTGTCTTTATAAAAAATTCATGGCCACAATGATCTGATAATGCAGTGTTCTGATACCAGCAGATGTTTTGTCTAACATGTTCCCTGAAGCTGTGCTCTGTGCCTTCATATCTTTCATTTCCAGTTGCTGTCTGCTGACTGTGGGATGTCATGTACGTACCCTATAGCTATGCGCGGCAATTCGCATCTAACACCACCGCGCGTAATGAGCTTCACAAGATGCTTGTCGCAATAACTCCGTACTTCCCTAACCATATGGAACACAACACTCTAAAGCCCATAGACACTTTTTTTTATTACAGTTCAGATCCTTAAAACATAATGTGTGTGATGTCTAGTGAATGTGCGTGAGGAGCTGCTGAAAACAAAGTTAACACTTGTTCACATCATCTGTTACAAATGTCCAATTTGGGACAATAAATTTCCTCGGAACCTGTTCTTTTGCTGACTCGTTGCTTTATCTTTTTTTTTCCTCTTTCTCTCACGTCGTTTTTTTTATGAACTATGCATATGTATTAAATGGGATTTGTTGTCCCTAGATACCAATTTGCATAAAGTACAAGCCATCATTGGTTGGAGAGAAGCAAATTACTTCTCCGGCAAGATCACACTTTATTTTTTTTTTTTTAATTTTAACAAACCGCAGGCAGAGGCTGTTAACAGTACTTAGCCAGATATGCAAAGTATCACTTTTCTCAAAAGCAGTTTGATCAATGAGGGAGGAGGAAAAAAGTGAGAGGCGATATTATTCAATTAAGTTCTATAGAAAACTGACCTGAAATAGAAAAGCCCATACCTGCTCAGCCACCTGTCCACCTGTTGGTTATCTGAACCTCTTTTCGCCTTCAGTGCAGGTCAGGTATTCAAGGCTTCTGAAAAGAAAAAAAAAAAAAAAGAGACTTAGCAAGAAGTGAGACCAACTCAGCAGCTTTTAAAAATAACACGAATCTCTCAGTTTCATTCTCTGTTTCTCAGAAAACTCGTCACTTTTGATTTATTTCTTTTCCAACTTATCCTTGCCTCCCTTTTCTCTGGATCTTAATAGTGAAGCAGCTTTCTGTCAACAGCTCTTCTAATAATTGCTGACTTCAAATGACTTGAAAAATCTTGAAAAATAAAGTAAGGCCTGCACCATCCACCTTCACCCAACACAGAAAGCAGATTTTCTTACCAGATGCATGAAGGTTGGAGGGGGGCCCTTATGTATGGAGTCCCAGTAGCCATGCCTTCAAATTCCCATGGTTGCCTCCTTCACACTACCCCCACGCTGCATACCTGTGACAAATTGGCTATGGCCTGGGTGGTCATGCAGAGACTTGCATAATTAGGCTTGCCCCTCTGATAAGCAGAGCTATGCTACTTTTTGCTAAATAAAAACACAAATAGCTCTTTCAGCCAAGAATCTCAGACAACGTATGGGAGGTGGAAGTTGTGAAGCTTGGAAACAGCTGTGAATGAATGACACTTTCTAACTTTTCATAAATTTGCCATAGAAACTTCAGGAGACTGTTGTATAACTTACTTGCACATTTCACTTAAGTTTATATTCTAGGAGCTTTAATATGTGACACAAGTTATTGAATTTTTAATGTTATTTTCAAGCATTCTAACCAGAGTGCATGTGCTCTTACAAGGAGCAAACATTCTTTTCAACAATTGTAACTCCTAGACGTGAACAAGGAACCCTCAGTAAATCCTGCTCTTCTTTCTGGAAAGGGACATTTCGCTCTTACTCCTTTATGAAGATCAAAAATATTTGAATGCTTCATTTACCCCCACCCCATTGCTTTGTCAGGAGGCTAAACGGAACTAGAAAGAAATGTGTGAGAAGCCAACTTGCTGGTGAAATGAAGGGTTTGCATCATCACACATGAAATCTTTTAGAACGACACAAAATGGTGAAATTTTACTGCGCAGGAGTCAGGAGTGGGTGTGAGTGTGGGTGGGAGCTTGGGAGGGAGCATGGATATGAGCGTGGTTGTGGATCCCTTCACTTCTGTGCTTTTCGTACCTAGGAAACTGGTTCTTATGAGGTTCCCATTACCATTTGTTGAGTGAATTGATGGATGAGTTATGAATTCATGGACACAAAATGGAAGTGGGCTGAGCACAGAGAACTATATCACGAGTCCAAGATTAATGAAATTTCTGACATGTTACCATTCTTCCCCTAAATTCCAGCAGAAAGACATTTTTGAGCACCTATATTGGAGTTCAATGGTTGTGAAAACATGTGCATTTTGGAAGAGAAGCTAGCAAAATAATTTAATTTACTAGCTGGGTGAAACTGGGCCCATTACCTAACAGTCCAGGCCTTGGTTGTCTCCTTTGTAAACCAAGGGAAAACACAGGAAGGTTTGATGATTCTTAACCAATGTCAACTTTCTACTACATAGTAAATATTTACAGAAGGCTGGTCTCCTTTCTATTTCTCCAGTTCTTCAGAATTAAAATTTCATTTTGTTATTCCAGATGAACACACCAAATATATCCCCAACAAAGCTGGAGAGATGGCTTAGCAGTTAAGGCACTTGCCTGCAAAGCCTAACAACCCCAGCTCAATTCCCCAGTACCTACATAAAGCCAGATGCACAAAATGGCACGTGCATCAGAAGTTCGTTTCCAGTGGCTAGAGGCAATGGTGTGCCCATTCTCTTTCTCTATCTCTCTTTCTCTCTCTGTCTGCCTTTTGTTCCCTGTCTCTGTCTCTCAAATAAATAAAATTTTTAAAAATGTATTACCAATAGAGGAAAAATTGTGGAAGACATAGAAAAAGCATACATACAGCCACTTCTTTTGAAAAGAAAAATTCTATTTTTGTTGTCTTTTTTTTTTTAATGCCCTGCCTGTTGCCTATGCCTGTGCTATTTTACCTGTCTAAAATACCCTCCTTTCTTATAGGCAATTATCCAAATTGTATTCAATCATAAGTCGTCAGAACTTTGTGATCAGTACTTAAGAGTTTGCAAGTGGTCTCTTACATTGCTTGTTGAACCGCAACACATAAATATTTCTGCTTTATGGTGCTCTGTCAGCTCTTTTCTATATAACAGACAATCCTAAAAGTTAGTACTTTGAAATATCAGAAGTTTCCCATTTCTCACAATCTGTAGCTTATCTGGATAGGTCCTCTTAAATGCTCAGCTCAGATTCAGTCTCACAAGGGCATTTCACCAGAGGCTGGGCTAGGCTGAATCTCCAGCAGACCTCATATACATGTTGGCGCTGTTTAGTTTCTGCAGGGCCTTCATTTACCTTTAGTCATTCATCAATGAGTAAAAATGAGAGATTTCTTTCTTTGGTGATTCCAGGCAATTCAGGGTGAACATGCAAGCTGCATGGCCTGTTAAAAAATCATAAAATCACATTCTACTGCACAAAACAAATCACAAGACCAACCCAAACTGGAAGAGGTAGAGACATCACTTCCACCTCTGGGCAGGAGGCATTTCCAAAACCACACTTAGCTAGATGCACACAGATGCAGAGTGGGGGTCATGTTGGAAGAAAAGGCCTCTGTAGATTTGAGTATAAATTGTCTTTGGATGGCCTTTTCCCACTTTTATCCTTAATACCCTTAGAAACTGATTTGTTTCAAATTGTTACTGGTAGTCTCCATCAGTTACCAGGTCCTTGGCGTCTTGTTCAAAGCACTGAAAATGACACACATCAAAAGAAATGCAGTGGGTTGGAGAGATGGCTTAGTGGTTAAGTGCTTGCCTGTGAAGCCTAAAGACCCCTGGTTCGAGGCTCAATTCCCCAGGACCCACGTTAGCCAGATGCACAAGGGGGCACATGCGTCTGGAGTTGCAGTGGCTGGAGGGCCTGTCATGCCCATTCTCTCTCTCTCTCTCTCTCTCTCTCTCTCTCTCTCTTTCTCTCAGCCTCTTTCTCTCTGTGTCTGTCAGTCTCAAATAAATATATAAAAATAAAAAACACAAAAATTAAAAAGAAGAAAAGCAGCATTAAACTTCATTAAGAGCCAAGAGATGATATACTATCAAAAGGAACAGCAGGCCACCTGAGTGAAAAAGTACACTAGGGTCCCAGTTATCACCTGGAGTTTCTCTTTATGGACTTTAGGAAAAGGGGGAGCTGGTTGCTAAAGTCATAGCTTGAGTGGTTCTCAGGTTTGATAGACAGGTTTAGGTTACATAACTTTTCCTGTACTGCTTATGTCCCTTCCCATGATACATTTGATTTTAATTGTATGTATGTAAAAGTATGTATGTAAAAGTATGCATAGGCATAACATAGTAAATAGAGGATTGTCCCTAAATGTTCACTTAGAGGACACGGTTTACCTTACTACACTTGCACCCCAAGCTATTCCAGGCCGGATATACCTTGGAACATATTTTAATAGAAACTGACCACAAAAGGTGTGTTCTTGAAGGTTTCTATGGAAGAGAGACTTATTCCATCATTTGACATGGGGGTATAGGGATACCTCAATACTGTGTGTAGGGATCGGGAGGCTCCCAGGTTTCCACAGGTTACTAGGTGCATTGTTAGGAAAGGGGTGTCTACTGCCAGGCCACACTGTCCTGAATTGCTGAGCTGTTTCTCTCTGCTTGCCTGCTTCACATGATTTCTATTGGCACTAAAACCTCATTGCTAGATTCAATTTTTCAAATTTATTTTTGTTTTGTGAGACTGTTTCACTCTGTAGCTTAGACTGCTCTGGGACTCATTATGTAGCCCAGGCTGGCCTTGAACTCATGGCAATCATCCTGCCTCAGCCTTCTGATCACTGGGATTAAAGGCATGCCTTTCTCTTGTTCCCAGATTTTGCCATCATTAATGTGCTCTTATAAACCTGGCTGCCAAATATTATACCTTGGCTTATGATCTCTTAGTAGGAAGAAACAATAAATGATTATTTTCATGCTTTAATGAAGTATACCTAACTTTTTAGAAGGCAAAAAATTAAATTATTATTGGTTTAAAATGATAATTAAAAAATACATTTTGGGGGCTGGAGAGATGGCTTAGCAGTTAAGCGCTTGCCTGTGAAGCCTAAGGACCCCGGTTCGAGGCTCAATTCCCCAGGACCCATGTTAGCCAGATGCACAAGGGGGCTCATGCGTCTGGAGTTCGTTTGCAGTGGCTGGAGGCCCTGGCGCGCCCATTCTCTCTTCTCTCCCTATCTGCCTCTTTCTCTCTCTGTCTGTCACTATCCAATAAATAAATAAAAATTAAAAAATATATATTTTGGTTTACAAAGGACTAGAGAGATGGCTCAACATTTAAGGCACTTGCCTACAAAGCCTAAAGACCTGAGTTTGATTCCACAGTAGCTACATAAAGCCAGATGCACAAGGTGGTACATGTTTCTGGAGTTTATTTACAATAACTGGAGGCCCTGGCAGCCCATTTTCTCCCTCCCTTTCTCTCTCTCTCTTTCTCCCTCTCTCCCTTCCTCCCTCTTTCTCACTCTCAAATAAATAAATAAAATATTTTCTGACCATAAGATGAAAGAAATCATCAGTCTAAATAAATGGAAATCTATTCCATGTTCTCTAACTGGAAGCCTCAGTGTTAATAGTATTCTAAGCCTATTGAATTTATTCATCACAATCCCAGTGAAGCCCCAAGGAAGCTAATTTATAGATACCAAAAGTCTTAAAGATTTTATTGAAAGATAAAATAGCATAATATTCAACATAATACTGAAAAACATAGTTGAATGATTATCACTACCGATCTTGAAGCTTCCTATCAAGCTATAGTAATCAAGATTGTCTGGCATTAGCAAAATAATAGATAAAATCAATGGAACAGAAGAGAGATCCCAGAAGCATATTAAAACAAATATAAGGCTAGAGGAAAATGATGTAATAAAGAATACAGTTTTTTGGGCTATAGAGATGGCTTAGCCATTAAGGTGCTTGCCTACAAAGCTTAAGGATCCATGTTCAACTCCCCAGGTCCCACATAAGCCAAATGCACAAGGTGACACATGCACAAGGCCAAACATGTGCACAAGTTGGCACATGCATCTTGACTTTGATTGCAGTGACTGAGGCCCTGGTGTGCCAATTCTCTCTCTCTCTCATAAAAAGTACAGTTTTTTTTTTTTTAACAAATGGTGATAAAGTGGTCATTTCCTAATATGCAAAAAGAAAAGGTGAATTTAAACACTGACTGTATGGTCCTCACAAAAAAATTGTTCAAAATATATCATAGGCCAAAATATAAAGCAAATTTTCTAGAAGAAAGTGTATGAAGCAATCTAAGTAGGTTAGATGTTACAATGAATTTTAGCTATAACACTATAAGCATGATTTATAAAAAAAATTGTAAATTATACTTCAATAAAATTGGAATCTAGTGGCTGGAAAGAAGACTGAAGCAACAGGTAATAATGATTATTGCACAACCATGAGAATTTGAGTTCAATCCCCAACATCCATGGAAAAAGCCAGGCATGGCTGCATGTGCCTGTAACCCACTGTGGATGTGGGTAGAGACTGGAAGATACTGGGGAATCCCTGATCAGCTCTTCTGACAAGCAGAAAATTTCAGGTTTAGTGATAGCCTCTGTCTAAGGGAACTAAGGTGGACGAGTCATAGAGGGCACTTGATGACCTCCTCTGGACTTTGCACATGTGCACATGGCTTGCATATCTGTACATATTCATGTACACACCACACTTAACACACACAGATACCAAAAAAAAAAAAAAAGAAAGAAACCTTCTTTGTGAATAATGTTGCTTAAGAAAATAAAAAGGTTAGTCACTATCTGGCATAAAGTATTTGCAAATCACACACATACTTGATGAAGCAGTTCTGTATACAATAGAGAAAGAACTATCAATTCCAGGAAATTCTCACCTTCAGAAATATGGATAGGCATTTCAGATATAGGGGAGACAATCCTATGAAAAAATTCTCAATATCATTTGCCATATAGAAATTCAATATTGAATTTTTACTTAAGTTATTATAATAATCCTTTTTCTTAAGTCTGTTATTTAAATGAATTGCTAATATTTCGTTATGTATTTATATGTATGAAAGATATTGGCCTATAGTCTTCTATTTATTGCATCATTTTTGTCTGATAGTAAATTAAAAAAGAGGTTTAAAATGATTTATATTCTTCTACATCCTAAAAGAAAAAAAAATGTATAAGGTGGAGGGGAGGGTTAATCAAAACCAAAGACATATGATAAAACAAAGTACTTCTTGTTTTGTGGGGGAGGTGGGGGAGTGTTGTGTTTGTGTTTAAAACTATATTTTTTAATATTTGTTAGCTTTTAGCAGAGAAGTTACTTGGCCCTAGACTTCTTGGTTGTGAAGTTACTAATTTTGAATTATTTTTTTCATTGGTATAAGGTTATCTATTTCTTCTTGAGTTAATTTTTGTAGTTTCCATCTTCCAAGGATTAGTATATTACATCTAAGTGTTAAAAATGATAGGCATGAGGACTTCCAGGTAAGATGGCTGCATAGGAGTCACACTAAACCAGCCTAGGGAGAAATTTAAGTAAAACCACAGCAAAATACACTTTTCTCTTGAAAAGTGAAGTTGTGTAGGTTTTTATTAGCCACCATGGAGAAGGAGGAGAGATGAAGGTCTACCAGAAAGGAGGAAACTAGCCAGATTCCCACAGAGACACTTGTGACTGACATGCAGACCCACATTCCTTCCCAGCCTGGCACTGAGCTGCAGGAGCAAAAACCAAACAAGGGGATTTTCCACCTTCATCAAACCTAAAGAAATCAGGTAAGGAGCTGCTGAAAGGGATATCGGTGGGACCAGCTGAGCAGTTCCAATAGGGCTACAGGCTTCCTGCACTCTCCCATCTCCTAATCATCAGAACCACAAAACTTCTTGAAAATGCATTCAGCCCCCTGCGGCAGGGCATCCAACACATCTGATCAGAGCACCAGCTCAAGAGCCCAGCACAGAGTGATAGAGGTGGGCAGTCAGCATTGGTGAGACTGGAAGCCACCCCAAAAGGTAAGGAGGCCAACTGACAAAGAAGCAGGTATGTGGGCTGCATTGGAAGTGCTAATCTCTCTTTCCATGTCAGTACAGGTTATGGGATACATATTCATGGTTGGCTTTAGCATTTTCAATTAAGCACTATTTGGGGGTTGATTATTGTTGCCTTTGATGCTTTCAGATTCATAGGGCCTTTTTTTTTTTTTTTTTTTTTTTTTTTCCTGTCATTATTGGAGGCAGGGTCTGATTCAGACCTAGACTGACGTGGAACCCATTTCAGACCAGAAATCTCAACTTCCCAGCAAGCAGGATTCAGGGTTAGAGAAAAATACACCCTTAGAGATTTTGGCTTTATAAGGTTACCTATTTGTTTCCACCCCCACACTTGCATAGTCTGTGCTGGTTTTTATTGAATTTCTCAGTTGAATTTTAGAATTTTGCCAGTAAATTGCTCCACCCAGCCCAGTAGAATATTTGAATAGCAGGTAAACTCAACACCTAGAATTACTTCTGTGGTTGGATTGGAATACAACAGCTACACTTGGCACCTTAAACTCCTGCTATGAAGGTACATAAAGTTGGATTTCCAAGTCTAAGAGCACTGCAGATAATTAGAAAACCCAAGCATCAAATAAACTCAGGATGCAAAAATTGCTACATTATAATATAAGAAACAGAAAGAATGAAGGGAATACAGTCCCAGCAAAAATTATAAATCCATCAGAAATACCCCCAATGAGACTGTTTTAGATGAAATGCCTGAAAAAGATTTTTTTTTAAAAAAGAGGATTTTATCAATACTGAAATAAGTCAAAGGAATCAAAGAAGAAAACAAAGTAATCAAAGAAGAAAATAAACTCCCGAAGGAATTCTGAGATCACAGGAAACCAGCTTAATGAAACAAGGAGGTCATTACAAGACATGAATAAGGAAATAGAAATACTGAAGAAAAAACAGGCAAAAATTCTAGCACTGAAAAACACAGTTAGTCAAATAAGAACTCTGTGGAAATGCTCACCAGTAAAATGGATGAAGGAGAGAAAAGAATATCTAAAATAGAACACCAGGTGGCAGATCTAATACAGTCCAACAAATACAAACATAAGCTAATAGGAAGGTATGAATGGGAATGTCAAGATATTGGGGACAATAAGAAAAGATGAAACATAAGATTTCAGTGTATAGTAGAAGGATAAGAATTTCAATCCAAAGGCAAAGTAGGCATTTTCAACAAAATCATAGAAGAAAAATTTCCCCAAAATTGGGAAAGAAATGCCCATGCATACACAGAAAGCTTTTAGAACACCAAACAGACAAAACCGGGAAAGAACCACTCCTTGCCATGTAGTAACTAAACTGCTAAACACACAAACCAAAGAAAATATGTTGAAAGCAGTTAGAGAGAAAAAGCAACTCACCTATAAAGGCAAGCCCATTAGAATAACAGCAGATTACTCAACACAAACTTTAAAAGCCAGAATGGCTTGTAAGTATGTATTCCAAGTTCTGAAAGATAACAACTGTCAACCAAGATTACTTTATCCCACAAAGCTATCTATCCAAATTGAAGTAGAAATAAGGACATTGTACAACAAAAACAGGCTAATGGAATTTATGACAACTAAGCCAGCTCTACAGAAAAAATACTTGAAGGAATCTTTCACTCTGAAGAGAAAGCAAAGCACACACATGTGGAAACAGGAAAAAATAAACCATATTCAAATAACAGTTAAAACAAGAGAGTAAAGGGAAACGGGGAGCACTATAAAACAGGAAGAATGGTGAGAATAAATACATACCTTTCAATAATAACTCTTAATATCAGTGGCCTCAATGCCCCAGCCAAAAGACACAGGCTTGCAGGCTGGATTAAAAGGCAGGATCCTGCTGCATGTTGCCTCCAGAAAACTCATCACTCAATAAGGGTGGAAGGATGGTAAATGGCACTTCAAACAAATGGGCCTAGGAAACAAGAAGGGGCTGCTATCCCAATATCTGACAGGATAGACTTCAAACCAACATTACTGAGGAAAGATAAAGAAGGTCACTTTATACTGATTAAAGAAACACTGCAACAGGAGGACATTACAATCCTAAACATATATGCACCTGACATGGGGGCTTCCGATCTCATCAAACAACCCTATTAGATTTAAGGTCACAGATAACACCAAACACAATTGTAGTGGGAAACTTCAATACCCCAGTCTCATCAACTGACAGGTCATCCTGGCAAAAAATAAACAGAGTCATTTGGATTAAATAATGTCATGGAACAAATGGATCTAACATATCTACAGAACATTCCATCCAAACAATACAGAATACATATTTTTCTCAGTAGCACATGGAACATTCTCCAAAATAGACCACAAAGCAAGTCTTAACAAATACAGGAAAATTGAAATAATTCCTTGTATTCTATCTGACCACAATGGGATTAAACTGCAAATCAGCAGCAAGGAAACTTACAGAGCAAGCACAAATGCATGGAGACTAAGCAGTACACTACTGAATGATTAGTGGATCATTGAAGAAATCAAAAAGGAAATCAATAAATTCATAGAATCAAATTACAATGATAATACAATGTACCAAAACTATTGGGACACAACAAAGGCAGTCCTAAGAGGGGCATATAGAGCTCTAAGTGCCTATATTAAGAAATTAGAGAGTTCACAAGTAAACAATTTAATGGTTCACTTGAAGGACTTGAAAAAAGAAGAACAATGCAAACCAAAAATCAGTAGATAGGAAGAAATAATAAAGATTAGGGCAGAAATTAATGAAATAGAACCCCCCACAAAAAATTCAAAGAATCAATGAAACAAAGAGTTGGTTCGTTCAAAGAATAAACCAGACTGATAAACCCTTAGCAAATTTGAATAGAAGAAAGAAAGAAGAGACAAAAATTAATAAAATTAGAGATGAAAAAGGCACCATTACAACAGAAAACAAAGAAATTCAGAAAATCATAAAGCATACTTTAAGAATATATATACCTCTAAGTTTGAAAATCTTTTTTTTTTATTTTTTTGTTTTTTATTTTTATTTATTTGTTTGAGAGCAACAGACAGAGAGAAAGAGGCAGATAGAGAGAGAGGGAGAATGGGCGCACCAGGGCCTCCAGCCACTACAAACGGACTCCAGACACATGTGCCCCGTTGTGCATCTGGCTAACGTGGGTCCTGGGGAATTGAGCCTTAAACCAGGGTCCTCAGACTTCACAGGCAAGCGCTTAACTGCTAAGCCATCTCTCCAGCCCAGAGTTTGAAAATCTTAAAGAAATGGATGTATTCCTTGATTCATATGACCTACCAAAATTAAATCAGGTTGAGATAAACCATTTATTTATTTATTTATTTTTAATTTGTTTATTTATTTTTGGTTTTTCGAGATAGGGTTTCACTCTAGCCCAGGCTGACCTGGAATTCACTATGGAGTCTCAGGGTGGCCTCGAACTCACGGCGATTCTCCTACCTCTGCCTCCCGAGTGCTGGGATTAAAGGCGTGAGCCACCACGCCCGGCGAGATAAACCATTTAACAACCTGTAACAAGTACAGAGATCCAAGCAGTTATATAAAGGCTCCCAACTGAAAAAAAGTCCAGGCCCAGATGGATTCACTGGTGAATTTTACCTGACCTTCATAGAAGAACTAACACCACTGATTCTCAAACTTTTTCATAAAATAGAAAAGGAAGGAATTCTACCAAACTCCTTCTGTGAAGCTAGCATCACCCTGATACCAAAACCAGAAAAGACAGAACAAAAAAAGAAAATTACAGACTAATCTCCCTAATGAACATAGATGCAAAAATTCTCAACAAAATATTAGCAAACAGAATACAAGATTATTATATCAGAAAGATTATTCACCCCAATTAAGGAGGCTTTATCCCAGAGATGAAGGGATGGTTCAACATATGCACATCAATAAATGTCATACACTATATTAATTAACTGAAGGATAAAAATCACAAGATCATCTCAATAGATACAGGAAAGGCATTTGATAAAAGCCAACATCCCTTCATGGTAAAAGTCTGACAGAAACTTGGAATGGAAGGAACATATCTCAACATAATGAAAACTGTTTATGACAAACCTACAGCCAACATAATACTAAATGGGGAAAACCTTGAAGCTTTTCTACTAAATTCAGGAACAAGACAAGAGTGTCCACTGTCCCCACTTTTATTTAGTGTAGTACTGGAATTCTTAGCTATAGCAATAAGAGAAGAAACACTCATAAAAGGGATACAGATTGGAAAGGAAGAGATCAAATTATTATTTGCAGATGATATGATTATATACATAAAGGACCCTAAAAACTCTACCAGTAAACTGTGAGAGCTGATAAACACTTTTAACAACATAGCCAGGTACAAAGTAAACATATAGAAATCAGTAGCTTTTTATTAACAACAAACATGTGGAGTATGAAATCAGGAAATCTCTCCCATTCACAATTGCCTCAAGGAAAATAAAGTATCTTGGAATAAACCTAATCAAGGAAGTAAAGGATCTCTACAATGAAAACTTTAAAACACTCAAGTGAGAAAATGCAGAAGACACTAGGAAATGAAAAGATATCCCATGTTCTTGGATTGAAAGAATAAATATTGTGAAAACGTCAATCTTACCAAAAGCAACCTACACATTTAATGCAATCCCCATTAAAATTCCAATGGCATTCTTCATCAAAATAGAAAAAAATGAAAGAATCTGTTGCAGCCAGGATCAAAATGCTGGTAGAAATCACCCAACCTAGAGCAGGTTGTGGGAAAAAAACAGAGGCCTATTTAGGCTTACAGGCTTGAGGGGGAAGCTCCATGATGGCAAGGAAAACAATGGCATGTACAGAGGGTGGACATCACCCCCTGGCCAACATCAGGTGGACAATAGAGTGTGCTAAACACTGGCAAGGAGACACTGGCTATAACACCCATAAGTCCGCTCCCAACAATACACTGCCTCCAGGATGTGTTAATTCCCAAATTTCCACCAGCTGGGAACCTAGAATTCATACACCTAAGTTTATGGGGGACACCTGAATCAAACCACCACACAATGCCAAAATTCATTTGGAAGCACAAAACACCTCAAATAGCCAAAACAATTTTGAACAAAAACAAGGCTGGTGGTATCACCATACCTTATTTTAAACTATATTACAAAGCTGTAGTAACAAAAAGATCATGGTACTAGCACAAAGACAGACATGTAGATCAATGGAACAGAATAGAGGACCCAGACATTAATACAGGCAGCTACAACCATCTGTTTTCTTGACAAAAATGGCAAACATATTCATTGGAGAAAAGACAACCTCTTCAACAAGTGGTGCTGGGAAAACTTGATATCTGTAAGTAGAAGGATGAAAATAGATGCTTGTCTTTCTCCATGTACAAAAATCAAGTCCAAATGGATCAGAAATCTTAATATCAGACCTGAAACTCTGAAACTACTAGAGGATAAAGTAGGGGAAACCCTTCAACATATTGGCACAGGCCATGACCTTTTGAATACAGCAAAGAGACAATCTACAGAATGGGAGAAAATCTTTACCAGCTATATATCTGGCAGAGGATTAATATCCAGAATATACAAAGAACTAAAAAAAAATACAGAACAATAAGAAATCAAACAACTCAATTAAGAAATGGTCTATGGAACCAAACAGAGAGTCCTCAAAGGAAGAAGAAATACATATGGCATATAAACATCTAAAAAGTGTTCTACATCCTTAGCCATCAGGGAAATGCAATTAAAACTGCTTTGAGATTCCATCTCACCCCTGTCAGAATGACTGTCATCAAGAAAACAAACGATAAATTTTAGAAAGGATGTTAAAAAGGGGGAAGCCTTCTACACTTTTTGTGGGAATATAATCTAGTAGAGCCATTTATCAGTGTGGAAGTTCTTGAGATAGCTAAAAATAGATCTACCATATGATTCAGCTATAGCACTCCTAGGCATATATCCTAATGACTCTTCTCAGTACCTTAGAGATATTTGCACAACCATGTTTAGTGCTTCTCTATTTATAGTAGCTGGGAGATGGAATCAGCCTAGATGTCCCTCAACAGAAGAATGGAAAATAAAGATGTGGTACACTTAAACAATGGAATTCTATTCAGTGGTAAAGAAAAATGATATTACAAAATTTTCAGGCAAATGGATGGATCTGGAAAGGATCATACTAAGTGAGGTAACACAGACCCAGAAAGCCAAATGTCGCATGTTCTTTCTCATATGTGGATCCTAGCTACACATGTATAGGCTTGTGTGAGCTGGAACCAAAAATCCATAGCAGATGCCAGTAAGCTATAAAAAGACTATAAGGGAGGGAAGAAAGGGAATGTCTTATGGGTATCGTATTGTATATATGTAAGTAGAAGAACAGATTACAGGGAGTGGAACGGCCTAAGTGAGGCTAGAGGAAGACATTGAGTTAAAGAAGGGTAGGGGGAGGGTCAGTCAAAATTCATGATATTCTGAGTAAGACATATGAAAACTTACCTTTTTGGATAATGGCAGATCCAGAAGCTATAGATTGTTACTAGAAAAATTTTAGTGCCTGGGATGGGATACCTCCCAATAAGTTGTTGGCCAGGGAGGTCCCTGTTGCTTCCAAAACATTTCAGGCTATTGCCAAGGCCCTCAGTTTACCACAAGAAACAGATGGTAAGAGCCTATTGATGGAGACTTCACATGCCTGGGCAGCAAAGTCACTGAGATAAAAACTTCTTCCCTGTAGACCAGCTAACTGAAAGCTGGAAAAGGCTGCACTGCATGCAACCCTATGGAAGACAGAAGTCATCAGTGGTGAAAACAATGGACACTGGTAGCCTCAAGTTTGGCCAGACAGTCCAAATAACCAATGGCAATAGTGGCATGTCTGCTCTAGGGGAAACCAATTCTCTAATTGGACTGGAGGCCAGCTCTATGGAAGGGAAGGTCATGTGCTTTAAGGTATAAAGCCTGTTCTTGTCAAGTTAGATGCCTATATTTTGCTCATCAAACTGCCCAGTAAGTACTACACATAATTTGATTGAATGCTGACAACAGTTCAACTACAACAGTTCTTCCTCAGACTTGGAGTCTATGGTCAAGCACAACTAGCCTCCATTGTAAGTGACATGTTTTCTTCTGCAATCGTTAGTATATTCCTGTAGTTAAAGGGCAGTCTGGTTGAGTAGACAATCTGTGACCCTTAGGGTGATTTCATACAACCTTGTTCTGGGATAATTATTTTCATTCCAAGAAATAACTCCCTCAACTTTTAATCTTTCTGTTGTTTTTTTCTAGGCCTTTAACCAGGTACAAGTGAATAAATAATATCAGAAAACATAAGGAATGTGAAGATATATATTCAATTGAATAACATAATTTGTGTGTGCAAATAATTGTAAAAAAGATGGCATATCTACACAATGGAATTCTATACAGCAGTAAGAAAAAATGACACAATGAAATTTGAGGACAAATGGCAGAACCTGGCACAGATCATTCTCAGTGAACTTACCCAATCACAGAAAAAGAACCACCACATAGTCTCACTCATCTACAGCACCTAACCTGAATCTACCCAAGATACTTTATATATACAGCAAGCATCTCGTGGACTAGACACTAGGATGGAAGGGGAGGGAGGGGAGGGCATCAATGGGGTGGGACACACGAATCTAGACCCAAACAGCAATGGTACCATAATCTTCTACTTACTAAAAGACAGAACAAATGGCTGATCCTTCACCAGGCCCTTACAGGGAACACCTGAACCACAAGACACCGGAGAGGGTAAGATTAAGACTAACCTTAATCTCCTACATCTTCCCTCCCTCACTTCCCCTTTCCCCCCCCTCTCTCTCTCTCTCTCTCTTATCTCTAACTCTTGTATATTAGTTAGCTTTTTCCTCATTTTCTTAGTGGACACTGACCTGTAACTCCCAGATCCAGCATGGGGCTATCATCCACAATGAGCTTTTGATCAGAGAGACCTACAAGGTTTCCTAAAAGACAGACAGATTTCTGTCAGAGTACTTGATGACCCACCAAAGGCTAGTGGTAAGACCCTACTGCTGAAGACACCTTATGTGATTGACATGCAAATTAGAATGGCATGGCTGGAAGTTGGAAGAGAGTCAGTCCCCAGACAGTCAGCGTGTCTAGTGCCAGAAGGTGCTACATGGGCGACTGGGGGAAAATGACCAATATCTGTCAAAGCAACTCATGGTCTAACCTACTTAGCAGCAAATAACTTGGTGTGATGCCCACACAAGTGCAGTGGTGGCACACAGCCATGGTGGGGAACCAACTGCTCTCAATTTGGCTAACTGATCCCCTCACTGGTATGGGACCCATAGCTGGAGCTGGGAAACAAGTCAGAACCATATCCAAACATAAGCCCATTCTTCAATATCAAGCTACCATCAATTGTGGGCTACAAGAGGGCCTACACCTATTAAATTCTCTATTAAAAAAAAAAAGTAAGGGTTATCTCATTTATCGTGATGCTAACTTACTCTCCGTTGGAGAATCTGCTTCTCTTTTTCAGATAGATGTAGATCCTAAGGAGAAAGCCACCCCATCATACCTGAAAAGGGCCCCAGCTGAAACTAAGAAAAATTGGAGAAACAAGCAAGGGGGCTGTTTTCCTGATGAACCAGATACCAGCACAAGGGGGAAGGAGATCAGCACAGAGAAAAATCAACTCCTACCAATTCAGAGAGCCAGAGACTCAGAGGCCCCCAACACCTCATCACTGAAGCAGACCAAAAATGAACCCAACATGGCTCAGGGAAATTTTGTGGGAGAGGGGGCGGAAAGAATGTCAGAGCCATATGTTGGGTCATGATATGTAGAGACATTTAGCTTACCCATAACTGTGGGCTAACTCCACAATGCATGACCCGTATACCTCAACAAGGAGGGGCCAAGGGGAGGGGGTAGGTCACTGATGAGCCTAATAATGGTACCAAACTGACTGTATTTGCTGAATACAAAACTGACTAATAAAGAAAAAAAAAAGAAAAGATGGCATAATAAAAAATGCTATGGAAGTTCAGAGGTGATTGCAGATGAATTCTGGCTACCACATTATATATAGTAGTAACATTTGGAACTAGACTGTAGGATAGGAAAGAAAATGCTGTACAGGAGTGGATATGGGTGGGATGTTCCCTATAAAGTAAATCCCATAACCTTTACCATAGGAATACAGGTTATGCTAAAGAATTACTATGGGGACAGAATCCAGATCACTGGGCATAATGTCTTTCTTGGTATTAAATCTGGTTCCATAATGCACAAGGCTTTGAATGCAAAACTGAAAGGTTTTCTGTCATTTGGAATTAGATAAAATTACTCTGAATATCAGGGAATATGAATAAATAGGGTCATAACAACAAATGAAAAATTAATGCTTAGGATATCTAAGTGAAGGTTACACAGGAATCTTTGTAAAACCTATGTAAATATTCTGAAAGTTCATAGTCATGTCAAAACAGTTTTTAAAAACAAAATTGTAAAAATCAAAACAAATAAAATTATAAAGTAAAAAAAAAAATTAGAGGGCTGGAGAAATGGCTTAGCGTAAAGCGCTTGCCTGTGAAGCCTAAAGGACCAGGGTTCAAGGCTCTATTCCCCAGGACCCACGTTAGCCAGATGCACAAGGGGGTGCACGTGTCTGGAGTTTGTTTGCAGTGGCTGGAAGCCCTGGCGCGCCCAGTCTGTCTCTTTCTATCTGCCTCTTTCTCTCTCTCTGTCACTCTCAAATAAAATAAAAATGAACAAAAAAAATTTTAATAAAAAAAATAGAAATAGAGTAGAGCCACAGAGGTAATGTTTCACGAAACTTCTCTGAGGACCTTGTATTGGTGGACACTTAGAACATGCCACATGGTGATCCTGAAGGCGCTGGTATAAAGTCACTGTTGGTGAAAAGAGTAAAGATTGTGAGAAACAAATATGAGGAAATTAATAGGAAGAACAGATAGGGTTTAGGGGCTGCTTAGATTTAGTTTGGGAATGGAAAAATATTAAGGGCTTTTAAGAATTTCAGCTACATGCGTGGATTACCTTGACAGTATTGATGGTATCATGGTTTTATATTCACACTTTTAAAGTAAATGTATTAAATAGTACAGCCTTTTACATGTCAATCGTGTGTCCATAATGCAAAAATTTTTGTTTTTCTTTTCTTTTTCAGTGTTGGGGATCAAGTCAAGGGTTTCACCACTGAAGTTCACTTGCAATATAGTAGTGTTTTTAAAATAAAAACTTCCTAACATTTCATGACACCACAGATCTGGGCTAATAAACTGATGGCTTTCTTGAAGAGGTCATGCAGAAAAGCACCCAACTACCTTGTCGATAGCCCTTACTCCCAGACACTGGGAGACAGTACACACTGTTGTTTTCACCTGGTAAGTATAGCGTGTTCCACAGCAACAGAGTAGACAGAGATTCTTTGAAGAAATAAAAAGAGAAGCTAAATAATACAGTCATAGAAGACCCCATTGTTGTTCATGGACCTCAGTTCCCCTCCACTGGTCTCAAGCTGTCCTTGTTCCTTGACAAGTGGCTCTCTCCAGCAACACGATAAGAGAAGGTCATACAAGACTTCAAGAAATTGGGGAGAACAACCTCTTGTGACATTCTACGAGTGAAGCTATATTTCATTAATTAGAAACATGACACTATGCCCAGCTCAGATGCAAAGGAAGAAAATACAAGGGCATGGAGGTAGCAGGAGGCTAGGGTCTTTAAAAGCCTTTCAAACACTGACCACCACAACTACCTTCTTGGACTCCATTTCCTTCTTAGAATGAACACTCTTGGTGTTCTATTGTGAGTCCTCTGTTATCTTTAAAGACTCCTATTTCTGTGACCTTCATTAACTCTTACATGTAATGATTCTAAAAGCTCAACTTCAGTTCTAAACTAGAGTCCTAAGACTTCATACCTTCTCATTTAACACGATCACCTAAAACTCACTGGATATAGAGACAAGAACATTACCTTGATGTTTACCTTGATTGATATTATAATTATTTTAATCCCCTACTCAAAATTGTGTGTGTGTGTGTGTGTGTGTGTGTAGGTGAGCATGCATGTGTGCATTCACAAATGTGGGGGTTAAACACAACCCTGTGTATTGTTCCTGAATGCCATGCATCTTTTTTGTTTCTGAGCAAGATATCTCAAGCTTATAATTTAGGCTAGCGTGGTTCACCAGTGACATTCAAAATCAGATTCACTCTCACCCTTTATTTTTTTAATATTATTATTTATGTTTTTTATTTGCAAGCAGAGAGAGATAGAGAGAAGAGAGGCAGACAGAAAGAATGGGCATGCTAAGGGCCACTGCAAACGAACTCCAGATGTATGTGCCACTTTGTGCATGGTTTTATGTGGGTACTGGGAAATCAGACTTGTGTTGTTAGGCTTTGTAGGCAAGTGCCTTAATTGCTAGCCATCTCTCCAGTCCCACTCCCGCTCTTCCTTACCCTGTCCTCTGCTACAGATGCCTGAGACCCACAATGCCATACTTTGTTAGTTTCACTCTCAATGCACAGCAAAATTTTCCCACTCACTTCAAGCAAATAGAGCCTTAGTCATTCTGCTCCCATCTCTTCCTTAACTCAGGACCTGAGGCCCTGTTCAGCTTCCCTCTGTCTTGCTGACACTCTTTATAAAAGTGATTTCCCCTACCCCACCTTTGCCTGAAATAATCTAAACAATCTTCTGGCAATTTCCACTCTCTGGTTCTTCCTGGCTTCGAATCCAACCAATGAAGCTGTCTTATCCATGCAACTCAGACAGTGGCCAAGTTTATATCCCTCATTCCTTTAGGTTTTTCAGTTGGGTTCATTTAATCCCTTCCCCCAAAATGTTTCTTCCGAAATCCATATTCATAATCTTCTTAGTGGGAGGTAAAGGGCATTCACTACTAAAGTTTCTGCTGAAAAATTCCTCCATTCCTCTTTTGCCAACAGTGGAAGGCTTGTGTTTCTGCTTGGGTCTGCTAGTAATGGGATTTCTTTTCTTCCTTCTCCTTAACACAGTTCTATAATTAATGCATGTTTCTTTGATTCTACATTTATATTTAACACATTTTAAAAGGTACAAAATGTGTTTTAAAGACGCTTCTTGTTCCCTTGTGATCAGAGTACAGAGGAGCCATGTAAGGATTATGAGAGGAGCTTGCAGGAAGGAGGGGAAGGCTATTGACAGAGACTCCCCAGAGCAGAAGCCATGGGAAGGGGAAGTTCACTGACTGGGAGACTCTTGCACCACCTGCTGGTAATTCACAAAAGATTAGATGCTGGACTTGGACCACCTCCTTGCTGTAGATGTGGGAACAGCCCATGCTCTGTGGGTATCATTTCATTATCAGAGTCTGGAGGACTGAGAGATGCAAAGTTTATACTTAAACTTGGGAAAAATTTACTTTTGGCATCACACACTCCTAGAAAACTGGCTAATTTAAAAAAAAAGTTGCTTCCTTTTCCCCTCAACCCATTCCAACCCAACCTCAATTTTGTAAGAGCTTTAGTTTTTTAGACACTTTTCATTTATCTATCAAAGTTGCCCCCTTGGCAAGTTCTTACATGAGCTGTTTCCCTTCAACTCTTGAAGTTCATTTCATAGAATAATATCTATTTTGTCTTTTGATAGTGCCCAGAGGTACTATGTACAGAAAGACTTAGAGACAGGGTATTTTCTATGACTTAAAAATGGTGGAAAGGGAAGCTCTGGTGGGCAGTGGGGGTGGGGGGAGGAAGGAAGAGTTCAAGCTGTAGCAAAAGGTCTTTCTCCTGGCAGTAAGGATGTTCTGATCTGCATCCCTCAGTTACCTAAATGAACACCTAGTAGTCACTGCACTCATAGGAAACTTCAGTGCAACTAACACCTTCTGCACATTGGGAATTAAAGCATCCTGGTAATACTTACAACCAATCATTCTGATCAGTATCAGCTCTGAACTTAGGAACTGGTAAGTGGGTGGAGCTCTGGGCCCTGCTCTCAAGATTCACATTCAGTAAGTACAATGAGGCTCTGGAATCTGTGCCTCTGAAAAGGCCTTGGAACGCTTCTGCAGGTGAAGTGCAGACCACACGTAAAACACGTCCAGGACAGCCCACCCAGCAAAAGCCTCCTGTGGCCTCTCATCAAAAATGGCTGTCCAGTTGTATCCTATGCCCTTTTATTTCTTCATTGCTATTTTGCAAGAAAAACAGATTATTGTTAGAAAATTAGAGAAAACCAGATGAGTTAATATTAACATAACCTAAACTCAGCTTTAGATTATCTATGCTAAACTATAAATTATTAATATATATGCTTAGAATTTTCATACACATATGTAACTATGTAAATATACATATATAAATCTATAGGACTGGGGAGATGGATCAGTGGATAAAATGACAGCTATATGAGCATGAAGACCAGTGTTCAGATACCCAGTACCCATGTATCACAATACCCACTGAATAGATAGTCTGGTCACATTGGTGAGCTCTAGGTTCAACAAGAGACCTTACCTCAAAGAACAAATCAGAGAATGAAAGTGGAAGACAGCTGGCATCAACCTCTGGCCTCCACATGCACCCACACATACAATGCTCACACACAAACATCCATGTGCATATCAATATGCATACATACATGCACACAAAACACACACAAATACACACAGAAAGGAATCTGTATAAATCTTCCTCATGTATTGCTATATCATGAATACCTTGGCTTGTTGTCAAACCCACAATATCTTCATCTTCATTTACAATGGCTATTCTGTAAACATGTAACTTCAGACAGTTCCCTAGTATTGTGTGCTTGGACTTTCTCCCAATGCTTCTATCCTTTTATATCCTTGATCCTGTGCCTACTTTTTCAATCACTTTCAAAGGACAAATCATCAAGTCAGAGAAAAATACATTTGAAGGCTTCAATAAATTGTCAAATATCCCTGAGGAATATTTCCTGATTTACCCTCTCAGCAGCATTTTATAAACATGAAGAAACACACCCTTGCCAATCTAGATATCATAATAAAAAAACTATTCCCATATGCTCTGATAGAGATAACTATTTTTATTGTTTTCCAGAGTAGTTATTGACTTGTAGAGAGAATTAAACTTTTTTTCTTCTTTTACTGTAAGTTTTCCACCTGAAATCTGACTTTATCATGTACTTATTTCCATACTTTCCTCACTATATTATGGCTTTTGTTACTAGCTGTAAAAAAAAAAAAAAAAAAAAAAAAAAACCTCTACACACAAACACGTGATACTTTCTGAACTACACTTTATATTGGCACTTTGTTTACTATGTAATTGGATATTTTTAAGTTACTTTAAATTAATATGTTGACTACATATTTCCAAATATGCTCTGAGACTATTAAAAATGTTCTTGGTCATTTTAACTGCTTTGCTTTTATTGTTATGTTGGTTTCATTAACATTTATGAAGTTAAAACTTTATCATGTTCTCTTAGAATTTTCATCTCCACAAATCCACATGGAAGTACATGCTTCAAAAGTATTTAACTATTCACTTAAGCATTCTTCAAGATTTTATATTTTATTCTTATATTTAAATCTTCATTCATCTAAAATTTTTCTTGATGTGGAAGGTTAGCTTTGTATTTCTTACTGGCAGTCTATTGTCTTAATAATTATCATTCCTCCTATTTTTTTATAAAGGAAAAATGCTGAACAGGTCTCTGTTCCATGCACATGCAGTCTGTGATAAACAAGACTAACTATCTTTAGTTATCAGCTCCAACGAAAACTTCTCTTGCAGTTGATTTCGAGACTAAGCCATATAACTCCCAGTGGAAGTCGGAGCTGTCCCTTGCTTTCCCATGATACACTGACCCACAGCTTTTCACGGCTGTTGCACCCTGAGTGGATAAACAAGCAGAGGAAAAGATAAGGTGTAGTATCAAGACTTCATGTGTTTGCTCTAGTTCCCCCATTCTCTTCCAGCAGAGAGGAGAATATGTTCCAATGCTCCACAACTCTAGCAGAATGGAGTGAAGTAAGCACGTGACAACCCAAGTATGTGTTTTATTCCTGGTTCTGTCACTGTTTCAACCACTAACTTTGCAGAATTCTTCATGAATGATTGGGTATAAGCATTAGCCTGTTCAAGCTAATGTAACAAGATATCAGAGATTGGGTACATTAAGGAACAGAAATTTTTCTTACAGTTCTGAAGGCTGAAAGTCCAAGCTCAAGAAATCAACGGAGCTGGTATCTGGTATGTGAGAAGGCCACTCTTGTGAACTCACACATGGCCTTTCCTCTGGGCGCATGTGTGTGTGTGTGTGTGTGTGTGTGTGTGTGTGTGTGTAAGAGATCTCTGATGTCACTTCCTCCTCATGATAAGGGTGCCACTTCATGACTTTACTTAACCTTAGTTATCTTTTAAAATAGCATTAGCAGTTGGAACTTCAATGTATGAGTAGGGAGGGGGTGATAATTCAGTCCATAACAATTTATACATGTAGGTATTTTAGGATTTAAACATTTTGAAAAATGTTCAAATATGTCAGTGGCTTTGGGAGAATCATATGAAAAGTTCCAAATTGCATTTCTATTGTAGCCAGCTAGTCTGTACTGAAGTCTGCCCAGGGCTGTGCTGACAACACTGTTCAAGAGGAACATCCAGCAGGGTCCCTGCCCTTTGGAAGTAGCATCTCTCAATAAGAAGACATGGCAACATTTGAAACAAGAGAACAATACAAAACCCAGCACCATTAGGGGCAAGATCTAGGCTTCAGATACTGATTCTTTGTACTTGCATCATGTAAGAAATGCATGTTTAGAGTTCAAATACTGAAGGTGTGCTGAGACTGGTCCAGCCTCTGGGTCCTTGCCATTTCCAGAGACACCACATTTAAAATGAAGTGCTGCTTTTACAATGAAAGCAGGTAGCACTTGTCCTGAAAGGCTAGAATCTAACTTGAAACCTTGCACAGGGAAGCTAGTGGACATTTGGGCATGTTATTTTCAGTGACCCCTGGTTATCTGAGCCCTTCTAACTAGGCATCTCATGTCTGAAGAGAACATATGAGGGTCAAGTTCGATTTTCTTTAGGGACTGGTGGTGGCCGTAGTGTACAAAAGAAGGTAATGCAAAATACCAGCTGGTGAGGAACAAGGCAAATCTTCCCCAGTGGAAGGAAGGAACAGAGCAGGGCGCTGCACCTCTGCTAAGAGACGCGTCTTTCCCTTTGCCTGATGATATCCCTTCCTTATCTGCCCTCGCTTCTCCTTACCCTCTCCCTTTGGAAAGCAAGTAGCAGCAAGTAGTAAAGCAAGTAGTACCTTCTAGGGAGGCCCACAGTGGAGCTACCTGAGTGGCTTAACCCACTGCAAGTGTTGTACCAATCATTCAGCAATTCCCACGGCTGCTTTTGTAAGAAGCCTCTCTCTTAAGCCTCTGGTTTAAGAATTTAGAGTAATCATGTAAAAATGATCCCCCTGTGCTCCATGATCCGCTGAATCTCGCTAATGCCGGATCCCAGAAGAGGGCTTATTAATGGTGAGACGCAGCGCTTCTCTCTCGGCTCATGTTTCACACGGATCTCTCTTATGGCTTCAGCTGTAAACCTCGCCGCTGATAAAGGGAGTATAATGAACCTCGCAGCGCTCTGCTCTGAGAATGAAACCTGGGGCTGGCTGGTGGAGCAGTTGCTGGCTTTACCTGGGGCAGGGATGAGAGGTGTGCTCTGGGACTGTGGGATTTAAACTTGCAGGTCACTTCTTCTCACATCTCAAGCTTTTCTCTGGTGGAAGATGCTACGTTTAAAGATCATTATTTGAAACTGAAGAAATGGTATAGCTTCTCAAATAATTCCTCTGTTTTTTTTTTTTTTTTTTTGTCAGTTCATAGCAGCTAATTCATTCTTCATTTGTGTGTGTGTGTGTGTGTGTGTGTGTATGTGTGTGTGCAGTTTCAATAAAAATACAAATGGCTTTGGGCTGTCTCAATCCCACTAACTAGATTATTCTGGATGCTTTTGGGCTCAGGACCTCTTCCACTTTGTTCTGGCCATGAAGTTTTGGCCTCATTTCTTTTACAAAAAAAAAAAAAAAGTACTTAGTTAGTTACTTAGCTATTTGCAAGCAGAGAGAGAGAGGCACAGACAAAGAAAAGAGAGAGAATGGGCATGTCAGAGCCTCTAGCCACTGCAAGCGAACTTCAGATATATATGCCACTTGGTGCATCTGGCTTTACGTGGGTACTGGGGAATAAACCCAGACTGTTAGGCTTTGCAGGCAAGCACCTTAACAACTGATCCATCTCTTCAGCCCCCTTGCCCTCTTATTTCTCCAGTGCAACTTTACTGTGGATGCCTGGTATAGTACCATAGCTGCTTCTCCTGGCCCTGTTGTTTCCATCTGTGAAGTCGCAAGAGAAGCCTGATGGAAGCCACTTCTAGGACCTGGCTGGAAGATGGTGGTTGGCACACATTACGGCAAGGGTGGTTATGAATGTGAGAGTTAAAACAGTTTCACTCTGTGTCTCCATACTTTCCCAAAAACACACCATTTCATTTGCCGCTTGAGCAGTCAAACAAGGAGCTAAGAGAATCTTGTTCTAGAAAGGATAAAACTGAGGCCAGTAGAGATTAGGTCGCTTGCTAGAACCACCTTAAAGAACATGAACTATAATATAGGGTAACTAACTGTCTAGCCACAATATGTCATCTATCTCAAACCAAATGGTCACTGTATCCGATTATTGTACTGAAAATGGGGAAAAAATGGTAAGGGAACTTCCTAAAGAGATGAATAAGTTTGATCAGCAAGTTCCTAAATTAGACTTTTTACAAATATTTTTCTGTAGTATATGCCACATAAAATTGAGCCACTTGACACATGTGCTCCAGGGGATGGATCCTGGGTAAAACAGGTATATGCCTGTCACAGGATGTAGGACTCTGGCCTTGGTTATCCCGGGGTGCAGGCAGGCCTTTTCCCTCTGCAGATATCATCTCCAAGGATGAGCTACCCTGGAAGAATGTTCTGGTGCCACCCAAAGCATGTTTCATCAATGATTCAAAAATCCTTGGAAAAAATTCTATTTCATATGGAGTGAGAAGGACAAATCCTGAGACTGAACCCTTCACTCTGTAGTAACACTACGCGGCTGCTTTTCCCACCAGACTTCGTGCCAGAGTCTTCTCTAGGGAGAGATGCAGAGGCGTGTGCCCCCTACACAGGAATACATACAGGGACCTCTGTCACTGAGGCACAAAGCACAGCTTTCAACAACACTCCTCAGGTGTCCACTCCTGCCCCTTTGCACAAGTAGCGCCATCTGAAATACACTTTGCACTTACTTAACGTAACAGAAAATACCTCATTTCCCAATAGCTTATTGAATAAAGGATTAGTATTACTTTCCTTTCTCCAGTGAACTTCCTTCCTTTCATCCTCAGTAGATTGTGTATCTTTGTGTTTCTCTGCCAAGATGTCACTCTTGAACAAATCATGGGACTTCACGCTGCCCAGTTCACACTGTGGTGACTTTTTGTTCAGAATTGCTTGAGGTCATCTCAATGGGAATAATAATAGGTAAGATGAGAATTTACTTCCAACTTGAATTAAAATAACTTCCAAGTACTTCCTAGAGCAGAAATCAAGATGAAAGAGTCCCAAATTATGGGAGTATTTGAAATAACAAGGCAAGGGTGTCCTTTGAAATGTACTCAGTCACATTTGTTTGCCTTTAAGTCAGATCACCTTAACCAAGGACACTGGGTGGCAGGAACAAATGGTTAATGACTGTGGAAGGAATTTGGCCAATTGGCTTTTCTTTCTTTCTTTTTCTTTCACTTATCTTTTTACATGATTATTATTTTATTTAACTTTGGCTAGAATGCCCAGCAGGAGTGCATGCTGCAGGACCAGCTACGTTTGAAATGGAGACATCACAAGAAAGTGGGGGCTCCAAATCGAAAACCTCAGGCCTGAGCAAAACTTTTTTTTTTCAGTGCAAGGGACTGCCCCACCCCCCTCCCCTGGATGGCATCTCAAGGATGCTGGATTGCAACGGGTCTTTGTTCCTGCAACCAAGCCTTATAGCTGGCTCCCACTCTGCCACGCTCATAACCTCACACTAGAAAAAAGATTACAAAGAGGGGCAAATACCCTAGAGGGTTCCCCTTTATCAGAGCCTTCCCTGTCAGTGGGCTCCTCATTTCCAGAGCCCTCGTCTGATTATTAGTGTACTGACGGAATAAAAATAACCTCATATTCCTACATGAATCATAAATAAAACCCTTTTATTTCATCAAAGAGGTTGGCAGGTTTACAGTCCTTTGCAATGCAGGCAAGATGTGAATGACATACCTTTAATTTTGCTGACAAGCTCATTGGGGTTCGAATGAAAAAAGAGTGAAAAGTGGATGACTTCGAAAAGGGCTATGCAGGAGCTTTTTGGTGAGGATAAATATTTCACCTTGCCACTGTAATCAGGAAACCAACTGCTCTTGGTAATGAACTCTTCAATTATAACCCACTTCTGACTCTCAACACTGCCTATGCAACAATACTGCCATGATTATTGCAGACATTAGAGTTGGAAACAACCTGCAAAGAGAGAGAGAGAGAGAGAAGAAAGAATGAGTGAAACAGGTAAAATAAAAAATGGTGTGATGGGAAACAAAAGCCATTACAAGTTTCCATCACTCAATGTTCAACTGAGAAAATACCATTACACTCAGAAAAAAGATATAACATAGAATCCCATACCTAATCTTGTCCATCTTCTCCCCAACTAGGCTTCTTGGTGATTTCACAGATGTTTTGTTCATCTCAGATTGAGCTCTTCAAATCACAGAACCAGAAGCCTTGTTTGTACATCCAGCCACCACTCTGGTTTCTGGGGAACATGACATAGGGAATGTTAAATACGTTCCATTAAAGGAAGACCAACAGCCGCAGCCCAGTTTGTGGTGCTGATGTAGGTACAGGTATTTACTGTCCTGTTTGGAGCAGAGAAACATCAAAGGATAGGGAGAAACATTAGGTATTGGGTTCACAAATAGCAGATCTTCATCTGTGCAGAAAATAAAGGTAATTATACTAAAATATATTTTTTTAAATTTTCAGAAAAAATCAAAGGTAAAAACTGAAAGAGAAAAGTTAATTACTGGAAAAAGGATGGAGGTTTCTCTACATGTTGTTTTCTTTTAGCTGAGCCAACCCAAGGACATTTAGTCCTAAAGGATAAACTACTACATGTACCAACTTGGTGGCTCCCTAATCAGTCCACAGTATGGCAGCAGTGAGCACTGCTGCCAGTGATATTTAGGCCTCACCCCATAAAACTGGGCAGACCTGACAAGGCATGAGGCTTTCATTGAGGCCACTAATGAGGACAGAAGAGAAACTATAGTGCTATTTTCACTCTTCAACTTACTGTATAACCTTCTTTGGGGTTTTCTGTTAATATTCTAAGCAGGAGAGGGTAACTTAAAAGCTTTGGGGACTATGGGTGGAAGATGGGGGACCTCTACCTGTCCTGCAAGGTCTTGAGGCTCAGGGTTGTGTATTGAGCAATGCAGGAATTTAGATGGATCTAAGTGAGGTGCTTGTCAACTTCATGGAGTCCTCAGCTTTCAAATGCTTATACGTCCTTGTGATTATGGGAAAATACTCACTGGGATGCTGCACTTTCTCCACTTTTACAAATGAGGACATCATGGCCCAGTGTGGCTAGATATCATGTAAAGACGTTTAATGATCTCATCTTTATAAAGACAAGTACTATAATTGGTGTGGATGCATACCTGTAATTTCAGCCCTCAGGAGGCTGAGACAAGAGAATAAACACCATTTTGAGATGAGTCTGGGCTACAGAGTAAGTTCTAGGTCACCCTGGGCGACATAATGAGACTGTCTAAACAAAACAAAAACAAACAAAAATAAATAAACAAAAGGAAACAGAAGAGGAAAAGAGGGAAGCAGAGAAGGAAGAAAGAGTGTTTATCCTCAGAACTAAGGGTGGCTGGGATGCCTCTTCCATACTTCTGAATGCCACTCATGAAGTGGGCAGTGGAAGGTATTGAGGCACAGACACCTGGTAACTAACAGTGGCCCTGACTGGCTCTAATTTCATTAGAAACTCAGATGTTTCCAATTTAGCCAAGCAAACCAAGCAAGGATCTGTCCCAGCTGCCATAGGCTCAGCCCCTTATGCTGTATGAAGCAGCCCTAGATGGATTCCAAGATGGATACCCAGCTCAGGACCAACTGGAAGCAGGCTGGTCTTGTAGACTAGCCTCTGGCTTTCTCTCAGCAATAGACATTAGTCAAGATCTACTATTCCCCACATTTAAGTGACAATTGGAGAAATAAAGCACTACTTTTGAAAATGTACCTTATTGGTGAAGACAGTACACATTTCTACAGGTGTGCAGTATGCAGAGTAAGTGGAGTGGGGACTGATGGTCTTGGAACAGAGAAAGGAAGTTTCACATTTCTTTTGTATCCACACATATTTGGCAAACTTGTGTGCACTTTATATTTATCTAAGCTTATTCGCTGCTTTATGTCTGTAACAGTACCTTTTATGTGAATTCTGTAAGGAAGGTGTTGTAGAAACCAACCAGGAACCAACCAGGAAAAGAGACACCCTCTAACTCTTTATAAAAGGGTAGGCATGAAGCAGAGAATGGATGGCACAGAAAATAGAAGAAAGCACAATCTTGTTGCTGACAAAATAAGAGGTGGGGGCAGGTAGTGATGAAGCACCCTCAGATTGGCAGGAGAAAGAAGGTAGATTCCCAAGACTGCAGGGAACTGCGTGAGAAATCCCACCCCTTGTCATTAGCACCTCCCTCTGGGCAGAAAGCCAAGCCAACCATTTGCAACATGGGGCAAAGAGAGAACAGGCAGAACATGGACATGGCAGCAGACAGACCAAGGACAGACAGTGGTGTTGCCATGCTCATTTTGCATGCCCAGAAACTGAGGTTCAGAGGGCTATGGTCTAGCCAAGGTTACCCAGCTAGTGACTTCAGGATGAAGCTCCCACTCCAGGCTTGAGTGAAAGACAAGTCCTGTGCTAGATGCTCCCTGTCTGTTCATCACTATGCTGTGCTCCCACAAGGAAGTCTCAGAACTCCATACTTTCCCATGGCACAAGGATTTTTTTTTTCACTCTATGTTAGACTTAGCAACAAGAGGAATGATCCTCAAGGACCTGAATTGTTCTTGCCTTCTGGAATTTGATGCTGAATCCCTAACCTCTTCCAAAACCCCACCAGGATCACATACCAACCCTCAGGAATAAGCAGACTGCAACATAGAGTAACATAACATAACATAACATAACATAACATAACATAACATAACATAACATAACATAACATAACAGTGCTCTATTGAGAACCTGGGACTGATATTCCATAGGTCATTTTATTCTTTTTTAAAAATATGGAAAGTTTATTTTTAAATTTATTTTTATTAGATATGGACATATTTAGTATGTAAACAACACATGTTGGTACCATCCTTTCCCTCCTCCCTTCCCTTTTCCAATGGGGCCCTCCTCAATGGGGATGCAAGTCATCTCCATGGGGATTATAGGTCATGCATTCTGGGGAGCAGCAGTCAGTTATAGGGGAGAGGCAAAGTCTCTGTGCATATTGTGGCTCTAACAATCTTTCTGCTCCCTCTTCTGCAAAATTCCCTGAGCAATATTGGGTAAATTTTAAGTCCACTCCAGTCATGGGCTCTTAGGAGCCTCTGCATCTCTGCTTTGGTAGGTGTTGAGGTCCTCAGAGTCTGTCTCCTTCACCGTTGTGCTGATATCAGGTTTACCTAGAAAGGAGCACTCTTGCACATTTCCCCAATTACTCTTTGATTTCAGCTGGGGCCTGGGCAAAGTGTGCTGGGTCATTTATCTCCTCAGGTCCTACTCCCATCTGAAAAAGAGAAGCAGATTCTCCAACAGAGAGTGAAGTCAGCACCAGTTGAATGGGATAACCATTATTAATTTAGAGAGAATTTAAAGGGTGTAGACCCTCTTATAGCCACGGTTAGTGGGAGCTTGACATTGGAAAGCAAAATCATTATCTGGATATGATTCTGACTTGTTTCCCAGTTCCAGATATGGTTTCCTTTCCACTGAGCAGATCCGTTAGTTGGATGAGCTAATGGTCACTTTGTTCTTGATTCTAATTCTTATGCCTTCAACTTTGAATATAGGCTATAGTTTGAACCACCTGGCTGTGTTGACCTATGCTTATACACAAATCCTGCAGCATCCAGCTCATTAGATTTAATGAACTAATGAAAACTGTGCCAACTCTATATCTCCTGGTTTGACCTTAACTGTATTTGTGTTATCTGTGGATAACACACTTTAATCTTACCTTGTTGCTTGTCTGTAGTCTCTTCCTGGATGTTCATATCAAACTTACTAGTATCTCTGATCTCCATTCCAAGTTCTATTCTTGGTTCTTGATATAATGAACAGTTTCCAAATCATGATATCCCAGAAAAATGCCATCTGTCTGGCTAGATTCTTGAAGCTTATCTAAAATCAGCCACTGTCCCTCTCAACAGGCTTTGCCCTGTCTCTTAAAGGGAGTGTGCCTCAGGTGACTGTTTGTGGATGGGCTGCTGATGTGCATAATCTCTATTGTTCAAAGCAAGCCATTTAAAAGCCCTGTGTGAAGCACTCCCTTAAAACGATGATTTCAGGAATATAATGAATTTACTAAGAAGGCATGTGTCTCTAATTGAAAGACAGAACTGGAAAAGAAAAAAGAACTGATGAAACCATAGAGAAAGGCAAAATCAACTCTATTGAATGCTAGATTACCATCTTGTCAAGATTTTTACAAGATTTCCCTGCCACTTTTTTATTTTTCATTACTTTCCATTTTCCTTGAATAAGCGCAGAAGCAGGTTCTAATTTTACCAGAGGCTTTTCATCAAATCTGACTTTTTATTCTCACTAGGTTATCCTAGTCACAAAAACATCTCTTTTTTCAAAGCTTGCATAATATTAGCTAACTCTAGTGGGGTACAGCTTCTTGAACCCACACAGTTGAGATGCAAACATTATTCTTTAACCTGACTCCAGTTATCTTTCATAACTGAGACTGACATTCTTAGTAGCCAGAATCTTCACAGCACCTCTGAGGTTTATGAAAAATTTCCTTAATCACCAGCTGTGCAGACATGAACTTTTTGAACTTGAAGCAAGTCATATCTGTCTTCAGTGTTTTGAGGAATCTCAGACACTTATCTGTCCTGTTTCTAACCTGGTTATAATGAAGACTCTTCCACATCCTAAGGAGGCCTGTGTGAAGCAGAATTTGCCACTACTTCCCTCTGGCACAATGGTTGCCTACCAGGTCACCACATCTTACTAGGGCCACTCAGGAGCATTTAATTGCACTGGAGCAAAATGATGGAAGGCTTTGTGGACAACTGAAACCCAAAGAGCAGATCCAGGTAAATTCACAGTCCTGCTATTGTAGTCTTCTTTGCCAAAGTAAACTAGAAGACATATGCCAGCTCCTTAACTCCAAGCTAACAGTAAGGAAGTTAGCACTGGTGGGACATGTAGAGGCCTCCTTGCTCACTTGTAGGTGGGTTGTCTGAGACCTCCTCTTTTCCAGTGTGGACCAGTATGCTTTTCTATGTGTCTGAGAATGTTTATGTTACCTATAGAATCTAAATGTACTTGAACATTTAGAGTCTGTAGTTGGCTAAAGGCCGTTGCTACTCTCATAAAATACGAATTAAAGAGAATCTATAAAACAAAAATTTTAGCTATCATCTATCCATTGAGGATTTGCACTGTGTCAACACTGATTCTAAGCAAGTCCTAGGCATGGGCCTTCTTTGTCAAGGTATTTACAGGCCTATATCCCAGTGGAGAGGGCATGTTCCTGCCATCTGACAGGCAAGCTCTAGCCCAGGCAGAAGGCTTATTAGCCTTGTGGCTCAGGTTCTTCAAGGCATCATCTTGTCTGGTTCCATTTTCTCATCAGAAAATAGAACACTAAGTCATGAGGTTTTTGTAAGACTTTACTAATGCAAAATAAATAAATCATTGCTTACAATTCTTTGCATGTATGAGGACCTCAGTACTCATTTGGGAAGATCTAATACAAAGACATGACCAGTTCTATTCCAAGGAAGGTAAAATTAAAACCTTGTCAAAGGACATGACATTAGGAAAGGTAGACATGGGTGTAGGGAGATGATTCACTTGGTAAAGTGCTTAGCACCCAAGCATGAGTACCCAAGTTCAGGGTTCCAACATCTAAAGAAGGGTTGCCTGAGGAGCCACAGACAAGAGGATCTATAGGCAGTGGTGGCTAGCTAGTCTAGCTGAATCAGTAAACTTTTGTTTCAGTGGGAGAATGTCTCAGAAAATAAGGTAGAGTGTGATCAAGACAGCTGTTGTCAGCCTCCAGCCTCCAAATGCACATACTTACATTAATGTGTGCCTGCACATACATGTGCATCTACAAACATATGAAAACTCATGGAGACACAACACACGCCAAAGTAGAGACTTGGGAAGAACTTTGAGCCAAACAAAAATGGAAACAGGAGCTCCAGTTGTGCATGGGGAAAACCAAAGCACTTACTTTTCTGAGTCAGTTATGAAGGCCCAGTAGACACGAGCCTGCAATCATGGTGTGGGCCAAGCCAAAGTTTTCAAATTATAGGAAGAGATACCATAAGAAGTTTGGGATTGCATGGATAGCTCATTGTTAGTAGAAAGAAAAAAAAAAACATAGACAATCAGGGAGTTGTTAATTAAGAAAGGTTAGAAATGAGTAAGCAAGTTGGACTCCCTTTGAGGAGTCAGGGCACCCATGATATGAATAATGGGGAAGGGGATAGAAAAGGAGATATGGATAGGTGACATTGAGAAAGAAGGGGTGACCACTAAGTTCAGATTAGATAGGATTGAAAAGAGAAGAAAGATCTCATAGCTGATTCTGACCCTTCATTTTGCATAACAGAAAATTAATAGCCACCTTTGCATAAGCTAGAAAACCAAGAGGTTGTAGAGCTGACTTCGTGAAGACAAAGCCAACTGCAAGAATCAATGACCTTTCACACATAGAATGAAGTGAGGAGTAGTTTTCATAAATTCAAACTGGTTTATATAACATTTCAATATGAAATAGATGAGGCATCTTTCCTACCCAAGGCAAGGAAGGCTTTTTGCCAAGAGATGCTAGGATAGCATATCTATTTTGCTGAGCTGAGTCATTGTGTCTTCAGAAATGGTTCTAATCTCAGTATACACACACACACACACACACACACACACACACACACACACACACTTATACAAATCTAAGAGAAACCAAAAGACCAGAAACATAGTTGCCTCCAGATACTTCCTTTGATTTTTCATTATAAATATGGCAGATTAGTGGTTAAGTGAAAGGTATGTGAGTGTATTAGGAGCCTTTCTATTATTGTTACAAAATGCTTGAGAGAATAAACCTTGATCAAGAAACATTTAGTCTGGCTCACAATTTTGGAACTTTCTGTCCATGGTTGGTTGGCTGCATTTCTTTTTGGGCCTATAGCAAAGCCACATATGATGAGGGAACATGGTTAGAGCAAAGATAATTTCTGTATGGCTAGGGTATTGAAAAAATAATGGAGATCGTCATCCCAAATCCCCGGAGGGCATTGCCCCCAATGACTCAAAACCTTCAACTAGGCCCCACCTCAACTTTTAAAGGGTTCTACCGTCATTCAATAGTGTCAGCCTGATGACCAAATCTTTAACCCATAAGTCTTTCAGGGAAATTCCAGGTCCAGATTATAGTGATGCATTTCAATAATGTTCATATTAAAGGACAGTGGCAATGATTCAATAACAAGTGTCTTCAAAAGCACAAGTCAACATAATGCTAAAACATTTAATCTAGTATGGATATTTTTCCAATAATATCTATATCTACCTCACAGTCATTTGAAGATTAAGGGAAAAATCCAGCGTATTCTTTCAGGTGGTTGTTTGATTTTGTGATATATTATGATATGTATGCTTATGTGTGGAGGGAATAAATACAAAGAGGAGTTATAAATCATTTCTTTGTCATAGACTTTGAAAACCAGTTTCAAAAACAAGAAATGACATTAATTTTTTCAAGTGTGGGGGTGTTTTTATGCCTGTGGGCATATTTATGTGAGGGCGTATGTGCACATGGTTTCACATGTGTGAAGAGCCCTAAGGTTGACATTGAGTGTCTTCCAAAAACTACTGATAGCTTCGTTTAGTAGGCAGTGTCTCTCACTTGAATCTAGAGCTCTCCTATTCAGCTAGATTAGCTTAGTACAGCTAGCCAGCTTGCTCTGCACACCCCTGTCTGTGCATCCCAAGCACTAGTATAGGAGGTGGAATACCATGTACACCTGACATTTATGTGGGTTCTGGGGACCTACACTTTGGTCCACACGCTTGCCGTGCAGGCGCTTTGATCACCGCACCATCGCCATGCCCCGTGAATGGCATTTGATAAACATCCTGCTGCAGCTGCTGCTTTTCCTCCTCCTTCTACCTTTTGTTTGGAGACTAATAATGTTTCAACCACGAGTCAATCACTCTATTGATCCTACTTAACTTTTGTTACTTTATTGCTTTGTTCTTTCTTCAGCAAGTACTTGGAATGGACTAAGAATTTTATACTAAAATAGAAAGAAAACTAATAAAAATTTACTGTTTTCTTTACTAATTGATGATGACTAAAACCAGGATAATTTAGAAAATGAGTACAAAATAAGCTCAATATTTTTGAGTTGAAGCTTAAGGAGGATAATAACTGTATTATAAAATAGCTGAAAATCTTGAAATTCCCCAAGCTGTGGGTAGATGCAGGACACAATACCCATGCTTATGCTGTCTTATCAGTTCAGGTTTGTGTTTTAACTGCAAGTATCAATATGTCTGCCCTTGCAAACTTGTACATGAACCTCCATTCTCAGCAGCCATAGCACAACAAGGCTTCACCTCACTCCACTCCACTTCAGCATTAGTATTAAAGCATAATAATACACATTTATAACTTGGAAAGGTAAGATGTGTCAGCCATGTTCCTTGCCCTTTCAAGTTTTAGGTTGAGGGAAAGAGAAATAATGGATAGGAGAAGAATGAGAAGTGAAAAACATTCTGCTGGATTTCTATATTGAGAACTGAAAGCAGTCATTGAATTCATTTTTGTGGAAAGTCTGCCTGCTATATAGTGCGGGTACTGAGAGTCACTGAATGGAAGGCTAAGAAGTATAGTAGAATTCTTATCAGTCAGGTTGCAACCAGGATGTAGAAAATACTCTGACGTCTCAGAAAGAGTTTAATGCAGAGAACTGAGTGCTTCAAAACTGGTGGAAAAGAGAAGCTCAGGTTCTAGGTTGTTAGTAGTATCTTCCAGAATGATGGCTAAGTTCCTCCATAGGACCTGTCCCTCTACAGCCTCCCACTGGAGCACAGCAGACTAGAACAAAGGAGCTGATGCTTCCACTATCTCTATCCTGAGTGGCCATTAGCACATTTTTGAAAAGTGCAAAATTTACAAGGATGTCACCATAAAAGGACCTTGTACGTTCTCTGCCATGAATCCCTATGAAAAGTAAACAAAGATGCAAGGAAGCACTTTTTCTCTTCTTCTAAATTTTATGGACATACATGGGGCTGAACTCAATTCACAATGCACTTCAGTTGCAAAAGAAATTGGTAACATAGTTTTAATTTTCTTGCCTCTTCAAATAGAAGAAAGAAAGAATGAAGGCTGAGTGGACCATGATTCTGAGTCCTCCAGAGAACTAGAAACTACCATAGATCAGTGGCCTTCTATGTTTTGATATCTTTCCAGCACTGTAATAGTCAATTAATGTCATTTAATGAGAGGGTGTTTTTGGCTAGAAAGAATGGATGAAGATGTTTTGGGGCTGCAAAATGGGAAGAAATCATAGATGAGGGGAGTATTGTTGACTTATACAAAGAAAGTTTACGTTAGTATAGTGACAGCTTCTGATGCCAGGACAAGGTCAGAGCAGAGCAGTGTTGGGGCATTAGAGTTGTGGTGCTCAGGGTGGAAGAACTCCTTTAAAAATGTCAAGTCTAAGCCGGGCGTGGTGGCGCACTCCTTTAATCCCAGCACTCAGGAGACAGAGGTAGGAGGATTGCCAAGAGTTTGAGGCCACCCTGGGATTACATAGTTAATTCCAGGTCAGCCTGGACCAGTGTGAGACCCTACCTTGAAAAAAACAATCCAAGTCCATCAGGAAGGTATCATATTTTCCATCTTTCTCCTATTCTGAAAAGCCACTCCTCTATGCCCTAGCTCATTGTTTTAAATCAAATTTTGACTAATGTCACTTTCCCAGATGGTAGTCTCTTGTCTTGAAACTCATAGGTTATTGATGTCCCTACCAAACACTTAAATACATCTCCAACTTCCTGATCTTGTTCAACAGTCTTATTTGGTGTGTTACATTGGTATGTCCATGATGGATACCCACAAATAACACACACTGTCTGTTACCTGCTCTTTTGTCCTCTGCCTCAGTCCAGACACTTGCATTTTCTTAGCAAGGGAACTTGGAATACAATTATTTTGCCTGTACATTGAATACAGTTTCTTATTTTCTAGTTTCTTCATTTTTCTTCTCTCTCTTTCATATATTCTCTAATGCCATCAGGCTTTCTCATCTCCTTCAGTCTCCCTTTTGTCCTTGCTATCTCACTTGATATGGTTTCCCTGTTTTCATTTTTACTTTCAGCATATTACCTTTTGCCCATGTGTTCCCCTTTCCCATTCTAGTCCATATTCTCTTACCTAAGATGTGTTCCAACCTCTTCAATATATTTATATGTGATCCAATTTGCCTCCTTACCTGGGGTCCCTTGTTTTGTGTTTCTGCCTCTGTACAGGTTACCTCTATGCTTCCTGCTGTTTATTTCATTCTAGATACACCTACTGTCCTCATTTTAGTTTTTTCCCATCTTAATTCTCTTGCTCTTTTCTATTGTGTAACTCCCCCTCCACCCTTCCTGACATTACTTTGTTTTGTTTTTAGTGTTATCCATGGAAAGCCTCTCACTCCCTTCCAGTGTAGAGGAAGACCAAGACAAGACTGCCCTTTTTGCCCATCTGTCTCTGTAAAAGGGCTTGTGACCTTCTATCAGACCCAAACTTCCTAGCACCCATGGCCACTTCTATGGTTAGTCTACTTCACTTTTGCCCTTTTGGTTTTGACAAGGTAGTGCATCACAGGAACAATGTGAAGTTCAACACAAAATACTTCCTAGTAATGCTGTCTTATCTATGACATAGTTCCATGGAGGAACAGATACATCATAGGAAAGCAATTTTGCTACATTTTTACATAGTTTGACATGGAAGCACACATGTCCACATGCACTCATGTACAGCCTGGGACTTCACTCTCTACCCACATGTATTTGTGCTGCATGTGAAGATATGTATGCTCACATATACTTACACATGCACTGAGTTTTATACATAAATAAATAAAAAAGTGAATATGCATCATATATCTACAATATATATTTTGTGCACATTATATGCATGTACAATATGTATACATTTTTGATAAGATGCATACATGTTTATATATATCCCATATGTATATTTAATTGAAATTATTGTAATTGAGTTAAATATTCAGTGAGCATCTTATCATAAGAAAAAGTACTAGTCTTTATCAATTTAATGAAATAAACCATTTAAAATTTAAAACTACTAATGCTTTAAAATTTTACCATACTTTAAAAGCATTTAAGTCATCTCATAATAAATTATTTTACCTCTATCAACTGACTCTGTTATTATTTATTTGTTTCTTTTGCATTTTCTTAAGCCTCATAAAATATTCCTGTGGACTGGGAAGGCTACTCAAGGAGGAGAGGGGAGGCAGGTTGCATCACTGAATTTTCAAAATGAAGACAATGGGGCAGATCCTGATGGAAATTACAACTGACCTTGTCAGGTAGTTGAGGAGCTGACACCTAACCCAACCCCTTCATTTATCTTGACATAATTCTTCATCCATATTTCTTGCCCCATCTTAAAAATCCTCTGGGTTTGAAGACATACTTCCTAGAATTCACTGTAATTCATTCAAGCTGGAATTACAGACATTCATTTTCCATACATATTTAGCTAAGTACACATATGATTTCAGAAGTCAGCATTCTAAGTGAAATGCATTAGGTGCAATGCACTCAAATTGTCTCTCCACTGAAATCGGAGTTAAGGCAAGAGTGAATCCCTGTAGTTTTCAATCCCACACATAGTACATATCACAGAAACCTAAGACGATTTTAAAAACTGCATATGAAATATATTGTACATACAAATGAGCATTAATTGCATACTAATATATTATAAACAACTCATCTATTTTTTAATTTAAATACATATTTCACTTGTGCAGATGTGTAAATGCAAACTCTTGGTACCTGTACTGGGGAGCTCTTCATGTTAAAAGGATTGCTTTGGCTTGCTGGAAGCAATGGAATCCTACAAGGTATTTAGAAAACTCAGCAAAAAGTAGATTTATAAACTTCACAAAAACATAAGCATCTCCAAACAGTCTCCAGCTTCTCAGTTTCAGCATGCAGCTTTCTGACAGAAAGGCAGCAACATGAGTAAGGAATGACCCTTATGAAATGATGGACTACAGAGTAAAGCTTGGCTCACAGAGTTTCTAAAAGTGATACAGAAAGTATCACTGGCACAATGAATTTGGGATATCAAAGTGAGTTCCACAAAGTATCTTGCTTGGCAGGCACTTTTTCCTGCTCTCAGGAGAGCTCAGCCTAGCCATGGGTGTAAGCTATCTAGCCATTCCTTCATGCCAACCTGACCTTGACTGACCCTTGGGATTTTGCTCTCACCTTGGCATCAGTTGCCCTGCTTTTCCCCAGCCAGGCTTATGGTTCTTGCTGACACGTACTAATTGTGCACATTGCTACACTCAAGGAAAAAACATGATCTCAATTTGGCTGCATATTAAATGTGCCAGTCCCTCTTGTCTTACCCAGTACTCCTAAGTGCATACATTTAGCCCTTGATTGAAGAACTATTTCACTTCAGATTGAAAAGAAACAGCTCTGGCCTTGGTTATTTTGGCATACAAGTCTCCAATATGACTCTGTTTTCTAAGCAGACATTAATGATTCTAAAACTAATATTCATTGTTTGAAGAGGCACAGCGGCCTTGGCATTTACTTAACCTTTTGTCTCATGTATGAGACTGAGTCAGCCTAAATCCTTTCCTTAATTAATATCTTTTCTTTTTATGGCCAATGTTATTTATTGAACAATTTGCATGTAACAATTAGAGCCACAAGAGCTTAAGAAGACTCCTCCTGTTCAGAAGTCCACCTTTTCAGATTTCTATTTGTTTAGGTTTTAGAGTTGTTCAGGTTATACAAACTCAGACAAAGCTTATCTGGAGGAATAGGCAATAAGTGGTAGGAGACATATTCCTGATTTTGGTGATCCCACTTGCTGTAAACCAAAGGAAAAGAAAGTTAGGATTCCTTCTTTTTAAAGATTATGTGATGTATGTAAGAAAATGTAGCTAGTTGGAAAAAGTACAGATTCCTTTTCCTATAAATAGCTGTATAGAATTCATAGTAAGTTAGCTATTGTGAGTAGCAATGGATATAGCTCTAAGCAAACCAATTATCTCAAGGAATCGGCTATTGCATTTAACAACCTTTCTTTTAAAATAACAGAATAAAGAAAAAGTAAAAAGTACTTAAAATAAAAGAAATAACAAGGGATGGAGAGATGGCTCAGAAGTTAAGGCATTTGCCTATAAAACCTAAGGATGCAGGTTTAATTCCCCAGTACCCATGTAAAGCCAGATGCACAAGGTGGCACATGCATCTGAAGTTCATTAGTAGTAGCTAGAGACCCTAGCATGCCCATTTTCTCTGTCTGCCTCTCTACTCTCTATCTCTTTCTGCTCAAAAATAAAATAAATTAATTAAAAAAGAAATAACAAAAATTTTATCATGATCCCAATGCACCCACAAAAGCTAACCAATATTTTCCATCTGGCTCAAATTCCTGTCCACATGACTTCATAAATTTGGCATAATTTAAGCATAGGCTAGAAACAACATTTTACATATATTGTAACCTACACTTTTGTTAATAGATTATTTTCAGTTTATCACATTGAAGACATGCATGATGTTCAAGTGATTAGATGTTTTCAATAATGTTATCCATACCATACAATATGAGTGTTATAGTCTATGTTATTCTGAGGTATAATCTAATACTACAGTAGACAACTATGAAGAATATGTCTTATGCATTTTCATTATTGAATGAAATTATATGCACATTTTTCTTGTTGTAGCAACATCATTTCTCATAACTCTGCTTATAGCAATGCATGAGTATATCAGTTTAATAATCCTGAAATTGGCACATATTATCCTTATTTCTGAAATTATTCTAACATGATATGTATAAAAAATATATTTTCTTGATAATTTATGTTTAAATTCACCAAATCAGGAATATATTGTATCAACTCAGGTTGTTCAAACTTTTTGCTATTCTATTCTATTCTACTATATTCATTGAGCCAAAGAAAATATTTTAAATTATTGAGGTGCTTTCAAGATCTTATACTGGATATTAAATCATTGCATGCCAGTAATCATTATCTAATATTCCATGTGGAAGTGTGGAAGGTATGGAAGATGTTTCTGAATGTATGTTGATTATTAACCACTACTTGATGTGAGCTTATGGTGAGATTATCCTCTCTTTCAGAAAGGGAACCAGAGGATATACACTCTCAATTTGAAGGCTCCAGTAAATCAAGGCTATACTTTAGAAAATGTAATTTTTTTTCTCTCCCAACTGGCATTTCAGAGATATTTCAAGTACTCATATTACTAGATATTAAGCACTTCAGTAAGAAATTATCTAAATTTCCCAATTTGCTCCTTAAAACTTCTTTCAGATTCTTTTTCAAATTTCACTGCAGAATGCAGATTGTCTAGTGCATAACGTATGTGTGCTTAGCTAATAGACTCTCAGCTGATTCCAACACTCCCAACATAAATAGATAAGGAGGCCAGTTTATAACAGGGTCATGATATATTGTTCTGGAGAGGAAATTTCTAGAAAAAGCAAGAGCTCTATATTCATTTAGAAACAACAAATATATTAATTGGATGCAAAAGCAAGACAAAAAGTTTGCCCATACTCAAAAGTCTTACCAAGCTTCTATTAACACTATTAAAAGTATCTCCTTGTAGTATGGGAAAATTTCTCCAAGTTAGATATATAGAACTGATATTACTGGGTAATTGAAAATAGATGCCTTCAGTGCTTTTCATTTTTGCCAAATTTCTCTCAAAAATAGCTTTACCAATTTAAAATGTCTTATCAATAAGGTATGGAAATTCCATTTCATACATTATTGAGCTCTCTTGTTGATAATAGACTTCATTTTTTTTCCTCTCTGAGAGTTGTAAAACAGCCTGGCTTTGCTGCTTTCATTCACATTCCCTAACCACTAGTGGAACAGTAATTCTTGATTATCTGTGTATTAGCCATTAGGACTACCTTTTTTTTATTTTATCCTTGTATCTTCAAGAGAAGTCAGATTCTCTTGCCTTGGTCCCCTAAGCCTCCCCTTAAGAGTCCCAGAAAATGTCTTCTCCTATCTGTTCAGAATATGATCTTCAAAGGCATAATTTCTCTAGAGTTGCAAACTGAGCAATTACAAATCAAATATTTAATTAATCTCACAACAAACCAAATCCCCCTACTTGCTATCCCACCCACACAACCCCTGTAGATTGCATGTGGTATTTCTGTCTTCAAACAGTGAATATATCCCTAGAGGATTATGGGATTATCTATTGTCATACAATGTCTAGTTATCATTTGTTATTTTGTCAAGTGTTACAGAGGATCAAATAATATGATGTATGAGGTGAGACATTACCTGGAAGAAAGTGGAAGACATTGATTTTAACTAAGTCATAAACACCTTAGGAGAGAATTGTCTTACAATAAGATCAGTAGAGTAATATTACTTATATACCATCTATAATTAGGCACCATGCCACCTAATTTTGCACATAATATTCATTTATGTTCACAAAGCTAGTAAGGCAATTTCCATTTAGCAGAAAAGGAAACCCCAGAAATATCCACAGAACACTTAAATGAGACAGAAAGCTGATCTTTAAACTACAGAAGAGACCGGGTGGCAAAGACGCACATGCAAAGATCCTCACCATGGTTAGCTCCTAGTGAACAACAAGGGAAGGTCGCAGTGAGATTTCAATACCCATCTGCAGGATGTCCCATATATTGTGTTTGATTCTTTCAAAAACTCTGGTGTTTCTTATAAATTAGAGCATTTGGTTTTGGATGATTCCAATCCCAGGCATGTGCCCATGAAAAGCACAAAAAAATACCTTACAATAGACAATGGACACAAATACTTATAACTGTTGGATCCATTATCACTACAACTAGAAAATCGGTATTTATCACCTGATTGGTGTAGAAATGAAATGAATACTACTCAGAAATGAAAAATATGAACCCCTGATTCATGAAACTACAGGGATGAGCATTGTACAAAGTGACAGAGAAAACAGATACACAAGATTATATTTTGAATGATTCCATTAAATAGCTTTTGAGTGATGCTAGTATGGGATATTTTTATAAAAACAAAAATATTGGAACAAAAGTCTGATCAGTACTGGGGAGAGGCTAGAAGTCTGAGGAAAGCACTGCCCACAATGACCAGTTGGGTCTGCAGGAGGAAGATAGAAATGGCCTGTATGCTGATTGTGATGGTGGCTAGAAGTCTATGAGCATTTGCCAAATGCATCAAACTAAACAGTTCTCACAAGAGTATTTTTTTCTCTTAAGCATAGAATAGCTTAGAATAGTCCAGCCATAATCGCTCATGCCTGACACCATTTTTGGAAGCTCACACTTATGCAAGTGATATTTCTATGAAACCTACCCATGAGTAATTTCTGAGTAGGTATTTAAACACCCTCACAACTCCAGGTCTAATATATTAATAAATGTGCTGTTTGCAATAAGACATCTAAATTTGCATGCACCATCCTACTTGTTATGTTCTGTGCTCAATTTTTTAATGTTTCTTGGACACTAGCCAATAAGTCTGAGTCCCTGGTTAGTTCATCTATTACTTTCTTGCCACAATAGATTTGGGTACCCGCCAAGAAGTGGACTAATACTGCATACAAAAACTGTATAATGTATTTTCTGATCTTCTGATATTTTCTTTTTGTATGAGAAGGAAGAATGCATGTACACACACACACACACACACACTCACTCATTCACACAAAATCCTATCTATACATACAATCTACACAAGTTAGGTAAAGATTTTTATTGCTGTTGTTAATATTGGATACCTTCTATAATCCTTGTGTTTCGCCAGACCATTTACATGATCCTCTCACTCTGTGGACTATAAGGGAACAATGAGATGTAAAATCTGATAATGATGAAAGATGATTCCTCTATGTGTGTGTGTAGATGGGGGGACAGGATTCTAAGAAGCATCATTTCAAAGGAAAAGCACATTTTCTGCATTTTATTTAGCACATTTTCCATGTCTTAATTTTAATACTTCCAAAATGAGATGCTCTTGAAGAAAGATAAGATTCTGTTTTGGAGAGGTAGCATTTTCCTCCACCATTTTTATTCCTTTAAAACATAAGCACAAATCTAATGAATGCTATTAAAGGTACTTGTAGAAATGATCCTGATTTGTATCTGATGACTAACTAACCCATTTTTTTACTTCTTGGGCAGAGATTAATGGGCGATTCTAAAAGAATAAAGACTCTAACAAGCCTTAGAAATATGTGTGGGCTCAGACTGCACCATGTGACCTGAGAAAGCCAAACCCTAGCTGTTAATATCCTAAACTATTGAACCAAGGCTACAGTTCGTGCAGGCAAAGTGTCAAGAAATAAGTAACCAGAGAAGTGACCTTTTAACATACGTCTAAATGTAATTTTTAATAGAACAGTGTCAATAAGTTCAAAATCCCATATGCTTTTGATCTGATTTGGAAGCATGATGCATCAATATCAGACAGTAATAAGGAATGAAGAAGAAGACTAGTGAATAAAGGATAGAAAGGAACTAACAGAGTCATTGCAACTATAACATCAAATGTCTCTCTTTCACTTAGATAAGGATGTAAGATGTCCTGGTTCACTGTTTCAGCATTATCTGCATGAAAACATGATAATAATAATAGTTGCTAACTATTACTGTTAATCCTCTTACTAACTGATGTCTTTGCCAGCACTTGACACATACTATATAGCCTAGCAAACATCAGCTGTGTATTGATAGCTTTAACCTTAGAGCATAAACTCTGTGTCCACTAGTCCTGGGGTCAATTTCTACCTCTGTTACTGTGTGACTAGATGGATTACATATGTACTAGTAATCTCTCAGTCTCTTCATTTGTAAAATATATACATAAATAACATCTTTACTGAATTTCTATGAAAATCAAACTGAAACAATATATGAAGTCCTAAGCACAATGCCTGATACATCATAAGTGTTTTAAACTGTTGCCTATTATTATAGGGGCTGCTAATGTTCTTACTTTTTATATTATTGCTAGAATTTCCTTTATTTGTTTTAAGTTCCTCCCTTTCGCCCTAGGGCCTATCACAGCACCCCCTACTGGTTGGCTGAGGAAAAGCAAGAGCCAGCATGAAGCCTTTGATGTTTAGGTATTGTTGACTAGGTTTCTTTACATTGTCAAATAAACCAACAGATTTCTGAAAGCCATGAACAATATATAAATTATTGTTTATGGCTTTAAAATGGAGAAAGATGATAATAATTAAAGATATTTTGGGGCTAGAGGGATGGCATAGAGGTTTAGGCATTTGCCTGCAAAGCAAAGGACCCAGGTTCAATTCCCCAGGACCCACGTAAGCCAGATGCACAAGGTGGTGCATGCATCTGGAGTTTGTTTCCAGTAGTTGGAGGCCCTGGCACACCCATTCTCTCCCTCTCTCCCTCCCTCTCTTTCTCTCTCTCTCTCTCTGTCTCTCTCTTTCTCTCTGCCTATTTCTCTCTGTCAAATAAATAAATAAAAATAAAATATCAGAAATGTGAGTGGACTTCCAGCCAAGATGGTGACCGCATAGCTGTCCTGCAAATCCTGGGGAAAGAAAGGCAAGATATTAAGGGTTCATTGGGGCTTTTAGGGGAGAGAAATCTGGGAGGGCACAGAGGCAGGGGAAACAGGGAATCGCAGACCCCTCACGGGTGGGTAGCCCACCCCTCGCCCCAAATAACCCCAGTGTCCACAGCACCAGCACCACCGCCGGCATGGCGGCTGCTGCCGCCGTGTGCTGATCGATCCCTGCATGTGGAAGCTTAGACTGCTCCGCACACTCATCCACTCGCCCACTTACTGAGTGAGCTCATTCCTACAGCAACTACCATGCAAGCTCAGACTGTGTCTCTCGCTTGCGCCAGCTCAGGTGTCATCCCCTACCTGTCTGCCATGCCGGCCAGCTGCCATTGTCCTGTGGCAGGGGAGTGGAGACTGCTTCCAGGTCCCAGTGTTCCCAGCCAGAATTCAGGCTGCTTCAGTGCTTCGTGCCTCAGTTTCACTCCTAGCTCGAATGCAGGCAGCTTTGGCACATTACTGGTTGAGAATTCAGGCAAATTTGGCGCCCCTGCCAGGCAGTAGATAGGTGGCTTTGGCAAGTGAGAGCCAAAGCCCAGGCTGCTTGGCAACTGCCCCAGGCTGCCTCAGATTCCCATTGGGCTTGAGCCCAGGCTGATACACCCACCTACGTGCTCATACACTGTCATGGGTAGACCACAGCGCAAGAGAAATAACATGAAAAATCAAATGCAAGAAAATCCAGTTAGATCACCCAATCCTACAATGAATACATCTAATCAAAATATAGAAGAACCATTAGGATCAGAACACCAAATTGAAGCTATGAGCAATGCAACCCTGACCAACCTACTGGTAGAACTTGCAGGAAAGCAACAAAGCACCGATAACCGTGTGGATGCTGCCATCACGAAACTAGAACTAATAGATAAGAAATTGGAAGGAGTTTAAAGAGACTTAAGAGATTTGAGGGAGAGTGAAAAAAAAGAAGACCTTAAAAATCAGCTGGCCATGCTAAATGAAGACATAAAGAAATGCAAGGATGAATTCCAAGAATCATTAAGAAAATCAGAAAATGATGTGAAAAGGGAGCTTGACAGAGGGATGGAAATTATACATAGAAAAATAGTAGAAAATGCAAACTTAATTGAACAAGTCCAAAACTCGCTAGAAGGTCTCAAGAATAGAGTCAGCCAAGTGGAGGATAGAAACTCTGATCTGGAAGACAAGATGGAAGAAAAAGAGAGTTCAAAAATTTCAGTAAGTTCAAAATTTCCTGTGAACAGAACCTGAGGGAATTGTGGGATACACTTAAAGGTCCTAATAACAGGATAATTGGAATACCAGAAGGGCAAGAAATTCAAACCAAAGGCATGGAGAACTTATTTAACAAAATAATTGAAGAAAACTTCCCCAGTCTCTTAAAAGAAAGGCCCATCAAGATCCAAGAAGCCAACAGAACTCCAAACAGACTGGACCAAAGGAGAAACTCTCCAAGACATATTGTCATTAAGACTCTAAATATTGACACCAAAGAGAAAACCCTAAAAGCAGCTAGGGAAAAACAGCACACCACCTTCAAAGGAAACCCCATCAGAATTACTTCAGACTTCTCAATGGAAACCCTGAAAGCTAGAAGGGCCTGGAATGAAACACTGTAAAGTCTAAGAACCTATGGCTTCCAAACCAAACTACTCTACCCAGCAAAATTATCCCTCATAGTAGATGGTGAAAGAAAAACATTCCACGACAAAATTCAGCTTAACAATTATATGAACACAAAACCAAACCTACAGAGAGTATTTCAGGAAATTCTCCGCAGAAAAGAAACAAATAATCAAACTCAATTGCCTACAAGAAGCAGATCACAACAACCAAACTCAGAGTAGGCACAAAAAACTTCAAAGTCCATGAAAACACCAGCCCACATTTACCATCATAATATGGCAGGGATCAAATCAAATCTCACAGTCATTACCCTAAATATTAATGGCCTTAATTCACCCATGAAGAGACACAAGCTAGCAGGATGGATCAAAAAATTAGACCCCTCAATCTGTTGCCTTCAAGAAACCCAACTCACCACTAAAGACAGACATCTCCTCAGGGTGAAAGGGTGGAAAACAATATTCCAAGCAAATGGGAATGAGAAACAAGCAGGCGTAGCTATATTAATATCAGATAAAATAGACTTCAAACCAAAAATAATCAAAAAAGACAAAGAAGGTCACTTCCTACTTATCAAGGGAATGATCCATCAAGAGGATATTACAATCATAAATCTGTATGCACCAAACACAGGGGCACCACAGTTCATAAAACAAAACCTACTTGACAATAAAACAGAAATAACCACCAACACCATCATAGCTAGAAACTTCAATACACCATTATCAGTAATAGACAGATCATCCAAACAGAAACTCAACAGGGAAGTAAGAGAGCTCAACAAAACCATAGTTCACTTAGACCTAATGGACATCTACAGAACTTTCCGTCCCAAATCCACAGACTACACATTCTTCTCAGCAGCCCATGGAACATGGTCTAAAATAGACATTATACTGGGTCACAAAGACTGCCTCCCCATATTTCGGAAGATTGACATAATTCCCTGCATGATATCAGACCATAATGCTATATTGCTAGAAATCAACAACAAAAGACCCACCAAGAATCCCAATGGCATCTGTAAACTGAACAGCACACTTTTAAATAATAAATAGATAGTGGATGAATTAAAAAATGAAACTACCAAATTTCTGGAACTGAATGACAATGAGAACACATCGTAACAAAACTTATGGGACACAATGAAGGCGGTCCTCAGGGGAAAATTCAGACAGAAAGGTCCCAAATCACTAACCTAACCATCCACCTAAAGGCACTGGAAAAACAAGAAAAAATCCAGCCCAAAGAGCTCCAGAAGGAAAGAAATGATTAAAATCAGAGCAGAAATCAAGGAATTAGAAACCAAGGAAACAATTAAGACAATTGACAAAACAAAGAGCTGGTTCTTTGAAAAAATAAACAAGATTGACAAACCCCTGGCCAATCTGATCAAGCAAAAAAAGGAGAAGCTTCAAATTAACAAAATTCAAAATGAAAAAGGAGAGATCACAACAGACATAAGTGAAATTGGGAGAATCATCAGGACTTATTTCAAAAACCTCTACTTCACAAAACTGGATAATGTGGAGGAGATGGATAAATTCCTGGATGCATACCATCTACCAAAGCTAAACACAGAGCAGACTAATCACTTCAATCAACCCATCACACTCATGGATATTGAAAAAGTAATAAAAACCCTCCCCAAAAGGAAGAGTCCAGGACCAGATGGCTTCTCAGCTGAATTCTATCAAACCTTCATGGAAGAACTCAAACCAATCTTCCTCAAACTGTGCCACACAATTGGTGAACAGGGAAAGCTACCCAACTCTTTTATGAAGCTAGCATCACCGTAATTCCAAAACTGGGCAGAGATGCCACAAGAAAAGAAAACTACCGGCCTATTTCCCTGATGAATTTAGATGCAAAGATCCTAAACAAAATCCTCCCAAACTGAGTCCAACAACACATCAAAAGCATTATCCAACTTGACCAAGTGGGATTCATCACAGGAACACAGGGGTGGATCAACATACAGAAATCTGTCAATGTAATACACCACATAAACAAGGTTAAACATAAAAACCACATGATCATTTCAATAGATGCAGAAAAGGCCTTTGACAAGTTACAACATCACTTCATGATCAAAACATTGCAGAGAATTGGCATGGTTGGTTCATATCTTAACCTAATAAAGGCAATATGCAAAGCTCCGAAGGCCCAACTAATACTTAATGGACAGAGACTAGAGGAATTCCCATTAAGATCAGGAATAAGACAGGGTTGTCCACTCTTACCTCTGCTTTTCAGTATAGTACTGGAAGTCCTAGCTCAAGCAATAAGACAGGAGAAGGAAATAAAAGGGATACAATTTGGAAAGGAAGAAGTTAAGTTATCTCTACTTGCTGATGACATGATTGTATATGTAAGAGACCTGAGAGACTCCATCCCAAAACTCCTGGAGGTGATAAACTCCTATAGCAAAGTAGCAGGATACAAAATCAATGCACAAAAGTCAGTAGCCTTCCTTTATGCAAATGACAAAGATACAGAGAAAGAAATAAAGGAAATAGTCCCATTTTCAATAGCAACAAAAAAAAATAAAATAAAATACCTTGGAATAATGTTAACCAAGGAAGTGAAAGATCTATACAACAAAAACATAAAAACACTCAAAAAAGAAATTGAGGAGGACTTGAGAAAATGGAAAGACCTCCCATGCTCCTGGATAGGCAGAATTAACATTGTGAAGATGGCAATCCTACCAAAGGCAATATATAGATTTAATGCAATTCCAATTAAAATCCCTACAGTGTTCTTCATAGAGATAGAAAAAATGATCTCAAATTTCATATGGAAAGTCAGAAGGCCTAGCATTTCCAAACATATCCTCCGCAAGAGAAATACCTCTGGAGGAATCACCATACCTTATCTAAAGCTATATTACAAAGCCATAGTAATAAAAACAGCATGGTCCTGGCATGAAAGCAGGAATGTAGACCAATGGAATAGACTTGAGGACCTAGATTTGGGTCAAGCAACTATCGCTACTTGATATTCGATAAAGGCCCAAACAATATAGGCTGGAAAAAAGACAGCATCTTCAACAAATGGTGCTGGTGGACAAACCAGATAACCATATGCAGGAAACTGAAACTTGACCCACACATTTCACCATGCACTACACTCAAGTCCAAATGGATCAAAGACCTCAATATAAGACCAGAAACTCAAATACTACTGGAAGAAAATTTAGGAAGTACTTTCCATGATATAGGAATGGAAAAAGACTTCCTGAACAAACCCCAGTAGCTCACTAACTTAACCTGTCACTCAACCAATGGGATCACATGAAGCTGAAGAGTTTCTTTACAGACAAGCATACAATAAGCAAAGCCAATAGATTACCCACAGAATGGGAGAAAATATTTGCGGGTTATCCAACTGATAGAGGCCTAATCTCTAGAATCTACAAAGAACTCAGAAATCTAAACAGTAAGAAGTCAAACACCCCACTCACAAAATGGGGCAAAGAGCTGAATAGGCAGTTCACAGAGGAAGAAATACAAATGGCAAACATACACTTAAGAAAATGTTCATCATCTCTAATCACCAGAGAAATGCAAACTGAAACAACTATAAGACTCCACCTTACCCCAATAAGGATAGCAAACATCAAAAAATCAAAAAATAAATAAATAAATGCTGGTGAGGATGTGTAGAAGTAGGAATACTCATCCACTGTTGGTGGCAATGTAGGATGGTACAACCACTTTAGAAAGCAATATGGAGACTTCTGAAAATGCTGAGTATACAGATACTAACAGACCCAGTTATTCCCTTACTGGGCATCTACCCTAAAACTTTCAAACCACAGGCTAGAGAGATTTGCTCAACCATGTTTGTAATGGCTCAATTTGTAAGAGCTATGAGCTGTAATCAACCCAGATGTCCATCACTAGAAGAATGGATAACTAAGACATGGTATATATACACAATGGGAATCTATACAGCAGTAAGAAAAAATGACACAATGAAATTTGAGGACAAATGGTAGAACCTGGCTCAGATCATTCTCAGTGAACTTACCCAATCACAGAAAAAGAACCACCACATAGTCTCACTCATCTACAGCACCTAACCTGAATCTACCCAAGATACCTTATATATACAGCAAGCATCTCGTGGACTAGACACTAGGACAGAAGGGGAGGGCATCAAATGGGTGGGAAACACAAATCTAGACCCAAACGGCAAAGGTACCATAATTTTCTACTTACTAAAAGACAGACCAAATGGCTGATCTTTCACCAGGCCCTTACAGGGAGCACTTGAACCACAAGACACTGGAGAGGGTAGGATCAAGACTAACCTTAATCTTCTACATCTTTCCTCCCTCCCTCTCCCTCTCCCTCTCTCTCTCTCTCTTTTATCTCTAAACTCTTGTATATTAGTTATCTTTTTCCTCATTTTCTTAGTGGGCACTGACCTGTAACTCCCAGAACCAGCATGGGGTTACCATCCACAATGAGGTTTTGATCAGAGAGACCTACAAAGTTTTCTAAAAGACAGACAGATTTCTGTCAGAGTACTTGATGACCCACCAAAGGTTAGTGGTAAGACCCTACTGCTGAAGACACCTTATGTGGTTGACATGCAAATTAGAATGGCATGGCTGGAAGTTGGAAGACAGTCAGTCCCCAGACAGTCAGCGCGTCTAATGTAAGAAGGTGCTACATGGGCGACTGGGGGAAAATGACCAATATCTATCGAAGCAACGCATGGCCTAACCTACTTAGCAGCAAATAACTTGTTGTGATGCCCACAGAGGTGCAATAGTGGCACACAGCCATGGTGGGGAACCAACTGCTCTTAATTTGGCTGACTGATCTCCTCAGTGGTACGGGAACCATAGCTGGAGCTGGGAAACAAGTCAGAACCATATCTAAACATAAGCCCACTCGCCAATATCAAGCTGCCATCAGTCATGGGCTACAAGAGTGCCTACACCTATTAAATTCTCTATAAAAAAGAAAAAGTAAGGGTTATCTCTTTTGTCCTGGTGCTAACTTGCTCTCCGTTGGAGAATCTGCTTCTCTTTTTCAGATAGATGTAGATCCTAAGGAGAGAGCCACCCCATCATACCTCAAAAGGGCCCCGGCTGAAACTAAGAACAATTGGCGAAACAGGCAAGGGTGGTGATTTCCTGATGAACCGGATACCAGCACAAGGGGGAAGGAGATCAACACAGAGAGAAATCAACTCCTACCAATTCAGAGAGCCAGAGCCTCAGAGGCCCCCAACACCTCATCACTGAAGCAGACCAGAAATGAACCCAACATGGCTCAGGGAAATTTTGTGGAAGAGGGGGCGGAAAGAATGCCAGAGCCACATGTTGGGTCATGATATGCAGAGACATTTATCTTACCCATAATTGTGGGCTAACTCCAGAATGCATGACCCATATACCTCAACAAGGAGGGGCCAAGTGGAGGGAGTAGGTCACGGATGAGCCTAATAATGGTACCAAACTGACTGTATTTGCTGAATACAAAACTAACTAATAAAGAAAAAAAAGGAAAAAAAATCAAAAAAAATAAAATACCAAAGGTATTTGCTATTGAAGAAATTTTCTTTTCTCTACTTTATCTTTTTAACCATTGATGATGCCATTATTTAGGCCTTTAGAATTAACAAGCTGTGGTAAGGAAAATTACTAAAATATCATACCAGCACAGACACATGCTTTCTTCAATACTAGCAGAAGTCTAGATGGGAAAGGGCTTTTGCACAGTAGAATGACTACAGATGATTTTTTTAGGAGATGATATGGTTACCTTTATTTAATACTACACAATGCATTTGTATATCATAATATCAGATGGAATTCATAGATATTTACTAGCTTTTTGTTTGCATGTTCTAGTGAAAAATTAAATTAAAAAAGTCTCAAATTACAGGCCAATTCAAAAGCTTCTTTTATTCATTTAATTGGCATAGTATAATGAAGTAGCCAAATACAGTAATAGTAAAGAGTAAGAATCCGAAACTAGATGGTGTTTATGAGCAGGTCAGCCACTTACAGCCTTGTGTCTTGGTTCACTCCAGTTGTGGATATAAAAAGAATTTTCCTCTGAGTTCATTACTAGAATTAAATGGATTAATGTTGGAAAATATAGGAATAGTGCCTGGCATGTGGCCAGCATTGTAGAAGTAGATGCTAAATAAAGAAATAATCAAGGCATCTTTCCCCTCACAATGCTTCATTCCATGCATATAGATTCTTAGGCTCAAGACAATAACAATACACAGATGCTATAAGGTGACAAGGGCTACACAAATGAGCAAATATGGAGTAGAATCAGGAATGTAGAGATAGGGACAGGACTGCCATTTTAAATGATACTATCTGCTAGGCTGGGCTCAGTGGGGACACACAGGATTAAAGAAGATCAAGCAAGAGGCCCAGGAGAGGGCCAGCAAGATTACTGTTCTATGTATGCAGCAGGTGGGGAACAGAAGGGGTTGGTGAGTCCACTGTGAAAATTCATAGGTAGCTGAACTGGGAGTTAAGTGATCTTTTGTGCCTTTTGGATTTTGCTTAGAGAAATCTTCCACTAAATTTCCAGAGAATCCTAACATGAAGGCAAAATCATCTATCACCTAGAGATGAATGAAAATGTTCTTTTCACTTGGAATCTTTCAAAAATGGCATTAACTGTTGGGAGATGAAGAAAGAGAGAATAAGAAGAAAGGAAGGGAATAAAACATTCTCCTGAGCTTCCTGAAAAGTGAGAAGGAGGAACTCTCAGGCCCTCCTCAAGAAAGTAAAGGTTTTTACCATTGTTGAAGAATTCATCTTTAGCAAGATTTTACAGTCTAGAACTTAACCTGTGACAGTTCTGGGTGGGCTTGTCTTGCCTGAGGCAGAAGCCATTCTTTCTGGGCCTACCGACACAAATTCTTAAAACCTTAAGAGAAATATTGGATTTGAAGCAGTCAACTGAAGGCCCTGTAAAAATGCAGTTTTAGGTCTGTCTGCACAGTAAGAGATGAAGGCAATATTGCAGAGACAGGGTACTTTCTCTGCCATTACCAAACCAACAAATAAGAGTTACAGAAGACAGGGATACTTCTTACCCAGCCCTTTCTGGGTGTTAGCTAATGACAATGAACACAATTAAACATCATCTGTGTTTCTATACAGTATATTGAAGAAACTCTTAGTAAAAGGGTCACAAGACTCAAAAGAAATCTCTCTCAGAGTACAGCTTCAGAATGAATTATGATGATATACTCAGTAAAAGTATTTTTCTTTGGAGTCTCCAAAAATTCAGAAAAAAAGGCTGCTAAGCCTATACCTCAGTCATTATCACATTTTGTGACCATGACTAACAGTTGTATCAGATAATCTTCTCATCTCAGTGAACAAATCATGGGAAAAACAACTTAAGGGCAGGAAGTATTTTATTTTGGCTCAAAGTTTCAAAGGATTCCACCTCATTAATACTTAGGCAGAAATTAACACGATCACAGTATGGTTGTTCTTCATTTCTTTGCAATCAGGAAGCAGAGAGAAGAAAGGCCTACTAACATAATACATCCAAGGACTCAGCCATAGTGATCTACTTCCTTCAGGTAAGTCTCACCTCCTGAAATTTGCAGAAATTCCCAAAATAGGGCCACCAGCCAGGGCCAAATGTTCAGAACACATGCCTGTGGGGCACATTTCACATTTGAACTATAATGATAGTCATTGAGCTATCTTTTGAAGCTATGTTGAATACTTGACAAGGATTACCTCCATAATTATCATACCCATACCACCAGTGCAGAAACTGCCTTTAGAGTTTTAAAATAAACTTGTCTAGCATCTTGTAGTGGGTGACCAACATTTAGTAAAAGGTTAGTGTGAGTCATGCCCGAGTCCAGAAGCTGGAAACTCTCTCAGATTAATTTTTTATCTTTGCCATTGTACACATTGACAAGACTAGTGCTGCAAGTGGCATTGTCCAAGATCAATCTTTTTTATGTAAATTTCATACTCTTTGATACCTTTAAAGCTAGGTAATGGAATGAAACAATTGCCAAAGTAGTTGTTTCCCAATAAAACTAAAGTTTATTTTTTTGTTTGTTTGTTTCCCCTAGTGATTTCCTAAATCAAACCAATAGTTTGACAAGTGATTTCCTGAATAAAACTGTGAATAACCAAGTACATCAGAACCACCTGGTTGTTTAACTCAAAGGTCATTCACTGCCTGCCCACCTTGTGGGCTGAAACACAGGACATCGTATGGACAGCATTTCCTCTTGCTTTGCCTTTCTTCCCTAGGTCAGCCATTGCTCCCTAAGGCCTAGAAGGCCACTAAGCCTCCCCTATGCTGTGGAGGTGAGAACCTGACAAAGACAATCACGTGTATTCCAATGATTTCAATCTAGCAAATCTGAGTATGGAGTGCTTGCAAAAATGGAGAGGATCTATCAAAGGTGCAGGAATAAAGAAATAATTGGAACAATGACTATGTGGCTGAAGCAGTGAGCTGCTTGAATCCCTTTGATGATTAGTGGATGATTCTTTCTTTGTTAGCACTTGGTTAAGTGTCTCACATTTAAAACAAACTATTTTCTCCTTCCATTTGACTCTAGTACTGCAAAAGTTAGTTTACTTTAAGAAAACACTTCACTGCTGAAGAGCATATTGCTTGGCTGTCGCATTGACACCGCTGCCACATGCACCTGAAACATGTGGATGGCTGGAGATGAATCAGTGCAATATGTTTTGTTCCTTGGCTGTCATTCCCCAAGCATCACAAGGGCTGCTGACCTTTGGTGTTAATGCTTTCAGGGAAAAAAAATATATATATACAAAACACTTGAGAAACTACTTTGAAGGGTGATCTAATTGTTAGTTGGATAACTGAAAGCACCAGTCAAAGAATAAAAATATTTACAATTTGTGTTTGACTCTGTATTCATATTTAAAAATACACAGGTAAAAAAATATATATCCAATAAGTCTTTTGAAAATGCATGGCTATATATTACTTACATGTACATAAGATGAACCCTGCTCCAATACAGATATTTTATAATTTTCTCTTGTTATTATGTTAATATTTAATTATATATTCATCTGAGCGAAATGGAAGTTTGAAGTAGGAGAAAGAGAGTGCTTATATACACATTCACAGATAGTTCATTTCTTATTTGATTTATTATCCAAGCATTAGCTACGTGCCAACCACAGATAGGGCATTGCAGCCATGACTACAAATCCTAGTGTGTTCCCAACTGCTTCCAACATATGCTACAACTACTCTGCTTTTCATAGGTCACAAGCTCAACTTCATAGCATTTTTAATTTCTAATCCTAACCCTGTACTCTTATTTTAGCATTCTTTAATATGGGATATGTTCACCTGTATCACCTAATTTAATACAAAACAAATGTTCATAATTATCTTAGACACTTTTCTATTATTCTAAACTTGTGAATACTGTCTCTTATACAGTTTTGAAGACGATGCTCCATAGCTCTCCCACCATCTCTTGAGAGGCAGTGTGACACAAAGGTTAAGTGTTTGAGGCCTGGATAAATGTGGATTTAAATTCCAGCTGGCCTTATCCTTGAAGAGCTGTGTGACATTCAGAAATGACTTAACCTTACTGAATTTGACTCTATTGTCAGTAGGAGAAGGAGAACTGGAATTTTCTTTGTAGGGTTGTTTTACATGACACTTGGCATATGGTCATATTGCTTAAACACATGGTATCTGAGGGGGATGAGGAAAGGAGGAAGGGGAATTGGAAAAGGAGAAAGAGGAGAAGGGGTGTACCTCTATGAGTAAAGGAAACCTTATTATCTTCTACAATAGGAAGCATAAGAATTGAGTCTGGGTATGGTGGTTAATGCCTGTAATATCACATTAGGAAATGGAGAAGGAAGATTGCCATAGGTTCACAACAAACTTAGGCAGCATAGTAAGTTCCAGCCAACCCGGACTAGAATGATACCATCTCACCCACCCCTCCAAAATTAATTAAGCTTGCAGTGTAGCAGTGTAATGATATAATAAAATTTCCAGTTACCTTTTTTCAACTATCTCACATGGTCAGATATTTTGCGACAGCTAAAACATCACATCTGAGCATGAAAACACCCGTTGGAAGAGGAACTGACTAGCCTAATGTCACTTTATAAAATGAAAGAAATTTCCCTCAAATCTCATTGTCTAGACTGTCAGATGCTTAAGCAACAGTCAATCACTAATAAAGTAAATGGGGTCTGTACAGTTGCTCTAAATTAGACAAGACTTGAACTGGAGGTGTGATCGCTTCATTGATGCATGGTTGTGCAGACCCAATTGAAATTCAGCTGCTAATGAAGGGTTGAGAGTGAAGTGCCTGGGTAGGGTCTAAGTAGTGGCCACTATAAGCACATAATTGTAGATCAGCTCTTCAATGTGTCTTTAGAACACCTCCTAAGTAATGGGCTTAATTCTCGGTTTTCTCCTCCCCCATCCAGACTTCACAATGCTCCTACATTTTCCTAAAATATCAGCTTTTGCTTTTCTTTCTTCAACAGAACTAAGCACAAGTTCATCAGCCCTGTACTTTAAGTGCAGTACATAACAGTCAAAGATCCAAAGATCTTACCATCTTTGTTTCTGGTACCTGCAGTCCTTGATCTATGCAATACACACAGGTTCTGCTGCTTTCAGCTACACAAACATACCAAGAGCATCTCTATTTCTAAATCTTGTACTTACTTTGCTCTTTACTTAGAATACAGCTTGTCTCTATTCCCACCTGTTGAGATAAATCTTATTTATCCTTCTATGCATTTCTGATATGACCTTCCTCCTGAAGCCACATGCTAAATTTATCACTCACTCTTTTTTATGGTTTTCTGGTGTCATAATCTGCAGATGAAAGGTGAGAGAGAGGAAGAAAGAGAGAGGGAACAAGTACAAGCTTTATATCATTAATTTATTTTTAAAACTGTAGCCAAAATATATTAAATACTATTAAACTGATAAGACTAATTTTATTTAATAATTAAATATCAGAATACTATTAAATAATTATGCATATAATAAATAGAACACATTAAATAAGCACTTGTATGCGTTTATATATATTAAAATTAAATAATGAATGAGACTATACCACCTTCATTCAAAAGTTATTGTTAGTGTACAAGATGTACAAAGCGTACAGTTTATCATTGAGGGAGAAAGATAGTAATATATTCCATACTCCCTGGCATCAGTTCCATCCCTATCCATGTTTATTCATTATGAAATGAACATTTACTGTGTGTTCTATACCAGAGCAAGTAAGGCATAATTAAAATCCTATAGGAGAGAGGATCAGCTAGAATCAATAGATTGTTCCCCAAATGCTGAGGCTATGCAATGATAGATGAATTCAAGAATACTTCATATAAACTGAAAAAAAGCTTGTACATACATTTTTGGGGTTTTGCAATTTTCAGATTCCATTGATGAAATGAGCACAGTGCTGGCTAGTGGGTTTCAGTAATCTAAAGGCACATATAACTCATTTCAAGATATACTTCCCATTTTATTAATGACTATTGATGTAAGGCTATGCTACTAATTTCCTGAGGAGATACAAATCTAGAAAGGCATAAATATATATATGTAGTAGTAGACAGGTTCAGGTCTCTGAGATGAACTTCCAGACCAGGCACAGTTATAAAAGAAAGGATATTTATTGAAGCTTATAGATCCAGAGGAAGTTCCATAATGACAGAAGAAGTTGGTCCCCTCTTAAAGGGCCAGTCAGAGAGACAGAGAAGTGACAGGCTAAAATTCCACAGCACACTTCAGGAACTCCAGGCATTCTGCATATTTTTAGAATGGAATTTCAAATCCACTGCCTGCACCTTAGGGCTGGGTCTTAGTCTTAGCTGGATCCTAAGATCCAGCCCTGTGACAACTCCTTCAGCCAGGTGGCTACAGATCTACATTACAAACTATAATAAAACACTGAATATATTGGAGGCCATCTATTCAAACTACCACATTCCACCCTGGCCTCCAATAACCATCTCACACTGTAAATTGTATTCAGTCCATTTTCAAAGGTCGCCACAGTCTTTACCAACCTAAGATAGTTCCAAAGTCCCAAGACTCCTCTGAGATTTAAGATTATCTCTTAGCTATGAGTCCTGTAAAATCAAACAAGTTATATACTTTCAACATATAAAGGCACAGAGTAAACATTTTCAACTTCTATAAGGCATAAGAAGGAGAGACTGGAACACTGTGAATTCAGCAACTATCAAGCAAACATCTAACTTCTGCAGATCAAGTCTGATATAACCAGTGAGCAACAGTCTCCAGATTTTCCAATTCCACCTCTCCAACTGGGCAGAGTAGCCAGGTAAAATTTCCATCCCAGGCCAACAGTGCACTCCATGGCAGCCCTTGTACAGTCCTAATGTATCCAAAACTTTTTTGGGTCTTCATGCAAACCAGGGTCAATCTTCCAATGACTTTGCCAGGCTATCAGGGTCATCATGCCCTGCCTCATGCAGTGCTTCCTGGAACCATGTGTAATTCATGAACCAGTCCATGCATTTCTTATGCTTCCAAAACTAATACCAGGTGTGCAGGACACAGCCATATGCTTAATTCAGGGATGAAATAAATCATAACATTGAAAAGTAGGTTCCTTCTCCAGTCAACTCTTTCCAAAAAAGTTTGTATATCTATCATAGTCTTTCCTCAGGCATCCTCTCCATTGTTTTAATGTAAAACAGTTGGGCCATCTTTCTTAAGATTGCTAATATGTTCCACAATAGCAGCTTCAGCCACCTAAAATCAGTCTCAGTGTCTTTAATTTTAACTTGTTTGAGGTTTTCCAACTTAAAATCTTAAATCTCTCAGTCCAATATCTTTAGCCAAGCACATCAGTCCATTACAAGTTTAACCTTGATCAAACTCTCTTAGCCTGGGAAGAAGAATGCAGCCAGCCCTTACATCATAGCCCAGTTCTAACAAAGTCCTCTGCAGTCTTTCCTTCTCCTTAGTAAGTTCATAAGCCAAGCCTCCAAGTTCATAAACAGAGCCTCCAAATGCAATTCTTGCTGTATTTGGCATTTTCACACTCTCATCAGAATAGTCCATAAAATTTGCCTTACCACTCCAGAAGGCATCTTTAGTTGTAAGCACAAAGTCCATATGCCCATTCCTCCAAAACAAAAGTTCCAAAAGTCCAAAATCCACATGGTCAGATTCATCTGTATCCCACTTCTGGTACCAATTTCTGTAGCAAACAGCTTCAGGTTGCTGAGATGAACTTCCAGACCAGGCATAGTTATGGAGGAAGGGATATTTATTGAAGCTTACAGATCCAGGGGAAGTTCCATAATGGTAGAAGAATTTGGCCCCCTCTTAAAGGACCAGGCAGAGAGAGAGGCCAGAAGCCCAAATTCCACAGCACACTTCAGGAACTCCAGGCACTTTGCATATCTTTAGATTGAAATTTCAAATCTACCACCTACACCTTAGGGATGGATCCTAACATCCAGCCCAGTGATACCTCCTCCAGCCAGTATTTCTGGTGCAATGATCTGTGTTAGTCTGGGTTCTCTATAGGAACAGAACCAATAGAATTAATTGTATTAAGAGGGAATTTATTGGATTATCTTACAGCAGTCTAACAATAGCAGTCAAGGAACCTGGTAGCTTCTCAATCCACAAGGCTGGATGCGTCAGCAGTCCCAATCTGGCAATGAAGGGCTGGAGGCTTCCTGGAGAGACACTGCTCTTCAGTCCACACTGGTCTTCAATCTACACTGGAAAGCAGCAATCAGCCAGGTGGGAGGAGTGGATACTTTCCTTCCCAGAGCTTCCTTAGTTAAAGCCCTCCCCACTCAAAAGGGGCTACCCATTTGGGGGGAAAGGCTCACCCTGAGAGAATTCCTCCTTTAGTTAATCCTTCCTGGAAGCAAACTTCCTGGAAGAGACTTACTTATGAGGAATGTCTATGGCTTCCTAAACAGATTAAGTTAACACAAAACTAATGACACACACTCACTTATGCATATACATATATGTAGACAGATATAGGTATATACAAATATCTCTATTACCAGACCATAGAAATATCCATGAATCTTTCAGTATTCTTCTGTTAATACATAGTTCTGAATTAGAAAATAACCCCTGAACAGATACTTTAGTAACTTCAACATGGCTTATTGTGTTTTTAAAAGATTGTTCCTTATTTTAATGCTATTTTGTGATTAATAGTATATTGATTGAGAATTAACAACTATCTTGTTTATACAATTCATTTAAAGGGCTGTTAAGCCCCAAGCTATGATTTAAAAAATGATCTAGGTTCCATTTAGCATTCATTACATTAATCATCTCAGCCAATGCACAGTGCAAAAAAGTAAATACCACTTCATCAACAAAACACGGAAATGCTAATTGACAGCTGGCAGAATCGAATCAGCTATCTCTGCCATCGCTAACTTACTACTTCTTGAGCATCTGTTTCCTTTTGCTAATCCACCCTTTCCCTTCTTTGTTCTTTGAGTAAACAGGAAAGAAGAAAGGACAGGATGTGAAAGAAAAACAATTGTGTGTGTGTGTGTGTGCGTGTGCGTGTGCATGTGCACGCACACGCATGGATGTGGGAGTGTGTGTACACATGCAGATGAATAAGCTTTAGTTTATAGGAAATAAAGGCCATGGCTATTTTTACCATTTCTCCTAAAAAGCAAACCCTATGGGACAAATGTAGGGGCCAAACTTTGGCCTCTATAATGCCAAATGTTCAGATTCCAACAAACACAATGGAAGTCAAAGATAGAAGAACTAGTATAACTTTTGTCAAAAAGATTGTGAAAAATATCATTTTCACTTCTGTAGGAAGGGGGTAGAAAAATTTAATAACCTCCTTCATGTATTCTTTCTTTTATGGCCACAGAAAATGCTCACCTTGTAGAAGGTATCAGGGAAGGAATATTTATTTTTAGATTTAGGATTTCCTTTGTCACATACTCATCAAATTTTTATAGGTATAACCTACCCACTCTTCCCCTCACCTCATCCCAAAGGGAAAAAAAGGAGCAAAGGGAGGGAGTGGAAAGAATTTGAGGGAGAGGGGGAGACCAGTCATTTACTGTGTTTACCTACATGGCGTTATACCTTTGAACTTCCAAATGCAACTCTATACATTGTCTTTTGACATTATGCAGTTTGGAATTCTGAAAGCTCTCAGTTTGGACAACTAAATTATTGCTTGTCAATTTATCTTGGGATGAAAGACAGGTGTTTTGTTTCATAGTAAAACTCCATTAGAGCTCACATTGACTCTAAATTCAACCCTAGAACTGTGTTGTGGACTGGCATTGAAGTGTTTCTCAGAAGGAATAATCAGTGTGGCCTGACAGTCAATCCAGTAAGGTCCTTTGCCTTGGATCTTCTACATAGGCATGCCTTGCACCCTTTAAAGCAATTGAGATAAAGATTACTTCAGGCTCTAAGGGTGAGTGTTCTCACTGGTATCTTACTACCATTTTGCTTCCAACAAAGAACTAACCTGAGCACAGTTGAAACACCACTCTCAAATTATGTTAGAAGCCAATGCAATACTTGAAGGTTACTTTGTGACTATTTATTGTTAGTACAATATCTTCATTTTTTAACTACTACCTGTTTTAGGATTTACATTCAATGGAATGAGGTAGTGTGATTGGCCCTGTTTTCTAAGGCATAACCATGTCACTATCACATGTGCATATATTGCTTTGGTTTGAGGAATGTGATCTAAAAGATCTAACCCTACCTCATTAGAAGCTTCTTTACATCTCTTCTATAGTTTTTACCATTCATAGTGTCACCTATTCTAATGTATCTGATACTGACACCAGGTCACCCTTACTGATTACTAAAGTATAAGACAATTTTCAGCAAGTCTAAGGAAATCAAATCAAGGTTGGCTTCTGTAATAGATTGATTAGTGGTTAAGATGTTGGAATACAAAGCCAGAGGACTCAGGTTCGATTCACCAATATCCATATAAGCCAGATGCACGAAGTGGCACATGCATCCGGAGTTCATTTGCAGTGACTGGAGACTCTGATGTGACCATTCACGTTCTCGCTCTCTCTCTCTCAAATAAATAAACAAAATAAAGTTTAAAAGCAACTTAAAGGATGGAGGGTTTATTTTGGCTCATATGGCCATTGTGCCATTGGAAGGCAAGTTTATAGAGCACCTTGGTGCATGGCACTGACCAGGAAGTAGAGGAGAGGAAATGCCAGCCCTCAGCAGGCGTTTCTTTTTCCTTATTTATTCCTTTAAGGACCACAGCCCATGGGATGATGCATTAACATTCAGGGTGGGGTTTTTCTCTTCAGTTAAACACCCCTGGAAAACATCTTCACAGACACTAAAATGGGCCCCATTAATACCCCAGGTGTCTCTGAACTTTTTATTTTGAAACAGGGTTTCAATATATAACCCTGGCTGGGCTGGAATTCACTATGTAAACTAGGCTGCGTGCCACTGTCTCCACCGTGCTGGGACTATACGAATGAACCACCCTTTCCCACTAGCACCATGTTTGTTTGTTTGTTTATTGTTTATTATTTTTTTTGTTTTTTTGTTTTTGGTGTTTCGAAGTAGGGTCTCACTCTAGCTGAGGCTGACCTGGAATTCACTATGTAGTCTCAGGGCGGCCTCTAACTCATGGCAATCCACCTAACTCTGTCTCCCGAGTGCTGGGATTAAAGGCGTGCGCCACCACGCCTGGCTGTTTTTTAATCCAATAAAACTGAAGGTCAAAATAATCATCAGAGCATCCTAGAGTAGAAAATGTGTGCGGGAGACTGCTTGGCATGGAAGGGATCAATGTATTTCTAGACTTATTTTGCCTGCTGTTAGTAATTCAATATACTTCTGTAAAAAGTTGTTTTATATTTAACTGAGAGAGAAAGAGAGAGAGAGAGACAGAGAGAGAGAGAATTTGCGTACCAGGGTCTCCAGCCAATGCAAAGGAACTCCAGACACATATGCTACCTTGTGCATCTGGCTTATGTGGGTCCTGGGGAATCAAACCTAGGTCCTTTGGCTTTGCAGGCAAGTACCCTAACTGATAAGCCATCTCTCCAGCCCATAATTCAATACAGTTTTAATGTAGGGAGGTTTTACAGTGGAAGAGGCCATAGGTCTGTCTAAGCTCCACCCCATTCTAAAGATGAGGGTACTGACTTAACTAAGAGAGAAGAAACACATAATGGAGCCAGGTATTCTGTTCAACAAATTAGTTCTTATTCTACTGTAAGGTTTTGAATTAAATGTTTTCCTCAAGTGATAGTTAAAAGTCTTTGTGGAAATCCATATGTTTGACTAAGAAATTATTTTCATGTATGTATTATAAAGATTGTCCCATCTCACACCATTATTTTTTCAAGGTAGGCTCTCACTCTAGCCCAGGCTGACCTGGAATTCACGATATAGTCTCAGGTGGCCTTAAACTCACAGAAATCCTCCTACATCTGCCTCCTGAGTGCTTGAGCTAAAGGCATGTGCCACCACAGCCAGCTCACAACAACTTTAATGTAGTACTTTTAACTTTTTTTCCCCTGAAAATGTTCAAATGAGATTCTTAGTTGCAAGATCCTATATATGCCTTACATTTCTTTGTCATTGTAAAATATGTTGAAAATATAAACACTACCTTGTTTATTATAACTCTTCCAGTGTCTATCATGATGCCTATTGCATATTTGGATTTAAATTTAATGTACTTGGTCCAGGTTCCTCATTCTGGGTTTATCTAGAATTCATAGATAGGCTGATAGGCTATAAACTCTGTTAATTTTTGTGATGGCCTGTTAACCAACTATACTGCTATTAGTCCATTAGTAGCTAGCAGTAAGGTAGTGAGATATGAGCATGCCCTGGCTAAATATAGATAGTTAATTTGTCTATAAGATGCATAGTATAGGAATATGTAATTAAGAACAGTTAGATTTTCTTGAACGTACAGAAATTTCCTGTACTAAAATATAGAAATTTTCTGCCTTAACAGCTTTAAAAATAAACCAAATATGTTTTCCATCTGTCACATGGAAATATCAATCAGGACTATTATAAAAAGTCAAATGGATTAGAGGTGATGATAATAAAATCTTAGAAAGCAATATGCAAATAGAATGACATTGGGAGTAGTAGTAACAATTAATACTAGACAGTAACCCTAAGGTAGACTTCTTAATCAGAGTTTAGAGTAAGGTTCTTGGGTCAGTTCTTCACAAACAGAGAGAGTTCTTCAGGCTAGGTCCAGTGATTCAAGACATAAAATGCACAGTAATTAACAACCCAGAGTATACCTGCTAGCCTTTAGTTCTTTCTCTGTTTATAAAAATGAACTTCAGGGCTGGAGAAATGGCTTAGTGGTTAAGTGCTTGCCTGTGAAGCCTAAGGACCCGGGTTCGAGTCTCGATTCCCCAGGACCCACATAAGCCATATGCACAAGGGTGTGCATGCATCTGGAGTTCATTTGTAGTGGCTGGAGGCCCTGGCATGCCCATTCTCTCTCTATCTATCTGCCTCTTTCTCTCTCTGTCTGTCACTCTCAAATAAATAAATAAATAAATTTTAAAAAATGAGCTTCACTCAAATGCATGGTTGACAATGAAATGGAAGTTCTCTCATATGGCCCTACTCCAGACCTCAGTGCTGGAGTCAAAATGCTACAGATTCATCAGAATGTGGTTTTAAGCTGGATACAGCCTTGTTTCCTGCAGAGAAAGGCAGAGTGAAGTAATATTCCATTCTGGGGTTGTGGGCTCAGTGTTAATGATATCATTCGTTCACTGCTGATTTGTACTTCTTCCTTTATATTACTTTTTCAATTATCTTCTAATTCATTATAAAACAGAAAACAGGGGGCTAGGGAGATAGTTCAATGCTTAACATTACTTGCTTGCAAAGCCTATCACCCTGGGTTTAATTTCCCCAGTACCCACATAAAGTCAGATGTACAACATGGCTCATGCATCTAGAGTTGGTTTGCAATAGCAAGAAGCCATGGCATATTCTTTCTCTAATAGTTGAAAAAGTTTAAAAAGAAACCCAAAACACAAAAAGCCCAATCCCTTCCCCTCAACCAAAGACACCTTCTTATAGTGCAAAAGAGTGGTATTTTCCAAACTATTCTGCAAGTTACCTCAGAATTAGTGTTAGAATTTATCTGGATAAAAGGACATGAATAAATAAAGCCCAGAACTCACACAGAGAGTAGAGTATGACTGGATTTTTAGCACACCTCTGGTAATTTAGCAACAAATCAGATCCCTACTTAAGGAACTGATTTTTAGAAAACATATCATCTACTCAGGCTCCAGTGTCCCCTAGTCAACAAAGACATTTCACTTGGCTGGTCTCTGTGATCTAACTTGTGTCTCTTTTGCTTAAAAATATATGTAACAAGCTCTAAGGACTCACACAGCCAGTGCAAATCAGTTAATAAAGAAGTTAGGAGATAGTTCTAACTTCTAGTATTTTACCATGACATTCAATTTCTTCAAAGATCCTTGAAGCCATATACACCCAATATTGGTCAAAAGATTGTAAAATGTTTATATACATTTATTGTACTTTTTAGACACAAAAAGTAACAAATTTTATGTATTTTCTTAAAATATGTGTGAAACTATCCCTATGTAAAATAGCCTGTAATTTTTTCAATGTTAAACAAGGCATAATTTTCTTGTTCAAAACTATTGGAAACAGTGGCTTAACTGAAAGGATAATTTCTTTGTATTCATTAGCCATTGAGCTATAAAGTAGGAATGTTTAACCTCTTGGGAAAATATCTCTGGCAAACATAAAGCTCATTTGTTTGTCTTTGGTCTCTAACTTCAGACCACAGGAACTACCTCTTAGTCAGCTTTAGGGCTGACAGAGACTTGGTAGGTAATCCGATTATGCCTCTGTTACTATGTGGCACTCACATTTGAATAGAAGATACTCCTCAACTCAATGAATAATAAGTTCATCAAAAGGTTATTTTTAATATAAATATTTTATCATTAGTATTTATCAATTTCCATGAAATAAAGTCTACATTAATTCAAATAATACTTAATATTTTTCAAAATTTGGCGTTGATCTAACTACTCATTATGTGATAGAGTAGGGCTGAGGCCTAGAAAAATTCAACATTTTTGCATGCCTTGAATCTCTCTTATGCTTTCAGTTATCCTTTAATAATACCAGTTTTCTCTCATATCAATCATTCTCTTCCTTTCTTAACTCATAGTCTAATTTCTTTACATTTTTCATTGCTTTGCTATTTGCTTTCTTGTTGAAAACATTAATGTAAGAATATGTTACAAGTTTGTCCTAATTATCATTGGGTTATACTCTTATGTCTCTTCTCTCTACCACATTCTACTGAGGGACTTCTTCAGTCAGGGTGTCTGTAGTTACTGGGTGATCATGCATACACCAGTAAGTCTCTGAGGGGGTAAAGAAGACAATGCCACAGAGTAAACTTTTCTATCCTGTGGCTCTTAAATTCTTTTTGCACCCACTTCCACAATGTTTCCTGAGCCCTTGAAGGGTATATTAAGTTCTCTGCATCCTCTGATTTTCTGCTTTGATGAGTGTTGAGTCTCCTCAGTGTCAACCACCATCTCCCTGGAGAAGGTTCTCTGGGTAGCAGTGAGAGCAGTACTCATATTTAATCTGCCACTTCCTCTGTAATGTTTCCTGGGCCTGACAGATGTGACAGAGACAACTTGTCCCTCTCCTGCTAGGCTTTGGCTTTCTTTTCTTGTAATTCTGATGGCTTTACTGCCTCCACAGTATTCACTGCCATCTGTAAGAAGCAAATTCTCTAACCTAGGATAATAGTAGAATGGATCAAAGGAGTTTAATATAGAAATTTGGAAGACTTTTTGGCAGGTATAACCTCATCTTTTAGCAAAAGAACAGTGGGAGTTTTTCTCCAGGGTCAATGGCCTTCCAATCCATAGGCTTCTCACTGGATTCTCAAGACCTCATATCCAATCAGGGGGCAATTGATGACCCCAATAACCTATGTGCCATTATTGCACCAGTGGGCTCAAATTGGCTGGATAGTTGATTTTATAGCTTCTAGGATCTACTGCTTATTCATGATGTTGATGATTTCTATCCCTATAAGTTCCCATGGAACTTTCTGGCATTATGACAGCTAGCCAGGCAGGAGCTGGCTTCTATCTCAGTTCCAAATTGATCACTGACTGTCTTCTGACCTCAGCCTATGGTGTCTTCAGCAATATGGTCTTAGTATTTAGTTATGGTGGACAGACAAATGCTTTGGCAATGGCCTACATTATTTGGGGGACCTCATGGACCACCCCATCCACCAGATCACTGTGTGGTATAACTTAATTATAGCACTGAGATTTACCAGCAACAGCCCATGGTTTTAGTGTAAAGCTTTCTCCACCCCTGCAGGGTGCTTTTTCAAACTCTATCTATCTATCTATCTATCTATCTATCTATCTATCTATCTATCTATCATCTATCTATCATCATCTCTCATCTATCTTTCATCTCTATCTCATTGTTACTTCCTCTCCCTGAGAGATATATCTTTCAATTAGCTAACTCAGGAAGAAAGCTATGGTACTGATTCTAGCCATTATTAGTTTTGTGTATTTCCCCCTTCTCTTCCTCCCTTTTAACCTATGTTTTCTGAACCTTCACTTGTCTGTCAAATGTTCCCTTCTCTAACCCTCTCTACTTCTTTCTCTTCTTGCTGAGCCTCATTCTAACTTCCTTAAAAGTCCTGCTGATGCTTACTACAACTTATAAACAAGTCAAATTATTTCATGTTATGATCTGCATAGGAGAAAGAACATGCAGTGTTCTTCTGAACCTGGATAATCCCACTTAAAATGATTTATTTTTTCCAGACCCATACATTTTCTTATAAAGTTCATTTCATTTTTTTCTTAGTGTTCAGTAGAAATCTATTGTGTATGTTACCACATAATCATTAACCATTCATCAGTTGATGGGTATTTGACCCGATTCCAATTCCTACCTATTGTGAATAGAACAACAGAAAAGATGGCTGAGAAAGTATCTCTATAGTAAAGATTAGAGTCTTTAGGACATAAGCCCAGGAATGGAATAACCAGCTCAAATTGTAGACTATTTTTTGATTTATGAGAAACCTCCATACTGATTTCCCTAGTATCCCTGTCACTTCCACCAGCAATGAATAAGGATTCTTTTTTCCTCGCATCCTTTCCAGTATTTGATGTCATTTGAATTTTTGATGATAGTCATTCTGACCAGAGTGAGATGGACTCTTACAATCATTTTAATTTGCATTTCTCTCATGACTAAAAGTGTTTAACATCTTTTTTTTTTTTTTGAAATTTATTGGCCATTTTGTATTTCTTCCTTTGAGAACTCTTGGTTCAGTTTCTTGCCCCATTGTTTTGAGTGAGATGATTGATATTACTTATGATTTCTTTTTTTAAAATTTCTTTGTATATTCTAGATATTAATTCTCTGTCATATGTGCAGCTGGTGAAGATGTCCTCCCATTTTTTAATTTGTCTATTGACTCTATTGATGGTTTGCTAGGCTATACAACAGCTTTAAAATAGTATGAAATCCCAGCACTCTGACTACTGGGTTACCAGGGTTGTATTCAGAAAGTCTTTTTCTATGCCTCCATGTTGGAGTCTCCACCCTACTTTTCCCATTGGTTTATGTGTCTACTTTGTGGCAGTACTATTCTGGTTTTAAAACTATGGCTTTGTAGTGTATCTTGAAATCATGTATGATGGCACTATCAGTATTAGTCATTTTGCTGGGCATATTTTTGGCTATCTGAGGATTTTTCTTTCCATTTCTGAGAAGAGTGGTGCTGGAATTTTGACTGGAATTGTATTAAATATGTATATTGTTTTTAGTAGTGTTAGGCTGGGATGGGCTTCCAAAATGGAGTCATCAAGGACAGCAGAATGGTGATAGGCATAAGGAAGTGGATTATCCACATTCCTTAAGACACTACCCAACCACTATCCCTTCCTTGCCTAACAATGCCCCCAGGTCATGTTTTCCTGCCCCCTTATTTCATAAGTCACCTGGTCACTGTTCTGGTGCCACACCCTGGCTGTCTTAGATCTCCCCTAAAGGAACCTTTCATATTCAACTTTTCCCTTTCCTTGCCTTCCACCAACTGAAGAAGCCATATAAAGCCTACTATCTGAAAACTCAGGCTTGCTGTGCTCTGCTCGTGTGAGTCAGCCCTGGCAGCTCGTGCTTTTCCTGAATAAAAGCTTTCATCTTTGCCTCAGAGTGGTTTGCGTGTTCTTGGTCATTCCAAAACCTTACAAGGAATATGACCATTTTCAAAATATTAGTTCTCCCAATCAGCGAGCATGGGAGATCTTTCCATCTTTCATATCATCCTCCATTTCTTTCTTCAATATTTTAATATTTTCTCTGCAGAGGCCTTTCATATCCTTTGTTAGAGATATTGTAAGATATTTAAATCTGTGACTATTATAAATGGGACTGTTTCACTGATGTTTTTTTTTTCCCCCCTCTGGATATTTGTCATTTGTATATATGAAGGAGTAGTAGACAGCTTCACATTGCTAGGATGAATTTCTAAAACAGGCACAAGGTATGGGAGGAATTACCTTTATTGAAGCTTACAGATCCAGAGGAAGTTCCATAAGGGCAGAAGGAGCTTTTGTCCTTTCACAGTCCATGAAGAGAGAAATACCATCTTCAGCACTATAAGCAAGCACACTCCAGGAATCCCAGGCAGCGCTCAGGAACTCTGCATATCTTAGGCTACAATTCCAGATCTACTCCCCAATACACATTAGGGCTAGACCCTAGGATCCACCCACAGTGATACCTTCTCCGGCCAAGCAACTAACAATCTAATAAGTTACAAACTTTAATAAACTCCTAAATTTATTGGGGGACATCCATTCAAACTACCACAGAAGGCTACTGATTTTCGTGTATTAACTTTATATCCTGCCACTTTGCTTTTGCTGAAATAGTTTATCAACTCTAAGGGTTTTTGGTGAAGTATTTCAGGTCTGTTAATCATAGAATCATATCATGTGCTAATAAGGCTTGTTTGACTTTTTCTGTTCCAACTTTATCCTTATATTTCTTTCTGTTATTATTCAAGCTAAGATTTCAAGTACTATGTTAAGTAGCAGTGGGGAGAGTGGACACTCATGTGTTTTTCTAGACCTTACTGAGAATGCCTCGAGATTTTTGTCAGTATGATATAGGCTTTAAGCCTGTTGCATGTAGTCTTTATTTTGTTAAGATATCATATCTTCATTCCTGGCCACTTCTATGTTTTAATTATGAAGGTATGTATTGTATTGTACTTTAAAAAAATATTTATTTCTTATTTGAGAGAGAGAGAATGGGCTTGTCAGGGTCTCTATTCACTGAAAATTAACTCCAGACACATGCACCACCAGGTGCATCTGGCTTACATGGGTTCTGAGGAGTCAAACCTGGGTCCTTAGGCTTCACAGGCAAGTACCTTAACCACTAAGCCATCTCTCCAGCCAGGAATGTTGCATTTTGATGGAGATCTTTTCTGTATATATTGAAATGATAATGTGATTTTTGTCCTACATGATATATTACGTTTATCAATTTCTATATGTTGAATCATCCCTGCACCTGTGAAATCAAACCTACTTGATTGAGATGAATTATATTTTTGATGTGTTCCTGGATTATATTTGCAAAAAACACTAAGAATTTTTGCATCTAAGTATATTAAAGATATTAGTCTTTAATTTTGTTGTGTCTCTGTCTGGGTTTGGTATTAGATAATGATGACTTCATAGAATAAGTCAGGGAGCATGCTCTCCTTTTCAATTTTATACAATGACTTGAGAAGCCATGGTTTTCATTCTTCTATAAAGGTTTGGTAGAATTCAGCAGTGAATCCTCTGAGTCTGGACTTTTTTTAGTTGTGTGGCTTTTAATTACTCCTTCATTCTCATTAGGTGTTATAGATATGTATTTAAATACTTTATCTCTTCAGACACTTTAGATCTATGAGTCAATAAATCCATACATTTCTTCCAGATTTTCCAATTTTGTGGAGTGTAGGTTTTTTTAAATATGTCCTATGATTTCCCAGCTTCCTTGTTATCTTTTGTAACATTCCCTTATCATTTCTAATTTTGTTGATTAATGTCTTCTGTCTTTCTTTTCATCAGTTTGTCCAGAGGTTTTATAATCTTGTTTATTTTGTTAAAGAAATGGCCTTTCACTTCATCAATTTTATAATTGTTTTTTTAATTTCTAATGCATTTGTTTCTGCCCTGATCTTGATTATTTCTGTCCAAATCATACTTGGGAGTTTGGATTGTAGTTATTTTTCCAGTGCCTTCAGATGGATCATTAAGCTATTTATTTGAGAGTCCAACCATTGGGAGGAGGCAGACAAGGGCTAGTTTAGTTGCCCCTACTCATGGTGGCACTGGTGGGCAGCTAGAGAGTAAAAATATCACCCAATGGGCCTGCTTTGTTTTTGTAATTTAGGTATTTAGAGCTATAAGCTTTCCTCTTAGGACTGCCTTCATTGTGTTCCATAACTTTTAGTGTGTTGTATTTTCATTCTCATTCAGTTCTAGGAATTTTTTGGTTTCCTTTCATTTCTTCAATGACCCATAGTTTGTTACACAGAGTTTTGTTCATTATCTGTGTATTTCCTGTTGTTTCTCTTGGGGATTTCTAGCTTTATTGCATTGTGGTCAGCTATAGTACAGGGTGTTGCATCTACTTTTCTAAATTTGTGCAGGCTTGTTTGTGTCCTAATATCACCTATTTTAGAGGTGGTTACATAAACAGATGAGAAAAATGTATATTTTGTATAGTTGGGTAGATGTTTGATAGATGTCTGTTAAGTCCATTTTATCTATGGTGTTGTTTAGCTTCCTTGTTTCTGTATTTATTTTCTGTATAGATGACCTGTCTATTGACTATAGAGGGGTATTAAAATTACACACTACTATTATGTTGGGGGTTATTTCTGATTTAATATCTTTTTGGTTTTTCTTTATAAATATTGGTATATCTGTGTTTGATGCATATATGTTTATTAATTGTAATATTTTTTGCTAAATTGTTCCCTTCATAAGGGTAAAGTAGTCATCTTTATCTCTGTTGAGTACTTTTGGTTTGAAGTCTATTTTGTAACATATTAGTGTGGCCATGCCTACTTGTTTGCTATTTCCATTTGTGTGGAATATCTTTCCATCCTTTCAGTCCAAGGCAGGGGCTGTCTTTAATAGTGAAGTGGGTGAGCTCCTTTGTTGGCTGTCTTGCATTTCACTCAGCCATGTATTCATGCTTTATTAGGTTTGTGAAATATGCTTATCATAATTGCATTTTGGGGCCTGGAGAGATGGCTTAGTTGTTAAGGGGCTTGCCTGTGAAACCCAAGGACCCAGGTTTGATTCCCCAGAACCCATGTAAGCCAGGTGCACACACATGGTGCTGCATGTGTCTAGACTTGGCTTGCAGTGGCTAGAGGTCCTGGCATGCCCATTAACTCTCTCTCTCTGTGTTTCTCATATATAAATAAATAAAAGACGGCTTAGCAGTTAAGGTGCTTGGCAGCAAAGCCAAAAGACCCAAGTTCTATTTCCCAGTATCCACATAAAGCCAGATACACATGGTGTTACCTGTGCCTGGAGTTCATTTGCAATGACTATACTCTGTGTGCCCGTTCTCTCTCTCTCTCTTCCTTGATGTTAAGTCGCCTTTCCACACAGAATTAGGTTCTTATGCCATTGAGTTCAGACAGTACTTTGCCCATTCTGTTATAGAAATAGAACAAAACCTGAGGTTTGAGCTAAATATTTCCTAAGTGAATGAATCAATCAGTATGTCTGGTGGAGATACCAATGATAACTTGTACCACCACTGCTTACAGAGACAGTTCCACACTGTGAATGTGAGCTCCACATGGACATTTACTTCTATTCATATTTCCATCACCAAGGCCTAAAAGCATTTGACATGTGGTAACTTTTTTTTTCTTTATTAGTCAGTTTTGTATTCAGCAAATACAGTCAGTTTGGTACCATTATTAGGCTCATCCATGACCTACCCCCTCCCCTTGGCCCCTCCTTGTTGAGGTATACGGGTCATGCATTGTGGAGTTAGCCCACAGTTATGGGTAAGATAAATGTCTCTGCATATCATGACCCAACATGTGGCTCTGACATTCTTTCCGCCCCCTCTTCCACAAAATTTCCCTGAGCCATGTTGGGTTCACTTTTGGTCTGCTTCAGTGATGAGGTGTTGGGGGCCTCTGAGGCTTTGGCTCTCTGATTTGGTAGGAGTTGATTTTTCTCTGTGCTGATCTCCTTCCTCCTTGTGCTGGTATCCGGTTCATCAGGAAAACAGCCCCCTTGCTTGTTTCGCCAATTGTTCTTAGTTTCAGCTGGGGCCCTTTTGAGGTATGATGGGGTGGCTCTCTCCTTAGGATCTACATCTATCTGAAAAAGAGAAGCAGATTCTCCAATGGAGAGTAAGTTAGCACCAGGACAAATGAGATAACCCTTACTTTTTTTTTTATAGAGAATTTAATAGATGTAGGCCCTCTTGTAGCCCACAATTGATGGTAGCTTGATATTGGAGAGTGGGCTTATGCTTGGATATGGTTCTGACTGGTTTCCCAGCTCCAGCTATGGGTCCCATACCAGTGAGGGGATCAGTTAGCCAAATTGAGAGCAGTTGGTTCCCCACCATGGCTGTGTGCCACCACTGCACTTGTGTGCGCATCACACCAAGTTATTTGCTGCTAAGTAGGTTAGACCATGCGTTGCTTCGACAAATATTGGTCATTTTAGGAGAGTTTTGTAGAATTAATGTTTTGATGGTATTTCTCAGAGACGTACCTACAGAGAATGTATTTCATTCTTTATGGACATTTCTGTATTTTGGTATTATAATAATTCTACCTGATTCTCTATAAAATAGCCATATGTAGGGAACCAACACTAAGTTAGGAGTCACATATCCGCTTTGCTGTCACTGCTTCTAGACACATGCTTGTTTATGTTTGGCTAATTAAAATTAATCACCCTAGTTCTCCCTTTCCTTTAAGAGCATTACTTCCCATTAACTTCAATGAAGCTTGTTTGACTTCAATGGAAGTTTCACCTGCATAGGGACAGTAAGGAATCAGGACAAATATCAGTAAGGCTGTCATTTGTCACCACGAACAAAAGAAATAAAGATCCTTAGGCAGGAGGCACCGCAGCACACTTCACGTGCCTCTCTTAATTCCATCCTTGCTGACAACACATGACTGCCACATAAAAGAAAGCATCAGAATTATAATTGAATGGCTCTGAAATATCAGAGACAGAACCTCTGAAAAGAAGGTTCACAAACTTATTCTTTGGCAAGGTTAGTGATTTGAGTGCCTACTGTTGTCCAGAACTGATGATGGCATTTCCAATGCACAGCAGATGTATTCTCTTTGAGCCAATGCATAGGAAAGCATGGTAGTTTAACTCCATCTCACCAGTACATACCTCCTTGATAACCCCTGAGAAATAGAAAGACAAAGAGGGGAGATGTACCTGAACAAACATAGTGAAGTCCATGTTCTAAACAACTAAAAAAACAAGCATTTTATTCACAGTATAATAATTTCAAGTAGAGCATATGATTAAGGGTAACTTGGCAAAATTGAAATGCCAATTAGAAAATACCTGGGCAAAATTCTTCAATTTTCCATGGTTTCTAGGTGTCAAAAATAAGTCAAGTTAGGTTTATTATTTCTAAATGTCACCAAATTATTTAATTTTCATAGGAATAGCATGGCCTCTCCCCAAGATTGTTTGTGGAACTCCACCTTACTCATTCCATAGAGTAATTACATCTGCTACATCTTTATAATTTCTGTTTAGCATTGTTTGCCAGGATATGCACATTCACGCATTCACATACACACTAGCCTTAGAAATGGTGTTTTACATATGTAATCTTATTTAAATGTTTAATTCTCTAATTTAAAATTTTTTAGTTGTAATCAAGACTGTTCCCTAACCTTATTTATACTTTAATTGTCCTAGTCAAGTAGTTTCTCTTTATCTAGGCAAAATATCTGTTTTACCTGATATTTTTCCATGAAAGTCATTCTTTTGGTTGAATGCATTCTCTGCAAAGTCTCCTATTAAAGGATATGTTACCTATAACAAAATGCTAAGCCATATAAGTAAACTACAATTTTTACAGAAATCAAATAGTAGATAAATCAAGACAGTGTTGTGTTGAGGAGGTATGAGAGAGACATGGGATTTTCAGAGAAAGAAGTGTTGATCTTACAGTAGAATGAGGAAGAATTCAGTATTCCAGATTCCAGTCTTTAAAGGACAGTGCATGGTGACTCAGGGTAGCAGCGTGTGGGTCCCTAGATCCTCGGCCGCTGTTACCTGAAGGTGTCCAGGCAACTGTGGAGAGAAGGCTCTTTAGTGGCAGTGCAGCAAAATAACCACTTTGGGAGGCAGTCTTGGTGAACAGCTTGGTTTATTTGTCAGGAAAATGGGTTTATAAGCAGTTGAGAGCAGGAAGAGGGTCCTAAGGGGACTGATGGTTTCAAAGGTTGCTTGCTATGCCTACCGACATTCATTCCAGCACGTAGGGAGAGAGATAGGTGCAGCATATAGGGAGGGAATCAGGTGATCTACATAGTGGAAGGAGGAGAGCCACCGGGGGATGGGCTGTGTGAAGGCTGCTGGCTGATAAGGAGTTTCCTAGGCAACTGGCCAAAGGTCAGAGGGCTACAGGTGTGCTGGGCTTGGAAAGAGTGGCCTCCTATAGCCCTGGAAGATCAGGCTCATCTCCTGAAGGCTCCACCCTGTGCCTGGCACTGCCCAACAGCACGGTATGGGTTGCGCTGAGACATCCAGGTAACGAAGGACACCAAATCAAATTCCACCTGCTTCACAGTCTTATAGAAATCAGAAAACACCTCAGATAGTCCTGCTCTCCACCAGAAGGCTTGCCTTCATATGATGGAGCAGCAAACAAGCCTTGGAGGTGCTCCATCACCAGCACCCAGCTGTAAAATGAAGATCTGCAGCATCAATGACCATACTGGTTGCTCAATCCCAAGAGTAATCTGGATGCCAGGCTGAGACAATCTTTCAGTCAATGAATGAGATGTTTCTATTGGCAGGGGTTTCCAGAGACAGGCCCTTGGGAAAGTCTATTTCTCATTGTTTTAGCATCTACTGCTTGATTGTTTCTTCTATAGAGTAGCTCAGCAATATTCTCTATCATCTCTTGCCTCTGATGTCCATGTTAAAATAGTAAACTCCCCTACATGTGTATGCACATGTGATTTCTCCTTATAAATAAATACCCAATGAGAATTAAATGTATGTCATATAGTGTTTTCCAAACTTTGATGATGAAACATGCTACCTGAAACAATGTTAAAAACACAGGTCCCTGGGCTCCAGAACCCTTGTCAAATCAGGAAGAAACCAGACAGAAGCCTGAATGCTCACTATGTGATGGTTTTTCAGGGTTCAGAACCCATCACCACCAGACCTGCTCTCTCTGTATTTCCTGCTCAGGACCCAGGAACCTGGGGAGACTCAATGTAACTAAATTTGCGGGTGGGGTGAAAGAACTATTTTCATAGTCAAGTAGTACCAAGCAATTAACCTAGTCCTCCCACAACCATCCATTATGTCCTCAGAGGGCAGGTTTCCCTCAACATGAATGGTAAATACGCCTGTCTCGCCCCCACACCACCACCATTTATTTATTCTCATTGAAGTCCTCTTCACCACTTCCCTGAAGTAATTCCATAATTTTTAAATTTTCTTTATGATCTGTCCCACTATGTTCAAACCTTTCCATTTCTACCAGTTTTGACCAGTTTTTCAAAAACATAGGTCATGATGTTGCTTCAAAATCTTGCAACAGTCACTTATCCCAAATCTGAAATTGTGTCCAATGCTCTCAGAGCCTTGTACAAAAGAGGCCCCCAAACATATGAGGATAAAGCCTGGTTGCAGCTTCACTTTTCTATTTTACTTCTAATCTCTTACAGTAATTTCAGTGTTCTCTACAATGCTTGTATAAGCTTGCACACTGCTCTGTAAGCTTCCGTCAAGAACCAGGCAACTTGTATTTCTCTCTTCTGTATGGATTCTTATCTCTGCCTCATTTACTCATTCTTTTCATATATACTTTTCATATATATACATATATACTGATATATCTCTGTACTATAATGAGGCCTCATTCCTCTTTTTTTCCCCCCCTTCATATTTTTTCTCAGCAACTTTCTGGCCAATAGTAACAAGATCGCAGGACTATCTAAGCCCAGATATGAATTCTTATAAATGCTGACTATTCTCATAGGACACTTGGTCACTTCACCCAACTCTTATATTTAGAAAGCCAGTATCCCTGAGGCTTCAGCTTATGGGAACATCCCAGAAATATCCTGGGACCACATGGAAAATCAGTTCAGGAGAGTGGACTGTTGCTCAGAGCCATTCAAAGTATCATATTAGAATGTTGCTAAAGTGTTGGTTTTGAATGACTCTAAATCACATTTGGGTTTAGGATTCTATGCTATCTACAGTCCTTAGCCAGTCTCGGTTTGAGCTATGTATGGACTATGCTCATCTCTTCATGCTCTGATCAACCACAGTGCCACCCACATTCTGTAGTACCCAGGGAGGTAGGGCTAAGTACAAGTAACACTTGCTGGAATGACCATTATCACTGACATCCCAAGCAGTCACCCCATCCCTTCAGAGACCTCTGTGAGGTGCTTCAAACAGTCCACCAGGTGATTGTGATTCTACCCTCTGGGGACATCCAAGACCAATGCTCCCAGACCTATAAATACTTCCCATTTGTGTCCTCTTTTGCCTCCAACTGATGTGGTTATATTAGTATCCTGGTGAGGACTAGACCACACTCGTCAATGAAATAGACATTGCTTTAAAAAAAATTATTTGCTTATTTGTGTATGAGAGAAAAAGAAAGAGGCAGATGGGGGGGATGGATAATGGACACACCAGAGTCTCCAGCCACTGCAAATGAAATTCAGACATATGTGCCACCTTGTGAATCTGTCTTACATGGGTAGCTTGGGCTAGAGAGTGAATTCCAGGTCAATATGGGCTACAGTGAGAACCTCTTCAAAAACAATAATAGCATTGCTATAATTTTTTCATGATAAGAATTATGATTTTATTCAGAGATAGGGAAGCTGAATAATAAAAAAAGAACAAGAAAAATTAAAGAGAAGATTCTTGTACCTGAACAGATGGTGTCTGGACACTGAAAAACATTCATAATTGCATAAGAAAAAAATGCAGAAAATTTTCTTCTATGCATACTGTTCCTAAATCCTCAATGATTAGCCCTTTAATTTTATGATATAATTATGTTGCATTAATCATGTAGGAAGAGTTTAGTGACCTGGAGCCTGCATCCCATAGGGAGAACATTGCTGGCCATCGCTGTGCTAAGCAACTTGGATGCACAGTCTGTTTTCATTCTCACAACTACAATAACCCAGTTATTAACTTATTATGCATAAAGTAGATCTTAGAAAAACCAGTCAATTTGTACCTATATACCATTTGTAAATGGCTGAAATGCAATCCCATTCAAGGAATACCAAATTTTCATGTGCATGTCAGCATCAGAAAATGTAATACAAATCTATCCAACTCAGGTTGTCTTTCATAGATACAGTAATAGTTTTGACTTAGTGGATTACCTATCATTTTCCTCACAATGGCTAAGAAAATACTTGTTGAATATTACTTATGTGTCTGATATTGTTTGAAGCATTTGTTGTTCATTGTGCATCAAACAATTTTAACAAGGCTGAAGAGATTGCTCAGTGGTTAAGGGCACTAGCTTGCGAAGCCTCATGTCCTGGGTTTGATTCTCCCCTACCCACATAAAGCCAGAATAACAAGGTGACACATGGGTCAGGAGTTTTCAGTGGCAGGAGGCCCTTGTGTGTACATGTTCTCTCTCTCTCTGTCTCTCTCTCTGTCTCTCTGCTGTTTTTCTCTCATAAATAAAAATATTTATTTAAGAAATGATTTTCACAGTGATATAAGTTTTTGTGACCTTGTGGTCAATACTATGTCCATTGCACACATAGAAAAATTGAGGGCCCAGAGTGAATAGGTAACTTTCTTAAGGTTACTCAACTATCAGTAGAGAACTCAACTACTCTTTCTGACTTTGGAGTCAAAGCAAATCAGAAGCAACTCTTCTGGTTTGGTTCGTTTAGCCTATATTTCTGAACTAAATTGGGACTTAGACATAAAACATCACAAACCACACTATATGACTGGAATCGATCTATGATTTCACTCTCTGGTCTGCTGATTCTTTCAATTTATTTCCCAGGGCTTGGCATAATCTGAGGGCTTAGCATGGCCAGGCCTAATGGCACCTCTTATTCTTACAGCTACATTTGGACTAAAAAGATTCATGTGGCCCAACATGTGAGCTTTGCAGTCAGTGAGAGGGTCACGGGACAGAAACATGGCTTCAATCACTACAGAACACCCTAAAGGGTGATTCATCTTAATTCAAAATATGAAGACATACACTCATGACTAAGGCATATATGTATGTGCATGTGCGAGTGTGTGTGTGTGTGTGTGTGTATCCATCTTATTTTTAGTATTGAATCTATTGCTTAATATTATCTTTCGGTTTGAATAAAGAATTTTAATAGGAGAAGCTTCCTACTTGGCACTAGCCTGGAAAACATATCAAATTTCACATTCACTATAAATATCTTGGCTTAAATACAAATACAACACAATGTCAAATATCTGGCTAAAATCAATAACAGTGGTCAATTAGCCAAGCATGTGGAACTATTCAGAAAAATTCAGATAATTAACTAAAAATTTCAATTTTCATTCAGATGCTTGTCACTATACATCTTATCATTTGATTTTTTTCTCTCACTAGTTAAAGTCACAAATAGTTTATTCCTTCACACTTTACAAAACATGCTACAAAAGGCTAAATAAAAATGTGATGACTTAGAGACTTACAAGTGATCATTTTGTCTTTCTTTTTAATTAATTCTCATTCAGAGCAAAAATTCTGATTCCTTTCTTCTTTCCCCCATCAACTCCTTCTTTCATTTCAAGATTCCACTGATCATTTACAAATGCTGAAACCTCTTTAGCCACTCTACATTTCATCCCAAGTGACAGAATTCACATTTTGATTTTTAAATGGGCAGATAGATGTACTGTAAGGAGAACACAAAGAAACAGGTTTATAACTTGGTACGTTACAGCCCCAGGTTCAAAGCAGGGGAAGCAGCTGAGCTGTCAGCCTTTGTTTCTGCCTCCTGCAGATAAACTCCAGTGTTTTCTAGGACTGCAACAATGCAGACAGACTATGAAGGGCGGGGAGATGTAAGAGAAAGAAAGAAAAAAATGAATTAAAACAAAGCAAAACTCTTGGGATGGTTTATGCTGCAGGGTATTTTCCCAGAGTTCTGTCCAAGAATAATCTAGTAAAAATGTGGACAGAGAACCACCGACCCCTGCTTTCCCCCAACATATGCAGCTCTGATCAGTCTGGTATTTCAAGAAAAACAAGGTCCTGAACCCGAGTCCTCAGACACATAACAAAGCGCACTTCACAGCTGTGATGCAGGCGACGATCGGCTCTGAGGCCTGAGTGGGTCCCAAGACAATGCCTCCTTTATCACCCAGAGGACAAATATCTAGACAGCAATATTTTCTGCTTGAGTGCTTCAAGCAGCTCGCGCAACTCCTGAGTGAAAGCGAAAACTGAGCTCCGAGTGTTTGCTGAGTGATTATTTTAATTTACTACTTGTTGTAAATCTAAATGAACTGACACCCAGCTCAAGATGGACAGAAAACAATCATCGCCGACGGTGGGCGGGGGGCTGCTGGGGGATGGGTGTCGGGAGGGGGCTGAGGTCGCCGGTCGGCTGGGTTTAGCTCAGGCTTACCCAACTTTTGCAGCGGCCATGTGACCGGCAGGGGGGAGGGGCGCGCTCAGCATTCAGGTCCCTTCCCTCAATTACCATAATAAGTTGGGTAATTTTGCGCTGTTTATTTATCAGGCTGCGGGTAACAAAGGAAGCTGAGGAAGTGTGTTCTGGAAGCACCATGACAAAGCACCAGACAGAAAGCAGTCACGTGTGGGGAGATGAGCAGACACACCACTTCTCAGGCACCTGATTGTCCGTCCTCAGTATTTAGAAGCGGAAATTATCCCATGGAGAACAATCGCAGATGCACCGCGCCGGCTAGCCAGCGAGAAAGGGGCAAAGGTGGGGACGGAGGAGATTTAAGGGCAACCTGCCAACTAAGTCTTAATTCCTTGTAAAAAGCTATCTTCTGGCCATGTCAGTATTTGCTCAAACTCACTGGGAGAGATACTGGATTTAAAAATCAAAATAAGCATAACCGTTTTTCGCAGCTCTCCTTTCCCTCTCCTCATGTGTAGCACTCGATTCTCAGAGATGGACGTTCATTAGGAACGGAGACTATTTCTGTGAAAATACATGGCCAAACATTGTTGTGCTGGTGAAGAGGAGCAGTGGGCTTCTCTGAAGTGCTTAGAGTACACAAAACACCCCCGTCTCTCTTGCTGTGCCCCTTTCTCTAATCTCTTAACTCATGAAGTATTGCACTAAACAGTCCCAAGACCAAGAGATAGATCCCTATTTTCAGGTTTGTCTCTTCTCTCTAAAAAAGCCTTTCCTTTCAAGCTCTGTCTGCTTAATATCCCCTTCAAAGCAGTGGCAATGTTTGCTAATGAGCTCGGTCCTGGTTATGTGCAGCAGTGTTATAAATGGCACAGGGTATGCAGATAAATCCCCACGCAGGACTCTGAAAATATGCCCAATAGATAAAAATATATTACCACTTGTTTTCCACAATCACAGTATGGAACAAAATTGCAGTTCCTATCTGTTTTACTTGTCCTTACCTACCAGTTTCAGAAGGATCTAGTCTCAAGTCTGTGTGGTGACATACGCCTTTAATCCCAGCACTCAGGAGTCCGAGGCAGGAGAATCACAAGTTCAAGGTCAGCCTGGACTTCATAGGAAAAGCCTATCTCAAAAACAGAAGAAAAAAAAAGTGCTATCCTTATTGTTTGTAATGTATATGTTAATATTAAACCCAGTAAATGATACGTAGTCACACTATTATATATGTATATTATATATTCTATTACAATTAGTACATAATAGGGTTTCTTGAACCATTCAAAACTCTGTTTGCCTAAGAATTTTTTATATGACCCTGGTTATAGGTACATAAAACAGATATACAGATCAAACATTACTGACACTAAATTCTAAAGATAATTCTTTTAAAGCAATTTGTGGGGACTGGGGAGATGGTTTAGTTGGTCAACTACTTGTCCCATAAACACAAGGGTCTGAGTATAGATTCCCAGCACCTATACAAATTCCAGGCAGGTAGGCACACTCACCCTCATGAGGTGGAGACAGGGGATCTCAGGGCAAGCTTACAAATGAAACTGTCCAAAGTTGTGAGCTCTGGGTTCAGATGAGAGACCATGCCTCAATAAATAATGTGGAAAGCAATCAAGGAAGACATCTGATGTCAATGCCTGGCCTCCACATGCATGCACATACCTGCACATGCACACAGACACATACACACACACCACATGCACATACACTCATTTTTTCTTAATTTATGAAAATAAAAAGCCAAATTTGTTATACATATAACTTTAGCACTTATTAAAGCAAAAGCAAATCTACATATTAATGATATACATGTGCTTATTTATATTTGCACAGAGATTTAAATCTTGGCTGAATATTGGATGCTACAATACACATACCATCTTCAAATTTTTTTGAGTTGATCAATATTTTTATTTTATAATCACCAATGCTGAATATACTGCTTCATATAAAAATATAGTGCAAAAGGACTGATCTATGTTAAGGTCCACATTAGAAATTTTTTAAATCCTGTAGTAATTCCAAGGCAAAATTCACTTACTGATGTTTTATGCAACTCAAGTCAGCAACCCAAATAGCAATTCTCAAAATTTAGCATTGTAACACAGTGTCATCCAAAGATACTAATTTGATAATACATCCAGAGGAATGAACTGAAAGTTACTGCTGTCCATAATTAAACCATAAGTCTCCCTAAGAGAAGAAAACTATATATACATACAGTAAAAATACTGCTATTTATAACATGTAAGTGGTCTTGTATCTGAGCTGAGGTGCCAGGCCTCCTCCGTGGCATGGTATGGTGTAAAAATCTGCCCAATGCAAAGGGAAAGAGTCCTCATAAATAAAGCTGCCCGAAATCCAGCAATACAACACCGTTGAGTGCTGCCAGAAACACCTGAGATTTACTGAATTCTATTTGATTGTTGCACTGTTATGGGTTGTTTTGCAATCCCACATTTAGTTATGCAACCTCCTGTGGGGTTGTCACCACAGTTTAAGAAGCTAGGTATATATTGTATATCTATATTAGTATATAGTATATTTTTACTAGACAAATAAATACAAATATTAAATTTATATCTTTTATATCTATTTAGTGAATTCACCATTGATGTACATGCATGTCAGGTGCAATTGAAAAGCACCCATTTCCCATGGATGTGGGCCACTGCTTTCTAACTAGGATTCCTAGAGCTTCCTTTAATGTCCTTGGTAATGCCATGATAGCTGTCATATATGATAAGTAAGGGCAAGCCAGCAGCCCAAGTCTTCCACTTTAATCATTTTTCAAAAAATAGTATAGCTGTTGAGATTTTGAGTAAGATTTCATTTTAGGGAAGATGGTATTACATTTACATAAAAAAACTTTCAACCTGGGTGTGGTGGCACACACCTTTAAACCCAGCACTTAGGAGGCAGAGGTAGGAGGATTGTCTGGAGTTCAAAGCCACCCTGAGAGTACATAGTGAATTCTAGGTCAGCCTGGACTAGTGTGAGACCCTACCTCGAAAAACAAACAAAAAAAAAAATCAAAAACAAAAACAAAAAACAAACAAACACCTTTCAAAATAAAAAGGATTTTTTTTTATCAGTACTCCAGGTTGTCCTACAAAGAGTATTTGAAAAGTAATGAGAACAGTACAGTCCCTTACCCAGACGTTGTCATTATGGAATGTCTAATGTCCTGGGGATAGTTCACATGCCATTATTGTTTGTCATAAAGCTAAAACCTTTCCTAAATAACCTGCTCGCTTTTCTGGGGCCACCTCTATTTGTACGTGTAGATAGGTTTACATAAACATGGGTGGTTCCTGGAAGAATGTTCTTGAGTTCTTTATGTTTCTTTTCATGCATTTTTGGTGATAGGTTACTTATATTATTGATCATTTTGTACACAATATTATCTCAGTTATCAGCTTGGAGGTGAAGAGGGCCATTAAGCCCTAAGGATGCTAGATTAATAAGGACAGAATTCCAGAATTTGAGTTCTAAGGTGAGTGTAGTAATAACTGTATGATTGGGATGAGAATAGTAAGGTGGATGAGTTTTTGTCAGAGGGATAGCACTTGAATATGTAAGCCTTTTTCTGTGATTCAAAACTGCCATGATTTTACCTCTGTGCCTCACTTAGAAGCAAAACCTATTTTATCAATCAAACCTAAGGTACTCCACTGTTAGCAACTGTAAAGTATCCCTCTGACTACAACACTGTATCAATTAACCTGTAATGTACAGAACATGCTGACGAGGCTACACATTCTTGACATATTCATTTTTAAAAAGCTAATTGATGCTTATTAGCTCAAGTAGTTTTTGTCAGAAGATATATCTATATCTACAACTACATAACTATATCTAATTCTATATAACATACTATATTTGTCCTGCTATTTTAGTGGATGAAACAGTTGTCTTAAAACTTGATCTTTTTTTAAATGACATAAACAGCTCATAAAATAAATTATTCTCTTGACTTATAGTTTTATTTGACTGACTTACAAACACAGGGTAGCAGAAAGAAAAGAGCTGACTTAATTAATACAAGAGGGTGCATTTGATTGAATAATCAGAAGAGGAACTTTTTTGTAGGCTATTATTCTTCACTTATAAAAACTTAGACAAGCCCAAGCAGGGACTTTAATAGGTTTTTAAAGTAACTCTTTCCTAATACATTTGACCATACAATACTGTTTAGATTATTTTATTTCCATAATAAACCCTCATTAAGTATATTTATCTAATGCTATGACAGAACTGAAGGGAAAAGAAATATAAAAAATATGTGCATGTGTTAAACATTAGCTTCTGTAGTATATTTATAAATAAATTACAGATAATTTATAGAATCATGCCATGTTTATAATTGCATGTTTAAAGCAATCTTCTTATGGTAATTGCATTGTATGGCTGACTCTAAGAAGAGGGAAATTATAAATTTATATTTCTCTAGTTCACTGAGATGGGCTGTCTTTTGTAGGTAAAATTGTATTGTGTAAATTTCAGAGTGGAAAATGAAGCTTCTATTTCAGTGTGACTCTATCCCATTACTAAATGTTCAGAAGGCTCAGCATAAAAAATTAGGCGTTCACTATTTCTTAAAGAGGCCATTGCTTAAATTCCAAATTAATTTCCAAACAAAGCTGCTACAGAAAATCAATAAACTTTGTATGACAAAGCAAAACTCTACTGGTGCCTTCAAGATAGATGATGCTGAGGTTCTCCTTTGAGAGAAATGAAGTATTTCAACTGCACACACAGCTTTCTGACGTATGCCAGTTCTCATGGTCCCTTCTGGGGTCATTTCTGCATATGAAACAAGTATGTGGCTATAAAATATTGAGGATCCAAAACATCCAAATCTGTGGGCCTCCATGTGTTATTTATTGCTAGGATACTTTTTCTTGACACCTTAGACAGAAACAATTAAGTGGGACTAACCTGTTTTTGTGGTGAGAAAAATAAAACCTTCTGTTGTCTACTCTAAAAGTGCATGACATAACCTTATGGGACAGTGAGGGCCATGTTAATCCATACCTTCAGATGAGAAGAGTGATAGGTGATAAGAACAAGGGAATTAACCATTCAGCAAATATTGATATTTATTAGTCATCTGTCCTATTCCAGGCATTGCTCTGAGTGTTGAGAAGTCATCTGTGAATAAAATATTCCTTCAGTGAGTTTACATTTTAGTGTCAGAGACAAAGAGTAAATCGCTTTTAAAAGCACCTTACAGCAAGTGAGAGATAAGCGGGGGAAAACTAGAATGCTAAAGGGCATTGCTTTAAACACACAGTTAGGGAGGTCTCCCTAAGAAGACATTTGCACAAGGATCTGATGAAGTGAGGGAATGCAGAGGGTACAACCTGCAGCACGTTAACATTGTAAAGTCCCAGAGTCAGGAAAGGAGCTGGACAACACCAGAATAGACAATGCAGCAGCAATGAAAGAGGAAGCAGAGAGAGGCAGCCGAGAACAGGGTTAGAGAAGCTGATGGAGGTCTGAGCACCTTCACCTGTAGATAAAGATGGAGTAGCAGTCAGGAGATGTAAGATAATGGTAGGGTAATAACCTCTAAATTTCAATGGCTAAAAAACACTAAAGTTTTCTTTCTTGCTCACATGAGGTCCATATTTCTCTTAGTTTGGAGGTTCTGAAACGCATCAGTCATGCCCTCAATGGCATCCAGATAGGCTGAGAAATCCGTATCAAAAATACTGTCGTGGGCTGGAGGGATGGCTTAGCGGTTAAGGCGTTTGCCTACAAAGCCAAAGAACCCAGATTCGAATCACCAGGACCCACATAAGCCAGATGCACAAGGGGGCGCAGGTGTCTGGAGTTCGTATGCAGTGGCTGGAGGCCCTGATGCGCCCATTCCTGTCTTCTCTCCCCCCTTTCTCTGTCAAATAAATAAATAAAAATAAAATATTAAAAAATATTGTCTTGAGGCAAGAGAGATAGCTCAGTGGTTAAAGATATTTGCTTACAAAGCTTGGTAGCCAGAGTTTAAATCCCCAGACACCAGTATAAAGCCAGACAGACATTCATTTGCAGCAGCAAGAGACCCTGGTACATGCACGCTCTGCCCCACCCTACCCCACCCCCAACAAGCACAAGTGAATATCAGCAGATGGAAAGAAATCTTGTAAGGATCTCCTATTGGCAATTCCTGTTCCAGCCTGGAATTGACACTGTTCCACAAACAACTCGATGGACACATTCCGTGTGATGGGGGTGGGGAGAAAGACGAGGTGTGGGCACGAAGCACCCTTCTACATGTGTACCGGAAGCAGAGAGCTTTCATCGCCACATCAGTGAATTCTCTAAGAATGAGAAGGGAAGCCATGAGAGGTTTATGAAATGTTTTCACACTGTCATCTAGCCTTTATTCAGAGAGCATATTTGAGGGAGCAAGAGAGAACTCTGTACCTGGATTATAGCAATACTTTAGGTGAGAGATAATAATGGCCTGGGCTAAAGAAGAGTAGTAGAGGTGGGGGAATGGTTAGATTGAGCTGCTGATTCTCAGCTTATGGGTTTGTTTTGTTGTGTTTACTTTACATTTGGAGGATACAAATCAAATATTACAGCACTTACTGACATATTAATCAGAGTGTCTTTGACAGTGACAGACAGTATCTCAGTTCCCAGTTGTGACACAAGATTTGGGGTCAGGAGAAGTTGCCCCAGGCCTGTGAACCCCAACTTTTGGGCCCTTGTCTGTTTTAATAAAGAATTAGAAAAAAAAACTAGACTTTGAGAAAGATACATTATGTGCTGTTAAATTTATTTAGGGAGAAATCATGAATTATGAGGTTCACTGTAGAGGGAATTAATATCCAGGGAGGTTAGGTGAGAGACTCAAACCAGAGTTAAGATCCAGGGTGGAGGGTAGTTGAAAGACTCAAGTCGGAGTAGAACCTTGCTCCTTGGCTGCATGGAAAGGGAGAAATCTTGAGGAGTAAAAGAGCTCTGGAGGAGGCACAAACACCCACAGGTGGAAGGTAAGGCGTAAGAACCAAAAGGTCCCCTTCTAATAAAGGACCAGAGAAGATTAAGAAAGATTGAAGTTCTCAGAGATCAAAGAAAAACCATGCGTGCAATCAGTGAGAAGGTACCCTAGAGCATGATACAGGGGCTGAGAAAAGTGCTCACCCACTCCCAGCCATGACGGGTAGGGGAGAAAAAGGCTGACAAGCCTCTTTAGGCCAGGTCACGGAGGAAGGAGAGAGCTGGGTCATGTAACCTCCTTTATACGGACCAGGCATCCAATTAGAAGAAGCCTTATTATCAGCTTCTGGTATGCAAGGGAGAGACTTGATTGGTCTGTGGACTCAGGGAGCTTACCTAGAGAAGCTGAGCTGAGGAAGTTCCTGCTGCTCAGTGCTGCTGTGGGTGAGATGGGAGCTTCAGTTTTGCAAGGGTAGAGAATGGCGTCAGTTTGGGCTTCTGTCTCTGACTCACTGCCGGTAAAAAACTACATTACTCTTGTTTCTCCTTCAGTTGCGCTGGAACTCAATTGTTAGGGTTCTGGACGCTCACTGCCGCACAAGGCTTCCACTGAGTGTCCTCTGCGTTCCTGGACTGTGAATTGGACAAATGACATCCACAAGCTATACAGGGTGAAGTTTACGGCTTAAGAAAAGGAAGGTAGGCAGAGCTTCAGCCCAGGAAGGGGTTTGTGGACACGGGAAAGCCCCCTCCTCTCACTGGAGACCCAGGTTGGGGCCCTTTATAGGAATTTATTGAATGGGAGCTGAACTTGTTGTTTCAGTCCTGACACAGGCTATTCAGGTACCAGCAAGTTTTCAGGGAAGGTATTAATCCTTATTCATTCCTAGGGAAGAAAGCTAAAAGGATAAACCAGATAGCGTGCCATACGTTCAGGTACCTAGCGATCTGATTTACATCCTCCATCAAGGTTTCAGGGGAAAAGAGATAAAGAAAGACCAAATTCCTTTTACAGGCTCAGGGAAAGTTCTAATTTTTACTTTTGGGGTCCCTGTAACCCCTCAATTGTCTCATTACTGTCAATATGGGCACATCTGGTAAAGCAGAATAGAAATAATAGAGCCCGAGGCTAACCTGGGTAGAGCATGCCCACAAAGGCATGCAAATTATTGTTTGTTTCTAATTAAGCCATAGAATCAGTTAAAACAAAATTTGACAACCTTCGGGGTTGAGCATGGGTTCTACACTCATGGTCCATGCTTCATTCCAATGCTGGCAAACCAGAGATTTCACTTTTAGAAACCATGGTTCTGCCTATTTCTCTAAAAAGCTACCAATTTGACCTTTACCAAACACAGGAAGAACTTGTATCATTTTATAAATCCCAATAAATTCTTGTAGCAATCTTAGGTATGATCGATGACAATGACTCATGTTCAGGTAAGTGGGAGAAGATTCCCAGGAAAATGATTTTGGATCCTAGATGCCAAAAGTGACTCTGTTCCTTCTTCCCTCCCTCCTTCCTCTCCTGGTCTTCTTCCCTTCCTCCCTTCCTATTGTTCAATCTCTGTCTCTCGCGCTCCCTCTCTCTCTCTCTGTTTCTCTCTGTGTCTGATACACACACAGCCAAGTGCTTATTTTTATTTCAGAGACATGAAACTAGCAATAGGCACTAAAGAGAATGAACCCTGGTCAGTATTTAAGCAAGAGTGTTCTCATTCTAGTCAAATCGTGCTGCAAATTAACAACATAGAATGAGCACATTCTAGGCTGTTGGAATCAGAAGGCTCACCCCAGTTTTGCCACAACCGCCTGTCCTCTTACTCTTTTGAAGTTCAATGCAATTATTTTTATTCCCTGGGGTGTCTTAAATATTCCAGGGAACAGCCTTTTCCAGGTTTCCCCATCACCCTTTCTTAGATTCATTCATACTCATATTTTTAGGTAGAAAATCTGGAATGCTCATATAAGTTTTCAATTGTAAGCCATTAACTTAAAATACTACATGAGACTGTATCTCTGTCTGTACCATACTATTGGGGTTTGTCATTCAAACCCTGAAATGAAAGTGAATTCTGCCCCTGCCCTAGTGTTGGTCACAGCATGGGTTATTGGATAGCCTCTTAAGGCAGGTAGGTGCTCAGAGCAGAACACCCAGGTTCAAAACCTTGATATACCATATGCTGGTTACATGACTCTGGACCATCTTTCTGCATGGACTTGTGCCTCAGTTCCCTTCAGTATTGAATGGAAGTAGTGCTAGTTATATCTATCCTTGGGAATTTATTTGGACAAGTGAGTTCATATATTTTTAAATCACTTAAAAATGATAATAACATAGAGCCCTAAAAGATTTTTTATGAAAGCTAAAGAAAAATAAATATAAAACTAACATATGTTATATATAGATTATCTAGTTAATACTGCTGAATTCATTCAAAAACTAGAGCTAACTTAAGAAATGATATGTTAATTTGATGTAAACCAAATTTGTAAATATCTGACCCTGAAGGGTCTCAACCAATGTAAAACCTAACAACAAATCAATTCTGCAAATGTTTTATATTGTCTGTTTTTTGTTTGTTTTATTTCTGTCTTGTAGTGGTAGCTACAGTGATTTAAGATACTTTTTTTAATACTTTTGAAAGAAAAGTAACAAAAGTACATGAAATGTTAAGTTTTCAATACTAAGCCACAGGTGTATATGCTTTTAAACAGCTGACAACCATCTGGGATGCTTAGTGTAATGATAGTCAAAGTTCTCATTACTTATTTTTACATGTTAGTCCATTAAACCACTTAGGTGTTCCCATAAATTAACTAATTAATTGTGTCACAGGCCATGATGAAAATATTTTTTTTCATGATGAAGTTTTTTTGTTTGTTTTTTGTTCCTCATTGAACTACACTGGTAACAGGCTACAGGTAAGTTTTTCTGCTTGAATAGTTGAATAATAAAGCATAAGTAAAGAAGCATTTATGTTATGTTATGTTATGTATGTTATGTATGTTATGTATGTTATTTATTTATTTATTTATTTATTTTTGGTTTTTAGAGGTAAGGTTTCACTCTGGCCCACCTGAAATTCACTGTGTAGTCTCAGGCTGGCCTAGAACTCATGGTGATCCTCTTACCTCTACCTCCCAAGTGCTGGGATTAAAGGCGTGCACCACCACGCCTGGCTGCATTTCTTTTATTTCAAAGGGCACTTCCTTATTATTTCTCTTATTTTCAAAAAAAATTTAACCGATAGTTATATAAGCAAATATGTACGAATTTTAAAACATAAGCATTCTTGCTAGAAGGTAACTTTGGGGCTGGGAAGGTGGCTCAGCATGTAAGAACTTTGTTACATAAGCTTGTGGACTTGAGTTCAGTCCTCAGCACACACATAGAAAGTAGGGCGTAGCCATGGATGCCTGGAATCCTAGTACTGCTGAGTGGGGCAGAGGCAGGAGAATTCCTGGGCCCCTGGTCAGATAGTCTGATGAAAAACAAACAAGCAGAAAACCCCACATACCACTCAGGGTTAAATGAAAGACACATTTTAAAGAGAATACAATAGAAGGGTGATAAAGGAGGACCCCCAACAATCTCCTCTGGACTCCACCCCCAAGTGCACAAGCTGCATGCATTCCACACTTGCATGTACACACACACACAAACACACACACACACACACACATTCATACATACACATGTACACATAAATTAAATAAAAATAAATGTAACAAATACACATGCCTCCCTCCCTCTCTCTTTCTCTCTCTCTCTCACACACACACACATTCACAAGTTACTTTCTTTAATCTTTACAATATCTTTATCTCCAACAGTGGAAACTAAGGTTTGCATGTTCTTCATAATGGAATTACTGTCCAATTTCAGAAAGTTAAAAAGTGCTATAAATGGGATTTGAACCCAGCCTTGGCTATGACAAAACAGAAATGTTTTGGAATTTATTCAACATCATAAAATGTTTTGGCAGAGCACTACAACTGATGTAAGGAAATGGAAAGTGAATTCAATTTTCAATCAATCAAAAATGTTTATTGAACAGCTGGTATATGCAGGGTATTATTTTATTCTCTGTCTTGATTATCTATTTCTGTATAACTAAAATTAAAATTAAAAGCTGGAGAGATGAGATGGCTCAGTAGTTAAAAGGGCTTGCTTGCAAAGCCTGATGACTGGGGTTTGATTCCCCAACATCTATATAAAGCTAGATTCATGCATCTGGAGTTCATTCACAGTGGCAGAAGGCTCTGGCATGCCCATTTCCTCTTTCTCTGCTTACAAATAAATAAATAAAATTTTTAAAATAAGTTAAAGTTAATAATTTTTAGCTAATAGCATGCTAACCTAGTTAATAAACATTATTTGTGTGTAAACAGCAGTGAATCTCAAAGTGTGGTCCATGATTACTGTCACCACTACCACTATCAGTAGCAGTAACTGGCTGACCAGGCAGATGGCCCATACCTGTAATTCCAGCATTCACCCGGGAGAACAAAGGCAATTGCAAGTTCAAGGCCAGCCTAGACTACATTTTGAGACCCTGTCCCGACAAAGAAACAAATAGAGATCCTGGGTCCTGACCTCTTGCTGGCTCAACTAAAATCTCTGGAGATGAGGCATAGCAATCTGCATTATAACAAGTTTGATGATGCTCCTGGACTTCTGGCAGAGATGGTGATAAGAGTCCCTATAGAGAACAATAAAGATTTGTCAAGAAAAAAACATATCTACACACAAGCTTATACAACCTTAGGTATGAGCTCACATATCAGCCAAAGCCTTAACAAAACAAACTGCAAATAAGAACTGACTTGGAGGGCCAGCAGTGCTGTCAAGACAGCACCAGGCAAGCAGGTCTTCCAATGCAGCAGCTCCTTCATGCAGGTAATCTCATTCCCTACTACAAAGCTTGGGCTAATCAACACTCCATTTGAGGTGCAAATCCTTTTCTAGTATAAAAAAGGAAGGATCTCTGTCTTAGCAGCTATCCCTCTGCTATGCACAAAATGTTTATCTGTGATTGGATCCTCCAAACCTACCTGTGGAGCTGCTATTAATTGCATTGATTGCTCTCCATTCCCTAACCCTTCCTCTGTGATTTAGCTAAATCCATGCAAGCATGCAGATTTGAGAAATCACTTTCATTTATTCAAAGCAGTCAGTGATTCTTACAGTCTCTACATGCCTCAGTTGTTGAATGGGTGAGTGGATCACTTAACCCTTCCCACCCCTAAGCTTATCTGTTTCTGGAGATCTCTGACTCACACTTGTACTGAGCTTTGTGAATTAGGAGGCCTAAACTCATGAGATAAGTTTAGATAATTTCTTGCCTAAAGGCAAAAGCCATAGGCACACCCATGAACCTGCCAGGCCAGGGCTCTGAGCCACATCTTTTCATGGTCACTGAGGTTTGAATGATCATTACAAGAAGAAAAAGAGAAACGAGAGAGCATAAAATTATCTTATTTTTCTGGATGGCAACTTTGTTCTTCATGGGATCACTGAAATTCCAAGCATGGTGAATACCTTTTATTTGTATATTTGGAGCATGCTACTACTTTAAAAAAAAATCACCATTTTTCTAGCAGCAGAAGGATGGTGAAGATGAATCGCAGAGGCTCCTTGTAACTGGAGGATGCCCACTTTTAAAGCTTTATTTGGAATGTGGCACGTATAATTGACAGACTTGACAAGCATTCTGGTTTCATGGGCTGCGAGTCAGGATTCCTGCCCTATATTTCCATATCACCGAGCACTTCCAGTGTGTCCTTGAACTAATTTAAAATCTCCCTGGGTTTCAGGTTCCCCATCTTCTAGAAAGGCCCAAATCATTTGCCATGTACTTGCAGGATTCCTTAGTGAGCCGTGTGCAGTCTGTAGTCTTAGGAGAGTTCTTCTTTCTTTACCCATGACGTGGATATCTATTTGCTTATTCTTTAGAGAGAGCAGCTCACATTGTATATCTCATCCCCCAAATAACATGTGAATCACTTCAGTCTGTGGAAAAAAAGAAGACAATTGGTATTTTTCAAGCCAGAAACCTAGTTTCACTGTATGATCTTTTCAGTTGCTCACCTTTCTGGTTTTTATATCATATATGTAGGAAAACAGCTTAAATTTTTAAAAGACTTTTAACGTTTAAAGGTGTATATATCACGTTAAATTCTGCGAGTTTTAATTAATTTTTTGAAAGGGAAAGAGACATAAAGTAAATGATAACTCAGACTTCAGTGTTTGCAATTGATTTGTGGTGTTAAGAATTATCTTTAATAATAACTGGCATTTTAAGAACTTTTTTCACATACTGCAGGGCTCAACTTGCTGTGTGTATGAATAAGAAAAAATGTAATTGATAAAGATCATGTCACACAGTGGCATATTGTTTTAAATAGCTAAAGAAAGTGTCTGAATTCAAAAGTGGTCAGGTTCTTCATCCTGGGGCACTGGAGAGGAGCGGCTGGCATGTGCGATCTCGTCCACATTCATTTTTACTTCCATGGTCAAATAGCCCCATCAAAATGTACCTTTGAGGAATTTTCTTTCTTCTTCTTGGGCTTGAATGTGGAGGAGTGGGCTCCCTAGGCGAAACAAGGTGAAAAGAAGCTGGTTTGGGGAAATAAGCAATGTTCATAAGAAAGAGAAAGTTTGCAGCAAACATATGGTTGAAATGCTCAAGTTGATTTCAGATCAAGCTGAGAGAGTTGAGATCCGTTGGTTTAGGGATCCAGTTCACTGCACATTCCTACTGTGCCTGACTACTAATTGCATCCTATGTTTGTCAATCAAATATTTGCAATTAACAAAAATATTCCCTTAAGAGACATGGAGCAGAGCCGGCAAAGATCTGGCACCTCGCTAAGCAGAGCGAGCTGCACACAGAAAATAAAATAAAATACCGTATTGAAAATATTCTCTAGCTGATGAGACCGCTAGACACTCCCAGTCAAAACATTAACAAGCAGAATAGGTGGCATGGGGGCTTTTCAAAGGGATTTTGTTCAAAGAACAGAAACTTTGATCTCAGTGTCTCTGACCCCTCCTCCACCTCTGATTCTTCCATCTGCAAGTACATATAGTGGTTTAATTTAACTCTGTGCATAATTTGCCTAAGGATAAAAGTTGATCTAGATTTTTTTAACTCCAATTTTACAAATGCTCCACTTTCTCCCTTCCCCTCCTCCCCACACAGAGATTTCAAGAGGGAAGGCTGAAGAGGAAGGTGACTGGAATATTAAGGACTGTCAGAATTTTTTGAGGAAACTCTAATTTGTAAATTGGTAGAAATGCCAGTAATTTGTTGGGAATTGAAGACCTTCTGTATTCAAGAGTGGAGCTTGGCAGCTGTGCACTGTTGTTTTGTAAATCAATATTACATCTGAAGGTGGCGGTTGAATGTTTGTGTCATCTGGGTTTGCCTCCAACATAGTTCTGTGATAGGAAATGTTCAAACAAAACAAACACAGTCCCTTCCTTGTCCTTTAGGATACATTCCAAACACAATTCCACAACAGGGATATAGCATTCTAATCCATGACAGAACTTTGGTAATTACATAAAACCCCTGGATCACAAAAATGCTATTGAATTGGAGATACTTTGCAATAATCCCCAAGAAGGGACTGTGTAGCTGTCAGATTAACAAAAGTCAAGAGGAGGTGAGACAGTGCTCACTACTGCAAAAAGAGCATTGTGCATAATGACTAGAATGTGCATGCCTGGTTAGAAAATTAAGGTGAATCCAGGGTGACTTGGGGTCACGTGAAGAGTCACCACAGCCACTAACTGGAAATGTGAGCATTAAACATTAGTCATTTAGTTTACATAAACTCAGCTGAATCATTATTAGTTATCACATAGTTTTAATCAAAATTAATTGTCTGAGTGATTTTTTCAGTTCTATCACATGATTATGTAGCTCAGAGCTGTGGTGATTTTGTGCTGTGATACTGGTTGCTGTAGGAGAAAGGAGGGTTGAGGTTGAACTGCTTCTTTATTGCTATCAATTCTCCATACTTTGCAGTGCACAGTTACCACTAAGATGACACACAAGCACAGAAATGGGGTGATTAGTAGAAAGATAGGGACTCCTTTTCACAGGTGAAACTAATAATATAACACGCCCCCCCCCCCCACAAATGCACAAAGACCTTCTAAATATACCAGTCTAAACCCACAATGGGGCTAAAGGATTGTGCTGGTTCAATAGCTTCTAAAGATTTTTCTTTCATCATATTCTCCTTCAGTGAAATTTTTTTAAATACTTTTATTTATTTATTTACAAGCAGAGAGAGAAAGAGAGGGAGAGAGAGACAGAATGGGCATGCCAAGGCCTGCAGCTGCTGCAAACAACCTCCAGATACAGGTGCTACTTTGTGCATCTTGCTTTACGTTGGTACTGGGGAATCTAACTCATGTCATTAGGTTTTGAAGGCGAGCACCTAACTGCTGAGACACCTCTCCAGCCCTGATGACATATTTGAACACACATCCCCAATATATATGTACAAATTGCACTGTTAAATGAGATATATTATAAAACATTAGCAACACTATTTTTTTTATTTTCTTCTTTTGTTTATTAAGTAGAAACTTTGTATGGACACATATGTGTTGGTACCATCATTTCCCTCTTCCCTGCCCTGATTCTGCTGACGGCCCTCCTTAGTGGGATTTCTGTTATTCTCCCTGGGGTTGTGGGTTATGAGATGTGAAAGCAGTAGTCAGTCATTGTCGTTGGGTGGGGAGGGGGAAATGCCTCTGGGCATTCCTTTCCACTCTGGCTCTTACAATCTTTCTGTTTCCCTGAGCCATGGTGGGTATATTTTAAGTCTACTTTAGTGTTGAGCTATCAGCAGCTTCTCGATTTCTGCTTTGGTGCATTCTGAGTGTCCTCAGCATCGTCTCCATGACCTTGGAGCTGATTGTCAGTCTTGCTGTGGAAGTAGCACTCTTGCTCATCTCACAAGTCCTCTCTGGTTTCACCTGGGCCCTGGCTGATGTATGAGGGATGTTTTTTCTCCTTGGTTCTTGTTATCTTCTGAAAAAGCAAAACAGACTCTTCAATGAAGAATGTAGCCTCTCTTTTGGCCAAAGGCTAGTGGGAGAATCTTGTTGGAGTCTATGACATTGGTCTCCATAGCATTCTGCCTCCATTCCCAGTTCAAGCTATGGATTCCTTTCTACTGAGCTGTTCTCTTAGCCAATCAGAGAGCAATTGTTTACCCACCTAGTTAGGTGCCACTATTGCACAAGTTTGTCCATCTTCTCAGGCTGGTTGCTTCCATATAGCAGGCAGCACTGAAAATTAAACAGGACAGAGTGAAAAGTAATTAGAAATCAGTGCTATTTTCTGTAAGCATTAGGAATAGCTTCTGTAAACTTCACCAGTCACAGATGGGCACACTACTTTCTCTGCAGTGGCAGGCAGATGAACTTGGCTGGGTCCAAAATGGTCCAAGTCTCAGCTGGACTGTAGCCAAAGAGCAAGTGGAAAGCCCTTGTTTGCCATGGCAGCACATCAGCACTGATCTGAGGAGCCAGAGGGAAAATGGTTATACTTGGCTTTACAAAACTGCATCAAGGACTCTATGGAGGGGAAAAAGAGTATGTAGGGGTGTGTGTGTGTGTGTGTGTGTGTGTGTGTGTGTGAGAGAGAGAGAGAGAGAGAGAGAAATTCCAGAGGAATCCTGCTGGAGTGAAGAAAATGAAAACTAATTTGATGTTAACAGAGGATGATGGTCCTGCTGTTTTCATGTTACGTGACTTTAGGCTCAAGTTTGAGTTGACCAAGTGGAACCTACTTAGTCATGTATTTTCTGAAATAGTTTTCTGTAAAATGGGGATAGCCATGAAGTATATTTTGTACCATTATTGTAAGCATTAGGAATATCTTTATGAAGTGATTCACACTGCGTATTGCAGGATTTGTTCAATAAATGGTGTCCTCTCTTGTTATGAATTCTGGATTTTGCCAAGAAAATACAGTTGGTTTCCAAGTGAAATGGACAATAATTATGGCAACCATGAGAACCAGCACCCTTTCATTTCTATTGTCATATTTAACCCCACAATAATTTTGAAAGATAGAAAAAAGAAGTATAATGCTCCCTTTTCTTACAGATTTCTAGACCAGAAACAGAAAGGAAGAACATATATTTGATATATATTGCTGACTATCAAAAACATACATCAGGACTGGGTGTCAGTCAGTCAGTCAGAAGTGCTTGCCTTGCAAACATAAGGGCGTAAGTTTGGATTTCCTAGTGCCCATGTGAAAGATGAGAAATAGCCTATAATCTTGGTAGGCAGAGGTGGGTGATCTGGCTAGCTAACCTGGTCTAATTAACTGCTCTGGGCTCAGCGAGATAACTGGTCTAAGTAAAATAAGGGTGAGAGTGGTCTGTGAAGATACCATATATTGACCTCTATGCTTCATACACATATGCATGCTCATGTGCACATATCCATGTAAGTGCCCATACACATATTAACATGTATGCACATGTATATACAAAAATACTCAACCAGGTAAACTATGTGAGTACATGTCCATGTTTAAAGATTTCTTCTTCTCTTAATTTGACCTTTTTATCCCAATCTCTCTCTCTCCCTTCCTCCTTCCATTATCCATAAAATTCTTTGATAATAAGGTAAAATAAGATGCACAAAAGTATTAATTAAAGAAATGATAAAAATGCATTTGCTACCTGTACTATCCATTAAAATTTTGCTTTGTCTATTATTAAGCAGAAGAAATAGTAAAAGCATATCCTTCTGCTAAATATGTTTTGACTTTTTATTTCTACCAACTTAAAAGTTGAATGTCAATAAAGTTTGCAAGAAAGTTTGAAAAAAAGAAAATTTAGTACCCATCACCCTCCTTAACTCTCCTATATAATAAATTATGCTATAAACAGTGCTCTATATGTAGAAATGCTGATCAACTCCTTCTCTAGCTGTTTTAAGCAAGACAGAAACATTGCTATGTATCTACATTTTTATGTCTGCAGTGGCTTTTAAAGTGTTCCTCCACTATTTATGCCTACTTGGACCTCAGGCAGTTATCTCATTTAGAAACAGATTTTCTGCAGATGGAACTAGCTGTAACAAGCTCATACATAACAAGCTCATAAGGTGGGCTTTAAATATAATGTGGCTGGGGTCCTTTGAAGAAGACAGTCATGTCCAGGGACACACCCAGAGGGAAGATGGTCCTGTGAAGATGGAAGCAGAAAGTAGGAACACTCAGCACCAAGACCAGGAGCACCCATTTCCAACAGCCAGTAGAAGCCAGGAAAAGGTGATGAGGAGTTTAGCTTGAAGGTTCTGGGGGGGGGGGGGCAAAGCCCTGCTGCCTTCTTGATTCTAAAAGCCTAGCCTCTAGTAATGAGAGAATAAATTTATTTCCATGAGTCTGTTTGTTGTAATTTGTTGCTGCAGACACAAGTGTCTAAATGTATTCTAGTTGTAGAAATGTGGGTTCATGTTTATGTCACTTCTAAGTGACCACTTTTTTGTTTAGATAACTGTCTCCATGAAGTTTAATAAGATTAATAGTTCCAAGAGTTGGGGCTATTCTTACTTCTGTTTTGTGTAAATAATATGAATCACTCTAGAATAACTTGAATTGACTTATTCCCCCATCCCAAAAGAAAAAAAAACTATTATTAAATGATTACAGTTCTGCTTCATGAGAAATGATGAAACACCAGTTTCCAAAAGTAAGTATAGTCTTTAGGTATGAGACTTGTGCATTATCTTTTGTACAAAATTTAAAAGAGAATTTCATAACCCAGCTCTGTTGGCCAAATGTCAATCTTTACTCAAAAATCAATTCCAAAGAACCCCTGGGATCAAAAACTGATTAAGAAATCTACTAGAATTTTGTTACCTTCATCTCATAATCTTGAACCCAGTCTTGACCAAGTCACCTTAACAGCTTACACACACTCCTAACATCCTAAGCAAACGTATTTGATACCTACAAGGTCCTTCTTCCTTTGAGACACAGCCCAAGTTGAAAGAGTGAATTGGAAGCAGTTTTCTAATGTTATAACTTCCTATAATAAACAAGGTAGTTAATGCAAGTGTAAGATATTTAATACAATTTCCAATTTTCTCCTTTTCCTCCTCCTTCTCTACTCTTTTCTTCTTTTTATTTTTAGTCTCCTTTTTGTAGTCCAGGCTGGCCTGGAACTTCTGGTCCTCCTTCCTTGGACTTTTAAGTGCTGAAACTAAAGATGTATGTCACCACTTACTAATTTTTGATATTATATACTAGCTTATCTTCTGGACAAGGAGCCTGATGGACAAGTACTCATAGATATGACTAAACATAGGCATCTACTAAGCCATAGTGTTCTTCACAATATAAGTTGTAGTACTTTCTAAATAATTGAAAGAGTAATGACAAATTCATAAACACTTTATTTTGGTCTTTTGCAATTTTAGTCTTTTAGACAGCCTGAGACTTCTCTGCATAGTGAAAGCTGGAGAATGCCTGTGAAACCTTTGGGTAAGGCTACCTGTGGCCTAGGGCTACTGGACTAAGGAAGACAGGCTGAAGAAAGCTTTCAAGTTCCAGGGAAGAAAGGAAACACTGATGTGGGGAGATGCCCTGGGAAATGTCAGTGTGCTCCAACAGTAGCCCTAGCCAGATGAGACTCCTAAGGGATTTTGCAGCATATTGTTTGTATATGCAACTCAAGTGAGATGTTTTAAACCCAGGAGGGCTTTAAAGGGAAGAGGGAAGAAGAAGAAGCAAAATCATCAGTCTTTGTAAAGATCTGCTCAGAACCCTCTCTGAAGGCGCAGTGGGAGTTCCAGGCCTAGCACTGAAGGATGATCCACCCAGTCAGGGTCAGTAATGCTAAGTAACAGCCACAGGATTTGAGCATCATGGGGTATCATCTGTAGGGTTTGAACTGATCATGGACCATCTTGCTGTATTCACATGTGGGTTTGCAGAGAGTTGTGTATCATGTGATACTTCTGTTGATCTTGGCCAGGTTTCCTAATGCTGATCTAGAACCTTCTGAGCGTGCCTGAGCAGCATAGCTCTATTCAACATATCCTTTATCCTCGACCAAAATGGTCCAGGCATGTTCTCAGGCCAGTGACAGAGGGTAAGAATGAGCAAATCCACCAGCACGGGCCTTCCCAAGCCTCTGTTTGCTGCATACTGGTGGTATCTCATTATCCAGGCCCATCCCATGATTCAGCTCTCTCTGGGGAGGCTGATACAGTAACATGAAGAAGTCAGCATATGGGTGGTAGTGTCAAATCACGGAGCACTCAATCAGGCATTGGAGGTGGAAGCTGTACGAAGGCGGTGGAGCCCTTTCTGCTACTCATCTCCAACCATGCATTCCTGAATCCCAGTCCCTGGAATGTAAGCTCAATGAATGTCTTACCTATAAATGCATGAAGGAAAATCAGCCCTTCTCTGATATAGGCTAGGTAATTCTGAAAAACACAGGAAATAAGAAAGAATACTATATTATATAACAGATCTCCCCCTGCCCAAAGTTGCTCCTCTAAATAAACAATATGATTCCTAGCCACTACTCATATTAGAGTGATGTGGAAATGCTCCAAGCAAAATAGAACAAGAATAGTTGGGGAAGAAGGCAGATCAAATTATGCTGCATCCAGCCTCCAGCCTTAGCCCAATGATGGACAGGATTAGCTATGCCCTGATCAAACAATTACACGGGACCTGAACCTGTCTTCAGTGCTGTACCCATTTCCATAATAAACTCAAGCTTCATTTCTCTCACAAGGTTTCCTCTAAGATTTAAGATTTGTGTATAACAAACACTGTCTGGAACATGTATTTTTGCTGAGTGCAAGCTCAGTCACTCAGCTCACATCTTCACGACTCTATCTCTGTCTTTAGCTTCCCAGCTAGAATCTATATTTCTTTCCTACAGTAGTTATAGCATATGTCTGGCTAGAGCCTAATCTTAGATTTTTAGCACTACAGAATGAAGGTGGGAATAGAAGCCTTCCATAAATTTGGTTAGAAATGTGTCTTTCAGTATGCTGCCTCTTTAGAAACAAAAGTAGTATTTTAAGCCTGTTATAAAGTAAGCCAAGATGCTGGGAATATGTTCCTGACTATTTACTGGTTGGAAACAAGCTACGAGGTGTGCTCTACTTAGAGGTATATGTGATGAAGCTATTGAAAAAAAAAGTATGAAGTACTAATCTTTAAGACAAACAAAACAAACAAATAAAAAACCCCACCAAGTACCATAGTATTACATTAGTGTCTATCCAAGAATTAGGTGGTTTTGGTCACACAAATCTTAGAGTGTCAACACCCCAGAATAGATTTAAACCCCTCCTATCTTCCAGCTTGTGCATACAGTGTTGGTCCTTGAGAAGCAGCAGTAGTATATGATAAATAGCAATCCACAGCTTCTCTCTGGGCCCTGTAGACTGCCCATGGGCTTGAACGCCGCCCACAGAGCTACTTTGGAGGCAAGTGATGCATTTTTAAATAGCACATTAATATTAAATAGATTTCAATGAGCAGATCAAGGGCAAAGCCACTCATTCCTTCACAGAAGTTTAAGTCTCTAACACTCGTGCCATATGAGGGATATGTCAGGTGCTGCTGGTCTCTTCAGAACACACTCACAGACACACGAGTGGAATTAACACATGCGGTAAGAATCACTGGTGACAATGTCTACAAATGCAGACACATATCTTACGGTGAGTGTGTAATGGATGAAAAAACGTATACAGATAGAAAGTGTGTTCTTTGCTTAAATAAGCAGAGATAGTGCTTTTCTGCACAGGTGATTTTGTTATTGTAAATGTGTTTTGCTTCTTCAATTTCACTCTTCCTTTTCTCCAGGGGAAGTAGAGATAAATGAACTTCACATTTCCTCCAACCTCCCCCCAGTTCTCCTTACAATCTTCTTAGCACTCTGTCTTCCCTGACTGGGTTCAGAAACAGAATTATCTCAACCTCCCTCCCAGCTCTCCTTACAATCGTCTCAGCACTCTGTCTTCCTAGACCAGTTTCAGAAACAGAGAGTTCACTCTAGCTTAAAACCTTCCCTCAGCCATCTTGGGTAAAAATCCCTCAGAATCTGCAAATTGTCCCAATGTCCTCAAGTCACATACCACTGATAGATATCACAAGAATTTTGGTTTTCTGCCAACAGGTAGTATGTCTCATCCCTCTGTGTTTACTGGTAGAAGAAGAAAGTTAGAGATGAAAGACTTTGTTCATTTTTAAAATCTATGATGTTATTTACTGGGTATGCATTTGATACTATTTCCAGGCATCCTTCAGTTGCTTCAGGTAATGTGAGAAGTCCAGAATCTGAGCCATCACAAGAAACATGAGGGGCCTGGAGAGATGGCTTAGCAGTTAAGCGCTTCCGGTTCGAGGCTCGATTCCCCAGGACCCACGTTAGCCAGATGCACAAGGGGGCGCACCCATCTGTAGTTCGTTTGCAGTGGCTGGAGGCCCTGGTGCGCCCATTCTCTCTCTCTCTCTCTCTCTCTCTCTGTCTATCTGTCTCTTTCTCTCTGTGTCTCTCGCTCTCAAATAAATAAAACAAACAAAAAAAAAATTAAAAAAAAAAAAAAAAAAAGAAACATGAGGCTGCCAAAGCTGGGTTTCTCCAGGAGCAGATCATGTTCTGAGTTCTGGTGAAAAGTGCTGAGGATCACCGCTTTAGAGGTGGAGGGGGAAGAGGCAGGAGAGGTCAGATAAGAAAGCTATGTGCGATGGCCTTGCCCCCAAATCCTTGCCCACCAGGAAGGAGACCTGTAGATGTGGTAATTTGAATAAATGTCCCTTAATAGATTCAGGAGTTTTATTAAAGCTTCTTAGATTTCCAGCTACCAGCTGGAGGAGATGTCACTGGATCTTAGGGTCCAGCCCTAAAGTGTGGTGGCAGATTTGGAATTCCAGTCTAAAGATTCGCAAAGTGTCTGAGTTCCACCTGGAATTCCTAAGTGTGCTTGTGTGTGGTGTGGCTTTTGGGTTTTTTTGAGGGGGCTTGGGGCTTCTCTCTCTCCACTTGGACCTATGAAAGCAGGCCAGCTTCTTCTGCCATTATGAAACTTCCTCTGCCTGTAAGCTTCAATAAGTCCCTTCCTCCCTAACTGTTACTGGTCTGGAAGTTCATCTCAGTGTGTCAAAGCCTTTGCTTAGCTCAGTCACTGTATAAGAGTTGTCATTCAAGGAGCAGGACACCAAATAAGATAGAATTTCCAGTCACACAGACTCTAAAGGAACCAGTAGCTAAAGGCAGCATGACCTCATCAAGACATGCTCACAGTTGGTCACTAACCTAAGGTTGCCAAGCAAGTATGCCTACCCAAGCCAGAGCAAAAGAAAAGTGTGGTGCTAGGCAGACATGCCTTTGACTAGTTTCCCTTGAAGAGAAGTCAGTGTATCAACCAGAAAGCCTTGAGGAAAAAAAATAATGTATGTGTCACACTTAGAAAACAGCAACAAAATCTTTGAGTTTGAATAGGAAAAAGAGGCTTCATATATTTCTACCCAAATCTAACTAGTACTACTGATTTCACATTTTTTTTTTTTTTTTTTTGCCAAGAAGCATAACTAAAAAATTTAAGCATCATCAAGTTGTGGTTAAATTTCTCTACCTCTGAAAGTGGGAAGCAATGGCTTGTTGCATGAATTCCTAAGTAATGACAAGCATGGGTATCATGAAGGTCCCTTTGAGATCTGCAAGAAGATGTTTGATGTGTAGTTTTTGGATTATTGAAACTTTCATATCAGAATCTATGAATAGGAATCCATATACAATTGCTATGGTTTTTTTTTAATATTTAAGTTGATATGCCAGTTGTATGATAATAAATAACTTACAAAGCTACTACTATAAAATTTTCTCTCAGAGTAATATATTTGGGGATAATTTATTGGGAAACTATTTTCTGATTATGTGGCCAGAATTACTTGTTGCTTAATTATAGAACATTTAATCTTTGCAGAATTATTACAAATCTTTAAACAGTAAAGTGATCATCACTCTAGTTTTGAGATCTCATAAACTTGACATTGAAAACCTTTGACTGTTCTAAATGCAAGCATTGATATTTAATGCACCTTTTGTTAGTCTGAATTTGCCATCAGTGCCACATAGAGCAATGTAGCTTCAGGGAGATCACAGAATGACCTGGTAAGCTTTTAGCATACGGAATGAGTGCTAAAAATGTTTCCTAGATAATATCAGCCTCTGAGTTAATGATGCATCTCTTATGCACCAGGGATGTTAATCATTACAGTAATTCCATAAAGTTAGTACTTGTAATGGGTGTGCTCAGTGACTGTTATCCCAGCCCGGGCATCTTAGGCACACTGACTCTTTCCTTTAGCTTCTTCCTCTCCTACAAGGTTCATGAGTTTTTATCATATTTTGCTTTATATACATTCTAGAACATTTGTGAGAAAATTTTTCTATCTCCCTTCTTTATAAGTCATTGAGCACTCTTTGTGCCACAATGCCAATTATTAACAAGAGGAAAACTGACTCACCTTTAATCAAGGACTGTGCCAATTAGCTCTCAAATGTGTTTTTGAAGTGCTTTGGATGATGCAAAGAAGTGGCCATTTCATTCCAAATATTTGAATCTTTATAATGGAATAAATGAAGGGTGTGCGTGGGGAGGGGCGGGAGCAATTGTGGTTGATTTTCAATCATAAAACAAATACAACATTTAAGTTCTGATATTGATTTCATTTTACATGTGATAAAATCTAGAGACTAACTTGTTTAAAGGCCCTTAACTACTTAGTAGAGAATCTTAGATTTAATTCAGAATATTGATCATATACACAAGCAGTGTTCAACATCCAATAATTTTAAAGGTTCAAAAGATCCATTTAGATGATCTATGAGCAATAAAACTATATGTTGAGGTTTTTGTGTTTTCACTCTTTTGCTGAGTGTATATTACTCTGAAATAGTTTAGAAGTTCCATGTAGAGTAATGACAATGCATTATACTGATGACTAATGGAATGCAAGCTTACACATTTGAAAACTCCAAATACACTAATTTTATGGAATAAATATGAATATTTCTAGACATTAACTCAGCTTTTTAAAAAAATACTTTGTTTTTATTTGTTTATTTGAGAGAGGGATAGAGAGAGAGGGAGAGAGAATGTGTGCACCAGGGCTTCCAGCCACTGCAAACGAACTCCAGATGCATGTGCCACATTGCACATCTGGTTTATGTGGGTCCTGGGGAATCGAACCAAGGTCCTTTGGCTTTGCAGGCAAGCATCTTAATCACTAAGCCATCTCTATAGCCCTAACTCAACTTTTTAAAAATTATTTACAGCAAGGTCCTAATATTTATTTATTTATTTATTTATTTTAATTTTTTTTGTTTATTTATTTGAGAATGACAGAGAGAAGGAGGGAGAGAGAGAGAGAGAGAGAGAGAGAGAGAGAGAGAGGATGGGCGCGCCAGAGCTTCCAGCCTCTGTAAACGAACCCCAGATGCGTGTGCCCCCTTGTGCATCTGGCTAATGTGGGTCCTGGGGAACCGAGCCTTGAACCGGGGTCCTTAGGCTTCACAGGCAAGCGCTTAACCGCTAAGCCATCTCTCCAGCCCCTAATATTTATTTTTGTTTCTCTTAACAACATTCGTTAATCTTATTAATATCTAGTGATTATGTAATTCATTATGTAATTCAAAAGTTAATTATCTTTAGAACTTTTTCTACTTCTTTTCTGGAAGCTCAATAAGAAATGTTTATGCTGTAAGGAAAGTGTGAAAGAAAGGCAGAAGAGAAACACTGGACTTGATCTCAACAGACAGAGACTGTTTATTGAAGCACAGTGAGGGTCTGTAAACTTCCTGTGGGATGGAGGCTGAAGCACTGAGCTAGGCTGGGTTTCAAACTTATAAGAAGGACAGTGAGGAAAACAGATTGGAACAGGTATAAGTCTAAGAGGAGTTGATAAGGAACTGTAGCTATTTGTGGCCTTGTTCTGAAAGAATCAGAATAAGATGTTTCAGCAAGCTTGTCTATGGCATGGTGCCCCAGATGTTTTTTGTTCCTACAAGGCCTTCTGAGTTAAGGGAAGTTTATCAGTCAGGGGAGTTGTCAAGCTTGCCTGGGACTGAAAGTTTCAGATGTTCCCAAGACCTCCTAGTTTTAAGGATAGTTATTAACCTTTCAATTCCCTCTAGTTTCAAGAAAAGTCATTAACTGAACTTCATATACTTTGTGGTACTGTTTTGCAATAATATGTGTGAAAATTCTTCTGTTTCATTTTATTTACAATTCATACATGTGGAACCTTTCTGAGGTCCTCAGTAATTTCAAGATCGTGTAGAAGTCCGGATACCAAAAAGTTTAACCACCACTGATACAGGTCAAGTGTCAAATCTTTTTTAGTATGCAAATGCTAAATATGTGGTCACATATTTCCATCAATGTGTTTTCTTTCCTTTGCCTCTGAAAGCCCAATAATGCTCCCTTTGATGTAGAATGAAATTGTTCTGAAATTAATATCACCTTTGAGGGACAGAATCAGTGGAAAAGTATGCTATCTATATAAGAGCAAACATCAATTAGATAAAGGGAAGAACTAAGTTAGGAACTGGTCTGCTTGTCATAGGCCACATAGCTGAGTAATAATAAGCTTCCTTTTGCTTAGTTAGAGTTATGGGTCTTCTCTCCTTTAGCCTAGGGCAGGGAGCACCCGTACCAATTAGGAAGGCCATTCTAAGGGGATGAGCTGTCTAGGCCTTTGAGTCGTCACTTGTTTTGCCAAGAGGCAAATGAGTCTGCCTTACTCATGTTGTGTGATCAAATGGTGTTTATAATCTAAGAAACTACAAGCATGTCCACAAGCAGTGTCATTTATAAATGGCAGCTAAATGGCTAACTGCACACAGAAGAACTGTTTGATAATGAGTAGAGAGGAGAATAGGTCTTCCTTCAGCCAAAATTTGTGAATCGCAGCATTAGGATTAATATTCTGAAAGGTTGCCATGTTACAGCTGGCCTGTTCTCTGAGAGAAGGAACATCCTTGGATGCTCATTGCGTTTTACCGTTAAGAGCCTGTGGTGGTTTGATTCAGGTGTCACCCATAAACTTAGGCATTCTGAATGCTAGATTCCCAGCTGATAGAGATTTGGGAACAAAGCCTCCTGGAGGCAGTGTATTGTTGGGGGTGGGCTTATGGGTATGATAGCCAGCTCCCCCTTGCCAGTGTTTGGCATACTCTCTTATTTCTGTTGTCCACCTAATGTTGGCTAGGAAGTGATGTCCACCATCTTCTCATACCATCATTTTCCCTGCCATCATGGAGCTTCCCCTCAAATCTGTAAGCCAAAATAAGCCCCTTTTTCCCACAAGCTGCTCTTGGTCAGGTGATTTCTGCCAGCAATGCAAACCTGACTGCCACAATAATGTTGGTACTGAGGAATGGGATTGCTGCTGGACACCTGACTGTGTGGCTTTGGCCTTTTGGAGTTGGTTTTCAAGAGGAATATGGAGGATTTGAAACCTTGGCCTAAGAGATGCCTTGAAGTGCTGTAAGTACAGCTTGATGGACTATTCTGATCAGAGTTGGAAGACCTGAATGAATAAAGGACTATGGACTGTGAGGTTTGGCTTATGAGAGTGAGAAAGAGCTTTGCCTGGACTAAGCTAGAAGCAGTTTGTGTGAGAGGCTTGCTGTTATGGATGTGTCCTGAGAAGTTGTGCAGGGTTTCAGTGCATAGAAATGGACTGTTGTGTGCATAGGGATATGGCAAAGAAATGATATCTTTGGGCTGAAAAATTCTGCTGCAATTATATGAGATTGCAACCTTTGAGATTGGTCCAGCTGACTTGCACTGGGAAGAATGTAGACTATTTTGAAGGCCCCCCGCCCTGGATTAACAAATTGGCACTCTACCTGGTATTATGGAGTATAAGAAATGCAGGAAAGAGACAGTCATTGGGTTTGCAATGTGGTCTTGTGTTTTGGAAATGGCCATGGGCAGTATGAAGCAGGTTTTCTGGATGCCTGCATGGAGACCCGATGGAGTCGTGAGGATGGACAGTGAGTTGCAGTGGAGACCCAGTGGAGATGCCAGGGCCATGAGATGGCTGCCAAGGAAAGCTGCTGGCCTTGGATGAAGTTTTCCAGGACCATGAGTAGCCTAGCTGGAGGGGCAGAATTAGAACTCCAGAGACTTGTTGCTGGTTAGAATTATCAGATTTGGAAATTTGTCATTGACTAGAGTTGTTGGACTTGGAGCTACAGAGTTTGATGTTTGCCCTTGTTGTTTTAAATCCTGTATTGGTTGAATATTTCTTTGCTATGCCCAGTGTCATCTTTTGCAGTACAAGCATTTATTCTGTGCCATTATGGTTCTTTGGGGGATTTTTTGGCACTATGGCTTAGGTAAAAGATCTTGGATTATGGATATATTTGAAAATCATTAGAATTGATAAGAACTATGGGGACTTTTAAAGTTGAACTTAATACATTGTATCTTACATCATGGATGGCTGTCAGTTTATGGGGGCCAGGGGTGGAATGTGGTGGTTTGATTCAGGAGGAGTCCCCCATAAACTTAGGTACTCTGAATGCTAGATTCCCAGTTGATGGAGATTTCGGAACTAATGCCTCCTGGAGGCAGAGTATTGTTAGGGGTGGGCTTATGGGTATTATAGCCAGCTCCCCCTTGCCAGTGTATGGCACACTCTCCTGTTCCTGTTGTCTACTTAATGTTGGCCAGCAAGTGATGTCCACCCTCTGCTCATGCTATCGTTTTTCCCTGCCATGATGAAGCTTCCCCTTGAGTCTGTAAGCCAAAATAAACCGTTTTTGTTTTTTTTTTTTCCAAAAGCTGCTATTGGTCAGGTGATTTTTGCCAGCAATATGAACCTGACTGCAACAGAACCCAACACTTACCCATTTTCATGGGGTGAGTATTAGTGAAGCAGATGGCTCAGCTTAAGTTACTGTATCTTCTTCCCTTGAATCCCTTCCTTTTCCTTGTTTTTCTTTCTCTTCTTTCCTTCCCTTCTCTTCAAGGCCTTCTCCTGACTTTCTCTTTGGCTAAAAATAATTATTCCTGGTTCCTAAGTTGTGCAGTTTCTTTTCAAACATGTCCCACAGAATAACCATTGTGGCTGTAGGTAGTCTGGTCTCTCTCCCTCTTTCTCTAAAATAAATAAGTAAAATAAATAAAGTAAAAAAAAAAAAAACTAAAGTTACTGAATAAAAGTTTGGCTCAATGTCAGAAATATTTCTCTAAAACAAAATGTTCACAGGAATTATCTGAGCCTGGGTGTTAATCTATGGGTAGTTCCAATGATCACAGAACCACAGCATATAAGCATAAAAGCCAAAGTTTTGGGCTCCTGATAAAATACAAATTAGAGGTTGGGTATCCTCAGTATTCTCTAATATTAGTTATCAGTGCTTGCTGGTAAGGGACAGGTCTATGTATGTGATGATTATTTTTACCTTCAAACACCAACTTATCTTTTCACCACTAGGAAAAGTTGTCATTTACCCAAGTGTTTATGAACTCAGAGATTGCAAATAAGTACATTACATTAGTTAGGACAAAACCCTTAGTGATAAGTGCAGGAATAAAACCAGTAGTTTCAGACTACTCAACCCCTTCCTCTTACTACTGCTTGCCCTAAAGTTCGGAAAATGAATATCACCTTTCTCAGGCTCCCCTGCAGCTAGGGACTGCCATATGTTGTTCTTTTGGTCCATGAATATGAAGAAAGTGAGGAAGTTCCGGGACAGGCTACTTCCCCTTGGTACAAAACGACAAAGACTAATTAGATTCATCTGAAATTTCTTTCTTCTGGCTAGAAGTAAAATGACTGTCCAGTGACCATGAAAGAAAAAGTCCAGGAAATGACAGCTGAGTCAGACCTAGTTTGATGACTCTAGAGAACTGAGCCAGTAACCATCTAGTGACCTAGAGAAGTAACCAAGGGCTGTATTTGTGGTGGATGAAACACCATTTGCTTCCCCACCCCTAGCTTGTTGAGATGCTAGTTGGTCAATCTGTACAAAGCATGTCCTGCCAGGTCTTGCCACTCAGAGGTGCATCACTGTTCTAATGAATAGGGGTTGGAGATGTACATTAATACATTTTATTCTTTAAATAGGATAGCTAATTTCTCTCAAAAAACTCGGAAGATGAAACAAGAGACACAAATTTGGTATGAAGGAATGAGTTTCTGACAGAGCCTAAGAAATTCCTCAAAGGACAAATAAAGGAGAGTCATAATATTTGGTGACTCAGGATATCTAGGGACATCTGAAAGTGTCCCAAGGAAAGGTCCTCAAAACAAAAGCTAGAAGTTCTGCAGGAAAATAGAAGATATTTGAATAAATGACCTGTCTCATCAGGCAACTACCATTGGCTATCAGTCAGGGTAGTCGATTCTGAGGATGACTCAGAGCTATTAATCAGGAAAAAACAGATTTTCTTGGACCACCATGGGAAGACATTCCCCTGTTACTTTGTGTTTCCTGGAACCAGCCTTTGTTTTTAGAGAGCTAAAAGCAGTGCTACTGGAGCCAGTGCCAAAGGTTCTCATTTGTATTCAATCCACCTGTCTCTACCTGATACATTCCTTGGCTAATGGGGAAGGGGCACAGTGAGCATTTCCTTCTCTTAATCCTCACTTTAGGGGACCTTCAATTATTTATATAGTAATCAACTCTGAACAGAGAACAACTACACTTAACAAATGAAGCAGGGCTAAAATGGGCATTATGGCAACGTGTCACAGTGTCAGTTTTATACAGGCCACAACTTGGGTTTTCTTTCCACCATCTCCAGAAAGAAGAAGAGAAGCTGCACAATTGATTTGGATTTCTTTTCTCCCAAGGCTTCCTTGTCTATACCTGTGTTCTGGGCTTGGGGCATAATTTCTGGGACTATTCCTCTTGCCTGCACTGTAGCTTTCTCTGCCCTTTGATATTTCAGCTCAATCACCCAGGTTAAGGCTATTTGTGCAGCTACTTTTGCAAGGTGGGATCATTGCTCTGGATTAGTTTTTTTTTTGTTTGTTTGTTTGTTTATTTAAATTTCATTCTGACTCAACCAACAAATGGATAGCCACATTTCACAACTTATTGTCACCCACACAAATGTGATATTCATTCCTTTTGTAAAGAAATGTAGACAGTTAAATAACAATATTGGACACACACAGAACTACACAATAGGTTTCTTGGCACTGAAGATGCTAAAAATGGATTTCCCAGTTAGTATTGATGAAATAACCAGAACGCTCTGGTTAATCAATACAGAACTATTTAACCCAAATACTAATACACTTTTTTTTTTTTTTTTGGTGTCCTTGGGTGGGCACGGACCTAACATGCTTTTCTACATACTTCTTGACTTATAGAATATTACATATGATCTCGATAAAAGGAAACTTAGATAAGTGTATCAATCTGAATTATGTATTTAAACAGCTATGCACTGTTTATTTATGAAGTACCTATCACCTATTAGACCCTTTCTTGCAACACAAGATTCATGCAAAGTATGAGATGTACTGGAACAGTAATTCTATCCAAACTTAAAGTTTCTCTCTTCTACCATTGAGTTTTTAATGCTCAAACTTCCTTGCTGTTGTTCAAAGGTTGGAAAGTTTTAAATTAATTTTGAAACATCTAAAAGATTGGTATAAAGGTCTTCAAAATCTATTTTCCAGAATCAACCTTTTCTGTTTTTCAGTTTCTAGAACAGTTAGCTATTTCCTGTTTTCTTAAACCATTTCCATTTTCCAGAAAAATTTCTAGAGAACACTGAGAGTTTTACAGTTATTCTATGCATTTCTGTGTCTTACTGTAAAATTCTCTCAGAACAAGATTGAGAACTTTAACACACTGACATATGTGGTTACAGTAAGAGAATTAGCGCTTGCATGTGCTGCTGGATCACTTTTACAAAACGCACTGCCGAGGGTGCGTAATTCTGTCAGCTGAGCCGTATAAGCTGTCCCAGAAGTTGGTGTTTTCATACCTGTCTAAATTATGCTCACTATTCCCCTTTTTACTTCCCACTTACTCATCTGGATCCTACTGTCCATTTATATTTCTGTGTCTCTTCTCTTACTATTTTCCCATACTGAATTTTGACCCCTTTTCTCTCTATTTAAATACCAACTCTTAATGTGCTTCTTTCCTGAAGTACTAACTACTATTACCATACCACTCTGATTTATCCCTTCCAATGCCGTGTAGTCACTGACCATGTGCTTGGTTCAACAATTTCTCATGGTTTCGTCTACAATAAGCCTGTTTTCTGAGCTACATGATAAATGTCTCATATGTCATTACTTTGCCTCCTGTGCTTTCTAGGGGTTGGGTATATATTCTACCTTGTATAATTACTAAATTTATATGTACTAGAGTACCAAATAAAAAAATGAAGTACTAAGAAAACATGAAAACATATTATCAGAATTCCTAAATGTTTTATAGGTACTTAATAAAGATTTTGCCTTCAATATTTGATAGTGTTTATCAATTTTACCGATTATTTTATACCATGTGTGACATAATTATTTCAATAACCCTTAGTATCTCTTTTCTGTACGAGAGCATTAAACTACCCTCTGGGACAACTAATGAAACCTTTAATTTAAAAATCATATCCAAACACAAAGATAAGTTCTATAATCCCCAATAATTGTCTCAAAATTCAATGCATTCTTAGTTTTTTTAATGTAAATAAGTGAAGATATTAGAAATGTTTTCATTGTGTATTCAGGACCAATGATTTTATAAAAAATTTTATATTTGTAATAACACACATGTTGTATATTATGTATATTATGTTATATAAATTTGTAATAACACACATGTTGTATATTAATGAGCTATTAATATAGAAAAGGTTTATAGCTACAAACGTATCTACTTAAAATAATTCCAAGTTATTAAAAATGTCTCACCATGGAGGGCTTGAGGTGACCTTGACTGAAAGCTTCAGGCTGTACCTGGTGGGTGCATTCTGCTGTGTCATAGATGACATGAGGTGACAGGAAGAAAAAAAAAAAACACATTGCACTGTTGGTTGAAAAAAATCATGTAGTACCTTAATGATGGAATAATTTGAATTTAGGTATTATAGACTCTTGAAAGCAGAATGTTTCAGTGATGGTGATGACTGAACCAGGACATTCTGGAGAGTATCTTAACCAAATGCTTTTCCATTGCAGCCAACTTCTTTTCTGACCTTCCTTTTATAACCCCAAGTGAGATCCTGCATGCTCATAGGTCATATCATGGGATAAATACAGAAACATGAGTTTTTCCTTGTCCGTTGATGAACAGTTAATTAATGCTCAAATACTGGAGCTTGACCTTGTTAATAAATCATTTTGGTTTTGGCACATTTATTTGGTTGGCTGGCTGATTGGTTAGTTGTTTCATAAGTTGGGTTGTTTGCCAAGTCAAGAACAAAATTATGTCTACTTCCATGTCAAATTTGATCTTGCTTAAAATCTTGTTTGTTGCATTAAATTTACTCCCTCTTTTCCAATGTGTCTTATAGCATTCTTTCTACATAGGCACCTAATTTTTCCCCCTGAAAACAATAGAAATAAAAGGTTTGAGCCTAACTTTATTCATATTAAAAATTAGAGGAGAGCTCCAAATCACAAAACCTTGTAGGTAGTTCTTATGGTAAATTATATTTATTTTTCTAATATTGAATTCATAAAAAAGAAATGAGGTCAGGGCTGCAGAGATGGCTTAGCAGTTAAGCGCATGCCTGTGTAGCCTAAGGACCTTGGTTAGAGGCTCGATTCCCCAGGACCCACGTTAGCCAGATGCACAAGGGGGTGCACGTATCTGGAGTTCGTTTGCAGTGGCTGGAGGCCCTGGTGCGTCCATTCTCTCTCTATCTGCCTCTTTCTCTCTCTGTCTCTTTCAAATAAATAAATAAATAATGAGCAAAAAAGAATGAGGTCAGATAGTATAAATAAATATTTATGCTCTTAGGTGTTAACTAGAACTAGGTAAGCATAGATGGGAGGTCCCTAAAGCCACTCATATCTAGAGACACAGAGTCAGACTTAAGGCAGTGTTTGTGTATGTATGTACAACATGGGGAAAAGTTATGATGTTTTGTAGCATATTCCTCTGAGTTGAAGACAGAAAGGAGGCTCTGTGGTTTCAGGAAGTCAAATATGGCAGACTTGACTCTCAAAGGTCATCCAACCACTCCTCAAGGCTATTTTAGCTAGAAACTAAAACATCTCTGAGTGGGGAAAGAGGATCAGGAAGGAAATTCCAGAAATTTAGGAAGTCAACAAGCCTGGGAAAGGGTCGCAAGACCAGCCCTAAGGCTCTTTAAGGGGAAAATAACTTCTCGGGGATGAGAGACTGGGTGCAAGTGATACAGTGTGCTCCAGAGATGCAGCTTCAGTGAGTCATCATCTATGCTGGAGTGGACTTTCTGGTGATGCAGATGCCTTTGAGTTGAACCATCTATGGGGAGATTATCACCCAGGATGGGACAAGACTTCTCTTGGTGCGGCTACTTTTAAGTCATCTAGTACTCCTGTAAGCAACCCCTCACCTTGCTCTGTAAGTAGCTCCAATAAACTCATTGGTTCACCTATGTGGTTTTGGTATAATTGTCCTTTGGTCTGTAGTCTGTGCCCTGCTGGGGAGAAGACATGTGTTGTGTCACCGTAGGGAAAACATTTTCCCATGACACATGAATGAATATTAAGTTCCTAAAAGTTATCAAATGAAACATTTAATATACTCAGCATCAGTGCTCATAAGTCGGTCAATTAACCTCTAACGGAGATTCGAGTTGATCTAACCTAGTTCAATACTATTGAAAAAGTTGCCTAATGGCCTGCTGACCCACTCTTACTTTGCTCCTTTTATAAACCAAATCAAAGTATTTTAGCATCAAAGTAACTTAAAACCAGTCAGATACTTATTCTGTATACCTCTCATTGCAGATGAGGAGATAGAAACTCCAAGAGATTGATCAGTTTCCCAAGGTCAAAATAGCTAAATGAATTGTAGGATCAAGCATTAATTTCTGCTGCACTAAAAGTCATGCTTTCTAGAATATCATGGTGACCCTAAAGGCAAAAGAAAAGTAGAAAGAAAAGAAAAAAATATGAGGAATAGGGTAAAAAAAATAACCTCAAACACTAATCTTTACAGAAGGAGAAAAATGATGGTAAGGCAGGCAAATGGTATTCAGCTAGAAAGAACAATTGGCAGGGGAAATTTGTCTTAAAGTTTCAAGTAATTCTTATTTCTGAGTTTTATAACCAAAGTAAAATAGATCACTTTTCCATTTAAATAAAGTTTATTCTGATAACTGGTTTGAATATGAGGATAAAGATATGCTATTTTTCTTTAAAAATAGTTTGGGATTCTTTTTAACAATTTACTTTGTCACTACAAAATGTTTCATACCTGGAGTTACATTGCTTTCATATTCTTTTTATATAAATCACATTGAACTTCCAAATTTGCTATTGTTTTTGTATCTTCAGAACGAGTTGGACTGATTCTCACACTTTTCAACTACTTCTTTTAGTATAGCAATATATTCTGACAGCCTGAAGATATGCTTCCTGCATTTTCGCCCATCTGGAACCTTGCATGATAAACTTCACTTTCAGCATTTCAAGTCTATAAGAAGTTTCAGATGATATTTCAGAGATTTTGTTTTGATCCAGATACAGCAATGGGAAGTACTTTGAAACTGAGTCCACCAACATCCACAATGGTTATCTTACTTGAAAGAGAAAGCTCAAAAAATTAGCCCCTAAAATGAATGAGATTCACCGGGCATCTGGAAATCCTCCCTTGAGTTGATGCCATGCCGTAATTTAAGATATAGCTAAGTCCTTTGTTGGTATGGGAAGGAAATCTCAGGAATTCGCCTCCATGGAATTAATGTCCTCAGATTTAAAATGTAAGTATTAGAAGCTGAGCCCCTGAACATCTCCCTTCATGTCTTGACATCTTTATGACAATGTATGGTGCAGTGCCTCACTTTACTGCAATTATGGAACAGACAGCACTGTAGGCAATGCAACTTGCTCTTAAGTGCTGCCATCCATTCTGAAGAGATGTACAAACATAAACTCTCAATCGTGGCAGGTTTCTATGAAAACTGAGAATTATCTGTGAATTTCCTCTCTCTCCTTTTTAATCATTCTGTTCGCTCACCTCTAGAACTCAGTGGCCTAATTTACTAATTAATAACTATTATTACTTAGCAGAATTGAAAACTGAAATTACTGCCTGCCTTAAACATAATAAAAATTGGCAATCCATTCAGAGTTCTTTGAGGGGCTGCTTCATTCATTACATAGACCTGGCAGCTGGGGAGATGCCACTGCCTGCCTGCTATGTGGTCCTTGTCTCCAGATGGAGAGATGCTTGTGAGAGATGGTCTTTCTGACATGTTTATACCAGAAGAAACGGTACATAGTACCTGTGGGTTGTTAATAGACGATCCTTCAGCTAATGATTATATCATTTAAAAATATTCCATTATCTTTTCTTCAGTTGTGCTTGGTCCTTATGACCAGCTTCATTTCATACCTTAGTAAATGATTTCTAAGTTCAAGTTACTCTTGAGTTGCCAAATATAAAGGTTTATTTCTTAAAGAAGTTTATTGCCCCTTACTATAAGCAAATCAGATATTAACTAGCTTAAATCTGGTAGGCATTTATGCATTGCTATCATCACTGTTAATTTTTATTTTGTAGGTCTTTTCATAGTTGACCAAATGAAATCAGTTTAAAGCTATATATTGTAACCTTTAGTTCCATTGTTCTCTTACCTACTGTCATTTCTGTTAGCTGTGCCAATCTCATATCTCATTGCCTTAGACTAGGCTTACTTTTATATCTCACTACAATAGGTTTGCCTGTTAATGTATGTTTGTTGGTTCTGGAGTCTTGTATCTACCAGTCAGGTTCGAGTGCACAAGTTCTGTCTTTGCCCTGCTAAGGTTCACTTTTATCAGGAAGTCCAAAATATGAAGCCATATAAGAAGTACTATGAAAAACTACTCCTAATATACACAAAAATCTCCTAAAGAACAAAATTCCTATAAGAAGTTTTGAAAATTTGTCAAGCTGTGGAAGGTGACAATTACAAAGAGGAATGGTCATCCCCTTAACCATATACCGGATTCAGATTCACCTAAGACCCATCATGAAGGCAGCTCCCCCAGGTCAGAAGTTCATCACCCGGACAAAGCTGGGGCCCTGGCCCAAAGGGGCCTGAACGTGCAATGTGCTAAGCGCGGGTCACTATTCAGTCAGCTTAGCAGATAACTGGTGAAAAATGGCAGTAAATTCTCTCAGTTGTTCCAAATATCTACTTCATACACCTGTCCTAAAATTTTAGCCTCGTGGAAGCATTTATGGTTTTTTTTCCTTTATATGTATTAAAAGTCTTATTCAATTATTTGAGCTAAATTTAATGGAAATGATTACTCATTCATCCATTTATGGCCTATGTTTTTCCAGCACTCTTATAGGTCATCTGTAGGAGGACATCCTCCTGCTGCTGTATTCTCGCTCCCAATGATAAGTAGCAAACATTCACCAGAACAAATCCATTCAAAGAAGACCTTCAAATTTGACTGCCAAAGTCTTGTCTATGGTGTTTTCAGAAAAGTGCAAACTTGGACAAACAACTCACAGTATGTTCATCTGTTTGAGCTCAACCTTTTGCTTTCTCTTAGCATTTTTAACTAAATGAACATAAAAAAAACAAGTAGAACACTAAGAAAATAAACATTCAGTTTGGTATCTTTAGTCATAGGACACCAGAAGTTAAAACCAAGCCCCAAAGCATTATTTTACGTCACATTATTTTCCTTCTAATCATAAGCCCAGTAGATACTGATGCCACTAGTAGCTACTCCTAGTCTACAAATGTTAACAACACATAGTACTTCAAAAAGGTGAACAACCAATTAAATTCTAGATTTTTCTCAAACCTAAACACTATTCTAAATCCAATTCTTTTGTAGCATATTTGACAACAAGACATGAACTGACCTAAAATATTTTGGCAGCAGTGGCATAAATTTACCTGAATTGGAATAAAGTTATATATAGGTTTTATTATTTCCACTGGGAATATTTATATGATTCACTACAGAAATAATCACACACGTTATTACAAGGATCTATCCTAGACCTCATTGAGTACCTAACACATTCTTTGATATCTACTTCTTTCTAAAATCTAAAATATCCTTAATTATGAAAATATCTTGCTCCAAGAGTTTTGCATTACATTTAATGGATACAAGAAGCCCAAGTCTGGGATAAATGATAATTTAAAAAAGTTTTGGGCTGCAGAGATGGCTTAGTGGTTAAGGCATTTGCCTGCAAAGCCTAAGGGCTCAGGTTTGATTCTCCAGGATCCATGTAAGCCAGTTGTGCAAGGTGGTACATGCATCTGGAGTTTGTTTGAAGAGGCTGGAAACCCTGGCGTGCCTATTCTCTCTCTCTCTCTCTCTCTGTCTCTGTCTCTCTCTTTCTCTCTTTCTGCCTGCCTCTCTCAAATAAGAAAATAAATATTTTTTTTAATTAAAAAAAGAAATAAATTTAAAGTTTCATCATTGAACATTCTCTAGGGTCTCAGGTCTATTACTTGGCAGGGGGTGGGTGGGAAGACCGTGAGTCATAAGTGCCTCTCAGAAGTTTTCAGATAGTGACATTAGGACGATTTGAATAGTAGACACTCTGTGTTAAGGTCTATGGGAAAGTATGTAAGGGCAAACAGAAATACCACTGATATTTTAAAAGAGCTAGTAATAGATATCTGAATCCTGACATACATGGGGAATAACCTGTCTTCTATAAAAAGGAGAACTCCTTACTTTCATCAGTTTTGCAATATTTATGTCTAGCTATTTAAAAAAAACTAAAGTGTTCTAGAATAAGAGGCAGCAATGTTTCTCCCTCAGGAACTCTGTAAATCTTAGGAGATGACCAGAACATAGGTTAAAAAGTCTTTTTTAATATTTAATTAATTTATTTGAGAGACAGAAAGAGAGAGAGAGAGAGAGAGAGAGAGAGAGAGAGAATGAACATGTCAGTCACTAGTTATTGAAAATAAACTATAGATGCATACACCACCTTGTGCATCTGGCTTATGTGGGTACTGGGGAATTGAACCTGGGTCATTAGGCTTAGCTGGCAAGGTTTTGCTGGCAAACTGATAAGCTATATCTCCAGCCCCAAAAGTCTGTTTTATAAAACTAAAATTTGGTGTTGTTGTCAAGTAGTCAATGCATTCATATGGGTGCCTGCATTTGTGTCTGCCCTCCTTATCACCTCTAAGTCAGAAAGCTTAGCCTGCAGCTGGTTGATGGTGCTTTATGGCAGGTGCAGGAATTGAGCATAAAAGCATAATATATCTGAGTAGGTACACAAAATAAGTAGAAGCCTGAGTCATCAGAAAACAAATAAGGAGCAGTTTTGATATATACAGTGCATTCTTATGCTAGGGAGATGCTTTCATAGTACCCATAATACGTTCCAAGGTCCTTGCACTGGGGTCAGAAAAACTAAGAGGCATAGCTGTAGTATTTTAAATTTACAATACAGTGCTTTGTGTTAAAAAAAAAGGTCATGACAATATCAAGAGTCTCTTCTTTGAATAACCAAATTAAATAAGTTAGCATTAAGTTCAAATTATTTGTATCCATATCTCTATGTGCCTGAGTATATGTGGAAAGAGGTATTTGGACTGCTTCAAAAATCATATTGACTTTGGCGAACAGATCAGCCATACTGTAATTTGGCACTACCAGCAGACATCACACCATTCCACATGACTTTTAATTTGGTATTATGTTCATAGTCTTTCCAAAGAATGTTTCCTTTTCCTTTACTTTTTAGGTCTCAAAATAATTAATGAGAAATACAGATATATTTCAAAAATGTGAAAGATCCACCTTTAATAACATATCAAAGCCAAATTGCTAAAATCCTACAGAGCACCTTTGAAGAGATCACAATGATTGGCCACTCATCAAAGGGATTGAATGCCACATAGAATGAATAGGCAGGCTAATCAGATAAACTGTCTGGGTATAACATCTTTTTAAATCTGAGGTCTTTGTGCAATATGGTTGCATCAATGTTATATAGAGCCAGCCATCAGAAGAATTTCCCTTCAACCAGAACTATTTATGAACTATATCTTAGTGGCATTGTTTCCCTTGGCATGTATGTGTGTATGTGTACATATATTAATGGGACAAAAAAAGGAAAATTCTCAACAATGGGACTCAGGATGATCTAGTGCAAGAGTAAGAAAGTGTTCTCTATAAATGGAAAAATAGAAATGATACTACTTTTCTTACTGATGTGACAAAAAAATCTGACAAAAAATTGAGGAAGGAAAGGTTTGAGAAGACAGTCCATCATGGTGGTGAGCATGGCAGCAGAACCAGGAGTCAGCTTGTCACATTGTATCCTCAGTCAGGAATCACACAGAAAGGAAGCTGTTATCAGTTCACTTCCTCCTTTTTATTCTGTCCAGGACAGGCCATAGAATGGTGGGCATAGTGGGACTTGTTAAAAGTATTTTGTTGATTTGAGAGAGAGAGAAAGAGGAAGAGAGGAAGAGAGATTGGGTGTGCCAGGGCTTCTAGCCACTGCAAATGAACTCCAGACACATATGTCCCCTTGTGTATCTGACTTACATGGGTACAGGGAAAACAAACTTGGGTCCTTAGGCTTCACAGGAAAGTGCCTTAATTGCTAAACCATATGTCTAACCCCATATGGGGTCTTTTGAATGCAGTTAAATTTATCTGGCTACTAACTCACACACTCCTAGTGACTGCTGTTCTAAGTGAATCTAAATTTCATCAAGTTGTGTGGCAATTGAGATTAATCATCACATACTAGGTTTGGAGATCCTAGAGTATAGAGCAACTACTTAAATTTGCCATCGTACCTGAATAGTAGGGATATTATAATACAGTAAGTAGTGGTAGGTTGTCACAATGGATCAAATGCACAAAGCTCATAAAGTGCAAAATTGACAACAGATTCTATGTATTCAAGAAATAAGTCATTTTGTAACCCAAGATTTGGTATAATTGTAGCAGTAATATATGCCCTAGGGGTTTCTATAACTGTAAATTAAAAAATGAAAGAACAATAATTCTTCAGTTTTTCCAATTCTATCCGAAGTGTTACTTTTAGGGATGATGAACATTTTCTTAAGCATGTGTTTGCCATTTATTTGTATTTCTTTCTCTGAGAACAGCCTGTCTAGTTCTTTGCCCTATTTTGTCAGTGGGTTGTTTGACTTTTTATTGTTTAGGTTTTTGAGTTCTTTGTAGATTCTAGAGATTAGGCATCTGTCAGTTTGATGCTCAGCAAATATTTTCTCCCATTCGGTGGGTAATCTATTGGCTTTGCTAATGGTATGTTTGTCTCCGAAGAAACTTTCAGCTTCATGTGATCTCATTGGTTGAGTGATTATTTAAGATCCTGTGCTACTGGGGTTTTGTTCAGGCAGTCTTTTCCCATTCCTATACCATGGAAAGTTCCTCCTATTTTTTCCTTTAGTAGTAGCCGAGTTTCTAGTCTTATATTGAGGTCTTTGGTCCATTTGGACTTTAGTGTTGTGCATGGCAAGATGTGTGGATCAAGTTTCAATTTCCTGCATATGGTTATCCAGTTTGTCCATCGCCATTTGTTGAAGATGCTGTCTTTATTCCAGCCTATATTGTTAGGGCCTTTGTCAAATAGCAAGTAGCTGTAGTTGCTTGACCCAAAATCTGGGTCCTCGATTCTATTCCATTGGTCTGTACTCCTGTTTTTATGCCAGTACCATGCTGTTTTTATTACTATGACTTTGTAATGTAGCTTTAGATCAGGTATGGCGATGCCTTCAGAGGTATTTCTTTTGCTGAAGATATGCTTGGATATCCAAGGCCATCTGCCTTTCCATATGAATTTTGATATCACTTTTTCTATCTCTGTGAAGAACAATGTTGGGATTTTGATTGGAATTGCATTAAATCCGTATATTGCCTTTGGTAGGATTGCCATTTTCACAATGTTAATTCTTCCTATCCAGGAGCATGGGAGGTCTTTCCATTTTCTCAAGATCTCTTCAATTTCTTTTCTGAATATTTTCATTGTATAGATATTTCACTTCCTTGGCTAATGTTATTCCAAGGTATTTTATTTTTTTTGTTGCTATTGAAAATGGGACAATATCACTTATTTCTTTCTCTTTGTCATTTACATATAGAAAGGCTACTGATTTTTGTGCATTGATTTTGTATCCTGCTACTTTGCTGAAGGAGTTAATCACCTTCAAGAGTTTTAGGATGGAGGTTCTTGGATCACTTATGTGTAGAATCATGTCATCTGCGAATAGAGCTAACTTAACTTCTTCCTTTCCAAATTGTATCCCTTTTATTTCTTTCTCCTGTATTATTGCTTGAGCTAGGACTTCCAGTACTATATTGAAGAGCAGAGGTGAGAGTGGGCACCCCTGTCTTGTCCTTGATGTCAATGTGATTTCCTCCAGTCTGTCTACATTAAGTATTATTTGGGCTTTAGGAGCTTTATATATAGCCTTTATTATGTTAAGATATAAATTGATCATTCCAATTCTCTCCAATGTTTTGATCACAAAATGATGTTGTATTTTGTCAAAGGCCTTTTCTGCATCTATCGAAATGATCATGTGGTTTTTGTGTTTAATCTTGTTTATGTGGTGTGTTCCAATGACCGATTTCCATATGTTGAACCACCTCTGCATTCCTGGGGTGAATCCCATTTGATCAAATTGGATAATGCTTTAGATATGTTGTTGGATTCGGTTTGCAAGGATTTAATTCAGGATCTTTGTGTCTAAGTCCATCAGGGAGATAGGCCTGTAGTTTTCTTTTCTTGTGGCATCTCTGTCTGGTTTTGGAATTAAGGTGATACTAGCTTCATAGAAGGAGTTGGGGAGCTTTCCCTGTTCTCCAATTGTGTGTCACAGTTTTAGAAAGATTTGTTTGAATTCTTCCATGAAGGTTTGAGAGAATTCAGCTGAGAAGCATCTGGTCCTGGGCTCTTCTTTTTGGGGAGTTTTTTTTTTTTTTAATTTCCTCTTCAATTTTTTTTTCACTACTCATCCTGAATTTGTTATGTCAACATTTAGCAATAATAAAATTCAGATAAACATCCTAAGCAATTTGGAGACTAAAATTGGGGTATTCTAAGAATGATTAAATGTTTAAGTGTAGGTTTAGAAAGACTATAAAGTCAGGAATGTCTTTCCAACTTAACATGCAGGCATTACCAAAAAAGTGTATGCGTTTTCATTTTAGATAGGTGGATAAACAGGTGATAGATGAACAACACAGACAGGCACATGCAGACCAGTTCTATGTTTCCTGGTAAAGGACTTCAGTTCAATTATAGGCAACACATGTAGGGCCTAGATTGCATTTAAAAAAATTTCTCCAGGAGTTCCTTGCTCTTACAGTGTGTGGGCAGTCTGGAGTAAGTAGGCCAGACCCCTGTTTCTGGACTCCTACCATCTCCCCAGTCAGAGTTCCTTGCTCCAACAGTGTGTGAGTGGGCCCAGCAGTCTGTAGTGAGTAGGCCAGACCCCTGTTTCCTGGTTCCTCCTACCTCCTTGATCTGGGTTCCCTGTGCTGGTCTGTGTGGTGGAGGGTGCTGAACAAAGTAGGTCAGATACCTGTCCCCTTGCTCCTCCCAGTTACCTGGTCTTAATAGGTCCATTGTGCCTTGCTTGGGGGTTGGGGGGCCTGGTCCCTGTGTGAGCTGTGGAATCAGGCCTTTTGCTCTGGTATCCTGACTGGCCACTGGGTACCAACATCCCCATTCACCTGAATCAGAGGGTAAACAGGCCAAAGGACAAAAATTTGCTTCCTCCTCAATAGAATAAAGAGTCTTCCTAAAATGGATAGACAAAAATGCAAAAAAGCCAACGAAAGGATGCCTAGTCCTACTATGGAAGCCTCCAATGAAATCATAGAAAAATCAACAGAAATTCATTCCCAAAATGAAAACACAGCAATCAATGAGACCCCGATTAAAAAAAAAATTGCTGAATTAGAAGCAAGCTCTCAAAGAAACAACAATAGTATCAATGAAATTGAACAAAATCATCTCCTACAGCATTCAGCCTGTGATAGTAGGTTTAACTTGATTGAACACTCCAGAGAGGTATGACTAAATTGAAGGTAAGTCAAGAAATGGAAGATCTCAACAACCAGTTGGTTAAACTTAATGATGACTTAATCAAATGCAAGAATGAATACAGGAACCATCAAAAAAATTAGAACTCTAAATCATACCTCAAAAATGAGATGGACACAATGCAAAATAATACAACAGAAACAAAAATCAAATAGAAATTATAAAAACCTCTGTAGAACCCCTCACCAACATAGTTGCTCATGTGGAAGATAGAACCACTGGAACCTGGAAGATAAGACAGAAGAAATTGTTTGGGAGGCCAAAAACTTTGCTAAGTTCAATAGTAGCACATTGCCATTGTGGGTAACCACCTGCTCTTGTATTGGCTAACAGATCTGCTCAGTGGAAAGGAAACCATATCTGGAACTGGAAAACACATCAGAAACATACCCAGATAAGGATCCTGCCTTCCATTGTCAAGCTTCCACTAACCTTAGACTATAAAAAGGTCTACACTCTTTAATTCTCTCTAAATTAATAATGGTTACTCCATTTAACTGGTGCTGACTTCATTCCATATTGGAGAATCTGCTTCTCTTTTTCAGACTAGAGCTGGAACTGAGGAGATAAAAGACTCAGTGTGCTCCACTCTGGCCCCAGCTGAAACGACAGGGGAACTGGGGAAATGAGCAAGATTGCTGCTTTCTTAGTGAATCTGATATCAGCACAAGGGTGATAAAGATACTGAGGACACACAACACCTACCAAAACAGAGATTCAGAGGCTCCTAAGTGTCCATCACTAAAGTAGATTTAAAATGCTCCCAGTATGGCTCAAGAAATTTTGTGGAAGATGAGGCAGAAAGATTGTTACAGAGACATTGCCTCCCACATAATTCATGATCCACAATCCCCATGGGGTTGACCTGCATCCCCAATGAGGAAGGCCTTTTCAGAAAAGGGGCATGGAGCAGGGAAAGAATGATACCAGCATGTGTTGTTTACATACTAAATATATCCATATTTAATTAAAAAAAAGAAAATAGAACAAAATTTTTTTCCAGTTATAGGAACAATGACTTCTTGAAAAGCTACATCATTTCAGGTCTGAGACAAAGAGGACACAAAAGCATTCTGAAACATCATTTACATAAGAAGAAATTGCTCAATAAACAATGGGATATGTCCAAAGGACATGAAATAAATTTTAAATGACATCCATTGACTAAATTTGAGAAAATGTGGGGGTAAAATGACATGTTACTACTTATATACTAAAATAATCTAAGAGTATATATGACTCTACATAAAGTAGTAAATGCATGGTGGAGTGTGGAAGATTCTTCCATTTCACAGATATTGAAGTTACCATTTGTTTGCATGGAAAAAGCAACTAACCAAATGTAGCTGATGGGAAGAAGGTTTTTATTTTATTTTATTTATTTTTATTTTGGCTTATGGTTTGAAGGAGAAGCTCCATGAAGGTGGAGAAAAACATAGAATGAGCAGAGCTGGACATCACTTCTGCCGTAGCAGGTGAAAGCAGGAGCAGGAGATTGAGTTGACTGGCTCCGGCACACTGGACACTGAGAAACTTCAAGGTCTGTCCTCAGCAACACACATCTTCCAGCAAGACTCCACCTCACAAATTGCTGCCAGCTGGGGATCAACTATTTAGATTATGAGTTTATGAGAGACATCTGATTCAAATCACCACATTCTATCCTTGTTCCCCATAAACTGATGGTCACCCATTCTGTAAAATGCACTAAGTCCAACTATAAAAGGCAACGGGGACCTCCCTGGTAAACAACCCACTGGAAAGTATCCCATCCCTGGGACTGAAAATTTCCTGGTAACAATGTATGGCTTATGGATGTGGCATTATTCAAAAAAGTGGGTTTTCATATGTCTTATTCAGAATATCTTGAATTTGATTGACCCTCCCCCATCCTTCTTTTACATAATCTCTTCCCCTGACCTCACTTAGACTCTTCCCCTTGCATATTTACAGTACCATACCCTTAAGTCCTTCCCTCTCCTCCCTCCCTTATAGCCTTTTTGTAGCTTACTGGCCTCTGCTACCAATTTTTGGTTCCAGCTCACTCACAAGTCTATACATTTGTAGCTAGGATCCACATGTGAGAGAGAACATGTGACATTTGCCTTTCTGGGCCTGGGTTACCTCACTTAGTATAATCTTTTCCAGATCCGTCCATTTCCCTGTAAATTTCATAACTTCATTTTTCTTTACTGCTGAATAGAACCCCATTGTGTAAATGTACTACATCTTTATTATCCATTCATCTGTGGAGGGACATCTAGGCTGGTTCCATTTCCTAGCTATTGTGAATAGAGCAGCAAGACATGGTTTTAGAAGTATCACTAAAGTAGTGAGAAGAGTCCTTAGGATATATGACTAGAAGTGCTATAGCTAGATCATATGGTAAATCTATTTTTAGCTATCTCAAGGATCTCCACACTGATTTCCACAATGGCTGTACCATCCCACACCCTTTAATCTGTTCTTCTACTTACATATATACAATAGCATCCCCTTAAGCCCTTTCCTCTCCTCCGTCTCTGATAGCCTTTTTTTTTTCTTTTTTTCCTTTCTTTTTTTTTTTTTTTTTGAGAGCGACAGACACAGAGAGAAAGGCAGAGAGAGAGAGATTGAGAATGGGTGCACCAGGGCTTCCTGCCACTGCAAACGAACTCCAGATGCGTGCGCCCCCTTGTGCATCTGGCTAACGTGGGTCCTGGGGAATCGCGCCTCGAACCAGGGTCCTTAGGCTTCACAGGCAAGCGCTTAACCGCTAAGCCATCTCTCCAGCCCTCTGATAGCCTTTTTCTAGCTTACTGGCCTCTGCTAGCAATTAATGGTTCTAGGTCACACACAAGTGTAAACATTTGTAGCTAGGATCCACATATGAGAGAACATGCAATGTTTGGATTTCTGGGCCTGGGTTAACTCACTTAGTATAATCCTTTCCAGATCCATCCATGTGTCGGCAAATTCCATAATTTCATTTTTCTTTACCATTGAGTAGAACTCCGTTTTGTAAATGTACCACATGTTTATGATCTATTAGCCACTCATATATTGAGGAACATCTAGGCTGGTTCCACTTAGAGCAGCAATAAACATGGTTGTACAAGTATCTGTAAGGTAATGAGAAGAGTTATTAGGATATATGCCTAGGGGTGCTATAGTTGGATCATATGGTAAATCTATTTTTACCTGCCTCAAGGACCTCCACACTGATTTCCACAATGGCTGTACCAGACTACATTCCCACCAACAGTATAAATGGTTCCCTTTTTCCTCATCCTCACCAGTGTCTATCACTATTTGTTTTCTTGATGATACCATTCGGACACAAGTGAGATGGAACCTCAAAGTGTTTTTTCCTTTTATTAAAATTTTTATGTATTAATTTGACAGAGAGAAAGAGGGAGGAAGAGAGAGAGAGAGAGAGAGAGTGAGAGGGAATAGGCATGCCAGGGCTTCAGCCACTGCAAATGAACTCCAGACGCATGTGCCCCCTTGTGCATCTGGCTAATGTGGGTCCCAGGGAATTGAACCAGGGTCCTTTGGCTTTGCAGACAAATGCCTTAACTGCTAAACCATCCCTCCAGCCCTCAAACTACTTTTAATTTGCATTTCCCTGATGGCTAAGGATGTAGAACATTTTTTTAGATGGTTCTATGCCTGCTACTTGTTCTTCCTTTGAGGACTCTCTATTTAATTCTATGGCCCATTTTTTAATTGGGTTATTTGATTTGTTATTGTTCTGCTTTTTGTGTTCTTTGTATATTCTGGATATTTTTCCTTGGTCAGATGTGTAGCTGGCAAAGACTTTCTCTCATACTGTAGGTTGTCTCTTTGCTCTATTGACAGTGTCCTTTCCTGTACAAAACCTGTGTAATTTCATGAGATCCCAGTGGTTGATTAGTGATTTTATTTCCTGAGCAATTGGGGTTATATTCAGCAAGTCATTGCCTATGTCAATATGTTGAAGGGTTTCCTCTACCTTTTCCTCTAGCAGTTTCAGAGTTTGAGGTCTGATATTAAGATTCCTGATCCATTTGAATTTGATTCTTGTGCATGGAGAGAAACAAGGATCTATTTTCATCTTCTACATATAGGTACCCAATTTTCCCAGCACCAGTTGTTGAAGAGGCTATCTTTTCTCCAATGAATATTTTTGGCATTTTTGTCAAAAAATCAGATGCTTGTAGCTGCCTGGGTTAACATCTGGGTCATCTATTCTGTTCCATTGATCTATATGTCTGTCTTTGTGCCAGTACCATGCTGTTTTTGTTATGATGCTTTTGTAATATAGCTTAATATCAGGAATTGTGAAACTACCAGCCTTACTTTTATTGCTCAAAGTTGTTTTGGCTCTTTGAGGTTTTTTTGTGCTCTCAAATGAATTTTAGGATTGCTTTCTCTATTTCTGTGAAGAATGCCATTGCAATCTTAATTGGGATTGCACTAAATGTACAGATTGCTTTTAGTAAGATTAACATTTTCACAATACTGATTCTTCCAATTGAAAAATATGGAATGTCTTTCTGTTTCCTACTGTGTACTGCAACTTTTCACTTGAGTGTTTTAAAATTCTCATTGTAGAGATCCCTCACTTCCTTGGTTAAGTTTATTCCAGGGTACCTTTTTTCCTGAGGCAATTATGAATGGGAGAGATTCCCTGATTTCATCCTCTGCTATTTTGTTAGTATATAGGAAAGCTACTGATTTATGTGCATTTTTTGTTTCCTACTATGTTTCTAAAAGTGTTTATCAGCTCTAATGGTGTGCTGGTAGAGTCTTTAGAATCATTTATGTATAGAATCATATCATCTGCACATAATGATAATTTGATCTCTTCCTTTCCAATTTGTATCCCTTTTATGACTGTTTCATGCCTTATTGCTATGGCTAACACTTCCAATACTATATTAAATAAACGTGGGGAAATAGACACTCTTGTTCCTGATTTTGGTGAAAAAACTTCAAGTGTCTTCCCATTTAGTATTATGTTGGCTGTAGGTTTGTCATTAATAGCTTTTATTATGTTAAGTTACGTTCCTTCTACTTCCAGTTTCTGTAGGACTTTTATCATGAAGATACATTGGATTTTCTTGAATGCCTTTTCTTCATCTATTGAAATGATCATGTGACCTTTGTCCTTCAGCCCATTTATATAGTGTATTACATTTATCTATTTGTGTATGTTGAACCATCCCTGTATCTCTAGGATAAAGCCTCCTTAATTGGGGTGAATAATCTTTCTGACATATTCTTGTGTTCTGTTTGCTAATATTTTCTTGAGAATTTTTGCATCTATGTTTATGAAGGAGATTGATCTGCAATTTTCTTTTTTTGTTCTGTCTTTGTCTTGTTTTGGTATCAGGGGGATGCTGGCTTTGTAGAAGGAGTTCAGTAGAATTCCTTCCTTTTCTATTTTATGGAAAATTTTGAGGAAGCAGTGGTGGTAGTTCTTCCATGAAGGTCTGGTAAAAGTCACCCATGAATCCATCTGGGCCTGGAATTTTTTTAGTTGGGAGACTTTTCATAATTGATTGGATCTCCATACTTGTTATAGGTCAATTTAAATGGTTTATCTCATCGTGATTTGATTTTGGTAGGTCATATGAATCAAGGAAATCTCCATTTCTTTCAGATTTTCAAATTTAGTGGCATGTATATTCTTAAAGTATTTCCTATGATTTTCTGAATTTCTTTGGTAGCTGTTGTAATGGTTCCCTTTCACCTCTAATTTTATTAATTTTTGTCCCTGCTCTCTTTCTTCTTGTCATATTTGCTAAGGATTTATCAATCTTGTTTGTACTTTCAAAGAACCAACTTTTTGTTTCATTGTTTCTTTAGATTTTTGGGGGGAGTTCTATTTCATTAATTTCTCCTATCTACTTATTTTTAGTTTGCCTTGTTCTTATTTTTCCAAGGCCTTAAGGTGAGTCATTAAATTGTTTACTTGTGAACTCTCTAATTTATTTGTACAGGCACTTAGAGCTATAAATTTCCCTCTTAGGACTGCCTTCATTGTGTCCCAGGTTTTGGTATGTTGTATTCTCATCATCATTTGATTCTTTGAATTTATTGATTTCATTTTTGATTTCTTCAGTGACTTATTCACCATTCTATAGTGTACTGTTTAGTTTCCATGAATTTCTGTATGCTCTGAATTTTTTCTTGATGCTGACTTATAGTTTAATCCCATTGTTGTTAGAGGATAAGGGATTATTTCACTTTTCCTGTATTTGTTAAGATTTGCTTTGTGTCCTAACATATGGTTTATTTTGGTGCTTGTTCCATGGGCAGCATTTTGATGGACTGTTCTGTATATATCTATTAGGTTCACTTGTTCCATGACATCATTTAATCCAGATATCTCTCTGTTTATTTTTGCGAAGATGACCTGTCAGTTGATGAGAACGGGATATTGAAATCACCCACTAAAATTGTATTTGGTGTAATCTGTGACCTTAAGTCTAATAGTGCTTGTTTGATGAAATTGGGACCCTTCAAGTTAGGTGCATATACATTTAGGATTGTAATGTCCTCCTGTTGGAGTGTTCCTTTAATCAGTATAAAGTGACCTTCTTTAGCTTTCCTCACTAATGTTGGTTTGAAGGATATCCTTTCAGATATTAGGATAGAAACCCCTGCTTGTTTCTTAGGCCTGTTTGCTTGAAATACCATTTTCCGTCTTTTCACCCTAGTACATTGTCTATCCTTTATTGAGAGATGAGTTTCCTGGAGGAAACAAACAGCAGGATCTTGCATTTTATTCTAGTCTGCAAGCCTGTGTCTTTTGGTTGGGGCATTGAGGCCATTGTTATTAAGAGTTATTATTGAAAGGTATGTGTTTATTCTCACCATTCTTCTTGCTTTGTGGTGCTTCTTCCTTCCCTTTACTCTCTGGTTTTAACTGTTATTTGAGTATAGATTATTTTTTCCCATTTCCTCATGTGTGTGCTTTGTTTTCTCTTCAGCATGAAGGATTCCTTCAAGTATTTTTTATAGAGATGATTTAGTTGTCATAAATTACTTTAGCCTGTGTTTGTTGGTACAATGTACTTATTTCTCCTTAAATTTGGATAGATAGCTTTGTGGGATAAAGTAATCTTGGTTGACAGTTGCTATCTTTCAGAATGTGGAATACATCATTTCAAGACCTTCTTGTTTTTAAAGTTTTCGCTGAATAATCTGTTGTTATCCTGATGGGCTTGCCTTTATAGGTGACTTGCTTGTTCTCTCTAACTGCTTTCAATATATTTTTTTTTGGTTTGCATGTTTAGTAGTTCAGTGATAACATGGCAAGGAGAGTTTCTTTCCAGGTTTTGTCTATTTGGTATTTTAAAACCTTCCTATATCTGCATTGGCATTTTTTCCCCCAATTTGGGGAAATTTTTCTTCTGTGATTTTGTTGAAAATATCTACTAAGTCTGTGAATTGAAAGTCTTCTCTTTCTACTATACCTTGCATTCTTATGTTTGATGTTTTCATAGTGTCCCTGATATCCTGAAATTCTCATTCATACCTTCCTATTAGCCTGTGTTTCTCTTTATTGTACTGTATTAAATCTGCCACCTGGTTTTCTAGTTTAGAGATTCTGTTCTCTCCTTCATCCATTCTACTGGTGAGACTTTCCATGGGGTTTTTTATTTGACTGACTGTTTTTCAGTGCTAGTATTTCTGCATGGTTTTTCTTTTGTATTACTATTTCCTTAGTAATGTTTTGTAATGACCTTCTCATTTCATTAAGCTGGTTTCCTGTATTCTCTTGGAATTCCTTCCATTTTTTTTCTTCTTTAATTCCTTTGTTTTCTCCTTTGATTCTTTTGATTTCTTCTTTGATTTCTTTGAGTACAAATAAAATCATTTTTTTTGAAATCTTTGCCAGGCATTTCATCTAAAACAGTCTCATTGGGGGATCATTTCTGATAGATTTATAAGTTTTGGTGAGATTGTATTGCCTTGATTCTTTGTGTTTCTTGTATTATAATGTAGTGATTTATGTATCCTGAGTTGATTTGATGCTTGGGTTTTCTTGTATTCTCCAGTGCTCTTAGACTTGGAAATCCAACTTTATGTACCTTCAGAGTAGGAGTTTAAGGTGCCAAGTGTAAGTGTAGCTCTTGTACTCCAAACCAACCTCAGAAGTAATCCTAGGTTTTGAGTTTGCCTGCTGCTATGAAAGCATTCTAGAGGGCTGGGTGGAGCCAGTTATTGGTAAATTTCAAAATTCAACTGAACAATATACACATTGAGTAAAAAGCAGCACAGAGTATCAAGTGTGGGGATTGAAACAAAGAGATAACTTTATAATGCCCAAATCCCTAATGGTGTGTGTTGCTCTACATACACCCTTAATCCTGTCATCTGGCACATTGACATTTCTGTTCTGAAATGAATCAGACACTGCATCCAGTAATGACAGAATAAAAAGACAAAGGCCCTATGAATCTGAAAGCATCAAAGGCAATAATAGTCAACCCCAAAATACAGCTTAATTGAGAATGGTAAAGCCAAGTAAGAATATATAACCCATAACCTGCCCTGACATGGAAAGAGAGATTAGCACTTCCAGTGAAGGCCTGTGTACCTGCATTTTTTTGTCAGTTGGCCTCATTACCTTTTGGGGTGGCTTCCAATCTCACCAGTGCTGAGTGCCCACCTTGATCCCTCTGTGTTGTACTGTGAATCTGGTGTTCTGATCAGTTGTGCTAGATGCCCTGCCACTGGGAACTGAATTCATTCTCTGGAGGGATTTGGTGTTGTCAGTTGGGGATGGGAGAGTGCAGGAAGCCTGGAGTTGTACTGGAACTGCTTGGCTGGCCCCATCTGTTTGCCCTTCAGCAGGTCCTCAGATAATCTCTGCTGATTCCCCTTCAGGTTTCTTGACTTTGCAAGGAGGCTAATGAGATTGGAAAAAATCCCCTTTTTTGGTCTCTGCTCCTGCAGCTGTGTGCCGGGTGGGTGCACTGATTCGCATGGATTGGGTTTGGGTCTGCAAGCACCTCAGCAGGATTCTGGCCATTTTCCTCCCTTCTAATAGATCTTAGTCTCTCCTGCTTCTCTGCTGTGGTCGATAAAAACCTATACACCTTCACTTTTTGGAAGAAGTGTCTATTTTGCTGTGGTTTTGCTTAAATCCCTCCCTGGGCTGGATTAGCATGACTCCTATGCAACCATCTTACCCCTTCTGTTAAATTCTTGACCTAAGCTCCCAACCTGTATCAAATATATGAAACCAAAAAAGATTAAAGATAACTTTAAAATTAAAAGAAATTCAAGAATGAAGATAAATCAAATATTCATCCTATATCATAGAAAATTTTATTATTTTATATTGTGATTTTTTAAGGTTTAAGAATTAGATAATAGAATTTATATTCATAATTTACTAATTTTGAATAAATATGTTGTAATACATTTAAATAGTGATGAGACAGATGTGGTAAAATGTAAATATTGGGGAATCTTTATGAAAAGTATGTGGGAAATTTTTACATAGCTTTGCAACTTTCCTACCAGCCTAAACTTTTTTCAAAATTAAGTCAAAATGAAAAATTGAAAGACACATCTCTGAGGATAGAATATTCATGTTGTGAATAACAATTTTCTCACCGTAGGCAGTGTCATGAGATGAGTTCTGTCCACCAACAATTTGTATGTTGCCGCCCCAAGCCCCAGTATATCAGGATGTCATTGTACCTAGAAATAGGGTTCTTAAAGAGATAATTAAGTTAGAGCTATGTCATTAACCTTTGCTCTAATTTAATATGGTGGCTGAGCTTATTAGAAGCTCACATATGGATATGGAAGGGTACAGAAAGAAGACCATGTGATAGTACATGGCCAGCTGTGAGCCAAGTAGAGAAACTGTAAAGGAAATGAACCTCGCCAACACTGTTGCTGTAAACTTCTGTCTCTGGACTTGTGAGAAAGGAAATTCTTATAGCCTAGACCATTCAGTCTGTTATTTAGTTAGGATATTAATTGAAAACTAAAATGGTCATTAGTTACATGTACACACCTTTATACTTATAGTCATACCTTTAATATGAAGGTCTTAAAGCTCTATCTCATGGTATGTTTGGGATGTAAAGACTAAAAAGTTGGTGAAACACTAATCTGGACTTACTCTAATTCAGGTCCCATGAAACATTAGTGCTGTGTGGTGTGGCATCTTTATCACATCCCAAATTATAGCTGCAGGTATTTAATTATACTTCTTTATTTTTAGTGGATCTTTTGAGGAATGAAATTTCTGAGCAAAGCAACAAATATATAAAACTTTTGCATGCAAATCAACAAAATCAAGAGCAAACAAACAACCAAGTAGAGGAGAAAGCTGGTAACTATGACAACTGCAAACAGTTACAAAGTTCAAGAACAAACAATGCCCAAAGAAATTCAAATGACTAACAAACATAGAAAAATATTTTATATGGTTTTTAAATAATAAGGGTAATAGAAATAAATTGGTAGACTTTTATTGTTTTATTTTATATTAAATTAATAAAAAATAAAGAAACAAAATATCCACTGCTGATGAATAGTTAAATATGCATTCTCATATGTTCTTTATTGGAATATTTTTTCTAAGTATTTTTGTTAAGTAAGGTTGGATAGTATTCACTCCATATAGATGCCTCAGCACTTTACACAAACTGCTTTGCAAGATTCTTTGGTTTTATGACGCCCCTTTGCAAGAGAGCCCTTGGAAGATCTCCAGTATTTTCCAGAAGTGGATTAGTTTGAGGAACTGGCTCTCAGGTACTTTGGGAGGGGTTTATATTCTGGATGTTCTCCTCTGTCATCTCGCCAACAGTCTTGATACATCGATTATTTCTTCTATGAGGTCTTCAATTTTCAACTCTCTGGTGGCTATTCATCAAGACCCCATTAGAGGTTAAAACACACCCTTGTACCTTCTGCCTTAAAAACAAAAAAACAAAATCCCTCTTAGCTGTGCAGTTTCCTCCAGCTCCATTCTTCTCTGATTTTGTTCGAATTCAAGCTTCCAGAAAAAAGAAAAAAAGCTTTAAACTTGCCTCTCATACCTTTCTCAAGCTATACTCATTATTTCAGGTCTCTCCCTTAAAGGTACTATATAATGAAATTAAATGCACTCCTTTTTGTCACTAGTATACTTTAACTTACTTCCAAAATTTTAATTTCATAAGGGTCTGCCTAAATAATCCATCTCTTTATTTGCCAGACAATATGTGAAGAGTAAAAGAAAGTATGAATACAAAAGAAAACTCCTTTATGGCTTTGTTCCCCATGGTTTTTTTTTTTTTTTTTCATTTTTCCTATATTTCACTTCTGCTGGAGGCCAAGTCACTCAAGAACTGCTCCTTTCCCCACTTTTGCTTGGCATTTCTGAGTCTGAACAAGCCCACAGGTTGCATCCACTTATTTCCTGCTGATGCAATTATCTGATTGAAAGAAAGGAAAACAAACCTAGTGACATTCAGTTCCAGGTGTCTCACAGTACAGGAAGTCAGATGTATGTTTGGACCAATGGAGATGGTGTGGCTGAGACTCAGGCAGAGACTACCTAGAAAAGAAGTTAGAAATTTATCTCCTCCAGACAAATATGTGTTCTTCCAAAATATGCTCTGCACACTCAGACTCCTGGGAATAATTCAATAGACTAAGTCCTGCCTACATAGTTTACATTCTGCTTGGAAATGCCCATTCCTATCAGAGACCCCAGGCATGTAGGAACACAGTGATCCTGATGAACAGCCATGAAGCTTCAGGGCCTAGAGATGGATGGTCTGTAAGTTACTCCAGAGAAACTGATGATCCAAACCAGAAAGTTCATGTACCAATTTACAAAAGGAAATTCTTGTAGTGTGCATGAAATAGAATTGTTCCAGTATGATCAACACATCCCTTCTCTATGGTCAAACTACCTTAAAAAGCCAAGCCCTAACAAAAGAAATTGCTTTATTTTTTTAAAAACTATTGGCAATACATTATAAGTACCTAATTTCATCCACATAACCACCCCATTTTCTCCATAGAAAGTCAAATCTAACCATTCTGAAGATGGGCTTAAAACAAAGGCAACTTAGTAGGCAGCTGAGCAAAGCACCGCCTCCTGCCTGGGAGGACTCACACGCCTGCCTTTCCGCTTCAGCTCGTGCGAGTCCTGCCAGGAGGATGAGAAGAGTGGACATTTAACGGATACATGATGTCTTGGATGCAGCTTCAAAAATCACTGTCAACATTTCCACTTCATTCCAGCACGTTAACATTTCTAAAGAAAGAACAATGGCAATCATGTCACAGCCCTGTCTCTCAAGGCCAGATGCCATTTTAGGTCTCTTGAAGGCACCTTTGCCTACAATCATTCTGATACCTATGTACAGATTTAAAAAAATTAATGCTCTGTGCACAAACTTATCTCTAGTGCATCTCTGGAGAAGGCCTCATATCCTCTGTGAAAATGGTATAATCTTTGTTGCTAAACTTTTCAGGGAACCTGTTTTCCATGTTCAGATGAGCAGTCCACATTGGAAATTGATGGTATTTCTCCAAGTCTAGGGTTAAGCTTTGGCTCGCTTCCTGTCCAAAGTATTGACAAAGAGTGTTGAAATTCAAGGTTGGGTCAGGAAAGTGATAATTTGAATATTTTCTATGTCTTGGCATCTGTCTGTAAGAATGAGACACAAGAGATGGGTTTTGCCCAATAGTGTTAAAGTCACCAATTTAATGTTCACCAGTGAGCTCACCATTGTCAAATGGATACTAGCTTTACTAGCAGGTTGCTCTTGTCAATGTCTTGAGAAAAAGTCAACCTTTTAAACCGGATGGCTGCCACATGATGAAGGGGATCTTGCCCTTTGAATTTGTAAAGATAAGTTAAAAAGGAGTCTAAAGAGATCAGTGCCTTGGCACCACTGTCTAGTAATGTGTGGGACCCACCATTCTCTTATGCCCCTGGTGACCAGAGTCCTGGAAAATGCTCTGTGTGCACAGCACTTACACAATTCCTATTCCTCACTCTACTCATGGCCACCCTCATATGAGGGAAATGAAATGACTTCAGTTCTTTCACAAGATAATGGCTGAAAACTCTTTCACTTGGGATGCATTTGCTCATTTTGATTGCATTTCATAAAAAATAACACAAACAAAGATGGTCAGACATTGAGAAGCTACCATTTCTTAAGGCTTTTTTGGAAGGTGTTCAGAGGTTGTTTTTTTTTTTTTAATTATTCATTCAAAAACATGGAAGTCCCACCCATGAATTCAATTCCCATTTTCTTTTGACAAACACTCATGCTATTGAGTGATTCTTTTTCTACTTTCTCTCCTGAAGCACAGAACACTATTCCCAAAACCAGAACCTTATCATTCTAAACATAAGACCCCCTGCAGGAGAGCTGCCTGGCTTATTCTTTCAGCCCTGGGTAATCATCCCAACATCCTACAGATTCATTGAGCAAACACTGTGGTCACTGTTTCTACAACAAACCATTCTTCCCAAACAACTCCCAAATGAATAAATGAATCCAAGGGTTTCTGCACAGCCACTGACTCTACCTTCCAAGTCTTCAAACAGTTAAGTTGAGCAGTTTACACAGAAAGGCTGACAAATTTGCTTCACTTCAAAATATCATTAACACCAATAACACATTTGCCCAAGCCTATTTCTAAGTTGTAAAAAAAAGATTGCTACAGATTAAGACCCTTGATATAATGCTGTAAGCTGCTAACAATGGTATCTTTTATAGTGAAGAGCAACTGCAGACACAAACTGCCCTCTTTCCTGCACCTTGTTCACAAAAATCAATATTAAAGTAGTAGCAGCCTTAACTCTCCCATACACTATATGAGAAAAAACCACAGCCGTGCTTAGGACAGTTTAGGTCAATAAAGAATCAATACTGTGGTTGAATCTGTAGAAGGATAAAAGACTTAGAACTCTCTACACAGGGACCCATTGTTTTTTCTCCAGTCTGTAAAAGCCACAGAAGGACATTGTTTGTGTGTGTGTTCAGGGTGGGATGAGGGCAGCCTTATCTTTTCCTTTTTTAAGGTTAATGTGCATTAAGTGTTGGTGAAAAGTAAAGGGGCATAATACAGAAAGAGGAAAAAAAATGCAAACAGTATTCTCTTAGATAGTGTTAGGGTTCTTTTCTCTGAATAGTCCTTTCACCTATATTGAAGAGTAGGTAGGTGGGAGCTTTTAACAAAAATTCACCCACTAGAAATATGAGTTTAGGTTGCCATTGAGAGGCAGATTGCCTAAGAATAAAATAATGTCCTTGAGAAGATAGTTTTCTCATCTGCAATGAAACAGAAAATTATATATATATATGGCATAATTTGTAATAGTCATCCTTGAGTTACTGATTTTTCTGGGTTGGAGTTCTTTGTCCCATGAGTGCAATGAAAATGGCCAGAAAAAAGGAAAGCAAGCAAAAATTTTACTAAGAAGTAAACTAACAGCTCCCAAACAGAGAGGGGCCTAAAACTGGGTTGCCAAGATGGAGAACTTACTTATAGAATTTACATGTTGGAGAACAAAGAAAGTAGTTTGATTGGTCTAAAGGAGAGCCCATCAGTCTGGCTAGAGCTCTCAGTTAGGTTAGAGATCATTTTTCTTCCCTTCCCCCTTTTAGGCATCACAATGAATGGAAGTGGGTCAGCCTTGTAGCCTGAAATAATATGGATTTCTGGTTTTTTTTTTTTTTTTCCTGTCAAGGCTTGCAGGTGATGTTCCAGGGCTTCCTTATCAGCTGATACCATTTGGAGATCCTGGGTTTATTTCTTTACTGTAGGATATCCCTCCCCTAGTGTTTGTCAAGGCAGCACCATATGACTGCTTCTAGTCCACGCACTGTGATAGGAAGTGACACATTTTACTTTTAAGCTGAGAAATGAACAGTCCAGGCTATTCTCTGACTTATAAAGCTTACATATTTCCTTCTGCTGGGAGGTGGCTGTGGTTCCAATCTGCATGTGACTCTGAGTCACCTGTCAATGTGGTGGAGAACAACTCAGATCTTTAACCATTTTTTTCAGTGACCAGTGACCAAGTAAACATTAGTTATGTCATGACATCATGACTTGAGGATCAGTGTTCTTTGTTCTTACTATATCATAAACTAGCATAACCTTGTCACTTATTAGTTAAAAGGATTAATTTAGACAGTGTGTAAAAATGTCTGTCAATACTGTGAACAAAGTAGCACTCAATGTTTTTAGACAAAAGCTCTATTGTGGAGTTAACCAAAGAGATAAAATGAAATAATATGATGCAATAAAGAATTGTATAAGTAGCTTAGAAAATAAACATAGTATCTATGAAAAACAGAAATCATCTTTTGGTACATTTAACTTAGAATTCCTAAAATGGTATTGTGTAGAACATGATGTAAAATAAAGAAAGAGTATGATTTGGATTAAAAAGTTCAAAAGTACTACATTCTTAAATCTCCATGTGATCATTGCAAATAAGTTATAAAATAAGTTATAAAATACTACAATAGAAAATTAGATAAACACACTTTAATTCCAATCCTTTTCAAGTTTATTTAATCACAGAATGATTTCTCCATGTAATGCCATTTACTGTTTTACAGATTACATTGTTCCTATACTCAAGTAGCTTAATTGCTGGATTGTTAGCAATTTCTTTAGCTATACTTAACACTAATAAGAGTTATGGATTAGGTTCAGCCACACATAATGAGAAACCTATATGAGTGTCTTTAATAAAACAAATAATGGCACTTATATTACTGTGTGAGGTATTGTCATATGCCTTGCATGTATCTATCTACTTAATCCTCATAATATCCTCTTATGTAATAAGAGATCTGAAGATTGAAGAGACACAGGTTGCTGCAATAATTTGATGCTTCAGTTCTATTGTCCCAATTCTCCCTTATGTTTAATTGCATGATGGCTGACTGCAACAGTGCCAGGCAGAAGGAAGGAAGACATTTACAAACAGCATGGGTTTCCAGGGTTTAACTTCCTGTTCTTTAAATCTCATCTAAAAATATCTGTTTATATGTACTTGTTAGAATGTCATCTTATAGTCACACATAACTGCAAAGGTGTATGAGAAATGCAGACATGTGTTCAGTGTTGTGCTTTACTAGAGCACGTTATTATTCTCCACCAAATGGTGTTCTGAGGAAGGAGGAGAGACTGGATAGCAAGGAGATAACAAGCTGTTTTTGCCACAGTCCTAGCACATGACCCGACTTTCATTTTTGCTCTGGTAGGTTCACTACTATACATTCTAATTACATGTGGATGAGTAAAAATGCAGACATAGTGGAAGCTTAGAAATGCTGCATCAAACATAATTGAAATTTAGAATAAAAAAGAATAATTATTCAACTTGAGTCCAAAACCACTCCCACTACCAACTATTCCTCAGCTATCACACAGAGGAAGCCAAACTGTGGACAGAAGAATGAAGTGACTGTAAAGGTGATTCTCCATCTGGAATCTTAGCTTCCTGGGCTTTCTTGAGGAAAAAACCTCCTCCCTTACTGGGCATATAGCACTGTACTGCAAAAATTAATCCACTCAAAGTACCTTAAGTAACAAGTGATCACAAGTGTTCACAAAGCTTAGCTCTAGTTTAGCTCTCTCTATGAAGCCTGTTAAGACTAAAATGGTCACTTAACCAGTCACAGAATCTAGTTCTGAGATTTACACCTACAGGAAATAGCATTCAGTATTTTGGTAAAAATGAAAAAAAAAATCCCTAATAAACCCAAACCCATCATCTTTTTTTAAGCTGTTAAACAGAGTAGACAGTTTGGACATCTTGTATATATTAAATCAGAATTGGAAGCAGTGAAACAGAGATTCTTATTTTTCCCTGAAAGTAGATGGGGCCCTCTCCATACCTTTATCTGCATGGGATACCAATGACATTTACCTGACTTGTAAAATGTAGACCTATGGGAAATTCTGATCAGGACATGTTTCCTTCTGGCTTCCTGACCAGGAGGCAACGTGCCCATCCCAGAATATGCCATGTTCTTTCCTCCTTGATGTCCACACCTTAAGATAGACCTTCGTTAAGTATTCCCATATTGTCTCTCTTAAAGTGAAAGTTACAGAACTTCAACTACTTGCAACTACTCTCACTCTACAAGCTTTAAACCACTGAGGAATATCCATCACCAATATGTTATTATTTCAGCATGACTAATCAGAGATGATGCACCATATTGTTTAGAAGTCTAATGAGACAGAATTATTGACTAATTCCCAACCCAGGGTTTGGTGCTCTAGTCTCTGCTCATCTTACCACCTCCCTCCGTCCTTCCCTCCCTTCCCCCTCCCTCCCTCCATTCTGTAATTTCTGGAAAAATTGAGCTCATAGACACCAGCATTGAGATAGTAAATGTCCTACATTCTACACATTCTCCTGCTGCCTTGTAGATACTCAGCACTCATCTAGGAGCAAGTGTTTCACTTTGCTCACCACCATTGCCACTTCACGGTATGGTACTTTTTGTCACTGCAATAAAACATCTGAGAAAATAACTTAAAAGAGCAAAAGTCTGTTTGGGCTTACATTTTTAAAAGTTTTAGTCCAGTCCATGGTTGGCTCACTTCATTGACTTGAGACTCAAACAGGGTGGGGAAACTGGGGAGAGAGAAAGAGAGAGAGAGAGAGAGAGAGAAAGAGAGAGATCAGGTATAGGATGTACCCTGCAAAAGTATATTCCCCCAATAATATACTTTCTGTAACTAGGTCTGCCCCAAAATTCAATTCAACTAGTAATCAACGTGTAGATATCACAATTTAATCACCTATCTGTAGCACCACATCATTATCCACACCTTTAATACAACACTTGGGCAGAGCCAGGTCTCTGTTCCTTTTTTACTATGGGAACCATAGTTGGATAAACCTATTTGATGCATCATTGAACTATGTTGTATTCAACCAGGAAATATTTGTCTGAGGTCAATGTCAAGTAGGCAGGTAATTAGAGGAAATGAGCATAGTAGGATTGCCCTGGTCAAGGGAAGAATCAAAGCTTGCCATGCTTTCAATACAGTGCTTTAATATACAGAACATGGATTCCCACAGGCTGGTCTTTGGCAACTTATTTTTTTCTTCAAGTTTTGGTTTCCTCATTTAAAATTGGAGATAACATTATTGATCTCACTGGGAATTTGTGAATTTTAAGTGAAGTCATAAAAATGAAGAGCTTAGTGTAGTGGCAGGTAAACACAGTTGTCCATATTTTTTCTTTGTCTTTTTGGCCCCATAAAGTGGTATATTAAATCATGAAAAGAGAAAAATTGATTAAAAAGTTATATTGATAGTCTAAATTTTAATCATATGTATTAGATAATTCATGGAAAGACAATGAACAGTTCATATACAGTGTATTTCTGCCTTGTGGAAAGGTTGTAGCATTGGAAGTAGTGGGGAAATTGCCACCTCTCCTGTGTGTTCACTAAGGCTGAGGGTGATTATCTCCTTCCAGGTTGTAGGTCATGTGGTGAGCATACTCCTCCTCTTCTGGATATATCACAGGCTCACTTTCTCCCCCTCGGCCTCACCCCAACTTCCAGGCAGTTCTTGCAGGAGCTCTATCAACTGGTCTTAAACAGACTAAACATTAAAGTTGTTAATTTGAATTTTCTTTCATCTACAACTGACTCCATCTCAAACTTAATTTCCTCTTTTCAATTAACTATAGTTGTGCAGAGCTGGGGAGCTAGGAGGAGGTATGAGGGGCATACATCTGTCATTATTTATCTAGTAGCGTATGGGGTATGCTGGCATTCAGATCCCTAATATAGCATGTTGGGCTCAAATAATACGAGACATATTTGATTTTTGTAAAAGACAGAAACAACACACAATAAGCCTTTGCATAGACCACCTAAGGGGCCATTTAAAGAGAATTTCCAATCTATTCATGATCTGTAATTCCCAGCCCCAAAAGTTTTCATGTTATAGCAGAATACCTAGGGACTCCATATGTTATGGGAACACAGCAGAACCAAAATGAGCTGAAATAAGAATGCATTAGATTCCATGGGAGGAAACCGTGCCCAAAGTGCCCCTGTTCCATTGTCTCTACCTGGGATTCTGGGACAAAACAGCATCTCATCCCCATTCAAGTGTGACATTTCTTTTGAATATGACAGTAGTGGCGACCTTGTCATTAACTGATGTTATAAGCAACATTTTGGCTTTCGTAATCCAGTTAATTTTCAAGCCACTGGTTCACTGAACCCCTAGTATAATTTTCATATAATTAAACCACATACACATACATATTCTCACTCAAACAAAACATTCACAAAAGTGACAAACAGCAGAGAAAATCAAAACAGAAAAGCTAGAAGCAGGAGTAAAATCTATTTTTCAGTTAATTTTTATTATATGCATGTACATATAGAAGGGCAATGGGCCAAAGTTGACTAAGGCTGGAGAGAGTGGGCAGAGGGAAGAGTCCATTTTGCTATGTCTGTTGGTATTAGTATGCACAGGCAAAATACAGCTTGGCAGGCATTTTGTATTTACTGACCAATTACATGTTTGTGTACATTTGAAGAAAAGTGGTCAAGAAAGTATAGATTTATCAGTTTGAATGGTAGTTGTCCAATTTTTATGGAAAAGACTTATGAAGAGCATTTGGAATATATTTCACAGCAAGAATTATTATGACAGCTTAGAATTTCCAATTTAAGCAATGCTTAAATAATGTAAGAAAATTCAATATTATGATATTTTTTAAAAATTATTTTTATTTATTTATGATGGATGGAGGGACTGAGCATGCCAAGGCCTTAGTCACTGTAAATGAACTCTAGGTACATGCAGCACCACGTGCATCTGGTTTAAGTGGGTTCTGGGGAATCAAATCTGGGTCCTTGGGCTTCCCAGGTAAGTGCTAAGCCATCTCCCCTACATGATGATTTAAAAAAAAAACAACCTTGTTTTTAAATACATTGTTTAAGTTAGCCTATCAAGTGATGGGTTTCATTATGGCATTCTCATATACATATATTACTAAACTTTGGTTTCATTCTTCTTCTTCTTCCACTCTTTTTCCCCATCTTCCTTGGCCCCTCCTGCTAATCACTTTCCTCTCCATATAATGATTTTTTTAAGTTATTTGGTTACTTCCCTTATAAATAATGCTGAAACAGTCATTCCATCAGAAAAATGTGATGAAATCTATAGGATGTTTACCATTATATTGTACTCTATAAGCTTTTTAAATGCTATTTACCTGCAGAGTAGTCTATAATTTGGAAAATGTATGACTATGTATGTTCCTTTCTCACTGTGTTATCTTGTTTTTGTATTTTCCAATGACTACCACATCAATACATGCCTTTCTCTTTTTTTTTTTTTTTTTGACCTTATTTAAATGATATTGCAGGTTTAGGATATTGTGGCTACTGCTAAGAGAGATTTCAAATTAAGACTATGTGCCCCCATAGTTTGAATAGATGACCCCCAATATAGTAAGTGTTTTATTAGTTTGTAGTTTGTATCTGCAGGCCACCTGGCTAGAGGCGGTGTCACTGGGCAGATCTTAAGGTGTGGTGGTGGATTTGAAATTCCAATCTAAAGATATGCAAAATGTGCCTAGCTGGAGCTCCTGAAGTGTGCTATGTGGTATGGCTTCTGGCTTGTGGCTCTCTCTCTCTCTCTCTCTCTCCTTGGACCTCTAAGAGCAGGCCAGCTTCTTCTGCCATTATGGAACTTTCCTTAGATCTGTAAGCTTCAATAAATCCCTTCCTCCCATAACTTAACTGTGACTGGTGTGGAAGTTCATCTCAGTAATCTGAAGCTGTCTGCTACTCCCCCACCCCCCCAAAAAAGAAAGAAACACTCAGGAATTGTAGGAATTTGGAAGGGTGGAAATCATTACTACACTGTAGTTCTTTTGAAATCAGTTTTTTATTCTCTTCATTTCTCTTTCTTTGCTTCCTTTTCTACCTCTCCACTGTCCTGCTCTTTTACTCTTTCATCTCAATAGGCTCATCTGTTCTTTATAGTTCCCTAATAAATCTCAGTTGATAGAGAACAAGAGAAAAGTAAAGATTTAAAGATATGTTGTGCCAACATTTTGGAATTTCCATGCTTTAATATGTAACTTAACAATGATTTCCCCAAAGATCAGTTATAATTTCATAACTTATCAAGAGTTTTAAAATATTTTTTCTAATTTTTAATATTTTATTTATTCATCTATTTGAGAAAAAGAGAGAATGAGGGAGAGAGAGAGGAAAATAATAGGCACTCCAGGGTTTCAACCACTGCAAACAAACTCCAGACAAATGCGAGTCCTTGTGCATCTGGCTTATGTCAGTACTGGGGAATTGAACCTGGGTTCTTAGGCTTTGCAGGCAATCCTAACCTTAACCACTTAGCCATCTCTCCAGCATTTATCAAGTTTTATTTAAAAAAATATATTTTATTTATTTAAGAGAAAGAGGGAGAGAGAGAGAGAGAGAGAGAGAGAATGGGCATGCCAGGGCCTCCAGCCACTGCAAACAAACTCCAGATGCATGTGCCCCCTTATGTATCTGTCTTACGTGGGTCCTGGAGAGTTGAACCGGGATCCTTTGGCTTTGCAGGCAAATGCCTTAACCATTAAGCCGTCTCTCCAGCCCCAAGTATTTTTTAAAATAATTAATTTCTTTTTTTTAATTGACAACTTCCATAATTGTATCCAATAGCCCATGGTAATTCCCACTTTCGAGTTTGAAACTCCACTTTCCATTATACCCCTCCCCCCTCAGTCTTTCTTTTATTTTGATGACATAATCTTTTTTTCCTATTATGATGGTCTTGTGTAGGTAGTGTGGGCACTGCAAGGTCATGGTTATCCAGGCCATTTTATGAAAAGATTTTTTTTTTTTTAATATAGGTAGAAGGCAATCACATAGGCATTAGCTTTGCATCCTCTTTATGTTTGGAATAACCAAGTATACAAAGTGGCAGAAAAGTGTAGTTGCCCCAAACATAAACAAATTTACAATACCAAAAGTAGTAAAATTATTTAGTGCATAGTAAATGTTTAATTATTAACTGCAATTATATAATTAGCTATAAAGTAATTTAAAAGAATAATGCATACAAATTTGTTAACAAATTTGATCTTTATTAGTGCATTTCAAGTTAACTGATTTTTTTAAAAGCATTTTCTCTCTTAAACCCAAATCAAAATTAAGTATTTTCTATGCTGAAGCATTTCAACTTCATGCAGTTTTATTGGTTAGCCCTGGCTCTTCAGAAAGTATCTATGAATATATCCAGATGTAGTTTATTTATGAGTTCCCCTGAAAGTTTCAGATCTTTAGTTCTCACATTAAAGTCTTTGAACCATTTTGAATTGATTTTTGTATAGGTTAGATATATGTATTTAGTCTCATTCTTCTACATGTGGATATTCCATTTTCTCAGAACTGCTTGTAGTAGAGGCTTTCTCCAATGTGTATACTTTTTAAACCATTATTGCAGTCAGGTTTACATTGCTGACATACCAAGAGCAGCTTTTGGGAAATAAAAGGTTTATTTGGGCTTATAAGCTCAAGGGGAAGCTCCATTGTGGCAGGGAAATGACAGCATGAGCAGTGGCTGGTCATCGCCTCCTGGCCAATATAAGGTGGACAATAGTAACAAGAGAGTGTGCCAGACACTGTCAAGGAGAAGCTGGTTATAAAACCCATAAGCCCACCCCTAACAACACTCTGCCTCCATGAGGCTTGAATTTCTAATTGCCATCAGCTGGAGAGACTAGCATTCAGAATACCTATGATTATGGGGGACAACTAAATCAACCACTACATTCCACTCCTGGTCCCATAAACTCATATCCAGACATGATATATAAAATACAATGCATTCAGTATGATTTCAAGAGTCCCCATAATGTTTATCAATCCTAATGATGTTCAAACATTCCCATAGTCCAAGGTCTTTTAACTGAGTCATAATACTAAAAAAAAAATCCCCCCCCCAAAAAATCACAATAAAATAAACACCCACACTGGAAAAGATGACATTGGGCATAGCAAAGAACTCTTCAACCAATACAAGAATTAAACAGGGCAAACATCAAACTCTGTAGCTCCAAATCCAACAACTCTAGTCAGTGACAAATCTCCAAGTCTAATAATTTCAACCAGAAACAAGTCTCTGGCATTCCAATTCTGCTCCTCCAGTAAGGCTACTCACAGTCCTGGAAAGCTTCATCTGGGACCAGCAGCTTTCCTTAGCAGCCATATTGTGGTCCTGGCCTCTCCACTGGGTTTCCACTGCAATCCATGTTTCATCCTCACGGCTCCATCAGGTCTCCATGCAGGCATCCAGCAAATCTGCTACACACTGCCCATGGCCATTTCCAAAACACAAGACTGTGTTGCACATTTAATGACCCTTTCTTTCCTGAATTTCTTATATCCCATAATACCAGGTAGAGTGCCACTTTGTTAATCCAGGGAAGAATAAAGCATAATTTGAAGAATAGGAACCAGGATAGTCCTTGAGCACTCAGACCCCTTCAAAAGAGTCTACGTTCTTCCTATTGCCCCAGTGAAGGTAAGCTGGCCCAATCTCAATGGTTACAATCTCTCAAACAATTGCAGGAGAATGGGCAGCAATTTAGGCCCAAAGATTTATTTTTTTTTTTTCTGTGCCATATCCCTCTGCGCACACTAGTCTATTTTTCTGCAATGAAACCCTGCACAACTTCTCAGGACATGGCCATAACAGCAAGCCTCTCATACAAACTGCTTCTATCCCAGTCCAGACATAGCTCTTTCTCACCCTCCTAAGCCAAACCTCACAGTCCATAGTTCTTACTGGTTTCAGGTCTTTCAACTCTGACCAGAATAGTCCATCAAGCTTTATTTACAGCACTGCAAGGTGTCTACTAGGCCAAAGTTTTAAATCCTTCCACATCCCTCTTAAAAAACTGTTTCAAAAGGCCAAAGCCACATAGTCAGGCATCTAGCAGCAATCCCACTCCTTGGTACCACTTTACTGATGCAGTCAGGTTCGCATTGCTGGTAGAAATCACCCAACCAAGAGCAGCTTGTGGAAAAAGAGGTTTGCTTTGGCTTACAGGCTCGAGGGGAGACTCTATAATGGCAGAGAAAATGACAACATGAGCAGAGCGTGGACATCATCCCCTTGACAACATAAAGTTGGCAACAGGAACAGGAGAGTATGCCAAAAACTGGCAAAGGGACACTGGCTATAACACCCATACTCCCACCCCCAAAGAATACTCTGCCTCCAGTAAGCTTTACTTTCCAAGTGTCATCAGCTGGGGAGACTAGCATTCAAAATACCTAAGATAATGGGGAACTTGAATCAAACTACTACAACCACTATCAAAACTCAGGTGGCTATAACTGTATGTGTTTAATTCTGGGTCCTCTAGTATATCATTTTGCTCTACATGTCCATTTTTGTGCTAATACTATGTTGATTTTGCTAATGGACTTATAGTATAACTGGAAATCAGGTACTCCAGCATTGTTCTTTTTTGCTGAGTATTACTTTGGGTATCGGGAGTCATTTCTGCTTTCCCATAAATGTTTGGATTGATTTATCTTAGCAAAACATATCACTGGAATTTTAGTATTATATTGAATCTCTAGGAAGGAAACTCATAGGTGTGGGGGAAAGAAGGGAGAAAGAAGGTGGTATGGGGATTCAATATGGTCAAAGAGCATGGTATATTTGAAAGAAAATGCCTTTATGAAACCCAACACTAGGGGCTGGGGAGATAGCTCAATAGATAAAGTACATATTGTACAAGAACAAGCATGAGGACCAGAGTTTGGAAACTCAGCATCCACATGAATATCAGGGGTACTTGACAGTCTATCCGTAACTACAGTGCTTGGGAGGCAGAGACAGGGCATTTGCAGGGCAAACTGGATAGCTATCCTAGCTGAATTGGTGATATCTGGGTTCAAATTAGTGAGCCTGCCTCAGTAAATAAGGTGGAGACCAATTGAGGAAGATACCTAACATCAATTTCTGACCTCCACATGCACTTGCACCTGCACACACATGTGCCCACATTCATACACACATGAAAAAACGCAGTGAAGCCCAGCACCAGATACAATGAACATGCTTCAAATTTTGCATAACACTAATATTTAGCACAATACTATACTTAGGGACACAAAGGATAATGGGAAAAGTCATGATCTCTTTGGGAAAGGTAGCTTATGGGTCCTTCACCCTCTCAGAATTCAGTCTTTCCTTTTTTATTTTTTCCTGTTGTTATACATTGTTTCACAAAGACTTGAGGCTTTAGAAGCTTCCAACTTCACAGGGTCCTAAGTCTAAGTGTCTGAATGTGTCCTAAGGCTGTTGTAATACCCTCCTTATGTTTTGTTTTCTTCTTTTTCTCACTCTCTTGCTTTTTTAAAAGGTAGGGTATTACTGTAGCCCAGGCTGGCCTCAAACTCAAGGCAATCTTCCTACCTCTGCCTCCTGAGTGCTGGGATTAAAAGTGTGTGCCACCACACCTAGTTATTATTTTTTTTTCAGTCTTTCTCTTTTGTCGTGTGTGTGTGTGTGTGTGTGTGTGTGTGTGTGTGTGTGTGTGCGTTTCAAGGTAGGGTCTTTCTCTAGCCCAGGCTGACCTGGAATTCACTATGGATTCCCAAGGTGGTCTTGAACTCATGGTGATCCTCCTACCTATGCCTCCCAAATGCTGGGATCAGAAGCGTATGTTACCACACCCCGCTCTCTTTTGTCTGTCTTTAGCTCACTTTTAGAAAATAGGTTCCAGGTGTTATAAGTCTCCCTGTACTTGCAGTCCTACCCTACCTGATTTTGGCAATGACTCTTGGGTTTCCCTATCTCTGCCTAGCTTGGCTCTATACATTTAATCCTTGTAATCTTTCATAATAAATCAGTCTCTACAGGCCTATTATCACTCTTTCAAGATGAATTATCCAATAGTTTAATACCAGAATGTGAAATCATTGTCTTTGAAAGTGGTATCAATATAAATTATTTAAAAACCATTACTAGTACTGATCCAGAGACAGAGAAAGAGAGAGAGAGAGTGGAAGAGAGCACTATATTAGCTATAATAAGTTTCTAATAAGAATTAGGACAAGAATTTCAGTCTTCATAAGGGAAAATACATAAATGATTGTCAAGTTAGTGAGTGCTTGGGGCAGACTCAGGAAAAGTACCTTCCCTGCTTCATGGAAATCAAGTGCTCTTTGCTAAAAGGGGGTGGCTGACCATTTAATACTCCAGTAGCAGTTAGACCAATGAACTTTCTAAAACAATTTTATCACAGCTCTGTTAGAGAATGAACAAGTTCTGGTCATAAAAGCCACCATTAGTCCCAGGAAAAGAAAGGGAACAGCATACTTTCCTGTTCTTGGCAGCGGTACTTGTGAAGAAGGTGGACGCAAGAAGTAAAAGAACACTGTCTGTTCTGTTCAGTACTGCAAATAAACTTCCCAACATGGTCTAAGAATTTTCAAAAGCTTTCTGATCTTTTTACAGCCTGACATCATATTCCTCTACAGTGACATCATGGCTTTTTAGGATAGGAATCCAATGGCACTCATTTCTTAAAAGGTTTCCAACCCATCAAAATTTGGCACTTGTTACTTTTCCTTAACTGCTTTAAGTTTCCAAAGTTTTCTTTGGGTTTTGAACTCAAAGACACAGATCAGTTTCTATGTGATTACAAACTGTGAGGCCAACCCTGTGAATAGCACCTTATAAAAGAGGCCTGGCTGGCTGGCCGGTGGCTGGACTGAAGAAAGGTTAGACAGAGTTATAAAAGAGACAAAACCGTCTCAGTTCAAGCAATAATATGTTGTTTTTCTTTCTTCTCTAATAACTTTCATTTCTTTCTTCAATTCCCATGGGTTATTCTAACTGATATTTTTCACCAAAAAAATCAAGTGTGTGTGTGTGTGTGTGTGTGTGTGTGTGTGTCTGTGGGTGCCTTCAGTCTTCTTCAGGATTCATTAGCAGTTCATGCTGTTGGACAAACTCCCCAGAGTCAAGCATGCCTGTTATTTCTAGAGCACCAACAAGGCAAATGGAAAGTCCTTGTTTCAGGGTCTGAAGAAGACAAGGTCAAGACCAGTCACAAGACCACTCACCCATCTTACCATGAGACCAAAGTGGAACAGAAGCAGGGACTGAAATGCTATGGTCCATCTCCCTCAGGAATGTGCTACAGCTGCCTCTCAAACTACCATGGTAAGCAACCTGTTCATTGTAATTTGTGGTTGTTTTGAAGTCATTATAGATCCCCAGGTGTCATACTGGATCAGCAGTAGAATGTACAGTTTTACCCAAACAAGAACCCTGACATCTTGAACATTGGAAGTGGAGGGCAGGGCTCACACCCTTGGATATACTGATCAGACTGCTCTAAATATTTTCAGCCATTGCCTTTCAATCTGTCTTACCACTGGGCTATTATTCTCTGAGCAATATTGTCCTAAATGGAAGGTCTACAAGCTAGACCTATGGATAAAATCCAACCGAAGACCTGCTTTTGTCAATAATGAGTAGCTGATAGCTGTTTTCATGAGTTATACAGAGTTGAGTGGTTCGCTTGAAAGCCTAAAATGTTTACTGTCTGGCCCTTTAAGAAATAATCTGTGCATCTCTGTTAAACTGATGTATTCTATATTACAAAAATATGGGCTAAGCATCAGAAAAGCATATACTACCCATTATCACGCTGCCTCTCATGCTTCTAAGAAGAAAAGGAGGATTGATATTTCTCTCCAGATGTTTGAACTAGATGTGAGCATGACTTTCAGAAAGGAAGATCCAAGATGCTTGCTTTACATTTAAGTATACTGACTGAAAGGGAATCTGTAAATCAGTTATCAAGGAAACTCTTCCTTGGCCTTCATGTGTGGACATGTGTATGTTTGCTTGTACACACATGATCACCCAAATGTGTGTGTATAAAAGCGTTCCAAGACTGAGCCAAACCACTAGGAACATGCTGGGAGAATGGCCAGCAGAGCCCATCCATGTTCATAAAGAAGTGCCTTTGTTAAAGAAAGCCAAGAAGAGGGTGGGAAAAGAACAGAGGAGTGAGCCCTGCCTCTAAGAGGTCTACAGTGCTTCAATCAGAAACAGCTGTGGCCAGTTTAATGCTATCACAGGGCTCATATAGATGTGACATCACGCAGAACTGAAGCTCAGCCAAGGCATTTTACTGGCAATATACCTTAGACTCTAAGGATTTGGTTACAAGTTTGTATGTGGCATATGTTTTTTGAATAAATTCACAACTGGGAGCCAACATCGTATCGCTTCCCCTTCTAGTAACTTAGCTGAAAACATGTGTTTTTTTTTTTAAGCTTAGAATTAAAATCTTTATTAATTTAAAGCAAAAGGGAAGTAAATGAATTTGCCATCAACTCAGTTCATTACATGTCTAACTAGAAAGATTTTCACAATCAGACCAGTATCCTGGCCAAGTAGGAGGAACTGGGAGACACTTTAGATTCTAATTTCAAACTGCAGGGTATCCCAGGTGTACTGTATAGAATTTCCTGTAATTTACCAGCAAAATAAGCAGTCTACAGGAATATGTTTGCCATACTGTACATTTGTATTAATTACCCAGCAGGATAAAGTGATTTCTTTGTGATAGAAAAAGATGTAGATCTACAGGAAAATCATTAAGCCAGACCAGGGAAAACAGACACTTTTGTATTGTTAAGCAGTTTGGCTGGATTCAAGTTTTGAGACTAAAAATATATAATTGGTAGCATTTTTCTCATATTCCCTTATTTTCTCTAGGAAAAGGAAAACACTCTCCAGTGGAAACCAGCAACCAAACCTGAGAGAATCTTGCCAGCCACTCATAGAGTCACAGCAAGTAAGCTATGTAACCTTGTTAAAATACATCCAGAGATACCAAGAAAATGATAGCAGAGGTATACACACAGTCAGATAGTTCGGAGGTAGAGAAAGCAAAGGAAATGCATAATTTGGACAAGGTCTTCTAGGAAGAGGAAAATGTAGACAGTTCTCCAGGTGGGAATTCTAAGCAGTGAGACATACAGGGAAATGAAAGATACAAGATGAAACCAGGGAAATACAATAGGGGTTCAAGTGATAGTATATGATCAGAGCGGAGCAGTGTGAGGTCAAGGTGAGGACACTGCAAGGGACCAGGAAATCCAGAGCTGTTGTGTACATATTATGTACCTGGTGTTCATGAGCTCATTATATTATAGGTACTGTTTTATATGGAATGCATAATAGTTCAGTCCAGAAAAGCAGAATGTAGAATGATAGTTGTCAGGGGATTGAGGAGGGAGAAAGGAGAGATTCGAGTATGAAGTTTCAGTTAAGCATAGCAAATAAGTCTTAGAGACCCACCATGCATCATAGTACCTGAGGTGAACAACACTTTATTGAATACTTAAAATTTGCAAAAGAGTTGCCTTGCTTACTTCTTCATTGCTTTGATCAAATATCTGACAAAAAGCAACTTAAGAAAGGAAGGATTTATTTTGGCTTACAGTTTGATGCTGCAGTGTGTTATGAAGTCAGGACCTTGAGACAGCTTGTCACATTCAGTCTACAGTGAGCAGACAGAAGTGATGAATGATGCTGCTCAGCTTGCTTTTTGTTTTATTTAGTCTGGGGAGCCCAGCCCATGGAATAGAATTGCATAGTTAAGCAAAGTGAATAAGTTTTTTGAGGTCTTTCCACCTCAATTAAGCTAATCTAGAAAATCCCTCCCAGGCATTCCCTGATATTTGTTTCCATGGTGATTCTAAATCCTATAAAGTTGACAGCCAGAAATTAAGCATCCTCACAAGGTTAGGTCTCATTTCAGCAGTTTCCCTTGTCTTCTTATTCCTCCTTCTCCTTCTCTCTCTCTCTCTCTCTCTCTCACACACACACACATACAAATAATTATAGAGTACAGAAAGACACTGTTTATGTGTTGTCATAGACTTATAGTGATGGATTCATAGGAGTATAATATCCTCATACTCACTAACTTTATTAACTATCTATAGGCTTCTACACACACATACTTGTTCACTCCAGTGCCACTTTTTATGTCATCTTAGTGGAGCACACCCTGTCCATCAGAAGCATGCTTGGTAATGTGAAAATACAACGCACATTCTACAATCTATTTCAGGAGGCTGTGGTACTGAAGCTTTGAGCAGGGACTGGCACATTTCTCCATGGCTCTTTCTCACCTTAAGCAGTAACATGGCTCAGGAAGTATACTGCTCTTCTCTTTCTCTCAAGGATCTCTTTGCATCTTTCCTGAAGTAACTGCCAGTGTCCAAGTGCCATCCTCAACATTTCAAATACTCCCGATAAGCTAGAGCTTCCACTGGCCATATATGGAGATGACTATAGGAAAGAAGTTTCTTTTATGGCATAAAATGGCATCTTAACCTGGTGTCATGGAAAGTAGAGCCTGGGATGCTAACTATATTTTTATTTGATTTGGGAGTGAAAGCCCAGGAAAGCAGAATGAGAGGGAAAGGGAATTGATAAGGAAGCAAAATGCATTGCTGAGCTAGCCGGAAGGGTCTCATGTATCACTTCTTGCGTCACACTGTATAGGATACTGGGCAATGGCCTCATCTCACATCAGTTGGCTAGCAGAAGATTATCTGCTGGTTTCTATCTCTTGTTGGTAAAAGCTCACTCCTGGGGTCATATTTTATAAACTTTGGGCTTATAGGTGTAGGAATCCCAAGATGTCTTACAGCATGGCACACATGGGCATCAGTGGGAAGACAGACAGGGGAGCAGGAAGAAATACGTAGAACACACACATAGAACTATGTGCCCAAGGGAGTTGTGTGGCCAAATCCTTTGAACATAATTTCAAATTCCATGAAGTGGTCACTTTTAATCATCAGGAAGTTGTCTAGAAAGCAGTGACATGTGTTAAACAAAGAGAGAGAGAGAGCGAGAGAGAGGAGAGAGAGAGAGTGAGTCCTGGAGGAATTAACAATAAAATATTGAACAACAATCCTCCAAAGGTCAAAATGTACCTTTCTTTATCCTTCTCGTCCTTTCACTGGGATTTATCAGGGCTGTGTTGTACATTAGCAAATGTAATACAGACATTCATGCTGGCCTTTACTAATTAAATAAGAGACCTTGCCTGGGAATATCACCTGATGTCAAACACAGCTATAGCATGGAGTTATATGGGCACTGTTTAAAGGGAAGAAAGGCCCAGAATAAGAGTGTTTGAGTGTAAGAGTGTTTCTCTATATTCACTTTCTTCCTGGCTCCTCTGCTAGGTAAAGTGCATGCACTAGGTAAGTAGAGACTGAGCACATTAAAAAGGCAATTTAGCTGTGTGTTCACAGATAGACACACATATACAAACACCCACCCTCCCCTGATAATCACCCACAGATTAAACCAGTGTTTTCCAAAGTTTAGTATGCATTAGAAGCTTCTGGAAGTGTTGGTAGAATACAAGTGTTTCATATTCTACACAAGAGAAACAGTGGCATATACCATCTCCCTATCACTTTTAGTCAATGACTACATAATTGAAGATTATAGGAATATAGAATGGTTATTTTAGTTTCTCATTTATGTTTGACTCAAATTTTTATAAAAATTTTGTTATAATATATTAATTTCTGTCATTCAGAAAATGATCCAAGGGCTAGCAGCATAAGCATTAGCCAAGCATTTGTCTTAAATGCAAATTCTTGGCCTCATCTTTGAATTACTACATTGTCATCTGCACTGGGAAAGGAATGACTGGGTAAAGTATGTGCCTGTGGAAGTTTAAAAAATGCTTGCCCACTGGGCTGGAGAGATGGCTTAGCAGTTAAGAGCTTGTCTGTGAAGCCTAAGGACCCCGGTTTGAGGCTCGACTCCCCAGGACCCACGTTAGCCAGATGCACAAGGGGGCGCACGAGTCTGGAGTTTGTTTGCAGTGGTTGTAGGCCCTGGCGTGCTCATTCTCTCTCCCTCTATCTGCCTCTTTCTCTCTGTCTGTCGCTCTCAAATAAAAATAACAAAAAAAAAGTGCTTTCCCACCCACTTCATTTCCTTAGTAAGAAAAGGAATATGGGTGAGATTACAGACCTCTTCAATATTTCTGAGTTCTAATACAGAACTAATCAATTCTTTTACAGATTAATTATTTAAAATAGGAATTATCCAGTAAAACCAAATCACCCTAGTATTTAATTACTTCCTGTCTTGAAGTCCAGTAGGCTCTGGACAGAAAGTTTTGAGTTAGAGATGAAGCTTTAATTCTGTCACATATATTTGAGTGAAGAAATGATGCTATTTTGACTTGAGGGTGGGAAATTTCTATAAAAAGCTAGATAATCAATGTGGTTTTGTGTACCTAATGACCTGCTCATTTGTGCTGTGGTTGCATGAAAACAGCTGGATGTGATCTAGCATTGAGCATCTATAGATCATTGTTACAAACTGTTTGAGCCTCAGCTTCCTGGTTGGCAAAACAGACTTCAAAATACCTACCTTGTTGGGTAGGTGGGGAAAGTAATCAGAAGAGTGGCTGTGGATGTGTCTTGCAGAGGGGTTATATGTTGCTTACTGCTTACTTCCTTTCTGGAAATTAATTCACAGAAAAATTCTAATTTATTGGCTATTTGAATTAAACAAGTTTCAGCTAGTATATATCTATATCTACAATGACCTATGTATCTATCTATGTACATCTATCATCAATCTATCTATCCTCTGCTAGTGTATTTCTCTAAGTAGTGGTTTGGAGGTAATTCCAATCAAAGAGAGGAAAAGAACATGAAAGATACTTTAATTACTGATTTGCCTGCAGCCTCCCCTCAATATCTGTATCTTTTCAGGCTGCTCCAGATCTCAGGAACTAGGAGATCTTTTCCTAATAGTAAAAGGAGGGCAGTTAAGAGAGCTGTAGCATCATGAAGGCCAGTGGTGGCAGATATACAAATAGCTGTGACTTACCTCAGGAGAGGGAAGGCGGATTAAGTTTGTGAAGATGCAGGGCCTTTAGGTAAGAGGAGAAAAGTTAGGATGGGGGAAGGGGAACCTTCAGAGCAAAAGAAGATACAGAGAGAATAGCACAGGATGGGCAATCCTGAGCACACATAAAGAGCTTTCCTCCTATGTAATCTAATCTGAGGTCCTGGGCGCAAAGGCCAAACACCAGCCCTCAACACAGCCAGTTGGCTCAAAAGGTACTAAATTGTAAAACATGGTGGCACCCCGCACTCCTAGATAATGCTCACCCTAGTGTTAGTAGAAGAATCAAGGGCATATTTCATCGCAAGTAACATAGAACTCATCCAGAGAATTTTCATATATATCACCTTTGTCATGCAGCTTTCTGTTGCCTTTTTCTCCCTAGGAACTCATCTCCTGTGTGTGAAAAATCCAGTCATGTTTCACTCCGAACTCTCACATTCATATTTAAACCACATGGAAAGCACTTTGGATTTAATATTGTGACTTGGAGCCACCCTGTACACCGCACTTGCATTAACTTTTTAGAGGGGGAGGTATGTATACTTCTTTTCAAGGTCATAAAGAAATTAAACTAAAACCCCACCTCCATCCATTTTTATACACCCTAAGCTCTTCTAGAGAAATTTTCTAGAGAAAATAGAGCTTAATTTCTTGGAGGTGTTTTGTTGACAAGAAAATGGAAAGCATGTGTCCCTGCTTCGCTTATTGTGCTTCCAAGTAATGAAAGTATTTAAGAAGGTACAATTATGATCTTGGCAAGCACCTGGGACTCTTGGAACTGTTTTTTTCACACTGAATAAACACTGGAGATAATCTGTTTACGTAACAGTGTGTTGAAAAGATACCTACAACAAAAGGCCACAACCATTCTTTACTTTCCATTTCTCAAAAGGAATATATATATATATATATATATGTATATATATATATATATATGGTACTAATAATTTGCTGAAAATGATTTCATTGTCTCCATTTTCACTTTAACTAGCCAGAAACAGGTTTTCATAAATAAACTTAATAGTTTCTTATGTTCTGTTACTTTCAGCTGAACATTTTTTAAAATTTTCTAGTTACCTAGAAATTCTTCTTAATAATCTCTGGTGATTTAGGGTCACATGCCTTCTCTAAAAATTAACCATAACCTTCCTTTTAATGACAGACCTTAAATTCCTTTCATCTTCTCTAGTCCAATTGAGTTGACTCAATGGTATCCTAGGTTTGATTCTATTCTGGACAAACCAGAAAGGAAGATATCCTCCATTTATTTTTTTGGACAAAAATCAAATGGAAATTGTAACAGGAAACACTACTCAGGAAATACTTCACAGAAAAAAAAATGTATGTGCCTTCAGCTTGATTTGGCTAAAGCCTTTAAATTGTATAGGCACTATGGAGAATTATCTGCCTTATATATCTGAGTGCATTCCAAAACCTGGAAAAATGAGAGGAAAAAAAAGTTAATAGCTTGTTTGTGTGTTTTACAATGCTGTGATAACCAGTGAGCAAAGGAGAGAAAGATAAGTTATAGTAGATGACATCTGGGGGACCCTCAGTCTTACACAGCAATGCATGGTCAATACCCCCAGAAATTCAGAGTAATAACTTTGTCATGCCATACCTTTAAAGGTGTGCATCCTGTTTCCTTGTGCTGCAGGAGTCAGGAGTGACCTTAGTTATCAGAGGGAGAGCTGTGTTGTGGTTCATAGTCCACATATCATGGGGTCTGAAGAGGAGGGTTAAGTGGGAGAAGGTCTTGCCTCTTCCGAGCAGGTAAAACCTTGCTCTATTCCTCCCTTCCAGGGCATTCAGATAACACCCAGAGGGCACTGATGGATGAACAACACAAACTTGTTCCAAAGGTCACTACAACTTCCCTCTTTCCTGTAGCATCTCTGTATCTCTCACCTTTGAGGATACACTGTCTTTACTCACTCAAGTGTTATTGGTTTTTTAATTTTATTTATTTATTTATTTATTTATTTATTTATTTATTTTTGTTTTTTTGAGGTAGAGTCTCACTGTAGCCCAAGCTGATCTGGAATTCACTATGTAGTCTCAGAATGGCCTTGAACTCATGGTGATCCTCCTACTTCTGCCTCCTGAGTGCTGGGATTAAAGGTGTGTGACTTTTTAATAAGAATCTGGAAACTCAAAACTCTGCCTGTCATCAAACAGGTAGAGGAATTTCAGTACTGTATGTGCTGTTTCTAGAGCCATCAACTAAACACACAGAATTGAAATCCTCATGATCTAGCTGTTTTCTAGTCTAGATAGATTCTTGAGATTGAAGTCAAACCATTGGCTAATGGTTACACCAAATTTATGTGGCCTTCTGCTATACCCAGCTATCTCTTTTATTCAATGTTGGAAGTCATTTACCTCATGGGGTTCCTAAGTGACTATGCACTAGGGGGCAAAATCAACCCAAAAGTTCACTAATTCATCCCAGCTGAGCAGTCCCATTTCGTCTAGCCCCATCCTAGAAAGTCTCTTTGCAGCAATGTTTTGAATTACGAAGTTGCAATAACCTTCTCACAGCTGCTTTCAGCTCTGAGGATTGGCCTCACTGAAGGCTGAAGGAATTCACAGCAGCCCCCGACAGTTTATGGTCTGTTCTTCCAACAGTTATAAAGAGAGGACACCATCGTCAGAAATGGCTGTCTGTTTCTATCCTGCAGCCCAACATGCACTGCATCAGAGACCATTATCAAAGCAGAGAGCGGCTGAAGACAGTCTACCCACCTGTTTCCAGTCCCCTTAGGGCTCTGCAGGGTGGGGCAGTCAGACATCTCTGCCTTTCATAGATTGGAGAACAAAGGCTTCATAGTGTGCTCTCTAAAGACTCAGCTAGAAGTGCTTTTAAGGGAATGTGGAGACCCAGGATGCTTCCACAATGCATGGTGAGTGTCTGGTATAGAGTTGCAGGTTGAACTACACATGACCAGTGAGTGATTCTGTTCTGAAACTATGTTCGGGACACCTAAAAGTTATGGACAGAAAAATTTCACAACTTGTCTCACAGATAAGAAGTGAGACAAAGAAAAATGGCTGTCCAAAGATCACCCAATTAATCCACCCAGCCTTTTAATTGGAACAAAACTGAGGCTAAATGACTACTTTATCCTAGCCACAATACTCATATTAGCAAACATCTAAGTGTCCTCATAGCTAATATAGCATACTACACATGGAATTGGGAAGAAAAGTATTGTATCTCTTTCAGAATCAGTGTTTTCATACTTGTTTTAATTTCATAGGGTGACATCATATGCTATAGGAGGATTTTCTGACTGCTAAACTGGATATAAGAAAACCTAATTTATAAGTTCTATTTTTGGAAAACATTGTTTTAAATTGCATTTGACAGTTATCCCTTCCCATTGGGACTTTTGGAGCAAGGATTCCATATTGCATGGCAAATTATATTTATTTACTTCTATTAAGTCCAATTAGGGGGAGGGGTGCTTACTGGTAGAAAGGAAAATATTTTAAGCCATTGGGAATATTACTTTGTGCCTTACTTTTTCAACTCCTTCTGGTACTTGGAAGAAATTCTAAAACTCAGATTGGCTTTTTCTGCTTTAAAGACAATTTTAGTAATATGCATATGTCCGTACATGGAGGCAGAAGTGCCTGAAATAAAATAAACAACTTTGTCTGTATTACAGGTGTAACTGAAGAACATAAAGATATCGAAGGTCTCCAACTCTCCCTCCCATTACCATCTATTAGCAAACCACATTGGAGCACAGCTCATATACAAGGATATCCAGACCCAGAAGGCCCCACAAAAGGCAGACATAGCCATCACATGTGCATGTGTCCGGCTTTCATGACAATAATTACTCCCTGACTCAGTAATAGGTGTCACATTATGAAGTCCAAGGGAAAAATTAGAATACTAAAACATATCCTATTCACTATGTGCAAGACAGTGTGAAGGAGGCCAGAGGAGGGGAAATGCCTGTGATGGGGGAAGAACCACAGCAAGGCAAGGCATGCCATGGGACCCACTCTATCAGCACATGCGTTGCCAACTTTAGCTTTGCTGGTTCTCAGCTCACCATGATTCTTCATGGGCTTCAGCACACCCACTGTGATCCTCCCAGGAGCCCCTTGGCCTTTCCAGGAGTGTACCAGTCTGGGAGTGTGGCAACTTCAAAACATTAAATGAAAAGATCTCTCCTTCCTTGCCATCCTCTTTTTTTTTTTTTTTTTTTTTTTTTTTTTTTTTTTTGCTTTTTTGAGGTAGGGTCTCACTCTAGATCAGTCTGACCTGGAAATCACTCTGTAGTCTCAAGGTGGTCTCGAACTCATGGCAATCCTACCTCTGCCTCCCGTGTGCACCTCCACGCCCAGCCATTAAAGGCGTGCACCACCACGCCCAGCACCATCCTCATTTTTAAAGATGGCTATTGATGCCACCTACAGCAGAGGATCTGAAAGTGAGTTGTGCTGCGTTTCATTGAGGTGCCAGCCATGGGAGTAATAGTGGCAGCAGTGAAGACCTCCTGGTGGAACAATGCTGCCATATGGTTCTGTTTGCACACAGTGCTCTTATACATTCAGGCAGATAACGGAATCCAGGGCAGCTTTCCTTCAAACATGTGCTACCCTTGTTTTTCATCTTCATTCTTGCTGCTCAGGCCTTTGCTTTCCATCTTCGGGTCATGACATATTGCCCTCTTCTCCTCAGCCTTGATGCTACATTTTTTTTTTGAAGAACAAATGCATCACTGGAACAATTTTCATATGCTGTTGGCCAAATGTTTTATATATTTGGCTCTGAGGAGCCTTTTGGATTCTGTGTTGAGGAGCCACTAAAACCATGTGGCCACCGCTAACTCACATATTATAGCCTGTTTTGTACATTACTGCTGCTATTATTACTAGTCTCCTTGCCCAAGAGTAATGCACACCTCAATGAGCTTTAATTATAATGGCTCTGCTTTTCCTACCAATGTCTTCCCAAGTCACCCATGGTCATTAAGATAAACAGACCGCAAGCTTACCTATTTGGGCAATATGGTCATATAGGAAGATGCTTACAAGACACATCCAACCCACCTTGGTGCCCCAGAAAGCTTCCAGTTGGTTACTTAGACTGTGTTTCAGAAAATGGCAAGTACACTTCTGCTTCTTCAGATAAGAAAAGATTGTTGGGGGCCTGGAGAGATGGCTCAGCAGTTACAGAACTTGCTGAAAAGATGGTTGGAAGGTAGGAGTTGTGCTGTAGTAATGGGCGCTTCTTCAGTTATTGGCAGCATATCTCCTAGATCTGCAGTGGTATCTGTTCCTCTCCACGAAACCTTCTTTAACATTTTCCCACCAAAATGGCCTTCTTGTTCCTAGCAGAACACTAAATTCCAGTGCATAAGCCAGGCAGCTTTAATCCTTAATCAGTTTGTCTTCTAGGCCCTGCAGTATTGGTCTCTATGTGTGTGATGAGAAATGGAATACTCACCCCAGCATCCTGTTTGGAGTTTACTTCCAGCCTGGATGCTTCCAGATTAACTTGGGACTCAGGTGCTTACTTGGCTACTGACTTAGGACTTGCTAAATACCAGTGCATTACCCACGGTCACATAGTCACTCACCTCTTGTCCATACTTCTCCCGGCTTTACCCCTCTCCAAACTTGATATGGAGGTGCCTTCCTACTCTTCACTCATCTTTTTATTTGACCTATGAAATATCATACAGGAGTGAGTGCTATAAACTGTTTGTATCCTCCAAATTCATTTTTTGAAACCTGATCTCTAAAATGAATATGTTAGGAGGTGGGAAAGTTTGAGAGAATTAGGTCATAAAAGTGGCTTTCTCAGCTGGGCATGGTGGCACACACCTTTAATCACAGCACTATGTAGGCCAGCCTGGGACTATAGAGTGAGACCCTACCTCGGAAACACAAAAAGCATGGCACTCTCATGAGACCCCAGAGAGCCTTGGTCCCTTCCACAATGAGAAGACACAGTGAGAAGAGTGCCCTCTGACAATCAGAAAGTGGGCTTACATCGCAATCTGCCGGCATGCTCTTTTCAGCTCCCAGAACTCTGAGTAATACACCTGTGTTGTTCATCAGCTACCTTGTCTTTGGAAATTGGTTATAGCAGCCAAAATGTCCCATGACAATGGGCAAATTAAGATTTACTTTTACTTAATAGATAGGAAAATGAGGCATTTTCTTTGCTTCTGATATATTTCTCATTTGCCTTTAAGTATATTAGGAAAATTAGATTTTTTTTATTTTCGTTTTCGAGGTAGGGTCTCACTCTAGCCAAGGCTGACTTGGAATATCCTATGTAGTCTCAGGGTGGCCTTGAATTCATGGAGATCCTCCTACCTCTGCCTCCCAAGTGCTGGGATTAAAGGTGTGAGCCACCACATTTGGCTAGAAAAATATTTTTAAGCATTTAATATGGCATAGATAGCTTTATAAAATAGTAGTATTGGTCTCAGCTGAGTAGAAAGGTCAACAAACTATGGTCCTCAGTGCCACATGCCATCTACCACCTATTTGTGAAAATAAAGCTTTATTGAAATGTAGCTGTGCTTGGTTTGTTTATGTACTGTCTAAAGCAGCCTTCATGTTACGGCAGAAGAACTGAGTTGCTGTAGCCGAGGCTATGCAGCCTACAAAACCTAAAATGTCTGCTCTCTGCTCCCTTACAGAAAATGCCAGTGCCCAACCCATTAGGTTAGTGCTGTTCCTTCATTTCTATACAGATGGAAAGATTATTTTTCACTAATCCTTTGAAGTCAAGAGTTGCCATGTGAACTGCTTTGGACTGTAAGGCATGAGCAGAACTGATATGTGCATTTTCTGCATGAAAATATTAAAGAGCCTTTACATGTGTTGCCAAATGCAGATTTTTTGATGTTTCTATTGTACAATCTAAGCCACATTGAAGCAGTGAACATGGCTTCTTTGCCAACTGGAATTGATCATACAGTGTATGCTATATAAACAATTAACAATTTTTTTGCCACAGCATAATGTAGCTCATCTTGACAGTAGGTAAACATGTAAGCAGATAATTTGAAATGAACAAGACTATATGGGACAGTGATTAGTTCTGTGTGATTGAAGAAAGCATGGTCATGAGACACTTCTTCAGGACAACTTTTGAGGTGGGGTAGAGGATAAATAAAGATGTACCAAGCAGAAGACTAGTGTGGGAATTCCCAGCAAAATGGTGACATGTGGACAACTATGTGCTGCTTAATGAAATTCAGACCATTTTTATAGAAACTGAAAACATGTAAGTAGAGAAATTGAGGACGATGATTAGGGCTTAGTTCATACATCCAGGTTGGCCTAAGACAATCTTATCATAGACTCCTCTTGTCATAGTGTGGTATTTATAGTGTTTCTGTTTATCAAAGATATCCTAGTTTCAATGATAAGCATTATGGTCATGCAGCTTATGCTATGACTTTAAAATTGGCTTTTTTTTTTTTAAATAGGTGATAGGGAATCAGCAATAAGAAGCCACACTTAGCTTAAATTATAAAAATCTTTTCATAGTCAATTTTCCAAGAGCCTTCTAGTTCTTCTAAATGTGTTTTTAAGTGTTTTATCCTTTGTCTGTGTTTTTGAAAAATATGTGTGGCATGTTATGTGTTGTATGCAGATGTGTGCTCAGTATGTGTATGAGTAGGCAGAGGCCAGAGAATTTTGGGTATCTTTCTGTAATGCTCAACCATGTTCTCCCTTGAGATGGGGCTCTCCCTCAGCCCCTGAGCTGCCACCTTAAGTCCATGAGTTCCAGTGATTCTCGGGACTTCACTTTCCTGCAAGGCCCCAGGGTTAGAGATGTACATAGCCACACCCAGATTTCTTCCCAGCCCCTCTAAATGTGTTTTCTATCTATCTTAATAATAAAATTCCCATGCTGGAGAGATTGCTTAGTGGTTATGTGCTTGCCTGTGAAGCCTAAGGACCCCTGTTTGAGGCTCAATTCCCCAGGACCCACGTTAGCCAGATGCACAAGGGGATGCATGCATCTGAAGTTCATTTGCAGTGGCTGGAGGCCCTGGCATGCCCATTCTCTATCTCTCTCTATCTGCCTCTTTCTCTGTCTATCACTCTCAAATAAATAAATAAATAATAAACAAAAAAATCCCCAATGCTTAGCAGCTCTAATATTACTAAGCTCTAAAAAAAGACTATATCATCCACTGTCCTTTGCAGTTCAATATGGTCATTTGACTATCATTTGGTCAAAGAGACTTAACTGAGAGAGCAATATGGCATTTCTGAAAGGTATCTGAGGATAAAGGGGCTCAGTTAAGTCATAACCATAGGCCAAAGAATAGGCAAAACAAATGCACCTTATATAGGCAGTGCACAGCCCCACTGTCCTATAAGCAACCTGGATCTTTGGTGGCCTATGGAATCACCACAAAAGCCCTGGTCTGCCTCTCTTCAGGCCTGTAGGGATGGGATAAATTTATACTTTGCTTAAGCAATATTCTTCTAAATGTTTTTTCACATGATATACAACAAATTGCTAACCCATCATTCAGTCCTCAGTAAAATTCACTCATCATTTATCCATTGGGGAGGTCTAAGAAGCCACTTGGGCCCATGTCTGATATCGTCCAGGGAGTCATATTTAAGAAATTATTGAACATTCACAAATAAAAGTGGTAGCCATGATGTTCTCTTTGGGGCCCTTCACTGTTGACCATAAGCTAGAGGACTAGATACTCCTGCTAGTCAGAAAGCTTTCCTGAGAGTCACCACTTGTGAATTTGATTTTGTGCATTTTAAATAATCCTACTCAAGAAATATGTTATGTTTTAAATAGCTCTTTTGGTGGCAGACTGAGGAAGATTTTAATGGGATGGGGTAAATATAGAGTAGAGAGGAAGGAACAAAAGGAGATGAAAGGGGAACAGAGGCAGAAATTTACTTCTGGTAGAACATTACAACACTCTAAACCAAGTGACAATCAAAAAATAAAAAGCTGTCCTATGGATCGCTTCTCATTCTTATCTATGCCACTCGCCTTGCTCTGTAAAAAGAGCAACAGCAAAGTGTTCCCGTCATGAATGACTCTTGATCCAAGGAGATATATATTTGATTTAATATATACATATTAAAGCAGCCAAAAGAATAAGTTAATGCAGGCAAGCAGTAAACGTAAAGAAACAGAAGTGGATCTAGCCAGATTATATATTAAATAAAAGGCAATGAATAAGCACTGAGTGAAATTTTATATGTGCACATTACACCAAACCAGTCAAAGATTCTGACCCCTGGCACTGCTGCAATGACGCAGCCATCTTCTTCATTCTGATGCTTTCAATAAAATCATTCCCAAGAGGGCTAGGGAGAAAGTCTCTCCCTCAATAAAATGTGAAACCATTGGTATTATGAAAAAGCATTCTAATAATTGGATAGTGTTCTGAAGTCACTTTCATAAAGCCTCCCATTTCACTTCCCTTCTCAGGTTTTAATATTGCCCAGCAAGTCCAGCAGATCACTGGGGTTTTGTTGGAGATAGAAAGTTGTAGCATTGATTGGTGCCCTCCTGAGGTGTGGGTCAACCATGCACATATCAACAGAGATAACTTGAGGAATAATGCACTCTGAGTTCCTAAACACAGCCACCCTTGAGGAATATGCTTCTCATATAGCCCTAATGGGTAAAGGAATAAAGCTAGTGCCTTGGCCCTCTGACAGAGGAAAATGGGTTCTGAGTATTAGGTGCCTATGGCTAAAGTCATACTGAGCTCCTTATACTGAGGATGGGCTACATGCCCAAGGACCTGAAAGACTATTGTGGTGGTGATGTGAGAGGTTCTGCAAGTGTTCTTGGTGTCAAGGCATCTACATGGGAATGTGGGATTGGCCCATAATGTTAAAAGCAAGAAAAGTCTGCAAAAGCATCCAGGATGGGAGGAAAGTATGCAGTCAAAACAGTTAGTACCAGTTGACAAGGTCTTTCAGAAACACATCAGCAGAGAACGTCCACATATGGTACCTCTTTAACACCTTTCCAAAGTGGGGACATGAGTGGGAGGAGGGAGAGGGATGTTGGCAGTAAACATTCAAGGCAGGAGAGATGAAGAGATTTTTAAAAACAGATCAGTAAATAGCAAGTCTGGTTTCAGGGTAAGGCAGGGATAGGGAACAGAGCTGACTTGGCAGCCTCATTCCTGCAGCCCCTTTTCAGGGAGTCATTCCCTGCTTCCCTGCAGTCCTCAACATAGGTCATGCTGCTCCTTCTGTGACTGATAAAATCCCTGTGACGGGTCCTTTACTTCATGGTTGATTCTGACTTGACTCTGTAGCCACACCTTATGGCTATAATCCCTCCATCCTCCATGCTACTAAGGAAACAACTTGAGACATTTATAAATAAATATGCAGTAATGGTTCATCCAATTTCCAAGTAGTAAAATCAAGTTCAAACCTACATCCACATTAAGGCAAAAAGAGAAAAGCTGCGAATGCGATGTGCAGGCCAGTCCTTCAAGGATTGAGATGAAAGCAATGCAAACCACACACATTTGGAAGAATCCCAGGTTGATGGGAATTCCCATCAGCTGAGCTCGCTGCACTTGGGAAAGATGACCCTTCTTCCGATCTTATGCCTATGATGATATAGTATTGAGCACACCACCTAACTATGCTTCAAATTTTCATATTTTACTCGGTATGGTGATACAAGCCTTTAATCCGAGCACTCTAGAGGCAAAGAATCCCTGTGAGTTCAAGGCCACCCTGAGACTACATAGTGAATTCCCCTGCCGGGAGCTGCAGCTGCTCTTTGACTTCGGGAACTGCAAGTGGTCTTTGATCTCTTAACATAAAGGCCTTATCCTACAGCCTAGGTGAGAAGGCAGCCCAGGTGAGATGGCACCAGTTACAATGGCATTATTTAACATACAACCTAGGTGAGGTGAGCGCCAGGAAGAGGCATTACCATATGGCCCTGGTGAAGCTGACCTTAGGCACGTAGGCATTATCAAGAAAGTTTTGTCTTCTGTATATAAGCTTGTGTCCACCTGAATAAAAAAGAGCCTTAATCATAATTTGTTTTGGCTCCATTCCTTGTGTTCTTGTCTCAGGTTCATTCCCACTACCTCCTTCGAGGCCCGTTTCGATGTTTTGTGCCGTAGGCCAGCACAATGCCTATGATGATATAGTATTGAGCACACCACCTAACTATGCTTCAAATTTTCATATTTTACTGGGTATGGTGATACAAACCTTTAATCTGAGCACTCTAAAGGCAGAGGATCCCTGTGAGTTCAAGGCCACCCTGAGACTACATAGTGAATTCCAGGTCAGCCTGGGCTGGAGTGAGACCCTATCTGGAAAAAACAACAACAAAAATCTATTTTAATGATCATGATCTCTTCAGTGTCGTGACCTCAAACAGGGTTAAAAGGAAGGCAGTTGTGCTGCAGAAGTCTGAGGCCAATAAGAGAAGGAAACAAGCTTGAAAAGAGAATGAAAAGACAGCCATTTGCATCTTTCTTCTTGACCATTTTCCCATATTCAGAGCTATGACCCACTGTTTTCCCACTCACCTGGGAGTTAGCAGATGATATAAATCATAGGTGAACCATCTTTAATTTTCAAAGACAGCAATGGGCCATGCATGGTGGTACACACCTATAATTCTGGCACTCAAGAGGCTAAGGCAGGAATATAGTGAGTTTGAGGTCATCCTGGGTTACATAGTAAGGCTGTGTCTAAAAAAAAAAAAAGCCAATAATTGGTAGTAGTGTATTCAGATCTATAATACCATATTATTTTGCTTTATTAATTCTTAGAGGTGCATGACCCACTTAGTCCTCATCTTTTCTCGTATAGGGTACTTGTCAATGTGAATAGACTCTGAATTCTAAAACAATAGAGTTTGGAGGCAATGGGTCCTCAAGGGAAAGTTTTAGCCAGTTCTCCCAATCTTGATAAGGAGTTTAATTTGTAAGTTAGTGAGTAAAACCACGAGGTGGCATGATCTCCACCTGTCCAAAAGTGCGTTTAGCCCTGCCATGGAAACTCAGAACAAGCTCCGACTCCTAACAATGATACTAAAGAAGCAACTGCAACTCCCAATCCTTCTTCCCTTGTTTTCCACTTCCCATCTTCAGATCTCCCACAATGCAGTGCAAGTGAAACAAACAGAGAAGAAACCATCTTTCTTCACACGGTCATTGAAGGTCTTGCCTGCCTGGGTTCTGGAAGCAGAAGTGAGGCCTCACTGAGCACATAGCAGTTGGGTAGAGACAGAAGGATGCTCCCACGGAGGACAGCGGAGGAAATGGCTATGGTGGAAACATAGTGGCATTGCCTCCTGTCACCTTCGTCAGAGAAATCCCAGGCAGAGAGCTATCTGTCAAATTCAGTCGCAGCACCAAAAGGAGCAGCTGTGGGAGGAGACTCTGGTCACAGGTGCATGTAAAAGAGCTCTTCACCACAGGCCACTAGGGAACGAACTTGGAGCCTGGAGAGTTTTGCCTGTGTCCTTCCGGGTGACTGCTGCTGCTTCTGACAATCAGGGCTCCATGTGGACCTCAGATTTCTCTCCTGTGAAATAATGCATTTAGACAAAGGCAGTGTTTCCAAAGTTAAATTCTTCGCAGCAGCATTTCTACAAGATGCATAGTGAAAAGTAAACGCAGAGGTCATGGACGGAGGTGGAAGTCACAGGTCTTCCTCTACTTTATTGCAAAATTTAACATTTTAGACGAATCACGGGAAATTCCACATTAGTTGCTTTGCCTGTCATGGATGTGAGAGATGAAATTTGATCATTAATTTCTCTAAAACACTCTTCTTTAGACTTTTATGACTATTGCTGGCATTGGATCCATATAGAGAAGTCTTGAATATATACAATGCTCTAACACAGAGGTTTATGTTTGCTTTTTTAATCTCCCTCATTAAAAAAACTTAGGCTCAGCTATACGGAGAATATGGAATTGGGGTATTTCAAGAGATGGTAAACCATCCACATAGAAACCATCCTCACTAGAAAACAGAACAAAAGTTTACTCACTTTAGGAAAGGCTGGTTTGGTTTTCTTTATACAGTCTTGCATGATCAAAACATTTCAATGATTTAGAATAATACTGGCAATTATAAGATGCTCAGGTAAACTCAGGAAGTGAATAAATCCCATTTAGGACTCATTTTACTAATAGTGAACAAACTGACACCTCAGTAGGCTGTGAGGGAGCTTACCTTACCAGGCTTGGGTACACCTTCAAGTTTCTTGATTCTACTGTGCTGCTTCCTGTCCAGAGTAGCATCAGAACCCTTCCTAGGATAAGAGAGCTTGCATAGTGATGGGTCATGCTCGATGCAAATTTAGGTCAACCAGTCTTCCTTCATTGCTTTTGTAAAAAAAAAAAGATCCTCTTGGATAGCAGGCTCCAAGTATTCCAAATGGCTGATGTTTTCCCCTGAGTTTCATTAATATTTAAGGATCAAAACAACTTGGATGAGGAGTCTGAGAAAAATGGAAGAGAGATCACCTATAGGTCAGGTGCAGCCTGGCAGGGGCCTACCTGGGCTCACTAGCACACCTGCAGAGAGAGAATCGGCTGACCATGTGAGGTTACAGAGAGAAAGGCAGAGACTTCAAGACCTGGCATAGCCAAGTGATAAGGATGAGAGTGGAAAGAGCTTGCTGCACTCCTACTGTTTGACATGGGCTCTGGTGTTAGTTCTGGAAGTGGTTCCCTTGCTCTTTATTAAAAATGCTCTGGGCCTTTAAAAACAAAAAACAAACATCTTCTCTTTTGGCAGGTATGCACACAGCAGTCACACACACTCACAGTCATTTAACAAGGATGAGAGGCCATGATCCCAAAGGCTTTCCAACCTCCTGTCCAAGGAGAGTTCCGAGCCAGCCTAATCACTCTGGCAACAGCACACCTGAGCATTTCCCTCTTGACACGGAGGAGGACAAGAGGGCCCTGGAAAGCTAGTTCAGTTGGACAAATAGTGGCTGAGGCTGGCACAGCCTGTAGATGTCATCTCGTATAAGGGGCCTTAACAAGCAAGACAGGGAAATCATCTCCTCAAAGGTTTAACTGTGACTTGGCCCCTGCTTTGAAGTGGTTTAGTCGACAGAGTCTGCTCTCCATCAAAATTTTTTTCAAATCATCATAATAATAAAATTTGAAAATTATGATAATTATGTGTTCTGTACCCTAGATAGGGGCAGATGAAGTGAGGCATATTTTCTAATGTAATTAAGGCTTTCAACTGATCCCTCCCAACTGCAATTGTTATTTCAGAAGTGAATTAATAAATCATGTCCAGCCTGCTTAGAATAAAAACTTGTCTAGAGCATTCTTGTTGCAACCTGCATACTGGTTTGTAGGAAGGGAGAGGCTGGGTGAGACGCCTTTGAGATTGACCTGTGCCGAGTCCCAAACTTAGACAAACTTTTGGGGGAGAAGATTCCAGCTGGGACATCTGGAACCATTTCTCAGCTTTATTGCAAACAGTATGCAATTAGTATTTCCCTGTGTTCACCGTGTCCTCTCTGCTAAACTGGATGCAGTTAATGCTGACTCCCATATGCCCAGGGGACTCAGGTCTCCTGTGGGCTTCACAGAGCACTTTAGCCATCGTGATGAATTAGTGTAAGGCCTAGTAATGCACCTTTGAGTATGTGAGGCCTTTTAAAGTTCTTGGAGGTCAGGCTTGTGGTTGTCTAAAATGCATCTTTCCCTGGCAGACCAGAGACTCTGATGGTATACAAGGCTGTATTTATTTTCCTTGTAGGTTCCAAATCCAAAATGTCCATAGTCACCATTCAGCTTTTCTGGAATACCAGACTGTAGTCCGTGATCACTCAAGGCAAATATCTACCAAGAAGGCCCTGGTATGCTTAGTGGGAGACTCACATTTCCATTCAGAAAACAAACCATTTTTCTTTTTGTTCAAAACCAAAGTGAGTGCAAAACTAAAATCAGAGTCCACTGATCAGAGTTCCCAGCCCTGGATCTGTGCATAGAAGAAATCTGGTCGTCATTTAAAAGGAAAAGAGGGGAGCAGGTGCAGCTAACTTAGAGCACTCCCAGGTCATTTCTATTTATGCAGGCAGACAGTACTGCGGAGAGTCACTGCACTGAGAGTTACTGGCTTGGTCGCTGGTGATAACAACACACTAGCTGTTTGGCTTTACACAGCTTGTAAAAATCTTCTTGGGATATTAATTCTCCATTACTCAATTGAGAGACCTAGAGGACCGTTTTGATGTCCTCTTCCAGAAATTAAGCACTGTGGTACTGTTTCATCTGCCACTGTGTGTTTGCTGATCTTTGATGTGATGTTTGGTACAGAGCTGTGACCATCACAGATACTGAAGAGTGCTTCAAAATCTGTCAGCTGCAGCAGCTCAGTTCTTTCAGAGTCTTTCTTACTAAACTCCTAGGGCTTTTCCAGCATTGTTCTCATAGGCAATTTTCTTAACTTGTCTGAATTTCTATTTATCCATGAAACAGACCTGATCATAGAGCTCCACTTATAGAATGAGTATGAGGATTAAGATGTTATATTCTCATTAAGCTAATGATAAACATTCAGAAAGAATTGGAGACTGATAGTTCAGTCATCCCTCAGTGTCTGTAGAGGACTTGTGTTAAGACCCCCACAGATAGCAGATTCCATAGAAATTCAAGTCCTTTTTCACATCCTTTGTCATATCCTCTTGTATGCATTAAGTTGCTTCTATTCATGTACACAATGCTTGGTACAATGTAAATGCTATAGAAACATTTGTTATGTGGCTTAGGGAATAATAATAAGGAAGAAAGTCTACACATCTTGAGGACAGACTCATTTTTTTTTCTCTCAACTATTTTCTATCAGAGGGAGGCTGAATCCAGAGAGGAAACACACTGATGTGAAGCACTGACTCTGTTGATGAATGCACCATCCCCTGGGATCTGCCCTGTATGTTCTTGGCCTCCACACTTTTGGTCATTGCGTTAGACTTTAAAGGCTATCATAATAAGGCAACATAAATGTTATGGCTTAAATAGCAGAGATGTATTGCTTGAGAGTCCTGAGTTGTAGAACTCTGAGAACAAGGTAAACTGCGACATGCTTCCTCTAAGTTACCAGAGAAGGATCTGTTTCAGGCCTCTCTTTCAGCTTCTAGAAGTTTCTTCCTTGCCCCATATAATTCCAGTCACCACAAGTCATTGTTCCCATGTGTATGTGTGTGTGTGGTGTGTCTAAATTTTTCCCCCTCTTATAAGTAGTTTCTGGATTAAGGGCCCAACCTACTCTGATCTGATCACATTTTAGGTAATTATCTCATTTCCAAATACGGCTACATTTTGTGATTCAGGTAATTAGGAGTTCAAGGTATGGATTAAATAGAGAAGGGATATAATTCAAGCTCTGGAAATACTGGTTCTGTTTAACCAAACACATATCCTAATCATTGCCAATTCTTACTACTTTGTGTCCCTCTGATGCAAAGGTTAACTCCTGAAGCCCTCTCTTCTATTCCTACCAAACCTCACTCTCTGCCTTCTGTAATTCAACAGGTCGGCCTGTTGTCTTGTTGTACATCCCCATATGTTGTTATTTGCCTTAATTCCATAATATATTTTATATTTAGTTAGAGGAGAAAATTACATATAGTTGTATCTTCCCAAGCTCCTTGAACAATTCATAGCACAGAGTAGAAATGGCTATTTTTACATAAGGATAAAAATAGGTGATGAAACAGATCCAAGATAAAGTCATTGAAAAGTTCATACAAATCCATTGACAATATACAACAGTCTTTCTGAGTACTCTAGTCTCATAATACTGTACCCTAGAAACTCCCTGATCAAGATTATTTGTTAAGGCACTTCCTCACACCATGCTCATAGACATCTTATTCTTCTTGATGAAACCTAGGGTGGGTCTTCAGATAGGTACTGATACAAACCCATTGAACCTGGATTATAGAGAAAGTCCATGGAAACATCAGTCTGTGTTCTGCAATGTAGCATCAAATCTGACCCTTACTTTGTTCCAACAACTCTGCCTGCTAGTCTGCAGAGCCTTTCATCTTAGATCATCAAGTGTCATGAACTCTCAATGGTGGAATAAGCCTTAGAAACCCACCCATTGCCAATCTCTGCAAGCCTATGCCTTGTAGTTATTAAATTGTGGACCCTATGTCTTTTCCCAGGGCTGAGGTTATATATGACCATATAGCTGCTTCTTGCTTAATACTATCATATTTTCCCAACACCATTCTGACATCTGTGCTGCTATATTTCTGGATATTAATAATTCTGATAAATTCTTACATTGGGTTCTGTTCAACACTTGGGTCAACTGAAGCCCCTCCTACATAGACTTATTTTGTCAGATCCTTCTCTCAGAAGGATCCTTGCATACCATTTTCTCTCTAACAATCATAGTCTACTTTCACACCCAAGTTCATTCATCTGTGCAATTTAGCCATGTTACTATCAGTTTTGTCTTAAGGACTGGCCTAAGGAAGCTCCAGGGTCCCCCAAGTGAAAGCAAAATCTGCAGAACAGAGCCATCTTTTTAGTAAGGATCTACCCTTACTCACACCACCTCTCAAACAAATGAAATAGTTTTACTTTTTCTCTTGACAACCATTACACACTTTCTTTTCATACCAATTCTCCAGTTCTCCAAGTCTGTCTTTGGATGAGTGTTCTATAATTCAAGTCAATTTTCACACTAATTCCTCAGAGTTAGCATGAGTCACCACAGGTTGAAGTGTTCAGTGCCTCTTGACTCCCCTCATCTCAGATGTCATTCACAGGCAGTGTATACCAAGATCACTCACATTTCTGTCAGACTTATTTAAGCCCTCCCCCAAGATTCCAAAATTCAATAAAATGACACATCGAGCTCAGGACTCAATTGTTATCAGATAATTACAAAAGATACAACTCAGAAACAGCCAGATAGAAGAGGTGCATGGGATACCTCATTATGAAGGCAATGAGTGCCTGATCTCTACCAAAAGCCTTTTCAACATCAAAAGAGACTCTTAGCACTTCAGGGAGCCCAAATATTTTAGAAGCTTTATCAGGAACTGAGGCAAAAAAAGACACATTTATTTTTTTATTCATACGCCACCTTTGTTAGTCCAAAATACAATGCATTGATTATAAGTCATAGACACATGGTTGGCAATTTTATACTTGTACTTGTTGACTAAAATAATGAATATAGGTTGACAAACAAGTGTATTAGACTGTAGGTTGAGCAGGCTCTGAGCTTGAGGATGCCACAGAGCTAACCTAGAGGAATTTGGTGACATAAAAGAAGACCTACAAAGTACCAGTTTCCCCTGAGGTATACTAGTGAGGTATTAGTGATGTGGGCAGCTGCCATCCTTTTGCTGAGTCTTCCTAGCACTTGATTTTGGGGTTTATTTAAACTGGAAGCAAGTGCTAAGAAGACTTAGAGTAAAAACCCCTGAGTTCTCATACACATGCCCAGAAGGAATTGGTTGGGGTAAAATATTTAGTAGAACACTCTTGAAACAAAATCAGTTTGACCATTAGCCCTTAATTGATCCTTATAGCATTAAAGGCTATAAGACCACTGGAGATATATCTTGGTAGAACATTTGCTTGTATGCCTGAAGTCCTGGGCTCAATCTGAGATCTATGTGGTAGCTGGCTAGCTACCGTGTGTGTGTGTGTGTGTAAACACACATAAAAGCCTAAGCAAGTAGTGTTGATGAGAAAAATACTGGTTCTTACATACTCAATGATTTATTTATTTATTTATTAGTTATGAACATGCTTAGTATGGAAACATCACATGTTGGTACCATCCTTTCCCTCATCCATGCCCCTTTCCTAAAGGGTCCCTACTCATTGGTGTTGCAGGTTATTCCCATGGGGATTATGGGTTATACATGGCGGGAGCAGCAGTCAGTGATTGGGGAGAGGCAATGACTCTGGGCATGATGTCCCAACTTGTGACTCTTACAATCTTTCTCTCCCCTCTCCCACAAATTCCCTGAGCCATGTTGGGTGTGTTTTAAGCTTACTTCAGTGATGGGTTCTCAGGAGCCTCTGGATCTCTGCTTTGGTAGGTGCTGAGTGTCCTCAGTGTCTTTCTCCTTCACCCTGCTGCTGATTATCAGGTTCATGGAGAAAGCACTACTCTTGCTCATCTCCCCCATTCCTCTGTGGCTTCAGCTAGGGCCAGGCTAGTGCAATGGGTAGGTTATCTCCTCAGGTCTCATTCCCATATGAAAAAGAGAAGCAGGTTCTCCAATGGAGAGTGAAGTCAGCACAGGTTAAATGGGATAAGAGAATTTGATGGGTTAGGTTTGGCCTCTTTTAGCCCAAGATTAGTGGGAGCTTGATATTGGAGAGCAAAATAATTGTCTGAATATGATTCTGACCTGTTTACCTGTTCCACATATGGGTTCCTTTCCACTGAGTGGATATCTTAGCCAATGAGAAAGCTATCGATTACCCACCAAGGCTGTGTGCCACTATTGCACTTGTGTGTGCATCACATCATGGTATTTGCTTCTGAGTAGCTTAGAGTTGCTCAGACAGTTGTTGGCCACTTTCCCCTAGTAGCTCATGTAGCACCTTCCAGCACTAGATGAGCTGTCTGGGGTCTAGCTCTCTTCCTGATTCCAGCTAGGTCTTCCCATATTCTCATTAACTTTTATAAGTTTATTTTTATTTGGTGGTGGGAGAGAAAATGGGCATGCCTTTAGTCACTGCAAATGAACTCCAGATGCATGTGCCACCTTGTGCATTTGGCTTACATGGGTCTTGGGGAATCGAACCTGGGTCCTTTGGCTTCTCAGGCAAATGCCTTAACCTAGCTAAGCCATCTGTCCAGCCCACACTCAATGATTTTTAATGACAATTCATTCAAGAAGTATTTGCTCCTGTTTATAGGTTAATATTACTAAATAGTTGCCATCTAAACCCAGGGCAAGTTGGTGTTAGAAGTTTAAAATTCTGAAAACAAAGGTAAGATACAAAAGAATGGGAGATAATCCACACCACCATGGGAGATCACAGTTGTACCCCAACACCAAGAGGAACAGCAGCTATGTCTGCTTGCTAAAGTCATGAACGCTAGCTGGACGGCAAGCTGATCTAGACCAAGCTCAGAGTAAGCAAAGGCCTTCAGGAAAAGTGAAGAGAACAACATCAGTTTTAAGTTCTAACAACACTAGGATGAGAGGAAAAAATGAAGACATATCTATTAGCTCCTTCAATTATGTTTATAACTTTCTTTTGGCTGTTTTTTTAAAGTTCATTGATTGAAAACTCCTGTAACCATTAAACAAAGCATTACCTGCATTAAGCTTAGGAAAAATACCAAAGAGAATAGCACTTTGATTACACTAGCAACCTCTTACCTTACTCAAGTAGATTTTTTAAAAAAAAAATCTAATGACCTCTTTGCTGGACTTCTGGCTTATTCGTGTTTTGATTTGTGCCCTGTACATGGCTACACTGAACCAGACATGCATATTTTCAGTGTACTGATGCCAGTACAGGATTATTTACATGATCAGAAAATCTAAAGCCATTGACAGAACTTTTATTGTATTTTATTTTTAAAATTATATAGATATAAATGAATTCTGGTACCATACAGTCATGTGCTATTCCGGGATGTTGCTGTGGTATGCATATGCCTCTCCTCTGCAATTCAGGGGTTGTCAGTACGATAGTATGAAGAGACAGGGCCATTGAAAAGTGGCAGGATTATGATGGCTTCTTTCTCCTGAAGGAGAATTGATGACCTAATGAGGCTCCATGGAGGGCCTTGGTTCTAGCCTGTTCTTCTGCTCTTATGTCATGTGAAGATTATAACATTCCTCCTCTCTAGGAGGGCACATTATTGAAGGCACCATATTGGAAGCAGACCAGGGGCCTAATTTGACACTTCTTTGATCTTGAACTTGCCAGCCTCCAGGGCTATGAGAAACAAATTATTGTTTCTCATGAAACTGAGTCAGGCTCAAGTATACTGTTACAATGGCCCATGATGAACTAAAAGATAATCAGAGTGGGAACGGTATTCTATGGATCAGAAATCCCCAGGCTCCTTCTAAACTGTCACTTTCACAATCCATGATGACATACATCCACATCACACTCTAGTAAGCATGGAGGAACAACAAAGGGAAGAAGGTGTGCACCTCCTTCCATAAGGAAGTCTAGTGATTGTGATTGTGTGCCTCATGTTTCCTACATACAACGTTAGCATGTACTTGTGGGGTTATACTTAAATAAGTCTCAGAGGCATAGTTTTTGTTTCAGGCAACCATGTAACCAGATGAAAATCTATAATCTTCTCTTTATTGTTTGGCTTTTATAGTTTAATTATGATATATTATGTATATTTTCTTCACGTTTATCCTATTTGGATATTTTCTGCTTTCATCTTTGCCTCAGAGTGGATTCTGTGGTCTTGGTCACTCCCAACCCTTACACCTGGACCACTTGGCATTGACATGGATGTGGGGACCCAAACTGTAGCCATCACACTTGTACAAGTACTTTATCCACTGAGCCTCATCCTTAACCATCCTGGCCCAACTTGGAATTTTCTGTGCATGTTGCTTGTGTGAAGAAGGTATGCCTTTGCCAAACTGAACATTTTAAGCAATTATTTCTTTAAATGGTTTCTCTAACCTACCCTTCTTATTTGGAACTCCGGTTACATAGATATTTGATCTTTTGCATTTAAGATACTTCCTCCTGGGACCAAGTATACTTTTAAACCTTTTATTCTCTCTGTTCTTCTGATGAACAATTTATGCTTAACAATCTAAAGTTTGCTAGTCCTTTTCAGTTGTCTCCATCATTTGTATCTCATCTGGCTTCCCATCTCAAAGTTTCCATTTGTTACTTTTAAGTTCCTGTAGCTCTATGAGTTACCTTAACTATTAGTTTCAAACGTCTTGTCCCCGTGTAACTGCACTGACTATAACTACCTGTTAATTCCAACGGACTAGTCATCAAAGGGTTGGCTCCATTAATTGTCTTTTCTCTTAAGAGTGGATAATATTTTCCTGCTTCCTTACAGGTCAAGGCATTTTGAAGTGTATTTTGAACATGGTAAATATTTTTTTGTGTGAATTTTATTACATTTATCTGGAGAGATCATATTTATGGCTGTTTTAGGAGGCAATTAAATCAGCTAGATTTTAAACTAAAATCTCTGTCTCCTCAACTATAGGTCAAATTCCAGTTCTGTGCTTGTATTTTTAGCTGGACTCTGTGCTGCCTGTGTGTGATTCAGATACCGGCAGAGTTGTGAGCAGAGCTAACCCTCCTTCCTTCTGTCTCTCTCCTTTCTGTGGCAAACCTTATTTTGCAGTTATTCCTACTACCTCAGCTTTGGTCTGCTGTTGTGCTGTCAGAAAGGCTCCGGGTACGCTAGGGGTCAAGGGCACTGCTCATTGCCAGCTTGACCTCAGTGTAAATGTCACAAAAAATGGACAAAGCAGCAAGCCATTCTCCTCTCCATTGTTGACTTCTAACCTGCATGAATTCTTTGGATTCATTATATTTTTAAGACACGTTCTTCTATGCCACTTGTCCACATATTCACACATGTCTGTGGGAGGACAGACCAGGAGAAGCTTGCTCTACCATAGCAGCAATGGAGACAAGTCTGAAAGGTCAAATGAAAGAAATGGCCAGCACATGTGTTAGGAGTCTACTATGTGTCTCTTCCCCAAGGACCATCTGTACATTTGTACTTCTCCTGTAGAACATTCTTACTTTCAAATCACACTCGACTTCATGAAGAAATTTTCCACAGAGTACTTTACAATGAAAAAATAAAGGCCTGTTTTGGGAACAAGTGTTTCCTAAATTTGATATATAAAACAAATTATTTTTCAATTTATTTTTAAGGTTAAAAATTAAGAGATTTATTTATCACATTATAGTGGTATAGCTTAGTAAATGTATTTTCTTCCTATGCATGTGATGATTTGACTGTTGGGAGAATACAGTAGCTGATAATTGCAATCAAAGGAATTTTTCTTGTGATCAACCTTAACATAAACAGAGAATAATGTCAATGACCCTTGAGGTTGCTAATATTGAAACAATGTAGACAGACTAAGAGCAGATATTAGCTTCCCACTGAATGATGCATGTCAATAGTAATACATGTACCAGGCCAGTCAGAGCTTGGGCTGCCCACTGTTTACTGAGCACTGGACTGCAAATAGTAGAAATGCATGTGCAACTGGGTGCCACTCTGAACGTGTCAGCATTCTTTTTTGTCAAGTTAGCAATATATATATTTTTTGAGGTAGGCTCTTGCTGTACCCCAGGCTGGCCTGGAACTCGTGGTCTCAGGCTGACCTCAAACTCACAGCAACTCTACCTCTTGTTCCTGTTTTTAACCCACAAATATAGGTTTAAAACATAGAGATAATGTGTTATTATTAATTTCCCCAAACTAAAAGCACAACTGATGCCTTAGTGTGATATTTAAGTATGCCCCAAAGAATTTATTCTTATTCCAATTCGCCCTCCTTCTCTGCCTTCCTTCCTTTGCTCTTTCTTTCCTCCCTCATCTACCTTCTTTCCTTCCTTCCTTCCTTCCTTCCTTCCTTCCTTCTGTTCATTTCTTCCTTCTTCCTTCTGTTTATTCCTTCTATTTGGTTTGGGGGAGATGTAGGGAGTAGGCAGAAGGAAGTATGTAGCTCATTTTCATGGGAGATGTAAATATAAAAGGCATGGATTAGATAAAATTTCCTCTAATATTACTAATATTACATCTGCTTTTCAGGTGCACTTAATCTAGTGAAAATCTAGATGTAGGAAGTAGAGTGCCCTGTGCCAGAATGTAGCTCATCATGAGCACTGTGGTATACTAATTCCCTGTGAATGTCACCTGTGCAGATCCCATGTCCCAGAATCCTAGAAGCTTGACAAGAAATTATGAATAATTCAAAGTGTGAGAGTCTGAGAATCTTAAATATAAGTGCCCTTTTTCAGAAAGAAGTGGGATTCAGTGCACAGTGTAGCATTTTATTTGGGATAGACACAAAATGATGCCCCACTTATTAACATGAACCTGAGCATACAACACATTCAATGAGTTTTAAGAACCAGGGAGCACATAGCAAAAATAGGCTTTATTTGCCCATGATTTGAAAATAATTCTGGGCATTGTCACATAAATGGTTATTCTCCTAAACAGCCAGAGAGCAGAGTGGTTAGGAGTCAATATCACAGTCTCCTTTATAAGTTTATTTTTAAATATTTTTATTTTTACTTATTTAATTGTAAGAGAGAGAGAGGCACAGAGAGGAGAAGGAAAGAGACTAGGCCTCCAGCCACTGCAAATGCACGCCAGATGTATGCACCACCTTGTGCATCTGGCTTATATGGCTCCTGGGGAATAGAACGTGGGTCCTTTGGCTTTACAGACAAGTGCCTTAACTGCTAAGCCATCTCTTCAGCCCTCTTTTGTCAGTTTTGAACTCTGTTACTTTTGGAGAAATTAATCATGCATTTAGTAACTTAGGTTTTCAATTTTCTCCGCAAAATTGGCTTTAATACCTCATTTTATTGTGATGTCATGACAAGTAAATTATTTAACCAAAAGAGATAAGAAAAGATCAGACACAATAAATGATCCAGGAGCTGAATATGTGTGTTACTTTTTTTAATATCCTGGAACTCAATGGAAAGTTCAGTTAATACACATTATTTTCTTTGCATAAAGAGATTGCAGGCAATTTACCTGCAGGATGCATCTGTTACCATTTTCTCTTCTACACTGAGTGTTGATAGAGTGGTGATATGTCTATAAGCAAGACCTTTATATCTCCTGAGGCATTTAAGAATCCACAATTTAATAACTGATTTCAAAGTTACCATGTCAGATTTCTGTCAGTGTGACAAAACATCAGAGATGGTAAATATAAAAAGAGAAGTTCATATTGGTTCATAGTTTCTGAGGTTTAAGTCCAAGGTCAGCTGGGCATGTGATGATGATGTCCAATGTAGCAGACACATAGATACATACACACCCACCCACCCACACACACACACACACACACACACACACACACACACAGAGAGAGAGAGAGAGAGACAGAGAGACAGAGAGACAGAGAGGCAGAGAGACAGAGAGAAGGTTGGGGTCCCAATATTCCACTTTAGTGCATACTCCCAATGGACTAATGTTTTTCCTCCAGGTCCCACCTCTTAAATATTTAACTACTTCCAAAAACTTTAATGCATAGGCTTTTGTGGGGCATGTAAAATCCAGACTATCTAACAGGGAGGGTTTGTATTTTCACAAGAGTCTAGCACAGTGCCTGAAACATAGTGTTATCATAGTAAAAATGAAGAATAACATTTCACCTGAATTCAAATGAACATGAGATACTGAATAATATGCAGTCTTGAGAGCCTTCACCATTCTGAGATTTATGACAATTTAGACAGTTCTAATGGATAGAAATTAGACTATTTTACTTTGAATAATGATGATTTTCAAAATACAACATTAGCCTTATTGACCAACCATCAGCTAAGGATGAGAATTAAATTATTTTCTAGTATTAGACATTAGTCTCAAGTGTTATTCACAGTCTCTTTTGTGATCCTCTTACTGACAAATAGCATGGCTGATTGTGGGGGCACAGAGTCTAGACAAGAAACAGTGTCTCTTCTATTGGAAATATAACAGACCCAGGCAAGATTTTAATGTCATTTAATGTGACATCTTTAGAGTATGGAATGCAGGTTTCTGACACAAGAACACTGACTCTTTAAGTCATTACTGACTGCAAGAATGAAATAGACAACCTACCTAGGTCATGTTTGGACACCATGTAGAAATACTTCTTCTCTGGTTATTTATATTTTTAATTGACACTTAATAGTTGCATATATTTGTGGAGGAGCCAACAATGTTTTGTTACATGTATGTAATGTAATGTCCAAATTAGGGTACAGATTTAACTCTTAAAACATGTACTACTTCTTTGTGGTTAAAAAAAAAAAAACAAACATTTAAAATCCTTTCTTCCAGCTTTAGAGAAACATGTATCACGTTGTTCTCTACAACTGTCCCATTGTACGCCAGAACGGTAGCAAGCCTGGTTTCTCTTGCATGACTGTAACTTAGTACTTACTCATTGACCACTGTTTTCCATCTCTTCTGTCCCTGTTACCTCCAGACTCTGCTGACCGCTATTCTTCGCTCAACTTTTATGAAATCAGCATTTTTAGATTTTCCTTGAGTTAGATTGTGTAGTGTTGTCTTTGTATACTTACTTTATTTCACTTTCCACAATGTCCCCTTTTTCCATCCATGTAGTCTCCAATGACAGGATTTGGCCTTTTTCTGAAGGAATGACTCGCCATCGTGTATGCACATATTTTTTAGCCCATTTATCATTTGATAACACTTGAGCTGATTTCTTCTCATGGCTATTGTGAATAGTGCTGCAGTAAACAGGGAAATGCAGATGTTTCATTTCCTTTGGGTATATATCCAGTCGTGGGATGGCTGGAGTATAAGGTAGAACCATACTGTGTATCATAATGGCTATAGTAATTTACCTTCCCACAAAAAGTATGTGAGAGTTCCCTTTTCACCCACTTTATTAGCACATATCCTCTTACTAATAACTATTCTTAGTGAAGTGGGTGATAACTCATGCCACTAAAACCATGGTCAATGTATGGCAATATGAAATATAAATCTGTAAGAGAGTGTATACATATTATTTATCATCTATCTTATCTACATCTTGTATGTATATCATTTATGTATTGTAGATAAATATAAAATTGCTCATTTAAAAAAATACCCTGAATGATCCTCTAAATGATTTCAGTACCTGACAGACATCTGACAGGCAACAATGGAGCCATTCCTCACACACTACTGGGATCCTTGATACTACTAACAGACATTGATGAGCATTATAATGTTTAGGAAGTATGACATGAGGAGATGATAGATGAATAGTAGAGAGTATTGACTTTGTTCATTTGCATTTTTGACAATTCAGGGTTTTTTTGTTTGTTTGTTTGTTTGTTTAGAGAAAGAACACACATTTCAGAGAGAGCGCATGTGAGAGAGGGACACACACAGAGAGAATTTGAGTGCTAGGGCTTTAGCCATTGCAATTGAATCCCAGACACTTGTGCTACCTAGTGAGCATGTATGACATTGAACACCTTTGTGCATCTGGCTTATGTGGAATCTGGAGAGTTGAACATGGGTCTTTAGGTTTCACACACAAGCATCTTAACCGCTAAACCATCTGTTCAGCCTGAAAATTAAGGTTTTAAAAAATATTTTATTTCTTTGAGAGTGGGAAAGAGGGAGAAAGAGAGGGAGAAATGAGCATACCAGGGCTTCTAACCACTGTAAATGAATTCCAGATGCATGTACCACCTTGTGCATCTGGCTTACATGGGTACTGGAGAGTTGAACTGAGGTCCTTTGGCTTTGCAGGCAAGCATTTTAACCACGAAACCATATCTCCAGTTCCCCCAATTAAGGTTGTTAAACATAAGATAACTTATCTTTGAAAAGGCATGTTCATTTCACACCATAACTTTGTGCTTCAACTTACATCTTCTAGTATTATAAATATTTAATCATACAGAACATGTGCTGGTGAGTATGAGGCATGGTATCCAGAGGAAGTGACAGGTCTTCACTTTGTTTACTTGTTTGTTTTTGAAAGCAAGCTTCAGTTGATAATAATACAGTCCAGAAGACTGGATTTTATCCTCAATAAAATAAAGAAATTAACTTGAATTCTAGAATTCTATGTCTAGTTATACTTTAATTCCAGAGTGAGGTTTAAAATAAATACATTTTAGATATTTATTGAGTGCTTACCCTTCAACACCCTCCACCTGCAAATCACCTCCCACCTCAAGATTTTATTTTAAAAATTATTTGTTCAGACTAGGAAGATGGTTCAGTGGTTAAAGGTGCTTAGTTGCAAAGCCTGTCAGCCTGGGTTCAATTCTCAAGCCACTCAAGTAAGGTCAAACACACATACAAAATGTGGTATAAGAGTCTGACATCTGTTTCTAACAGTAAGAGGGAAGCTCTGGAATATCCCCCCCCCCCAACACACACACCACACACATGCAAATAAATACTTTAAAAATTACTTAACTTAACCATATGCTTATGTAAAAATTGAAGAACTCTAAGAAATGTTTAGGAGTAAATCTGAACTGTGAGGAATATAGACATTGATTGAAGTTATTAAAAAAATAAGCTTAGAGCTGGAGAGATGGCTTAGTGGTTATGGTGCTTGCCTGCAAAGCCAAAGCACCCAGGTTCGATTCCCCAGGACCCACACTTGCTACCTCATCAGACCCTCAGGAAGACATTCAGATCATGCTTAGTCTTGATCCTTGTAGTGCACAGGGTTATTAAAGCATGGAGTCCATGCTGGAACTAAGCATTCTCACTAAATATAAATCACAGTGACAATAAGGTAGTTGGTGAATGGCTTTAGTTTTGACATGAACCAACTAGATTACATTTGATAGCATTTATTATTTCCAAACTTTTTAAAGTTTGAATAGAAATATAGCCTAGGCACTAGGATATTCTGAATCTGAGTTTAGGTTTCCTATGAATAGGAAGATGTTTAGCAAGAAAATCCTTAAATGTTTATAGGCTTTGCATTCACGAATGAAATGCAATCTAGACATAGAGCCAAGTCAGCAAAATAATGATTACCGCAAATGGGTGTGCTAAGTTGGGTTGTTAGCAATTTATCCAAATTAAGAGTTGGGGCTTTACCATAATCACTTGAGAAGTATGCCATTCATAGCTTCATTTATTTTCACATGTGATGCACATCCTAATTTCTAAGTTTACCACCATCCTCTTCCAAAATATAAACATATATTCTACTCAAAGCTAATGGAGAGTTTTCTGAAGTTAGAAGGTATTGTACAGTAGCGTATAGTTTCTTTTTTTTTTAACTCCACATTGCCCTCAAAATGTGAATTTCGTTTAAATTTTAAAATTGTCTAGGTATTTCCTCCTCTCACTGTTGTGTTATTGGGCTCATATAGTTAGGATCAGCACTGGCACACTCAATTAGAATTATATTTAACAGCTTAGTATAGGGGTCATGGAAGTCTAAGAGTGTGGATAAACTTTGAGCATTGGCAATGGTTGTAATCTATTACTATCCCATGTCTTAATGGGCATAGGGAGAGTGTAGGGTATAGAACCCCAATAGACTGGCCCTATCCACTTTAAAAATATAAGCATTTATTATACAAAAAGCTCATATTAGAGAATTCTGTCAACAAGAAATGACACTACAATAGTGAAAAACTTTATTTTTCTGTGTGGAAACAGTAGTTGTCACTGATTCATGATGTGCCATCTTGAAAATTTCCAGAAGACAAATGACTTCAAATCTCTAGTCCTACAGACCACATGTGTCAAGTCTTTGTGAATTTCTGAGGTTGACATCACAAAGTGAGAGGCAAGTGAGATTCTAAAAGAAGAAAAAGGTCACCAACAGGCAAATTAAGGAGAAATAGGCTGGAAACTGAGCAAGGAGTTAAAAGATCATTATAGTGCTAAGAACTTGGGCAGAAGAGAAAAAGAATGTTGTTGATATTGGTATGATGAAGTGGGACCTTGATAGTATGTACCTGGCCTTTATTTATATTTCTAACTTGTTGCAGCATACAGCTCCACTTGAATTACCAATGCCCAAGCTTAATGAGAAATAATGAACATATTCCTTTTTCCTTCCATGGCTACCAGCACTGGTTGTGCTAGAAAACCACTGATCTACATATAGGAGATATAGGTTGTAATTTAGTCTTTACCTGTAATGTATGCCTGATTTTTTTTAAGTGTTCTGTCTCCTCATATATAAAGAAAGAGAATAAAGAAGTCAACTGCATAGCTTGTACTAATTCTAAAGTCATAAACTTAAAGCAGCATTTTTGGATTTCAAGAACCTTACAAGTTTTCATGTATCCTAACTTAAGTGAAAAGCTAGAAACTGGAAAAAAGAAAAACCTCAAGAACTCCTTTGGCTTATCAGAGAAGTGAGGTCTCAAGATGAATTCCTGCTCTCAAAATTGCAGAGATGGATGAATGATTTTAAGAAATGATATTTCTTTTCTTTTCTTTCTCTCTCTTTCTTCTCTCTCTCTCTTTTCGAGGTAGGGTCTCACTCTAGCTCAGGCTGGCCTTAAATTCACTATGTAGTCTCAGAGTGGCCTCTAACTCACAGTAATCCTCCTACCTCTGCCTCCCGAGTGCTGGGATTAAAGGTGTGTGCCACCACACCCGGTTTAGGAATGAAATTTCTTACTGGGAAAGAAAACTCCATAGGACACAGTGTGAAGATGGCAAAACTTGATTGGAAATTAATGAATTGCCTCCAGGTTCATGGGTGGACAACTCTGAGAGTTCAAAACTCCTGGAATCAAAGTAAATGGGGTTTAGGGACAGGAGAATAGGGAGTAACTATACAATAGGTATACAGTTTAAGTTTGCAGTTACACAAAATGTGGGCAGGTACTATTCAGACCCTTGACGGCCTAAAAATAAAGAGATAAGGGAAGGAAAGGTTCACTCTTTCCTGAAGCGGAGACATCCATCTTCTCTTGCCCTTAGATGCCATAAATAAGTTCTTAGATGATCGAACTTGAAGTTTGATATCAGCAGCCCCTCAAGTTCTCAAGTCTTTGGAATCAGACTAAATTGCCACACTATCTTTATACTAGGTTTCTTGATTACAGCTAATTTCCATGGTATATCTCATCTTACCCCTCTGTTTCTCTCCCTCTTTATCTCTCTGTCTCTCTATCTACCTTCTATCTATCTATTTATTATCTATCTATCTATCTATCTATCTATCATCATCATCATCAATCATCTACTACTGGCTTTGTTTCTCTAGAGCACCCTAACTAACTAACATTACAGCTGTAGACAACACAAAGGAAAAGCTATACAATGTTTAGGTAATAACTTGGTATTCACGACTTCCATCAAGCTCCCTGGAAAGCAGTTGTTACTTTCAGGAAATAAACTCTGAGTAAAGAGATAGAAAGTATGTTTTGCCTCTAACAATTATATTATTATATAATTAAGGTTATAAACATAGCTGAATGAAGGTTGTGCCATTTAGGGGAGTAAGCATGTCTGCTAGAACAATTTTTGGCCAAGCTCATGCAAGCACAAGACAAGAGGAATGGTAACACATCCAGTTGACATGACTATGATGACATTTCCTAGGAAATGATGTTTAGAGAGTGTCCTAAGCCGACTTCCGGCCAAGATGGCGACCGCCTAGTTGCGCTGCAAATCCCGGGGAAAGAAAGGCAAGATATTAAGGGCATATAGTGGCTTTTAGGGGAGAGAAATCTGGGAGGGCACAGAGGTGGGGGAACAGGGAATTGCTGGTCCCCTTTCGGGCGGGTAGGCACCCCTTGCCCCAAATAACCGCAGTGTTCAAAGCTCCACCCCTGCCGCTGCTGCTGCTCCGGAGCCCGCACGGCTGCCACTGCGCGCCGATCGTTCCCTCCATGCGGAAGCTTAGACTGCTCCGCACCCTCGTCCACTCGCCCACCTACTGAGTGTGCCCAGTCCCACAAGCTCAGACTGTATCTCTCGCTTGCGTCAGCTCAGGTGCCACCCCCTACCTGCCTGCCGCACCGGCGGGCCACCATTGTCCCGTGGCGGGGGAGCGCAGACTGCTTCCGGTTCCCAGCGTTCCCAGCCAAAGTCTGGGCGGCTTCAGTGCTTGGTGCCTCAGTGCCACTCCTAGCTCAAATGCAGGCAGCCTTGGCACATTACCGCTTGAGAACTCAAACAATTTTGGCACCCCTGCCAGGTAGTAGATAGGCGGCTTTGGCAAGTGAGATTATTCCCTGCGTGCAGAAGCTTAGACTGCTCCGCACTCTCCTCCACTCGCCCTCTGTCTGCCGTGCGGCTGTCCACAATTGTCCTGTGGCGGGGGAGCGCAGACTGCTGCCGGTTCCTAGCGTGCCCAGCCAGAGTTCGGGCGGCATCAGTGCTTGGTGCCTCAGTGCCACTCCTAGTTCGAACGCAGGCAGCCTTGGCACATTACCGCTTGAGAACTCAGGCAACTTCGGCGCCCCTGCCAGGCAGTAGATAGGAGGCTTTGGCAAGTGACAGCCAAAGCCCAGGCTTCTTGGCAACGCCCCCAGGCTGCATAAGATTCCCATTGTTCTTGAGCCCAGGCTGATACGCCCACTTATCTGCCCATACACTGTCATGGGCAGAACACAGCGCAAAAGAAATAACATCAATAATCAAATGCAAGAAAATCCAATTAGATCACCCACTCCCACAATGAATACTTCTAACCAAAACATAGAAGAACAAATAGGACCAGAACACCACATTGAAGCTATGAGCAATGCAACTCTAACCAACCTATTGGTAGAACTTGCAGGAAAGCAACAAAGGGCAGACAATCGTGTGGATGCTGCCATCACTAAACTAGAACTAATAGATAAGAAATTGGAAGGATTAGATAAGAAAATGGAAGGATTTCAAAGAGAGTTAAGAGATTTGAGGGAGAGTGAAAAAAAAGAAGACCTTAAAAATCAGCTGGCCATGCTAAATGAAGACATAAAGACATGCAAGGATGAACTCCAAGAATCATCAAGAAAATCAGAAAATGATGTGAAAAGGGAGCTTGACAGAGGGATGGAAATTATACATAGAAAAATAATAGAAAATGCAAACTTAATTGAACAAGCCCAAAACTCACTAGAAGCTCTCAAGAATAGAGTCAGCCAAGTGGAGGATAGAAACTCTGATCTGGAAGACAAGATGGAAGAAACAGTTAGAGAGTTCAAAAATTTCAGTAAGTTTAAAAGCTCCTGTGAACAGAACATGAGGGAATTGTGGGATACAGTTAAACGTCCCAATATCAGGATCATTGGAATACCAGAAGGAGAAGAAATCCAGACCAAAGGCATGGAGAACTTATTTAACAAAATAATTGAAGAAAACTTCCCCAGTCTCTTAAAAGAAAGGCCCATCAAGATACAAGAAGCCAATAGAACTCCAAACAGACTGGACCAAAGGAGAAACTCTCCAAGACATATTATTATTAAGACTCTAAACATTGACACCAAAGAGAAAATCCTAAAAGCAGCTAGGGAAAAACAGCACACCACCTTCAGAGGTAACCCCATCAGAATTACTTCAGACTTCTCAATGGAAACCCTGAAAGCTAGAAGAGCCTGGAATGAAACACTGCAAAGTCTAAGAACCTATGGCTTCCAACCCAAACTACTCTACCCAGCAAAAGTATCCCTCATAATAGATGGTGAACAAAAAACTTTCCATGACAAAACTCAACTTTACAATTATATGAACACAAAACCAAACCTACAGAGAGTAATTCAGGAAATTCTACACAGAGAAGAAAAAAATAATCAAACACAATTGCCTACAAGAAGCAGATCACAACAACCAAACTCAGAGTAGGCACAAAAAACTACAATGTCCATGAAAACTCCAACCCACATTTACCATCACAATATGGCAGGGATCAAATCAAATCTCACAGTCATTACCCTAAATATTAATGGCCTTAATTCACCCATCAAGAGACACAAGCTAACAGGATGGATCAAAAAATTAGACCCCTCAATCTGTTGCCTTCAAGAAACCCACCTCACCATTAAAGACAGACATCTCCTCAGGGTGAAAGGGTGGAAAACAGTACTCCAAGCAAACGGGAATAAGAAACAAGCAGGTGTAGCTATATTAATATCGGATAAAATAGACTTCAAACCAAATATAATCAAAAAAGACAAAGAAGGCCACTTCCTACTTATCAAGGGAACGATCCATCAAGAGGATATTACAATCATAAATCTGTATGCACCAAACACAGGGGCACCACAGTTCATAAAACAAAACCTACTTGACAATAAAACAGAAATAACCACAAACACCATCATAGCTGGGGACTTCAATACACCATTATCAGTAATAGACAGATCATCCAAACAGAAACTCAACAGGGAAGTAAGAGAGCTCAACAAAACCATAGATCACTTAGACCTAACGGACATCTACAGAACATTCCATCCCAAATCCACAGATTACACATTCTTCTCAGCAGTCCATGGAACATTCTCTAAAATAGACCATATATTGGGTCACAAAGACTGCCTCCACATATTTAGGAAGATTGACATAATTCCCTGCATGATATCAGATCACAATGCTATATTGCTAGAAATCAACAACAAAAGACCCACCAAGAATCCCAAAGGCACCTGGAAACTGAACAGCACACTTTTAAACAATAAATGGATAGTGGATGAAATAAAAAATGAAATTGCAAAATTTCTGGAATTGAACGACAATGAGAACACATCGTATCAAAACTTATGGGACACAATGAAGGCGGTCCTCAGGGGAAAATTCATAGCACTCAATACCTTCGTAAATAAGACAGAAAGGTCCCAAATCAATAACCTAACCATCCACCTAAAGACACTGGAAAAACAAGAAAAATCCAACCCAAAGAGCTCCAGAAGGAAAGAAATAATTAAAATCAGAGCAGAAATCAATGAATTGGAAACCAAGGAAACAATTAAGACAATTGACAAAACAAAGAGCTGGTTCTTTGAAAAAATAAACAAGATTGACAAACCCCTGGCCAATCTGATCAAGCAAAAAAAGGTGAAGCTTCAAATTAACAAAATTCAAAATGAAAAAGGAGAGATCACAACAGACATAAGTGAAATTGGGAGAATCATCAGGACTTATTTCAAAAACCTCTACTCCACAAAACTGGATAATGTGGAGGAGATGGATAAATTCTTGGACGCATACCATCTACCAAAGCTAAACACAGAGCAGATTAATCACCTCAATCAACCCATCACACTCATGGAGATTGAAAAAGTAATAAAAAACCTCCCAAAAAGAAGAGCCCAGGACCAGATGGCTTCTCAGCTGAATTCTATCAAACCTTCATGGAAGAACTCAAACCAATCTTCCTCAAACTGTGCCACACAATTGATGAACAGGGAAAGCTACCCAACTCCTTTTATGAAGCTAGCATCACCCTAATTCCAAAACCAGGCAGAGATGCCACAAGAAAAGAAAACTACCGGCCTATTTCCCTGATGAATTTAGATGCAAAGATCCTAAACAAAATCCTTGCAAACCTGAATCCAACAACACATCAAAAGCATTATCCACCTTGACCAAGTGGGATTCATTCCAGGAACACAGGGGTGGTTCAACATACTGGAAATCTGTCAATGTAATACACCACATAAACAAGGTTAAACATAAAAACCACATGATCATTTCGATAGATGCAGAAAAGGCCTTTGACAAGATTCAACACCACTTCATGTTCAAAACATTGGAGAGAGTTGGCATGGTTAGTTCATATCTTAACCTAATAAAGGCAATATACGAAGCTCCGAAGGCCCAAATAATACTTAATGGAGAGAGACTGGAGGAATTCCCATTAAGATCAGGAACAAGACAGGGTTGTCCACTCTCACCTCTGCTTTTCAATATAGTTCTGGAAGTCCTAGCTCAAGCAATAAGACAGGAGAAGGAAATAAAAGGGATACAATTTGGAAAGGAGGAAGTTAAGTTAGCTTTATTCGCAGATGACATGATTATATATGTAAGAGACCCGAGAGACTCCATCCCAAAACTCCTGAAGGTGATTAACTCCTATAGCAAAGTAGCAGGATACAAAATCAATGCACAAAAATCAGTAGCCTTCCTTTATGCAAAGGACAAAGATACAGAAAAAGAAATAAGGGACATAGTCCCATTTTCAATTGCGACAAAAAAAAATAAAATACCTTGGAATAACGTTAACCAAGGAAGTGAAAGATCTATACAATGACAACATAAAAACACTCAAAAAAGAAATTGAGGCGGACTTGAGAAAATGGAAAGACCTCCCATGTTCCTGGATAGGCCGAATTAACATTGTGAAGATGACAATCCTACCAAAGGCAATTTACAGATTTAATGCAATACCAATTAAAATCCCCACAGTGTTCTTCACAGAGATAGAAAAAATGATCTCAAATTTCATATGGAAAGGCAGAAGGCCTCGCATTTCCAAACATATCCTCTGCAAAAGAAATACCTCTGGAGGCATCACCATACCTGATCTAAAGCTATATTACAAAGCCATAGTAATAAAAACAGCATGGTACTGGCATAAAAACAGGACTATAGATCAATGGAATAGACTTGAGGACCCGGACTTTGGGTCAAGCAACTATAGCTACTTGATATTTGATAAAGGCCCAAACAATATACGCTGGAAAAAAGACAGCATCTTCAACAAATGGTGCTGGACAAACTGGATAACCATATGCAGGAAACTAAAACTTGACCCACACATTTCACCATGCACTACACTCAAGTCCAAATGGATCAAAGATCTCAATATAAGACCAGAAACTCGAATACTACTGGAAGAAAATTTAGGAAGTACATTCGATGATATAGGAACGGAAAAAGACTTCCTGAACAAAACCCCAGTAGCTCATGAACTTAAACCATCACTCAACCAATGGGACCACATGAAGCTGAGGAGTTTCTTTACAGACAAGCATACAATTAGCAAATCCAATAGATTACCCACAGAATGGGAGAAAATATTTGTGGGTTATCCAACTGATAGAGGACTAATCTCTAGAATCTACAAAGAACTCAAAAATCTAAACAGTAAGAAGTCAAACACCCCACTCACAAGATGGGGCAAAGAGCTGAACAGGCAGTTCACAGAGGAAGAAATAGAAATGGCAAACATACACTTAAGAAAATGTTCATCATCCCTAATCATCAGAGAAATGCAAATTAAAACAACTATGAGATTCCACCTTACCCCAATAAGGATAGCAAGCATCAAAAAATCAAATAAAAATAAATGCTGGCGAGGATGTGGAGAAGTAGGAACACTCATCCACTGTTGGTGGGAATGTAGGATGGTACAACCACTTTGGAAAGCAATATGGAGACTTCTGAAAAAGCTTAGTATAGAGATACCAACAGACCCAGTTATTCCCTTACTGGGCATCTACCCTAAAACCTTCAAACCACAGACGAAAGAGATTTGCTCAACCATGTTTGTAGTGGCTCAATTTGTAATAGCTAAGAGCTGGAATCAACCCAGATGTCCATCACTAGAAGAATGGATAACTAAGATGTGGTATATCTACACAATGGAATTCTATACAGCAGTAAGAAAAAATGACACAATGAAATTTGAGGAAAAATGGTTGAACCTGGAACAGATCATTCTCAGTGAACTTACCCAATCACAGAAAAAAAATCGCCACATAGTCTCACTCATCTACAGCACCTAACCTGAATCTACCGAAGATACCTTACATACCCAGCAAGCATCTCCTAGATTAGACACTAGGATGGAAGGGGAGGGAGGGGAGGGCATCAAAGGGGTGGGAAACACAAATCTAGACCCAAACGGCAATGGTACCATAATCTTCTACTTACTAAAAGATAGACCAAATGGCTGATCCTTCACCAGGCCCTTACAGGGAACACCTGAACCACAAGACACTGGAGAGGGTAAGATTAAGACTAACCTTAGTCTCCTACATCTTCCCTCCCTCACTTCCCCTCTCCCTGTCTCTCTCTCTCTTATCTCTAACTCTTGTATATTAGTTATCTTTTTCCTCATTTTCTTAGTGGGCACTGACCTGTAACTCCCAGAACCAGCATGGGGCTATCATCCACAATGAGCTTTTGATCAGAGAGACCTACAAGGTTTCCTAAAAGACAGACAGATTTCTGTCAGAGTACTTGATGACCCACCAAAGGTTAGTGGTAAGACCCTACTGCTGAAGATACCTTATGTGATTGACATGCAAATTAGAATGGCATGGCTGGAAGTTGGATGAGAGTCAGTCCCCAGACAGTCAGCGCATCTAGTGCCAGAAGGTGCTACATGGGCAACTGGGGGAAATTGACCAATATCTATCGAAGCAAGGCATGGTCTAACCTACTTATCAGCAAATAACTTATTGTGATGCCCACACAAGTGCAGTGGTGGCACACAGCCATGGTGGGGAACCAACTGCTCTCAATTTGGCTAACTGATCCCCTCACTGGTATGGGACCCATAGCTGGAGCTGGGAAACAAGTCAGAACCATATCCAAACGTAAGCCCACTCTCCAGTATCAACCTACTATCAATTGTGGGCTACAAGAGGGCCTACACCTATTAAATTCTCTATAAAAAAAAAAAAAGTAAGGGTTATCTCATTTGTCCTGGTGCTAACTTACTCTCCGTTGGAGAATCTGCTTCTCTTTTTCAGATAGATGTAGACCCTAAGGAGAGAGCCACCCCATCATACCTCAAAAGGGCTCCGGCTGAAACTAAGAAAACTTCGAGAAACAAGCAAGGGGGCTGTTTTTCCTGATGAACCGGACACCAGCACAAGGGGGAAGGAGATCAGCATAGAGAAAAATCAACTCCTACCAAATCAGAGAGCCAGAGCCTCAGAGGCCCTCAACACCTCATCACTGAAGCAGACCAAAAGTGAACCCAACATGGCTCAGGGAAATTTTGCGGAAGAGGGGGCGGAAAGAATGTCAGAGTCACATGTTGGGTCATGATATGCAGAGACATTTAGCTTACCCATAACTGTGGGCTAACTCCACAATGCATGACCCGTATACCTCAACAAGGAGGGGCCAAGGGGAGGGGGCAGGTCACGGATGAGCCTAATAATGGTACCAAACTGACTGTATTTGCTGAATACAGAACTGACTAATAAAAAAAAAAAAAAGAGTGCCTAAGCCAAATGCTATACCAAGCACATCAAATCCTTAACCAAAAAGCACAGGAATGATTACTATTCCCACTTTACTGATTAGGTAACTTAAGCTCAAGTTTAAAATAGTTTAAGAGTCATGTTCAATTCCATAGAGTTTCTTAATAGCAGAGCAGAATATAGCTTTGTGTTTCTAACTCAGCTCTGGTTGGAGTTTGTGTAGATTTAGAACTCTTGTTTCCTATTTGTTAGATACTCAAGCTTAGGTAGGTGAAAACTACTTTCTATGTCTCATTCTATTCATCTGCACAATAAATATACTGATAATGTGAGCTTTATTCAATTGCCATAAAATCATGCATGTAGTAGGTTGGGTTATGCATAGCAGCAAGCATGGAGTATTGTGGAGTTCCATGTGCCACCGTGTTAGAACCTGTTGCCATCAAGTGTTCACAGTGCCCGTTAATACCCCAGGACCTAATTCTGTGATTGACAGTCTTCTCACAATACAGCTCCTTATGGGAAAATATAGCAGATAAGATTGTCATTTGTGCAATTATTTGATAGGTTATTTACTTGAAGGTTACATTAAGAAAATAATACTTCAGTATTTTCATCCTTCATTGGTTTTTATTAGCCTGAATTGTTACCAGTTATTAAAACATTGCACAGATTTGCTTTCCAAGCCTGAAAATAGAAGGACAGACAGTAACAAAAGGTTAACTCTCAAAAGGAAATGTACTTTGGGGATGTGCCAAGACAATAACACAGCCTCTCCCTGGGAAGCCCCTCTCCCTTATTTTAAGACCCTTTGAGATGGCTTTTATAGATGTCTATAGTGTTTCAGGTAGACAAAACACCCATATTCAAAGTACTGATAGCTAAGTCCTGTGGCATAATAGCAATTTCCCTCCAAATAGCAGCATACACACATCTCCTATGCTGAACCCTGTGACTCTCTCTTATCTTGCATTGAGCTCTTTCGTTGAAGTGTGTGGGTAGCCTGTTCTCCAATAATTGGGACATGTGGGGATTCTAGATCCCTGGCTTAATAACATATATTAAAACACCCATTTCCAATTTTAAGAGTCCTCCTTTTGCTGAGATGCTTCCCTCTCCAGCCCTTCATTTATTTACTCTTTAATTATATGATACTACCAAAGAAGCCTGAGCACCGTGCTAAAAGGAAATCTGAATTTTCTTACTGATGCATGTAAAATCTTGGATGCCTGGATTCTGTGCCACACTGCACTCTGTGGGGATCAGGAAACAAAGGGGTGAAGGACAGTGGCTGCCTGGTGTCTTAATAAGATGCAGATCAGCAAGGAGCATCAGACCATCAAATCCCGAGTCAGCTGCAACTGCACACCTTTCATCAGCCTTGCAATGGGCCGAGATGGATTCGGAGCTATATTGAAAGATCATACAGGACGACTGCAAAATCCCATTACTTGTTGATTAAGTATTGATTGCCCCAGTATTAACAAACCAGCTAATATGAAGTGACCTCTGAGGCCAGTGGTTTTGAGGGGGGAGACAATTTACTAAAACAGGCAAGCAGATGAATACAGGCTAGATTTGCTCTTGGCTTTTAGCTTCAGTTAAAATGTCACACTCGATAGTGCAGATCAATGCCCACTTTATTTCCTCACAGCCGTCTTATTACCATCATGAGGCTGCCTCCTTTGATGCTTTCTAATGACCCTCTGAACTGCCTGCTCAGCTCACTCTCTGCTTTCAACTAAAAGGAATGCCCTTCCTGCCCCTTGGTGCTGATGGAGAGGCCGTGGCTCCAAGGGGCAGGAGGACCAGCCAAGTATTGTCTGGGTCAGTGGTACTATATCCCCTCTGCTTTTGTCCTTGTCCTTTGCTTTTCTCTGAGTGTCCCCAACTTCAAAGCATTTCTACAATTCCAAATAATTTTAAGGCTCTGCTCAAGTCTTCTGTCCAAGGTCATGGGTAAGGGATGTCAAAGCAACGTGACTTCAATCTCTAGGAATGGAGATCTTGGCTAATATATGAAATCTATTCCTCCTGCCAGAAATTGACATCTTTGATAATGCCAAAAATAAGCACGTAAATAACTTAGCAAGCAAAATTCCCCCTCTCTTTGAGTAAGTAAACTATAATTTAAGAAGGTCCATGGCATGTACCTATGAAAAGAACACGAAACACTCCTGCACTACGGAAACAACAGTTTAATTTTCAGTCTCTAAAGAAGATCTTTTGTGAACATGCTCTACTCTTTGGCAAGGGTTTGGCTTCTATGCTGCAAAATATGCAGCTGACAACTTAGTCTAGCTTTCTCTACATATAAATATTTTATATGCTGGACAGTGAAGGGATTCATCAATGCCCTGCTATTGGCCAGAGGTCTGACTCCAACTTTCCGCATCAGAAAGAAAAGAGAGAAGTGATTCTAATAAAAACTTTCTCCCTGGAAAACACATTCAATTGTTGCCTGAAATGAAAAGGTTTCCAACACCGGATGGCTAGAGGGGGTGGGGGTGGAATGAAAGAACAGAGAGGAATCTTCAAACTCTCTAAGGCTGGTATTCAAAGCCACTGTCGACCTGACGATGAAAACCACAATAATTTCTCTGGGGCTTTAAGAAACTGCCTCAGTAAGTTTTGTTGCTGCAAAATTCATAATTTAAAGGTTCTTCCCACTTATTCCAACTAAATTGTGTGAATAAAGGTTTTTGTTGTCTTTTCTTCTGTTACTTAACTATAGTAGTCTTCTTTCTCAGGTCATATCAGGGTTCTGAGAAAGGTCCTACAATGTAGAACTACTCACAGTCTACCACAAATTGAACATTCTGTCTTGTTTCTTCTCTCTATCATTTTCTATTCTTACAGTAATAGCTAATAAATGCCTCCTCTTTGCTCCACTACTACTGTTTAAGTATAATCATTAAATATATAATAAATGAAAAAATATATAGTATTGCATCAATTTACTATTCAAAGATTTGTTGAGTGAGTAAGCTCATTGCTTTCAATTTTTATTAAATTCATGAAACTTCTGCTTGTTTTCATAATGTATGGGATGGATTCTCTTTACAAAAAATTCAGAAATGATCATAGTAAGACTAGCTTCCATTCTTTCCTCAGTCTCATGACCTCCAATAAATTGCTTGAAACCCATCTATAATAATGAGCTCAATAATGAAAGAAACTTTTGGAAGAAAACGTAACAATCCAGAAAAGAACATTCTACTCTTTCTATTCCCAGGAGCCCCACATGGAATGGTACTCTATTTAATCTTTCTGCATGACTACTTTGCCTCAGAGACTTCTTTAACTTATGGGAGATGTTAACTTAAGGAACAGTACAGGAGGAAACAAGAAACAGTCTCACAAAAGTTCACAAAATGTTATGAAAAATAGAGTATTTGGGAGGATGTAGAGGGCAGGAAGACTTCAAAAGAAAACATCAGTATATTTATGAGCACAGTGCCACATTATGCTTTCATACCCAGCCATATTTCACACAGTTCATTTGTGATTTGAGAGATAGATTCTGGATTTAATGGGCTTCGGAATGTGACTTAGGACATCAGTTCTCTTGGATTAGTCATTTGTTGAAAAGATGCACAGTACACTCAAGACGTCACACAACTCCATGTGGCCCCTCATTGTGATTGACTGAACCACAATATTCCTCTGTTCTCATCAGCTCAGAAGTCAATTACAACATGTGGCTTATTCACCCACTTTCTGCTAGGTTTATAAATTTATAGTCATTCTAATTGACATGGTAATAAAATATCTGTGGGCAAGTGATGCTGTAAAACATAGGTGAGCAACTTTGGACTTTTGTTCAAGCGGGTTTCCTGTCCTCCTAACCTCAGTGGAATGGTAGTGGCTGCCTGGCTTGTAATATTGAAAAATTCTGAGGTAGCTGGAGAGCAGAGACAAAAGATCAAAGAACACTGTGGTTGTGTTAACTGTGTATTGTTACATAACAAATCATCTCAAAACTTAACCAAGGAAAACTCCAAACACTTATTTTCTCACAGTTTCTGTATTTTGGGAATTTTGAAATGGATTAACTGGGTGACTCCAGCACAGATAATCTCAAAGGGTTTCAGGGAAAATTTCAGCAAAGGCTTGGCTCACTGAGGCTTATGGGTGATGGAGGATTCCCATGTGTAGTGGGCCAATCAGAATGATGGTAACAACAGGCTCTATAGCAGCAGTTGGTCAGAAGACTCAGCTTCTGACCATGTGGCTTTTCTAGTACCAGTGATTGCATTGAGAAAGCTAGAGAGATAGATGACAGATAGATAATATATAGGTGATAGATAATAGATATGGATGATGATAGATACATGGATAGATAGATAGATAGATAGATAGATAGATAGATAGATAGATAGATAGACAGATGATAGAAAGTTAGATAGGATTGGACATTAACTTCTATAACATGGTGTCAGAAATGATTTACCATCACTTTTGCTTTTCTTGGTCACATAGACAACCATGGTGTAACCAACTAAAGAGCTTACTACCATCATGCCAACTTGCCATGTTTGCAGTAGGTAAGGAAGTGCAAGCAATGACTCACTTTGTTTGCATATTTTGCCTTAGAGGAAAGCATGATCACTTCATGCAAGGCTTACATGATTTCATGCAGATTTCTTTGCCGTATCCTATTCACTATGAAGCTTAATAATACTTTCTCCAGAAAAAAAATAATAAACAGGACTGGAGAGATGGCATAGTGGTTAAGACACTTATCTGTAAAGCCAACAGACCCAGGTTCAATTCCCCAGGACCCACATAAGCCAGATGGACAAGGTGATATGCGCATCTGGAGTTTGTTTGCAGTGGCTAAAAGCCCTGGTATGCTCTCCCTCCCTCCCTCTCTCTCTCTCCATATCTGCCTCTTTCTCTTTCTCAAATAAATAAAATAAAATATCTTAAAATGATTAAACATATATCACCTACTTCCTTTCTACTTGCTCAGATACCCTTTCCTCATCTCTTTCATAAATATCTGATGAATGACGATTATGTAGAACAACCACACACTAAATACGTTAAAAAAAAAAAAAACTATGTGGAAAACACATATAGAACTTGAGTCTAAAACTGTCCTCTATTGGAAAGTAAAACATTAGAATTATAGGGGGCAAAGCAATGAGCTTTATCTATGGCCAAATATTAACACTCTAAACATATGGATTGTGATTTTATTTAGGGAGATTCCCCTTACTCAAGTCAGAGTCTTGATTTCTAGCCTCTGCTCCATCAACAGGATTTTAAGCTAATTTTCTAGATATATTCTGAAGTCAGAGTTGAAGTCACATTTGTTCATAATTTTAAATATCAGTAGTTCGGCAAAAGCCAAACAAGACCATGTGTTTTATATGCTTCTTAGTGACTACATGCTTCATAAATCCCTTGGGTGTTTTAGGTATCCTAAGATCAAAAATGCCAAAATAGTAATTTTATTTGTTATTCAAGTTTATAGTTTATGTGAAAAAGGTCTATATATGCTTTCCTATTTCAAAGGACTCTGATTCTACAAAGTTCACATACCACTACATACACATGTAAATGAAATAAATCTAGGCCACTGACAACAGCACATTCTGGTATGGATATAGAGCAGCCGGAAGTCTCTTTCATTGCTGGTTGGAATGTGAGAAGACTCAAGCATTTTTGAAGACACTTTGGTATTTTCCAACAAACAACTTTGATGTTTCCAACTAAACATAGTCTTACCATATGTTCCAGCAGTTACACTCTTTAGTATTTAGCCAAACAAGCCAAAAACTTAGATGAACACAAAAACCTGCACATGAATGGTTAGAGCAACTCTATCTCTAATTGCCAAACTTGGAAACAACCAAAATGTCCTTCAATAGGTAAGTAGATAAGCTGTGGTATATCCAAGCAATGGAATATTATTTGGAACCAAAAATTGCTATTAAACCATGAAAAAGCTATGGTAGAAGAAACCAACATGAAAAAAAAAAAACTTTATAGTAAAAAATTCTAAACAGATGACTTTTTCTTTTAAAAAAGGAAAACTGTAGTGATGACTCAAAAAATAAACCAGCAGTTTGAGAGCATTGGGAGGAGAGAGGGATAACTAAGCAGAGCAAGGAGCTACTTTCATGTCAGAGGAATCATCCTTTGTGATGCAATGGTAGATATATGTCCTTATGCATTCATGACACTAAGGATGGAACCTAACATAATGTATCGTCTTAAAGTGATAATGATGTATCAATGCGGAACATCATTTAGAACAAGTGTACCAATATGGTGAGGGATATTTATAATGAGGAAGTCATAGTTGTATAGGGGCTGATGTTATGTGAGAACTTAATACCTTGCTTTAACTTTGCTGTGAACGAAACCAATTCTAAAATGAAAGTCTACTTTAAAGAAAGGAAGGTAAGGGGCCATGTTTTAGAAATATGATCTTCCTCTAGGTCTTGCTTTAGTATCTGTCTAAATACCCATAAACAGCATTTGCTGCTCACTGCATTCTCCAATTACTTGTCACATGCTTCTGAAAGTAAATCTTTGCCTTAACTCTGGGATCAATTCTGTTTTCTCATTTACTGGTGCCTCTGTATGTATACTTACGCCCTAAGGCAAAATTTCTTATCTTTCCTTCCAAATATTGTTCTTTCTATAAATATTCCATAGTTTTTTCCTTACTGGATTTTTATTTACTTTAGAATTTTAATTTTAATTTTAATAAAGTATGTTTACATCCTGCATAGGATATAGAAGTACAGTATTTCCCATATTACCTAGTAATTATAAATACAAATCATATTTAGTTTAATGCTACTACACATTCAGGAGCTATTTTCTACATACTGTGCTATGGAGCAGTAATTATGCCAGACTCAAGGAATATCACAGGAGAGGAGGAGATATTTGACCAAGTGCTTATAATAAAATGTGATGACATGGATGTGGTAAGATGTGTAGAAATCTTAAGATCAGTCCAAAGGAGGAAGGTAGGGTATGAATAAAGGTGTCCAATTACAATATATTGCCCAGACTTTCACTAATGCTTTCGAAAGGCAAGGGAACAGATGGGCAGAGAGAGGCTTGGTGTAGAACTCTGTCTGGCTGGAGCACACTGCACCTGCTTTCAGTGCCCTAACCACCTTTCATGTCAAATCATAGCATGGATGTATCTTCCCAAATAACCGCTAACTACTGAGGTTCTTATTATTTTTTCAACTCTACCAAATTCAACACAGTCTTTTGGATCAATAATATCATAAAATTCTCTATAACTTCCACAAGATATAATATAAAAGATGAGTAAGTGCTTTTAGATGTTTTGTGTTTTCTTCAGAGCCTTCAGGTCTGCACAACAAGCAGACACATCTAAAGTAAGACACTAATTGGTCAGATACTTTCCTTTTAGTGGGTGTGTTAGATATCAGTGTGACTATGGTTTTACATATATGTGCCCAAAACTATGTTAGTGGTGGCATAATGTAGCTTTGAGTGAGTGGTGGTATATTACAATTAGAAATCAGATTTGGATTTGTTTTTATTTAAAAGACACCTTCTGTTATTGATATTCTGTGGTCATGGACTTGGTGAGTTGAGTGAGTCAAATAAGCAGTGCACCTGCACAGAACCAGTGAATTTGGTGGTGAAATGAAAGATATAGTTACAGTGTGAAAGAGAGTGGGTAGACCATATTCTGTTTTGACAGTCTAAATTAAGTAGCTAGTATTTTGGAGCAATACAACTCAGGAGATAGTTATGTCCACATATAATGAGCATAGGAGAAGGAAAGTTGGAGTAGTATCTGGTTGTAAGGCCAAAGAACATTGCCCTTTGAAATACAGAGCAGCTTGAAAGAATTAAACTATAAACAGATAATGTGAGAGGAACAAGTTTTTGTATGGCAATCCCAAGCAGAAATAATACACTTGTTATGCATTACAGTCTGTGCTTAAAATGCTATTTCAGCATTCTACGTATTAAAAAAAGAACCTTATGTGGTCTTGTGGTGAACGACTGTGAAGGATTATTTAAAGTAAACTGTAGGGAAATATAAAACAAACCCAGCTAATTTATCACAACAGTGAAGATGCATAAATAAGATGTTTATGAATAACAAGGACAGCTTACCTATTATTAAAAAAAAACTCATTTTAGTAGAAAATAAGCCACATTTTATTTAAAGGAGAATGACCCCTATTTTTTCCTCATAGCTCTATAGCCTCTGGTAGAGGCTCAATTATTAGTATGAATATATCAATATATCATGATACCTTCTTAAGAAGTATTTTAGTTATATATTTGGCCCTCTGGGAGTGTTTGTTTCGGGGATAGATACCTTCACATGAAAACTAATGTCACCTGAGAGCTCAAGAACTCAGCACATGTGATTGTTTTCAATGGTCAAAGAGAAAATGGAAGGTGGGAAGAAATGTCCCCCCTGGTACCTTGTAGTTGTGTCATTAATAGCATCTCCCATCCAAGGAGACTGATGAGTAAGCATTCTACAGAGCTTTACACAGGAGACTTCAGTGGTAGACTTGAATGTTCGAGTCCCTGAGTTTATTATGATTTTTCTCTTTGGCAGTTCTGAAATGGTCTTGTCAATTTTTTAGCACTGTCCATCAGTTGTCTACAAATAGAGTCCCACCTTCTGGTCACACAGGCTGTGTCGCTCAGTTATGTTAGAGTCAACATCACAGACTGATTTCTAGCCAGTCTTGGTGCACGAAAATTATCCATAAGATTCTTATTCTGAGTCTCCATACACTTGTTAAATGGAGAAGGTGTCCAGAACCTGACAAGGAAGGGAGCTCAGCGTGGAAGAAAACTGTCTCCAAGATATTTCAAGGACTCTTCACTTTGCCCTGCAGAAGAAACCATCTTGTTTGTGTTAATTCAGTCAGATTTGAGTTATTTGTTTCATTGGTTACCCCTCTGTCTTTAACTTTTTCGAATACAAAATCTTTCCCATGTCATTTTTATATGCTTTTATTTCTCAATTGTGGTTTTAGTTGGCCTATATTGTCATACTTTATAATTAGGAGAAAACAAGTTTGGTAAATTGAAATGTTTACTAGAAAGTATAAAAGAAGATGACCAGCTATCTCATATAAACATATATCTAAAGGCATCATTACATGCAGCCAAATCGTGGATCTTATCTAATATGTTGGAGACAACAACATGTAAGAATTTGAGCTGATTAAAACAGAAGCCATTCTGATATGATCAAAGACAACTCAAGCATGACAGTGTGCAATGAGTGGCCTATGTTAGTGATACTGGATCTGGTTCTCTGTGTGTCAAGCAAGATAACAAATATTGAAAACAAAACAAAACAGTTATCTTGTTAATTTGTTCCACTATAGTAAATACACAGCTCTATGTGTTGTACACACACACACACACACACACACACACACACACCCCTTATAATATTAGGTTGTTTGTCTTAAGTATGCATAATAAAATGTGTCTTAATGTTGTAGACTCCCGGAAGCTCTTGACTCTGTCTATGCTGCTAGGAACAGGTTCATTCACTGAAGCTGAATCATCCTGAAAGCACAAGTAGGTTTCAGAACTTGGAAACATTTAGTCTTTTGCAACTTGACATGCCAACACAGCCCACGTCTCCTTTAAATGAATCCCACAATGATTCAACTAAGATGTGGCAGTCAAAAAGATGTTTGTTGAATACTCTCATTATTCACCTTCCATGAGAAAGGTCACAGACATGAAAGCCCTATACCTCATTCCTCAACACATCTATTAAAAACCCATCAGGTTAGGAGGGAAGCCTTCACCAGTTAAAGAGGCTGCACAGAAAAATTGACAGAAAGGACAGATTTCAATACATTATCTTCAAGAAGTGATACTCCCAAAGCTTTGCACCACTGCTCTTTTACAGAATCTTTGATTTGCTTTTGATATGCATTTTCACCCTTTCAAATACAACCAGATCTCAGTACATATCACATTTTTAATGAGAAGAAACAAGCAGGTGTTGTTGTGTTATATATAACTGCAACAATTCCAGCTACATTTGTCTAATGGGTATGAATATCACTTTTCAACAATATGCTAAGGAAAATGAAAAATAGACTAGGAACCCATCTTTGTATTTGGCAACTAGCGAGGACATATTTTAGTGGTAGCTTTCACATATTTTAGTAGACTGCTAAAAATTAGCAGCATTTAGAGACTCCTGAGAAGACATTAATGTGCATGAAGTCTATATTATTGGTAATCTACATATTACTTAATAACCCATTTTTCCTTTTTGAAAGCATCTATGAATATGAAATGTATATTTCTTGCTTTATGTCACTGATGAACATTTCTGTTACTAAAGTCAATGCTTATCAAAATGATGAGTTGTTACTATAGGTGCTTCCACTTCATGTCTTATGAAAATGGCTCTACTGAGAATATATAATGAACTTTTCAACTCTAGTACGGTTGATGTAACAATATGGTTAAAGTCTATGCCAATAATTAGCTCAAACACGAATGTACACTATCTATATTAGAAAAAAATGAAGTCACACCATCAAAAACAGCAACAAGGCATTTGACTAGTATGTATCCTCTCACTATAAAATGTTTTGGAGGTGAGGGAGAGGAATCATTCATTGCAGTAAATTCATTCAAATAAATTACAGATTATTTGAAATTTGGAAGATTTGTATGAAAATAATAACTAATAATAATTACTAAAGTAAGTATCCTTTCCAACACTCTATATGCTAGTTTTCCTAGGAGGGATCATTGACAATGAGTCTGGATAGATCAGGTAGAGCAGACCTCACAGAAACATGACATCTATACTGGGTCAACCCATATGAGACCATCATGGAGGAAGAAAAGTCTTCTCTTCCACCAAAGCCTGAGCAATTGGAAAGGGGCTTAACCATGAAAAATCTGATTCTTGGGCAAATTCCCCTTCCTATAAGATCTTTAAAGATGAGTGGGATTAAGTTGCATAGTAAATGTTCCACATGGAAACACCTTAGCTTCCTTATCTCAAAAACAAAGTAAAGTGTGGCCAATAAGATGCCTGAATAGGCACTGATCTCAAACAAGGTGCAGGCGGCTCTGACAGCAGAGACTAGAAGAACATAAATGTGAAATCCAGGCAAGTTTTACATAAAGAAATAAAAGGTAACAAATAATGGAAACATTTGTAGAGGAGACAAGATTTGAATATGTCTTTGAGACACTAGCAAAACAGTGAATTATAGAGATCTGAGAGCTTCAAGAACAAAGATTGAGGAAGAACCATCATTTACTTAAGAAATCTTGTAAACAAAATATAATTAAGTTCATGCTTTTAAAAATAAGCAGTAAGAAATAAAGTTGAGAAGCTGGTAGTGTGGAGACTTAGATGCTGGAATAAGACATGACTGTACCTTATGCACCAGGCAACAGAGAGATTGAAATTACATGAAGAATGTGCTAATATGTAAGAGTATGTAGATATTTTTGATCTACTGTAGACTAATGTGAGGCTGTACTAGGGTGATACAAAAGGAAACTAAGTCAAAGAGCTGATATATATGAGGGCTGAGAAGATAGTGCAGGGCTTAAAGGCTCTTACATGCTAAGACTGCTGGCCCAGGTTCAATTCCCAAGCTACATACATAAGCCAGAAGCAAAAAAGTGGCACAAGTGTCCAAAGTTCACTCTCAGTGGCAGAAGGCTCTGGAACCCATTGCCTCATCACATGAATATAAATAAATGAATAAACAAATAAACAAATATTCTAGGCTTGCTATGGAGTGGCAGGAGGAAGGAGATCATTTAAAGACATACAAAAGGATTTGACTATTGATAAGATGACTGAAACGTATAAAAGCAATAGAAGGGGAGATGGTGCGAGAGATGGCAAAGTGTTGTGTGTGGTGTTTTATGTGGTGAGTGGAAACATATTCCCCTTTACCTTCGATGTCTAGAAGGGTACATTTCCTTGACCTCTGAACTCAATGACAAGAGTCAGCATTAAAAGTTTTTCAAATTAGAAAGAGAAAATATCTCAGAAATTTCCTGATATGTGGAATAAAGGTTTAAGCTTTTAATGTTGTTAGACTACCCTATAGAAAACAAAATGAAACAAAATAGAATTGATTCCTGACCTATCATGTTTCATAGTTAGGATATATTCAGAGTGCACAAAATTATTCCACTTTTCCACATGGCAAGATTCGTAAAATGTCTTTTAGGTGTGTGGATTACTAATTTAATTACTGTTTAGCCACAGGAAATAATCCTGGTGCTCATTAAGTCAATGTGCTTTATAAGTAAATGCCCTGCCCTCCCAACCTCTACCTCTCCTTTTCTTCAGGTAGGTTAGTTTGAAGTAAGCTGGACTTCTCACTTCTATTATTTCTCATAAATATGTAGAGAAAAAACTATCTTCTAAGGAATTACCAAAAATGCATCTAAAATCTCAAAACATCACTACTGAAAATTATAAATGTTGGAATTATTTTCTTATTGCTAGAATAAAGCAGCTGGTGGAAGGAAGGCTTTAGTTTGGCTTACAGTCTGGAGGGGAAGCTCCATGGTGGCAGGGGAAGGCATAGCATAAGCAGAGGCTGGACATCACCTCTACCACAGCAGGTGGTGAACAGCAGCAGGAGTGAGCAGAGCTCTGGTAAGTAGGAGTGGGCTATAACACCCCTAATCCCACCCCCAGAAACAAATCTCCAGCAAGTTTCCACCTCCAAAACCACCAGCTGGAGACCAAGTATTCCAAACACATGAGTTAATGTAAGATATATGATAGAAACCACTACAACTCAGTAATTAACATTTATTGGTCCTAAAACTATTATACATGTAGAAAAATGAAAAGCATTAATGTTTTCCAAAGTATTTAGGAAGTCCTGAATTTGATGAAAGAGAGGGCTAGGAAATAGGCCAGAGTCTCACCTGTTTTGGGAATCTAGAAAGTGCCAAGTCAAGTTCTGGTAAGCAGATGCATACCTTACACAGTTTAATCCTTAAAATCTAATCTAGTTGTGAACTGGTTGCAAAATGTTTACTCATCTATATCAACGTATCTACTTCTGAAACTGTAATACCCACATTTTAAGATTTAATAAACTTAACACTATGTGATAACTCCATACTCAACACCCCAAGAGCTTCCCAAGAGGAGTGTGAGTCTCTAGGACTTCCCCCAGCCCCAGGGAAGTTATTAATCTGTTTCCTCTCCTTATATACTCTCATAATTTTGTCTATGCTCAAATTCTATAAATAGAAGCCCAGAGTGAGCACTCTGGAGTCAGGCTTCTGTCACTCAGCATGATGTTAGTCTGAGATTCATTCGTGTTTTTGCATAGTTTATTCTTTGTTATTACCATGTACTATTCCATTATATGGATAAACAACAATTTGCTTTCCACTCACCAGTTTTTGGACATTTGGATGAGTTCCAGTTTTTAACTGTGCTGAATAAAGCTGCAATGAACATTCATGTACAAGCTTTCTTGTGTGGATACATTTTAGCTTAGATAAACACGCAAGTGTGGAAATCCTGGGTCATATGGTAAATGTATATTTCACTTTCTAAGAATCTGCCAAACTGTTTCCCAAAGTGATAATAAAAATTTACACTCCCATCTGATGTTCAAGAATTCCAGTTGCTCCACATCCTCAGCAACATTTGGTCTTGTCAGTTTTTTATTTTATTTTATTTTTAGCTTTTCTAGTGGACATGTGATGTTGTCACACTGGGGTTTTGCATCTCTGATGGTTATGATGTTGAATAACTTTCCTTGTACCCATGGATCAAACGTCGCCTTTTATACAGTGTCTGCTCCAGTCTTTTGTGAAGTTTTAATTATTTAGAAAGGAAGTTGTGTTGCTTTAGTTGATGTATAAGGAAACTTTATGTATTCTGAATAAAGTCCTTTACATACATATGATTTACAAATATTTTACCTCACTTTTCAGTTTGCCAGTCCATGTTCTTTTTTTAAGTTTTTTTGTTCATTTTTATTTATTTATTTGAGAGTGACAGAGAAAGAGAGAGGCGGGTAGAGAGAGAGAGAATGGGCACGCCAGGGCCTCCAGCCACTGCAAACAAACTCCAAATGTGTGCGCCCCCTTGTGCATCTGGCTAACGTGGGTCCTGGGGAATAGAGCTTCGAACCGGGGTGTGTAGGCTTCACAGGCAAGCGCTTAACCACTAAGCCATCTCTCAAGCCCGCCAGTCCATGTTCTAAATGAAGGCTAAGAATAAAATTTATCCATTTTTAAATTTTGATAATTTCTTTCCATGGATTAATATTTCTTTTGTAAGAAGACTTTACTTTAATAAAGTCATAGAGATTTTCTATGGTCTTTTCTTCAAATTTTATAGTTTCAGGTTTTAAGTTGAAGATTATAATCCATTTTGAAGTGCATTTTATTTTGACACAAAGCAAAGCTAATGTTTGTTCCTTCCCACTCCCATTTGGATGTCCTGTTCCATCACATTTATTACAAAGAGTATTCATCCTTCCACACTGAATTTATTGAACAAGCATATCAGAAATCAAGTGACTCATGTGGCTTTATGTTCACTGTTCTGTTCCTTGGATGTACATCCTTATGCCAATATAACACTTTCTTTGTTACTATGACTTTATAAAATAAGGCTTAGTTTGTAAAACCATGTATTGTCAATACAATGGGCTGAATTACCACCTCCCAAAATTCATATATCATATCACTAATTCTAATTGTGGTGGTATTTAGAAAAAGGAAGTAATTGACATAAGAAGGACAGGGGTCAGATTTGATAGGATCAGTGTCCCATAAGAGAGGATACCACAGACCTTTCTTCCTCACCCCATCAGAGGATTATAGTAGGACACACACATCTTCAAGCAAAGACCTCTCACAACAAACTGAGTCATATGGCACCTTCATCTTGGACTTCCCAGCCACCAGAACTATGAAAAATACATCTGTGTTCTTTAAGTCATTCAACCTGTACTACTTTGTAGGCTGACCTACTTCATACTTATTTGCATTATTCTATATCCTTTGTATTGCTGTATAAATTTCATGCTTGTTTTGGGTTTTTCTATATCCTTTGTATTGATATATACATATATATATCATTTTTTTTGAGTTTTTTTGAGGTAGGGTCTCACTCTAGCTCAGGCTGACCTGGAATTCACTATGTAGTCTCAGGGTGGCCTCGAACTCACGGCAATTCTACCTCTGCCTCCTGAGTGCTACTGAGTGCTAGGATTAAAGGTGTACACCACCACGCCTGGCAGCTGTGTGATTTTTTAAAGGCTTATTAATTACTACCAAAGGAAAAATGTGTTGTTTTGATTGTGACTATGTAATCTATAAATCAATTGGAGGACATTTCACAAATAAATTATAATGACCACCTTTGATATAGAAACTTGATATATCTGCCCATTTTGCATGATGGCAGGGGAAAATGATGGCATGAGCAGAAGTTGGATATCATCTCCCACCAAAATCTGGTGGACAACAGGAACAGGAGGGTATACCAAACACTGGCAAGGGGAAACTGGCTATAGTACTCATAAGCCCACCCTCAACAACACACTGTCTCCAAGAGGCATTAATTCGCAAATCTCTATCAGCTGGGAACCTAGATATGGTGGTTTCATTCAGGTGTCCCCCATAAACTTAGATGTTCTGAATGCTAGGTTCCCAGCTGATGGAGATTTTGGAAGTAATGCCTCCTGGAGGCAGTGTATTGTTGGGGGTGGGCTTATGGGTATTATACTCAGTGTCCTCTTGCCAGTGTTTGGCACACTCTCCTCTTCCTATTGTCCCCCTTATGTTGGCCAGAGGGTCTCTGCTCATGCCATCCTTTCCCCTGCCACTGTGGGGCTGCCCCTCAAGCCTGTAAGCCAAAATAAACTTCTTTTTCCCCCAAGCTGCTCTTGGTCAGGTGATTTCCACCAGCAATGTGGGCCTGACTGTGATACGAGCATTCAGAACACTTAATTTTATGGGAGATACCTGAATCAAACCACCACATTCTGCCCCTGGCCTCATAAGCTGAAAACCATACATGCTACAAAATGCAATGCACTCATCTAAGTTTAAAAGTCTCCATTTTTTTATAATTCCTAATCATGTTCCTACATTCCCATAGTCCAAGATCTTTTAACTGAGCCATAATACCAAAAAAAAAGCACCCACAGAAAAACCATGTTTGCACAGAATAAACACACTGCAAAAGATGGCATTTGGGCACAGCAAAGAAATATTCAACCAATACAAGATTTAAAATAACAGGGCAAACATCAAACTCTGTGGCTCCAAGTCCAACAACTCTAGTCAGTGTCAAATCTTCACGTCCAATAATTTAACTAGCAAAAAGTCTCTGGAGTTCCAATTCCGCCCCTCAAGCTAGGCTACTCACAGTCCTGAAAAACTTCATCTGGGGCCGGCAGCACTCCTTAGCAACCATCTCATGATCCTGTAATCTCCACTGGGTCTCCACTGCAACCCATGGTTCATCTTCACATCTCCATGCAGGCATCTAGCAAACCTGCTTCACACTGCCCATAGCCATTTCCGAAACACAAGACTGTCTGCAAATCCAGTGATCCTCTCTTTCCAGCATTTCTTATACTTCGTAATACCAGGTGTGGTACCAATTTTTTTTTAATTCAGGGGTAGAATAAAGCAAACTTTGAAGAACAGCACACTCCTTGAGCACTCAGGCCCTTCAAAAGTCTGTATTCTTTCTGTTGTCCCAATGCAGGTGAGCTGGCCCAATCTCAATGGTTATAATCTCTCAATTGCTGATAAATGGGTATCAGTTTACATGAAGATTTCATTTTTTCTGTGCCATATCCCTCTGCTCACACCAGTCCATTTCTATGGAATGTAACCCTGCACATCTTCTCAAGATACAGCCATAACAGCAAGCCTCTCACAGAAACTGCTTCTAGCCTAGTCCAAGCAAAGCTCTTTCACACCCTCATAAGACAAACCTCACAGTTCACAGATCTGTATTCAGGTCTTTCATCTCTGACAAGAATAGTCCATCAAGCTGTACTTACAACACTGCAAGGCATCTCTTAGGCCAAGGTTTTAAATCCTTCCATATTCCTCTTGAAAATCAACTCCAAGAGGCCAATGTCACACAGTCAGGTGTCTAGCAGCAAATGACTCTACGCCTAGTACCAACTTTATTGTTGCAGTTGGGTTTGCATTGCTGGCAGAAATCACCCAACCAAGAACAGCTTGTGGGGAAGAAAAGGAGTTTATTTGGGTTTACAGACTTGAGGGGAAGCTCCATGATGGCAGGGAAAAATGATAGCATGAGCAGAGGTTGGATATCACCTCCTCCCCAAAAATCAAGTGGACACCAGGAACATCGGAGTGTGCCAAACACTGGCAAGGGGAAACTGACTACAATACCCATAAACCCACCCCAACAACACACTGCCTCCAAGAGGCATTAATTCCCAAATTTCCATCAGCCAGGAACCTAGAATTCAGAACACCTAAGTTTATGGAGGACACCTGAAACAAACCATCACATACCTATAGGTTAGTAGTGTTCTCAGCTGCTTTAGTCTCCATCATAGAAGCTTCTTATTACAGTGTCCAGATATTAATGTAGAGACATATGGCTGGTGAAAGTACTAAGAAAATTTACTCCTGTTTGCTCAGCTCTAAAGCATGTTCTCCTCCAAGGCTCAGGGAGTATTGAAGAAGAGGAGGCGGAAAAAATGTAAGAGGCAGAGGATGAGTACTGTGGAATTTTGCCAGCTGGGCACAATGTGCTGTGGCCCTTATTCTCAGGAACTCAAGCAGTTGTGGTTTTCTATACAAAATTAAGCCAATTAGCTTTCCATTGTGGATGGGGGAGGAGCCTTATTTCTCCCAGAATAGTTATTTGCAGTTAATGGTTACTAGGGAAGGGGAATCATGTTCTTCGGTGGTGTAGCCACTGGTAAGTTGCCCATACTCTCTCAAATAACTGCCTCTATCCATGATCATCCAAGCTAATTTAATTCAATGCAACAAAATGAAAGAAGGAAGGGAATTAATTGGGAAGAAGGAGGGAATTGTGGAAGGGGGATAGGAAAGGATAATGATGGTGAATATGATCAAAATATATGATACACATGTGCTAAATTGTGACAAGTTAAAGAAAATAAAATTAATATGTGAAAAAGAACTCTGTCCACTTCTTAGAGAAACTCTTTCTTGTGTCACACCAGCATGGCTGTGTGTCACTAATTCTGGTCACCTCCTCCTATACTCCAACCTGCCTCCTCCTCTGTTCAGTACAAGGACTGCTTATTTTTTTCTTTTCTTTTCTTTCTTTTTCTTGTGCTTTACTTCATACTTCCAGGCAGAAAGCCAGAGTGAGTATAGGTGTTACCTTGTTTTCTTTTCTTTGGTGACAACAGCCTGTTGTGCACCACCTGAAAGTGGTTATTTCACACCATTGTTGCACACACCAGTCTGCAGACAGGCTAGATCTAGTTCCATGAACTAGAACATCAGTGTCAGATTATAAATGTGAGAAGCTGTGATTCAGATTTAATTTCTCTAGTGAACACAGCTAGTAGGTACAACCCCCAGCTAGGTTTTTCCACTCCTGTCATGCTACCCCTGAACTAATTCCACAAATGATTATTGGACACCTTGAGAATATTTTGCTAGGTTTAAGACAAATGTGTTTATAATCCATTCCCTCAAGCTTATGAGCTAATTGGGGAAAAAGATATGCCACATGAAACACAATAAGGTAGTGAATTAAAAGCCCAACCAAGGTGAGGCAATGTGTTTTACAAAGTTGTCTTAGCAGAGGAAAATACTTACATGTAATAGAAGTGTAAATAAAACAAAGAAGGAAAATAAGAACACCTACAAAATCAAACCAACTTACTGGTTGACATAAATGAGATGTTCTGATTTTATTATTTATTTAAATTAATTACTTTTTAAAATAGTCTTATTATGCAGCCCTGGCCTGGAAGGTATGATCTTCCTGTCTCAGAATCCTGAATGTGGGAATTCTAGCATGTACCCAATTTGAGTTTTCTGAGTTTAATGCACCGTGCTGATAATGATGACAGTTCCAATATAACACACAAAACCAGCTTTGTATTTTTACTTTCTCTTGGACCTCCTGAAGTAGTCTACTTGAGAATTATTTAGAACTGCCACTAAATGACAGATCACAAAGGCTTCTTTATTTTAATCAGATTAAAGGCCTTTATAGTAAAAATATTAAACATGTTTAAGCCATAGTGATCAGCTACAAATGTTTTAAGGTAACAAATTCCACAGAAAACAATTAAGAACATCTCAAAAGAGCAATACAATCTAGCTAACTGTTTTGGGTTTGGTTTATATAAGGATCCGCTTTATGAATCATCTATATTTGAAGGACCTAGGCCCATATAACAGTCATAGTGAAAGGAGTATGGGTCTTTTCTGAGATTGATAATTGTAAATTGTCAACATGTGTGTCTCAGTGCTACAAGCAAGTGATATGTCCAACACCTAGAAAATGCCTTGAAATAAATACTAACATCCTAAAATAAATATCAACATCTCATATACTAGTGGTTGCTGGAAAATACACAAAAATAGGATTTGGGTTAATTTCCAGTTCTCATCTACATTTTATAAATTTGCAGGTTTATTAGGTATTAAATGTAAACTTATTTATTTATCTTTTGTTGCAGTCAGGTTCGCATTGCTGATAGAAATCACCTGTCCAAGAGCAGCTTGTGGGAGGAAAAAAGGGTTTATTTTGGCTTATAGACAAGGGGACGCTCCATGATGGCAGGGAAAACAATGGCATGAGCAGAGGGTGGATATTGCCCCCTGGCCAACATCAGGTGGACAATAGGAATAGCAGAGTGTGTGAAACACTGGCAAGAAGAAACTGGCTATAACACCAGTATACCCACCCCCAACAACACACTGTCTCCTGTAGGTGTTAATTCCCAAATCTCCATCAGCTGGGAACCTACATTCAGAATACCTAAGTTTATGGGGAACACCTGAATCAAAGCACCACCCCTTTTTTCTGGTTTTCAAGATCTGTAGTTATGTCTAGTTATTGGTCATTTATTACAGCTGAAAACAAGAAAGCAGTTCAGTGACCTTCAGGCACAAGCATGCATATGCGCTTGGGTGCGTGCGCGTGCACACAAACACATGCACACACAAACCTACAGTTATTGATGAGTTCTTGGAACACACCAGTATGCTATTATTCACAGAGGATTAAAATGAGTTTCACAGTGATGCAAAGAAAGGAAAATTGTTTCTGAGGGGCTGGAGAGATGGCTTAGTGGTGGTAGGTGCATGCTTGCAAAGCTTAACAGCCTGGGTTTCATCACCCATAACCTACAGAAAGCCAGATGCACAAAATGATGCATGTGTCTGGCATTTGTTTGCACTGACAGGAGACCCTAGTATGTCCATACTCACTCTCGCCATGTCTCCCTCTTTCTCTGTCTCTATCTCTCTTTCAAATAAATAAATTAATTTTAAAAAATGGTTCCTGAAGCAGGTGTGGTAAGCATGCATTTACTTCTAAACCTAAATGTTTGAGAATGTCTCTCTCACTGAATCATAATTCTCAAATTAACAATAGAAAAAAATATCATCAGAGATCATCTTCATGATGGCCTGCTAGTCTCCATCCCTTTTTTTTCCTGTCAGTGCTAATTAAGCTTCTTGATATGTATGCAGCAAAACATATCTCTTTGATATGTATTTTAAAAAACCTGATCTGTGGTAAACACTTACTTGACAGTACACTCTGAAATTATACACATCTTTACTTATTTATTTATTTTTATTAATTAGTTTTGTACTGAGTGAATACAGTCAATTTGGTACCATTATTAGGCTCATCCATGACCTACCCCCTTCCCTTGGCCACTCCTTGTTGAGTTAAATGGGTCATGCATTCTGGAGTCAGCCCACAGTTATGGGTAGGATAAATATCTGAATATCATGACCCAACATGTGGCTCTAACATTCTTTCTCCCCCATCTTCCACAAGATTTCCCTGAGCCATGTTGGGTTCATTTTTGGTCTGCTTCAGTGATGAGGTGTTGGGGGCCTCTGAGGCTCTGGCTCTCTGATTTGGTAGGAGTTGATTTTTCTCTGTGTTGATCTCCTTCCCCCTTGTACTGGTATCTGATTTATCAGGAAAACAGCCCCCTTGCTTGTTTCGCCAATTTTTCTTAGTTTCAGCCGGGGCCCTTTTGAAGTATGATTGGGGTGGCTCTCTCCTTAGGATCTACATCTATCTGAAAAAGAGAAGCAGATTCTCCAATGGAGAGTAAGTTAGCACCAGGACAAATGAGATAACTCTTACTTTTTTTATAGAGAATTTAATAGGTGTAGGCCCTCTTGTAGCCCATGATTGATGGTAGCTTGATATTGGAGAGTGGGCTTATGTTTGGATATGGTTCTGATTTGTGTCCCAGCTCCAGCTATGGGTCCCATACCATTGAGGAGATCAGTTAGCCAAATTAAGAGCAGTTGGTTCCCCACCATGGCTGTGTGCCACTATTGCACTTGTGTGGGCATCACAACAAGTTATTTGCTGCTAAGTAGGTTAGAACACGAGTTGCTTGGACAGATATTGGTCATTTTCCCCCAGTCGCCCATGTAGTACCTTCTGACACTAGATGCACTGACTGTCTGGGGTCTGACTCTCATCCAACTTCCAGCCATGCCATTCCACTTTACGTGTCAACCACATAAAGTGTCTTCAGCAGTAGGGTCTTACCACTAACCATTGGTGGGTCATCAAGTACTCTGACAGAAATCTGTCTGTCTTTTAGGGAACCTTGTAGGTCTCTCTGATCAAAAGCTCATTGTGGATGATATCCCCATGGTGGTACGGGGAGTTACAGGTCAGTGCCCACTAAGAAAAAGATAACTAATATAAAAGAGATAGAGAGGAGAGAGAGAGAGAGAGAGAGAGAAGCTGTAGAAGATTATGGTCAGTCTTCATCATACCCTCTCCAGTGTCTTCTAGGTCAGGTGTTCCCTGTAAGGGTCTGGTGAAGGTTCAGACATTTGGTCTGCCTTTTAGGATGCAGATTTTTATGGTACCATTGCTGTTTGGGTCTAGATTTGTGTTTCCCACCCCTCCTTCCCCTCTCATCCCTCCCCACCCATCCTATTGTTTAGTCCAAGAGAAGCTTGCTGGGTATGTAAGGTATCTTGGGTTGATTCAGGTTAGGTGCTGTAGATGAGTGAGACTCTTTTCAAATATTTGTGACCAGAGTAAAATGCAAATAGGCTTTGTATATGTATCTGTTGAGATTCTTCTGGTAGCAACCCACAGTGATAGTCAAACCTCAGTCAACATCAAGAACATCTTTTGGCTGGGATGGCTTGAGGGCTGGCTTCAAGGAACCAGTATAAGTATAATTTCCAAGCTTCTGTCACATGTCTGTCAGTATTTGGGAATCTAAAATCTTACTTACATTATTGAAGTTCATTCTCACAATACTTTTAACTGGTATATGATACTCTAATCAGTTAGAGACATGAAATTCAGGCACAAAGAAGTAATAAAACTTTTTATTGTTACATAGACAGGAAGTGGTAGAGATGGAATCTGAATTTATGCAGGGTGGGTCAGGGAAGGATTTATACAGATCTTAGGCCTGTGGACCCCAACTTTTAGGTCTTTATCCAATTTAGCCAATAACTGTAAAAAACGAAACAGACCCAAGAAAGGTAAATTATGACTTTTGAGGCTTATTTTAGGGAGAAAGGCTAGTTGAAAGACTCAAGTCAAGAAGGAATTTTCCTTTTCACCAGGATGGAAATTGAGTGGGGAGATTGATAAACTCTCTTTCACAGGGAAACCTCCCTCTATGAGCCTCTGGTGATGGCCCATACACATGTGGAAGGCAGACTGTGAGAGCCCAATCTAAAAGACCAGAGAAAACACACACATATACATGGGAAGCAAAATACAAAGGCTCAAGCCCTTCACCTTCACACAGAGGTCAGAAAAGAGATGATAAAAGATAGGATAATAAAGGGCTCAGAGTTTAGACAAAGATCTTGCATGGAGTAAAACAAGAAAACACCGCCCCCCCCCCCCCCCCCCCGCAAAGAAAAGGCAGAAAAGTGTCAGCACAATAAAAAATTCTTCACTTTTCTAACCAGGTTGGGAAGGAGGAGAGCTTATGAAAGCAGGGGCCAGGAAAGTCGGGTGCCAGGCGAATGAATAGCCAAGAGAGATAGAGTTACACACATGTGCCAGGCCCAGTTATGGATTAAACATCCGATTAGGTTGAACACTGTCATCAGGCTCAGTTGTGTAAGGGGGAGGCCTGACTGGTTAGTGGACTCAAAGGGCTGCCTCAGGAGGGGTCAGCCCATCTGGGTGTGCTGAGCTGAGGAAGAAGTAGGAAACTGCTGCTGCAGAGTGTTGCTTGCAGCCATCTTGGATGAGACTGGATCAGACACCGGTTCTAGTCCTGTCAGGGCAGGCAAGATGGCATCCATGTTCTTCTTGGCCTTTCTTCTTTACTGACTGCTACTTTTCTCCCATTTCTCCTTGGATACTAAAGCAATAGTCCCTTCAGATTTTAAAATTAACAAAGGCTTCTGAAAATGGGAAGAGTTAGCTTAGTAACTTCAAGGACCCAATGGCTACTTTTCTCCCAGCGTATCATCCACCCCAACTTGGACCTTATGACTATATCTTTGATAATCACAATGGATCAGAGCAGAGAGCAGGTCACAGAGAATGGTTAGTCTTAGAACATGCTTCACTACTGTGGCCTAATGGAAGATATTTTACTCAAAGAAGAGAGATGGAACAGCCTGAGAGACAGATGAAATCAGCAGCCTTCAAGTTCACTGGTGGGAATAAAACTGAGTTCGGCACCAGCCTCCAGATATGAGTAAGTACCTAGGGACACAGGTAGCTGGGCTTGGCAACACAGGCCCTGTCCTTCAGTCAGGGATAGGTTCAAAAGGAAACTGAAGCACTAGGAAGCTCAAAACAGGCTCCAAGTCCAGATGTAGGTAGGTGGCCATGGAGCTAAGAAACCAGGCCCAGTGAGATTTCTGTCAAAACATATGTCTTTTATAGGAACATTCCCAAACCCAGCTCAACCTGTGTCCTCCAGTGAAGCCACTGTTTTTTCATTCTCAGTGAAACAAAATGACTATCTCCAGATGGACAAACCACAATGTAAAATGAGAGACACAGAAACCAAGGAAAGACTTCCCCACTATGTATGCCTAGTTCAGTATTGGAAGCCTCTAAAGAAAATTGCTTAGAGGAAACTCCAAAGAATTCTAAAACACATTCATGATGATTATATACAGCAAAGATAAAGAAGACATGAAAAACTGCATGGATGAAATACAAGAAATTCAACTAAGAAAATAGAATAAATTCAAAAAGGACATTCAATTCCAAGAGAACACAGATAATCAATTAAATGTGATGAGAAAGTTAAACCAAGAAATGAAAATGGAACCCAATGAAGAGAGATGCTGAAGGAGACAAATAGAAATGAAAACATAAGAGGTGGAAAGATGGCTTAGAGCTTAAGATGCTTACCTGCAAAGCCTAACTGCTTGGGTTCCATCCCCCAGTACTCACGTAAAGCCAGACACACAAAGTTGTGCATGCACCTGAAGTTCATTTGCAGCCGCTAGAGGCCCATTCCTCTCTCTCTTTGTTTCCTTGCAAATAAATAAAAAATTAAAAATGAAATAAATTTAAAATGCCCACAGGAAAGCCATACCAATGGAATTGAACATGTGGAAGACAGAATATCATGACAGGAGGATATGTATATGAAAATAGATCAGGAGGCCAAAATTAATAAGTTGTTTTAAAAAAAAGTATGAGCACAGCATGAGGGAAGTTGGGGGCATCTTAGAAAATGTTGATTCACTGCTCTGGAGGGCCTATGTGCAAGGTAGAGTGAGTAAGTCTGACCTCCCAGTTCCTTCCCCACTTCCCAGTCCCTAGTCCAAGTACCCCTGCTGCTGACTTGGAGTTGCCTGGATCCTGCATATGTGCTGCTGAAGTAGGCCTTTTGCTCCGCCTTCCTTGGTCCCCAACTCCCGGATCCCTTATCTGGATGACACATGCATGGGTGGAATGAGTAGGCCAGAGTTTCTGGTTCTTTCCCCACCTCCCAGTTCCCTGGTGCAAATACCCTTGATGCTGACTTTGGGCTTTCTGGACCCTATGTATGTGCTGCAGAAGCAGGCCCCTTGCTCCCCCTTCCTGATTTAATGGTCCTTGCATCCCCAACTCCTGGATATCCTGCTCTGGATGGTGCACATGCAGAGTGAGTAGGCCAGAGTTCCTGGTTTGTTCCCTACCTTCAAGTTCCCTGGTCCAGGTACCCCTACTGTATCCCTGGAGTGGCCAGGATCCTGTGCATGTGCTGAAGAAGTAGGCATTTTGCTCTGGCTTACTGATTGACTGGCCCCTGATCCCCAAATAATTGTTTCCTGAGCCAGAGGATGTACTGAGGAACTGGCTTCTTGCTCCTTTCTCCCCAGCTTGCTGGCTCCTGATCGATCAACCCCTGGTTCCCTTGTGTGCATGAGTGTGCAGTTGGAGTGAGTAGGTCAGAGCTCCAGTCCCCCACCTCCTAGTTCCCCAGACATTTATGATGTACTTTCAATTTCTCCAATCTGTGCATCTGTGGCTATAACCCCATCCTACATCTTGTTCACATTTAAAACAGAACACTCAGTGAAGCCCCTGCAAGGACATATACTTGCTTCTTCCACATAAAATAAGATTTTTCCCCCAAAATGAGAAGACCACGATGCAAAAAAAGTTCAATAAAAGTAAACAAACAAACAAACAACAATAACAAAATGAGAGATCTCCTCCAAGGATGTCTAGTCTGACAATGGAATATTCCAATGAAATCATAGAGATAATAACAGAAATTGAATCCCAAAATGAACACAACAAGGTATGTGACATTGATCAAAAGAATTGATAAACTGGAAGGAAAATATCAAAAAGAAACAATCACATAAATGAAATTGAGCAGAATCATGTCAAAGCACTTAGCTTTTGTCATTGGGCTTAACTTGACTGAACAAAACCAAAGAAGCCTCCGAGGGATATAAATAAATTGAAGGTGAGTCAACAAATAGAGGATCTCAATAACCAGCTGATTAAACTTAATGAAAACAGGATCAAATGCAAGAATAAATTCCAGGAAGCATCAAGAAAATCAGACCTCAAACTGAAATTGTACCTCAAAGAATAGATGACCATGACACAAAATAACACAACAGAAGACAAAACATCAAATAGAGATTTAAAAACTATCTCTACAGCCCCTCACAAACATCATGACTCATGTGGAAAACAGAACATGTAAGCTGGAATACAAGACAGAAGAAACTGATTGGGAGTCCAAAAACTTCATAAAGTTCAAAAAATCATGCAAACAGAATACAAGGGAACTTTGGGATACACTAAAATGACCAAACATCCAGATCCTTGGTATACCAGAAGGAGAGGAAATCCAGGCCATAGGCATAGACAACATATTTAACAAAATTATTGAAGAAAATTTTCCCAATCTCACAAAAGAGAGGCCCATCCAGAAACACAAGAGAAGGTCAACAGAACACCAAGCAGACAGAACCACAGGAGAAACTCTCCAAGGCCCATCATAGCTAAAACTCTTAACAATGAAAACAAAGAGAGAGAGCTAAAAGCAGCAAAAGAGAAACAACTCACTACATACAAATACAATTTCATCAGAATTACCACACTTATCACAATGGAAACCCTGAAATCCAGAAGGGCCTGCAGTGGAACACTTCAAAGTCTAAACAACTATGGCCTCCAAAGCAAACTGTTCTACCCAAAGAAAATATTCCCCATAATAGATGGGGAAAGGAGAACTTTCTGTGAAAAAAGTCAGTTTTACAATTTTATGAACACAAAGCCAAACTTACTGATAACACTTTAGGAAATAATTCACACTGAAGAGTCAAAAAGCCAATCTCATGAGCCTACGCAACGATCACATAGGTGAAGGTGGCTTTGGGAGCTGCAGTGGAGGCAGAGGAGGCTTTGGAGGCCGAGGCGGGAGCAGAGGAGGCTGAGGCGGATTCGGTGGCAGAGGCAGAGGCTTTGGAGGTCAAGGAGGCTTCAGAGGAGGCAGAGGAGGTGGAGACTTCAAGCCACAAAGAAAGAAGATGAAATTTGAATAATTGTATCTCAGTCTTTCCCTCTTCCATTTGAAAGAAAGGACTCTGGGGTTTATACTCTATAACCTGTTCAATGACAGAGCCTTCTGAGGAAATTCCAAGACAGTATACAGTCCTGTGGTCTACTTGGAATCCATATAGATAACATTTCAAGAGAAATACCCTGTTGGTTTTGACTGGATATTCATAAAAACTTTTTAAAGAGATGAGTGATAGAGCTAACCCTTATCTGTAAGTTGAATTTATATTGTTTCTTCCCATGTACAAAACCATTTCTTTCCTACAAATAGGGTTTTTTTCCCGTTGGGGGTTGTAAATGAATGTTTTATCATGATTTTTTGCTTCAGTGACTTTAGGACAAATTAAAAGTACTAAACTCTGGTGCCAGACTTGTAAAAAAAAAAAAAAAAAAGATCACAATAACTAAAACTAGAGCAGGCTCAAATAAGCACAAAGTCCAAGAAAGCATCAAACCTCATAAAGCACCCCATCACGGCAAGGATTAAAGTGAACTTAACAGTTATAACCATAAATATAGATGGTCAAAATTCACCCATCTAAAGACAACTCAACAAGGTGGGTCAGAAGAATGGGCCCTTCTATCTGCTGTCTTTCAGAAACACACCTCACCACTAAAAACCTCAGGATGAAAGGTTGGAAAATGATATTCCAAGCAAATGGAAATAAGAAACAAGCAGTTGTTGCTATATTAATATCAGATTTAAAAACTTCAAACCAAAAGTAATAAAAAAGGACAAAGAAGGCCATTTATTACTCATCAAGAGGAATGATCTGGGCTGGAGAGATGGCTTAGCAGTTAAGCGCTTGCCTGTGAAGCCTAAGGACCCCGGTTCGAGGCTCAATTCCCCAGGACCCACGTTAGCCAGATGCACAAGGGAGCGCACGCATCTGGAGTTCGTTTGCAGTGGCTGGAAGCCCTGGCGCGCCCATTCCCTCTCTCTCTCTCTATCTGCCTCTTTCTCTGCGTCTGTCACTCTTAAATAAATAAATGAATAAATAAACAAAAAAGAGGAATGATCCAACATGATGATATAACTATCATAAATTTATATGCATCAAACACAGGTGTACCACAGTTTATTTAAAAAATAAAATACTTTAAAACAAAACAGAAATAAACACCAACACCATCATAGTTGGGTACTTCAATACTTCACTATCATCAATAGATAATCCAAGCAGATGATCAACAGGGAAATAATGGAACTCAACAAACACCACTGATCTAGTAGACCTAATGGAATATATAGAATTATCGACCCCAATTCTACAAAATAAACATTCTTATCAGCAGCCCAAGGAACCATACCCCAAATACATCATATATTAGGCCATAAAGTATGTTTCCATAAAGTCAGGAAAACTGACAAAACTTCCTGCATCATATGAGATCATAATACTTTAAAGCTCCTGGAGACTGAATAACACACTTTCAAACAATGAATTGGTTATGGAAGAAATTAAAACAGAAATTTTAAAACTTCTACAATTGAGTGACAATGAAAATACAACTTACCAAACCTTATGGAACCCAATGAAGGCAGTCCTAAGGGGAAAATTCATAGTGCTAAATGCCTTCATAACAAAGACAGAGAGATCCCATATTAATAACCTAATCATCTACCTAAAGGCATTTGAAGAACAAGAAGAAGCCAACCTCAGAGCTCCAGAGGGAAAGAAGTAATGAAGATCTGAACAAAAATTAATGAATTGGAAATTAAGAAAGCAATTAAGAAAATTGATGAAATGAAGAGCGGGTTCTTTGAAAATCTAAACATAATGGATAAACACTAGGAAAATTTGATTAAAAAAAGAGAAGTCTAAAATTAACAAAATCAGAAATGAAAAGGGAGATGTCACAATAGACATCAGTGAAATTGGAAGAATCATCAGGGCATACTTCCAAAACCTCTACTCCAACAAAATTGCATAATCATTGAGATTGAAAAGGTAATCAAAAATTTCACCAAAAACAAATGTCCAGTATCAGACGACTTCTTGACTGAATTGAATCAAGCCTTCATTAAAGAACTGAAACCAATTTTTATCAAACTGCTTCACATAATCAGAGACCAAGGAATCCTTCCCAATTCCTTTTATGAAGCTAGCAACACCATAATACCAAAACCAGAGATACAACAAGAAAACTATAGGCCTATGTCCCTGATGAACTTAGATCCAAAGATCCTGAATAAATTCCTCTCAAAACGAATTCAACAATAAATCAAAAGCATTATTCAATTTGATCAAGCTGGATTCATCCCAAGGATGCAGGAATGGATCAAAATATGGTAATTGGTCAACATAATACACTACATAAATAAACTTAATCAAAAGAACCACATAATAATTTGAATAGATGAAGAGCAAGCCTCCTCATGATAAAAACACTGGAGAGAAGAGTCATGGATGGTTTATATCTCAACATAATGAAAGCTATATATCAAGCACCTAAAGCCCAAATAATACTTAATGGGGAAAGACTCAAGGTGTTCCCCTTGAGATCAGGAAAAAGACAGGGGTGCTCACTCTCACCATTGCTCTTCAACATAGTGCTAGAAATCCTACCCCAAGCAATAAGATAGGAGAGATAAATAAAAGGGATACAGATTGGAAAGGAAGAAGTCAAATTATCCCTATTTGCAGATGACATGATCTTATCCATAAGTGACCCGGAAATCTCCATCTCAAAACTTCTAAAGGTGATTAAATCCTTTAGCAAAGTGGAAGGATACAAAACCAACACACCTAACCTAGTAGCCTTTCTATATGCAAAGGGCAAATATAGAGAGAAAGAAATCAGCAAGGCTGCTCCATTTTCAATATCTACACAAAAATTAGATACTTTGGAATAACACTAACAAAGGATGTGAACGACCCCTGTAATGAAAACATAAAAACAACGAAGAATGTAATTGAAGAGGATTTGAGCAGATAGAAGACCTCCCATGCTCCAGGATAGGTAGAATTAATATTGTGAAAATGGCACTTCTACCAAAAGCAATATACTGATTTAGTGCAATATCAAAAAAAAAAAATCAGCATCATTCTTTACAACGATAGAAAATAATCATCTCAAAATTCATATGGAATTTCAGCACACCTCAGGTGTTTAAAAATATCCTCAACCAATGAAACACCTCTGGAGGTATCACCATATCCAATCTAAAGCTATACTACAAACCCATAGTAACTAAAACATCATGGTACTGGTATAAAAACAGAAATGTAGATCAATGAAACAGAATTGAAGGCCCATACCTTAGGTCAATTATCTATAACTACTTGATCTTTGACAAAGGTTCTAATAATGTAAACTAGAGAGAAGATAGTATCTTCAACAAATGTGCTGGACAAATTGGATAAGAATGTGTTGACAAATGAAACTAGATCCACTCATCTCAGCATACAGAAAAAACCAACTCCAAATGGACTAAAGACTTCAATATAAGATGGAAACTCTTCAAGTACTGGAAGAAAAAAAAAAACAGAGGAACTATCCATGATAATAGACTGGGGAAAGACTTCCTTAATAAAACCCCAGTAGCCCAGGATATTAAAAATTAACTTAACCAATGGGATCTCATTAATCTAAAAGGGTTTTGCACAGACAAACATACCATAAGAAAAGCCAGTAGATTACCCACAGAATGGGAGAAAAATTTTTTTCAGCTATGCTAATATTTAGAACCTACAAAGAACTCAAAAACATTCAACAATAAAATAATCAAACAACCCACTGAAAAATGAGGTAGATAGAGGAATAGGGAGCTTTCAGAAGATGAAATAGAAATGGCTAACCCACACTTAAGAAATGTTCAACATCCCTAACCATTAGGAAAATGCAAATTAAAACAACTATGTGATTCCACCTTACTTGAACTTGATGGGAATAATTAAAAAGTCAACTGTCAACAAATGTTGGTGAGGATATCTGGAAAAAGGAACCCTAAGTCACTGTTGGTGGGAATGCATACTTGTACAACCACTATGGAAATCAATATGGAGATACCTGACAAAAACAAATATAGAACTACCAACAGACACAGTTATTCCCTTTCTGGGCATCTACCTTAAATCCCCCAAGCTTCAGTACAGAAATATTTGCTCAACCATATCATAGCTGCACAATTCATAACAGCTAAGAACTAGAATCAAACCAGATGCCCATCATTTTACAAATGGATAACTAACTAGTGGTACATATACACTATGGACTTCTACTCACCAGTTACAAAAAAAAAGTGATGCAATGATATTCGTAGGAAAATGGATGGACTTACAATAGATCATACCCCACAAACACACACACACACACACACACACACACACACAATCACAGAAAGACAAACACCGCATGTTTTGCTCCTCTGTGGTTCTTAACCTGGATCATCTTGAGTTGCTGGCATACTGGATAGGCAACTTGAGACCCAGAAAATAGGGATGTAAGGGTCTGAGGGGGAAGAGGAAGGAGAAAGTAGAGGAAAATAAACACAAAACTAAACCCAAACTGCACTAGTGCCATAGAAACCTTTCTCCTTGAACACAGACTCAAAGATAGAACCCTCAACAGGTGTATGGGGAGCACCTGAAAAATAGGTCCCTGGAGAAGGTAGAATGAAATCTAACCTTAAAAATCTTTGGCTATGACCTATAAATCACAGTACCAGAAATAGTTACAACCCACACTGAGCTATTGATTGGAAAGACCTATGAGACCCCCAAAATAAGACAGACTTCTGTGAAAGCATTTGCTTATCCACCAGAGGTAAAAAGTAAGCCCCTACTGCTGAAGACACCATATGCTGCCAGCACAGAACATAGAGATAACTGGCTAGAATCTGGAAGAGAGCCAGTCACCAGACAATTAGCCCTTCTAGTGCTGGAAAGCTCTACATGAGCTACTGGGGGAACATGGAAAACAACAATGTAAGTAAGCAGGGGTCTAAGCTATTCAGAAGCAACCGGCCTGACAAGAAGTACACACCAGTGCAATGGTGGCACACAGCCTCGTGGGTAACCAACGGTTTTCTGATTGGCTAAGAGATCCACTCAGTGTAAAGGAACCCATATTTGGAAGTGGGAACTAGGTCTGAATCCTATGGAAACAAACATTATGCCCTCCAATGTCAATCTCCCACTAGTTTTTTGGCTAAAAGAAGGGCTACATCCATCAAAATCTCCCTAAATTAATAATGTTTATCCAACTTAATTTATGCTGATTTTACTCTCTGTTGGAGAATCTGTTTTCTTTTTCAGAAGGTAGCAAGCCCCAAGGAGATAGACAACCCCTCACATCTCAGTCAAGGTGCAGGCAAAACCACAGAGGAAGTGAGGAGATGAGCAAAATTGTTGCTTCCATGGTGAGTCTGACATTCAACACCAGGAAGAAGGAGACAGATGATGAGGATAGTCAGCACATGCCAAAGCAGAAATCCAGAGACTCCTAAGAAGATCTTATCACTGAAGTAGACTTAAAACACACCCATCAAGGCTCAAAGAATTTTGTGGAAGAGAGGGTGGAAATATTGTAAGAGCCACAGGTTGGGCTGTTATGCCCAGAGGCACTGCCTCTCTCCAATAACTGACTGATGCTCTCACAGCACATAACCTACAAACCCATGGGGAATACAAACAACCCCACTGAGGAGGGCTTCCTTTTGGATGGGGGCAAAGGGGAGGGAAAACATGGTACCAACATATGATGTATCCATACAAATTATCTTCTTAATAATAATAATAGTAAAGACCAAATATTCTAATCATGAGCATATGAGAAGGAGAAAAACTTTAGGGAAAAGGAATAGAAAATATTTTCAATAAAATTCTTGAATAAAAATTTCTGGGATACCCTGTGCCAGAGGGTGCACATGACACAAAATGAGTAGGCCAGATCCCTGTTCCCCAACTCCTCCCCATTCCCTGGCCCCAGTAGGACACCCTGTGGCTGGATTGAAGCTGTTTGGACCCTGTGAGCTTGCAGCAGAAGCAGACCCCTTGATCTAACTTCCTGATTGAACTGCCCCTTTGCCCGTAACTCCTGGATACCCTGCACTGGAGGGTGCTCACTGCACAGGGTGAGTAGGCCAGAGCTCCTGGTTGATCCCCCACCTCCTGATTCCCTGTTTCTAGTACCCCTGATTTTGCTTTTTGGAGGCCTAGTCCCTGTGTGTGGGCTGTGGAAGCAAGCCCTTTGCTCTGATATCCTGACAGGCTCCTGGGTACCCACATCCCTATTCCCCTGAGTCAGAGGATGCATGCATCACTAAAGAGGCTGGCCTCTTGACCCTGCCTCCCCAGCTTCCTGGCTTCTGGTTCCCCAACCAGTGATCTTCGTGTGTTAAATAGTACATGACAGTGGAGTGAGCAGGCCAGAGCTCTCAGTTCCCCAGGTACCCCATCATACACCAGTATACCAATCTGCTTCACATTTAAACCAGAACATCCTCTGAAGATGCTGCAAGGACATAAACTTGATTCCTCCTCAACAGAATAAAGCATTTCCCCACAATGCAAAAAAGCCAATGAAAGTCAGAAAACTGAGAGATCTCCACCAAGGATGCCTAGACCCACAACAGAAACCTCCAATGAAATCATAGAGAAATCAACAAAAATTTGATCCCAAAATGAAAACAAAACAACCAATGAGACCCTGATAAAATCAAATGCTGAACTGGAAGCAAACCATCAAAAAACCAAAAATTGTGTCAATGAAAATTGAAAAGAGATGATTATCTCTTAGAGTGTTCAGCTTTTGACTGTAGGCTTAACTTGACTGAAGAAAATGTTACAATGCTCAAAAGAGATATAAATAATTGAAGTTGAGTCAACAAATGGATTCTCTCAATAACCCATTGATTAAACTTAATGAAGACTTAACCAAATGGAAGAGTGAATTCCAGGAAGCATCAACAAAATCAGAAACCCGAACTGAAATTCTTCCTCAAAAAAAGAGATGGGCAAGATACAAAATAACACAACAAAAAACAAAAATCAAATAGAGCTAATTAGAACTCTCTAGAACCCTTCACTAACAGATTCACTCATGTGGAAGACAGAACCTCTGATGTGGAAGACAAGACAGAAGAAATTGATTGGGAGGCCAAAAACTGCTAAGTTCAAAAAATCAAGTAAAAAGAATACAAAGGAACTGTAGGATACCCTAAAATGACCAAACATCTAGATCATGGTTATACCAGATGGAGAGGAAATCCAAGCCAGAGGCATAGAGAAGATATTCCACAAAATTATTGTAGAAAAATTTCCCAATCTCCCAAAAGAGAGGCCTATCCATATACAATAAACCCACAGATTGCTAAATAGGACCAAAGAAAAAACTCTACAAGGTACATCATAGTTAAAACTCTTTTTTTCTCAATTTTTATTAATATTTTCCACGATTATAAAAAATATCCCATGGTAGTACACTCCCCCCACTTTCCCCTTTGAAATTCCATTCTCCATCATATCCCCTCCCCATCTCAATCTTTCTACTTACATATATACAATACCAACCTAATAAATGCCCTCCTCCCTTTCTTTCTCTTCCCTTCCTATCTCCTTTTTAACTTACTGGCCTCTGCTACTGAGTTTTTTCCTTCTCGCACAGAAGCCCAATTCTCTGTAGCTAAGATCCACATATGAGGGAGAACATGTGGTGCTTGGCTTTCTGGGCCTGGGTTACCTCACTTAGTATAATCCTTTCCAGATCCATCCACTTTTCTGCAAATTTCATAACTTCATTTTTCTTTACCACTGAGTAAAACTCCATTGTATAAATGTGTCATATCTTCATTATCCACTCATCAGTTGAGGGACATCTAGGCTGGTTCCATTTCCCAGGTATTATAAATTGAGCAGCAATAAACATGGTTGAGCACGTACTTCTAAGGAAATGAGATGAGTCCTTAGGATATATGCCTAGGAGTGCTATAGCTGGGTCATATGGTAGATCAATCTTTAGCTGTTTTAGGAACCTCCACACTGATTTCCACAATGGCTGGACCAGATTGCGTTCCCACCAACAGTGTAGAAGGGTTCCTCTTTTTCTACATCCCTGCCAACATTTATGATCATTTGTTTTCATGATGGTAGCCAATCTGACAGGAGTGAGATGGAATCTCAATGTAGTTTTAATCTGCATTTCCCTGATGACTAGTGACGTAGAACATTTTTTTAGATGCTTATATGCCATTCGTATTTCTTTCTTTGAGAATTCTCTATTTAGCTCCATAGCCCATTTTTTGATTGGCTTCTTTGATTCCTTATTATTTAACTTCTTGAGTTCTTTGTATATCCTAGATATTAATCCTCTATCAGATGTATAGCTGGCGAAGATTTTTTCCCATTCTGTAGGTTGCCTCTTTGCTTTATTCACCGTGTCCTTTGCAGTGCAAAATCTTTGTAATTTCATGAGGTCCCAGTGGCGAATCTGTGGTTTTATTGCCTGAGCAATTGGAGTTGTATTCAGAAAGTCTTTGCCAAGACCAATATGTTGAAGGGTTTCCCCTACTTTTTCCACTAGCAGTTTCAGAGTTTCAGGTCTGATGTTAAGATCTTTAATCCATTTGGACTTAATTCTTGTGCATGGAGAGAGAGAAGAATCTATTTTCATCCTTCTACAGATATATATCCAGTTTTCCCAACACCATTTTCTGAAGAGGCTGTCTTTTCTCCAATGAGTATTTTTGGCATTTTTATCGAATATCAGGTGGCTATAACTACCTGGAGTTACATTTGGGTCCTCTATTCTGTTCCATTGATCTACAAGTCTGCTTTTGTGCCAGTACCACGCTGTTTTTGTTACTATGGCTCTGTAGTATAGGTTAAAATCAGGTATGCTGATACCACCAGCCTTATTTTTGTTGCTCAGTATTATTTTAGATATTCGAGGTTTTTTGTGATTCCAAATGAATTTTTGGATTGTTTTTTCTATTTCCATGAAGAATGCCTTTGGAATTTTGATGGGGATTGCATTAAATGTGTAGATTGCTTTTGGTAAGATTTCCATTTTCACAATATTGATTCTTCCAATCCAGGAACAAGGGATGTTTTTCCACTTCCTAGTGTCTTCTGCAATTTCTCACTTGAGTGTTTTAAAGTTCTCATTGTAGAGATTCTTTACTTCCTTGGTTAGATTTATTCCAAGGTACTTTATTTATTTATTTATTTTTTGATGCAATTGTGAATGGGAGTGATTCTCTGATTTCATCCCCTGTGTGCTTGTTGTTAGCATACATGAAGGCTACTGATTTCTGTGTGTTTATTTTGTATCCTGCTACATGGCTGTAGGTTTTTATCAGCTCTAACAGTTTTCTAGTAGAGTCTTTAGGGTCCTTTATATATAGAATCATGTCATCTGCAAATAATGATAACTTGACCTCTTCCTTTCCACTTTGTATCCTTTCTATGCATGTCTCTTGCCTTATTGCTATGGCTAAGACTTCCAGAACTATATTAAATAAAAGTGGGGACAGTGGACACCCTTGTCTTGTTCCTGATTTTAGTGGAAAAGCTTCCAGTTTTTCCCCATTTAGTAATAGGTTGGCTCTAGGCTTATCATAAATAGCCTTTATTATTATGAGATATGCTCCTTCTATTCCCAGTCTCTGTAGGACTTTTATCATGAAGGGATGTTGGATTTTGTCGAATGCTTTCTCTGCGTCTAATGACATGATCATGTGATTTTTGTCCTTCAACCCATTTATATAATGTATAACATTTACAGATTTGCATGTGTTGAACCATCCCTGCATCTCTGGGATAAAGCCTACTTGGTCAGGGTGAATGATCTTTCTGATATATTCTTGTATTCTGTTTGACAATATTTTCTTGAGAATTTTGCATCTATGTTCATGAGGGAGATTGGTCTCTAATTTTCTTTTTTTGTTCTATCTTTCCCTGGTTTTGGTATCAGGGTGATGCTGGCTTCATAGAAGGAGTTTGGTAGAATTCCTTTTTCTATTTCATGGAAAAGCTTAAGAAGCAATGGTGTTAGCTCTTCCTTGAAGGTCTGGTAAAATTCAGCAGTGAATCCATCTGGGCCTGGGCTTTTTTTAGTTGGGAGATTTTTGATAACTGTTAGGATCTCCATGCTTGTTATAGGTCTATTTAAGTAATTAATCTCATCTTGATTTAATTTAGGTAGGTCATATGAATCAAGGAAACCATCCATTTCTTTCAGATTTTCATACTTTGTGGAGTATATGCTTTTATAATATGTCCCTATGATTTGTTGAATTTCTCTGACATCTGTTGTGATGTTACCTTTTTCATCTCTAGTTTTATTAATTTGTGTCTCTTCTCTCTTTCTTTTGGTCAGATTTGCTAAGTGTTTATCAATCTTGTTTATCCTTTCAAAGAACCAGCTCTTCGTTTCATTAATTCTTTGGATTTTTTTTGGGGGGGGGGTTTCTATTTCATTAATTGCTGCCCTAATCTTTATTATTTCTTCCCATCTACTGATTTTTGGTTTTACTTGTTCTTCTTTTTCCAAGGCTTTAAGGTGAAGAATTAGGTCGTTTACTTGCGACCTTTCTAATTTCTTAATATAGGCACTTAAAGCTATAAAGTTACCTCTTACAACTGCCTTCATTGTATCCCAGAGATTTTGGTATGTTGTGTTCTCATTATTGTTTGACTCTATAAATTTTTTGATTTCTTTCTTGATTTCTTCATTGACCCATTCATCATTTAGTAGTGTATTGTTTAGTTTCCATGATTTTGTGTATGCTCTATAGCCTTTCTTGCTACTGATTTGTAGTTTGATTCCATTGTAATCAGATAGAATGCAAGGAATTATTTCAATTTTCCTGAATTTGTTAAGATTTGCTTTGTGTCCTAATATATGGCCTATTTTAGAGAATGTTCCATGTGCTGCTGAAAAGAATGTATATTCTGCAGCATTTGGATGAAATGTCCTATATATATCTGTTAGGTCCATTCCTTCTATGATTTCATTTGGTCCAGATGCCTCTCTGTTTATTTTTTCCCGGGATGACCTGCCAATTGATGAAAGTGGGGTGTTGAAGTCCCCCACTACCACTGTGTTTGGTGTTATCTGTGACCTTAGTTCTTACAGTGTTTGTTTGATGAATTTGGGAGCCCCTATGTTAGGTGCATATATGTTTAGGATTGTAATGTCCTCCTGTTGGAGTGTGCCCTTGATCAATATAATGTGACATTCCTTATCTTTCTTGACTAACATTGGACTGAAGTCTGCCTTCTCAGATATTAGGATAGCAACCCCTGCTTGTTTTCTGGGTCCATTTGCTTGAAACACTCTTTTCCAACCTTTCACCCTAAGATAATGTCCATCCTTTGTAGAAAGGTGAGTTTCTTGGAGACAACAAATTGTAGGATCCTGCTTTTTAACCCAGTCTGCAAACCTATGTCTTTTGGTTGGGGCATTGAGGGTGTTGATATTAAGAGATATTATTGAAAGGTGTGTATTCATGCTTGCCTTTTTTTTTTTTTTTTTTTTTTTTTTTTGTGGTTCTGGTTCTACCTTTGCTCTCTTGTGTTAACTAGTGTTTGAGTATTGCTTGTTATTTTCCAGGTTCCTTATATCTGTGTTTTTCCTTCTCTTCAGCATGGAGGATTCTTTCAAGTATTTTCCATAGAGCTGGTTTTGTCTTCAAATACTCCTTTAGCCTGCTTTTGTCATGGAATGACCTTATTTCTCCATCTATTTGAATGGATAGTTTTGCAGGATAAAGTAACCTTGGTTGACAGTTGTTATCTTTCAGAATTTGGAATACATCACCCCAAGCCCTTCTGGCTTTGAAAGTTTGTGTTGAGTAATCTGCTGTGATCCTGATGGGCTTGCCTTTGTAGGTAACTTGATTTTTCTCTCTAACTGCTTTCAATATTTTTTCTTTAGATTGTGTGTTTGGTAGTTTGATTATAATATGGCGAGGAGAGGTTCTTTCCAGGTTTTGTCTGGCTGGTGTTCTAGAGGCTTCCTGTATCTGCATTGGCACCTCTTTCCCAATTTGGGGGAAGTTTTCTTCTATGATTTTGTTGAAGATGCCCACTATGCCTTTGGAGTGAAATTCTTCTCCTTCTACTATGCCCTGAATTCTTATATTTGATCTTTTCATAGTGTCCCGAATATCTTGAAATTCCCATTCATACTTTCCTATTAGTTTGTCTTTCTCTTTGTTGGATTGTATTAGATCTGCCACCTGGTCTAAAGCTTAGATATTCTGTCCTCTCCTTCATCCATTCTACTGGTGAGATTTTCCACAGAGTTTTTTATTTCATTAACTGTGTTCTTCATTGCTAGTAATTCTGATTGGTTTTTCTTTATTATTTCTATTTCCTTATTTATGTCTTGTATTGACTTCGTTATTTCGCTAAATTGATGTCCTGTGTCTTCTTTGATTCCTTTGATTTCCTCTTTGATGCCTTTGATTTCTTCTTTGAGTTCATTGAACATATTTACAATCATTCTTTTGAAATCTTTCTCAGGCATTTCCTCTAACTCGTTCTCACTGGAGGTCATTTCTGATGCATTGATACTTTTTGGTGGATTTATATTGCCTTGGTTTTTGGTGTTTCTTGTGTTATAATGTATATATTTTTGCATCTTGGATTAAGTTACTGCTTAGATTTTCCAGTTAGCTGGGTATTCTTAACTGTATCAATTGATCTGATGTTGTATATCTTCAATGTAGGAGATTAAGATGTTAGGTGTGGCTCTTAACACTCTCAGAGTATCTAGACAAGTGTTCCTAGGGGTTGAGTTTGCCTGCTATGGGAGTACTCAAGTAGGTTGAGTGGAATAAAATACAGGTAGATTCTAAAATTTAACTAAACCCTGGACACATTCAGTCAAAAACAGCACCAAGTATTTATGTAAGAGTAGGTATTATAAGAACCAGATCCTCTAGCAACAATGAGGTTAAGATTTCTGGTCTGTGGAGGGATCCAAGTCAGCTTGTGACCAAGTGAGACCCTTCTCTGGTTCAATCCCAGTTACCTTTTTGGATGTTTTTGGTCTCAGTCAAGTTGCTGGCTGGGACATTGGGCTGCTGTTCTGTTTTCTGGAACTGGGCACTGGCTTTTCCTGCGGGGCAAACCAAGCCTGGCAACTGTGGCCCTGCAGATTGGCACCCCTGCTGCTGGATCCACTACTGCTGCCACTGGAGCTGCCGCTGCTGGGACTGACACTGCTGGATCCGCTGCTGCTGCTGCTAGAGCTGCCACTGCTGGATCCACCGCCGCTGATCTGCTGGAGCTGCAGCTGCTGGATCCGCCGCCGCTGTAGCCGGTGCCAGAGCTGCTGATGTTGTTGTTGGAGCCGGAGTCACGGCTTCCACCACCGCTTCCGCTGCCGGAGCCCGAGCCGCTGCTGCCAGAGCTGCTTTGGCCTGCCCGTGTGGGCTCTGGATGCTCTGGATCTCTCCTACTTCTCTGATGCTGTTTTAATCTCTTATACACCTCCCTTTTTCATAAAGGTGTGTATTTTGCTGGGTTTTCTTTGGCTTTTTCTCCCCTAGGCTGCTTTGGCGTGGTTCCTATGCTACCATCTTGACCGGAAGTCCTAAAACTCTTAACAATGAAAACAAAGACAGAGTGCAAGACAGAAAGAATTCACTACATACAAAGGAAATACCATCAGAATTACCTCAGATTTCTCTGAGGAAACACTTAAGTCAAAAGGGCCTGGGATGGAACACTTCAAAGTCTAACAAACTATGGCTTCCAATGCAACCTACTCTACCCTGGAAAAATATCCCTCATAATAGATGGTCAAAGGAAACTTTACATGAAAAAAGTCAACTCTATGATTATATGAACACAAACCCAAAACTACTTCAGGGAATACTCCACACAGAAGAGTCAAACAACCAATCTCAAGAGCCAAAAAGAAGATCACAATAACCAAATATAGACCAGGCTCAAAAAAATACAAAACACAAGAAAGCACCAAACCCTATAAAATACCTCATCATGATAAGGATTAATTCTAACATCACAGTTAAATATTGACTAATTAATTAATTAAATATTAATGGTCTTAACTCACCCATCAAAAGACACAATTTATCTTGGTGGATCAAAAAAACAACCTTCTATCTGCTGTCTTTAAGAAAACTATATCAGCACTAAAGATAGACACCTACTCATGGTGGAAAGGATGGAAAATTATATTCCAAGCAAATGGAAATTTAAAAAAGTGGATGTTGCTATATTAATATATGATAAAATATTCTTCAAACAAAAATAATCAAAAAGGACAAAGAAGGCCACTTGTTGCTCATCACAGGAATGATCCAAAATGTGAACATCACAATCATAAATCTATTTGTGCCAAACACAGTTGCACCACAGTTTATAAAAGAAAAACCTACTTGACAACAAAACAGAAATAAATACCAACACTGTCACAGTCAGAGATTTCAATACTCTGCTATCATAGATAGACAGATCATCCAAGCAGAAAATCATCAGGGAAATATGAGCTTAACAACACCATAGATCAATTAGACCTAATGGACATCTACAGAATGTTCCACCCCAACTCTGCAGAATAAACATTCTTCTCAGTAGCCTATGGAGCCTTCTCCAAAATTGACCGTATATTAGGCCATAAAGTGTGCCTCAGTAAATTCAGGAAAATTTAAGTAACTTCCTGCATCACACCAGATCACAATGCTTTAAACCAAGGGATACATCAAGAAGTCCACCAGGTCCTGGAGACTAAACAACACACTTTTAAACAACGAATGCATGATGGAAGAAATCCAAAAACTTGTACAACCACTATGGAAATCAATTTGGAGATTCTTGTTAAGGATGAACATACAGCTTCCAACAGACCCAGTTATTCCCTTCCTGGGCATTTATCCTAAATGTTCCATGCATCAATACAGAGACATTTTCTCAAACACATTAATAGCTGCCCAATTCATTATAGCTAAGACCTGGGTAATGAAGTTGTGGTACATTTACATGATGGAATTCTACTCAGCAGCAAGAAAAGAAATGCAATGAAATTGTAGAAAAATGGACAGACTTGGAACAGATCATACTCAGTGAACTCACACCATCATGGAAAATAAATGCTGCATGGTGTCACTTATCTGTGGTTCCTAACCTGGACCTGCTCAAGTTGCTGTCATGCCTGATAGGCAACTTAAGGCCCAGAAAATAGGGATGGAAGGGTTTGCAGATAGGGGAAAGGGAGGGGGAAAGCAAACACAAATTTAAATCCAAAATTAGCTGACACCATACATTGATCCTTGGAGACAGCCTAAAAGATATAACCCTCAAGAGGAGTAAGATGGGATAAAGCCTACGCTTAAGAGCATTCTTTTTTTTCTGTCTCTGACCTGTAATTCCCAGTACCAGAGATCAGTTGTTACCCACAGTGAGCTGTTACTCAGAGAGACCTATGAGGTCCCCAAATCAAGATAGCTTTCTGTCAAAGCACAGAGCATGGAGAGACCTGGCTGGAATTCAGAAGAAAGCCAGTCCCCAGACAACTTGTCTAGTGCTAGAAAGTGCTAAATGAGTTACTGGGGGAAAATGGCCAACAACAATCTGAGTAAAAAGAGGTCTAACCTACTCAGAAGCAAACACCACACCATGTACACACCAGTGCAATAGTGATACTCAACCTCAGTGGGTAACCAAAAGCTTTCTGATAGGCTGAGAGATCTGCTCAGTGAAAAGGAACCCATATCTGGAATTGGGAACCAGATCACAATCCTATGGAGAAAAAGATTATGTTCTCCAGTGTCAAGTTCTCACTAGTCTTTGGTTAAAAGAGGAGTTACAATACATTAAATTGTCCCTAACTTAATAATGCTTATCCCATTTAAACTATTCTGACTTCAATCTCCATTAGAGAATCTGTTCTTCTTTTTCAGAATGTAGCTAGACCCAGGGAGATAAACAACCCGTTGTACTTCAACCAAGCTGCAGCTGAAATGACAGAGGAATTGAGGAAATGAGCAAGAGTGCTGCTTCCATGCTAAACCCGATAATCAGCACCAGGGCATAGGAGCCAGATCCTGAGGATACTCAACACCTACCAAAGTAGAGATCCCGAGGTTCCTAAGAGCTCATCACTGAAGTAGACTTAAAATTCACCCACCATGGCTCAGGGAATTTTGCAGAAGAGGGGTTGAAAAGATTGTAAGAGCCACAGGTTGAGAAATCATGCCCAGAGACATTCACCCCCCCCCCAGAAAAATTTCCCACTGCACCCACAACACATAAACCACAACTCCATGGGCAGTACAGAAAACCCCACTAAGCAGCATTCCCAACAGAATGGGGGCAGGGATGAGGGAAAAGAGGTACCAACACATGATGTATCCATATGAAACATGCTGATGACAATAACAATAATAACATGATGTATCCATATGAAACATATTGATGACAATAATAATAATAATAATAATAATAATAATAATAAACTTTAAAATTTGTGAATCTTACAAAAGAAAGGCCCATTAAGGTATAAAAGGCATACAGAACACCAAATAAATAGGACTAGAAAATAAATTCCACACATCTCATGACATGATTCTATACTTAAGAGCTTATAAAGACTCCAACAAAAACACAAGCAAAACAAACCTCCTATACCTTTCAGAAAAGTGTGAGAATATAAAAATTAACATAAAAATCAGTAGCATTTATATATACCAATGACAAGCATATTGAAAAGAAAATCAGGGAAATAGTCCCATTATAACCTAGGAAGTTAAAAAAAAAAAAACTCTACAAAGAAAACAATAAATTACCAAAAAAAAAAAAATCTAGGGAGGACAACATGAAAAGTTAGAGAGATCTCCCATGTTCATGGATTCAAAGAATTTACATCATGAGTATGACCATCCTAACCAATACCAATATTAAGATTCAGTGTAATTCCAATAGAAATTCCAGCACCATTTTTCTTTACAGAGCTAGACCAAAAAAAAATCTCAAAATTTATTTGAAATTACAAAAGGCATCCAAGAGCCAAAACTGTCCTCAGGAAAAAGTACACTGCTGGTTGCATCACCATACCTGATTTCAAAATATACTACAAAGCCATAGTAAAAGAAAAAAAAAAAAAGCAGCATGGTACTGACACACACACACACACATACACACACACACACACACACATAGACACACATACACATACACACACACACACATAGATCAATTGAATCAAATCTAATTGAATAGAAGGTTCAAGTTTATGTTCTAGTTCCTGCAGCCACCTGATCTTTGACAAAGAGGTCAAAAGCACACACTGGAGAAAAAAACAGCATTTTCAACAAATGGTATGAGAAAAACTGAATAAACACATATGGAAGAATAACTCTAGACCCTCTTTACTCACTACTCACTCATCACAGAAGTCAACTCCAAACTGATCAAAGACCTCAATATAAGACCTTAAACTGTGAAATGACCAGAGGAAAGAGTGGGGAGAACATTCTGGATATGGGTATAGGGAAAGACTTTCTGAAAAAGATTCCAGTAACCCAGGGAATAAGACAAACATGCAATCATTGGGATCTCATGAAACTTAAATGTTATTGTACAGCTAAGCAAACTATCAACCAAGTCAATAGACAACTTCAGAAAGGGAGAAAATCTTTACCAGCCATATATCAAGAAAAACTAACAAATAAAAAAAAAATCAATCCAGCCACTCCAAAAAAAAAGGGGGGGGCAGGGAAATGAATAGTGAGGTCTCAAAGGAAGAAATACAAATGACAAATTAACATCTTAAAAATCTTCCAACATCTTCAGCCATCAGGAAAATGAAATTTTAAAGAAATTTGAGATTTCATTCTCAGAATGGCTGTAATTAAAAAAAAAAAAAAAAAAAAAAAAAAGGAAATGGCAACAGATCCTGGCAAGGATTTGGGGAATGAGGAACCCTTATATTCACCGTTGGTGTTAGTGTAAACTGACATAACCACTATGGAGGTTTATGAGAAACCTAAACATAGTCTACCATTTGACCTGGCTATACCACTCCTGGGTATACCCTAAGGACTAATAGTTTCTATACATTTTCTCAATCATGTTTGTTTCTGCTCTATTCACAATGGCTAGGAAATAGAGCCAGCACATATGCCCATCAATTGATGAATAGATAATGAGGATGTGGTGCATATATACAATGAAGTTCTTTCTATTCATCAATAAGGAAAAATGAAATTATGAAGTTCATAGGAAAATGAGTGGGTCTGGAAAAAATTAAACTAAGTGAGGTTACACAGGCTTAGAAAGACAAGCACCCCATGTTCTATCTCATATGTGGATCCTAATATGGAATAGTTTGAGTCATTTATAAGTTGTAATAAGCATCAGCAGTAGTGATTAGGAAGCTATAAGGAGGCTTGGGGAGAGGAAACAGGAGGAATTAGAGTGACTCAATAGGCAACTGGAGGGACAGAGGCAACTGGAGGTGGAAGAGCCTATGGGGAACAGGGTTAAGGAAGGGAGGAAATTGGGAGATATACAAAGCGAAAGATGGCATGAATAACTTCTTTGTTTGCTAACTAAAATATATAATATTATAAAAAGAGAGAAATATAGAGATAGTATGGGAAGAAGTACTCAGCTGGAGTAGAGAAAGCATTACCCTAAAACCATTAGTTGTAGCTCATAAATTTTATTGCCATAACAGGGGGCCCAAGAGGCATTCACCACTGGGAAGATCCTTGTCAAAGCACTTGGTAACACACTCAAAGTAAATGGTAAGAGCCTATTGCTGAATACACCACAGGCTGCAGTCAGAGGACACTGAGAAATAAAGCTGTAACTGAGATGGAAACTGGCTTCCTGCTGTCTAGCTGTCATGGTGCTAGGAAGTGTTATGCAAGCTGCTAGGGAATAAAAGTCACTGACAATATGAGTAAGCAGTGGATCCTACAAGCAATAAAATCAACCAGTCAAACAAGATATACCCACCAGTGCAATAGTGGCACATAGGCTATGGGGTAATCAACTGCTCTCTGATTGGATATGGATAGAGGGACAGAATTCATGCTTGGTAATGAGAACCAAGTCAGATTCTATAGCTTTGAAGATCAAAGAAGCTAGAGGGCACTCCAACCATTCTTTGGCTAAATGGAGAGGTTATGCACATAAAAAAGTATTCTTAATATACGTATGTTTATTCCCTCTGCTCAGTGCTGTTCTCACTATTGGTTTGAGAGCCTGCTTTTTATAGATGGTGGTGAATAACAGGGGGACACAAGACCTATCACAATAACAAGATGAGAAAGCTGAGTGCCTAACACATCTCTGTCATACCCACCAGTGGAAGTGGCAGGTTAAATCTGAGTGCTGCTCTCATTGCTAGACAGAGAACCTTCTCCAGAGAGACGGTGGTAGACACTGAGGAAACTCATACTCATCAAAGCAGAAAATAAGAGGCTTCCTAGAACTCAGGTCTAAAGGAGACTTCTAACATTCCCTTCAAGGCTCAGGGAACATTGTAGAAGAGTGGGTGAACAGAATGTAAACCCCACAGGATGGTAAAGGTACTCTGAGGCATTGCCTTCCCAGCAGGAACTGTCTCATGTATACATGACCCAAGAAATGGCTAAGGACACGCCTAATGAGGAGATTCCTCAGAAGAATGTGAGTGAGAAGAAGAGAAGCAAGAAGATAACCACATGGAAATACAACCAACTTGCAGTAGGCTCATATTTTAACACTTCCAGTAAAATTTTTATAAATAAACAAATACACGGAAGAACTTAAAGCACACGATCATCTCAATACATGTAGAGAATTTGCTGGCAGAATACAAAATACCTTCATGACAAAAACACTGGAAAGACTACTGTTGGATGGATCATATCCCAATATAATAAAAGCTATACATAACAAACCTAAAGCCAGTAGCATACTAAATGGATAAAAATTGAAGCATCCTCCCACTACATTTTGGAACAAGGCAAGGGTGTCCACTTGCTCCACTGCTACTTAACATAGTACATGAAACCTTAGCTACAGCAATAAGACCATTGAAGGGACTCAAAATGGAAAGGAAGAAGTCAAACTATCCTTATTTTCAGATGAAATTATTCTAAAATTAAGTGATCATATAGACTTCACCAAAAAGTTTCTAGAACTGATAAATTCTTTTAACAAGGTGGCAGAACATAAAATTAATACACAAAAATCAGTAGCCTTCTTATATACTTACATGTCAAGAAAGAAATCAGAGAAAGAGTTCCATTTAAATAGCTAAAACATTAAATATCTGGGAATATTTATAACCAAGGAAGTGAAAGTCCTCTAAATTGAAAACATTAAAACATCATAGAAAGAAACTGAGAGAGGCATGAGAAGATGGAAAGATCTCACATGCTCATGGATTAGAAAAATTATATCATGAAAATGGTCATTATGCCAAAATTAAGATACAGATCCAGTGCATTTCCAGTCAAATCCCCAGCACTATTCTTTACAGAATGGAAACAAAACCCTTAAAATTCCTATGGAAGCACACAAGGCCTCAGATAGCCAAAAGTGTCATCAGCATAAAGAATGCTCTGGTGGTATCACCATACCTGACTTGAGGTTATACTACAAAACCATAGTAAACATAATAAACAGCATGATCCCAGCACAAAGAAAACACATAGATCAATGGAATAGAATAGAACTTTCAGGTATAAGTTCAAGTAACCATAGCCATATGATTTTCATCAAAGTGGCCAAAAAGCACACACTGGAGAAAAGACAGCATTTTTAACTAATTGTACTCAGGAAACTGAGGAAGATAAGGAAACTTCTGGCACTCATATGATATGTAGGACATGAAAGTGGTCTATGGAAAATATATTAAAAGACTTATTTCTTCCCAGTAAGTCCTGATAACCAAATTTATCTTCATATAGTTTTGCATTAAAGGTTGGGAAGGTGGGGGCTGGAGGTATTGTTTAGTGGTTAAAGTGTTTGCCACATAAGTATGAGGATCTGAATTCTGATCCCAGCACCTATGTAAAGATGCCAGGCATGGTAGTACATGCCTGTAATTCCAGTGTTGGAAACGCAGAAATAGTTGTACCCCTGGTATTGGCTGGCTAGATTGTCTAGCCCAATCAGTGATCTCTGGGTTTAGTGAGAGACCCTGTCTCAAAAAATATCATAAAGATTGATCAAGTAAGACACTTGATCTCAAACTTTGGCTTATAAGCACACACATAAATGTGCACACATATACTTACACATGAATCTTCACATATGTGTATGCATACACAATCACTCCCCTCCCCCCACAAAAGATGTTGGCATGGTGAAGTAAGGTTAGAAGGATTGAATTAAAAGTGAGGAACATCCAAAGTGTGGTCTGTTCTAGGCACAAGTTGGAAATCTAGGCAGAATTTTTTTTCTTAACATTAATCCCTTTACTTCTTTAATAGATCTGAAAAATTTTTTGATGAGGAGCCACCTTGACCCTATGACTGCTAACAACTTTCTTTCCTTCACATTTCAATCTTCCTCTTTCCACCACTATCCAAGGTGGAATCTACTGGACACCTACCCCTAGCCCTGTTCCTTCTATTTCCCTGTGGAGTCCTTTAATTTAAACCACTAAGGCTGAATCCTTTAAATGTGGTATGCTAGTCAGTTTTTTATAACTGTGACAAAACATATGAGCAAAACGACTTAAGGGAGGAAAGATTTATCTTCACTTAAAGTTCCAGAGGTTTCATATATCCTAGAAGTGAACTGTGGGCATTGCAGAACCCAGTAGCTCAACTTGTGATAGGAAAGAAAGAAAGAGAGAGAGAAAGGAAGGAAGGAAGGAAGAGAGAGAGAGAGAGAGAGAGAGAGAGAGAGAGAGAGAGAGAGAGAAAGGAAGGGAGAGAGAAAGGAAGGAAGAGGAAGAGAGAGAGTGAATGCTTAGAATGCTTGTACTATCAGGCTTTCTCATCTTCCTTTTTAGTTTACTTGGAGCCCAGGATATGTGATGGTACCACTCATATTCAGGGAGGATCTTCCCACCTTAGTTACTCTTCTCTGTCTGTTTACATGTCATGTGTGCCCTTTTGCTCTTCTCTCATGCTCTTCCTTGTTATCTTTTAGTACTTGCTCTTAGTCAGCATTCTGCCTTTTTAGGTTTTGGTCTGGTAAATACATTTCTAAGAGGATAATTAGAACACATGACCATATGTGCAAAAATATTTCCCTGGTACAAAATAATTGCAGATCTCTTAGCTGGCCACACAGTGCTGATAGAAGTCTTTCCCCTTTACGCCAGATAGGCTTGGGGACTTGTGAGAATAGAGCTTGGCATCAGAACTCTTGAGTGCTCAGCTTGGGTAGGGCTGGGAGAGGGAAGTCATGCCAAAGGAAAAATGTAGCAAAAACACAAGTGTGTCTATTATTTGAAAAGAGCTCTGGGCTAAACATTTCCTATAATCACATTTTCTCACCCATAAAATGGCCCTGTGAAGTCAGTTCAATTATTAATTCAAAATTTAAAGGCAAGGTTAAGTAAGTTTCCCAAGGTCCTAGGGCAATAATGTAAGACAGCACACATAACTATTCAATTACTCCCCTCAGGATGCAGGAAGATCATATACTAGAAGTTGGTCAAGGAAAGAAACTCACATACAGTGCATGTTGACATGTTGAGCTTACACAATCACTTCACTTGAGCTTCAAGATGTAAGAAAGTATCCCTTTTTTTAAATTGACTCTTTCATGGATATATACAGTACATTTTGATCCCATTCCCTGTAAGATGCTCCCTGTTTCCTCTCCCTGCCCACTGAGCACTTCTTCCTCTCACGAGATCCATTCCTTTCGTGCAGGATCTTTGTTTGTTTTGACCCACTGAGTTAAATTGGGGTCACTTTCATGATCATGGGTTGCAGGCTATTCACCGGAAAATGGACAACCCACCAGTGGGCACCCCATTATGGGACATGACTCTCCCAGTAATCCTCTATTGTCACATTTATTCTGGGAACTGTGGGAGCTCAAGGACCCCTCCCTCACCTATGATAAAACATTGACAGGCTCACTTTTCTGTGGGCAACCTTGTCTGATGTGAGCTCATGAGTGTGATGGTCATGCCAGCATCTCCTTTTATCCCCTTTACAGATTAGGAAGCTAATAGTGAAGCTAAGAAACTTGTCCAAAGTTGTTCAACTGACAACTGTAGACCTGATGTCTAATCTGTAGTGTTTACACAACATCCACACTTGCCATAGCATGGCATGCAGCCTATTGAAAGGAAACATTGCATCTTTCTTACACTCTAATATGAAGGGTAGATAATAAGATTCCATTGGAATTTATGGCATCTTTTGCTCCATCACAAAAACATTTTGATATAGAAGTGAAAATAGACTAAGTAAGATCTCTTAGGAGTTCTTAACTTTGCTAAACTCATTGTTTTCTTGAAGTCAAGAAAATGTGTGCAATGTGCTTGAGTCACACATGGCCTGCATATCATGGCTAGTTAAAACAATCACTATTTCCAGGGTGAGCAGGACATGAAGCAGACTGTACTGACAATGTATTCTCTCAAGCAGAGAGGATGAAATGAAGGAGTTACTGCTCCCCTGACTTGTGCACATATAATTACCATGGCAGGAGTTTGGGCTGCGTAGATAAGTGGAAATACTCCAGAACATATCAAAGGTCTCTTCTCCAGCAAAGGAGCAGAGAACAGAGGGAAAGGAAAGGATGACAAGTGGTCTAGCATGATACAGGTGAGTGAAAACTGTTCTTCAATCTCTGCCTCTCAACTCAGCTGTGCAGAAGAAAGATGCCCTTCATTTCCCTGCAGAGCAAATGTCAACAAGCACCATATGGCCGGTGAGTCTGGGATTTGTCCTTTGCCTGTTTTGAGAAAACAGCTCCAACCTATGTTATTTCTGTATGTGTGACATTGATGCCAAAAGCACACTGGGCATCTCAGGAGCAGAGGTTATCCTCCACTTCTGTGTGGAAGCACTGTGTGAGTAGACAGATGCTTTGGATTAGGTTTGGGGAAGGAGCCATCCCTATGATGGTCACTCACTTCGAATCCCTCCTAGAAACAGAACAGATGTGTGGTGAAAGGAGAATCATTCCTCAACTCTGGGATCTCCTCAGAGACTCACCCATATGTCATGCAAGTCCCCTTTCCTCCAAAGTGCCCCCAAAGTATCTTACGATAATTTCCACATCTTCTTCATCTACTTCAACAATAAGCCACTTCCTCTTTTGCTAAGTGCTTGCTGTGTAGTTTCCAAAACTGGAGTAGGGTAGATACTTGTTTTCTCATCTGTTTGTGTGGCTTTCTCACTGGCTACCTGTGAAGTCTGAATACAAGTCTCTTTGTTGATTAAATCAAACAGTTATCACATATCTATGCGCCTCTCTCAGTTGTACATGGAAGAGGAAAGAAAGAAGAAAGCTAAGAAGCACTGGGGAAGGGGGTGAGAAAAAGAAATAGTCAAAACAGTAATCAGGGCTTGAGAAATACAGATAATGCTAAAAACTGAAGGAAAATATTTTGATCTTTAAATTGATGGACAGAATGTGGGGGAGGGTTGCAGTTTATGAAAACACCAAGAAATTCAGTACAATATCCAGGAGGTAGGGTGGGGAAGGCAAACAAAATTAGATACAGAGTATTATTCTTTCAAATATTGAGTAGAAAAATTGACATGATATGCTCAGAGAGTGTGTTACTAGAGCCTGAGTTACTAAGAAATCAAACTGAATCCACTCTCTTCCCTGCTTCCTATGACCATTTCTTTCTTCCTGAGTCTACCATTTTCTTTCTACCTCAAACATACTAACACACAACTTGTCTGCCATGGAGGCCCACGGCTTAAGACTTTCATCTGCTGAGCACACCCTGAGCATACAGTGCTCAAGCACATCACAGTCAGGTGCTAATATTTTAAAAACTAATGAATGTCAAAATAAAATTATGTTCTAGTACCCCTTCCTTAGGGAATGCTCATTTTTAATAAGCTGCAGATTTTGGTAGAAAATTAAAAACTTAGAGACTTTAGAATTCTTCATTGGATCTTTGAGGTACAGAGAAAGCTGGTATTCAAGCCCCAAATTCCAACTCAGGCCACAACACCTTTTCACACCTGTCTGTACATTAAACTCCCATCTCACTCATACAAATAGCCCTCTTAGGCTTAACTTGAGCCACTCCAGAGATGGGGACACAGTTATCAGCAGGGAGAAGTGGCAAGGGAGAAGTTCTGGGGAAGTCTATATTGGCACTGGAACTTGGCTACAAGTGAAGGCGTATGTTTGTACCCACTGCATTAGCCTCAAAGTAGTCTCACATTGGTGGGGGGAGTATGACCAGAGGAGGGCAGAAAGCCTCCTTCTAAAGCCTATCTGAGAACAGGTTTTAGGGGATCACATCCCTAAAGTCATCAATAATGTGTGCTGGGCAGTAACCTGTGGAAATCACCATGCTTCATTAACTGTGTGCTGGGCAGTAACCTGAGGAAGTCATCATGCTTCATTAGCTCATGTGTGCCAGGCACTAATCTGTGAAGTTACTGTGCTAGGCTGAGAAATATGAAGAGTGATGCAAAATAAAGACAGGGTTTTGATTGTTTATTTTATCTTGGGAGAACCAGGTCTCCAGGCTGGACTCAAACTTATAATCCTCCTGCCTCAGCATCCTTAGTACTAGAATTACTGGTGTGTACCATAATGTTTAGCTTAGGGAACTGTACTTTAGGTGATAAATGCTTAAATTAATTAATGTTTTGTTTTCCTCTCAAAAAATGGATGATCAATTCATTGACATGACAAATACCTACCTTTATTAGGTTTCTTTTTAAATTTTATTATTTATTTATATGTTTGTGTACATATGTTCACGTGTGTGCATGTTTGTGTGTGTAAGTGCCAGAGAGCACATGCCACGGTGCATGTGTGGAGGTCAAAGCACAACTTTCAGGTCAGTTCTACCCTGTCCATCTCATTTGAGATAGGATTTTGCTCTCTGGATTATTGTTCTACTGTTCTTCATTACACTAGACAGGGGCATCCAAACTTCCAGGAAATTCTCTTGTCTCCACTTGCTGTCTCACAGTCAACATCACTGTGCTGGGATTACAGATACCTCCCTCCCACCACCGCCATTGCTTTTGGATTTTGGGCTGAGGTCTGTGGATCAAACTCAAGTTCTCCAGATGTGTCTGCTGAGCCATCGCCGCAGCTCCTCTATCTGGCTTTTTGTGTCAGTAAGTGGATGTACACACCATCTCACAGCCACCAGAAATCTGAGGGTCCTATAAATTCTTTTTTTGGGGGGGGGGCTGAAATATTGTGCCATGTTCTTTCCAGCTCCTAAATACACAATCTGGGTGATGCCATCCAAGTGATTATGTATCACAAGTTGTGACATCTGAGAACTAAGGAAGCTCAGAAGTGATGAAGGACTGAAAAGGGATCCATAACATTATCCTAAATATTTTTACACATTATCATGTGAAGGATTGTATCTTGCATAAAGGATTAATCTTGAATGAGAAGAGTGGTAAGGCCCATCTGAACCTTTATGATTTTATGTGGGAACTCAATCATAAAGGGACAAAGGAATTGGCATTCATCTCTTGATTTTCAGGGTAGTTCATCCCAGACTTCAGACAGAAAGACACTGTTCCTTGGAAGCAAAACAATATGCTTCCTTCAGGGTATAAACAAGTTAGTTTGCAAGCCTGCTGCTGTATTTATGCTCATCCAAGCCCTTCATTGCTTGTCCTGTGAAACTATATCTGAGGATATTTTTACCTTCCAGAGGCCTATGAATCCCTTAGACAATAATGTCTACAGCTGGAAACAAATAGCCCTGCATGAACACAGCAGAGCAGGCTTTTGGCTCTGTTGCCTGGAAGTGTGAGAACTTGAGTGTGATGTCAATCTTCCATGTGAACAATTGTAAGTCTGCTCTAATATGTACTCTGCTGCCCAGCTCTAAATAGAAGTCTTGTGAGCAACCTGGATCCTAGCTGTTTTACAGCTATCCTCCCAACCTTCAAAGCACTTGGCCCAGATGAGCCAATGGAAACCAATATATTTTTTTTATTTTTATTTTATGCTCCCTGTGTCCATGCAATTGGAATAAACTGTAAATTAGGTGTTATAGCACTGTAGATTGGTTAGATGCAGTGGTTCAGAAATGTAGCTTTAGTTTGTTATGAGATAATAGCTGCTTTGCTTTGTTGTGACAGTAGCAATAAAGTAAAGTTACTACAATGTAAAATGTGGTAACCAACCCAAACTACTGAGACAAAGCCACAAATCAGAGGCAGCCCAACTTGGAGAACTTTATGTGCAAAAGCAATGATTGGGTTCCCATCTCTCAGCAATGAAATGGTGGGAACCCTATCATAGCCATTAGTCATTTGTCGTGGGTCAAATCTTGTTCCTCCAAATCATATATGGTAAAAATCCAGTAGGGACATAGGAAAATGTCATCTTATTTATATCACAGATGCTGCTGATCCCCATCTGATATTAAGGATGGCCTGGACATGAATGATGAGCAAAAAGGCTGGTCAAGAAGCAAATTTTGTTTACAAGGTTCCTGGGGAAGTATGCCTTGGCAGATGCTTGAGAAGGCCTGACATGAAGAGTAGACATGGGGCTTGTCTGAGTGACTGGTCTCATTTTGGCCCTATGTATATCTTCCAGGATCTTTCCACAGGAGTAGTAGGCGCCTGAGTGAAGAGACTACCAGTGAACATTGAGTGCCTTGATAAGAAAATACATCATAAAGCAGAATTCTCACTGAGAGCCTTGCAAACAGCAAGGACAGCAGTGGCCATGACATCACTTTGACACCTGACAAGCCTGGGAGCATCAGAAGGTGGAATCCTTGGCATTAGTCTGATCATGGTAGAACCTTCTGGCAGCAAAGCTACAGTGTTTAGGGCTTAAGGTTGAACAATACCAACAAGAGAGACAATCCATGAGCAACTGTAAATAGTTCGGCATGTATTTATGTGGACAGAGATGAGGAACACATATGCATGGGTCTTATTTAGTTCCCAAAGGTTAGTCAGGTGCTGACAAAGACCAGTGAAATTTACTGGTAACATCATCCCATTTGTATACAGAAGCTGGCAATGTTATGAGACTGTGGGTTGCACATGGGAAAGGCTTTGCTTTGATACTACTAGCTGATACTTTTAAGTATTGACTAGGCTCCAGGGGCAGGTGTCTGTGCTTTTGAGTGTTCACATAAATCTTCTCAACCTATGGAAGCAGTCTTCATTTCTCAGATGAAAGGTTTATAGCATATTAGTCTGACTGATGGACATAACTAGCGAGTGACCAGATCTGGGAACTAAACTCAGAAAATCTGACTTTCTGTCTGTGCTCCTGGCTGGCACATTATTGCAGAGTCATCTTCCCTATTAGACAATTTTCATGGGCCCTGAGATACCCACTAACACCTCTAGAGCATGGGATTTATGTAGACAAATAATAACCATGTTAATGCTACAACAAAGGACTTCTTTAAAAACATACAGAACAAAAATTTTATGAGCCCACAGAAAGATCAAATTTCTAAGAATTTGGGAAAAGGGGTCCTGAAAATATTAACTAGAGCTCAGAAGATGAACTGGTTAAGTGACTCATCATGAAGCCACCAGTTCTTCTGGAATTCTACTTAAATTGAAGCTAAATGGGTTTCATCGCATGGCCTTGAAAATAACTTTGTGGTTCTAATACTTTGTATACTAAAGGCACAGGTAAACAGATGCATAAAATTCAAGAGACTAAAGCAGAGAGAGCTCAACTTTATTTAAAACTTTGCTGATTATTTATTTATTTTGGTTGGTTAACAGGCTGACAGACTGCATTACAACTAACATTCCCATATTGATTATACCATTTCTAAGGTTGGCTTCTCTGTGGCAGGAGCAGCATAATTAGTTTTTTCTTGTTAAATATTTGTAAATCATTTGTACTTTTATGAGGTACATAACCTGGCTGTTACCCTTCAAATAATCTTTTTGTAACTTGTTTAAACAAGAAATATCTCCCAGAATGCAGTGTCACTTCTGTCCTTCATGAGGCAACATACAGGCTTCTCTTGCTGGCAGAAGGCAAGAGGGCATCCAGGCCATGCTTGTGTAAAACGTGTCTGCAAAAGACTACATCCAAACAGACTCAGGAACATTCTCTACTAATGAGGAGCTCTGCTTATCTGCTTATGTCATTGGAAAATAGCTGTTGGGGGAAATGTTTGATATATTCACTGTGCTTTATGTTTTTATTTATTTGAAGCTACTGGACACTACTATGGTTAATTACATGCTCATTGAAAGAGTGACTGGGGTTTCATTAGGAAAATATTTATTTTCTAAAATTATATATTACATGGAATTGAACTTAAAAAAAAATATTGGTAGTAAAGTCAGAGTTTTCTGTATGCTAGGCCATAGTTCTACCAATAGCTACATTCTAAAGCTTTCATTTTTAAAACAGGACCTTGCTACATCACCCAGGCAGGCTTCTAAATTGCCATACTCCTATATCTTCAGAAAGTGGGATTAAAAGGATATACCAATGTACCCCACTCACATTGTGTTCTTTAGGTATTCATTGCAGAGTAAATCTCTCAAATATAGCTTTCTCTTTAATCTGTTCTCATTGAGCATTGGCCCCTTTAAATATAGGTAGCATGGGAGGCCAGGCAACTGTTCTCACAGTGTTAAGGTTCTTGAAATACATCTTTGGAAATGGCTTTCCAATCTACCAGCACATTCCTTCAAACAACTTTAATGATAATAAATGATTTTTCTTTCATTTGAAATTGGGAGTGAAATTTATACTTTTAAGTATTAAAATTTACACTTAATCTAAACACCACTTAAGTATAAATATAATAAATAAGTTATATTTAAAAAACTGACCTGTATATCTTGACAATGAATTGCAAGATGTAAATCTAAATGAGTTTAAACAGGTGGTCTCAAGGGATTTATAACAATGCTAAAGGCCTATGACAACAAGAACAATGTATCTGGCATAACTATATACCTTTAAGCTTGAGACTGGTGGTTTATTCAGATCAGTTTTTTAAAATTCTAAGGACGAAAAGCCACATGTTATGATACACACTTGCAATCCTTGCAATCACAGTACTTGAGAGATGGAAGCAAGCAATCCTGAGAGCACTTTATCCCACTAATGCATTTATTGGTGTCTCTTTCTTTATCAGTCTGTTCCTTTAGGTCAGCTAACCACTTCCATAGACATGCAATTTGAAGAAGTCACTATTGATGAACTAGAAGACCTAAGCTACCAAGAATGAGAGGCTGTAGGTTCCTGTCATAGTCAATTCCACACTGCTGGGATGAACCTCAAACCAGACAGTTTATGGGGGGGATGAAATGTATTACATGCTTACAGATTCAGGTGAAGTTCTGTAATGGCAGAAGAAGGTGGCCCTCTTTATGAGATCGACAAAGAGAGAAGGACCACTACAAGGCCCCCAAAAGCAAGTACACACTGGAGACTCCCCCCACAGAATTCACCCTTTATGCCTTAAGTTGGAATTTAGATCCTCCTTCAGCAATAGCCACCACTCCCTCCCTGCCACTGTCCCACCCCACTCGCCTACAGCAGGAGTCTTCCTGCTAGGGGCAGAAGATGCATACTCAATTTTAATAAGACACACCACATTCTGCCCCTGATCCTTAATAGACTCATGATCATCCCACATTGCAAATTGTATGTAGTCGAAACGTCCCATAGTCTTTGCTAACCTTAAGATTATCTTAACTGTGAGTCCTGTAAAATCAAACAAGTTTCATACTTCCAACATATAATGACAGAGAGTAAACATTTCCATTGTTATAAGGCACAATAAGAAGAGACTGGGCTAATGCAAAGTCAGTAGCCATTAGGCAAACATCTGCAGCCCAAGTCCAATATCAGAACCAGTGACTAACAGTCTCTGGATTTTCCAATTCTGCCTGTCCAGCTCAGTTGAATAGCTATGGTAAACTTCTATTCTGAGCCAGTAGTGCTCCATGTAACCCTTGCAAAGTCCTGGTATATCCAAAATACCTCCAGGTCTCCATGCAAACCACAGTCCATCCTTCAATGGCTTTGCTGCCCTCTTTATCAGGGTCATCATGTCTTGCCCATATGCTACATATCAGCAGTGGCTTCTGGAACTGTATGCACTTCAAGACCCACTCCATGCATTTTCTCATGCTTCCAAAGCCAATTCCTGGTGTGCAGTACACAGCCACATTCTTAATTCATAGACAAAACAATCATGACTTTGAAGAGCAGGTTCTTTCCTTTCAGTCACCTTCTTTCAAAACAGCTTGCATTTCTACCATTCAGGCTTTTCTCAGGCATCCTTTGCATTGTTTCAATGTAAAGTACTTGGTGGGGGGGTCACCTTCCTTAAGATTACTAATGCATTGACAATAGCAGCTTTAGTAACCTAAAACCAGTCTCTGCACTTATAAATTTTAAACTTGTTTGAATTTCTCCAATTTAAAATTTTACATCTCTTAGTTCCATATCTTAGCCAAGCACATCAGTCTATTACAAATTTACCCTTGTCAAACTCTCTGGGCACAGGCAGCAGAACACAGCCAGTCCTTATGCAGTAGCCAGGTTCCAACAACATTCTCTGAAGTCTTACCTTCCCTTTTGAAAGTTCATAAGCAAAGCCTCCAAGTACAATTATCTCTTCATTTAGCATTTTCAAATGCTCACAAGAATAGTCCATAAAACTTGGAAGGCATTTTCAGTTGCAACTACTAAGTCCATGTCTATTCCTCCAAATTTCCAAAAGAGCAAAATCCCCGTGATCAGATTTATCATGCAGCATCAACTCATTCTCTGGTACCAGCTTCTGTCATAGTCAGCTTCATGCTTCTGGGATGAGCCTCCAAACCAGACACAGTTTATGTGAGGAATGGCATTTATTTAAGGCTTACAGATCCAGGGGTAGTTCCATCATGGCAGAAGAAGCTGTCCCCCTTTACCAGATCCATGCCAAGAGAAAAACCACCAGTACCCCCGCAATAGAAAGCACACACTGGAAATCGCCGTCCAAGAACTCACTCTGCATACCTTAGGCTTAAATTTAGATCCTCCCCCAGTGCCCCTCCTCCACTACCTGTAGCAGGAGTCTGACTGCTAGGGACAGAAGCTACAAACTCCATTTTAATAACACCTGAGTCTATTAAGGGACACAGATTCAAACCAGCACAGTTCCTCAGAACATACTATGGGATGTATTATATGAGATTTAGGCAGTCTCAGTGCAGCAAGGAGAAGAGGAGGCTGAGCATCCAGCATTGGTCAGAGATTAAACTGAAGATAGAAGCCCACTGCATGTGGCTACCTGAAAATACTAGGTTGAATACTAGTATTGAACCAGAGTCTCCAGTGTCAGAAAGACAGACACATTTGAACCATATTTGATCTACTTTGTACCTAAATATAGGCTATACAGAAGAAAGACCAGCAGATACTCAGTGGCCACTTGCTGGCTACTTGGTAACTTATCATTGATGGGACAATTTATAGAAATCTCAGTGGGGAAGAAAAGGGCAATCATAAAATTTTATTTGCTGCCATCTAGTAGTGACCTCAGTCCTTTGTGGCTCCCAGACAAACAAATGTACGGCAACTTGTACCCATTATTATTGCAGGCCCAAGCGCTTTATCGGGTGTGCAGACACATATTCATGTACATATTGTATGATAATAAAGTCTTATATACATTTTATAATAATTCTAAATGGTTTAAAATATTTTATTTGATGTAGAGATCCTTTAAGACTGTAAAATTATATGGAATCATACAAACTACCATCATTTTTGGTTAAAAGTGCCATTTTTACACATTTAAACCTAATACTAGTGAAATCATTTAATATGTGAGTCCACCCAGGGAAGAGGTATTAAGGATACATCTTGAATGTACCTGGCTCTTCAATACTATAGATGCAAAGTAAAGCTATTTCTTCTTTCCTTACTGTCACTTCCAGTAGAATATTATCTATAGGGAAAGAATATGCTACTATGTAGAATCACCCAAAATTTAGCATCATTTTTGTGTCTATGTTACATTCACTACAGGCATTAATAATGAGAAAATTTTCAAAAAATCTTCATTGAACAATCTTTATTAATATTTTGCAAACATATATTTTCCCAAACTAGCAAAGTATAAAAATCAAGTCTTTTAATCTCTAAAAGATTACATATCTAGGCTTGCAAATTGTTTGTTTGTGAGTAAAGTATTTTTTGCTACTACTGTTTGAGTACAAAGATTTGAAGAAAGGAAAATATGTTTGATTAAATAAAAAATCATAATTTTTATGGAATGAAAATTGATTTACTTTCCCACATCTCTTACTTCTGCTTATTAAAGAAATCAAATAAAAAAACCTATCCAATTTTTGAGAAAGATGAAATGTGTTCATAGTTTGTGATATAATCGTCCTAAATAATATTTGAGCTGGAATTCAAATCAATAACCTGATCCTTCTTCTGATTATACTAATGTTTCTTTAAAATAAAGATGTTTCAAATGAATAAATCATATATAATTTGTTAGCTTTTCCCCCCTTAATGCCACAGGGAATTTCAAGCATATTATTATATATGCAATGTTTTCCCAAGATTTAGCAAATTACTATCAAACATGGAAATACAATTTAACAACTTAAACGAAAAGAAATGTACATCATTAATTTAAATTCAATTAGCTAGCTTCATCTCAGCAAAGGGCTAGTTAAGTGCCTTGAGTGTGTGGTATGGGAATTCCACTGGCCCAAGAAGCCCCTGATTTCTTTGAGCAGTTCAGCCATTACTTTGTCATCCTGGAAGATGGATCCTTTCTCCTGTACTGCATCCACGGCTTCTTAGGCCATGAGGAAGATGGCACCAATTTGTTTACCCATGAATGCTTTTGTGAGAGGAGAGAGGTCTCTATTTTCCAATTTATCCCCCTGGACAGAAACTTGGGACTCAGGAAGAAGGAAAGTACTGTGGCGTCATATTACTGTTTTGATTTTTCTAGCTCTTATAATATAATATAATATAATATAATATAATATAATATAATAGGTCTTATATCACTCATTATCTTTTTTCTTTCTTTCTTTCTTTTTTTTTTTTTTTGAGATAGGGTCTTACTCTAGCCCAGGCTGACCTGGAATTCACTATGTAGACTCAGGGATGCTTCCAATTCACAGCAATCCTCCTACCTTTGCTTCCCAAGTGCTAGGATTAGTGTGCACCACCACATTTGACACCAATTATCATTTTATGTGCATATTATTTGTTATTTCAATAAAGCCTTGAGTTTCTAAATAATAAATAGAATATTAAAATGTCAAAATGGGTAGCTGTGCCCATGGATATGACTATATACATATTAATAGTCTAAAGCTACTAGAATCCCAAAATTCAGTGGATTGAACATTTATTACTTATTACTCCTCCCAAGTATATGAAGCATCTGGGAAGTTCTGGTCTTAGCAGCTCTGTTGGTCTTATCTGAGCTTTTTCATGTTCAGGGATTATTAACATCTATTTGATCTAGGTTGGTTTCCCAATTATGTCTGCTAGCTGGTCAATTCTTGGCCATAGAAACAGGACTGAGTCCTTCACTTAGTGTTTAGCAGGATAGCTATTAGCTGTCATTCACAAGGTGACAAGAGAGGATCAGAGCAGTGAGTGAAAAGGTTCAAGGTCTCTTGACTTTTAAGCTTCAGATCTGTCTAACCATCACTTTTTTTGGGGGGGGGGGTCAAATTCCATTAGCTGAAACAAACCAGTGCATTAGCCTGGACTCAGAAGTAAAGACACTCCTCCTTTGAGAGGAGTCAGAGCTGTGTCGCACAGGGTATAGATCTCAGATATTATGAATATTTGTGGTTAGTTGTTAAGTCATTCTACCCACTGTGAAGAGAGCAATTCCCAAATGTGTTCCAGAAAGCACTGGTTCCATATGCTATTCATTGTTGATAGGTAAAACCATACACATACAGGTGTATAAAATGGAAAGGGTAGACTTCCATGGTTAAGCACAACTAGGCAAGTCTGTATTTGCAAAATGCCTGGAAAGGAGATAGGCAGGTCAGTGGCTTGAGCTCTCTCCTCAAGGGTGGCTACAATTCCCCATAGGTACACAAAATGTTTCTCCTTCCAGCATCAGACACTGTGCTCAGACCTAATTTCCCCAAAGTCTAGTGCTTTCAATATTCCCAGGTGTGGGACAAGAATTTCCATCAAGTTCCAAGATGGCTGGTGCCCCAGTACAGACTGCAAAGTACTTCAGCTCTGACTTCCTGACAGAAGACTTCTCATGTAATAGTATACAAAGGAAAATGATAGGATGAGAAACTCTATTACGGATAGATTCCCCTCTATATATCCAGCTGTGCTTTGCCCCAGCATGCCTCCAACACAGACCTGCCAGATTCTAGAAGAACAGAGGACTGTGTACTTGCTGAGAGCCTGATCAGAGGATGGTGTTTGCACATAAGTTATTGCATGACAAGATGAAACAAGAACTACCCGGGGTCCTTTTGTTCAGCTACATACTGAATGCATGAACCCTGCCCCGAAATTTATGTTGAGTTCCTATTCCTCAATGTGGTCATTCTAGAAGGTGAGCATCAGGGGTCATTTGGTCATAGAAGCAGAGTTCTTGTTAATGTGACTAGTGCTGTTTAATAAAAGACATGTGAGGCATGATGTTTCTGAGTCAGGTGAGGCTATAAGCAAGAAGCCATCTGACTACTAGCCAGTGAGAAAGTCCCTTAGACTTACCAGCCTTCAGGCCTATGAGGAAGCAAATCTTGTTAGCTAAACTACCTATCTCTGTACTTCTTACAGTGTCCTGGATGGGTTAATATGGGTTCTTCCCTTAGATCATAGTGTCTTTGTTGACTGACTTTCAGATGGACAGAATAAATAATTCCTCCAGCATTTTTGATCAATGAATCTTTTTTTTAAAGGAATGTTTCATCAGGACTAGTATCCTACAGAATGCATGTTGGGTAAAAATGTCTGTCATAAGGAATAAATTTCAGGAAAAATAAACATATTAAAATGCAAATTCATATAAAATGTTCATTGTTTATTTTTCACATATGTTTATTGTACTTTCAGACTCTTCTGATGAATTTCTGACAGTTAAAATGAGTAACTAACAGAAGCAACTGGAATAGACAAAATAAAGAAAAAAGTTGAAATTAAAGGAGAAAGTCATTAGTACAAGATTTTGTATATATGTACATATACATATATAATCACATTAATGATACATTTGTATTGAAACATGAATATGGAATTTAACTATAATGAATAAACAAAGAAAATGAATAATTTATTATTCAGTCAACAAATTTTAGTTTCATTAGTTTATTTAGTTATTAGTTTATTTATTTTATCTCCACAATAAATCAGTCATATTGATTTTGGGGGAATACCACGGAAAGCTCACATTTAAAGCAGGAGAGCAGGAGTTGGCGAAGTTTGGTCAAGAGGCTTGCTTACCACCTGTGTTAGCAAATGAAGTTTTATTAAAACATAGCCAGACATGCTCATTTTTCTTTGTATTGCTTATGGCCATTGTTGCGCTACAATGGCAGAGTTGTGTATTTGCTACAGAGCCCATAAAACTGGAATAGCTTAAAATATTTACTGTCTAGTTCTTTAAACAAAGTTTATTAATTGTTGAATGACTCTAGTTCCAGCCTTGACTGCATGATTGCTAAAATTTTTCTGAGATAATGCTGTTCTTTTTTCTGTTATAGTTTCAATTGTTTCTCCTACAGAGGGGGATATGTAATCTCCCTCTGTTATTGATAGACACTGAAGATATTTCTAGGAATTCTCAATTCATCCTATGAAAACAATTATACACTGCCCAGAGTTGATACAGATTTAGTGAAAAACTAGAAATGTGACCAGTGAAATCTGAAGGGCATATGTGATACTTCAGTGCTGCTATAATAATATCCTGCTTTACTTTGGAAGTACTCAAGGCACTTTAACATAATTAGTTTCTTTAATATGCTAGGGAAATTTAAAACAAATCATTATTATCACTGTGTTTGTAAAAGTTGATATAAAGGAGTTACATGACTCATAGATGTGCTGGTTCCCTGACAGAGAAAGTTACTCCTAAGTGTTATCTCCTTCATTCTCATGGGTCATCTGTCTCAATCAGTCTGGGTTGCTATAACAGAATATTATGGACAGGGTGGGATATGAACAACAGAAATATAGTTCTTATGGTTCTGGAAGCAAAAAGCCTGAGGTCATACTGACATGCTGGTCAAGATCAAGTGAAAGTCTTCTTTTAGGTTAAAAACTTTCATCTTCGCCTGTATCCTCAAAAGAAAATGAGTGAGAGAGCCCTCTGAGGTCCTTTCCCTAAAAGTACCAAATCCCATTCATGACATTAGGCTTCACCCTCATGACCTAGTCACCCCTGAAGAGCTCCACCTCCAAATATTCATCCAGTGAACCATGTAAAAGCAAAATGGTTGGAATTTGTTACTACCTAGCCTATCTATGGATATCAAACTAGACTTCCACTAATTTTCAGGCCTTAATTTCAAAATTTAGGGGTTTTTTTTTTTTTGGCCTCCAGTAGTGCATGTTAAGAGGAATACCCCATGCTTAGGACTATTATTGTTATTTGGAGGGATGTTAGTCTTATTTTTCCTCTTAAGAATTTCCCAGGATAGTACCCCTGTCTCTGTATTTCCTTGTGCCCCCATTGTACATTATTGTCTTGATTGTTCACTGATAAGGCTGTGTCTGTCCCTACATAAAAGTTGGCAATGGTAAACTAAATCAGCTCTGGATAAGTAGAAAGTCTCTGAGTTGGCCCATTTTCTTAGGTATACGTACTTCCTAAAGGAATAAAATGAATTTTTTTCTAGTTCTTAAAAGAAATTTTCCAGGAATGTAAAAATTTTGAAAGCTTAAGAGGTTTTCATAAAAGAAATAGAAACATGACAATTTTTCTCCAATGCTGGAGCTCAGCTGCTAGAGAGCTCCAGAGCACCACTCACTCACTCTGTCCTCCATGTATTGTATTTCAATAAAAACTTAATAAACTGAATATTAAATATTTGAAGGATTATACAAAGTGTTAAATTTCTCACCCTGTCATTTATTTTATTTTTATGAGATACCAGGACTAGTTTAATAAGTATAATAAACATAAACCCTGGCATTTATAACACTATTCACCAGATTAATACTAGATAATATTTTCTAGAAGTGTCATTTTAATAGTAAGAAATGGATAAATAGATATGTCTTGGGTTTATTCTACCAAGATTGCAGGAACCCAATTTTTGAAGGTAAATTAACAACTGAAATCAATATTTTCCACATTAGTTCCATATTCACTAAAGCAGTTTTACTAGTAGATTATAGCAAAAGATATGGTAATATTGGGCTAGCCAATGCTGCCTTTGCTGCATAATAAAAAGAGAGTTCTTTCTGCTCCTTAATTCTGAACCTACTATGCTGGTCTTGCTATTTCTGGTTCCCTTTACAAAGCCCTTTATTTGTACTTGAGCATAGTTGATGCTTAATGACACCAGATTCACCTGTGACAGAAAGCAATAACATGTTTTAATGAATATTTCTAATGTACAATCTGCCACCACCATCTCTCATTCTATGCTCCATGTAAAACTTTCCAAGATGTTAATATCATCAAGGATGGTCCAAGGATATAAGAAATGGATATCAAGAAACAAGATTCTTTCTTAGACCTCAATGAACTGGTAAAGATGCAATATTCAGGAGCTGAAACTATTTAAGATAAAGACTTCACATTATAATTACACAAATTGCACTGTTCATGTAAGTAACTTAGAATGTATATGTGACAGAAACAAGTCTTCAACAGGTCAATGAATTATCTCTGAAACATGGATATAATTGCCCATATATTTATATGTTCATATTTCATGTCATATATGTAACATGTATTTATACATAAGCTTGTAAAGTGTGAAAAACTTTGATCAATACAAAATGTCAATGAGGTACATAGAAACACAATACTTCTATGCTGCTGGTGGAAATGAAAATTGCTACAGAACCTTTAGGGAGATCAGTTTTACAGTTTAGATCACAATTTAAAGTGCTGGCATTCCAAGATGCACAAGGGGGCACAAGCATCTGGAATTCTTTGCAGTGGCTGGAAGCCCTAGCGGGACCATTCTCTCTCTCTCACTCTCTCTCTCTCTCTCTCTCTCTCTCTTTCTATGTGAAATAAATAAATAAAAATAAAATAAAATGTTGGCATTCCATAGTCCATTAAACCCATTTAGATAACTTCAAGATTACTTTTACACTAGTATACAAACAAGCATAACATACTTGTTTATTGTGGGATTATGGGTTAATGAAATTTGAATTGAGTGTGGCTATCAAGAGAACAGCTTTCGGAGTTTGATCACAACTATGGGCAGAAGTTCATGCATATGAATACACCAAAACTCTCTCTCTATTTCATTCTAGAAATTCTGTTCCAGACATAAATTTAAATGATTGATGTGATTCTCACCTATCTAACAATGTTCCTCTTCCTAAGAGCAAAGGTAAAGACACTATGATTCATCCTAGGAGAATGTTTTGTGAAATACACCCTTGTTTAAAAATACAATGCATCCTGAGATAACAGTAGGTGGATAGATGTCTAATCATAATGGAGCAATAAAGTAGTTTATATTTATTTAGCTCAGATTGTGTGTTGGGTACTCTGTACTTTAGGACCCTCCACTGTGATAGGCAGAATTATGGTTTTCACAATTACCTCCTCAGTGATGCACCACACAAACACTGATCTAGACAGGCAACTTGCTCATTGTGACAAATACAGCTGGCTACAATTTCCGTTGTGCCATGCTGCCTCTTCTCAGCATGGATGGACTTCTAAAGAGATTTACGTGGAGATTTGTTCTGAAGAAGAAAATATCCAAATGAGTTCAAAATGGGACTTTCTCCTTAAACCTAGATTATTGACACACCTACAAAACAAAGCACACAGTATCTCAGTCTCTTCACTTTCAACATGAGACTAAACCTGTACTTCAGCAAATCCAAGGAGCAATGGCTGGCAACTCTTGCCACTATTTATTTACCATAAGAGAAGAAAAGCTGTTGTTCATTGAGGTAAGATACATAGTAGTTAAAGGACACAACCTAATGGTGAGAGAATACGTATCCAAAATTATTAAAATAGAATAATATTTGGATCCTTATTAAAGGTTCCCTAGGTAAAAATATCGTAGAAAATCTCATCACTGCCATTTATCTTGTTATCTTATAGGGATGAATTAAGTTAGTAAGAGGAATTATTTAACTTCATTTGAGAAACTTTAGATTGGCTCAGTAACTCATGGAAGGCTGATGCCTCTGAAGAGATTTGAGGCAATTAATCAATAAATTTAAGCAACAAGAAAATATTACACATGAAGGATGGACATAGTAATATATTGTATTATGAACCATCTCCATCTTGATGTTTCAACTTAATGTTTTCAAATTCTACCATTGTATGAGAGCACACAGGCATTCTGTTTTTCTCTTTCAGTTCAGTGCTAGACAAATTTCATGACATGTTCAACACTTCATTATAAAATAGGTTAGTGTTATGCCTTTGCCCAACTAAAACAACTACTGTAAACATGCTTAACATGTTAAATGATGGCAAGGCTATGCTATGGTAGGTTAGTGTATTAAATGCATATTCAACTTGTATTTTCTACTTACCATGGCCTTATTAAGAAAAATATACTCTAAGTATAGGAATATCTGATTTTTCCAATGTTATTTTATGTACTATAAGTATTGGCACGATGAGCTATATGTTAGATAATATTTTTAATATAATTAAAAATTATTTGATATTCAGAGAGATCAAAGACACATGGCTGCAAAGAATGCAATAAGGATTCAAATACAGGAGCCTAGTTTTAGAGTTTAAGATTTGAATACATTGCTTTAATCTACCTCCTAAATGTATCCTCTTCTATACCTTATTTCCAAAACTTCATTTATTAGAAATGTCTCTTTATCCTATCCCTGTCCTGAAATCCACACCCATTGTCAGAGCATACATCACACATCTCTGTCTTTAGCAAACTTTGTTACTTACAAATATGTGAGAATTTTATTTCCTTTAAACTTTTGTGGAAGACTGTGCTTCACTTAGGGTATTGATTTCATTCTATCTTGCATAGTATTCAATAAGTATTTCCCGTCAGCTAGCAAAACTGTCCAGATATACTCATCCTAATTTCTAGATTCTGTGAGTTACATGGAAATGGGAAGAAATCTTTGAAGGCATGGCTAACTTTAGGATCATGACAAGATGGAAAGATTATACTGTACTGTCCAGCTGGGTACTAGATGATTCTTAAGTGTTTCTTGTGGAAGGGAACAGAGGGAGATGAGAGGGAGAGAGAGGGAGAGAAAGTCAGTGATGGGACTGACACACAAACTAAGGAATGTTGACAAGAAAACAGTGAATAGATTTTCCCCTGTGGGGTCTGGAAGAGGAGCTTTCTGATTAAAGCTCCATAACCTGAAACTTTACTTCTGCTTCCAGAACTATGAAATTAAAAAACGCATATTGTTTTTAGCCATTTGGTTTGTGGTAAGTTATTATAGTAGCCATAGAGAACTAGCACAGCATTTATGAAATTCAATTCAATAATTTAAAAACAATTTTTCAAATCAGTTAAATTAATTTCTCACTTTTAAACTGAAAATTTCCAGAAAACATTTTGAACAATGAAACTTTATTTTTTATAAATAATATGACATTATTTAAATTTATTATTATAAACATGTGACTAATATTAATAATTTATGATTTAATCACAGGACATTAGGAAAAGAAAAATCTGTAAAATCTGTAATGTGATTTAGTAATGTCAGCACAACTTTCTATTTGTAAAGGGATATTACTTTGATGTTTATCTTAAAAGTAAAATTGCAGAAAACAACTGTAAAGTTGCTTTCATTGCTTCTAATGAGTTTGTGTCAAAGTTAGGTTATCAACTAAATTTCTCACCAAAACCACTGCAGTCTTTTATTTCTTTGGGAAGAAAAATTAAGTGAAAGGCTGGGAATATGGCTCAGGTAAGAATGCTTGCTGGACAAAAACGAGGCCTTGAAGTCAGTCCCCTGCCCCTATGTAAACATGTGGGTTTGGCCCTGCATGCCTGTAAACACAGTCTTGTGGAGGCAAGGCAGAGACCCACTGGGCTTGCTGGTCAGCCATACTGATCAACAACTGGAAACACCAGGTACAGGAACAGACTCTGGAAGAGGACACCTGATGTTCTACATTGGCCCCTTCATGTGTGCACACATCCAGGTACATACTATACACTTACACATAACACACACACACACACACACACACACACACACACACACAAAGTTAAAATTTAAAAAGAAAAATAAAGAGATTTACGAAATTCAAAAAATGCCTGGAAGAATTCCATGAAAAGTACTGGCTCTTTCAGAGCCAGGCTGAAAATTTATTACAGAAGCGTTCTAATCATTCTGAAATCCTGAATAACTGAAATATCTACAACTTTTTTCTAAGGAAAATGTAACTAAAAAAGACAGAGAGAAGATAGTCATTGCATGAGATTTAGATCAATACAAAATTAATATTGCTGGTACAATGAAACTCTGGAGTGGGTTCATAACAAAAAATTTCAATACAAGCTTCTAAGTACTGCCAATATAAGCAGGAAGTTCCTTTTCGTTGGAGCACTCAGATTTTTTCTTCTGTCTGCAAACAGAGCAAAATTCAGGACATTTCACTACTGGCGAATCTCTAATGAATGGTTAGTAAAATACCCACCTTTCTGACTGCCACTGGATATCAAAAAATTACTCACTTCTGACTCAGTAATTACCCACAAAAATTTAGATCAAGTGGTCGTCACGTCACCCAAATTAGTACCTGACAAGGAATGCTTTTGGCAAGGTTGGCAGCTGAGAAACAGGAAGTGACTTGCAAAACATTATTAAAACTTGAAAATAACAGCCTTAAAGGTGTGTGATCTACCATTCAAATCCTCAGAATACGCTGTGGAGGGAACATTGTGCCTGGGCAGGGGGAAGCTCAGACAGCCAGGAGAGAAGAGCAAACAAGGAAACTATCATTTAGTGCTGGTTCATCTGAAGGGACATTGCCCCATACCTGGTGGGTCATTTATTACTATTGTCATCAGAATGTGCCAAAGTCCTAGAATGTATTCCTAAGGAGGTTGTAGATCTTTTGTTGACAGTAGATGCTCAAAGACAAGACTTGTAGTGACAAAAACACTCTTGTAAATGGTTGTACTGTGTCTTAATGCAAATAAAGTCTGAGAGTTCAAATCCCATCATAGCCTAAGACAGAATGGCAAGAAGCTGGCCTTGCGGGCCTTAGAATCTGACCAAGCCATCTCATGTAATTCAAATCAAAAGAAAGATGTCGTGAATGGAAAAACCTGGCTTCCTTTGTCTTTCTGAAGAGGTTAGTGTGGTAGAAGATGTAGGTCCCTAAGAAGAATTGAGTACCTTCTTGGTATTTGAACTTTAAGTGACTCTAACTACGTTACTGTAATTCAACTTTCTTATTTGAACATCATTTTTGGTAAAATCATTGCAGTATTCACTCACCACTCAATCCATAGAACTATAATTCAACTTGAGTATTACAAATGTATGTTTTAAAGGTACAATGACTTCTGAGTTATATTGTCATTTTTTGTTGGTTCCCATACAGTGTGTGTAATCAGAAAAACAGTAATAATACTGTTCATGGAGAACTGCCTTCACCATTCTTAAGATGCCAGTCAAATGGCATTTTGTTAGATTATATATATATATATATATATATGTATTTTACTACCTAACAAAATGCTAGCTTTGTATATATATATGTATACAAAGCTAGCATCAAACTGGACAAGAAGTTGCTAAACTGTATCCTGTGGGTTGAATCCATCCCAGTCCATTTGTTTATATATTTCCCATGGCTACTTTCTTCATAAAATTTTCAACATATTTGTAACAAAGACTTTAAAGCCCATAGGACAGAAAATATTTACTATCTTACTTTTTACCAAAAACCACAACAAAATATTGCAATCATTGCACTGAGCAATGGCATGGCAATTATGTGGTTTGAATCCTGTACCCCCAGAAACAGCCTCTGGTCTCTGTATCATATTGTCTGAGCTCCCTTGTTGTCTGAAAGTCCTGTCATGATCAGGTCTGATGTCCTACCACCCTGACACTTATGCAGTCCTGTCTAGTATAGCATTGCTCAAAGGTAGGGCTCACATTCATGCTTGAATGTTGTCACTAGACATCAGAGATGTAACGCCTATTAAGATTTGGTTCCTATCTATAAAACATTCACCAACTGGCAGAAGTTCATTGCCTGCAAAGTACAGTGCCATGGCAGAGTAGATGTTATATACATGAGCCTTATAGATAGTTGAACAGAATTGAGCTAAATTTATGTGTGTGTGTGTGTGTGTGTGTGTGTGTGTGTGTGTGTGTGTCTGTGTTTATGAACTGAGGTAATATGTATATCATCTCCAAATCAGACTAAAGGATCTTCACTTACATGATAAGCTCATATAATAAATTAACTGATGTGTCTTGAAAAGTTTACTTAATAGTATTTTCTAGGTTTGAATCACATAGCACAATTAGTCTATATTAATTGAAGCACTTTTACTGTTACTCTCATTAAATGTCTTGAAAAATAGTCTTGCTCAGAGGGAATATGGAAAGATAGGAAACAGAGAATAAGGAGGATAGGACCGAGAGATAATGTGGGAGGATAGAACAAAAAATACAGGAAGATGGGACAGAGAATATGGGAGGGTGAACTAGTATTTTGGGCAGTATTGGCAGCTTTGGGGGGTGGGAACCATGGATAACTGTATGGCAACGATTCCTTTCTGGCAATTCTTGATACAGTATCATTATTGACACTACAATTTCCCCTGAGGTGATACTTGGGGGTCCACTTATGAAATAGTGTTTAAGTAAAATTTAATTAATTGTAAAAGAACCTCTTGGCAAAGATTGTTCAAATTAAGTAATAATTACCAAATATCCTCTCTACTTTATCCAATGTAGATTCAGCCTCCAAGCTTCACCAAGCTCTTCATAAACCCACCCTGACTTGTAATTACTCACTAGCTCTTTCTTCAATAATCTAAGCTTCTGAGGTTTTACACAGCTTTTTAAACTTAAAAAGAAAATGAATGAGAGAAATTTATCTTTGATTTCCATGTGGGCATGAATCACTTAAGGACTAAAGGCTGGTCAGTTGTTAATCTTAAATTTACCAACATTAAGTAGATGATGGAAATCATAAGTTGTTTTCTGGAGGTTTCCAATAGATATTACTATTGTCAGTGTGACTTCAAGCTAGATTGCTAGGCCTTTCTGTATCTGAGATCTGAACACACACACACACATGTGTGTGTGCAAATAACAAAAACTAAATTTATAATAAATAAATGTATCCAAAAAGGCTTCATAAAAACACATTCAATTTGATGCCTAAATCCATGTTTTCCAAGCAAAGGAAAGGTGAGTTCTGGGATCAGCAGGTAGTATCCAACTATAATCAGATGTTACAGGTTGAATCATATCACCTTTATCTCCGTATGTTGGCGCTCTAACCACCAGTATGATATATTTGAAGACAGGGTCTTCAGAACATAATTAAGGGTATAAGGGAAAAGTCTTTTTCCTTATAAGAAGAGATACAAGAAAGATAGTCTCTCCCATTTGAGGACACAGCAAGAAAGCAAGCAGAATAAAAGATTGCACTACCAAGTTGGCCTGTGGTCTCAGGCAGACCTTCCAGGCACTGGAATTGTGAGAAATAAAATGCTATTAGTTAAGCATCTCTGTCTATGACATTTTGTTATGGCAGCCTGAGCTAACAGAGACATGTGACATGTGGTAGCCTAAAGATTTTCGGATTTCTCACTAGACACTGCCCCAATCTGAGGCTTGACTCACATACACTCAGAGTGTCTCTCCCTCTACTGCTTGTCAAGACACAAGCTGGCACAAAGGCTTTGTTTGATAGACAGTGTTGGCCTATCTTGTCAACTAGCCAACATGAAATAACATTATCACTGCATAATGTCAAATTAGGCTACATAATGTTTCCACTGTATGACGCACATGATGAAGAGATTTCAGAGTTCTGCAGTGTTTACATAATTAGCATTACCTATTTGTAAAATTAAGGCACCACTGTCATCGTGATGACCGTATTTCTTTCCTGCCATGGGGCTGATACCGATGTATGTTCACTATGGAGAATGATCAGAAGAAACATCAACATCTCCCAAGGCTCTCTGGGTCCGTATGGTCCCTATATAAGGCACTGAAGTCCCCACTTTGTCTTGTGGTCTTGACAAAGAGAAAATAACCAGGGCCAACTTGAGGAATGAGAGGGAGAGCAAGAGGAAACCAGCCTAAAAGACCTGACTCCCAGTGTAGTTTATTGCTCTATTGCTGGTTTGAAAGGATTATGTAGCCATAGGGTATCTCTAGATATAAAGATGGTTCAATGACATCCCTTTGGTAAATAAGTAGCTATTCCTCCTCCTTCTAAACGTCACATGAAAGTAAGCTGTGTTTTCTGATTAATTCAGTTTGAATACCGCTGACTGTCTGTCACTGTAGTCATTTGTCACTGGTGGCAGCTCAGAGAGTCTAACCTTCTCTAACATCAATGCACACAATTCATTTTAAAATGTGGTCTAGTAGCTACCAAATACCTTCAAGGTAAAGGGAAGATGGGATGAAATTTCCCTCAAAATAGCCTGTAACCAAATTTATGAAAGCAAACTCTCAGCACGGGAGTGTTCTCTGCAATGTAAAGGCTGTAAGTCACCTGGAAATTCTCCTCAGAGCATCGTTTTCAGGCCCTTGGCACTTAGATATGTGAGGAGACACAGCACCTCCTCTGGTTTCCTTGGATGTAAAACTGCACAGGCTCAAAAACTTAGGCTCCCTTATCTTTGGAACAGTCCAGCAGTATAAGCCTAGGTTTTCACCTTAGGAACCAGACACACACAGTGAGGTCTGCCCCTCACTCCTCCCCTTCTTTCACTTCTAGAGGGAAATTGGTGGAGACTGAGTTTTGGAATCAGAAGTTAGAATTCTGCTAGTAATTAGTTTCCTAATGTGAGGCAAATGACTCAACTTTTACTCATTTTTTCATTCAGAAAACGGCAATAACGCTATCCCATTCCATTATAGTGATGAAGTCAAGAATGAGAACCCCCTGAACCTTGCCCTTATTCTTTTGAATCACCCTGAAAGATACTGATATTAAAAGGTATACTGTCTTGATGCATGGCCACATGCAAAAGTGACAAGGCTCTGACCTAAGAATCTTGCCCCAGGCTTTAGCTTCCAACTTCAACAATAAATACACACGTCTGTGTGTACAACTCCATAAACAGGGACATATGTTTCTGTTAACAATGCATGCTCTGGGCTGTTGCTGTGATCAATTATTTTATATCATTTTCAAATTACCACATGTTTACATCATTCCAAATAGCTATTCCCTGAATGCAATGGGCCTGCCTGACCATGGGTTGGTCAGAGAGGTTCCTTTTAACTTGTCACATCTATACAATGCCACATACAGAAATGCTTCCAGGCTACTTGCTAAGAAAACTAGCATAAGCTGCTTATCAGAAAGTATTACATTTCCCCTGAAAGGTGAACTATTTTGTCAGTTTCCTAGGCTGTGCAAAAATTCCTTCTTTGTCATGATAGGTCATTATGCAAAAACACACAGTACACAGCCACCTCTTTGGTATGCACCAGGGCCCTAGGCAAAAGCTTGAGAACTAGCCTTTAATTTTTAGGACAAGTATACTATTGATATAATCCCAATCTCATATAAATGTCAGTGGGATCAGTACATGTATAGAATGCACATGAGCTTGTTTGTAATATGTGTTTGGGTGCATGAGTGCCACAGTGAACATGTATGTATGGGTGTATGAGTGCCACAGTGAACATGTGTGTATGGGTGTGTATGAGTGCCAGAGTGAACATGTGTGTATGGGTGTGTATGAGTGCCACAGTGAACATGTGTGTATGGGTGCATGAGTGCCAGAGTGAACATGTGTGTATGGGTGTATGAGTGCCAGAGTGAACATGTGTGTATGGGTGCATGAGTGCTACAGTGAACATGTGTGTATGGGTGCATGAGTGCCACAGTGAACATGTGTGTATGGGTGCATGAGTGCCACAGTGAACATGTGTGTATGGGTGTGTATGAGTGCCACAGTGAACATGTGTGTATGGGTGCATGAGTGCCACAGTGAACATGTGTGTATGGGTGTGTATGAGTGCCACAGTGAACATGTGTGTATGGGTGCATGAGTGCCACAGTGAACATGTGTGTATGGGTGTGTATGAGTGCCACAGTGAACATGTGTGTATGGGTGCATGAGTGCCACAGTGAACATGTGTGTATGGATGCATGAGTGCCACAGTGAACATGTGTAAGGGTCTGAGACAACCTTGGGGTATTTATCAATCAACCAAACTTTCTCTCCTCCTCTCCTTTCCTTCCCTTACTTATTTCTCCCTCCTGCACTCCCTGCCTCTTTCTCTTTCCCTTCAAAACAGGGTCTTCCTATTTACCCCAATCTGATCTTATACTATTGATCCTCCTACCTTATTTTTTTTAGTATTGAGATTACACATGTGCATTTTCACCCAGCTCTATTCTCTTTTTTAAACATCTCAATTTGTGAGTCAAAACCCAAAATTTTAGTTTCTCAAAAAGTGCCACAAAAAAAGTAGAAAACTTGACTTTGCAGGTCTGCTCTGGTATGTCTCTGCAGCACTGAGCAAGTCAACCTGTCACTGGAACTATTTCCAAACCTGTAAAACATCTACCAAATATCAAATATGGTGGTGGAAATGATAAGACTTGTAATAATATACTGAATCAAAACTTGGGTCTTGTTACCCAGTGCTTCTGTCTGGTATAGAGATTGTTTAAACAAAAGTTACACAGTAAAGTTGTCTGAAATGGATCATGAATTTCTCCTTCAAGCTGATGATGTTAAATACCAAAACAAGTCATATTTTGGAGATTACATTTCATATAAGTTCATTATCCTTCTAAGTTTATGTTAAATTTTTGACTTTTATTACACAACTAAAAAATAAAAACAAAGAAAACACACAAAAAAAATCTTGGGTCAAAGACGAATTCAAGTGGGCAAATGTAGGAGATGAAAATTACTATTATTATGACCAAACATCATAATGCAAGGGATAGTGTGTCTTGGACCCAGACTACCAGTGGCCTTCTTCCCTTCTTTCTCTATTTGTTATTTTTTATCCTTTGTTAATATACCCACTTAGTTTTGGTTAATTTTTCCCCTCTCCTGCCTCTACCCCACCTCCTTGCCCCTCTACCTTACTTTCATCCTCCCACCCCAAAAATTCTTGGTGGACTTTTTAAATGCTTGGTAGATAATGCTTTGGAATATCCTGGTTTATGGTCTGGACTATGCAAATTTACATTTTGACCAGGGAACTGAAAATATTTACTATGCTTCACGAAGTTTTACTATTGAGTCTATGAAGTATAATCTTCATGACAATAATAAGTGAACACTCAAAAAGGTTGAATGGCTTGCTCTAGAAAACACAGCTAATTGAAGAATGACACTGTTTGTGCATAAAGAGCCATGAAGCTTCACTTCATCTAGACCCTGGTAATTCTTCAGAGAATGACAAGGGCTGAAAGCCCTATAGCATCAAGTCCATTCCTCAAATTCTCTTTGGTAAGTACAAGTGGTACCCACTTAATTCCAATTGATGTTAAGATATAGCACCAACCAGCTCTCACTTTGGGGCAGCAGCATTACAAAAAAAACAACAGAATGTTTTAGAAAATATTTATCTTCTGTGTGTGTGTCTGTCTCACTCATTTTCCTCTTTCTTTCTCCTTTCCTCCCTGTTTATCTTCATCTTCATACTTCTACTTCTCTTGTGTCTCTATTTTTATCTAACCCACACTTTCCATTCTATTCTCTCACTTACTTTTGGAGATTAGCCCAGGACTAAGAACAGGAAATTTGGGACATATGTGAGTGTAAGCTCTCCACCTCCCAGATGAGAGACTTAGCATTGACTTCTCCTGAAATAGACCTAACCATGTTCCTCTTCCTATATCAGGCTAGGTGGGGACCATAGAAGATAGTACACACAAGGAGTGTAGCAGGGTGTCTGGTACTGAGGAGGAAAGACTCTCTTATTTCAAGGGGTGTTAGATCAACAAACAGGATTAACGTGCCAGTGCAAACCACTCAGCTTTTGTTATTGGCTGAGTGAAAAAGGTGCTTGTCAAACTGATATGTTTTCAATAAAATAAATGAATGTTTTGACACCACACTGAGGGAGGCAGCATTTTTCAGCAGCATGTGTCATGTAGTTCCTGGTTCCCATATGGATATTCTGTGGCCTCTACAAGTCTTTTCCACAGTTCCCCAGTATCTAAGCTCAGGGCTTCTCACCTTTGACCCAAAGATTACCCGATTCCAGCCTTATCCTTCTGTACTCTCCTTTTCCCTAATATTTTGACATCAACAGGCAGAACATACCTGGAATTCCTGAGAGGCCAAGCTAGGATGACACTGAGGACAGATTAGTTTTGATGGGTTCAGGCATGCTCAGATTCTAACCTCATGCCTCTTTCTGAATTTGTCACAGTCCATCTATTATCAGCCACAGTGCCCTGTCTTAGACAAAAATGAAAGTCAACAATGCTGAAAATAAAAGCTATTTGAAGCCAAAAATATCACCCATGTTTCTAATAAGGTACAAGTAGTTTCCTCCAGGTCCCCACTGTCCCTCCTTATGAACATTCTCTGAATTCTTTCCAAATCCCATTTCCTTCCCTAATGGGGAGTATTTCCCACTAAGGCTGAATCCCAAGCCATGTGTCTGCATAGCACACCTATGATTCCAAGATACCTCTGTCTTGAGAAAAATTGCTCCCAAACCATTCTGACTATATGGAAAAGCAAAGAGAAAACTTACTAGGGCATTTCATTTTATTATTTGTTTTGGCAAAATGGAGTCATTGATCTATTGTGAAGAAGCAAGATATAGAGTGGAATCCCTGACAATTGCCCGTGGCTCAAGTCACAGAGGGCCAAAAAAACAAACAAACAAACAACAACAAAAAAAAAAAACCCTCAGAGCTGTGTTTTTCTGGGCACACTTGGAAAGACTAAATGATATTCACAACATGTAGAACTTAAGTATTCCAAAATGCCACATGGATTTAGTATTACTCTTACAGTTCTGAAGTGTACAGATTTCTGTTTTGAACAATGATGCTCATACCCAATTTTTAATTGAAGGAAGCCTCCCATATGCTGCTGTATCTTCTCATGTGCATTCATCTATAAATATACCTTACAGATTGTAAAACAATAACTAAATATAAGGTATTTACTGGATAGGGATTCATAATTTTTTAATTTTTTTCACAAAACTCAAAAATAATGAAAAGATTCTCACTTGCCTACTAGCCATAGCTGTACTATTCACTATTCACACCCTACCAAGGTTCATTGCTTCCTTGTGAATTTGCAGATTAGACCTCGTGAACCTTTTTTCACTCTGACAGGCATCATAACCCATTTACCCAAGTTGCTGTATGTGGCTCCAGCTAAGAGTATCACTACACACTCACACATTTTTACAATGGGTCTATAAAACAACCATTATAATAAATGTCTGCTTAATTAATACATTAGGACATAAAGCAATTTATTATGCTCCTATTTGCTATCATTCTCCCTGCTCAAATTTAATAATGCAAAAAGGTTTCTCCAATGCCAACCCCTGGAAATAATAAAAATACATTCATCATGGATATTGAATGCAGACATGCCTGGCAGTACTGCTGGTACAAAGGAGGCGGTCACATGTAGAAAGGGGAGCTCAGGGATGTTTTTCACAAGGTTGCCTAGAATTGGGTCTCTACAAGACAGGAAGGAGCCAAGTATCATACTTAGCATGGCAGCAATGATGGTGCCCAGAATAACTATTATTACAATACATGACAAAAGGAGGAGGGAGACAAGGAGTTGGGGTGAAAAGCTTTCAAGTCAGTTAAATTCATGAGGGCTATGGAGGCTCAAATTGAAATTATCTCACTCTGTGCTGATAAATAAAGTAGCTCTGGTACCTAAATCATGACACTAACTATACGTTTCGATTTTTTTAAGTACTGATTAGATGGATACTCTGGGGAACCTACCAGCCTTCGCAGAGATAACAGACTCAACTTAATATCAACTTAAAAAGAGACTTGAATTCTAACCAATCTCATGTAATGAATTGAAATTCTATAGCTTTCGGGAGGGGGGATAAAAAAACGACACAGCTCCATTCTCTAACTTGCTGTCAGGAAATATAATTTGTGCTCTCGGTGATTCACCTAGCTCATATGCAGCATGCAAATTTATTTCCCTAATAATCAGACCTGGAGATTGCCCAAGAGGATTAATAGCATCATTCCTTATGACCGCCAGGATATTATGCACCTCTGACATGGAAAAATTGTGTTAGTTCTACAGAGAAAACGCAAGGATATTTGTCCTGCTAGACAATATAATAGGCTGGTGCATCATCAGATTACAATGTCATTTCAAAAACCTTGAATACAAATAATGTACAGTGGGGGAAATGTTGGAACAACCTCCCTTAGTTCAGTAGCCTTGAATTCACATGTATTTTTGTGTGTGCTTTGCAGTGAATGCATAGGGTTTTTTTTTTAATTTTTTTATTTATGAAAGCTTTCAAACATTGCATGCAAAAAAAGAAGGGTGTTATATATTCCACGAGATCTTGTCATTGTTTTTTTTTTTTTTTTTGAAAATGGATGAAAAAGACATAAGGAAAAGGCTGTTTCTGTGGCTTTGGTTTATTTTTGTCCTGTCCTCCTGCAGCTCAAGGCAGTGTTCAGAAGCAGAACTTTCATAAGGCACATCCTAAGTATCTGCAATGTTTATTGGGGATGTGCTTGTTGATATGTGTACAAATTTAGGTGTGTAAAGATTTAGGCTCCCTCCACCCATGCCTCTCTTCACACAGGGAATCATTTGTGCTTTTGATTCCTCAATATTTGATCCTAAAGGTAAGATATTGTATTTCCCAATCATTGTTTAGAACTATATTTTATTTTATTTCATCTTTTACAATGAATTGGTCAGAAATTTTCCAGAACAGTAATGTCTCCAGCTATACTTTAGACCAAAGAATGCTGCCTTGAGACAAGACCAAATTTCATTATTATGCGCATGGGAGCAATAAGATTAGCTCCTACTGCTGCCCCTAAGGTGGAGCAGCAGGGAGAGCCAATGAGATGATGCTAATGTGCATGTTAATAGTATTCTGCTAAAAGAAGTTGGGATAATTAAACATGTACCGTCTCTTTAAGACAGAGCTGCGCACATTTTCTTCGATGGGTGTTTACAAGAATTCCAATTTCAGGTCATAGCCATTTCTGAGATTGCTTAAGAAAGAGATGGGAATAACTTATCTTATTCATGTATTCAAGGAACCTTATAAAATGTGCAAAACATAACTGTTTTAAGGGGCAAAACATGCATCTTATCTTGACAGAGCTGCTTTATTATGTGTGGTGATGTACACTGACCTAATATGTAGAGCATTTTTAGCCAATATACCTTGCAGGAAACCAGCCTTTAATGTGATGGATTTTATGGTATCTCATTAAGGTGTGTTTATATAACCTGATACTAAACACATTTTCAGATTCATGTTCCTTATTAAAATTGAGAGTCACATTGATTTTTAGCTAGAATGGCAAGAGAGTCATTTTTACCATTAAGTCAGGTAGCTCTGAAGTTACTCCCAGAGCACAACTATTTTCTGGACAGACTTGTGGATATCCCTTCATAGCCTCAATTAGTGTGGTCTTCATATCCATGGCCCTGGAGTGTGAGAATGTGCTACTAGGCTTTTATCCATAGTGCAGAATTTTAGTTTCATAGAAAATTTATCTTTTTTTTCTGAAATTAAACCAAACTCTTTTATTCTCCTATTTTCCCATTAGCACTATTTTATCTTGGGCATTAGTTCCAATTAATATTGACAGCTTGGCCCTGGAGAGATACGCACTGGAATTTCCTGGGTTTTCATAATGAACAGTACCAGCCAAGGCAGTGTTTATTTGAAAGTGGTAAAGAAAGGAAGGAAGAAAAGGTGGGAGGGGGAAGGAGAGAGGGAAGGAAGGAAGAAGGGGAAAAGAAAAACAAAAGAAAAAGAAGAATAAAATTAACATTGCCTGTTGTGTTACACAAAATAATGACTTTCATATGGTAAAGTCTCCATTTTGTAAACTGATCCTGTGAGGTAACTCAGAAGTCAGCCATAAATAGTGTCCCAGGGTGTTTTCCGTGGAGTCAGGGGAAATCATGACCTAGAGGTACTGTAAATAGTTTAAATTATTGGAAGGTCTTTCTAAGAAATGTAATATGAGAAGGGAGAGGAATGTTTTTTCTCTATTGTAAAATGAGTGCCCTTTGGAGGTGATCCAAATTTAGAATGCAAATATTTAGAGGAAAAGACTGTCTTTTGAGTAAAGCAAATACTGTACCTTTTCTACTTGGTACAACAAAGCTAGTTAACAGGACCCAACCAGAAAGCAAAAAGAGTAGACAGAAGCATGAATATGTTTATTTCATTTTTGTATCATGCACTTGTCTCCAGCCCTAAGCAGAGGAGAAAACAAGAATATAACTTGAACCATTAAAAAAATAGTAATGTGAATATCATTACTCCTATTATTTCATTTTTTTACCAAATGTGTAATTTTAACTATAATCTCGTATTGGGACTCTCAGGCCTCATATACTCACTATATTTGGCCTAGGAAAATTTACATCTAAACTTGTTCACAGACATGAGATAGTTTCCTTTCATATTTGCCCTGGTACATTATTCATTATTAAGCATTAAAGTTGTGTCAATTGCTATCCCAGTGCCAATTGCCAATTATTATCCAAGTTCTTCTACCAGCTAATCAAATCTTTGAAAATGTGCCTGGCAGGGGCTGTGAACTGATCCACAGAAGAGAATTATTTGTGCTTTTGTTTCCTAGTTAACCATAGTGATTGGTTAGTTCTTTCATCCTTCCCACCACACCACCACCCATCATGATCCTCCCTAAGAAGATACCAGAAAAACTTCTTCACTTTAATCAATGTGAGACTAAACCTGCAAAGTTTGGCCAAATGTAAGAGCCGAGCCCACATATTTGTTTTAAACGGGATGAACGGAGCTGTCCTAAGAATGACTCTGTGGTTAGTATTAACAGCTTCACAGTTAGTTATGCGGCCTGAGGTGTAATTATTTTACCATTATTACATGCAAGGCTTTTAACAAAACAGTCGTTCCCTCCATGTAAGCACAGAGTTTTATAATTTATTGCATCTCTTTGGTCATCAACACACTATACAAACAGTTGGCCACCGGTGACCAATTACATTAAGGTTAAGCAACATAACTTTAAATTAGAAATAAGCTAATGTATCTTCATCAAGGGCCTGCTGTGTTTTCACTGCTGTTTATGAGATGATACTAAATGTGGATATAGAGCACGCTCACTGGGACCAATTCCTTTCGGCCTGAAAATGAGAAAGTCTCCAGTGTACCCAGGTCCAGAGCTAATTAATGGGATAACATCTGCTTTAAGATCTCAGCTATAGTCATTTCTATCAACTTCACAGCAAATGTACATGCGAAGCTGTCAAAGAACTAAGTATCTATCATGAGCCATATTAATCTGTGACAGGATTGCAAAAGGCACATTTCAGTCTTGGTTTTCTGTTTATTTTGCATGTTGCTGCAACAAACATGTTTCCTGTTTATTTTTCCTTTCTTGGTACATGAGTACTCATGGGGTTATATAAGCAAATGACCTCTGATGGTCACATAGGCCATGGAACTGTTCAGGTGTTCAAACATTTAGTGTGTAAGACAAGAATAAAGCAGCCATGTTCTTCTGAAACAATCAGTTTTAGCCACAAAGACACTTATGTTGTTTTATCGTATTACTTAAAAACACAGCAGGATTTGCTAAGGAGAAATACCACTACTGTAAAACAAGCTTCAGAAGGGATAAGCTCACTTATTGTATGTTATTTCATGTTATCAGCTCTTGTACAATATGATTCCAGCTTTAGTTACACTAAGTAAAGGCAGCTGGCCTGGGTGGTCATTTACATAAATCCAACCACAATGGAAAGAGAAAGCTATCCTCTGATAACTTAGAAGAAATAATATCATGGAAGGAGCTGCAGTGCCCCCTTTATCAGAGGTTTCCCACTATAATTCTATTTTTTAATATTTTATTTTTACATATTTATTTGAGAGAGAGAAAGAGGCACAGAGATGTGAGAGAGAGAGAAGAAGGGTGCGCCAGAGCCTCCAGCCACTGAAAACGAACTCCAGAACTCCAGACACATGTACCATTTTGTGCAGCTGGCTTACATATGTACTGGGAAATCAAACCTTGGTCCTTTGGCTTTGTAGGCAAATGCCTTAATGGCTAAGCCATCTATCCGCCCCACTATAATTCTTTATTCATCTCTTTTTCTGTTTATCTATTAATTGGTTGATTTAGGAGGAAAGTGAGAGAGTTAATTTTAATTAAGAGTTCAGGAAGCCATATTTATTTCCACTTGTATCCTCTGTCAGAGTAAGTCCCTGAAATAGTATACATTCTAAACTGTGTTATTATGGGGCAAATAACACCAAGGTTTATGAAAGACAGAAAATCATCTACATTGCTTTTAGTAGTTGAACTGAATCATGTTGGTGTCATTTTCTAATAATAGTAGACCTAACAGATAGCATGCATTAAACATGCTCCTGAGGAAGAAATCATTGATGGTCGTTCACCTATACCTGAGAATTCTTCCGGTCAAAGACAAAAATCAGGTCATAATATGTAGGGGGAATTCATACTCTAAAATCTCACAGCCTCCTAAAATGGGTGCTGTTCAAGTTATTTATGGAAATGAAATGGAAAATAGAGCCAAGGTATTTTTTAAAAAATGTTAACACATACCACAGAGGGAGAAAGAAGCAGTATTTTCTTTAAATATTTAATAATCCAATGAAATTTTTTAATATTGCTAAATTTAAATTGTGCCTGTCCCCAACTAACATATTTATGCAATAATCTTGTAGTCAGCTAATAAGATGTGTTGGTTAATTGCCAAGCTATTTTGCATATAGCTAAGTTATGCATATAAAAATACGCATGATGAAACATGTAGTATTTTATAACCCAGAGCAACTAACATGCTCATACTTAATGCATGCACATACACTGTAACTCAGGACAAATTGCTGTGTTAGTTACTACCATGGGTTGGCAGGCCAGAAAATACATTTGGAGCCTAATATGCATAAGCACAGAAATATGGTCAGGCTCATTACTGTAATAAAGCTGTGATTTGCCAGCAGGATTGGTGGAAACACACTTGAAGCAGTCTGTCCCTTCCACTGGCTCATGTGCCATAAAGTAATAAGGTTGTAACAAGGGTGAATCCTCAATTCAGTTGGGCTACCTTGCCTTGGTTATTTGAACCCTTATATGCCTTAAGGGGCCCATTTGCTTGTCCTAATGTGTACACAGTGATAATGTAGCCATTTATGCAATAAGGAAGGTCTGCAAATTGTAGTCTGCTCTGCATAACACCAGACAGGCAGAGTGTGGAGAACCCACAACTGTTGGTCCAATTACATAACTCTGTGGAGGCACTAACAGTCAGGGAGGTGCTTTTTATGTGCTTCTGAGTGAGGAAAGTACTGGACAAGAAAAGGGACAAGTGGATTTCCTTTTAGAGCTTTGATGAGATTAAGAACTGGCTGATGAAAGAAAATGCCTGGGGTTCTTGGTTGAAATTTTTCATATGGTACAAAAGACTCTCCAAAACTTAACTTATGTAATTTACATTAAGTGTAGGCAGATTAAGACAGTATTTCATAGTTAGAGGGAAGACATTCAAGGGTCATTTTCCATAGAGAGTGAGCACGAGGACAATTGCATGGGACAGTCTGAGTGGAAAAGTAAAGGGGAATGAGCCCATGGTGAATTCAAAGTCCCTGTGCATGTGCAGTCTTTTCCATGGCAGCAGTCACTGACAGCCTGAGAATCGCCTCCTGTGATAGAAAGCTAGAAAACTAAACTTCAAATCAAAGTTGCACCAGGTGAAAATTGGCAGTCATGAGGGAGGTATTTTACTTGCATCCTTTTTGGTATCTCCTATTTCCTTTCCTTTATCATTTGCTAACATTTAGTAAAAGCTAGTTTCATATTTTTACATACCTATATAGAGAGGATAAACAGCTGCTGAGGGGGTATATGGGAGAAAATGATTAAATTAATATTGATCACATTCTCTTCCCAAGATTTGGAAAACTATTTACTCAACAATTAGAAGGAAGGAAATCCTAAAATTTATACATTCTAGGGACACTTTATTTTATATTTCTCTGAATAAATGCTTCACGTGACAAAGAGGCAAGGATGCCTTAGCCAACTCCAGTGAACTGCTTCCTGGAACATTGTGTTGAAAAAGATTCATATATATCATCACATGCTTAACCTCCAAAGGGGCAGGCCATAGTACTCCTAAGCAGAAGCCACATGAAGTCTCAGGATACGTAAAGAGAATGGCAACAGATAACCGTATGTCAATTCCCCAGCTCTACATTAAGTGACAGCATTCAAGATGCTCCGCCATGAAACATGTGCAGAACTTTTTCATCCTGTTGCTTTAAGATCTTGTGCTGAGAATACAGAAACACCACCTATTATCTCATTATATGTTTTATAGATTTTATACATACTGTTAAATATAAATGAATCTTAGGCCATGTACTTTCACATGGAAAATAGGATTTGTAAAATTCACTTTACATTTTTTAAATTATTTATTTTTATTCTGCCTGTGAAGCCTAAGGAGCCCAGTTCGAGGCTCGATTCCCCAGGACCCACGTTAGCCAGATGCACAAGGGGCCACATGCGTCTGGTGCTCGTTTGCAGTGGCTGGAGGCCCTGGCGTACCCATTATCTCTCAGTCTCTCTCTATCTGCCTCTTTCGCTCTGTCTGTCACTCTCGAATAAGTAAAAATATAAAAATAAACAAAAATTTAAATAGAAAGTTTTTAAACCTATTTATATTTATTTTTTTTGCAAGCAGAGAGAGAGTGTGTGTGTGTGTGCAGAGAGAATGAGGGAGGATATGGGCATGCCAAGTCTTCTTGCCATTTCAAATGAACTCCAGACACATGCACCATCTTGTGTATCTGGCTTTATATGAAGACGGGGGAATCAAACTGGGCAATACAGCTTTGTAAGCAAGCACCCTTAACCACTGAGCTATATTTCCAGCCCTGACTTTACATTTATGTTGATTCTTTATGGAAAATGTTCATGTCATGGTGTAAGTAAAATAGAGATGACTTAGCCAATCTGGAGCACACCGAGGATGGCCAAGTCACAAATAGTAAAGACCAGCTGTGTGGATGGAGTGTCTTACAGGATGCTGAATAGTTTCCTTCTGCTACACTAACTCCCACTGGCCTTCTGTGATGCCAGAGAGACCCTGACAGGCTTGCTAAGATGGGCTGATACCTCATCTCCAGCATGAAGGGAAACAAGTTTCTAGGCAAGGTCACACCCTAAATTAGCAGACATATTCTCTGCCATCAAGTTAGCTAATAACTGGAAAAGTAGATATAGAAATCTGAGGGAATAGCAGGATATCTTTTAAATTATTTCTCTACTTATATTATGAGAGAGAAGTGCGCATGCCAGGGCCTCTAGCCACTACAAACGAATTCCAGGCAAATATGCCATCTTGTGCATCTTGGTTTACGTGGGTACTGGGGAATCGAACCTGGGCCCTTAAGCTTTGTAGGCAAACATCTTAACTGTGGAGCCATCTCTCCAGCCCCAGAATATATTTTGAAACATTATTTTAAAGGGAAGCAACATAGATTTAGTCAGAGTCCAGCTGTAAAGAACACAAGGAAAGGCCTCTCTAGAGAGAGCATGGGAGATAGATGAGGATGTTCAACCACATCAACATATGTCTTTTACATACGACATAACACACCGATGCTCTAGCACCTATTGCTAACACGTTGGCACAACATAAATAAATACTTGATTGCCACAAGCAAAAGTGACTGAGTATGGCAGAGCTTTCCCAACTTTAATGAAATCAATTTTCCTTATTTCTTACTATCTTGGTTTTTAAAATAACCGTGACTTTTATTATGTGTCAGAAGAAACAGCTCCTGCTTCTATTTAGCCATTTCTCCATTTATACAAGTTCCAGACCTTGATCAGATCTCTAAGGAAAATCAATCTATTTATCTGTGTGGGCAAGTTCAATCTCATGTTTCCATACTGTGAAGTTTATCCAGCCCCCTTCTCCACCACCACCAGCAAGTACTCTGCTGGAAGGTGGAGCTTCTGCCCTCAAAGTGCTAATCCTTTCATGAGAGCAGAAAGATGGAACAGAATGAAGAGAGTGCCTACCAGTACCTATCCCTATGAATGTTACAGTGAAAGCACCAACCTGAACTTGCATGTGCCTGAGCTCCAAAGCCAGGAGCTTCAACCAGCTGGGCAGAGTAGAGTCTGGAAGACAGGTTTCAGAAAGTCTCATAAGGCTGGACTGAGTGCCTTCAAGATGAAGACTGTGCCTCACCCTGGGAAGAAAATCTACCTCAATGGAAACAGACATCAGTCCAAGGCCACATTTGTAGCCACTTTGATCACTGACGTACTCTTTTTCTAGATTGCTGCCTTTAAACTTGAGGTTTCTGGGGGGGAAACAAAACGAGCTATTGATGTTTAGTGTAAAGGTATCTCTGTACTCAGGCTTTTCTTGTCTTTCTTTTCCCACATGGCCCCTTTATTCCCACACTCTATGCAGCCTCCCTAGGGTATCCCTGGATTTGATCTACTGACCTAGGTGCTGTGACTGGATTCAAAATCTTCTGAAAGGTCCTTAACAGACTTGCATGGGCCAGCTGCCATCTCTGAGAAAACTCCACAAACCATGTGGACTGTTTGGTAGTAAACCTCAGCTATAAAAGTGTGAAAAACACCAGAGACCCAAATGGGAGAGGGGTAATGGCTTTTACACCCTTTTAGTGGACATCTGATTTATTTTTCAAATGGAAAAGCCACTTTTACAGCTACCGTAGTTCAATTATCTCCAATTTTACACATTTTATGCAAATTTTCAACATCTTAATTGCAAATGAGAAGGAAAGTTATTTTTTAAAGCAGAACAACAAGGTATAGTTTTGAATTTTCTTTTCAATTTTTAATTCCTATGCTTGGTTCAGCACCATTAAACTTTTAAAACTCTTCTTACTCAGTTGTTTAAAATTATGTGTAATTTAAAGCACACTCACATGTTCTCAAATACCCATAGCTTTAAACAAGTACTTAATTTTACTCACAGACCTTATTCTTTCTTTTCAATAAGATATCTCCACACAATTTCTAAAGACTGCCAAGAAATATACTTTAAAATGTTCACAAAATGACTACCTTAAACATCAACCACATTAGGTCAGAGTCTAAGCACCAAATCCCCCAGTGTCAGGTATCTGGTCTGAATGTCTGAGCAACAGTGTACTGGTAGTTGTTTGACAATAAACCCTCTTGATGTAGATTAGGAGATCATAGTACATTGTAATGTGTATATGTAGTGCTTGCCTATTCCTGTAGTACAAACATTCCAGCCATGCCTGGTTTTCAACTGCCAACATTTTTATTTCTCAGTGTGAAGGTGGAAAGAAACATGTTCTAGGGCTCCTGTGATGTGAGCACCAATAGACCGAGCTGTGGCACTCCATTATTCCCAGAAATCTAAACATGCTTTAGGGATTTTCTGGGCTACTCTGATTGGAATTGCGAAAGAAAGAAAGAAAGAAAGAAAGAAAGAAAGAAAGAAAGAAAGAAAGAAAGAAAGAAAGAAAGAAAGAAGCAAGCAGGCAAGCAAGCAATAGAAAGGGGCTGGGGGGATGGGTCAGTGAATAATGTGCTCGCTGCTCAAGCCTGAGCTGGTTCTTCAGACCCCACATAAGAGCTAAAGGGTGGTGACTCCAGAGGACCATGGGACATTATCTTCTGAACATGAAGTGACTAGTGCATTCATGACCTGCAGAGGAGCTATTGGTTGTCATTGCCTCCACAAGACCCATGCAGTATTGAACTCAACAACATTTTGACATGATAAAAGATATCAAAATAAAAAGGCTAGTTGTAAAGAGGAAAGAGTTCAGTAAAACAGGGGCAGGGAGAGGCATCCAAAGAAGATACGAAGTGAAGATGATGACTAAATTATAGTATGTTTGTGTATGAAAATTGTCAATTAAATAAAAGGAGGAAAAGGCCAGAAGGCATGCCAGGCTTCTGTAATAGTACTTGTTGACCATGAGAGGAGAGGTGGGAAATGGAGACAATTTCTCAGCAGGTGTAGCAAAAAAGAGCAAAAGCTGAGCAAGATCCAGAGAAATCTGCATCACAGGAGGTAGGATGGTGATGAAAGACTCGAAAATTGCTCTCTGACCTCCACATGTATGCCATGGCACATGTGCCTCCATTTATACACATACATGGACACAATACCCATGAATACAAATACAAACACACAGAAGCAATGCATATATAGCAATAAAAAACAAACATTCCCCACTGGATAACAATGTTGAAGATTGTCGGCACTGTCAAGGGAAGCTCAGAAAAATACACATAAATCTAGAATCATGAGTTCCAGTCAGGAACCTGGCAATTACCAGCCACCTAATTTGTACCAATATAATATTATTTTTTAACTGTGGATTATGTTTGCTGATGTCTGAAATAAAGACAATCAAGTTTGCTCTACCGTGGGTTTATCTTCTAATAGTAGGGGATCTTGTAGGCATGTACTTAGTAAACTGAAAATGATATACAAAGATGAGCTAAATATACCCATGATTTATGTAACAAATATTTAATCAGTTATGAATTCCATGGCATCACTGTGAGAAGGCACAAAGAGAGACATAGCTGAATATGTAGACTGTGTTCAAGAGTTATTAGTGTTTTTAGGATGAAATTCCATCCAAAACATTTATGAAAAAAACTTAAATATTTCTCCTAGAATCTGAGTAATATCAGTTAAGAAAAGTGGACAAAATGTGACAGTATTATCACTCTCTGATGTAGAATAAAATTGTACTGTGATATGTGCTCAAGTTCTCCCATAGAAAGGACAGAGGGCATGCAGAAAGTTCTGGGGTCAATGCACCCTGGAAGCAATGCAGCACCCAGTAGATCTCCAAGATGACAATGGTATTAAATGAGTTTCAAATTCTTATATGTCTTCCCCCTTGCTACAAACAATGCTACCTTAAAACATCCTTGGCACCCCCACGCAATCTGTAGCTGAGACACTTTCCTGTCCAGATCTGCTCTGTCCTTCCAACCACATTTTATTCTCACACACCGAGCAAAGGGAGCATAATCACTTGCCTCCAACACAAATCAAGACTCCTCAGAAAACAGAAGCAAATGAGAACAGAAAGGAAGGCCCCATGTGCATAGCACTTCTCATTAGGCCCTCCGCCTAACAATAATTAGGGTTGTTCCTACAAATGCTGGACTGTGGGCAGCTGGTCCAATACTTGCCCATGTAAAGCAAAATAAATAGATACATACGAGTCCCTGATTTTTACTTCCTCCCTCTCCTGTTTTTCCTTTGTGACTTCATGCTGGTTTGCAATTTGTGTTTGCACCACTGTAGTTAATTCTAAGACACAGTCGATCAACTCATAGCTTCCCCAGTAATGGAAGTGCCTCTAAATAAAATTGTGTAAAACTCAACACTTGGATGGAGAGAATTCCTGCCAGTCCCTTCATCTTGTATTTAACTGGCTACCCTTCACTGAAGTTACACTTGTAGCATAATTAATGAAATAAGCTTTTCTTCTGATTTGCCTAAATAGTGCTGCCAGGTGGCTTGAAAACTCGTGGTCCCTTGAGGAGGAAGCATGGTTTCCTAAAGGTTTTGGACCTTCTCATATAAACCATGGAAACCCAACTCTTATATCTTGAGTGTTCGACTGAGGCCCGGTAGGCTGAAAAATACATATTCCTCATAATGCATGTCAAAAATTTTACTATCTGGTACAAATGGAAACTTGAATTTATTCCCTAAAATGATTTTTATGCTTTTCAAGGTTCTGGCTTAGTGGTAATGTATTTAAATGTCTGGCAGAAATATTCAAAAGAATGAAACACACAAGTTGAGTTGAAATGCCTACATTTCAAATCAAATACTAGCTGATCAGTGAGTATCTGGGTTAAAACCGTCTTTATTTGATTAGAATAATCCAGAGAGACACTGACTCACTCCCTCTGTTCCTGCATTTCACAATCAATATTTTTAGGGTTGTGGTTTAAGGAGGTGGTTGATAATTTTGGAGGTAATATCTCCAAAGGAGCTGCTGACATTGAGCTGAATACTCAGTATGTTCCTGGAGAGACAGAACACAGCACTATTGGAATCTCCCCCTGGAAATACACACACACACACACACACACACATTGCTACTAACCTTTAAGTTCCTGACACTTCAGTATAGATTTAGCAAACTGGCTCTCATTAATGTCAATGAACATTTCAAAACTTTAAGGGGTGGAAAGAGACTTGCTTTGCGTGCTATGGTGCTATAGAAAGAAAAACAAAACCTCAGAATAAAAGGGGAAAGCCTTTCTCTACCAAAGATCAATAGTGGGGACAGGAGGAAGAGACAGTGAGAAAGGCTAAAGCAATGAGCTGCTGACTCACCTAAATCAGCACATATCACAGCACATCATCAAAGAGTGGTTCATTCGCAGGAGAATGGGCATAATGTAAAGTGAAGGAAAACAAAGGAGAGAACATTAGACTTACACTTTTTAGAATGTCATTAAAATATATCTATTTTAATTTCACATAGTTAAAATTATCTGCTTGCATTCTATTAATTTTGTCTTGACTGAAATTAGTTGTCAGACTCTGTTTATAGCCTAATTACCTTTTTTCCTGAAAAAAGAAGGTAAAGGAAATAACAGTAAATTTGTAATACAAATGCTACAAGTTTGTGTATTAGTACAGATTAGAGATTTTTTTGGAACAGGGTATACAAATAATTTAAACAACCCTGAGAGATTTCTATTTCTCAGAAGACTAAGAGCTCACTAGTTTTCTCTTCATTGTTTAGTCAGTGCCATGATTATTTCTTGTGGCCACAGACAGGTGAATATAAGTCATGCTGGGCAGATGTGGCTGATGCCATTTTTATTATTTAGATAGCATATCAAGTCAACTAGCTAACTAAATGATTACCTAATTCAGCATGATAAGTTGGCCAATTCTGCTACTGTGGGCTCACTGACAAGCACTTTTGTATTTGTGGACCACATAGTCTCCATCATATCTACTCAACTCTGTGGTGGTATTGTAAAAACAATTACCGACAAGACACAAATAAACGACAGTGTTCCAATGAAATGTTATTTATGAAAATAGGTAATGCACTACATTTGGCTCACAAGCAATAGTTTGTTAACCATGTTTGCTTGTTTGTTCAACCAATGGCATGTAGAAAACTTATGTATGTAGGGCACCAAGGAGAGCAAGTGCTCAACAAATACATTTTAAATAAAAATGAATCTTGATTAAATTAAAACATATATAGAGGATCAATAGATTAAAAATAAATTTACTGTTTTAGTGGACAAAAAAATAAGTAGCAAATGAACTCTGAGGGAAGATAATCAAATGCACATAGTTTATTGAAGTTAAGTGAAAAACATCCTGCTCTGTAAAACCAATTGCCTACTGAGAGTGTCACTTAACTGCTTAGAATTGCACAGCTGATTTTCAAAATTGCATTATTAAAACAGGATGCTGTTCAAAGTTTTGGCCAAGTCAAAAGTAGAATGAGTAGGTCTAATATTCTTGCCACACAAAGTGTGCGCTACGTTTTTCTTATCAATAAACACCAGATTTGGGAAGCAAAGTTTTAGATGTCAGTCCTCATCCTGCCTTTTAACTATTTTCCAGTAAAACTTCATCCCTCAACCTCATTGCAGAGTTCCACCAAATGATCCAGGGAGCTCAGACCCTGTCTAAAATGCGGTGATTCCAAAGCTAGTCCAACTGTTTACTTTCCGGTTGGAAGTCCTCTGATATTTTTCTATTATGCTCTCTATCTATCTAGTCTATCTAGGGATGAAAGAGTTAGTATTCTTTTTCTCACTTCACTCTTACCACCCTACTTCTTCACTGGAAGAGAGTTGCCCTAAGTGTTAATGTGGCTACTGTCCCCACAGGCAGCCAAAGACCAGGCTTTGTGCCCAGTAGAGCACCTGCAAAGTGGTCTTAAGCCTCCTCTGGACTCCTCAGCTGGAGGGTTTTCCATGCTGTGTCTGGATCATTGCCAAGAAGATCTGTCCAGCTGTAAGCCTGATTTTATAGTTATTTTCACTTATTTTTTATTTTGCAAAATGTAAACGAATCTGTTTAGCTAGGAAATCATGTCCCTTGAAAATGATTATAACCTAATTTGATATGCAGTATTTGTATACTTCTTCTGATGCTATGATGAATTTAGTTTGTTTACAAAGAGATTTCTGTATAATTACCATAAGATAATGTAAAGAGTTAATCATATGAAATTTACCAAATTCTCATTTGGGTAAATATTTTATATTCGAAAGTAAAATTGCCTTTAGAAATAGCATTGGCCCTTTTTAAAAATGTTCTCTAAATCTTCCTTGAGAGCTTCTTCCAAACACCTAATGTTTTATGCATTCTTGTTTGGTCATTAATTTATGTTAACAAAAATGGTACTGTATAAAGGTTGGACACCCCATATGTATACAGTGTGTGTTAGTTACAAACCAAGATATACTATCCTTGAGTCTTGGTTTCCATAGTTTTGCACATAAACAGTACAGAATGACCTCAGGGAGGAAGGTGAGGCTCCACTTTGATAGTTACACTCTGACCTTTGATAATCACCATTTTCATAAGGACAATTCTTGGAAGGAATATACAAGAATGGCTATCATAGAAGAAAATCAAGAGAAGAAAGAGACAATCAAAATGAAATTCTGGAGAAAGGTAGAAATTTCTTAAAGCCTTCTTTGGTTTCTATCTTATTGCCAAAAGAAAGAATATCCCACAAAGCATTTTATAAACCCCAGGAAGGAACATGAAGGTAAAATATGATTCAATAGTTCTATACCCGCACCTTACTTTAAGAAAGGTTTATTTGTCTATTTTTCTGAGGTTCAGTCAGCATTTCACTTATCTGCTCCCATTCATTCAGTCTGTGCAACACACTCAGCTGTGACTTAGAAGACTTAAGGGTCAAACACTTCAGCAAAGGCCTGTAAAGTAAGCAAAGCTGTGTGTATAGAGAAAAGAGGGTTGTCACACATCTCATGGCCACTGTTTTAGAAAAGTGGGAGCATCGCTGTATGAGCACATTTTATGAACCCCATGCTATTTGATCACGTTCTCTGGGTGCTACCCACAACCAGACATGAGCCAACATGTAAATTCGTCTCTCCAAGGTATATTACTATCCCATCTTCATGTTGAAATCTTCTCTTGAATCCTTGTACTCTTGATTATATTTAAAGACAAGTGACATTTAGACATAGTTAGAGAGTAATGACTTCAGTGGAATTGAACTTTTCTTTGTTTTTTTTTTTATAGGATAAGTCCTATAAATTACCATTCAAAAATTATCAGAACAAGATAGATTTGAAATTATAGGAATTGCATATGATCTTACAAAAATTCATTGTTTCAATTTAGTTTCTAGAATTATTATTTGATTCTTCATTATTTATATTTATTTATTTAACATTCATATTTATTTAATATCTAATATAACATATTATTTATTATTTCAATAAAATGTTATTAATAGAAATACTCACTGGCTAAATACCTGCTATGCCCAATGGATCATGCCTTCAATTACTTTATCTCAAAATAAAATATAAAACATAGATAAAAGTAGATAATATTTGGCATTGAGGTCCAATAGAAAAATTACTATATATTATAATAAATACATAATTATATCTGAACTTATTGAAGTATTTAGTTTAAAACTCTTCCCATATATAAATAATTTTGTGTGTGTGTGTGTGTGTGTGTGTGTGTGTGTGTGTGTGTGTCTTTGCAAATGGCTGGGGGTGTTCATATGTGTAGGTGCCCATGTGTGTATGTGCTAGTAGAAGTATGGGCCAAGGGTTGATATTGAATGTCCTCCTTAATGACTCTCCACTTTATTTTTTGAGACAGTTTCTCTCCATGGAGCTGGAGCCTATCAATTCAGTTAGATTAACTAGCCCCATTAAACCCCCGGGATCCCATCTTTTTCTCCTGAGTTCTGGAATTACATGTGTGCACCATCACACTAGCTCTCACATGTGTGCTAGGGATCTAAACTAAGGTCCTCCTATTTTCATACCATCTGAGCTATCTCTCCCATGCCTAGTATTTTTTTTTCTAGGCATTTCTCTGTTGTTGGTGCTACCCTAACAATCTCCCTAAGCATCCCAACCATCTCAAACCTGTGATCATACTACCTGGGTCTTCTACTGCCCAGTTTGAATGATGCTTCAGCCATAAATAACACATCACAAGCAAGCTGATTTAATGTGTAGGCTCTGCTTGACTTACTGCTTTCTCATTGGTCAGGTCCGGTTTTCATTTTGTTCTCCCACAACAGATGAAATGTAGGCCTCCATGGTGAGGAAGTAGAACTATATGCTTGGAATGCTGGTACATCTACTTAAGGTGCCTTTAAGGCCTGTGTGTCTAACAAGTCTTCTAGCTACTTTGTACTTTGCTTTTGCTTCCTCCAATTCCCATTTGAAACTTCCCATTTATATGAGGTTTGACACAGATTATTCACACTTAGATTGTGGCCTGGTGCATGGCAACAACATATGAAGTATTTGCTGGTTATATTGGAGATACCTTAGTGGTCACAGATGTCCTTTATTTACATTTTCTGCTCTATTTTCCTTTTTTATTCATTGAACTGATTCGCTAAGTACTAAGTCCTTATGGAAACAAGATCAATGCCAATGGGAGCCTAAATTTCTGACAAATGACTCACAAAGGTATACGTGTTACCCCATCCACCCAAAGACCCCTGCTTATACATTGTCTTCCATTCAGGTGGCTCATTGTGAACTGTCTATGTTCATGACCATTGTATGTGCCTGGGGATGTTCTTAATAGCCAATTTAATACAGTAAGAATTACACTAAATACCAATAGTATATGTCAGTCTCTTATTTTAAAAGGGGATTTCTTTCATTGTCCACCTTCATGTTGGGCTACATCGCATTCTAACTGATTGTACTCACCCAACTCAGACTGAAGAATTCCAAGTTGCAGTATACAACTTCCAAGGCTCACTTCCTCTCCCATCAGTCAGCACCTATTCAATTCTTACTCTTAGATTACTTATTTTTTACATGAGTTTTTGCTTTTAAGAATTATCTTAGGACAATCAGGTATTTCTCCTTCTGCATCTATGGCTTTTTTGTCGTGTCACATCCAAGCTGACTTGACAGTCACAGGAGGGTGACAGGGAGCTTCCTAGGAGACTCTTCTCAGATGCAGGAAGTCAGTCAGAGTGCCACATAACCCACTTCTGAGGAGACTGCCCCAGTTCTCATGTGCCATGCTTTCTCCCCAGTAGTTCTCTTCCTCCAGGTCCCTCTCAATTGCGTGAAGGATAAAGTGCCACTTCACATGAGGAAATGGGTAGAATGGGAGTCATCTAAATTCAAAACTTCTGTAATGAATGCAATAGTCCAATGATCTAACTTCTACGAAGCCTCCCTGAGAGTGGTCCCCTTCACATAGCAGGATAGTACTTGAAGCTTGTTTACTTAACATATTCTATGGTCTTTACCTTAGGCCTTTAAATCAGGAATCATTCCTTAATTTTACTTTAAAAGATAGCTAGGGATGGAGAGTTGGCTAAATGGTTAAGACACTTGCTTGCTCAACCTAATGACCCAGGTTCAACTCCCTAGTACCCACATAAAGCCAGATGCACAAAGTCTACACACATCTGGAACTCATTTGTAGTGGCTAGAGGCCCCATCACAACCATTCTCTTTCTTTTTTTATCTGAAAAAACATCTTACTGCTTCTGAAGCTCATCTAGTAGAAAGAAAATGTTGACTGTATATCTATTTAAAATGACACCCATGGAGAAAAGCAGCAATGTCACTCTGTTGGGCTTCTCTAGCAGGAGCAATGTCTGTTTGGGCATTGTTTTCATTCAGGCTTTCTTTGGTTGGCAGAAGTACTTCCATGGAAGACAATCTCCATGACATTGTTCACCACATTGAGTAAACTGTCTTCTGTTGGGGTATCAAACTGTTCCCACTGGAAAGTCAAATAAAAATTGGAATGTTGCATGTGGGGTTGTAGTAAACATGCATGGGAAATGTATCTAAAAATCTGCATCCTAACTGCTCTTGCTCTTACTGGGGGGTTCAGGTGATCTGAGAAACTGTGACTGAGGCCACAAGAACCATTTTACAGATACTGTTTCCTCAATTTTCAGTGTAACCAATCCAGACTTCAAGGCAGCTCCTGTCCTTCCCTAAGTCTCAAGAACTGTCACATTGAAGTTTTCAGGTTATCTGTTCACCTCAAAATTCTCATTTTGTATATGCCAAATACTATCAATTTATTATTATCACAAGGGACCATTAATGGCTCTTTATCATACCAATCAAACATAGGCAGGCAGTACATAGAAACACACTTGAAGAGTCACAAAATATATGTTCCATTAGAATGCAAGGAATAGAGAAGGAAGGATTTTCAGGATGTATAAGCACAGTGTGCCCAAGTTAAAAGACACAATTCCCTAGATTTGGGGTAAGAAGGGGAGAAAAGTTGGAGAAGAGAGGAACCCCTAGCAACAGGTGAGGCCTGACTTGGTCTGGGACTTGGGGTTAAAATAGGAAAGAGCAGGAAGAGAAAACACTCAGGTAACTGTGTTGTCTGAGTGCAAGGGAAACCCATGCTGAATCTTCAGGGACATGGCCAGGGTATTGAGAAGGTGGCACTCTGGGGTCTTTCCAGACAGGGTTCCTGAGCTTCCCCACCCCAAACTGGGCCATTCCCATGATTCTCCAGTAAAGAGAGAAGCCCAAGAGAGGAACAGGGAGACCTGAGAGCCTTAGAGACAGGAGAAAGGAAAGCCTAGGAGGTGATATATGGACTGGTGACTGAAAAATCTGGCACATGCCAGGATAGACAGATGCCAACCAAAGGCAGATGATAAGTCACAGAAATGAGAAACAAAGTGAGGTATCAATAGAAGGAAGATGAAATGGCTGAGGGTTCATTTTTGTCCCACACAGAACAGAGTCTTGAAATGGGTCAAACATTTACATAAAAATACTGTTAATTTCTCATGCATCTTACTATGTGGGTTTTATTCCAAGACTGCCACATTATAATTTATATTAATTTCTTTCTGTCTTCACCTCATTGAACAAGTTCTGTGTTCCTCTCATCTTTGATCTTATCAGAGTCTATGTCTTTACCTTCTCCCCATTCTTCCTTTACTTATTTAATTTACTTAATTAATTTATTTATTTTGTTTTCTCTTTCTGTCTAGACCCTTGCACTCTGTTTTCACTTCCAGTCTGTGGAGTCCCCAAGCAGGAATACTAGAAAGTTGAAGACAAAACTCATTCTGGTGTCTGCCTTCACAACAAATCCTCCAAGGTCTGCCCTCTCTGTGTTGTTTGATATGACTCTCTGGCTCTCATATGCTCTCTTATTACCTATCTTGCACTTTCCTTTTGTCCTTTCGGAGATCTCTATGGTTCTTCTGTGATTTCACTGATAATAATTCTCCATTGAACAAGACATCTTCATTAAAAGAAAAGGATGGCAAGAGAGATGGCTTTTCAGTTAAGGCTAAAAACCCTAAGGACCCAGGTTCCATTCCCCAGTACCCATGTAAAGCTGGAAGGGACAACGTGGCATATGTATATGAAGTTTGTTTGCAATGGCTAGAGGCCCTGGCACATCCATTCATATTCTTTCTCTTTCTCTGCTTGCAAATAAATAATTTTTAAAAAAGAAAAGAAAAACAACAAAAGAAAAAAGTCAAAAATTCTGTCAATTTTTAATTTCTTTCCAAAGTGGAAGATTCTACATATCACTGTTCCCACTATTCTCTCATAAAAACTTCTAAAGTCTGGATCTTTATTAGCTTCATATTCTTATCCAAGTCACCATTTTGTATATATGTTCCTTAAATGGTCTTTCTTATTCTTAATATTTACACTAATATTATGTGTCAAGGAATAACCTAAGATGTTCCTAAACCCTTCATATCTATTTGTTGCTGTCAAGTTCTCATTGCTGGCAGAAATCACCCAGCCAAGGGCAGATTTTGGGGAAAAAAAGGGGGTTATTTTGGCTTATAAACTCATGGGGATGCTCCACAATGGCAGGGAAAATTGCATGAGCAGTGGGTGGACATCACCACCTGGCAAAAATAAGGTGGACAATAGCAACAGGAGAGTGTGCCAAACACTGGCAAGGGAAAACTGGCTATAACAACCATAAGCCTGCCCCCAACAATGTGCTGCCCCCAGGAGGTGTTAATTCCCAAATCTCCATCAGCTGGGAACCTAGCATTCAGAATACTTAAGTTTATAGGGGACACCTGAATCAAACCACCACATTCCACCCCGGCCCCCATGAACTGATAACCATCCATGATGTAAAGTGCAATGCATTCAGTCCAACTTTAAGAGTCCCCAGATTTTTTTAAATCAATCCTAATGATGTTCAAACATCCCCATAATCCACGGTCTTTTAACTGAGCCATAATATCAGAAGTAAACCAAAATTTAAAAAAAAAACATGATACAGAATACACATTCACACTGCAAAAGATGGCATTGGGCATAACAAAGAAATATTCAACCAATACAAGATTTAAAACAACCAGGACAAACATCAAACTCTGTAGCTCCAAGTTCAACAACTCTAGTCAGTAAAAAATCTACAAGTCTGATAATTCCAACCAGCAACAAGTCTCTGGAGTTCCACTTCCACCCCTCCAGCTAGGCTAGTCACAGTCCTGGAGAACTTCATCTGGGGCAGGAAGCTTTCCTCAGCAGCCATTTCGTGGTCCCCGCATCTCCACTCACTCTCTGCTGCAATCCACAGTTCATCTTCATGAGTCCATACAAGCATCCAGCAAACCTGTTTCACACTGCCCATGGCCATTTCCAAAACTTAAGAATGTGTTGCAAACTCAATGAGCCTCTCTTTCCTGCATTTCTTATATTCCACAATTCCAGATAGGGTGCCAATTTGTTAATCCAAGAAAAAAATAAAGCAAGGGTTTGAAGAATAAACACTCCTTGAACACTGAAACTCCTACAAATGAGTCTACATTCTTCCTGTTGCCCCAATGCAGGTCACCTGACCCAATCTCAGAGGTATTATTATATCTCTCATATAAGGAGGATGGATATCACCACCTGGCCAACATAAGGTGGACAATAGCAACAGGAGAGTGTGCCAAACACCAGCAAGGGGAAACTGGCTATAACTCCTATAAGCCCATCCCCAACAATATACTGCCACCAAGAGGTGTTAATTCCAAAAACTCCATCAGCTGGGAACCTAGCATTGAGAACACTGAAGTTCATGGGGGACACCTGAATCAAACCACCCCACATCCCAGACTATATACTCACTCCCCTCAACTTTCACCAATTACAGCCTCTATTCTTCTCTTGACCCTTAATCAGGCACTGTCATATGAATTGATTTATCTTTTGAACATATAAATTATCCCTTCCCATTGAGATTATCAGCACTTCAGGGATTTGTCTTTTGGATTATTATTAACAATAAAATTAGTATTACATATGTAGCCAACTCCCCTTAAAGATGCATTGACTAGCATATTTGTTGGATAATTCTCTGGAACACAGCTCAATATGTGTTTATTAATCAAATAATAAAATATGGAAAAAAACAAAGATAGTATATATGGAATAAGCAAATTTCCCAAATACAGCTTACATAGTGCCCAGATGTTCCTTCCTATGGGGACAGTCCCATAATTTCAACTCACAGTTGGATAATATCTACAAGGCTTCAAATCATCTTTGCTAAATTATCACAAGTTTTCACAGATATTAAAAATAAGTGTTTTTGTCAGTGTAGCCTGATTTAAAATTCTTGGCATATGTGAGGATTTTATTCAGAATATGACTATTTGTGATCATTTGCTTTCTTTTAACACAATTTAATTCAGTAACTAAGAAGAGAACAATAGATTTTTTTTGAGGGCCCAGGAAAGTCAAACATATTTCTGAAGCAAAGATGAGCCAGGGGGCATTATTTTACAGACAGAGACACTGGGTACAGAAAGGCTAAATAATATGTCCCAAAGACATACAGCTAATTGGTAGAAAGATCTGGTCTAGAATACAGATAAGTTATGTTCTGACACCATTCTCTTTAGTGCATCTAGTAAAAGAATGGATAATCTTCAATATGTCTAATCTCCCCAAAATCTTTTTAATGCCATCAAATATTACAGTGTTATCTATCCTCTGCTGTGTATAAAGATCATAAGGACATCCCTGTGGTGATCCCTCTGACTAAAGCAGGGGTAAACCTGTGATAAAGGACCAGAACCTTACAGAACTCTCAAGCAGGCCAAGACCAGTACCAACTTGGTCCCATCAAGGGCAAATGGAGCAGGGGTTAACTGAACCACAAGTCCCCACAGTTGCTCTGTCACAACAATAGTCTCAAATCTGCCCCTTCTAGTCAAGGACTTTTGCTCATATCATCTGTTATTGACTAAATGTTTATGCATTCCCAAATATATGTGTTGAAACCTTAATCTCCAGTGTGGTATGATTTAGATCTTTCAGATGTAATTAGGATTAGGTCACAAATGTGGGCTCCCTATGAAGGAGTTAATGCCTTTACAAAATGAGGAAGAGACACATGATCTTTAACTGAAAACCAGGACTGGGATCCTCATGAAGAGCTGTACCCACGCAAAGCCAGATGCAGTGGTGCATGCATCTGGAATTCATTTGTAGCTGCTGGAAGCTCATGTGGGCCCATTCTGTCTCTCTCTCTCTCTCTCTCTCTCTCTCTCTCTCTCATCTCTCTGTTTGCAAATAAATCAATACAATAATTTTTTAAAGAGAAGGGTTTAAACTTGGCATGGTGGTGCACCCCTTAATCCCAGCACTCAGGAGACAGAGATGGGAGGATCACAATAAGATAGAGGCCACCCAGAGACTACATAGTGAATTGTAGGTCATCCATGGCCATGGTAAGACCCTACCTCAAAAGACAGACAGAGAGAGATAGAGAGAGAGAGAGTGAGAGAGAAGGGTTTATGGTCTATTTCTGAAATGTTATCTACATACATGTTGTAATGATTTAAACATGTGGCCTCATAGACTCAGGCTTGGAACTTGAGTCTCTAGTGTGATGATTCCTACTGGGGAATAGGTATGTCACATGGGGCAAATATTGAAGTCCAGCCCTAAGGTGTGTGAAGAGCAGTTGGAGGTCTGGCTGTTTGTAATTTTTGGCATTTTCTCACTGTTTGATGGTGTCTCTCTGCTTGGATCTATGAAAGAGAGCAAGGGTTTTTAGACAGTGATGGTGTTCCCCTGGAATTTGAAAAAAAAAAAAAAAAAGCCTTTCCTCCAATAAAGTGATTCTGGCTACATGTTTGTCCCAGCGACATAAAGCTGAATGCAATACCTGTCATAAGTGGTCTTCTACTGACCATGGCTTAATCTACTAGAAAAGGTAGGCAATGCAGACAAAAGTTTAGCAAATTAATTAAAGATAGATTATGTGTAAGAGCTCAGATATGGGAAGGCCTTACATATACCACTGACAGAGGAACAGATAAATAAAATGTAAAATAACACACACACACACATAGAGTCACACACACTCACAAAATATAGATTATTATTCATATTCTAAAAGGAAATAAAAACACTGACATGTGAAACATGGATAAAACTGTAGGACATTATGCTAAGCAAATCACAGGTCGCATAAGACAACCAAAATAAGACAAGAGAAAGACACAAAATGGGTACACATTGTAAAAAGAATAAGTTAAACTAGCCCTTTCTGCAGATGATATGATCATATATGTATAGTGACCCAAAAGACTCTACCATAAAACTTCTAAAGGCAATATGTACCTTTAGCAAAGTGGAAAGATACAAAATAAACACACAAAAATCAGTAGGCTTCTTACATGCAAAAGACAAATATACAGAGAAAGAAAATCAGTGAGGCTGCCCCCCTCCATACACACACACAAAAAAAATCAAATATCTTGGAATAATGCTAACAAAGGAAGCGAAAAATCTATATAATGACAACATAAAAACATTCAAAAGATAAAAGAAACTGAGGAGGACATGATAAGATGGAATAACCTTCCATGCTCCTGAATAGGTAGAATCAAAATTGTGAAAATGGCAATTCTACTAAAAGCAACATACAGATTCAATGCAATACCAATAAAAATCCAAACATCATTCTCCACAGAGATAGAAAAAATAATCTCAAAATTCACATGGAATGGCAGAAGGTCCTGAATATCCAAAAATATCTGGAGCAAAAGAAACACCTCTTGAGGTATCACTATATCCAATTTCAAGCTGTACTACAAAACCATAGAAACAAAAACAGCATGGTACTGCCATAACAACAGACATATAGACCAATGGAACAGAACTGAAAACCCAGCCATTAGTTCAAACAGCTACAGCTACTTTATATTTGACAAAGCAGCCAACAATGTACACTGGAGAAAAGACAGCATCTTCAACAAATGGTGCTGGACAAATTGGATAACCACATACAGAAAAATGAAACTAGACCTACTCCTCTCACCATGCACAAAATTGCTCCAAATGGATTAAAGACCTCAATACATGAGCTGAAACTCTTAAATGTCTTGAAGAAAAAATAAGGGGAATGCTTCATGATATAGGAGTGGGGAAAGACTTCCTGAACCATACCCCAGTAGTCCAGGATATTAAATAATCACTCAACTAGTAAGTTCTCATGAAGCTAAAAATCTTTTGTACAGAAAAAATACCATAAATAGAACCAAGAGAAAATCTCTGACAGAAGCCTAATGTCTAGAATCTACAAAGAATTCAAAAAGCTAAACAAGAAAAAATATCAAATAATCCACTCAAGAAATGGGGCAGAGAACTGAATAGGGAAATTCTCAAAGGTATATAAATGGCTATTACTCACTTAAGAAAATGCTTAACAATGGGCTGGAGAGATGGCTTAGCAGTTAAGCGCTTGCCTGTGAAGCCTAAGGACCCTGGTTCGAGGCTCGATTCCCCAGGACCCACATTAGCCAGATGCACAAGGGGGCACATGCACGCGTCTGGAGTTCGTTTGTATTGGCTGGAAGCCCTGGCGCCCCATTCTCTCTCTTGCTCTCTGCTGTCTTTCTCTTTCTCTCTCTCTGTTGATCTCAAATAAATAAAAAATAAACAAAAAAAATTTAAAAAAGAAAATGCTTAGCAACCTTTGCCATCATAAAAATGCAAATTAAAGCAACTATAAGAGTCCACTTTACTCCACTTAGGGTGGTAATCCTTAAAAAATCAAACAGCAATAAATGTTGGCAAGATTGAGGGGAAGAGGAATCCTCATTCTCTGCTGGTGGGAGTGCAAACTTGTACAACCACTATGGAAATCAATATGGAGAATCCTGGAAAAGATGAAAATAGAGGTACCAAATGACCTAGCTATTCCTCTACTGATCATCTAACCTAAAGGTCCCATTCTTCACCACAGTATATTTTCTCAAACATGTTTCTAGCTGCTCAACTCACAATAGCCAAGAACTGTAATCAACCTAGATGTCCATCATCTGATGAATTAATAATAAAGAGGTTGTATATATACACAATGGAATTCTACTCAATAGTAAAGAAAATGGTATAATAAAATTTATAGGAAAATGAATGGACTTGGGAAGATCATACTAAGTGAACTCACAACAGCACAGTTAGACAAATGCCACATGTTCTTTCTCATGTGTGGTTCCTAACATGGAAGAGCTTGGTTTGCAGGTATACCTGACAGGCAACTCGAGCGACAGATATAGGATGAGAGGGTTGGGGTGGTGGGATATAGAAACAAAACTAAATCCAAAATGAACTGGTATCATATAAAACTTCCTCTTAGATAGCATACTATAAGATAGAACTCTCAATAGGAGTTTGGGAGGATTGTCTGGTAAGAAGGGCCCTAGAGAAGGTAGGATGAAATCTAACCATAAAACATTTGGCTTGAAATGCCCAGTACCAGAAATTGGTTACAATATACATTGAGCTGTTGATCAGAGAGACCTATGAGGTCCTCAAAACAAGAAAAGCTTCTCTCAGAGCACTTGATTACCTACCTGAGGTAAAAGCAAGACCCTATTGCTAAAGGCACTACATGCTGCCAACACAGAACATCAAGATATTTGGTTGAAATCCAGAAGGGAACCAGTTCCCAGATGCTCTGCCCATATAGTACTGAAATGTGCTACATGAGCTGCTGGGGAAAAATGACCAAAAACATTGTGAGCAAGCAGGGGACACTGCTAAACAAATCAACTAACCTGACAAGATGTGCGCCTCTGTGAAATAGTGCCACCCAGCCTAGGTAGGCAACAATTGCTCTCTGTCTGGTCTCATTTGTATATAGAGTTAAAAATAAACTCATAAAACAGATAGTAGGACCATGGTTCTGAGAAGTTCAAAGATGTGAAAAATGGGAAACATGGTTAGTACATAAATGTTCAGTTAAGAACAAGGACCAAGGGCTGGAGAGATGACTTAGTGGTTAAAGTGTTTGCCTGTGAAGCCTAAGGTCCCAGGTCCAATTCCCCAAGACCCTAGTAAGCCAGATGCACAAGGTGGAACATGCATATGGAGTTTGTTTGCATGTGTTGTTTGCAGTGGCTGGAGGCCATAGCATAGTAATTCTCTCTCTCTCTCTCTCTCTCTCTCTCTCTGTGTGTGTGTGTGTGTGTGTGTGTGTGTGTGTGTGTGTGTGTGTCTGTCTGTCTGTCTGTCTGTCTGTCTTTCCAATAAATAAATAAATAAAATATGTTTTAAAAGAATAAGGGACGAGCCTGGCGGCATGTACCTCTAATACCAACAGTTAAGAGAGAAGCTATGGGAGGAAGATCACTAGCATGAGGTCAACCTGGGCTATATAACCAGATCTTGCCTCAAAAAAAAAGTGAATTTCTGAATTAATTTGTAGAATAATAACTAAAGTTGATAATAAGCACCTTATATTTCAAATTTGTTGAGGGGACAGATTCCAAGTGTTCTTAACACACATACACACACACACACACACACACACACACACACACACACACAAGTACACTCACATGAAGGGTACTGTGAGAGATTTGAAGATGGACACATTACTGGGACCATCATTTTATAATGCATATTTATATCAAATCATGTTGTAGAACTCAAATGTATATTGTTTTGTTAATTATTCTTCAATAAAGCTGGAGAAAAAGAAAGGTTGGATGACAGATACAGTTCTGTTAACTGTGTATTTGTGATAAGGCAACACATTAGAATCAAAAGGAGATTGGACTAGGAATTGTGTGTGTGTGCGTGTGTGTGCATGTGAGCATGTGTGACTTGTTGTCATTGTATGCATGTATATGTACCCTTGCAGCACCCCATGGGCTGGCCTGCAGAGGGGGAGGACACTCATCTGTGGTGGCCAAAGCAGAATATCTTCATTGTTCTCTTGCCTGTCCAGGAATCTGCTGTTTTCTTGTTAGCTTGGGGTATTTCCTGGCCTCTGTTCCCCTTTGCTAACCTTGGAATCCAGGCATGGGTGGATAACTGTTTACATGGGTTCTGGAGATTGGAACCCAGGCATTTTCAGGCTTCCTTAGGGCTTCAGATTTTCATAAGAAGCACACTCACTTACTCAGCCTTCTCTCCAGTCAGGAAAATGATTTTCAGAGTATTCTCTTGGCTCTACCTGTGCTATGGGGTTAGGCATCCACGCCTCTTAATGCAACTGCAGCTTTAATCTACATCCACCAAGATTCTGCATAATTCTATACAGGAGAAAAATAATTATACTGTTAAAACACCACCAATAAGAACAAAATAATGTTTGAAACCAAATACAGTAGCTGATCTCTAGCTTCTTCACTTGGAGACATTTGGGGAGAGGCTAGACTTTAATGTGCTTTCCTATCATCCTTCCTGGATTAGACAGTGTTGTTGGGGTCATCTTGTAATACAGGAGATTCCTACCATGGAGATTCTTAAAAGAATTCTTCCCTCACTACTAGGGTCTAATAGACCATGAGCAACCCAGGATTCTAGATCCAACCAGAAGGACATGATGGAAATAAATCCCCTGCAGGAACAAAGGAGGGTGGTAGGAGAGAATTTTGTAAATTTTGAATATTTAATAATTAAAAGAATGAAAAATAAATTGCTTGCATGTTTCTTCATAGCATTAATCCTCTGTGCAAAAGTTCTTATGAGGATCTGGCTCACCAAGTATAATTCCACTAAGCAGCTACTTATTGACCATCAACTAAATATACACTGTCCTCCACTGCCCATTAGATTGGCACTGTCAAACTTTTGAGCTAAATTTTGTCAGTTTTGTTTTGTCATTATTGTTTCTTTCTGGTTGTTACTGATTTTCTGTATTTGATTCAGAAACCACAGCAGCCATGGCACTATAGATTAAGAAGATTTAGGGGGTTGGTATCTGTTTTATGCTGTGTTTCTACTGGATCCTTCCCACTTCTACTGAACACCAGTTGAATTTCCATTATGGACTTAAGTGAAGAGCAGGTAGAAGACAAGTTTAAAAGATATGGTTCCTGTCTACAAGGATTTAGAATGTGTCTGGGGCAAGAAAACCTCTTGCATGCAGCAATAGCATGTCACAAATGGAAACCCTTAGATCAACTCCAGTCTCCTGCCAAAGGTGTAGTGCTCACACTCAATTCTCCTGGCAGTGTAGAAGAGCAAGATCAGAGCAGCTACAGATATGAGGTTTGACCTGCTTATTTCTGCTTTTTTTGTGGGTGGGTTTTGTTTATATGGCTTTGGAGATAGGGTCTTATTTGTTGCCCAAGCTGGACTTGAACTCCTATGCTCAAACAATCTTTTTGCCTTAGCTACTCAAGTGCTGGGACTTAATGTGCTCCCCACTGCATCCAACCTCTGGTATTTTTGTTGGTGGGCTAAAAAGATACCAGAAGATAATGATTCCTTCCAGGTCTAAAGAGAGTAAGAAAGCTGGTTGCTTTGCAATGTCAAACAGCCCAGACACCAGCTTCTGGCACCACTGTGGCAGAGGATGCTGGATTTCAAGTTATCCCTCTTCAGTGGAAATTAGCTCCTAGGCTTCTATATATCTCAAAGAGGCATCTTGATTTAAATGTATTTAATGCTTGTGACACACTCACTGCTCACTACCTGTGAGAGAGGCACATATTATTATTACCATAATCATCATTTACCACCTGCTTGCTGCATTTGAACCCATTACTCACACCATCCCTCTCCCAAGAGGTACCCTTGCTCATCTCCCAGGCTCATATACCTGTACTTTGGGAGACAATTTACTAAGTCTTAAAATTTTAAGAAAGACTACTTCCAAATACATGTGGGAACTTGAAAGGAAAAGTGGTATTAGACTTGGATTTCTCAATAAATATGTTTTCTTTTCAAAAATTTGGGTTGGTTAAGAGTACATTGATACCCTCTCAAAGTGAGTAACAGAAAATAGCTGACCTATAGAACATAAAATACAAAATGATTTCCAACATAAAAGTCTTCCCACCTAAGAACAATCTTCCACATTTTCCTGTTTCTCCCACTATCTCTTTTTCTTGCTAGCAATGATAATCTGGGGCTAAATTCACATTTTCTAAGGGAGAAATTTTCAAGCTCCTTAATCTCACACAGATATAAGGGTACATTTACTATGTTATGATATACCTTCTTTAAAAAACAAGTTGGAAGGAAAAAAAACCAACAAATATTCACCAACCCATATGGTCAGTAATTGCTGTTTAATAGTCCTCCTATTACAAACCTAAGAGGCAGCCGTCTGAATTACCAGTAGAGTATTAATAAACAGGAATGAGTTAATAGTGCATAAAGACCTTCTAGTGGAACAGTGGGGGAGTTGAATATTCTTTTCTTCAGTCAGCTGTAAGTAATTACTGCATGGTGCGCTTCTGACTATTACCATAACAGAGCAATTGGACGTGAAGAATGGGTAATAGTATGGACATGAAGGTATTTTTAGAATATCAGCAGTGAAGCAGGTAACTGGTCTACTCCATTAGAAGCCTTTAAATAAGTTTAGAAAGACTTTTTTTTCTCCTTATGACATTTAGCCATGGTAGAATTTTAAAAAGATCAATCTAATAAATTATTTAAAATAACTTTACAAAGAGGATGGCTGTGATATGTAAATAAGCAGGCAAGAAAGGGAGGAAAGAAAAGCATGGAAAGCCCAGGCGGACATAGGCATGTTGCCGACATTACTGTAACTACATATTCACAGGTTCCCTCCCCCTCCACTCCTAGGAGACTCAGCCCTCCTCTGCGTGGAGGAGGAAGCTGCTTGAATGGCTCCCACTGGCTGCTCAGGTGCAAGGGAAAATATTCAAATCAGAGCTGTAACTATGATTGCTGGAGTTGTGGGTTTTCTAAAATTGAGCTAGTCATCCTTGGTGATTTAATGATGCATATCATTTATTTTAAAATATTATTACAGGGGCATTGACTGAGCTGCAGCTTCTTTTTCGTGGGACTGTCCATTATGCTATGTGGCAGGGAATGCAATGCACTGCAGGTTAAGATGCTGTCTAAAGGCACAACATATGTTCACAGATGAAAACATCTTGAGACTTTGGTTCAGGAAGTGGTAATTTTGCAAGTGCATACAAATATAATTTAAGGAATTTTTTTTCAGGTTATAGGTCCTTCTCTTGCCTCCTGGCTGCACTGGCCACGCTGATTTTTCAATTTGCAGGTTTGTTAAGCATCATGGAATGTTTTGGTTCTCAATCAAGAATATTCTTCCCAAGTGGTTCCAAAGTCCTACACTAAAAAATAAACGTGTGTCCTCTTTGTTTCCTCTCAGCATGGGCTCCACTGTACAAAAGCAGCACAGGATGGAAAAGGCAATGCCTTTGATTGAACCATCCTGTAGGGGTGTAACTTGCCCCTCTGATGGGCAGTGGGCCATCTTATTTGGGTGGTGCTGGCAGATGGAGTCCAAAGAGGTGGTTAGGAACCGGAGCTACAATTCTTCTCCTGGCACGATTCCTGTCCTATGTGGTAGTGCACGTGATGAACACAGGATTAGCTGCCCCAGGACCAATGACCTCTGAATCTCACCTGAAAAGAGAAGCACAAACTAGAGGACAAGTAACAATGCTCAAGTGATCTCTGCCTATTGGTTTAACATCTTTTGACAAACAAATGTTTGTGAAATAAACACTGTCACGTTTATTTTTCCCAAGAAATGATATCACTGTGTTTCAGCTCTGCCAGCGAGCCAGCATGTGCTGACTCATTGTAGACACCTTTGGTTAGGGATTCTTTTTTTTTTAATGCTTTTTATTTTTATTTATTTATTTATTTGACAGAGAAAGAGGGAGAGAGAGTGACAGAATGGGTGCGCCAGGGCCTCTAGCCACTGCAAACGAACTCCAGACATGTACGCCCCCTTATGAATCTGACTAATGTGGGTCCTGGGGAATCCAACCTGGGTCCTTTGGCTTTGCAGACAAATGCCTTAACCGTTAAGCCATCTCTCCATTCCTGGTTAGAGATTCTTAATAGAAGGTGAGGGCACACCTGTAAAGGTATTATTGGGACCCTGGCAGCTCAGTGGCACCTCCACATACTGGTTTTGATTTGCTTGTATCATGTGCCTGAAAATACAATAACAGTTGTCCTTTCCTGAAAGCTACAGAAAAATCAGGGTAAAAGAAAATCTGGCTGATTAAAATGCCAATTTTTGACAAATGGTTTTTTTTTACTTTTTTTTTTCTTTATTAGTTAGTTTTGTATTCAGCAAATACAGTCAGTTTGGTACCATTATTAGGCTCATCCATGACCTACCCCCTCCCCTTGGCCCCTCCTTGTTGAGGTATATGGGTCATGCATTGTGGAGTTAGCTCACAGTTATGGTTAAGCTAAATGTCTCTGCATATCATGACCCAACATGTGGCTCTGACATTCTTTCCGCCCCCTCTTCCGCAACATTTCCCTGAGCCATGTTGGGTTCATTTTTGGTCCGTTTCAGTGATGAGGTGTTGGGGGCCTCTGAGGCTCTGGCTCTCTGATTTGATAGGAGTTGATTTTTCTCTGTGCTGATCTCCTTCCCCCTTCTGCTGGTATCCGGTTCATCAGGAAAACAGCACCCTTGTTTGTTTCGCCAATTTTTCTTAGTTTCAGCCGGGGCCCTTTTGAGGTATGATGGGGTGGCTCTCTCCTTAGGATCTACATCTATCTGAAAAAGAGAAGCAGATTCTCCAACGGAGAGTAAGTTAGCACCAGGACAAAAAAGATAACACTTACTTTTTTATAGAGAATTTAATAGGTGTAGGCCCTCTTGTAGCCCATGGTTGATTGACAAATTTTTTTTAACAGGACCAAAATCAAAGGTCATTTCAAGAAAATACATATGGCTTCATGATTGTAGGTACTTTAGTATCTTTGTGTTCCTAATTGGATAAAATTTCGAGACACTTACAAGAGGCTTTGCATGTGACCACCCTAATGGCAATCATAAGGTGCCCCACTTATATTTTTTATAGCAACCCCAATTAATCATGAACTTTCCAAGGCAGTGCCTTCAGGTTTTACATCCAGGGTTACCTCCTGGCCCAAATGCCCAGCCCAGAGATTCTTGAGAAAAAGATACAGCCATGTCAGAGGCAATCAGAGATGTTACTATTTTACATCTAGAAAACCCTTTGGGAGCAAAGAATAAGAATTTTTCTGAGAATGAGACTAAGAAGGAGAAAGAGGGCATGTTTCTATTTAAGTATGAACAAAGAGAGAAATACCTGGAATTGTTCAGAAACTAGGTCACTGTAGTGGTGACATAGGCCACTATTTTATCCTTTGTTCCAATGTCTGTGGACTAGTCTTAATAATAATAATAATAATAATAATAATAATAGAATCCCACTATGTTGTCCAGGCTGACCTTGAACTCACAATCACCTTCAGCCTCTTGAGTGGAAGGATTATAGATGGACACCATCATACCAAGCATGGCTGACACTTCCATAGTCAAGAATTCTTAGTCTTTTCAAGTGTTCTTGTGGAATGTGATCTAGCTATAGTACTTCATGGATTTCATTTCCTGCAACCTTCCTATCAGATGGACATGATCTCTGCCTCTGGGTCATTATTTGGTCTATTAGCTCTACCTGAAATACACTCAATTTCATCTTAAAGAAACTATTCTTAGTGGCTTTCCAGAAATTTTCTTTAATTTCTATTGTGTGTGTGTCACTGAGTGCATGTAGAGGCAGAGTCACCTTATGTGTTACTCCTCCCCTTCCACCTTGTTTGAGGCAGAGGCTGCCATTGTCCAATTCACCAGGCTAGATGGTCCATGAGCTTCGAGGAGATTCTCTTGTCTCCACCTTCCAATTCACCTTAGGTTTTGGGAATGACAGATGCCTGCCACAGTGCCTGACTTCATGTGTGATCTGGAGATCTGAACTCAGGCACTCATACATGCATAGGAATTATATACCCTTTCTCCCCAGTCTCCAGGAATTTTCCAAGCCTGTTGTATTTTCTTTACAAAATTTGTACTAGTTAATGTTTACTTGCTTGCATGTGTGGTAGAATGAATTGTTTCTAGTTCTTGCCTTCATTCCTGTTACAATATACATGCTGCTATGGTTTGGTTGTGACTCAGCTTGCCCCGAAAGTGTCTGTGCTGGAGGGTTAGCCCCTAGTGAACCATTTTTGAGAAGTAAGGGACCTTTAAGAGACAAGGCCCAATGAGAGAGTGGAGGTAATTATGTCCTCAGAGTCATTGGCTATTAAGAGATTAATGTAGCTCTTAAAGGACCCTGCTTTTCTTTCTAGAAAAATCCTCCTTTGATCTGTTCTTATGGGCTTGGTGTGTGAATTGTCCTGGATAATGAAATGTTAGTCAATGTGACAGAAAGGAACAGAGATTTATTCTCACTGGCTTGTTCTCTTGCCTCCCTGCATTCTCCCATAGGAAGAACATGCACATGATAACAGCTGGTCTGCAGAGAAAATACACGAGGAGCAGAATGATCACAACCGAGGGTTTACAGTCCCGGTAAACTGAGCCCTGCTGTGGCCAATCTCTATCCAGATGCCCCACAGTACTGGTAGTGTGATACATGAATATCGGGCACTGTATTCAGAGATTGTTAAGAGTTGCTTGTGTCACTGCACTAAGGTGGTACAAATGCTAATGGGTGCAGTTTTCATTTGTTTACTGTCCTTCATGGGTATGTAAGTGCTGAGGCTTGGCAATGGGAGCAGTTATTCTTTTGTTCATTATCTGTTCCAGTAGAAGAAAAAATTTTGCATATGGTCATTTCATAAATTTTTGCATATGATTATTGCTTAATAAATGATTGAAAATTATCATTAAATTATTAGTAAGAAACTGCCATTTAATATTATATATTAAAACTCTTGAGTATTTCATTTACTGAAAACTCAAGGTTTAGTTCAGTGAGAGTTAAAAAAAAGTGTCATATCTACAGGAAAATAGGCTATGTGGAGTTGTTTACAGGACAATGTTAAGTATCTACTGAAGTGGTGTGGTATAGAGATAACTGAGGTGACAAGAACATTTAATTTCATTGAGCAAGATAATTACAATTGTGATACTATCAGAGTTATATTTTTTTTTAGGAGCAGTATTGTTGTTTAGTGCAGGCTGGCCTTGAACTCACCATTTCTACTGCCTCTACTTCCTGTGTGATGGATTACAAGAGTGTGCCACCATGCCTGTCCTAGCTATCTTTCTACTTTCTGTTGTAAGCAAAGCAGGTTCTACACACCCATTAAAATGAAGTGATTTGAAGAGCTCACAGATGCTTTAACCCTCCATATATCCTCTAGATATGGAAGATATTAAAAGAACATCTGAGGGCTAAAGAGATGGCTTAGCTGTTAAGATGTTTGCCTGCTAAGTCAAAGGACCTAGGTTTGTTTTCCCAGGATCCACATAAGCCAGATGCACAATGTGGTACATGCATCTGGAGTTCCTTTACTGTGGCTGAGGGCCCAGGTATGTCCATTCTCACTTGCTCTCTCTCTCTCTCTCTCTCTCTCTCTCTCGCTCTCTCTCTCAATCTCTCAAATAAATAAAACAAATAATTAAAAATAAATAAAAGAGAACATCAGCAAAAAGCACGGACCAGTGTAATTCTTCAAGGAGGAGCTTTGTTGGTCCTTTCAGGAGAACCTTTGGGAAAAAATGGGAACCTCTGGTCTCCTTACCTAAGGGGAAAGTTAGAAACTCTTGAAATCTTCTTAACAGAACTTGTTGCTTTGCCTTTTGTATTTTCTAAGTCAACCATTGTATTTTCCTATTCTCTTTAAAAAGTAATTTTATTTATTTGTTTGCAAGGAGAGACAGAGAGAGAGAAAGAGAGAGACAGTGGGCACACCAGAGCACCCAGCCACTACAAATGAACTTTAGATGTACGTGATACTTTGTGCATCTGGTTTAACATGGTGTGGTAGTTTGAATGTATGTACCCCATAGACATAGGTGTTTTATTGAAGCTTGTAAGTTGGGTCTCCAGTCATCTGGCTTGCAAAGGTGTCACTGGAGTCCAGCCCAATGGGGTAGTTGTGGGTAGATTGGGATTACAGCCCAAAGGTGTACAGAGCAGTTTGAGCTCTTCCTGGGTCCTGCTTGGTGCCTGTTTGTGTTTGTTGCTTTTGGGATTTTCTGGCTGATGATTTTGTTGTTGTTGTTTTCCTGTATGATTGGATTTATGAATGGGAGACAGCTTCTTTTGCCATCAATCGAACTTCCCTGGATCTATAAGCTTGAAATAAACCCCTTCCTCCTCTAAACTCTGCCTGGATTGGATGACCATCCTAGCAACATGGAGCTGTCTACCACACAAGGGTACTGGGGAATCAAACTGAGACCATTAAGCTTTGTAAGCAAGTGCCTTAACTGCTGGGCCATCTTTCCTGCCCAATACTTCCCTATCCTTTTAATCCAAATCTATTACCCTAAACTTAAGACAACACTTGTACAGAACAGTTTGTTTTCTGTCTCCTGCCATTCAACCTCTGCCCTCCATTGCATATAAAACCCTAGAAATATAACTTTGAAGAAGACAAAGTTCTTGCCACCCAAGTAACTACTAGAGAAAAAGGAAAACAATTTTTGTTGCTCTAAAGTAAACATTATAACTGAATAATTATAAGAATGCAAAAGTAGGGCACCTAAATGATACTGAGAGAGCAATAAGGTAGAATTTGAAGTAGGAGATAAGAACACGGGGAAGAGACAAGAGAAATTACCCTTAGCATGTTTTTGTTCATGCTTATAGCAAGGATGGTATGCAAACACAGTAGTGTATCCCTGAAGGAAAGTTACATGGGTGACTAGATATGCTTGTATTACTAATGGGAAAGGAAAAGGGGGAGTGTGTAGAGCTCCCAAGGGCTGTTCCCTGGAGTTTTGATACACATACTTTCCACAGCCTCAGAGAAGAAGTGCCAAGGAAGCACAAATCAAGTCTGTCTTTGAAAAAGAGGTAAGAAGAGTTAAGTTAGTTAGGTAAGGTAAGAAGATTCAGGCCAGTTGCCCATTTGCTGTGAATACATCCCTGTTGTTTGCTTTTAGAAATACATTTGGTTCAGTAAGAAGAGGATACAAAGCAAGTGAAAAAATTCTGGAATGTAAAAAAACTCCAGATTAAATTGCCTACTACAAGAGAGAAAACAAAGAAGGTGGATTTGGTTTTACATCAGAAGGTATGAGGAGACAAAAGATCATCTGAGACTAAAGTACCTTATAGAATTTTTTATAAAGTTTTTGTGGGTTGATTTGTTAGACAAGATAAGATGCTTCCAGGCCAAGGGTTCAATAGTTCATGTGGTCAAGTTTAAAGTATTTAGACTTAGTACCTGGGGTTTGTGTTGATAGCTGGAAAGTGTTTGGTTAATTTAGTTTGTGAATTAAATGTATATATGTATAAAAAAGTGTTTAAGTCTTTTACACATGTTAAAACTGAATTGTGCCAATAGCATATGAAGTAAGCCTTTCATTATCATTGCTTTTCCCTTCTTTCTTCATTATTCTACAGGGCTGTGTTGATGTAGTTTCCTAATAGTAAATTTCATTGTTTGAAGAAGATAATTCTAGTAGAAAAGCATGCTATCTTTCTAGATAGCTTTTTCTTTCAAGGGAAACATGAATAGAGACTACCACATGTCTTTAGTGATTGTGATTTAAGTCATAAAAATTATAAATAATTTTCTCCCAACTTCAATTAATTTCATGAATCTTCTAACAGAAACCAAAGGCAAATCTAAGAAAGACACAAATAGATTCCAGGTTCTATTCTCTTTATTTTTAGTATTTTAGTTATCAATATTCTTAATAATTTTATATTCTAATGGTTTCTTTTTATCTTTGCACCAACAGTGCAAACAAAAGCAAAATGTACCTGAAAATAGCACCTTGAAAAGAAGAGACTTAGTCAAAAGTAGCTGCTATTGTTAAGTATGTGGCTATTCTTGACCTTGATAGCAAGGTACAGAAAGTTCACCAGAGTAGATAAGGGGATGGTCTACTAGTCATAAATGTTATGTGAGAATCCCACTCAGCTTTGTGGCATAGAACAAGACAGTCAACAACTGTGAGGCTCAATTTTCACAATTCATAAAATAGGTTTAACAAAACCTACCTCATATGTTGGTTGTAAGATTAAGTGAGGGAAATAAAGGCCTCAGTACACAAGACTAACAAAATGAGACTATAAATAGAAGCAAAGGGAATACTTGGCACATGAGAACCCTAAGAGAGAGGTTAACAGACATAGGTGTCAAGAAGCATTCCCAACTACTGCTAGTCACACTGGGGAACTTTCCAACTAGCTTTCAAAATTCAGAGGCAGTCTCTCTATGTTTAGCACTTCTAATATGAGAAAAATTAAAAATTCTATATTGATGTTATTTTAACTAACTGCTAAGTGTTTTTTTTTAGCAAATGGGTCATTCTGTTTGTAATCTTCCAAATATATAGGATTATTATGGTTTAGGCACTGAAATCCCTGAAATGTCAAGAAGTCAAACCCACACAACTCCTTCACCTTACTGGCCAACTCTTACTCAAATGACATATTTAGATATTTTATTTTTATTTATTTATTTGACAGAGAAAGAGGAAGAGAGAGAGTTGCAAAGATCACTAATTGTTTTATAAACAAAGTGAACATTTGAGTGGAAATGTAAACTTTTCAGTCAACTATAGAAATTGCACTAAAATTAGCTCTCTATATTTTGCTATTGATTTCCAAAAGTTGTTCTGGATAACAAACATTGCAAAAACAAATTCAGACAATCTAAAAATTTCTATTGAAAATTATTTTGGGCTTAGAAGATGAAATACTTAAACCTAAAACACATGTTATAGATTTTACAATAGTTTTTTTGAAATCTCTTCATTATTCCTTTGGCCTGCTATTAATTTACCAATTCTAATTCTGGCATAAGTTGATGTTATCTTAATGAGATGTATAATAGGAGGTAGCACATTAAAAAAACAAATAAACAAAAATTAATGATGCTACCTAGCAAGAAGAGGAAGATATTTCCCTGCAATCTATATTCTACAATCTAATTTCACTCCCTGTGCGACCTAGGCAAGATCTAGAAATTCCTTTATGCCTATCAAAAAGAGCACTCTGGAGAGGCTGAATTAAACCCAATTGATATCTTATGAGCCACCATGGCACCCTTGGAGCATTTTTCAGGATAGGGGCTGAATAAAGGGAGAGAAGATCCCAAATCACACCTCTGACTGATGGCTGTGGGGCAAAGAACATTCAAGCAGAGAGAAACCTTGCTAGAGATCCTCAATATAAGAAACAGGCTTGAGACCCATGCAGCCCATTCTCTGTTTCCATGGAGACAGAAAAGGGATGGGATGTAGATCAGGAATGAGTTAGCCAGTTTGTCCACACATAAGACAAAGCTCTCCAAGGTGACATCTTCACTTGGCTAAGGGCCATGGTACAGACTGTGTCAGTCTGATGGAAGAGAGCCCTCTTAGTGTTAATCTTGTGTTTCAGTTACCTTTTCCTTACTGGGACAAACACCTGACCAGAAGAAGCTTATGGGAGGAAAGGAATTATTTTGGGCTTACAGATTCCAGAGGAAGCTTCATCGTGGTGGAAGAAGCTGGCTCACTTCAGCATCCACAGCAGAGAGAGAAAAGTCAACATCAGCAAGCACAAACAGCCAGAGCTCAAACTGGCTCTTGACATATCTAGTAGGGAAGAACTCAAGATCCACTCCCAAAACTCTAGCAGGGCTCTGCCTACCAAAGACCTAAGTAGGAAGATTAATATTAATCAAAAATATCTGAGGCTATGGGGCTATTTACATTCAAACTACCACATCATCACGTGTGGCCTGCTTGGTCTTTTTGTAGACTACTGGGACCAAGTCTAGGTTAGTTATAGCCATGTCTCTGACATAAAGGCATCGTCTTGAGGAAGAAACAAGACTGAAAAGGTAATCTGAAAGCCTATTTCCTAAGGAGACTAAATAGTTGAAAGGTGCCCTACAAAACATCACAACTTTGAATACACTGAATGCTAAGGTCAAAGGAGACTTATACAGTAGATGAGATGAAAATATAACTAAAAACAGTAACTTATTTTTCCATTGTCCAGATCAGAGATTTTATAAGTTTCAGGGAAGCATTGGTTTCCTGACTACCTGAGTTTGGCATAAATAAATCTACAACTGTGAAGTGTGTGTGTGTGTGTGTGTGTGTGTGTGTGTGTGTGTTTAACATAAGGCTAGAGGATTGTGTTTTAAACATATGCTTTTTCTGCATGGTGAAATTAGAGATGGTTAATTTTACCTTTGACTCCTTCAATTTCTCTGCAATGAACATGTCTTAGACTTTAAAATCAAAGATGGATATCTGATACATTACGTAATATGATTATTCTTCTGGTTGTTTTATTGATACCCCAGCCATTTTTAAAAACATTTGAAATATTTGGTCAGTCACCTCTCTTAACATTCAAATAAAAAAATATATTTTCTTCAACTTCAAAATCATTCTAACTTTGCTCTGTTTTAATCTCTTTATTTCAAAGATCCACTTGTATCTCCTTTTTTCCTCTCAAAATTTCAAACTGGCCTTTGGCCAAATGCAATAAAATTTTGCCCTGACCTGACATGAAGAATGGAGTATGCATATAAAAGCACTCTGGAAACTTTAAAGGACTTCAGAAATGCATGATGGTTTTGGTGGAAGATGAAGGGGCTAGAAGAGAGTGGAAGAGAAACAGTGGAAGAAGGAACTATGTTATATAATCTTACAACACATTCTTAAAAATCTTTGTTGGTATACAAAGGTTTGTAGTTGACACACAGAGATTTAGGTGTCATTCATTCTGGTATTTTCAAATATAGTTTGTTTTTGTTCATTCTCATACCCCTACCCCCTTGCATATTAAAATACTTTTCCTGGGCTAGAGATATTGCTCAGTGGCTAAGGTGCTTGCCTACAAAGCCTAATGACCAGGATTTGATTCCCAAGTACCCACATAAACCCAGATGCACAAAGTGGAACATGTGTCTGGAATTAACTTGAAGCAGCTAGAAGCCTTGGTGTGCCCATTCTCTCTGTCTCATTTCTCTCTCTCTCTCTCTCTGCAAATAAATAAATATTAAAAAAAAAATAGAGCTGTAGAGAAGGCTTAGCAGTTAAGGCATTTGCTTGTGAAGCCAAAGAACCCAGGTTTGATTCCCCAGGACCCATTTAAGACAGATTCCCAAAGTGGCACATATGTCTATAGAGTTCATTTACAGTGGCTGAAGGCCCTGGTGTGCCCATTCTCTATCTATCTATCTATCAATCAATCTATCTTTATATATATATATATATATATATATATATATATATATATATATCTGCCTCTTTCTATCTCTCTCTCAAAAAATAAAATAATATTAAATTAAAAAAATATTTTTCCTGAATGAAATTATCAACAAGCTGTGGAATCATTACATGACATTGTAAATGCTCAAAATTTTATAAATTTAATTCCAGGCCATAGGCAACATGTTGCAAGTTGTCATGGACATTTTTGTAATTTAGTGCTGCTAAGAGCAATAGGCCTTCTTCCATAGAGCCAGAATTACCTCAGAACTTTTGGTCTTCTCAGTGTGAACACTAAAGCCACCTCATGTACCTTGATCATAAAGTGTTGTTCTAGGACTGGGTCCTATAGAGGAAAATGCCCTCATATCTGCCAATTGTTCCTGGAGTTTATCTGATATGTGTGTGAGAAAGAGAGAAACAGACAGAAGAGTGAGGAATGCTAACATTGTTCTTTATATTCGGATTGTCTGTTATTCTTCTCCACAACAAAAACAAAGAGAGCTAGTATGTTGGTGAAGAGCCCATCTTCATATCCTAAGATATGCCCAAGTCAGAAAAATGCTCTAGTAAATGCTCTGGAGTCAGATGGCCTGGGTTCAAATCTATCTCTACTACGTGCTATTTCCATGATTCTGGAAAAACTGCCAAACTTTTCGCCTCAAAGTATTCCTTGAAAAATGAAGAGGACAATAGGGCCCATTTCACAGGGCTCTTCAGAGACTTAAAAGTGTTAGCACATGTGAAATATGCATGACAGCATCTGGCATTTTCACTTAGTGTCCCACAAGTGCTAATTAGTAAGAAGGGGGCCCTAATGTGTACCCAAAGTACCACGGGCCTCTGAGTTTTCCACTCTGTTCTCCCAAGGAATAAGTCACTGAGAGGGACAGAAATCTCTGAGAAGGAAATGATTCTCTGAGCTCTACTCAGTGTGAGTATGTGTGGTGGTGACCTGTTTGTGCATGAGCACATGATTACCAAACCTTCTGGATTAACTGTGGCTGTGACAGGGTCAAATTTATAGTACATTATTCACACTGTACAGCTCATTTAGGTCTGGAATATACTCTTCTGCTTGACGTGGTTATGTAACATGCCCATCTGGAGCAAGGGTCCACATGCTGGTTTTATGCCTTACACAAAGTAAGTGAAGGAAAAGTTAACAAGGAGCCAGTGCTGAATGCACACATTTACTGTTATCTTACTAGCCTTTTTGAATTCTGGACCCCTTCTAAAAGGCAGAAGACATGAGGCATGAAGATATGGTATCTTTTACATGTGAAGTCCTCTATGCGTTCTTTCCTGCCAAGGAGAAATCATTGCTGTGTAGGGAGGAGAAGGAAGAACTGTTGAATGTCGGCAACCAATTGTCAAGCTCAAAAGCATTTTTTTTCTAGATGCCCTTACCATATGCTGGGCGACTATCTTTTATATGATTTTTGGCTTTCATGAAATTTAGCTAGATCTTTAGCTTCCTTACATAAATTAACATTGAAAATTTTAACAAACAGATTTAATTTTCCGGAAGATCAACTTATGTAATATAGTGCCTCACACCTCTGCTCAGAGGTCTGTCTCATCATCACACAGGAGAAATGTACAGGTAAGTCCTAAGCCACCCTGCTCCATTTTAATTCATTCATCCAGCAAGTAGTGCTATGCTTTATTTTTATTTGTCCATTCTCATCTCTCTCTACCTCTTTCATTCCCTTTCTCCTCTCCTCTCACTGACTTACTAAATCAATATAATTTAATAGGCTTAGAATTAAAGTTGTTAAATTATAAAACTTAGAATATGAAGATATTTCAGATCTGCTTTTGGGTAGGAGGGGCTTGCCTGGATCAGCTCAATCCCCTACCACACACTTATCTTCCAACTCCAGGGATTCCTTTTCATCTTCCAAACATCCCGCTAAGGAGAACAGAGGCTAATTTAGAAGCCTCTTTGTGCCTGTACATATTCAGCCAGAGGGGTCACTGTTGATTGATGCAAGACACCCTGTCCTCCAAGAGCTTGCCAAGTCCCTGCTGGTCCAGAGAGCAGCAACCACAGTAACTCAATCTTTAGTGCCTGTGCATTTCTGTGCCTCTGGCTGGAAACAGTCAATAAACACCAGAGGCAACTTCTGTTGCCTTAGATCACTAATAAACGCCTCACACCACCACCTCAGAGTCCTTTGACAAAAACTATTTCTATACAGATAGATGCCAAGCCCTCACAGCCAATTACTCTAGAGGTGCCTCTGAATCTTGGAGGAGAAGGCAGAGAGAGAGAAAAGGCTCTCTCAAAAGGCAATAATTATGAATTTCCTTTACTAACAATCATTCCTTCACTTGAAGCCTTCTTCTGGAGCCAACCCTTTTTCCCAATCATTTCTCTGTGGGGCTTTGGAAGCTCTGGCCCATCTAACTGATGATGTCAAGACTCACAGAGCTTATATAATGCCTGTTTTCTGCTTCGTTATCCCCCTTCCCTGCTCTTTACCACTGCCCCTCACACCATAAAAACAGTTGAATAATATCCCAAGATGCCAGAAATATCTATGGCTTTCTGTACCTCAGAACATTCCCATTTCTTCTCCCATGATTGATAATGAGTTCAGTGATTCAGTTACTCCAAAGGCTGCCCAACCATGCTCAGTTATATTTTGCCCATCACTTAGAGATCTTGTAACACTTCCAGGGACTTTAACTGGTTCCTTCTGGTTCTACAACACATCATGTGTGCACTCTGTATACAGCATCATGATAGGTTCTATAGAGTTGTAATGAAGTGAAATGTCACTTAAAAATTAGGAGACAAGGGCTGGAGGGATGGCTTAGCACTTAAGGTGGTTTGCCTGAAAAGCCAAAGGATCCAGGTTCAATTCCCCAGATGTTAGTCAGATGTACAAGGTGGCCCATGCATCTGGAGTTTCGTTTGCAGTGGCTGGAGGCCCTGGCACACCCATTCTCTCTCTCTCTCTCTCTCTCTCTCTCTCTCTCTCTCTCTGTCTCTGTCTCTCTCTCTCTCTCTTTCTGTCAAATAAGTAAATAAAAATAAAATATTTTAAAAATTAGGATACAAGATCATAATCTACTAAAATTATTTTCAATCATGCAACATGCCACAGTGAAAGGCCGCTGACAAGGCTTTTGGCTTAATGATAGTCATAGACACAAAAGCCTGGACCATAGGTTTTGTCATTCTGTTTTATTCTTTCTCCATTCTGTTCTGCCTCTATTTCCTGAGGGATTGCTTTATACACTTCTTAAGCTGATGCCTGTGGTGGGATAAAGTACTCTACTGAGCAAAAATCCATAGAGCTGCTAACTACAGAAAAGCAAATGTCTTCATCTCACATGGCTAGCACTGGTTATCATCTGATTGGTGAGAGCCCCCAGCATCCCATTTCCATGCTTCTCTTCTACAGGGAGAAAACCACAAAATAGCATAGACTCAGCATTTCTCTTCACTCCCTGGAAACTCAGCACAAGCACATGAAGTCCTCATGACCATTTCTTGTCTGTAGTATCTGCAGCAGGATGGGCCCTCGGCAGCTGCCTGCAGCTGAGTTGTCCTAGAACGTGTCTGTGAGGTTAGTGGCAAGGAAACAGAAAACCTTCTGCCTGTGGTGGATTTAGGCTTGAGGTTTGAGTTAAGACTCACCTCCTTTTCCTGCTATGGATAAAAATGACAATAACATAAAAATAACCATAACCTTCAATTTCTACAGTGCTTTCAGAATACTCTATCACATTCATACCTGTGATTTCATTGGATTTACTCTCCAGATACATCTGTTTGAATATTTTGATGTAGTGTTCAATGATAATTCATCTCTATATTTAATTTGATCCTCACACTTAGAAGAAAAATATTGCTATCCCTAGATTATTAATAAATAAACTAAGAGTTTGATAGAGTGACTTCTAAGGGTATAAAGCAACAATTCAATCCCAGGTGATTGTTTGCAAATCCAGTGCTTATTTACCCCACCCAATCTTCATTCAATACATAAGAAAACCGAGACCTCTTATCTGGAAAATTATGGATGAAACCTACTTTATGTGGTAATATACTTACCCTGATCATTCAGATTCTCACTTAAAGGGCAGATGGCACAGTTACAGCTTGTGACTGCAGCCAATGCAACATTGTCCAAGTCTTTGTATGAACTGCACATCCAGTCCACTTTCAAAAGTGGGCATGTACAGAAGGGCTTTCTGGTGACACTTTCCTTGCATGTTTTTGTATACCTGTTTTTGTTGGCCTAGAGAGCTTGAGCAGGTTCAGCAGGAAGACTTTGAGCCAAGGGGCGGTCTTTTCATACCCTGGGGATCAGGTGTTTCACCAAGTTAGCTGCAGCTTGAAAGGATGGCTGCCACACAGTCTTGCTTGCATCCCATTTTGTTATCCCTGAGATAATAAATGAAAGCTCATTCTGTTGTGTCCAAAAGATCCTTTTCAGAAGACCTGCTCTTGCTGGAAGTCCTCCAAGCCCACCTACCTGATTTTAGTCAGATGCTGGGCATTTCAAATTAAATTAGAACAAATAACCAAAAATTTTAAAAATGAAAGAGGAGTGGGAAGACAAATGTTATTTATCGAAAGTAACCAATGAGAAAAATGTGGCTGCTACTGGCGGAAATCAGGGTTTGCCATGTCCTCCTGGGCAAAACAACACACTAGAAGTGAAGACTGGTGGGAAAGACAGGTCGAAGTTAATTCTGTCTGAAATAGTTTGCTGCCAATCATTTTATGGGCAGGCCTGAGCAGAAAAACATTCTGAATCTATACCTGAATGCATCTGGCTCATGGACTATGACACAATCACTTATTGGTTAGATGATGATGCAGGCAAGGGATGAGGCATGGTGCCTCACCTTTTGTCTTTTTTCTACCAAATTCTGCCAAAGATTGAGTAGCATTTGAACCCCAAATTCCTCTAGGGATGTGCTTAAAACTCCTTCTGGATGTGGGAGGATAAGAGAGAAGGAGATTGATGATGTTGTAATAGCTGGTCTTAGTATTCCTACATATCAGTGGGATAATTTAAATTTATATGAGAGGGTCAAGAGTATAGTAGGTCCACTATTTGAAACACAATTCCCATTGTTCCATGAAAAATAAATATAACTATCTGATCCACCAATACTCTCAAACCATTTTCCTCCTTCAGAATCCTCTACCTTGCATTTGCCTTCCTCATGCTTGCCTAGGATTTTACTGTCCCCTCTTTCCAGCTGCAATACGCACTGTTGGGTCTTAGGATAACATTAGGATATTTGGCAAGGCAATCTAAGTTCACCAACCAGATGTTGAAAGGACATTTCCGCTTAATATGCTTTTTTAATCCTTTTAGCCAAAGTAATATATTGTATAGTAAAATATATTATCTTATTATAGTATTCTCATTGTGAAAGTACAATAAGCACACAGAAATATAGTTCATAATGTACTGCCTGTCACTGAAAGAGAGCTCTTCAACAAACTCACACAATCGGTATAGCATAGTCTAATAATGCAAGATGGCTAAATTCTGTGCCCCAAACTAGTTGTAGCACATATTAAAGGCACTATTAACTACCCAATGCAAACTGACTAAACATAAGAAATATAAGGTATGATAAAAAATACTTTTGCAGCCGGACGTGGTGGCACACGCCTTTAATCCCAGCACTTGGGAGGCAGAGGTAGGAGGATCGTCATGAGTTTGAGGCCACCCTGAGACTCCATAGTGAATTCCAGGTCAGCCTGGGCTACAGTGAGACCCTACCTCGAAAAACCAAAAAAAAAAAAAATACTTTTGCATCTAGCATTAAAATATAACTGGGAGGGGGCATGGTAAAGAGATGGCTCAGTGGTAAAGATACTTGCATGCAAAGGCTAATGACCTGGGTTTGATTTCTTAGTACTCAAGTAAGCCAGATGCACAATGTGGTGCATGTGTCTACAGTTTATTTGCAGTGACTAGAGACCCTGGTGTGGTAGTTTGATTCAGGTGTCCCCCATAAACTAAGGTGTTTTGAATGCTAGGTTCCCAGCTGACGGAGATTTGGGAATTAACACCTCCTGGAGGCAGTGTTTTGTTGAGAGAAGGATTATGGGTGTTATAGCCATTGGCACATGTGAGTGTTTGGCACACTCTCTTGTTCCTGTTGTCCATCTGACGTTGGCAAGGAGCTGATGTCTAAACTCTGCCTATGCCATCATTTTCTCCTGCCATCATGGAGCTTCCCCTTGAGTCTATAAGCCAAAATAAAATTTTGTTTTTTTCCACAAGCTACTCTTGGTCGGGTGATTTCTGCCAGCAATGCAAACCTGACTGCCACATTAAAGCTGGTACCAGGAGTGGGGTGTTTTGCTACTAGATACTTGACTGTATGGCTTTGGCCTTTTAGAACTGATTTTCAAGAGGAATGTGGGAGGATTTGAAACCTTGGCCTAAGAGACACCTGGCAGTGTTGTAACTACATCTGGATGAACTATTCTGGTCAAGGTTGAATGATCTGAATGCAGTAAGATCTAAGGACTGTGAGTCTGGCTTATGACGGTGAGTAAGAGCTTTGCCTGGACTGGACTAGAAGCAGTTTGTGTAAGAGGCTTGCTGTCTTACCCATGTCCTGAGAATTTGTTCAGGGTTGCATTACGTAGAAATGGGCTGGTGTGAGTAGAAGAATATGGCACAGAAATTAAATCTTTGGGCTGACATTTATGCCTGTTCAGGTGCAATTATATCAGAGATTACAAACTGACCTGCATTGGGACAACAGGAAGTATGCAGACTCTTTTTGAAGAGGCCTGAATGCTGAAGGAGTGTCCCATTTTTAAAGTCTGCTTTACTCCCCCCTGGATTAATAAATTGGCACCGCACCTGGTATTAAGGAGTATAATAAATGCAGGAAAGAGAGGGTCATTGAATTTTTGCAGAACAGTCTTGTGTTTTGGAAACACAAATATGGGCAGTTTAAAGCAGGTTTGCTGGGTTGCCTACATGGAGACCCGATGGAGCTGTAAGGATGAACCATGGATCACAGTGGAGACTGGGTGGAGATGCAGGGACCACAAAATGGCTACTAAGAGCTGCCAGCCCCAGATGAAGTTTTCCAAGGCTATGAGTAGTCTAGCTTGAGGGGTGGAATTAGAACTCCAGAGACTTGTTTCTGGTTGGAATTATGGGACTTGCAGATTTGTCACTGACTAGAGTTGTTGGACTTGGAGCTACAGAGTTTGATATTCACCCTATTTAAATCTAGTATTGGTTGAATATATCTTTGTTATGCCCAATGCCATCTTTTGCAGTGTGAGTGTTTACTCTGTGCCAATATGGGTTTTTTGGTTTATGTTTGGTATTGTGGCTCAGTTAAAAGACTTTGTTCTATGCAGATGTTTGAATATCATTGGGAGTGATAAAAAACTATGGGAACTTTTAAAGTTGGACTGAATGCATTGCATTTTACATCATGTATGATTATTAGTTTATGGTGACCAGGGGTGGAATGTGGTGGTTTGATTCAGGTGCCTCCTATAAAGTTGGGTGTTCTGAATGCTAGGTTCCCAGCTGATGCAGATTTGGGAATTAATGCCTCCAGGAGGCAGTGTATTGTTGGGGGCAGACTGGTGGGTATTACAGCCAGTTTTCCCATGCCAGTGTGTATAGCACATACTCCTGTTCCTATTGTCCACCTGATAATGGCCAGGTGGTGATGTCCAACCTCGGCTCATGCCATTATTTTCCCCTGCCATTGTGGAGCTTCCCCTCAAGTTTTAAGCCAAAATAAACCTTTTTTCCCACAATCTTCTCTTGGTAGGGTGATTTTCATCAGCAATACAAAGCTGACTGCAACACCTGGTATGCTTATTCTCACTTCCTCTGTCTGTCTCTCTCTCTCTCTCTTTTTCTTGCTGTCTCTCTCTGTATTCCTTTGCTTGGAGATAGATAGATATATATAGAAAAATATATTTATAATTTGGCCATTCAGTCAGCCCTTTACATTAATCCTCACCTTTGTATCTACTACCCAGAGACATGTAAAGCTCGAAAGCCTCAAAAGAGTTAATTCTACTAGGTATTTCCTCAAAAACTTGGATAAACCCTTTCTTAAATGAACAAACAAATAAACAAAAATAATTCCAGAATGATCAGTGGAAATGTCTCTTAAAATCGTTATTATTTTTAATTGAGTATTGTAATTGTTTCCATGGCTAAATCATGAGTATGTTTTCTGCAGGAGCCTGGTCAGCTCATGGCTTTAATTAACTTTCAAGTGGACAGTCCTGCAGTTTACTATTTATTAAACATCCACCACTCCAAGTTACAGTTTTATCATTCCATACTTCATTTAGTTGAAGCACCTCAAGGAACCTACAATGTAGAATTCTAGTTTATTTAAATGTATGTCCCACGAGTAATGATCAGATGAAAGACACAGGCTATGGGAACCTTACAAAGATTTAATCAGCTCATTCCAAGTGAAGTGTTATCATTTATAAACTGAGGCAAGAGAGAACATTACTCAGAAGGGGCTAAGCAAATGGTCTTGATTCACTCATAGGGACTTGGCAGGTACAAATGAAGGTTGCTTTGTATTCCAGATAATGAATTCCTCCTTTCTGAGAACTTGCAAAAGGCAATAAAATGGAATTCAAGATATAGTGAAAGAAGAAGGCAATCCCAGCATTCAAGAGTTTTAAAACAGTATGCCCACTATAACAGGAAGAAAGGACAAAAGTACTTACCAAGCTAATCTACTAACTACAAACTACCAGAAGACTAACTCCCAACTTATTTCACCAGGCATTTTATTCACTAGGGAGATTATGCTGTTGAGATTAAATCAAGACAGAATTATCTTTTGTGATTAGCTATGTTGAGTGGCCAAGGTATAGTAATAATGATATCATTTCTTCTGTCTCTCCTTCAATATTAAGATACATATGCATGCACATACTCATATCTATTAGATTTAGTTCGTAAATTTTAATCTGTTTATCAACATATAAATCCTCAAGGAAAAGTAGTGAATTCACCTCTTGTTGAAATTCCACTGTGTATAAAATGGTCTTGGAATTTGAAGGAATGATAATAATAATAAAAAAAACCTCCATAAAAAGAACATGTGAAAGGCCAAGGGAGAACCTAACTGAAAAAAAAAATACATAAAAATGCAAATTTTCCTAAACTTCAGCTTTGGATAGACTGAAGCATAAGTGAGAACTTCAACAAAGCAATAGAGAGAGATGACAGCTCAGAGTTTCAAAAATAAGACAGCAGCGAGGTTAGACACTTTAGGTTGTCTTTGCACACATTTCTTATGGGAGTTAATTCCATTTGACATGCAAGACCAAAGCAAGATTACAGAGGCATAGCCCCATGGCGAGGTGTATGCTGTAGCTAAAAGCTGGGATTTGAATAATTGTGCAGGCTTACTCTGAGAATCAGGCAAGAACAGAATGAATGGATTATTACAAGGAACTTTGTACATTTTTAACTGCTGGACTTAATAAAATACCCTCTAAGCAAGAACAGTGTTATGGTCGTCTGCACTCACTCTAGTTGAAGTTTGTGGTAGGATCTATCAAAAATGAGGAAAAACAGAAGCTGCTCAAAAAAAAAAAAAAAATGAAAGAAAGAAAGAAAGAAAAGAATTTATAATTAATTACTGGGTTGGGTCATGCCATATGATTTACAGAGGAACACAAAATTTGGAGTACGTGAGATCAACATATCCAAGCACTCCTAAAGTTATAGGAATTCATTTCCTGTGCCAAGAACTTTAAAGAAAGTGGAAAATAGAGTTCAGGAAAAATGGTCCACAAAGAGGTGGATTTTTATTTCACTATTTCAGCTTATTAGGAAGGTCATTTAATACTGAGAAAAATCACTAACCCATACATCATTCATATATGTGTGTGTGTGTGTGTGTATACAAAATCTCCTTGAATTCTACCGAAGTACATCTGTAAAATGCAGAAAAAGTAACAGTTCTAAAGACTTCTCAATGCTTAATTAACTGTTTGGAGAAAATTATTAAAATTCTTTATATTTAAGCACTCATTAAAGTGAAATATACAAATTCTGAACAACACAAAGCTCAAAAAAGTTTTAAGAAAGACAATCGTCTTCTAATAGTTGAGAACTGTGAAAAGCTGCCCATTACCAATAGCCAAGAGGGCCTTTCATTGTAAAAGCCACTGATTCAGATCTGAAATGATTTGATTTTCTTCTCAAATAAGTCATTATCTCTCTGCTCCTGAAAGGTCAAGTCTGCTGCCTTCGATGACCCAAACAATCCTAGTGGGGAGGTGGAGGTTGGGAGGTGGTCACACTGCTCTTGGAGCCATGGCCCTGCGGCAGTACGCCCTCTGCTGGAGATCCACCCTGAAGTCCAGCTGGGGCCAAGTCACACACTTCCATAATGAAAATCTCTATTTTAAGTGGCAAGTCTTTCTCCTGGCTGCGAGGGGAGATTACAGGAAGGATATAACAGAGTGTGAGTGCTTCATTAAACCAGAACTCAACTGCAGCTCCCCTTACAAAACATGTCTGACAACTTCAGCCTGCCATATAAAATGGCAACCAGAAATGATGAACACATTACAAATTTGTAGACCCTAAAATTAAACTCCACCTCATTTATTTCATATTTCAGCAGAGCTGAGGAAGCCTGACACAGAAACACCGATCTTTCCTGATAAGCTCTGTGGTTTCCTTCTTGGAGAAGGGATTTATACTCAGTCTTCTTGAAGTCCTAACTCTGCTTTCTGTAGCTAGTGAAGAGGAGGCATGTTGCAGTGTTCTGCAGAAAGAAGTCAGATCACAGACCTGAGGGAGAATCGCAAAGGGATCTGTTATGGTAGGAAGACACAGAACTAGGTTCTGCCACCCCTGCTTCTTTGTATAATCTAGATCTTTGCTACTAAACCTGTGGTTCAGAGGCCAGCTTTAGCATCACTTGGGACTTTATTATAAAGCCAGGCCGCACCCTGGACCTGCTGAATCAAAATGTTCAGTATAATAAAATCCCCAGAGATTCATGAGAATGCTGAATTTTGAGATGCACTATGGTAAACATTTTGTAACAGGGTGTTAGGGGTCCAGGAAAGTCCTTGAACCCCAAATCTTAGGTTCACTTCTAAATTTAATCAAAGAATTGAATAAAAAAGAAGACTGAGAAGGATAATTATTAAGTTATTATATTTATTGAGGGAAGTACAAAGCCGAGGAAAAGCAGCCACGTAGCTAGAAATCCCATGTGGGGGACCTGTTAAAAAAAGAAAAAAAAAAAAAAAGGTCAGAAAGAAAAGAGAAAAGAAAGTCAAGGAGCCCCTGCTATGTGGGAAGCTGGAGGGGGTAAAGGACCCTTGTAGAGAGTAAGGGCTAAGGGCACTCCCTGGGCCAGCCCAGGCCCAATAGAGGGAGAAATTCACCCACAGCTGGAAGTTCCCAAGTGATCAGAGAGCCTGCCCTTCTCTTGAAAAGGTTTTTTTTTTTTTTTTTTTTTTTAATTTTCTTTATTTTTGTTTATTTAGTTGAGAGCAATAGAGAGAGAGAGAGAGAGAGAGAGAGAGAGAGAGAGATGGGCTCGCCAGGGCCTCCAGCCACTGCAAACGAACTCCAGAAGCATGCTCCCCTTGTGCATCTGGCTAATGTGGGTCCTGGGGAATTGAGCCTCTAACTGGGGTCCTTAGGCTTCACAGGCAAGTGCTTAACCACTAAGCCATCTCTCCAGCCCATTGAAAAGGTATTTTTAACCTTACAGTGGTGGGCTGTCTTCTGGCTCAGGTGAGCCAGAAGGACAGCTGGTTGGTTAGGGCTAGGGGTTGCCTCAGGAAGAGGTTAGCCCTGGCACCAAGTTGTGGGGGCTGAACTTGACCAACCACAGTGTTTAAATCCTATGAAGAGCTCCCTCCCAGGAGGGGTCCAGATTGTTTGTGGAAAAACAGTTACAGGGAACTAGGCAAGAGATAAGAAGTGAGATCATCTATGATTTCTAGGAAGTACAAACTTTACTGCCTTTTTTACCTTCAGGGGTTAAGTGTTCCTAACTGTATCCCCCTCTCAATTTGAGGAATTAAACCACACAAAAAACTAAAGTGCTGGGCTTTCCAAACAGAAGGGGCCCCAATCACATCCTGCATCAGATAAGGTACTAGGGCCCAGAAAAGAACATGTCTAAGAAGGAAATCTTATGTATAAGACTCAGTTCACTTTGGCGTGAAACTGACAGAACTGCCAGAGGTTCTATAGTTAGCATCATCACACCCTACCACAGACAACAGACAGGCCTCTACCATTACAAGCGGGGTATGATGCCCATGTGGAGAAACCTCACCTTTGTCGAATCAGTTCTGTGCTACTGAAATAACTTGTCAAAATGCCTCAATAATTGACATTGAAAAGAGATTTTGCTATTCCTTCTATCTATATAATGATTGATGAAACACTCAGGAAAACAAATTGAATTATCTTATAATCTCCCTTGAAAACATAATTAAATTGTAAAGCATGTCCACGAAACCTTAAAAGCCTTAGATCATAGACAGTGCTTCTACTACTTTATCAATAATTATATTAATTGCACATCATTATTTTGATGATATGATATGACTTGGGCCTCTACTTAATCTTGATCCAATGTATTGATCTAATAATGGAGACTTGGTTGAAGCTAGTACTAGGTAAAAACAACCTTTGGTTTGTGTATAACTATGATATTTATGCTAATTTGTACAAATTGATAACTCCTAGACACAAATCTGATGCTTATTGGCAGAATCAAATGAGTAATACAACTTGTACAAGTTTACCTGAGTAAGTGATTCCATGCCCTCTGCTTAGTGCTGTAAGAACCAGGTGCAAGCTATCTTCAGTAGTGGATAACACATAGCACTAGAGTGGACTCAAAATATGATATTCCTTGACCTTTCAAAGTTCCAGGGTATATGCAGTGTGTATGCCTGGCTTGTATGCAGAGTTCTCAATAACACTCATGCCAACTTAAGCAGTGACCCCAATGAATCACCCAAAGATTGGTGTGGCCATGGATCCTTGTACATATAGTCTGCTTCTTTGAAAGTGCCTCATTATGAAGCTCATCCTTGGGACACATTAATAGTAGTGCATATTTTCAGTATAGGTGAAACGGAGACTTATGTCTAATTCTCCCTTTACCTTCCAGAGTACACTTCAGTGTATTAATGAAAATACTTTCATGAAAGTGTTAGTGAGAATCAACACACAATAATGAGGCAGACATGTCAATGAAAGGTTATATAAATAAAAGATAAAATAAATTCAAGGAACCATATAAAATATATTATAGTTAGAATGTTTTAAGTGACTTCCATCTCATGTTAACTTCTGTGATCACATTGATTTTTTATTTTATTTATTTATTTGAGAGAGAAAGAGGAAGAAGGAGAGATAGAATGGGCACACCGGGGCCTCCAGCCACTGCAAACACACTCCAGATGCATGTGCCACTTTGTGCATCTGGCTTATGTGGGTCCTGGGGAATCAAACCTGGGTCCTTCAGCTTTGCAGGCAAGCGCTTTAACCACTAGGCCATGTCTCCAGCCCAACTGAGTTGTTTTAATATAAAGGGATACTATATATTGAGCAAATAGTAAGTAATAGAAATGAAATCACAAATACCATTTCATGTGGATTTCCTTAAGACATTTGTCAAACAACTTGCTGACATGATTAGCATTATGAGAGGTTTGAGTTTTCTCTGAACAAAGTAAAGGAGTTCATACTTTTTTAAAATAATTTTTTATTTGATAGAGAGAAAGAAGCAGAGAGAGAGAGTGAGTATGGGCATTACAGGGCCTCCTGCCACTGCAAATGAACTTCAGAAGCATGCACTACTTTGTGTATCTGGCTTTATGTGGATACTGGAGAATCAAACCTGGGCCATCAGGCTTTGAAAACAAGCACCATTAGAGAAGTTCATATTTTTATGTTATTTTATTATTTTCCCTGGATCTGGTACAATGATTCATGCTAAACCCTGAACTATATTCATAGTCCTAAAATTGAACTTTTCACACATATGATCGGGTGCCCACCTGGTTTGACTACTGGACTGCCAATTTCTACCTCTCTAGGGTGAACAATTTATCTAACCTCTTTCTCTGCCTTCATTTCTACATCTATAAAATGAGATATTTCTTCAGCCCAATAGAGTTATTATAATAATTTTGTGAATTCATAATTATAAGAAAATTGGAACATGAATAAGATGTTCTAAGCATCCAATTATACAATTGCCATTATCATTATTTCCCTCATAATTTATTTAGGTTGGCTTATTTATGGTCTTACTACAATTTATTAAAGAACAATAATCTTTAAGTTCTACTTTCAAAGGACTTGAAAGGCAAGTTTTTGTTTCCAGCTTATGATATGCTTCCATAAAAGCATATTTTAAAAAATTCACAGTCCTGAAACATAATCTTACTTATTACCTATTATTACCTATTATTTGACTCAGGTTTGTTTAAACACACACACACACACACACACAGAGAGAGAGAGAGAGAGAGAGAGAGAGAGAGAGACTGAAAACAGTAACACTTCACAACCCAGTGCTAGAAGATTTCTCAAAAGGAATTTGCCACAAAGCAAGCTAAATATAACCCAATATTATAGTAAAGCTCTTCCCACTCAGAACAGAATATACTAAGAACAGAATAATTCAGAAAGCAGCTCAAGATTACTTTGTCTTTTCTTGGGTAAAATCAATTCAGTTATTATCCACAGTGGGCAGAGAATGGCATATGAATAGCATGGCTTCAGCCAGCAGTCCCTCTCGGAGAATGGGTTGCATGGGTAATATTCCACACCCTGATTTACTCAGCATTGTCAAGGTAGAAAAGGGGGAGACCCATCATAAGTAGGAAAGTTCATAGTAAGGAACTATTAAGACCCTAGAAAATACAAGATGGAAGAAATATAGGGCAAATTAATTTAAAACTAAGTGTTCTGCCTGCTTTTATCATTAGGCATTCAGTGCAAAGTGATGGACAGTATTGCCAAAACTAATACCTTCTCCTCTACTCTTTACAGAGGGATTGTCTGGCGATACTTCCTATAATTGGGAGGAAATGAATCACAGACATGATGCTGCCCATCAGAGGGAAAGAGCAAGGTCTCCAAAACAAACTAAGCAGACTCGTGAATGTGGCATTGTAGAATCCACACATTAGACTCACAGTGACTGAAAGGAAGATACTGACCTGGTCTGTCCAAAATTAACAATTAACCAATTGAGCTAACTAATAGGATTGAGAAGGTATAAATAAGTGTTTTACTATTATTACCAAAGGGAATATGGAGATAAATTTCAGCTGGAATTAAGAAGGTACATGATTTTTTCCCCAAAGGCAGAGTCAAGATTGCCCAAATGAGCTTCCTCTGAAAAGAAGTAGAAGTAAAATATAGGAAGCAAAATGATATAATGTGCTATTGTTTAAATGTGCCAGGATGGCAGCCTGTTCCACGGACCAAGCTATGGGTAAGTGAATGCTGGAGAAAGCAAAGCACAGAACCTGAGCATGCAAATCGCAGCATGGGTAACAGTGCTGAGACAGGCATCACTCCTTAGAACAAATTAATAAAGAGCACGGAGAACAGAACAGAGTGGATTTGCAGAGATGTAGCAAGCTTTGTCCAGAAGATTGTGTAAAGTTGTTACTGGCCTTGAATCTGAAATAAGGTTTAAAAAACTACCTGCCATTAAGAAAGTCATCTTGTAAGGTTTTGGTATCTTAATCAAGCAACTGATCTTCTGTTTGCATTATTTCAAAATAAAGCTTATAACATCCACAAACACTGGTAAAGTTTAAAATCATACCTTCCTGTAAGATATCTCTCCTGCATGGGGTCAAGGGTAGAGTTGGGACGTGGTACTATTATTTTGGTGTTATAGAAAGACACAGACAAGACCATAAGACTTTTTTTTTAATCTATAGAACTTTATTTCCGAGAAAACACAGAACATGCTGCAGCCTCAACACCAAGTTTCAAGGAACAAGGACAAGAGCCAGACGTTCAAGATTGTCAGGTGAGTGTCAAGTACTTGGGCACTGGTATTTCCTCCAGGATCCAGGCAACATTTTTTGAAGGAATAAAGAAGAAAATCCATGATGAGGAGGACAATGAAAGAGAGACAGAGAGAGAGAAAGTGAAAGAGAGAGAGAGAGAGAGAGAGACATCTAGGTTACAAGTCCATAGCCATGGACAGTGTTTAAGAAGCTTAGGAGCCCAAACATTCGAACAGTGTGCCTCGACCAGTAGAAAGTCCCATGATGTCTGAGCTTCTCTGAGGTGACCACAGGCTGATACTGGATGCCGCTACCAAGGAGGCACTTGGGTGTATAATCCTTTGAGACTATTGGAGCTACTAATTTATTGATTAATAATTTCGAAGTATTACTCACCCCCAACTTGGCTTTCCTCTGAGAGTGGGAAGCCACTATTGTCAGAGCTCTGGTTTGTTCTGGGAGCCACTGCCAAGGCAAGTTGTTTGTCTTTTAGGCATGAACAGGAGTGCTGCTTCAAAGGGCAAGAAAGGACTCTTTTCCCTTTGCCAGGGTAGACGTGTTCAGCTTGGACCCAGAGGCAGGAGGTGTAGCATCAGAGAAGCTCAGGTAGCTGTGCTCATATCCCACCCTCACTGGGTGCTACTGGGAATTAGCAATGACTAAGTAGGTGGCAAGACAGAATCAAAGAGTAAAGAGCCAAGGCGTCTTTTAAGGAATGTAAAGCATCCCAAATCTGGAAGCCATGCACAAAGCTTTACTGGTTTTAGGAGAGGGGAAAGCACTCAGTGCTCAATCAGACAGAAGCAGCAGCACAGCCACAGGATGGGACAGTTGCGGCTAGGGTGGGGGACTATGGAGAGTGCTGCTTGCCAGATGAACTCAGGCCCAGCTGTCTCTTCCTTTTGTTCAGACTTCCTTAGTGAGTTTTTCCCTGTGGAATTTATTTTTTTTGTTTATAGGTAAGAAAAAAAATGTATACTTACATATATACTTTGTGTTTTTTATTAGATTCCTTCCTAGAAACAGAAATAAAGACAAAAGTAGCAAAACCTAATGTTTACTTGAGTTTCTGGCCTGAGTTCTGACTTGCCAATGAATCTTCCTATATACAAAGAGGACTGCAGGGAGGGGGGGGGATTGAATAACAAATTTAAGTGATACAATCACATCATTTACAATCACATAATGGACCATATCCCAATTTTCAAAAGGCATAAAGTATCCTCATTAATACGATAAGTGCAGCAGTCAAATCAGACTACGATTTTATCAGGGTTTTTGACTGTACATGAATTAGAATGTAAAATGCATACAGAATTTTTAATAGGAAGGCTTTAACATTCACTGAATGTATTTCTTACTGTCATTTGCATCACATTAAAGTGAAATTCTACATAAAAGGATAAAGAGAATATGTCCTAAATTACAGTTTTTTCATAGTTGTCATGTCCACACATAGTCGACTCTAATTCATAAGCTTACGGGTGATCCTAAATCTGAAAAGGCTGTACCAAGTCCCCTATTTGTTTGTGGGTTTTCTGTGGCTGTCAGGGCTGGAAAGAGCTCTGTAAGGTCATATTGTCAGGACAAAGCTCATAAAGATCATGGTGAGAGCAAAGGAGGAGGAGGGAGGCAGGGGGATGGCATTCACTCTTTGAACTCTAACACACTGTTAAGCACTGTTGCCTGAATTTTTCATTTCACATTAGGCTACTAAAAACTCATTAGTGTTCCTTAGAGGTATTTGGTTGCTGTTTTAATAGCCTCTACCATCTACCATCAGTTTTGCTTGCTGTAATAGGGTTTATGTAGATAGACAATGTTTTATAAGCTTAGTTCTCTACCTTACACCATGATGAATAGGCATTATGCTATTTACATGGGTATCCCACAAACACTTGCTTCATACCGAACATGTCCATATCTCCTCAGCGTTTTAAATATGGCCCATATGACAGAAGCTAGACTTAAGGTAATGGTAATTGGGAAAAGAGTGTTTGCAACATCTACACACTGAAATATTCAAAGGAAATTGCATATCTCACTACCCTCACCTCACTCATGGAGAAGTCAATGACTGCTAAGTAACAACTGATATATTATCTGGGGAACTAAGAAAGTACCTACATCCTAGAAAAGGCCAAGATATCTTCTGCCAACCTAAAATAATAGGCTGGAAACAATGCAATGTTATTTGCTGCAAATATGCTGGCTTCCTGTCCACTGGCCAGCATGCTTGGTCCATGCATTGGAATTTGACCAAATGGCATATCTCTGTTATTTTAGACTTGGAGTAAACCAAGCTCACTAGTATACAACCAACAGAAAGACATGCACTGAGGTAAAATAGTTCATGTTCACAATAAAACCTGGTAAGTATTTGCTGCTAGAAAAAAAAAATTAATGACTGCATAAAAACCAGGCCTACAGCAGAATTGACAGTCTATTTTCATAATTTTTAACCACATTATCTTTGATCAAAAGTCAGACTGCAGTGCAGCATCTATGGCCAAATATGCTGTCAATTCTGTTCATCTCCCTTGACTATATGTAGTAGATTATTAGATATTACATATATAATCATAACTGTGCCAATTTCTTCCACATTTCAAAACAGTTTTAAAACATTTAAAATAATCCGATTATACCCAAGGCCCTTTCTTCTCTTTCTCTCTTCCTCCCTGTCACAGTCAGCTTCACATTGCTGGGAAGAACTTGCAAACAAGACATGGTTTATGGAGGAAGGGATGGTTATTGATGCTTACAGATCCAGGGGAAGTTCCATAATGGGACAAGAGTCTGGCACCTTTTCACAGGTCCAAGCAGAGAAAAATACCACCAGCAGCACCATAAACAAGCACACTTCAGAAACCCCAGGCAAAGCTCAAACACTCCACATACTTTAGGTTAGAATTCAGAGTCATCCCTACAGCTGGAAATCTAATAAGTTACAACCTTTAATAAACTCCGGAATCTACTGGGGGACATCCCTTCAAACTACCACACTCCCTAGCCTGAGCTTATTTGTTCATTAGTGGTTCTTTCTCATCTGCTTGTTTTGGTTTCTTTTGTTTTTTAGCCCAGGGCTGGCCTTGAATTTATGATCCTTGTCCTTCCTTCTCCAGAGTGCTAGGATTTACAGGTATGCACCAGCACATCCTGTTTCATTAGTCTTTCATTTTTTTTTCTTTCATTCTCATGTTCTTTGTATTGTTAGGAATGGGAATTTGGACAAAACAAACAAAAATGAATATTCAGGTTCTCTTCTCATTTTAGCATGATAATTTTTTTTATTTTTTAAACATTTTATTTTATTTATTTATTTGACAGAGAAAGAGGGAGAGAGAGTGAGAAAATGGGCATGCCAGGGCTTCTAGCCACTGCAAAGGAACTCCAGATGCGTGTGCCCCCTTGTGCACCTGGCTAACGTGAGTCCTGGGGAATTGAACCTGGATCCTTTGGCTTTGCAGGCAAATGCCTTAACCACTAAGCCATTCCCTCCAGCCCATGATATATATTTTTAGTACCTAAAATACATGCCAAATGATAATAATTCTGTGAAAACATTTTTTGATTGAGGGTAAAGTAGTGCGTGCGTGCGCGCACACACACACACACACAAACTGATAATAGTTTTACTTAATTCAATTATTATTTCCCCACATTGTGCATGTTCTTGTGGCAGAGTCAGAACATTTTTTTTTTCTTTTTCTGGAGACTTTTTTTTTTACTCAGTGAATACAGTCAAGTTGGTACTATTGTTAGTCCACTGCCTGTCCTCCCCCATCCACATCCCTCCTTGTTGGGGTATATGGGTCATGCATTGTGGGGTTACCCATCAATTTTGGGTAGGAGGAAATTTCTTTGTGTATCATGACCCAATGAGTGGCTCTGACATTCTTTCTGCCCCCTCTTCCGCAAATTTCCTTGAGCCATGTTGGGTTCATTTTAGGTCTGCTTCATTGTTGAGATCTTGGGATCCTCTGTGTCTCTGGATGTCTGGTTTGATAGGGGTTGATTATTCTCTGTGTCTATCTCCTTCACCATTGTGTTGGTTCCCAGTTCACCAGGAAAATAGCACTCTTGCATGTTTCCACAATTACTCTTAGTTTCAGCTGGGGACCTTTTGAGGTGTGATGGGGTGGTTCTCTGCTTAGGATCTGCGTCTATCTGAAAAAGAGAAGCAGATTCTCTGACAGAGAGTAAAGTTAGCACCAGATAAATGTGATAACCATTATTCTTTAGAGAGAGTTTAATAGGTATAGGCCCACTTGTAGCCCATGATTGGTGGAAGCTTGAAAATAGAAAATGGGCTCATTTTTGGATATGGTTCTGACTTATTTCCCAGCTCCAGCTATGGGTTCCATTTCACTGAGCAGATCAGTTATCCAAATCAAGAGCAGTTGGTTTCCCACCATGGCTGTGTACCACTATTACACTTGTGTGAGCATCATGTCAGGTTTTTCTGCTAAGTAGGTTAGACCATGCATTGCTTGGACAGGTATTGGTCATTTTTCTCCAGTCATTCATGTAGCACCTTCTGGCACTAGATGCGCTAATTGTCTGGGGGCTGCAGAGTCAGAACAATCTTGAGTGGAAGTTCTGCTCTTCAGTGTTGGCCCTTCCTACAACTCACTGGCCAGAAGAATGCTAGCAAGTACTTTACCGTTTCTTCAGAATAGTTTACTCATGTCTAAGTTGGGAGAAACATAAAGTTGTAAAGCATCATATTTCAAGAGTGGTGAGATGGCTCAGCAGTTCAGGCATTTGCCTGTAAAGCCTAACAACCTTAGTTAGATTCTCCAGTACCCACATAAATTTAGATGCACGAAGTACATATATGTCTGGAGTTCATTTGCAGGGCTCTCTGCATGTCTCTCTCTCTCTTTCTCTGGCATGGTGGCACATCCCTTTAATTCAAGCTTGGAAGGCCAAGATAGGAGGGTCACTATAAGTTAGAGGCCAGCCTAAGACTATTTAGTGAATTTAAGGTCAGCCTAGAAGTCAGGCAAGGCCTTACCTTGAAAGGCCAAAAATAGCACGATATTTCATATATTCAAATATGATACACATATGAGACAGACATTCAGTGAAAGATAGTTTCCAAGTGGGCAACTGAAGTGAACAAGGAAAACTGATCACGAGGGACAGATTGGTAGATTCCTTTATGAGTAGATCTAGCATAGATTCCTAGAATAATATGGACAATTCACATCCATTATATCCACCATATATGATATTTTACTTTCATTTTATCAAAGAAAGAATGTTCACTTTTCTTTTAAAGAATGAAGTTAGGAGCATTATTTCTATACATTGGTAGGCAACAAAGCTTCAGATAAGCAACCCATCTTTGATCCTTAATAAAGTCAAGATCATATATATATATATATATATATATATATATATATATATATATACTGATTCCTTGGAGGTCTTAGTAAAACTCAGATATTAAGGGAAGTATAGACAAACAAAGAGAGACCAGGTTATTTATTGGGTTAATAGGAATCAGTCATTTATGAAAAAATATTCTATTACATGTTTTATAGTTTTCATACTTTAATCAAGACTATGACTACAAATTTGTAGTCATTTGTGCTGGTATTTTTTTTTTTTTACTTAAAAGACAAACAGCCTTTCTTGTTCTTACCTCTGTACTCATCTGCAACATAATGTTAATCCATTTTCACCTAACTTGTACACAGACTATATTCTTTCTGTGATAAAGTGTATTTGGAAAATAATAGAGAAATTAATTAATATTTCCTCAAGCTTCACATTTGTTTCAAACCACCAGATATGTGTAAGGCATTAGATGAAACCAGCTATCTATCTGAATGGAGTCAAATTTATGCCACAATCCTTTCTTTTTATGTTAAAAATATTTTTATTTATTTGCAAGCAGAGAAAGAAAGAGGAAAATGGGTATATCAGGGACCATGCCACTGCCCATGAACTCCAGATGCATTCTCCAGTTGTGCATCTGGATTTCTGTGTATAATGGAGAATTGATCTCAGGCTGTGAGGATTTGCAAGCAATCTCCTTTAACCACTGAGCAATCTCTTCAAAACTTTTCTTTCCTTATAAATGCATGCTGTTTGTTTTTTAGGGACTTGTTACCCATGCTTCACTGTATTCACATTTCTTCTCATAAGAATGGTTCTAGTATTTTACTCAATGTGGAAATGTTCAACTTATTGGCCAAAAACTTTTAAGGCTGGTTGAATGCTTAATTCACATTCACTTTCCTACCATCTTGTCAGTTCATGTTCAATTGTTACATCAGTCTTCAAACATATATACAGGTCTGATTGTTCAAGAGGTATTATAGTGTAGCCTTAAAAGATTGACGGCCTCCAAAACTTTCAGGTAGGTCATGGAGGCACAGAAATATAACCTTTGCTACCCATGATTGCTCTGGATATCTGAGTTATTTTAAAGAAAGAACTAACTGGAATATTTCTAATGTTTCTGTCTAAACTTGACAGATAAGATGTCATGAATAATATTTTCACCTTTTTTGGTGGTCTTATCTGCAAAAGACAGGTCAAAGACTCTGAGTTAGGTCAGATAAGTTCTTTTTCATCCCCTCAATCCACCCTCCTATCCCTTGTGACCAGTTTTTCTTGGTTTTCTCCAATGCCTCAGATGCCCACCAGGAAACTATATTTCTCTAAAAGGCTGTCCCATGTGTGGTGTTCTGATCACCTTTGTTTCTTTATTCATCTGGCTTCTTCTCTTCATCAATCTCCTGGTTTTGGGGGTCTCTGCATTATGATCAGGATCAGTCCAATCATGTCCATCACAGACTAGAAAACATACCTGGTGGTGACTTCTGCAGATGGATAGAAGAGCAGGGTAGATCTTGGGCTCACCCTTGGCAGAAGACTTGACATACTACATTTCTGGGAAACTGAGAGATGTCCCAAAGGGTAGTAAGATGAGATACACTGAACTTATTGTATTCATAGAAAAAAAAAATCTCTTTCAAACAGATTAAGGTGCATTTGTATGATGTCCACATGTTTTAGAAATGATTTTCTAGGGCTATATGTCATATAACTTTTAGAGATTTCATATCTCTTTCAAGCCACAAAGAATCAGAGTACTGAAGATCAGAATTTAAGTAAAACCCTGCTGTACCTTTTTCTTTGTTTTTTTTTAATTTTTCTTTTTTCTTGACAACTTCTATACTTACAGAAAATAAACCATGACATTTCCCTCCTCTCCCCCACTTTCCCCTTCAGAACTCTGCTCTCCATAATCTCCCCCCTCTCTCTCTCCAATAGTCTTTCTTTTAATTTGATGTCATCATCTTTTTCTATTATGAGGGTCCTTTGTAGGTATTACTAGGCACTGTGAAGTCATGGATATCAAGGTCAATTTCTATCTGAACTGTTACATTCTAAGGAGTGGTACCATCCCTTTGGCTATTACATTCTTTCTGCCACCTCTTCCACAATGGACCCTGAGACTTGGGGGGTGTGATACAGATGTTTCAGTGCTGGACACTCCTCCATCCCTTCTTCTCAGCATTACGTTGCCTTTTGGGTTGTCCCAGTCTTCATCGCCATCTGAAAAGAGAATCTTCTCTAACCAGAAGTGAGAGTAGCATTAATATTTGAATATGAACATTAAGTGTAGTGCTATGAGGGCAGTTTGGTGGGCATAATGTATGCATTCATGCAGACAAGAGCAGGCTTTATACCCCTAAGGCTCATGACCTCCCCTGCCATAGGCTTTTGATTAGGTTTTCACTACCAGGCATGTATTCCCTCCCATAGAGCAGGCCTTCAGTCCAATTACAGAGCAGCTGGTTTCCCCCAGAGCATACATGCGATGGTTGATTGCATTCATTTGGTCATTTGGCCTGTCTGGCCAAATTTGAGTCTTCCAGTGTCCACTGTTTTCACTGCTGATGACTTCTGTCTCCCATAGGGCTGCATGCAGTGCAGCTTTTTTTTTCCCAGAATTTAGTTGGCTGGGCTACAGGGAGAAGGTTTTCTGTTCAGCACCAGCTTGATTTCTCAGTGACTTTGCTGCTCAGGAGTGTGAAGTCTTCAGCAATAGGGTCTTACCATCTCTTTCTCATGGGAAACTAAGGGCCTTGGCAATAGCCTGTAATGTTTTGGAGGCAACAGGGACCTCCCTGGCCAACAACTCACTGGAAGGTATACCATCCCTGTCACTGAAAATTTTCTACTAACAATCTATGGCTTCTGAAGGTGCCATTATTCAAAAAAGTAGTTTTTCATATGTCTTATTCAGAATACCTTGAATTTTGACTGATTCCCCCCTCCCTCCCACCCTTCTTTTACGCAATCTTTTCTCCTGGCCTCACTTAGGTCTTTCCCCACCCTGTTGTTCTTCTACTTACATATATACAATACTATACACTTAAGTCCTTCCCTCTCCCCCCTCCTTATAGCCTTTTCCTAGCTTATTGGCCTGTGCTACTGATTTTTGGTTCCTGCTCACAAACAAATGAGAGAGAACATCTGACATGTGACTTTCTGGGCCTGAGTTACCTCACTTAATATAATTCTTACCAGATCCATCCATTTCCATGCAAATTTCATAGTTTCTTTTTTCTTTTTCTTTTTTTTTTTTTTTTTACTTCTGAATAGTGTAAATGTACCATATCCTTATTATCCACTCATCTGTGGAAAGACACCTAGGCTGGTTCTACTTCCTCACTATTATGAATAGAGCAGCAATAAACATGGTTGTACAAGTATCTCTAAGGTATTGAAAAGAGTCACTACAATATATACCTAGGAGTGCTATAGCTGGATCATATGGTAAATCTATTTTTAGCTGTCTCAAGAACTTCACACTGATTTCAACAATGGCTGTACCAGATTACATTCCCACCAACAGTGTGTAGAAGGGCTCCTCTTTTCCCTCATTCCCACCAACATTTATTGTCATTTGTTTTCTTCTTTTCTTCAATTATTTACTTGAGAGTGACAGACAGAGAGAGAAAGAGGCAGAGAAGGCAGAGAAAGAGAGAGAGAGAGAGTGAGTGAGAATGGGGACAACAGGGCCTCCAGCCACTGCAAACAAACTCCGGACGCATGTGCCACCTTGTGCATCTGGCTTATGTGGGTCCTGAGGAATTGAGCCTCAAACTGGGATCCTTAATCTTCACCGGCAAGCACTTAACTGCTAAGCCATCTCTCCAGCCTCTCATTTGTTTTCTTGATGGTAGCCATTCTGACAGGAGTGAGATGGAATCTCAAAGTAGTTTTAATGTGGATTTCCCTGATGTCTAAGAACGTAGCACATTTTTTCTATTTTTTTAAACATTATTTTTGCTTTATTAGTTTTGTATTCAGCAAATACAGTCAGTTTGGTACCATTATTAGGCTCATCCCTGACCTACCCCTTCCACTTGGTCCCTCTTTGTTGAGGTATACGGGTCATGCATTGAGTTAGCCTACAGTTATGGGTAAGCTAAATGTCTCTGCATATCATGACCCAACATGTGGCTCTGACATTCTTTCTGCCCCCTCTTCCACAAAATTTCCCTGAGCCATGTTGGGTTCATATTTGGTCTGCTTCAGTGATGAGGTGTTGGGGGACTCTGAGGCTCTGGCTCTCTGATTTGGTAGGAGTTGATTTTTCTCTGTGCTGATCTCCTTCCCCCTTGTGCTGGTGTCTGGTTCATCAGGAAAACAGCCTCCTTGCTTGTTTCTCCAATTTTTCTTAGTTTCAGCCAGGGCCCTTTTGAGGTATGATGGGGTGGCTCTCTCCTTAGGATCTACATCTATCTGAAAAAGAGAAGCAGATTCTCCAACGGAGAGTAAGTTAGCACCAGGACAAATGAGATAACCCTTACTTTTTATTTTATAGAGAATTTAATAGGTGTAGGCCCTCTTGTAGCCCACAATTGATGGTAGCTTGATATTGGAGAGTGGGCTTATGTTTGGATATGGTTCTGACTTGTTTCCCAGCTCCAGCTATGGGTCCCATACCAGTGAGGGGATCAGTTAGCCAAATTGAGAGCAGCTGGTTCCCCACCATGGCTCTGTGCCACCCCTGCACTTGTGTGGGCATCACAACAAGTTATTTGCTGCTAAGTAGGTTAGGCCATGTATTGCTTCGACAGATATTGGTCATTTTCCCCCAGTCGCCCATGTAGCACCTTCTGACACTAGACGCGCTGACTGTCTGGGGACTCACTCTCTTCCAACTTCCAGCCATGCCATTCTAATTTGCATGTCAATCACATAAGGTGTCTTCCGCAGTAGGGTCTTACCAGTAGCCTTTGGTGGGTCATCAAGTACTCTGACAGAAATCTGTCTGTCTTTTAGGAAACCTTGTAGGTCTCTCTGATCAAAAGCTCATGCTGGTCTGGGAGTTACAGGTTAGTGCCCACTAAGAAAATGAGGAAAAAGATAACTAATATACAAGAGTTAGAGATAAGAGAGAGGGAGAGGGGAAGTGAGGGAGGGAAGATGTAGAAGATTAAGGTTAGTCTTGATCTTACCCTCTCCAGTGTCTTGTGGTTGAAGTGTTCCCTGTAAGGGCCTGGTGAAGGATCAGCCATTTGTTCTGTCTTTTAGTAAGTAGAAGATTATGGTACCATTGCCGTTTGGGTCTAGATTTGTGTTTCCCACCCATTTGATGCCCTCCCCTCCCTCCCCTTCCATCCTAGTGTCTAGTCTAGTAGATACTTTCTGGGTGTGTAAGGTATCTTGGGTAGATTCAGGTTAAGTGCTGTAGATGAGTGAGACTATGTGGCGATTTTTTTTTTCTGTGATTGGGTAAGTTCACTGAGAATGATCTGTTCCAGGTTCAACCATTTTTCCTCAAATTTCATTGTGTCATTTTTTCTTACTGCTGTATAGAATTCCATTGTGTAGATATACCACAACTTAGTTATCTATTCTTCTAGTGATGGACATCTGGGTTGATTCCAGCTCTTAGCTATTCCAAATTGAGCCGCTATAAACATGGTTGAGCAAATCTCTCTAGTCTGTGGTTTGAAGGTTTTAGGGTAGATGCCCAGTAAGGGAATAACTGTGTCTGTTGGCATCTCTATACTCAGCTTTTTCACAAGTCTCCATATTGCTTTCCAAAGTGGTTGTACCATCCTACATTCCCACCAACAGTGGATGAGTGTTCCTACTTCTCCACATCCTTGCCAGCATTTATTTTTATTTGATTTTTTTATGTTTGCTCTCCTTATTGGGGTAAGGTGGAATCTCATAGTTGTTTTAATTTGCATTTCTCTGATGATTAGGGATGATGAACATTTTCTTAAGTGTATGTTTGCCATTTCTATTTCTTCCTCCGTGAACTGCCTGTTCAGCTCTTTGCCCCATTTTGTGAGTGGGGTGTTTGACTTCTTACTGTTTAGATTTTTGAGTTCTTTGTAGATTCTAGAGATTAGGCCTCTATCAGTTGCATAACCCGCAAATATTTTCTCCCATTCTGTGGGTAATCTATTGGCTTTGCTTATTGTGTGCTTGTCTGTAAAGAAACTCTTCAGCTTCATTTGATCCCATTGGTTGAGTGATGGTTTAAGTTAATGAGCTACTGGGGTTTTGTTCAGAAAGTCTTTTTCCATTCCTATATCATGAAAAGTACTTCCTAAATTTTCTTCCAGTTGTATTCAAGTTTCTTGTCTTATATTGAGATCTTTGATCCATTTGGACTTGAGTGTAGTGCATGGTGAAATGTGTGGATCAACTTTCAGTTTCCTGCATATGGTTATCCAGTTTGTCCAGCACCATTTGTTGAAGATGCTGTCTTTTTTCCCGACTATATTGTTTGGGTCTTTATCGAATATCAAGTAGCTATAGTTGCTTGACCCAAAGTCCGGGTCCTCAAGTCTATTCCGTTGATGTATACATTTTTTTCTAGATGTTTATATGCAATTTGAATTTCTTCTGATGAGAATGCTCTATTTAGTTCCACAGCCCATTTTTTAATTGGGTTGTTAAATTTCTTATTGTTCTGCTTTTTGAGTTCTTTCTATATTGTGCATATTAATCCTCTGTCAGATGTATAGCTTGCAAAGATTTTCTCCCATTCTGTAGTTTGTCACTTTGCTCTATTCACAGTGTCCTTTGCTATACAGAAGCTTTGTAATTTCACTGGGTGTGGTGGCACATGCCTTTAATCCCAGCACTAGGGAGGTAGAGGTAGGAGGATTGCCATGAGTTTGAGGCCACCCTGAAATTACAGAGTGAATTCCAGGTCAGCCTGGACTACAGTGAAACTCTACCTCAAAAAAAACCTTTGTAATTTCATGAGATTCCAGTGGTTGATTGGTGGTTTTATTTCCTGAGAAATTGAGGTTATATTCAGAAAGTCATTGCCTATGCCAATATGTTGAAGGGTTTTCCCTACCTTTTCCTCTAGTAATTCAGAGTTTCAGGTCTGATATTAAGGTTCTGATCCATTTGGATTTGATTCTTGTACATGGGGAAAGACAAGGATCTATTTTCATCCTTCTATATATTGATATCCAGTTTTCCCAGCACCACTTGTTGATGAAGCTATCATTTCTCCAGTGAATATTTTTGGCATTTTTGTCAAAAATCAGATGGCTGTAGCTGCCTGGATTAACATTTGGGTCCTTTTTTCTGTTCCATTGATCTACATGTCTGTCTTTCTGCAATACCACTCTGTTTTTCTTAATATGGCTTTGTAATATAGCTTAAAATTGGGTATGGGGATACCACTAGCCTTATTTTTGTTGCTCAAAAGTTTTTTGGTTATTTGAGGTTTTTGTTCTTCCAAATGAATTTTAGGATTGTTCTTACTATTTCCATGAAGAATGTCATTGGAATTTTAATGGAGACTGCATTAAATGTGTAGATTGCTTTTGGTAAGATTGATATTTTCACAATATTGATTCTTCCAATCCAAGAACATGGGATGTCTTTCCATTCCTAATGTCTTATGCAATTTCTCACTTGAGTGTTTTAAAGTTCTTATTGTAGAGATCTTTCTCTTCCTTGGTTAAGTTTATTCCAAGGTACTTTTTTTTTTTTTTTTGAGGCAATTGTGAATGGGAGAGATTCCCTGATTTCATCTTCTGCACGCTTGCTATTAGTATATAGGAAAGCTACTGGTTTCTGTGTGCTTATTCTGTACCCTGCTACATTGCTAAAAGTGTTTATCAGCACTAACAGTTTGCTGGTAGAATCTTTATGGTCCTTTTGGTATAGAATCATATCATCTGCAAATAATGATAATTTGATCTCTTCCGTTCCAGTTTGTATCCCTTTTATGAGTGTCTCTTGCCTTATTGCTATAGGTAAGACTACCAGTACTATATTTAATAAAAGTGGGAATAGTGGACACCCTTGTCCTGTTCCTGAATTTAGTGGAAAAGGTTTTCCCAATTTAGTATTATGTTGTCTTTAGGTTTGTCATAAATAACTTTAATTATGTTGAGATATGTTCATACTATTCCTAGTTCCAGTAGTACTTTTACCATGAAGGGATGTTGTGTTTTGTTGAATGCCTTTTTTGCATCTATTGAGATGATCACGTGAATTTTGTCCTCCAGACCATTTATATGATGTATTACATTTATCAATTTGCATATGTTGATCCATCCCTGCGTCTATGGGATAAAGCCTACTTACCCTGAGTGAATAATCTTTCTGATATATTCTTGTATTCTGCTTGCTGATATTTTGTTCAGATTGTTTGCATCTATATTCATGAGGGAAATTGGTCTGTAATTCTTTTTTTGTTCTGTCTTTGTCTGGTTTTAGTATCATGGTGATGCTGGCTTCATAAGAGTTTGGTAGAATTCCTTCCTTTTCTATTTTATGGAAAGGTTTGAGAAGCAGTGGTGTAAGTTCTTCCATGAAGGTCTGGTAAAAGTCACCTGTGAATCCATCTGGGCCTGGACATTTTTTAGTTTATTTGTTTATGTCACAGTCATATTTCCTGAGTTTGAATCTCTCCAAGTTCTTTGGCTCTCTTTTCCTTTTCCAAATGTATAAAGGATTACAAAACATGTGTCTTTCAAGTTATATATTATTCACTTACATTAATAAGTATAAAATAACCTTTTTATCTTTCCTCACTAATGTTGGTTTGAAGTCTATCCTGTCAGATATTAGGTTAGCAACCCCTGCTTGATTGCTAGGCCATTGCTTGAAATGCCGTTTTCTATCCTTTCACCCTAAGACAATGTCTGTCTCTTATTGAGAGATGAGTTTAATGGAGACAACAAATGGCAGAAACCTTCCCTTTAGTCCAGTCTGCAAGCCTGTGTCTTTTGGTTAGGGCATTGAGGCCATTGATATTAATAGTTATTATTGAAAGGTATGTATTTATTCTTGCCATTCTTCTTATTCTGTAGGCCTTCCTGTTTTCCTTTTACTCACTGTTTTAACTCTTTTTTGAGTATGGTTTACTTTTTCCTGTCTCCTCCTGTGTGGGTTTTATTTTCTCTTCAGTGTAAAAGATTCCTTAAAGTATTTTCTGTAGAGCTGGTTTAGTTGTCATAAACTCTTTTAGCCTGTTTTTGTTGTGGAATGTCCTTATTTCTCCATAAATTTGGATAGATAGCTTTGCAATATAAAGTAATCTTGGTTGACAGTTGTTATCTTTCAGAACTTGGACTTCATCATTCCAAGCCCTTCTGGCTTTTAATGTTTGTATTGAGTAATCTGCTGTTATTCTGATGGGCTTTCCTTTGTAGGTGACTTGCTTTTTCTTTCTAACTGCTTTCAATATATTTTCTTTGTTTTGCATGTTTAATAGTTTAGTTATGAAATGGCAAGGAAAGGTTCTTTCCAGGTTTTGTTGTTTGGTGTTCTAAAAGCTTCTTGTATCTACACTGACATTTCTTTCTCAATTTGGGGAAATTTTTATTCTATGGTTTTGTTGAAAACACCTACTAAGCCTCTGGATTGAAATACTCCTTCTACTAGACTGTGAATTTATATGTTTGATCTTTCCATAGTGTCCTGCATATCTTCACATTCCCATTCATACCTTCCTACTAGCTTGTCTTTCTCTTTGTTGGACTGTATTAGGTCTGCCACTTGGTCTTCTACTTTAGATATTCTGTTCTCTCCTTCATCCATCCTCCTGGTGAGACTTTCCACAGAGTTTTTTTATTTGACTGACTGTGTTCTTCAGAGCTAGAATTTCAGGCAGATTTTTCTTTCCTATTTCTATTTCCTTACTCATATCTTATAATGACCTCCTTATTTCATTAAGCTGGTTTCCTGTGTTCTCTGTCAGGAATTTTTTTTTCTTTAATTCCTTTGTTTTCTTTTTTATTCCTTTGATTTCTTTTTTGAGTATAGATACAATCATTTTTTTAATCTTTGTCAGGCATTTCATCTAAAACAGTCTCATTGGTGATCATTTCTGATGGCTTTATTATTTCTGGTGGGATTGTATTGTCTTGATTCTTTGTGTTTCTTGTATTATAAGGTAGTGACTCTTGAAACCTGAATTGATTTGATGCTTGGGTTTTCTACTTATCTGCAGTATTCTTAGATGTAGCAATCCAACTTTATATACTTTCATGGTATGAGTTTAAGGTGTCAGGTGTAGCTCTTGTAGCCAATCCAACTGCAGAAGTAATCCTAGGTGTTGTGTTTGCTTGGTAAGCAAGTATTCTAGTGGAATGGGGGGAACAATTTACTGGCAAAAATCTAAACTTTAATTGAGCAATATACACATTCAATAAAAAACCAGCACAGAGTATGCGACTGTGGGGAATAAAACAAACAGGTAGTCTTATAAAGCCAAAATCCCTAAGGGTGTGTGTGGCTCTACACTCTTAATTACTCCTGTCAGCTGGGAGGTAGAGAATTCTGTTCTGAATTGCATTCCAGGTCAACTTTGATCTGTCCCCAATAATGATAGAAGCCAAGACAAAGGCCCTCTACATCTGAAAGCATCAAAGGCAACAATATTCAACCTTCAAATATGGCTTATTTGAAAATGGTAAAGCCAACCAAAAATATGTAACCCATAACCTGTATTTTTTTTATCAGTTTTTTGGATAGCTTCCAATCTCACCAATGCTGAGTACCCACCTTGATCCCTCCATCTTGTGCTGTGGAGCTGGAGTTCTAATTAGCTGTGCTGGATGTGCTGCCACCAGGGGCTGAGTGCCAGAGGTTCGTGGTTCTGATGGGTGGGGGATGGGAGAGTGCAGAAAGCCTGGAGTTGCTTAAGCAGTCCCACCTGTATACCTTTCAGTAGCTCCTTAGTTGATCTCAGCTGTCTTTCCTCCAGATTTCTTGACTTTGCGAGGAGGCTGATGAGGTTGGAAAATCCCCTGTTTGGTCTTTGCTGCTGCTGCTGCTTGGTGCACCTGGTGGTGCGGTGCCAGGCGGGTGCGCGGCTCATTGGGCCTCAAGAGCTGCAGTGGGATTCTGGCCATTTTCCTCCTTTCTGGTGGATCTTGGTTGTCTCCTGCTTCTCCTGGTGTCGGAGAATAACCTATACTCCTTCACTTTTCAGAAGAAGAGTGTATTTTGATGTGATTTTGCTTAAATCCCTCTCTAGGCTGGTTTGGGTGGCTCCTATGCCTCCATCTTACCCGGAAGTCCTCCCCTGTTGTACTTTCACTCCACAGCTTATACTTGCAGATGCTGCCAGAATCCGGCAGCAGGAAGCTTCTACAGCCTCCTCACTCTGTCAGACAGACTCCATTTCCAAATATGAAAAATACTAAGGAACTTTGCCTCCTTTTAAGGTCTCAGCTGCTGCATCATGAAAATGTCCTTTTCCATATTGTAAGTAGATTTGTGCTTTCCCCAAGTCCACATCCAGCAATCCATTTCATAGTCAAGGTACACCATGAGGCATAATACTGTGAATGTATTTATGGGAAAGTGTGGCGTTTTCTTGTTTTTCCTCACAAGAGGATGTGTAGAAGAAAACTGTTCTCATTATTTTTATTCATCCTGCTTACATTCAAAGAATTTCTGAACAACTCTAGTTGAGGCATATCTGTTCTTACAGGACTGTGCTTTACCACCTTCTGTATGCCAGTCAATTCCTCCTTCAAGCCAGGCTCTCATGCACTGACACTGACACATTGATGTTCTTCTTGTGAGAACTATCCTATCACAGTCATTTACATCCACTTAATTGCTACTGCTATTGTTTAGTCCGTTAACCTCCAGCTAGGGTGCAATTCACATGAACACTGGGGAAGCACAGCCATTCGATTAGTTCTGCAAAGTAGATTAAAATCTTTTGCCTAATTGGAGACTGTCCATACTGCTGCCTTCCTTCTAGCTCTGGGTGGAGCAAGCAACATGTCTCCCAGGGAGGGATCTTCATTAGACCATGGAAGCATGACTGGCCCTGACAATGCTCTCTGAGCATGCTTGTACATAGAGCACTGTGCTAGGTACAGTGGGGCAATTATTGCCTGTCTGGTTCTTCCAGCAACATTCAGCTGGTCTTGTTTGTTTGTTTGTTTGTTTATTTTTCAATGTAGGGACTTGCTCTAGCCCAAGGTGACCTAGAATTCATTATATAGTCTCAGGCTAGCCTTGAACTCACAGTGATCCTCCTACTTCTGCTTATCGAGTGCTGAGATTAAAGGTGTGTACCACCATGACTGGCTCAGCTGGTCTTTTGACTAGCAATGCATCTTGTTCATTTTCCTAAGGAGTACAGGGACACTGCAGAAACTCCTACTTGCTACACAGCTATAGCACTAATATCCCAGATTCATAACAATTTCATTTTGCAACATTAGCACTAAGAAAAAATTCTTATGGAACAGTTGTGCACTTAGAGGTGGTCAAAATAATATTATGAGCAAAATTTATAAATAAATCTCACTTGATTCAAATCTTTATCCAGGCATGTTGTGAGTTGGAGGCCACCCTTAAACAACATAGTGAATTCCAGGTGAGCCTAGGCTAGAATGAGACGCTACCCTCAAAAAAAAAATAATAATAATAATAAAAAAATAAAAAAAAACAGTTAAAGTCTTATTGGCCATGGCTTATTTGTTCTAAACCTAGCTTGGGTGTGTTAGCAAGACTGCTTGGTAACTAACCTGTTGTATAGCTATAAGGAGTGAAGTCTCAAAATTTTCTTAGCAACATACCATCATGAAGTGTCTGTTAAGCTGAGGTGTTTTAAGATGTTTAATTATGTTTTATCTAAAGAAGATGAGAGGCTCAGATATCCACCATCAGCATTTCAAGAAATAGCAATAAATCTTCCTAGTGCTTTCCATTTTACTGTGAAGGAAGGAGCAAGAAAACAAAGGGTAGAAATTCTTGGAGATAATGCCACAAAGAACTACTATGCCCCACAATGGAAGAGCCTGTGGGGAGAACACAAATGCAGGCTCACATGTAATGAAAGCATTTAAAATACTTTCATTACAAATCCATGTAGATACTCTTGCCTTATTTTGATATACATTACACCTGAATGTACAGGCTGCGTTTTCAAGTCTTGGCCTTCTAGAAGTTGGATATTGTATCTGGAATAAGAGAATGACCTAACTTCAGCCCCTGTCCCACCTTCTGTTCTTCACATTTCTGTATTTGGTGGGCCTTCATATGTGGACACTTCTCAAGTCAGTCCCCTCCAGGTTCAGGAGTCCAGGTGCCATTGATAAGGTATATCCCAAGAGGATAAACCCAGATATACTGCAATAAGGGTGTTTTTCTATTAACAAAAAGTTTTGATGATAAAATGAAAATTTCTATCTTTCTTTTTTGCTTTGTTTTTATTTTTAAATTTTTATTTCATGTCTTTGTGTGTGTATGTGTATGCTGGTGGCGGGGAAGATGAGTGTGCATGTGCATGCCACCACATACATGGGGAAATCAAAGCACAACTTTGAGATATCTATGCTCTTCTTCCTTCTTCTTTGAGACAGGGTCTCTTGTCACTGCAAACAAATGCCATACTAGCTGCTTTAGGTTCTTCAGGCTGTGCCTCCCATTGTCATAGGTTTGTTGGGATCACAGATGCATTTGGCATTTGGCTTTATGTGTGTGATGGGGTGAATCAAACTTGGGTTGGCAGGATTTACAAGCAAGTACCTTTAACTGCTGGTCCCAGACTTCTTTTCTTGTCTCCCTCTCTCTCTCTCTCTCTCTCTCTCTCTCTCTCTCTCTCTGCCTCTCTCTTTTAAGCATAGAAATGCACATCATAAGGAAAGAAATACAATTTATCTTGTTTAAGCTTGAATTCTATTATTGCAAGTTGGGTATTCCAACTACTACTTCTGAATAACAAATTACCTCAAATATAATGGCATAAATAATGGCCATATCTGTGTTCACGGCAGTCTGCACATTAGTAATTCTGGCACACTGGTGATGAATTCTATCTTCCCTGTGATGTACAGGATCCCTGGGAATTTGATGGGGTCTGCATGCATTGATGGCAGGCTCACAGTTCCTTTGCCTGCCATCCGTATGGAGAGTGGCCAGACTTCTGATCTGTCAGTTCTAGGCTCTCAAGGTCCAGTTCCAAGATGAAAGATCCAGGAGGAACCTATGCCACCTTTTGTGATCTGGCCTCATAAACTACAAAGGATCACCTGTATTGCTTTCAACTGAAGCAAGTATAAACACATGCTCAGATTTAAAGTGGAGGAATACAAACTCCACCTCTAATGGATCATTCTTGACACATTTGGCTACATTTTAAGAAGACACACAGAAGTATGTGCTGATGTAGCCATCTTTAGAAAATTCAGTTGGCCTCCACAGTATCTTTATACAGGAATATGTGAACAATCAGTGTTTCACCTTTGTTGTGCTATACAAAATTACGGTGGTTCATCATTTTTTAATCTTCCTAAAAATATTTTTACTTATTTATTTGCAAGCAGAGAGAGAGAGAGAGAGAGAGATAGAAAGAAGAAAGACAGACAGAGAGATTGGGCCTCTAGACACTGCCATTGAACTTCAGATGTATGTGCCACTTTGTGCATCGGGCTTTAGATAAGTACTGGGGAATCAAACACAGGGCCACAAGGTTTTGCAGGCAAGCACATTAACCACTGAGCCATCTCTCCAGCCCTTGTTTTATTATTTTTTATGTAATATGGATCCAAGGAAGAAGGTACCAATATATAATCTAACAAGTTTATATTTTAACAAGATAAGTATGTAAGAAAAATATTTCTTTAAAAAAAGAAAATATAAAGGGGAAATATGAATACCAGCAACTTGGCATAAAAGGTTGAAGTCATGGGGAAGATATTTACTACACTCAGGACTAACTAAAGGAATCAGTCATTGATGCTCCACATGTATGGTAATTATGGTGGCTTGAATAAGATATCCCCCATAAACTAGTGTGTTTGGAATGCTTGGTCCCCAGATGGTAACAATTTGGAATGTGAAGGCTTGCTGGAGAAGGGATTTTGTGGGCAGCAGGCTTTGGGGTGTAATAACCCAGCATCCCGTTTGCCAGAGCTCAATCTCACCCTTGCTGCTATCTTCCACCTTCTGTGACAAAGAGTGTTGTCGCTGCTCTGCCATTCTTTACCTGTCATGCTGAAATGTTTTCTCAAGACTGTAAACCAAAATAAATGTGTTCCTCCTATCAGCTGCTTTTGGTTAGGTAGTTTGTCCCAACTAGAAGAAGGTAACTACAACATTAATGGAACTATATTTGTACAAAATAAATCCTAAGAGACAGCACTGAACATAAAGAAATAAGTAGAAATGTTTTATTGCAAAACTTGCACAGAGCATATTACCTGAAATTCAGTGATTATTCCTTTAAAGCTAGTAATTCTATACCTTATCTATTATATGTACCAACTTCTTAAGTTTTCCTCATCCCTAAGCAAATTCTAATGGTCAGTACAATTTTTTAGTATTATCGCCTAAATAATGCACAAAAATGGGTGGGGAACCAACTGCTCTCAATTTGGCTAACTGATCCCCTCACTGGTATGGGACCCATAGCTGGAGCTGGGAAACAAGTCAGAACCATATCCAAACATAAGCCCACTCTCCAATATCAAGCTACCATAAATTGTGGGCTACAAGAGGGCCTACACCTATTAAATTCTCTATAAAAAACAAAAAGTAAGGGTTATCTCATTTGTCCTGGTGCTAACTTACTCTCCGTTGGAGAATCTGCTTCTCTTTTTCAGATAGATGTAGATCCTAAGGAGAGAGCCACCCCATCATACCTCAAAAGGGCCCCGGCTGAAACTAAGAAAAATTGGAGAAACAAGCAAGGAGGCCGTTTTCCTGATGAACCGGACACCAGCACAAGGGGGAAGGAGATCAGCACAGAGAAAAATCAACTCCTACCAAATCAGAGAGCCAGAACCTCAGAGGCCCCCAACACCTCATCACTGAAGCAGACCAAAAATGAACCCAACATGGCTCAGGGAAATTTTGCGGAAGAGGGGGCGGAAAGAATGTCAGAGTCACATGTTGGGTCATGATATGCAGAGACATTTATCTTACCCATAACTGTGGGCTAACTCCACAATGCATGACCCCTATACCTCAACAAGGAGGGGCCAAGGGGAGGGGGTAGGTCACGGATGAGCCTAATAATGCTACCAAACTGACTGTATTTGCTGAATACAGAACTGACTAATAAAAAAAAAAAATTCAACCTGACAATCAAAAAAAAAAAAAAATGGGAGTAAAGCTGTCTATTGGAACAAAGGTTAAGGGTCTGTGAGATGATGGTTCAACAGTGAAAGGTTCTTGTTGCAAAGTGTGATTGCTTGGGTTCAATTCCCCAGTACCTATGTATGGTCAGGTGCACAAAGTGGTACATGCACTTGGAGTTCCTTTGCAATAAAAAGAGACCCTGGTGTACCCATTCTTTCTCTCTCTTTTTCTCACTTTCTCTCTCCCTAATTTCTCCCTATATATCTTTCTCTCTTCTTGCAAATAAACAGAAGTATTTTTCCAAAGGTTAGGGGCAAATTATGTGAGACTGAGGATACAAAGTAACTGGTCTACAATTGGACCTGATGATTTTTTAAACTATGCTAATTAATTTCTAATAGCAATATACTTTCCAGGAAAATACAGTTGTGGTAAAACAGGTCATAAATCAGTATATATTAGGCACCAGGAATATTAATTACTTGACAATACATACATAGATTCCTATACTATAAATTTACATTCTGTTTTTAACATAGAATCCTAGAGCCAGAAGAAAACAGAGCAGTACTATTTACTAAAGATTACAGCCCCATTTATTGCTTCCCTAAAAGGCAATATGAAGTTACTGATGGCTATCCTCATATTCTATGTGGAGGAGACCATAGAAGTTGTTTCATAAGAAGAGTTTTATTGCAGAAATATTTTGGGATATGAAAATATGTCTTATACATACATGTTATACCTATAATATTGTTGTCACATTATTTGTAAATTACAGGCTCTTTCTATTTTTTTATTCCACCAGTAAATTTTGGCACAGCTGTGATTTCCTTTGGCATATAGTTTACTGTGTCTAGTAATCCTAAAAAAAAAAAAAAAAAAATGAAAAGAAAGAAAGAAATCCACAGTAAAACAGATATGTTGACATCTGTCCAACAAGACTGTATGGTCAGAAATCTAAGTTTCTTCATAATAAAGGAAAGCTAGATGCATCATACAATTATTGGTTTGCCAGTTTTGAATAGCTAAATACTATCCTTAACAAAATTGCTAATTTTTAGTTATCTTGTTAAAGTTATTTGTGTGTGTGTGTGTGCACGCATGCGCTCACACACATGCATGTCTTATTCTATTCCTCTCTTTCCCTCTCCTTTCTATTACATCTGTGAATCTTCTTTTATAATGAATACACAAGGTGGCTTAGAGTTAAGTATAGGCCTTAGAACTAAGAACATTTCCATGAAAGATGGTTTGTTAATAACAAAATAAGGAGGGAAAAAGTAAAAAAAAAATAAAAATAAAAAAAACTATTTGCTTCTTTTGTGGCTCTGCCGCTCCCTTGGTCCTGCCAGGCCTGTCTGAACATTAGAAGAGATCAGTGGTAATTAAAGCAACAGTATTGTGAAAAAAGTGTGAATTACTTTTCCAGGAGGCTAGGATATTGCTACTGACTGACAAGGCACAGCAGGGGACTCTGCTGGATACTAAAGAGTGATGGTAGTCTCTGCATTGTGAGGTGGCATTTCAGCTCAATGCAAAATTGTGACTTTTCACAAGTTGATATATCTGGAATCATTTGAGTTATGAGCTCAAAGTTTAGATTTTTCCCCCCTTTTGGTTTGCCTGTGTAACAAACTATGTCACGTTTCAGGAAATTGTGGTCTGGTAGTTAGAATTATGCAAAGTTTATTTTCTTTCTTTACTTTCCCTGAAGTTTTGACTCCATCATGGAATTATTTCAACCTTGAAGATTGAAAAGAATAAGAAAAAAGTAATAAAGGACTCATATATTCAACCCTTTCTTGGCAAGTTATTTCAATGCCAAGCATCAAGGCTTTCTGTTTCTGTGATTTTTAAAGAAAGAAGTGCAGAGCAACAAGCTGTAGACAATGTCACTTGCCAGCTTGTCCCATCAACACCACAGTGTCAACATCCATAGAGGTGCTGTGCTTTTCCTTGGTCCTGCTAGGAAAAGGTCTGCTCTTGATCTGTATGACTGCAAATCTTGTTAAGCCAACTCCCACACAGATGTGATAGAATGTTGACTCTGTTTCTTATCCACTGAGGGAAAAGCAACTCTTTAGCCAAATCTAATAAACTACCCTCTGTAAATGTGACACATGAGAATAAAGTAGTTCAACTGATTATTAATCACTTTTCCTTTTATAAGCTATACCAGACACTATCAGAGCTCCTGAAGCAGCTTCACAGGTCACATGTGGAGCTCTAGGTAATGATATCACCAGTGCAGACTGGGGCAGCCTGCTTTGGTACCAGATAGGGTAAGGCACAATGGAGAAGTATCGTATAGCCTGCAGTGTGAAATGTGGAAGTTATAAATAAGAAAAGCAGAATAGAATATGCATTTCTTTTTATTGTTCAACCTATTTTTCAAAACTATATATATGGGTTGAGGAAGTAAGTGAAATTCCTTGTCTTTCTACATTTTCAGTAACCCTGTCCAGTCCACTGGCAGGGTATCATCTGTGGGTCAGTGGGCATAGAAAATCAGAAGGCCACATGATATGGTGGGACATGAGGTTAGACCATGAGTCTTGATGTTACAAACTGTACATCCCCAATTTCCTCTTGAACCAAAAGGTTGTATGTACGACTCATTTATTTTTTTTTTCTGAAGATCAAGTAAATTGAACTAAAAAGAAAATAATTAGCAAATGGCCTGGCATACAGGAAGTAACTAATAATAGCCAGATTGTCATTGTCGTCATCACCATTGATGTGCTACGAAGCATGTGTTCCTTTTCTGTGGAGGTCCTGACTGTGATTTGTCAAGCAGTGAGGTAACATTCAAAAGTAATAGAAGGTTATGAGATGGCACTTAGAAGACGAGGCTATGACATGCCAAACAATAGATGGTTTAGATATACAACAATGATATAAACAGAATAACTGGTATACTCCAAATGACATTCTTTCACCCCACTAGTGCAAAGTTTAATTAGTATGTAAATAGCATACTCATTTACAATTGACACAGTGCCACCTCTTTTCATGCCAAGCTGTCAGGGCCTATGAAACTGTAAAATTTCTGACACTAAACATTTGTTGTAAACTGATCCTTCCCGAAGTAATGCAACTAAAGCTAAAAAGGCAAGAAGCATGGTCATCACTTAAAAAAAAATCCACTTCTCAAGTCTTTCGAGAGGAGGATACAAACAGTTATTCTAGAGACTCACCACATTATATTGTGCTGAAGGTATGTTCTATATAAGAAAAAATACATGAACCACCAGCCCCAGATTGATGAAAGCAAAATGGGTAAAGAAAAAACACCCTCAATTGACATAGCTATTTTCATCACATCAAATCAGCCATCTGTTCTTGACATAGTTTATTATCATTAGGACGATTTTCTTCATTCAGACATGGTGACATGGCAAGGCAGAGAATTAACCAGACAAATAGCCAATTTGGAAAATTCAGGCTAAGACCCTTTTCCTTAATTCCCATTCCCTCCTTTCTCCTTGCTTCAATTATTCCAAGAAAAGCTTCAATGACATGATTAGACATGTTTACGGGTTGTTTTTCTTTTACTTGCATAGGCATAACAAACCACATGCACTGGGTATCAAGTAACACGAAGGTGATCTACATTGAACAAAAAATAATAATTTTCTATTGTTGAAAGTGACTGTATAAACTTAAAATGGAAGGTGCCTGGAGTAAGAGATGAGGAAATTAAGTACTCTGAAGTACAATAATACTGATATTTTTCTTCCTGAAATTTACTTATTAGAAATCTCTCAATTTACCTTGGGATAAGAATGTATAGAGAAGAAAACTTTCTCTGAAATCATCACACAATAATTCTCACAATTCTGGGAAAGATAATCTTCAAGGGAAAAGTAACTGTTGATGGAAACTAATATTAAAAAGAAAATATTTAAATCATGATTGATATCATCCTCATAATGGGAAGCTAGAAATGATAAAAGTTAAGTTCATAAATTTAAGGAAAAAACTAACTAAAAAGACAAAAATCAGCAGTACTATTTAAAAATTATTCAGTCTCTTTTTTTCATGTTGAAAAACAAGTGTTACTTTCCCTCAAATATTTCACGAATTCATGATGTCGGATTTATAATAACATAACATGCAGATTTGGAATCAAGCTTAAAATAGTATACACTTCTAATACCAAGTTCAAATGCTAAGGATAGGGCTGGAGGGATGGATTAGCAGTTAAGGTGTTTGCCTATAAAGCCAAAGGACCTTGGTTCAATTCCCCAGGACCCACATCAACCAGATGCACAAGGTCGCACATGCATCTAGAGTTTGTTTGCAGTGGCTGGAGGCCCTGACATGCCCATTCTCTCTCTCTCTCTCTCTCTTAAATAAATTAAACCTTAAAATTAAATTTCAAAAAATGCTAAGGATAACACTCATTCAAATTAAGCCATGAATATTGCTTTCCAAACTTGTTCCATACTAATTCCCAAACTGGCCAGGCATTTGCTTTACATCTGTAATCCCAGCACTCAGAAAGCTGAGGCAGAAGGACTGCTGGGAGTTTGAGACCAATCTAGACTACATAATGAATTCTAAGGCAGCCTCAACTATAGAATGAAACCTTTTCAAAAACAAAACAAGAAAAATAAATAAATACATAAACAAGGCCAATATCCTGAGGTTATTTTATGTGGACATTTCTTTTTTTCTTTTCTTTTTTTTTTTTTTTCGCCCAGCCTCTTTTTTTTTTTTTTTTTTTTTAATTAGTCAGTTCTGTATTCAGCAAATACAGTCAGTTTGGTAGCATTATTAGGCTCATCCGTGACCTACCCCCTCCCCTTGGCCCCTCCTTGTTGAGGTATAGGGGTCATGCATTGTGGAGTTAGCCCACAGTTATGGGTAAGATAAATGTCTCTGCATATCATGACCCAACATGTGACTCTGACATTCTTTCCGCCCCCTCTTCCGCAAAATTTCCCTGAGCCATGTTGGGTTCATTTTTGGTCTGCTTCAGTGATGAGGTGTTGGGGGCCTCTGAGGCTCTGGCTCTCTGATTTGGTAGGAGTTGATTTTTCTCTGTGCTGATCTCCTTCCCCCTTGTGCTGGTGTCCGGTTCATCAGGAAAACAGCCCCCTTGCTTCATAGAAATCTTGTGATATGTTATTCTGATTATTCATATCCAATATCTGACCTGTTATTAATTGCTGAAATGGTAGGGTTATTATATGTCTATTATTCTGAAAGCTTGTTGATGGATCTTTTCCTTTGACATATTCTTTTCTCATATCCTCTATGTTATAGGATCCTGATTATCTTCCTAACTCTCAGGACATTCTTGGTTTTCTTTGTTGCTCCAACTAAGCTAAATGTAGACATAATTATTCCACCACAGTGTTCATCAACTCAATGAATGTGCTCTTAAGAAAGTGTTGTGAGGGCTGGAGAGAGGGCTTAGTGGTTAAGGTGCTTGCTGGCAAAGCCAAAGGACCTAGGTTTGATTCCCTAGTATCTACATAAAGCCAGATGCCAAAGTAGGGCATGTGTCTGCAGTTAGTTTGTAGTGCCTAGAGGCCCTGGAGCACCCATTCTCTCTACCTGCTTCTCTCTCTCTCTGCTGAGTGTGTGTGTGTTTCTCTCTCTCTCATACTCTCTCTCTCTCTCTCTCTCTCTCTCTCTAATAAATAAATAAAATATTTTTTAAAAAGAAAGTGCTGTGAGGCTGGGGACATGGCTCAGTGGTAAAGCACTTTCTAACATGTTCAAGACCCTGGGTTCAATTTTTACTGCCTCAGAAACAGTGGTATCATGCATTCTTGGGGTTTAGAATAGATGATGAGGTGGTCACCCTAAGGGTGCACAAATTTCCAGACTATAAATTGGAAAAGCTAGTGAGAAATAGCAATGTAGGCAGACTCTGGGCTCATCTGCTACAGCTTCAGCTGTTCATTGCTGTTGTTGAAGAGCATGATTTTAAGCTTTTAATTTTTTATGGTTTCAATCACTCTAGCCATGGAAACAACTGCCATGACCACTCTATTTGAACTTCAATTGCTCTAACTCTCTACATAGTATAACACACACACACACACACACACACACACACACACACATGCACACATTCACACATGCACATACACACATGTGTGCATGTGCCAGCAAACCAGTGACCATTATTATAAGATAGATAAAATTGTTTGTCTTATTCCAAAAGCCAACTGCTTCCTACCATCTTCCAATCACTTGTTCTTCAGAGTGTAGAGCTTTCATTTTCCTATAACTATCAGGTAACAAAAAAGTAAGAAAAAAACAAGTACATATTTTTTTCTATGAAAAATGATTATTTTATTAGATGTAGATATATTTTCTTATAAACAACACATGTTGGTACCATCCTTTCCCTCCTCTCTGCCCCTTCTAAAGAGGCCTTCCTCATTGGGGATGCAGATCAACCCCATGGGGATTGTGGGTCATGTATTATGGGGGGGGGGAGAGGCAATGTCTCTGTGCAAAATGTAGCAACTTGTGACTGTAACAATCTTTCTGCCCCTCTTCTGCAAAATTCCCTGAGCCATGCTGGGAGAATTTTAAGTCTACTTCAGTGATAGGCACTTAGGAGCCTCTGGATCTCTGGTTTGGTAGGTAAGTGTCCTCAATGTCTTTCTCCATCACCCTTGTGTTGATATCAGATTCACTAAGAAAGCAGGACTCTTGCTCATTTCCCCAATTTCTCTATGGTTTCAGTTGAGGCCATGGTAGAGTTCACTGGGTCATTTATCTCCTCAGGTCCAGCTCCCCTCTGAAAAAGAGAAGCAGATTCTCCAATGGAGAATGAAGTCATCACTGGTTAAATGGGATAACCCTTATTAATTTAAAGAGAATTAAAAGGGTTTAGACACTCTTATAGCCTAAGCTTAGTGGGAGTTTGACAATGGAAAGCAGAACCATTATCTGGATATGGTTCTGACTTGTTTCCCAGTTCCAGATATGGTTTCCTTTCCACTGAGCAGATCTGTTAGCCAATCCAAAAGCAGTTGTTTACCCACCATGGCTGTGTGCCACTGTTGCACTTGTGTGAGCATCACTTCAGGTTTCTTGCTTCTGAGTCACTTAGACTTTGAGTTGCTTAGACAGATGTTGGCCACTTTCCCCTAGTAGGTCATGTAGCGCCTTCCAGTACTAGATGGGCTAATTGTCTGGGACTGGCTCTCCTCCAGATTCTAACCAGGTCCCTCCATGGTCTGTGCCAACAGCATTTGGTGTCTTCAACAGTACAGTCTTACCATTAACCTCTGGTGGGTAATCAAGTGCACTGACAGAAGTCTTTCCTGTTTGTTTTGGAAGATCTAGTAGGTCTCTCATTGTGGATGTAGACCACATCCTGGTACAGGGAATTACAGGCCCGTGCCAAGGGAAAAGAAAAAAGGCAAAGTTAGAGAAGAAAGAAAGACAGGAGAAATTTGAGGTTAGGTTTCATCTCACTCTCTCCAGGGCCCTTCGATTCAGGTGCTCCCACTCAAGTCCTCTTGAGGATTCCACCTTTTAGTCTGACTTCCAGGATGTAGGATTCTATGGTTCCAGTCCAATTTGGGTTCAGTTTTGAGTGCCCCGCACCCTTTACCTTCCCCCAAGCCCTACCCTCCCTATTGTCCAAGCCTCAAGATGCTATTCAGTTATGTTAGCAACTTGGGCTGATCCAGGTTAGGAACTGCAAATGAGTGAGATCATGCAATGGTTGTCTTTCTGTGATTGTGTGAGTTCATTTAGAATGATCTGCTCCAAGTTCAACCATTTTTCTACAAATTTCAATGTGTCATTTATTTCTTATTGCTTAGTAGAATTACATCATGTAGATATACCACATCTTGGTTATCCATTCATCCAATGATGGACACCTGAGTTGATTTCAGTTTTTAGCTATTATGAATTGACCAGCTATAAACATGGTTGAACAAATATCTCTGAACTGAGATGTGAAGCTTTTAGGGTAAGTGCCCAGTAATGGAATAATAGGGTCTGTTGGTAACCCTATATTTATCCTTTCCAGGAGTCACCATATTTATTTTCATAGTGTTTGTATCAGCTTCCATTCCCACCAACAGTAAATGAGTGTTCCTATTTCAGTATGGAAACAAGTACATATTTTTGTATCTGTTAACTCTTGTTTCTATGGGTACTACCTACACCTGAGCTCCACATCCCATGTGATGAATGCTATAATCATCCAACAATCTCTTAACATCCAGCCTATAGTGTCCCCTATAACGTGTCACTCAATGTCCCTGAAATAACACCTCACATACAACAACCTAATCCACACTCACTTTCTATTTCCAAGAACAGGGGTTCTCAGCATGTGACTGAGGCTCTCCTTGGTAAGGATGCTGCAAAATTACTTCAAGAGGTCCTCAAATGCAAAATGTACCTGGAGGTGGAACAAACAGTATTTAGTAGAGATGCACCACTCTCTGTGTTTCAGATATTCATAGATATTTACTAGTTAACCAATTTTGTTATAACTTTTTCTCTTCTGTATTTTCCCCAGCAATTGATTCTAAAAGTACAACTTCTTGTTGACTGTTTTCTAAGATTATTGACCTAAGATGCCATAAAATACTTACTTTCTCCTTAGGGAGATCTTTCACCAGGGAGCTATGAGAGCTGAGGACCTCTCAGCTTTGTTGGGAAAAAAATGAATAGTTTAAAACATGTAAATGTAACTTTCTCTTTTCCTATCTTGGCTCCTCTTGTTGGTGAAAACTGTGGATTTGAAGGACTCTGTACCTCGGAGAGACCTTAGGAAAAGAGAAAGCTACTCAAACAGAATTTAGATCTAGACTTAAAAAAAAAAAAACTAACATAAAGGCTCCTAGGTGCTTCCACATTGTCTGGCTCTCATGGTCAGAGAAGGTAAGAACATGAGGTATTAGAACAGAAGCTTTCATAAGTGATATAGTAGAGCCTGGTGGAAAACATAATGGGGTCTGTGAGTCATCACCTAGGGGTGTGTTAACATTTATTTAGCTCCTATGGCATGTGAGGCAGTTTCACATGCCTTTCATATATGTTTTATTAAACACTCCCAGATACTCTTTGATATAGATGGTATCATTTCTCATGTTTATGACCATTCAGAAAATATAGGCAGTAGAGAGTCACTAAATGGCTCATTCACACTGTTAAACAGGGAAGGGAGGATTGAAACTAGCTCTGAACAACTCTCCAGTTTTCTAGTCTTTGTAACTCACCAATACATCTCTCTTAAATGCCTTAAACCTTTTCAAGTATCTCATCATGAAGAACACTGGCCAGCTATCTTATCTATTACAATCCTTTTTCATATCTCAACAGTCATTATGTCATTCAAAGGAAAGACAGGAATTTTTTATAAAACTTGACGCCACATATTTGGAATGACAATTCTCTAATAATCTGAAAAAAAAAACAATAAGACTGCCATGAGAATAAGTTCAGTAATTCTCCACTGAGACACTTGTGCTCACCTAACCTCCAGGCATCCATACAGCTTGGCTCAGGATGGCAGTGATACCTCTTGTCTCTGGCTTTGTGTTTTTGATTTCCCTCCTTGAGTTTGTCTAAAGAAAAGTTGTGGTTCCTAGAAAGGCAAGTTTCCTCCCATTGGTGTAGTAGGAATGTGGTTAAAACTTTTCAAAGCTGGAACCTGCAGGGCTCAGCTCTCCAAGCTAGTTTCCATACATGTAAAAAGTAAGTCAAATAGGAACAAAATGATGGCATTCTTCAAGAAACAGCTCTAGGTCTTTGAAAATGATTATTTATGTTTGCCTGCAACTGCAAAAATGAGTTTCAGGTAATAGCTTTTCTTTCATATGGTAAGTGATGAATGGCCATTTAAACATTGACTCATCTACCAACCCAGATAGGAAGAAAAAAAAAAAAAAAACATAAAAACCTACTGTGCTGAAAGGGAATGTAAAGACTGAAGTAGCCTTCTTTTTTTCACTAGGTGACTACACCATGGAGATATTAATTTGTCTTTACTTCAACTCTGGAATCACATAAAATTTAGTCTGCCAGCCAAGAAAATCAAGCCCTTTAGCTTCTACAGATTATATTTTTCCCTAACCCCATAAATATTTTTTTTTCATCCAAGTTAGTATATATCTTCTTAGACTGTAAAAATTGGCATTCAATGAAACCACCCACCAAGAAACTAACCAAAAGTGCGAATATTCTTTTTAATACATATTTTATAAAAAATGATTATAAGAATTCTATTTACTTGTATATATATACTTTTCACTTAACATCAACTACACAAGCAATAGGATGACTTACAGCTGAACTTTTGAATTTTACTTATTTTTTTAAAGGTTATACTCTTATATCCCTCTCTCACCCTTCCATTCCTGCTGAGGATCCTCACTGGGGTCATTGATATTCACTGTGGGATCATGACGGTCTCAGTTGTTCAGTTTCTGATGGTGAGGGTGTACCTACCCACTCTGTAGCTCTTACAATCTTCTCACCCCCTTTATCCCTTTATTCCCTGAGCCTTCATGGGCATGTTAGAAATCTGATTTAGTGTTCATTTCTCTGTATCTCTGTTTTGATGAGATTTGAGTGACTACAGTGTCTGCCATCAGCTGCTTGGAAGTGGTTTTCCCTATAGCCATGAAAGTAGTATTCCTGTCTCTGCTTCCTCTGCAATGACACCTGGGCCCTGGCAGATATAGTAGAGGTGACATGTCTCATGGTAGACAGTTAACTATTTATTCTTGTTGCATTGATAGATCTTGGATCTCCACAGTATTCTTGGCCACCTATAAGAGAAAACAGATTCTCCAACCAAAATGAGAACATCATGATTTAAAGGAGATATTAATAGTTATTTGAGGGACTTTTGAAGGTGTTTACCCACTCATATTAGCCCCTTAAGAGCAGTGGAAATTCTCTCTGGAGTCTATAGAGTTCCTATCCATGGGATTCTGACTTGGTTCTTAATACTGGCTTATCTCCCACTGAGGGGGTCTCATGTCCAATTCTAGAATAGTTGGTGTGGTAATTTAAATGTATGTCCCTCCATAGACACAGCTGTTTTATTGAAACTTGAATTTCCAGTTGCCTGGATGGAAGAGCTGTCACTGAGGGTGGATCTGGGCATGCAGCCCTAGCGTGTTACTGGAACCAAATCTTATTTCCAGGCCAAAAGTACAGAGAATGGTTTGATCTCTGCCTGGATCCCTTCTGTTTTGCTTTTGGTGTGTGGTTTCTTGTGGTGCTGGCTGTCTGGTGTTTTCTCTCTCTCTCTCTCTCTCTCTCTCTCTCTTACTCCACTTGGATTTGTGAATGGAAGTCAGTTTCTTCTTCCACCATTGATGGAACTTCCCTTTGGATCTGAGACCCTTTCTCCTACAAACTATAATTTGTTTAGGTGTTTATCTCAGCAACATGGAGCTGACTACATCAGTTGGATACCTACCTACACTGTGTGCCACTATTGTACAGGTGTGTACTTCTTGTCCAGCTGGTTGATTTCATAACTTGCAACTCTTGTTGTTTGCACAGGAAGTGCTCTTGACCATTGAACAATCTCTCAAGCCTCACTCTTCCATTTTTGAGGGCACTTATGATTATATGATCAGATAGTTTAGGATAATCCCTATTGTCAGCTAATTATCAGCTGCTACCTTCATTCCTCTTTTCAATGTATCACAAATGCTGCATAGATGAGAGGTAATAATTATACCTCAGTATGAACATCTTTGGGAGGCTCCACCACTGTACTTGCAACAAAGATTTATATACACTTATATACACATCTGTGAGATACGTTATTAAAATGACATGCTATTCTCCTTATTTATTTTGCAATGTTGAAGATTGAACCCAAGAACCTTGCATGTGCTAGGCAAGCACTCTACCACTGAGCTATATTTCAAGTCCCTGTACATGTTCTTTTAAAAATTACTGTTCGTTGACTTTAATAACAAACAAGGCTTTTCTAAAAATTAAAAAATAGTAACACCAAATTAGTTTTTTGAACTCTAAATATTTTTTGTATTTTCTACTATTTCTTTAACTTCAGGGAATTTTTCTAGTTTCATCTTGTGGAAATTTTCTGAACACTCTTATTGGTGTTTCTCTTCTAAGATGCTCAGTATAAATTACATTAAGTCATATTTAACTTCAATTTTTTATAGCAAGTTTTTTCTAACTGCTTTTATATCTATCTTTATCCTCTGAACTTACTGTGAATATCATATGCCTTCTTTAGGTGAAGAACTGTGTTTACAACTCTGCCTGGTGAGTTGGAAAGGCTGTTGATGTGACCTGCAACAGTTTTTCCCTATGTAGGACCTTTGAAACTGTGTTCTCACAACAATGAAAATCTAAAGGACATTCTTAATAGCTTAGAGAGCAAGCTTGTGCATATCATTTCATTAAACTTTCACACATGTATATAGAAGGATGTAGACAGAAAATATTTCCTCTTTTTAGAAAGTGTATGTAACTACCTGAACCACTTTTCTATAATCAGAGTATGAGATGATACAAGCATAAAACAAACTGGTGATCTAATCCTTTTCACTCCGGTCCCACCATAAAGAAAATTACTTATTTGCACAGTCATTTTTATAAATATAGATGAACATGTAACATATTTGTTCCTAACCAACTACTAAACATAACTGTCCCTGCTCAGTTTTCAAAATCAGATGAGACCAAGATTATTTAGGGTGGCATATGTAGACCATGTGACATATTTCTGATTGAGATGATGAAAAGAAATTCTCCTGTAATGGGGGAGTTAGGTAGTTTTTGGTTCTCCCATTAAAAACAATAGGCAAGGGTATTTCACTCCCCTGGCCATTCTCTATTGCCTTGATGACATGGACAGTCACTGTGGATGTGTACAGAAGGAAAGCACCAAGAACAAGGCAGATGAGAGTCACTCTGTGCTGTTACCTTCCCACTGCTGTGACAAAATGCCCAACCAGAAGCTGATGGGAGGCAATGGCTGTTTTCAGCTTTGGTTTTTAAGGGAAAGTTTCATCTTGGCAGAATGGATAGCTAGAGTGTCACATTGTGAGAAGTAGCAACAAGAGTAAGGTTGCTCAGAATAACAATGTGGACTTGTCTAATGAGCCTCAAGGTCCACCCCACTGTCACACCTCCTCCAGCAAACCTCCACTTCTCAAAAGATTCACTAGCTGGAGATTTGAGTGTGAGACTTAAATACAAACACACATTCCAATATTATTGAATTACAGAACCAATGATGTCACCTGCAGACCTATCTTTGAGCTTCTTATGTCATGAAAAAAAAGTCTTTCTGTGCCCAAACTATATTAGTTATATTTTATGTTACTTGCAGCTGAAATACTCCTATCAACTGCTAGTAATCTCCATGCAAAGAAATGACTTCAGCTCCAAATCATTCATACACCTATCTCAAATTTACATAATAAAAAACTTTCTAATAACTATCATTTTTCTCATAATTAGAAAGATTAATTAACAAATTGTAACCTCACCTGGAAAGAAATAAAATTTCTAGCATTTTAACTCACTGGGCAAGTATTCAAAATGAATTGCTCCAAAAAGCAAAGTTAATTTATGCCAGTTGAATAGAAAATAATATTAGTTTAATTCATTGTGCTTCCAAGTAAATCAGAAGAATAACAATGACAAAAATTTCTTTGTGTATGAATCTAAATATTTTTCCTGATTTGTAAGGCTGTATTAGACACTGAATGATTATTTTCATTTACAAGGTATAAGCAATTCACTTTCTCATACATCTTAAAAGTCTATCTACACAAGAGATAAGAATTATGCTTTTTATATTAAAATTGATATAATTTCATGATTCATTTTCATTGGCTGATGATTTATAAACTGTTCTCTGGAAAACTTCATTATTTTTGAAGACTCTACAGCTCTCCAAAAAAAAAAAAAAAATCCAACTTAATATGTACCCTAGCATGTTGTGCTAGTTTACAATTATGGGTGATCTGGGTGAATTTTTTAATTGGTTTTGAATTGTGTAGTTTGTCTCAGAACTATATAAACATTATATAATTCAAAGAATAAATGAAACCTTATAACGCAGCCTACAAAAGTTGTTTAGGCAAGTTTTTTTTTAAATAATCATATAATTATATATAACTAGTCATCATTACTTGAAGCAAATTACTTTCTGTTGAAGCATGAAAGAGATTTCCTGGCACTATTTTGAGCTCAACTAATCTTCTTGACAATAGGTGTCTGTCGGCCAAACTTGTTTGTCATTATTCTGTTTCGGTTATTCAGTATGGTATAGGTAGTGGTCTGTAGTGAGCCTCTCTTAATTAGATCATTTCTCAAATAAATATTTGTATCTTTTATTTTGAAATTTCACAGGTTCAGTAAATATGGCAAGTATGTGCATATTTTGTGTACAGGATGCTTTGTGTCTTTCATTGCAGATGATCTGTAGTAATACAGTGCTTCATGAGACAGCAGACCAGTGAATAAATGAAGGCAAGTAGTTGTTTGCTGTGCATTTAAGTACTTAAACAGAGGAATCACTCTGCTTTCAGTCTTTTGTACTTGACTAATTCAGTGGCATCAAATGGTTTATAGTGCTGTGACATGCCAATTAAGAGCATTAACATTACATATACACTGGAGAAGCTTGTGCATGGGGCAGGAGGTTTTCTTTGGTTTTGTCCACACAGATTAAGTAAAATATAAAATTAAGAAAATATAAAATTCATCCAAGTAATTCTGACAAAAAGAAAAAAAATGTGGGGCTCAGTTATTTAAAGTAGATATAGGTGGTAATGGATTTTTTGGGGTTGGTTCTCTGCTCCACCTTTCCATTTCTGCAGCCAGAACTGTTCTCATGTTTTTGTCTAGTAGAATAGCACACTGGCAGTTCCCTGAAGGAGATTCATCTGATGGGTGGCCAGAGACCAACCTGCAGCAAACTATTTGCTCCGTGGCTACTGCAAGGACTTGGCATGTAGAGTGGACTCAAAAAAATCAACATCTTTGGGATTCTTAACTTCTTTGTGAAATTATAACCTAAATGACTTCCATCATGTCATGCTATTAGACAATGGAATTTTTATTGCAATAAAACCAAGATATAGCCTATTAAAACCACAAGTACATGAGTACCTTTATGTTAGGAAGTTCTTCTAGACTTAGAATACTGCAATAATTACATGCTTCCCAAAGTTAAATAAAACCATAATGCCACAAAATGCAGAAGGTAAAATATAATAAATTTTGAGAAAATTTTGAAAGTATAAACTTATGCTAATCATTCAACATATACCAATTGGGCAGCTCTGGGTCAAAGCTTTTTCCTTTTACATTATCTTCTAAATTTTAAAAATTACCATCATCAAGTCATTACCTTCTACCCCAGGACCATTTATTAAAATCTGTCTTTCTCCTACTAATTCAATGTAATTTTCTTACATCATGTGGAGCTTCTTTATTTTTTCCCATAGAAAAATCCATTTTATTAACATATTGCTAGATTTTATTCTGTTATTTTTAACTGTTTTATTATTCTATTCATCCTTCCCCATGGAATTCCACCTAACCTCAATCTTTTTTTTCTTGTTGGTAATATATTTTTTATTGACAACTTCCATAATTATAGACAGTAATCCATGATAATTCTCTCACTCTGCCCACTTCCCCCTTTAGAACTCCAGTCTCCATCATACCCTTTTCCCCTCTCAATCAGTCTCTCTTTTTTTCCAATTTTGGCTTTATGACAATTTTTTAAAGTAAATTAAAAATATGGAGATGAGTGTAGTAAAAGAAGTGGGACAATGATTCAACATTGTCTGAAAATACTTCAATTATGTGAAGAGTAAACAAGACAACAATTATGTGAAGAGAAAATAAGACAAGAATATATTATAAATATGAGTCTTTCAGCAGCATGGACAGATGAGCAGGTCTTGTATCAGCTGTAGCATGGGAGAACTCTTGATAAAAGTTTGCTTATAGAATCTTCTGTAAAATAGAATTGGCCACTTCCAGTGATTCCTCTTTCACTAAAACAATATCGTAAGAGTCCATGTATTTTTCTAAAAGCTCATCTACTCTGTCATTTAGATATCTAATTTTCAGAATGTGTTCCACGTTGGCTACACCATCTGCCATTTGTAAGTCTCCTTGGGAGTCTCCAAGTAGAATTATGCTGCTATTACCTTTTAGTTGGCTAAAATAGTCTGTATTCTTCAAGGCCCCATCATGTTTGTAAAATACATGAATTATTTCTCCTTTAAATCCTTTGAGCACCCCATTTTCATCAAAATCCATAAAGTTGGAGACTACTTTAACATTTGAATGATAAACTCCAGCTTGACGGATAACTTCTTCTAGCACATCACCAATACCAGCCGAAAATATGAACACAGAGATACTGTGCTGCTGAAGCTTATCAAAAAAATCCTCATACCCATCCTTGAGCATAACATCAGATTCTTCCACGATCTCTCTCAGTTTAGCTTTTGGTATAGCTTGTTCAATAAGCAAACCGTGTGATTTAGTGTACCATTCTACCATATAGGGGTACTTCTCTTCCACTGTGAGGTCAGGGTCAACTTCAATACCATAATACTGCTCCTTTAGCTGCAGCAACTTTTTTCGACATTCATCTGTAACAAGCTTACAGTTGTCAATGATATTATGACATGTTGGACATCTTTTCCCATTGTAGGAAAACCTACTTAGTGTCATATCAAAGTCTGTTATTATCTGAAGCTTGGTAGCTCCTCCTTTAATAAGACCACAGATAATTTCTTCTACTCTTGTAGGATTCTTGATGCGAACACAACTTTTCTGGAATTCTGGCATCATATTCAAATGTACAGCAGACTCCTGATTAGTAATTTCTTGGCTATCCAATCTTCATCTCGATGATCTTGGTCTTGCGGCCTGTCTTCCTCTTCAAGGTGAATATGTATTGGGCCAGCACCACCCCTGCCATCAGGGCGCACACACTAGCGCTCGCCACAGCGCCCACCCGAGCCACCGCCGCGCGATCCATGGAGGCGGCTTGCGCCAGAAAAGTAGAGGCCGCGTGGGGGCTCTGAGCCCCCCAAGCCCCGCGCGCCTGGGAAACACGACAGGCGGCCCGCCAGCCGCCGCGCTCCGGCCCAGTCTCTCTTTCATTTTGATGTCATCATTGTTCCTCCTATTATGATGGTCTTGTGAAGGTAGTTTCAGGCACTGCAAGGTCATGGATATCCAGGCCATCTTGTATCTGGAGGAGCGTGTTAGAAGGAGCCCTACCTTTCATTTGGCTCTTACATTCTTTCTGCCACCTCTTCCTCAAGGGACCCTGAGCCTTGGAAGGTGTGATAGGGATGTTTCAGTGCTGAGCACTTCTCTGTCACTTCTTCTCAGCACTATGGTGCCTTCTGAGTCACCCCAAAGTCACTGCCATCTGAAAAGAGAAGTTTCTCTAAACAAAAGTGAGAGTAGCATTAATATATGGGTATGAACATTAACAGAAGTGCTTACCAGGCGTTTTGGTGAGCATAGTATATATATTTAGCCAGTCACCAGATGTTACACCCCTAGGGCTCATGATTACCCTTGCCATAGGTTTTCAGTATGAAGCATGTATTCCCTCCAATGGAATTGGCATCCGTTTCAATTAGAGAGCAGTTGGTTTCCCCTGTAACAGGCATGCTACTATTGCATTGATTGGCTCATTTAGCCTCATTGGTCAAATTTAAGGCTTGCAGTGTCCACTGTTAGTATCTCCACTGGTGATTTCTCTCTCTCCCATTGAACAGCACACAGTGTAGCTTTTTCCAGCTTTGTGTCAGCTGGTCTACATGGAGGAGATTTTCTACTCAGTTCCAGCAGTGAACTTGCAGCCCAATTACATGGTGTCTTCAGCAATAAGGTCTTACCATAAATTCCTGGTGGGAAACCAAGAGCCTTAGCAATGGTCTGTAATGTTTGGGGGCCAATAGGAACCTCCTTGGTCAACAACTCACTGGAAGGTACTTTATTTATTTATTTATTTATTTTTTTTTTTTGAGGAATGAATGAGAGAGATTCCCTGATTTCATCCTCCTCATGTTTGTTGTTAGTATATAAGAAAGAAACTGATTTCTGTGTGTGTATTTTGTAGCCTGCTACATGGATAAAAGTGTTTATCAGATCTAACAGTTTGCTGGTAGAGTCTTTAGGGTCATTTATGTATAGAATCATATCATCTGCAAATAGTGACAATGTGATCTCTTCTTTCCAATTTGTATCCCTTTTATGAGTGTCTCTTGCCGTATTGCTATAGCTGACTTCCAGTGCTATATTAAATAAAAGTGGGGATAATGGACACCCTTGTCTTGTTCCTGAATTTAATGGAAAAACTTCAAGTTTTTCCACACTTAATATTATGTTAGCTGTAGATTTGTCATAAATAGCTTTTATTATGTTGGGATATGTACCTTCTATTCCCAATTCCTATAGGACTTTTACCAGGGATTTTGGATTATTTCAAATGTCTTTTCTGCATCTATTGAGATGATCATGTGACTTTTGTCCTTCAGTACATTCATTTGCATATGTTGCATATGTTGAACCATCCCTGCATCTCTGGGATAAATCCTACCTAGTCATGGTGAAAAATCTTTGTGATATATTCTTGTATTCTGTTTGCCAATATTCTGTTCAGAATTTTTGAGGGAAATTGGTCTGCAATTTTCTTTTTATGGTCTGTCTTTGTCTGGTTTTGGTATCAGGGTGATGCTGGCTTTGTGTGAGTTTAGTAGCATTCCTTCCTTTTCTATTTTATGGAACAGTTTGAGAAGCAGTGGTGTTAGTTCTTCCATGAAGGTCTGGTAAAATTCACCAGTGAATCCATCTAGGCCTGGACTTTTTTTTAGTTGGGAGATTTTTTTTTATAACTGCTTGTTATAGGTCTATTTAAATTTAGATGAGTCTTGATTTAATTTTGGTAGGTCATATGAATCAAGGAAATCATCCATTTCTTTCAGATTTTCAGACTTAGTGGAGCATATGTTCTTATAGTACGCCCCCATGATTTCTTGCATTTCTCTGGTATCTGTTGTAGTTGTGCCTTTTTCATCCCTAATTTTATAAATTTTTGTCTCTTTTTCTTTTAGTCAGATTTGCTAAGGGTTTATCAATCTTATTTATCCTTTCAAAGAACCATCTCTTTGTTTCATTGATTCTTTGAATTGTTTTCTTTGTTTTGTTTTGTTTGGGGGGTTCTATTTCACTAATTTCTGCTCTTATCTTTATTATTTCTTCCCATCTACTGTTTTTCATTTTCCATGGTCTTCTTTTTCTAAGGTCTTATGTGAAGCATTAAGTTGTTTACTTGTAACCTTTCTAATTTCTTAATATAGGCACTTGAAGCTATAAATTTCCCTCTTAGGACTGCCTTTATTGTGGCCCAAAGGTTTTGGTATATTATGTTCTCATATCATGTGATTCTATGAATTTTTTTATTTCCTTCTTTATTCTTCATTGACCCATTCATAATCTGGTAGTGTATTGATCAGTTTCCATGATTTTGTGTATGTTCTGCAGCTTTTCTTACTATTGATTTATAGTTTCAACCCATTGTGGTTAGATAGAGTGCAAGGAATTATTTTAATTTTCCTGTATTTGTTAAGATTTGCTTTGTATCATAATATATAATCTATGTTAGAGAATGTTCCATGTACTGCTGAAAAGAATGTTTATTCTGCAGCATTTGGATGTAATGTTCTGTAGATATCTGTTAGGTGCATTTGTTCTATGACCTCATTTAATCCAGATGCATCTCTGTTTACTTTTTGCTGGGATAACCTGTCAATTGATGACAGTGGGTGTTAAAATTACCCACTGATACTGTTTGTTGTTATCTGTGACCTTAGTTTTAATAGTGGTTTTTTGAAGAAATTGGGAGTCCCCATGTTAGGTGCATATATGTTTAGTATTGTAATGTCCTCCTGTTGGAGTATTCCTCCAATCAATATAAAGTCTACCCTGTCAGATATTAGAATAATGACACCTGCTTGTTTTCTACACCCATTTTCTTCAAACACTTTTTTTCCCCAACCTTTCACCCAAAAATAGTGTTTACCTTTTGTGGAAAGGTGAGTTTCTTGGAGGTAACAAATTGAAGGATCCTGCTTTTTAACCCAGTCTTCAAACATATGTCTTGTGGTTTGGGCATTGAGGCCATTGATATTAAGAGTTATTATTGAAAGGTATGTATTTATTTTGCCATTTTTCTTTGTAGTTCTTCCAGGTTTACCTTTTCTCTCTTGTATTAACTAGCATATGCATATGGCTTGTTTTTTCCAGGTTTCTTATGTGTGTGCTTTTCTTTTTCTTCAGCATGGAGGATCCTTTCAAGTATTTTTCTGTAGATCTGTCTTGGTCTTCATATATTTCTGTAGCCTGCTTTTGTTGTGCAATATCCCTATTTCTGTGTCTATTTGAATGGCTAGCTTTGCAGTATAAAGTAATCTTGGCTGACAGTTGTTATCTTTCAGAACTTGGAGTACATCATTCCAATAAAGTTTGTGATGAATAATCTGCTGTTATCCTGATAGGCTTGCCTTTGTATGTGACTTGATTTTTCTCTCTAACTCCTTTCAGTATGTTTCCTTTGGATTGTTTGTTTTATAGTTTAATCATAATATGACAGTGAGAGATTCTTTCCTGATTTTGTCAGTTTGGCATTCTATAGGCTTCCTATATCTATATTGGCATCACTTTCCCTACTTGGAGTAAGTTTTCTTCTATGATTTTGTTGAAAATACCTGTTATATCTATAGAGTGAAATTATTCTCCTTCTACTATGCCCGTAATTCTTATGTTTTATCTCTTCATAGTATCCTAAATGTCTTGAAATACCCATTCATGACTTCCTATTTGTTTGTCTTTCTCTCTTTTGGAGTATTTTAAGTCTTCCACTTGGTCTTCTAGTTTAGATATTCTGTCCTCTCCTTGATTCATTCTACTGGTGAGACTTTCTACAGAATTTTCTACTTGACTTACTATATTTTTCATTTTTAGTATTTCTGATTGATATTTTTTTCATTATTTCTATTTCCTTGCTCATATCTTGTACTGATGTCCTTATTTCATTAAGTCACTTTCCCATATTCTCCTTTGTTTTCTTCTTTGATTCTTTTGATTTTTTTCTTTAATTTCTTTGAATATTGATATAATCATTTTTTGAAATCTTTTCAGGCATTCTATCTAAAGCAGTCTCACTAGAGGACATTTCTGATGTATTTATAATTTTTTGTGGAATTGTATAGTCTTGATTTTTTTGTGTTTCTTGTATTCTAATGTAGAAATTAATGTTTAAGGTACTTAAAGAGTTTAAGGTGTCAGGTGTAGCTTTTATACTCTAAGAGAAACAGCAGAAGTGACCCTAGGTGTTGAGTTTTCCTGCTATTCAAGTATTATAGTAGACTAGGAGAAGCAAATTATTGGAAAATTCTAAAATTCAGCTGAGCAATACAGACATTCAATCAAAACCATCACAGAGTCTTTCTATAAGTGTGGGGATTAAACTAAACAGATAATCTAATAAAGCCAAAGGGTATGTATTTCTCACACCCTTAATTCTGTCAACTAGGAGATTAAGATTTCTAGTCTGAAATGGGTTTCAAATCAGCCTGAGGCTAGTCAGTCCTTGCCCCTTATAATGACAGAAGAAAAAGACAAAGTCCCTAAAAATCAGAAAATGTCAAAGGCAACAATAGTCAGCAGCAAAATACAGCTTATTTGATAGGGGTAAAGCCAACCAAAATATGTCATTCAAATGTAATACATCACCTTTCCCTACTAACGTAAGATTAGCATGTTCAGCACAGGCCTATGTATCCAGCTTTGTGCAAGTAGTCCCTGTTACCTTTTGGGATGGCTTCCAATCTCACCAATGCTGACTGCCCACCTTGATCTCTCTCTCTCTCTCTCTCTCTCTCTCTCTCTCAATGCTGGGAAATCAGGGGTGACTAAATTCTCTAGACATTAACATCTCTGACAGTTAGGGAATGAGAGACTTTTAAGGGTGCCTGGAGTTGTACCAGAGGTGCTTGGATGGTCCTGTTTATATTCTCCTTCAACAGCTATTCAGCCGGTCTCTGGTGACTTCTCTAGGTTTCTTGAGTTTGCAAGGAGTCTGATGTGAGTGGAAAGTCCCCTCACCTTGTTTCTGCTCCTGCTGCTCTGCCCTGCAGGCTGGGTGGGCTCACAGATCCAGTCTGCTGACACTTTGGCTGGATTCTAGCCAGTTTCCTCTTTTCTGGAAGATATTGTCCTCTCTTGCTTCTCTGCTGTGGCTAATAATAACATATACTTTCACTTTTCAGTAGAAGTGTGTATTTTGCTGTGTCTCTGTTTATTTCCCTTCCTAGGCTGCTTTGGTGTGGCTAGTATGCCACCATCTTATCTGGAAGTCTAATTTCAGTCTTATAGAAATTATGTAGGAACCATAGAAAAAAGATTCTTTAAAAATATTTATTTATTTATTTGTGAGAAAGAAAGAGGTGGGGATGGGTGTTCTAGAGCCTCCAGCTGCTGCAAACTTGAGAGGTATGTGCCACCTTGTACACTGGCTTATGTGGATCCTGGGGAATTGAACCTACTTCCTTTGCTTTTACAGGCAATCACCTTAACTGCTAAGCTACCTCTCCAGCCCAAAAGCTTTTTCTTTTTCTTTTTCTTTTCCTTTTTTTTTCTAGCTAGGGTCTTACTGTAGCCCAGGCTGACCTGGAATTCACTCTGTTTCTCAAGGTGGCCTAGAACTCATGGTGATCCTCCTACCTCTGCCTCCCAAGTACTGGGTTTAAAGGAATATACCACCATACCTGGCTCCAAAGCTTTTTCTTTTACTTTGTTCTTCTTCATAACTATTTCTCACTTAAGAAGACATAAGAGGTAACTTGGAAATAAATTTTAAGTAGAGTATTACTGACTCTTGTCCTACACATCTAATTGACTTGTTATCAATCACCTGAAATTTAGTGAGATAAAGGCTTTTTTTTTTTTTTTTCATAGTCAGAGCTTATCTACAATGGGGAGGGTAGTTCTTTCTTGGGTTCCATCATGTAGATGTTGGTGTTGGAGACTGGTCTGATCTTCAAGCCATGCACTCCCATGTCTGGAATTGAAGCTACCTATTCATAGGTAGAGCCAACTGTTGGCCAGAACTTTTCCAAATATTTTCCTCATGTGATTTCCTGATTGATTCTTGGCACTATGGATAGATGTCTGGAACAAACAAGATGCTCCCACCTCACTTCTCCTAACTAGTACTGTCAAAAAATGGAAATTTTGCTGAGTTAATAGTGTGAAAAATGACATAACATAAATATATAGATCAATATACTAAAAATTAGTCTCACATTACTGAATCTCCCTATCTACAAACATGATACATCTCTCCATCTAGATACTCTTATTAATTTATAATAAAGTTTTCTCTTTGTGTCTTAGTAAATAGAGTTATGTGGTTTGTCTAATGATTCTAATGATTTCTCTAATTCAGAATCTCACAAAAGATTTTCATTTATCAAATATTTCATTTTTAAACTGAATTTTATTCAAAAAGTGAAATTAATTTATGATTTTCATATGTTTAAGGTGGGCTGACTTATTGAAATATAAATGTTGAGTTTTTTTATTTTTACCTTTAAAACATTTAATTTAAATTAAGTATTGGTAAAAGAAAGTGGTCTATATGATTAAAAAAAATGTTAATATGCATTGATATCTACAGACTTGTTTCATGGTAAAATGGCTTCAATTTTCACAAATGTTGTCTTTATCCTTGAAAATCAAGGGGAATTCCAGGTAAGATGGCTGCATAGGAATCATACCAAACCAGCCTAGAGAGGGATTTCAGCAAAACCACAGCAAAATACACTTTTCTTTCAAAAAGTGAAGGTGTATACATTTCTATTGGACATGGCAGAGAAGCAAGAGAGACCAAGATCTACCAGAAAGGAGGAAACCAGCCAGATTCCCACCAAGGTGGCCCCCATCCATGCAGGTATGCACACTCTCCTGACCCAGCACCCCCAAGCTACAGGAGTATAGACCAAACTAGGAGATTTTCCAACCACATTAGCCTCTTTGCAGAGTCAGCAAGGGGAGACTGCAGAGTCCAGCTGAAGGGGATAAAGTTGGGACCAGCTGAGCAGTGCCAGTATAACTCCAGGCTTCCTGCACTCTTCCAGCCCCTGCTGTCAGGGCAGCCAGCACAGCTGATCAGAACACCAAATTCACAGCACAACACAAAGGGATCAAGGTGAGCACTCAGCTTTAGTGAGATTGGAAGCCACCCCAAAAGGTTACTGAGGCCAACTGACAAAAAGCAGGTACTTAGGCCTGGAAGGGAAGTACTAATCCTCTTTCCATGTCAGGGCAGGTTATGAGTTACATATTTGTGGTTGGCTTTATCATTCTCAATTAAGCTGCATTTAGGGGTTGACCATTGTTGCCTTTGGTGCTTTCTAATTTATAGGGCCTTTGTCTTTTTCTTCTGTCATTATTGGGGGCAGTGTCTTGTGGGTCCCTGGATCCTCTGGGCCATGGTTCCCTGAAGGCCTACAGGCAACTGTGGAGAGCAGGGTCTAGAGTGGTCATGTAAGATGTGCCTACTTCCTATGCTTCAGATATGGCTTATGCTGCCACAGGACAACAAAATTTTAAAATGTTAGACAAAATGATTTTAATAGTCTCTAGTGCCATTCTTTAACTAAATCTATTTTAGTAATCAAATGTGCTCTATATGTACATACATCCAGACTGGTGTAGCTTCCTTTCTAACTGTGTTAATCACCTGTGTAGAAGCCAAAGGGAATTGGAATCATCAGAGCAAAAAGGGCCAATATTTTGGCCTGTGCTCCCAGGTCCTGACGCCACTGGAGTTGATAGGACACTTCTATACTGGGTCCCTGATAAGTCACCTGTCTTCCTGAGCAAGGAGGATACAGAGACCCAAACAAAAATTGGTGTACAGGCTGAAAAAAGAGAGTCACAATTGAGGAACAATCGGTCCTCCTGGCTTCCTAAAGAAGAAAAAAGTAATTGGCCAGCACAACTCTGACTCATCCTAACAGACAGAAAATACCAGTAAGCTGTAGGGCTACTCCTGGGTTCCTATAGTCTCCTTTGGAGAGCCATTAGTGACCACCAAAATTAATCCTTGATTAAATTTTGCTATCTTCTTGGTTTTAGACACTCAGATAGAAAAGTATAACCAAAGATAAAAAAATACCTTAAATATATGAATGGCCTATTAAGTAATATAACAAGAGCTTTCCAAGAGGGGAAACAAACAAGACCTTAAAACATTTTCCCCCATGTCTAATAGTTCTAACTGTATAATAAAGAAAAACAGCTATAGATGTTAAAAGATTTATTTTCAAATCTAAGAATATATAAGTAAGTTCTGAGACCAAAAACATATTTGTGTGGCCTTTAATGACACCCAATAACTCTCTATTATCAAGGTTAAATGTTGTATATATGTTTCTGATTACTCTGCTAATATTTCATCTGTTTTAAAAGCCATATAGAAACAGATTCAGGCCATGTCAATCACTGCTGTGCTGTTCAATGAACAGTTAAGGAAGAAAATTTCAGCCAGCTCATGCTCACATGGTCCTGAGATAATACAAGTCCATCTACCTGGGTTGCCTCGACCACAAGAAGGGCCGGTTTGCTATGGGCTCACTTCTCATTAACTCTTTTTATTATTTCTCCACACCATTCTCTTCCAACACTATCTTCCTGCACTACATCAATATGCTCCTGGGGTCCATTAGAATAGTTTCCCTCTCTGGAAGAGACTCTCTAACTTCTACAACTTTGTGCCTCATTCAGCAGGAAATAGTAAATGATGACTTTTTCATTCTCTTGTCCTCTAACAGTGTCAGAGTGTCATCTCATGAGAGGGAGAAATAAAGGGGGGTAGAGTTAGGATGACTGGACCCCTTCAGGTAAAAAGGGAAGGAAAGTTTATCTTATCCGTTGCCCAGTTTCAAAAATCTGCTATTAAAAATTTCTGAGACCCTTGGCCCAAATCTCTGCCAGCCTGCACCTTTGCCATCTTGTGAACCATGTCCCTAGCTCTGCAAAGGACAAGCTTCACCCTCATTTATGCTGGTGAAGGTGTGCCTCTCTGCCTGTCTAGCTCCAAGCCAACCAGTGCTAAGTGACTCCTCAATATTTCCATAACCAGGACCACTTGTATCAAGATAGCCACTCTCCTTTGGTGCAAAGGGGTAAACACCCCATGCATAAATGTTTCCTCTCCCACTTTTTGTTCCCCAGCCTTGATTGTTTCACAGGTGTATCTCTACAAGGAAAAAAAAGTGGCCTACAAACTCCACCTTCATGAACCAAGAGAGATTTTCATCTGTCTGTTGGTGGGCCTTGGCATGAGACTGTCTCTGGGTACCTCCATTGACCAACAGCATCAGATCTCTCCAGAGACAATTGAACTCTCCCATGGGTGTAGTACTTCAAAAACATCTAGCCTTAGACCTCATTTCTACTGAACATGGGGGAACATGTGTGGTCTTGGGGAAAGAATGTTGTTTTTTTGTTAATGAATCAAATGTTGTTAAACAGAATGTTAAAACTCTCAAAAAACTCCACAAGGAGCTGCTTGACCACTACAAGCCTGAGGACCCCACCACCTGGTTCTCTCACCCTTTAGTTACTTGGCTTCTCCCACTCCTTAGCCCCCTTCTTGCTATAGGAACCTTATTGCTTGTAGCCCCCTGCCTCATCAAATTTCTCAGATAACAAATAACTAATATTGCTAAGGTTGCTACTAATCAGGTCTTCGTGCACCACCTAGCTCTATCTGGTCCTATGGTAAATTATGAAGAACTCACTCAGGATGACACTGTCCCATTATAAAAACAAAGAGGAGTTGTCAGGCACTGCCAGGCACAGGCTAGAGCCTTCAGGAGATGGACCTGAATTGCCAGGCACTGCTAAGTATCCCCAGGCTACAGGAAATTACTCCCTCTCCAAGCCAGGCACACCTGAACTTAGGTTTTGTCCATAGCCCTGTGACCTTTGGCCAGTTGCCTAGGAAACGCCTTACCAGCCAGCAGCCTTCTCACAGCCTAGCCCCTTGTGACCCTCTTCCCACTACTTGTAGACCACCTGACTCTCTCCCTACATGCTGGAATAAACTCCCTATGTGCTGGAATGAGAGTCCCTAGGCATCTGCTAACAATCTTTGAATGAGAAATACCCTTAGGACCGTCTTCCCACTCTCAAATGATTATAAACCCATTTCCCAGACAAATAAAATGAGCTGTTCACTGAGACTGCCTCCCTAAAGTGGTTCTTTCATTGCTCTCATGGATGCTGAAGACCTTGCTCTCCATGGTTGCCTGGACGCCTTCAGAGAACCACAGCTCTGAGGATCCAGGGACCCATAGGGACTGAGTCAGACCCATCCTGACTTGGAACCCATTTCAGAATAGAAATTTCAACCTCCCAGGTGACAGGATTAAGGGTGTAGAGCAACACACACTCTTAGGGATTTTGGCTTTATAAGGTTACCTGGTTGCTTCAATCCCCACACTTGCATACTCTGTGCTGATTTTTATTGAATGTATATATTGCTCAGTTGAATTTTAAAATCTTGCCAGCACTAATTGCTCCATTCAGCCCACTAGATTACTTGAATAGCCAGGAAACTGAACACCTAGGATTACTTTTGAGTTGTATTGGAGTACAACAGCTATACTTGACACCTTAAACTCCTACTATTACTTAAACTACTTAACTCCAAGTCTAAGAACACCACAGATAATTAGAAAAGTCAAGAATCAAATCAACTCAGAATGTAAAAACCGCTACATTATAATACAAGAACCCACAAAGAATCAAGACAATATAATCCCACCAAAAATTATAAATCTATCAGAAATGAGCTCAGATGCAACTGTTTTAGATAAAAAGCCTGAAAAAGATGTTTTACAAAATGATTTTATCTATACTGAAAGAAAACAAATAGAAATCAAAAGAATCAAAGAAAAAACAAAGGAATTTAAAAAAAAAAACATGAAGGAATTCCAAGAAAACACAGGAAACCAGCTTAATGAAATAAGAAGGTCATTACAAGGCATGAGTAAGAAAGTTGAAATACTAAAGAAAAAACAGTCAGAAATACTACCACTGCAAAACACAGTCAAATAAAATCTCTGTGGCAAGACTCACCAGTAGAATAGATGAAGGGGAGAACAGAATATCTAAACTACATGAGAAGAGGCTCTTTCTGGGTGTTGTCTGTTTGTTGTTCTAAAAGTTTCCTGTATCTGCATTAGCATTTCTTTCCTAATTTGGGGAAATTTTTCTTCTATGATTGTGTTGAAAATACCTGCTATTAAAAGACACAGGCTTTCAGACTGGATTGAAAAGCAGGATCCTGCTGTTTGTTGCCTCCAGGAAACTCATCTCTCAATAAAAAAGAGACACTGTCTTATGGTAAAAAGATGGAAAATGGTATTTCAAACAAACAGGCCTAGGAAACAAGCAGGAGTTGCTATCCTTATATCTGATAGGATAGACTTTAAACAAACATTAATGAATAAATACAAAGAAGGTCATGTTATACTGATTAAAGGACCACTCCATCAGGAGGACATTATAATCCTAAAAGTATTTCAACATGGGGCTTCCAATTTCATCAAACAAACACTGTAAGACTTAAGGTGACAGATAACATCAAACATTATTGTAGTAGCTGACTTCAATACCCCACTCTTATCAATTGACAGGTCATCCAGGCAAAAAATAACAAGAGACACATGTGGATTAAATGATGTCATTGAAAAATGGACCTAACATATATCTACAGAACATTCCATCCAAATGCTGCAGAATATACATTGTTCTCAGCAGCACAGGGAACATTCTACAATATAGATTATATATTAGGACACAAAGCAAATCCCTTGTACTTTATCTGACTACCATGGGATTAAACTACAAATAGTGACAAGAAAAACTACAGAGCATGCACAAATTCATGGAGACTAAACAGTACACTATTGAATGATGAATGTGTCATTGAAGAAAACAAAAAGGAAATTAATAGAATCAAATGATGATGAGAATACAATATAGCAAACCTTTGGGACACAATGAAATCAGTCCTAAAAAGGAAATTTATACCTATAAATGCCTATGTTAACAAATTAGATCCTTCACCAGGCCCTTACAGGGAACACGTGAACCACAAGACACTGGAGAGGGTAAGATCAAGACTAACCTTAATCTTCTACATCTTCCCTCCCTCACTTCCCCTCTCCCTCTCTCTCTCTCTCTTATCTCTAACTCTTGTATATTAGTTATCTTTCTCCTCATTTTCTTAGTGGACACTGACCTGTAACTCCCAGATCCAGCATGGGGCTATCATCCACAATGAGCTTTTGATCAGAGAGACCTAAAAGGTTTCCTAAAAGACAGACAGGTTTCTGTCAGAGTACTTGATGACCCCCAAAGGCTAGTGGTAAGACTCTACTGCTGAAGACACCTTATGTGATTGACATGCGAATTAGAATGGTATGGCTGGAAGTTGAAGAGAGTGAGTCCCCAGACAGTCAGCGTGTCTAGTGCCAGAAGGTGCTACATGGGGGACTGGGGGAAAATGACCAATATCTGTCGAAGCAACGCATGGTGTAACCTACTTAGCAGCAAATAACTTGTTGTGATGCCCACACAAGTGCAGTATTGGCACACAGCCATGGTGGGGAACCAACTACTCTCAATTTGGCTACCTGATCCCCTCAGTGGTATGGGACCCATAGCTGGAGCTGGGAAACAAGTCAGAACCATATCCAAACATAAGCCCACTCTCCAATATCAAGCTACCATCAATCATGGGCTACAAGAGGGCCTACACCTATTAAATTCTTTATAAAAAACAAAAAGTAGGGGTTATCTCATTTGTCCTGGTGCTAACTTACTCTCCGTTGGAGAATCTGCTTCTCTTTTTCAGATGGATGTAGATCCTAAGGAGAGAGCCACCCCATCATACCTCAAAAGGGCCCCGGCTGAAACTAAGAAAAATTGGAGAAACAAGTGAGGGGGCTGTTTTCCTGATGAACTGGATACCAGCACAAGGGGGAAGGAGATCAACACAGAGAAAAATCAACTCCTACCAAATCAGAGAGCCAGAGTCTCAGAAGCCCCCAACACCTCATCACTGAAGCAGACCAAAAATGAACCCAACATGGCTCAGGGAAATTTTGTGGAAGAGGGGGCGGAAAGAATGTCAGAGCCACATGTTGGGTCATGATATGCAGAGACATTTAGCTTACCCATAACTGTGGCCTAAGTCCACAATTCATGACCCATATACCTCAAGAAGGAGGGGCCAAGGGGAGGGGGTACGTCATGGATGAGCCTAATAATGGTACCAAACTGACTGTATTTACTGAATACAAAACTAACTAATAAAGAAAAAATAAATAAAAAAAGAAAGAAAGAAAGAAAGAAATTAGAAAGGTCACACGTAAACAATTTAATGCTTTACTTTATGGCCTTGGAAAAAGAATAACAGATAAAAACAAAAGTCAGTAGATGGGAAGAAATAATAAAGGAAAGGGCAGAAAATAATGAAATAGAAACCAAAAAAACAAATCCAATGAATCAGTGAAACAAAGAGTTGGTTCTTTGAAAGGATAAACATGATTGATAAACCCTTAGCAAATCTGATCAGAAGAAAAAGAGAAGAGATAAAAATTAGTAAAATTAGCAATTAAAAAGGCACCCTTACAACAGATAACAAAAAAATCAGAAAATCATAAGAGCATACTTTAAGAATATATATGCCTCCAAGTTTCAAAATCTGAAAGAAATGGACGATTTCCTTGATTCATGAGACCTACCAAATTTAAATCAAGATGAGATAAACCACTTAAATAGACCTATAACAAGCAGTTATAAAAAAAAAAATCTCCTATATAAAATGAGTGCAGGCCCAGTTGGATTCACTGGTGAATTTTACCAGACCTTCAAGGAAGAACTAACACCACTGGTTCTCAAACTGTTCCATAAGATAGAAAAGGAAATAATTCTACTTAACTCCTACAAAGCCAGCATCACCGTGATACCAAAACCAGAAAAAGACAGAAAAAAGAAAAAGAAAATTACAGGCCAATTTCCCTCATGTCCATAGATGCAAAAATTCTGAACAAATATTGGCAAACAGAATAGAAGAATTTATCACAAAGTTCATTCAACCCAGCTAAGTAGGCTTTATCCCAGAGATGCAAGGATGGTTCAACATATGCAAATCGATAAATATAATACACTATATAAATTGACTGAAGGACATATATCACATGATCATGTCAATAGATGCATAAAAGACACTTGACAAAATCCAACATCCCTTCATGGTAAAAGTCCTACAGAAACTTAGAAAAGAAGGAAGATATCTCAACATACTAAAAGCTGTTTATGACAAACCTTCAGCCAACATAATACTAAATGAGGAAAAACTTGAAGCTTTTCCACTAAATTCAGGAACGAGACAATGGTGTCCATTGTTCCCACTTTTATTTAATATAGTACTGTAAGTCTTAGCTATAGCAGTAAGGCAAGAGACACTCATAAAAAGAATACAAATTGGAAAGAAGAGATCAAATTATTATTTTCAGATGACATGATTCTATACATAAAATAGCCTAAATACTCTACCAGCAAACTGTTAGAGCTGATAACCACTTTTAGCAATGTATCAGGTTATAAAATAAACAGAGAAATCCGTAGCTTTCCTATATACCACCAACAAACATGCAGAGGATGAAATCACGGAATATCTCCCGTTCACAATTGTCTCAAAAAAAAAAAAAAATTAAGTACCTTGGAATAAACCTAATCAAGGAAATGAAGGATCTCTACTATGAAAAGTTTAAAACCCTCAAGCAAGAAATTGCAGAAGACACAAGGAAATGTAATGACATCCCATGGTCTTGGATTGGAAGAACCAATATTGTGAAAATGTCAATATTACCAGAGAAATCTACACACTTAATGCAATCCCCATCAAAGTTCCAATGGCATTCTTCACAGAAATAGAAAAAAATATCCTAAAATTCATTTGGAAGCACAAAAACCTTGAAGAGCTGAAACAATTTTGAGCAATAAAAATAAGGCTGGTAGTATCACCATACCCAATTTTAAGCTAAAAAAAAGCCATAGTAACAAAAACAGCATGGTATTGGCACAGAGATAGACATGTAGATCAGTGGAACAGAATAAAGGACCCAGATGTTAATCCAGGCAGCTATAGCCATCTGATTTTTGACAAAAATGCCATAGTACCAAAACAGCATGGTACTGGCACAAAGAGAGACATGTAGATCAATGGAACAGAATATAGGAACCAGATGTTAATCCATGCAGCTATAGCCATCTGAGTTTTGAAAAAAATAATGCAAAAAAATTTATTGGAGAAAAGACAGTGTGATGGTTTGATTCAGGTGTCCCCCATTAACTTAGGTGTTCTGAATGCTAGGTTGTCAGCTGATGGAGATTTGGGAATTTATGCCTCTGGGAGGCAGTGTATTGTTGGGGGCAGGCTTATGGGTGTCAAAGCCAGTTTCCACATGCCAGTGTTAGGCACACTCTCCTGTTGCTATTGGCCTCCTTATGTTGGCCAGGGGATGATGTCTACCCTCTACTCATGCCATCGTTTTCCCCTGCCATCATTGAGCTTCCCCTTGAGCCTGTAAGCCAAAATAATCCTCTTTATCCCCACAAGCTGCTCTTGGTCATGTGATTTCTACCAGCAAAACCTGACTGCAACAGACAGTCTCTTCCAAAAGTGGTGCTGTGAAAACTGGGGAGATATCTATCTATCTATCTATCTATCTATCTATCTATCTATCTACCTACCTACCTGTATATGTATATGTATATGTATATGTGTGTGCATGTATGTAAGGATGAAAATAGGTTCTTGTCTTTTGTCATGCACAAGAATCAAGTCCAAGTCGGTCAGGGACCTTAATATTAGATCTGAAACTCTGAAAATGCTAGAGGAAAAAGTAGGGGTAACCCTTCAACATATTGGCATAGGCAATGACTTTATGAATATAACCCCAGTAGCTCAGGAAATAAAACCATTAATCAACAACTTGGATCTCATGAAATTTCAAAGCTTTTGTACAGCAGTGAACTGTGAATGGAGCAAAGAGGCAGCCTGCAGAATGGGAGAAAATCTTTGCCAGCTATACATCTGACAGAGGATTAATATGCAGAATATACAAAGAACTACACAAAATCAATAAGAAATCAAACAGCCCAATTAAAAATGGGCTATGGAACTAAATAGAGAGTCCTCCAAAGAAGAAATTCAGATGGCATATAAACATCTTAAAAAGTGTTCTATATCCTAGCCATCAAGGAAATGAAAATTAAAACTACTTTGAGATTCCATCTCATTCCTGTCAGAATGGATATTGTCAAGAAAAGAAATGATAATAAATGTTTGCAAGGATGAGGAAAAAGGGGAAAGCTTCTACACTGTTGGAGGTAATGCAATCTGGTACAGACATTGTGCAAACCAGTGTGAAGGTTCTTGAGATAGCTAAAAATAGATTTACCATATGACCCAGCTATAGCACTTCTAGTCATATATCCTAAAGACTCTTCTCACTACCATAGTGATACTTCCAAAATTATGTTCCTTGCTGCTCTATTCACAATAGCTAGGAAATGGAACCAGCCTAAATATCCCTCAACAGATGAATGGATAATAAAGATGTGGTACTTTTTAACAATGGAGTTCTATTCAGTGGTAAAGAAAAATGAAATTTTGAAATTTGCAGGCAAATGGATGGATCTGGAAAGGATTATACTTAGTGAGGTAATTCAGGCCCAGAAAGCCCAATGTCGCATGTTCTGTCTCATAGGTGGATCTTAGCTACATAAGTGTAGAGTTGTATGTGAGCTGGTACCAAAAATTGGTAGTAGAGGCCAGTAAGCTAGAAAAAGGCTGTCATGGAGGGAGGAGAGGGAAGGACTTAAGGAGATGGTATGAGATTTCATTTCACTTTTTCATGGGTGTAGTGAGCACTTATTACTGTATTACAACCAGGAGGCACCAAATCTAGTCCCTATGTTAAAAATCCAAACACTGGGCATCAGGCTCGTTGATGGTTGTCTGATGCCCATTCCAAGTTTTCCATGATCATTTCTCCAGAGTTTTATCCATAATTACCATTGTCTGGGTTTTCTTCCACCATTGTCTAGGTTTCCTTGTTGACAAGTTCTATACATTCAGACAATGAACCATGATAATTTCTCCCCTCTCCCACGTTCCCCTTCACATCTTCACTCTCCATCTTATACCCTCCCTCTCTCCATTACTCTTTCTTTTATTTTAATGTCATCATCTTTTTCTATAATGAGGGTCTTGTGAAGGTATTGCTAGCCACTGCACATGGATATCAAAGCCAATTACTGTACGGACAGTTGCATTGCAAGTACTCATACCCTTCCTTTGACTCTTAGATTCTTTCCACCACCTCTTCTGCAATGGACCTGGCAGGTGTGATAGAAATGTTTCAGTGCTGGACATTCCTCCATCACTTCTTACTATGTTGCCTTTGGGTTATCGCAGTGGAAGCCAACATCTGAAAGAGAAGCTACTCTAACTAAAACTGATAATATATGAAAATGAATATTAAGTATATATAACATATGATAATATATAATAAGTGTATAAAATAATAATATCTGAATATGAACATTAATTATATATAATATATGATAATATGCAATATATGATAATATATAACAAGTGTATAAAATAATAATATCTGAATATGAACATTAAGTATAAGGCTTACAGGGCAGTTTGGTGAGCATTATATATGCATTTAGCCAGACATGAGCAGACTTTGTACCCCTAAGGCTTTTGACCTCCCCTGCCATAGGCTTTTGATTAGGTTTTCAGTACCAGGCATGTATTCCCTCCCATAGAGAAGCATAGAGTCCAAATAAAAAGCATTTGGTTTTCTTCAGAGCAGACATGCCACTATTGCACCTGTTCAGTCATTTGGCTGAGACTTCCAGTGTCCACTGATTTTCACCACTGTTGTTATGGTATATATGTAAGTAGAAGAACAGATTAGTGGGAGTGGAATGGCCTAAGTGAGGCTAGGGGAAGAGATTGAGTAAGAGAAGGGTGGGGGAGGGTCAATCAAAATTTAGGATATTCTGAATAAGACAAATAAAACCCTTTTTTTTTTTTTTTTTTTTTTTGGATAATGGCACATCTAGAAGCCATAGATTGTTACTAGAAAATTTTCAGTGTCAGAGATGGGATACCTTCCAGTGAGTGGTTGACCAGGGAGTTCCCTGTTGCCTAGATGATATTTTTGAGCATAAGACTGTTTTATATGTTTTGGCGCCTAAGATTTGTAATATTTTATCTTTTCCATGTGGATTGAGTTTCTATTCATTTTTTTAAATTTAAAAAATATTTATTTATTTATTTACTTTGGTTTTTTGAGGTAGGGTCTCACTCTAGTCCAGGCTGACCTGGAATTTACTATGTAGTCTCATGGTGGCCTCAAACTCACAGCAATCCTCCTACCTCTGCCTTCCAAGTGCTAGGATTAAAGGAATATGCCATCATCCCTGGATTAAGAAAATTTTATTTTTAATTAATAGATGAAAACAAAATTTTCCTTGTTAATGGAGTGTCATGTAATGTTTCAATACATGAATACATTGTATAATAATTAAACTGGAATATATATATATATATATATATATATATATATATATATGTATGTATATATCCTCATATATTTATCATTTCTTTTTTATTTTTAGCTTGTTTTGCCATGGAGGTGTGTGTGGTGAGCATGCATGTATGTATGCATTTTACCATGTGTGTGTATACATGTGTGAGCATGCCTGTGAAGGCCTAAAGTTAGCATTGCGTGTCTTTATTGACTGACCACTCTCTACCTTATGTACTGATATGGGGCCCCTTACTTGAGCCCACAGTTCGCTAGTCTAACTAATCAGCTTGACTAGGGGATCCTGTCTCCACCTCCTGAGTGGTGGGATTACAGGCAGGTCACAGTGAGTGCTTGCCATTAGCAGGGATGCAACTGTTCTATACTCAGGTCCTCATACTTACACAGCAAGCATTTTATCCAGTGAGCTATTTCTCCAGGCCTCCAACATTTATAATTTCCCTGAAGTCAAATTCAGTTGCCTTTTTAAGTCTCAGCAGTCTCTTTCTAACCTGCTGTCTATTTTGGTGTTAATCAGTCTGTACAATAATTTATTTTTCCCGTTTACTGATAGTAGCTTTTTCCAGCTTTCATATTCAAACTATTTGCATATTTGTGCTATATATATATATATATCATTCAGTGTATTACCTACTCACTATTAATACATTTAGGTTTATTTCTACCTTAGTTTGAGCTAAAATTTCTTCCGCCTTTTCTGTTTGTTTTTGTTGCCTTTAGTCACTCTTTTTGTGAAATTAATTGAATATGTTTTCTCATTATATTATTTGCCTTTTTACTTACTTTTATTTTTATTTTTCTTACTTTGTTTTATCTTTATTTTAACGATTATTACAAAAATGTTAACGTGCATGTTAAACTAGCAAATTACAAAGATAATAATTATTTTTATTTTTTTCTAAAACAATTTAGTGATGTTAGAATAGGATGACTCCAACAAATTATTACCACATTTTGTGCACTGTTACAGATTTTTGTTTTTTATAAACAAAAAAGTAATAATTATTGTTATATAGCATTTTTTTTACTTTCCATATTTCTTTGCTGAATATCATTCTTCATTGCTTATTTTAGATATTATGTTAAAATGTCGTTATTTTACACTCATTCTTGAAAATGAAGATTTGAATGTAGGAAATCTGAGTTCACATATTTTCTTTCAGCGCACTGAAGAGATTATTCTGTTCTCTTTGGCTTCCATTGGTACTTAAAACTCAACAAGTAGTCATCTTTCTTACACAATTCATCTTTTTTTAAAATTTTAAAGTCATCTTTTATGCTTAATGGCCCTTAACTTTATCATTGTATCTTCAAAATGTGCATTTGTGCATTGTTAAATTTCTACTTTTTGGGTTTTTTTTTTGTTGTTGTTGTTTGTTTTTTTGAGGTAGGGTCTCATTAGCTGAGGTTGACCTGGAATTCACTATGTAGTCTCAGGGTGGCCTCGCATTCACAGCAATCCTACCTCTGAATTCTGAGTACTGGGACTAAAAGCATGCACCACCACGTCTGGCTCAAATTTTTACTTCTTTTTTTTATTATTTTATTTATTTATTTACAAACAGTGATAGAGAGAAGAGAGGCAGAGAGAGAATGGGCACGCCCAGGGCCTCTAGTCACTGCAAATGAACTCCAGACACATGTGCCCCTTGTGCATCTGTCTTACGTGGGTCCTGGGGAATAGAAGCTGAGTACTTTGGCTTTGCAGGCAAGCGCCTTAACTGCTAAGCCATTTCTCCAGCCCAAATTTGTACTTTTTAATAGGCATTTTCATTAGTTCTAAAAAATTATCAACCATCTTAAATCTAAATGTTGCTTCTCCTCTCTTACTAAAAGTCTAATCATATAGGTCTTAAATTTTTTCACTCTATCTTCCATGTGTAGTAATAGTTTTCTTTAGCACATACAAATCTTTTATCTTTTATAATGTTTTCTACCTCTCTCTCTCTTCCTCTCTTGCTTTCCTATCTTTCAGATTATTTCTTCAGATTAATTTCCCTTTTATTAATTCTCTTTTTTATCTACATCTTATCTGAGTTTTATACCTCAGTATTATGTATTTAATTTTAATTATAATATTATTTGTTTTTCACTGATCAGTGTGACAAATTTTATATTTATTTAATTTTATACCTGCTTGGTAATTATTTTACATATTCCTTGAACCTTAATTATTTATTTTTTGATTTTCAAGGTAAGGTCTCACTCTAGCCCAGGCTGACCTGGAATTCACTGTATTCTCAGGGTGGCCTGAAACTCACAGCGATCCTCCTATCTCTGCCTCCTGAGAGCTTGGATTAAAGGAATGCTCCACAGCACCCAGCTTAACTGTTTAATATTATTTGCATGTACAATGAGACAGATAGAAGAAAGCTAGACAGAGGGGAAAAAATGGGCATACCAGGGACTCAAGCTATTGCAAACAAACGCTAGATACATGCATCTGGCTTCACGTTGGTACTGGGAAATCAAAACCAGGTTGTTAGGCTTTGCAGGCAAGCACTTTAGCCACTGAGCCATCACTCCAGCCAAAAGCATAAATTTTATTTTTACTTATTTTCAAGGAGAGAGAGAGAGAGCACATTAGGGCCTCCATCCAATGCAAAGGAACTCCAGACACAAGCACCACAATGTACATCTGGCTTATGCAGGTTCTAGGGAACTGAATCTGGGTCCTTAGGCTTCACAGGCAAGTGTCTTAACCACTAAGCCATCTCTCCAGCCCTCCATATTCATTCTTTTTAAATCTTATTTATTTATTTGAGAGTCGAGAGAGAGAGTGAGAAAATGGGCACACTAGAGCCTCTAGCCACTGCAAATGAACTCCAGATACATGCACCATCTTGTGCATCTGGCTTATGTGGGTACTGGAGAATCAAACTTGGGTCCTTAGGCTTCACAGGAAATCACCTTAACTGCTAAGCCATTTGCCCAGTCAATCCTTATTCATTTTTATTCTCTATTTTAATTCACTTAATGTGCTAAAATCGATTTAGCCCATATTCTTTTCCTGATACATTCAATAAAAGAAGGATTGGAATCAGATTCTTTTTCTTCATATTTTCTACTGTCTGTGTGTTTGGTCATTTTTGAACTTGATTTCAATGTTTTTGGAACTTCATCTATGCAAATTTATTGATTTGTGAAAGATTCATTAGGTGGTATTTGGCTTTGATTCTGTATTATCTGAAGACTAGTGCTCTAGAACTCCTTTCATTACACACATGGTTTATTTATTTATTTATTTATTTATTTGTTTATTTTCAAGCGCTGTGGATTCTACATGCAAGCCTAGCATGTGAAGATTAGCTTATGGTATAAATTCTCAGGAAAAAAAAAATGCTTTCTTCTATTTAAAGTTCAAGATGAGTAACTCATCTTGCTGATCCATTGGAGGGATTGTTTCTCAGAGCTCTGGCTAAGATCAAGTTAAATTCTTTGGAAAAAGTGATGTTACAATGAGCACATGGATCTAGTGTCCCTGACTGTATACAGAGGATTTTCTATTAGATGTCAGCCCTTTCCCTGGCATGTACTAGCCCATCGTCCCCTGTTACCCGTGCAAACATAAAAGCAAAATTCAACTCTTGAGTTTTAGTCAGTGCCTTAGATTACAAACCATGCTACCTATTTTTGTTAAGTTCTCTGAGTTTTTACTCTCAGTTCCTAACCTCTCAGTATCCTAAACTTTCATACTTACTATAACATTGATATACCTCAAATAATACTTTTTGTTTTGTTTTGTTTTGTTGAGGTAGGGTCTCACTCTAGCCCAGGCTGACTAAACTCAATCTTCATTAATCTCATGGTGGCCTTGAACTCATGGTGATTCACCTACCTCTGCCTCCCAAGTGCTGGGATTAAAGGCCTGCGCCACCACGCCCAGCTTAAATAATACTTTTATATTTAAACCAGTATTTCAACTTTTTATGGAAGGAGTTGGCCTCTACCAAAATGGTAGAAAAGCAGTCTCCAGAAACTTCACCACTTCAAGTGGATGAAATAAACAGCTGGAAGTGAGAAGCCATGTCTGGCTTTGTGCTCACTGTATGACTCTGAGCCAGCAGGATGCAGTGCAGCCATTGGTGTTTCCACAGGCAGAACAAAAGGTAAGTTGCCATGGTTTGGATAATAGATCAATAGATGAAACAGATGAATAGAGAGAGACAGACAAACAGATGAACATGCTCAAACATGAGTCAGCATAGTTGATTCAAGCCACTCAACTAGTGGCTTGAAAGTATTCTGCAAAATAAAATAATCTTTATGTCTTACTTTCTTCCAGTTATGCTATTCTTTGATATGGAGTAATGTAAATGTTTTTAAAAATTAAAATTACAGACATGGTCATCAAGATGTAATTGCAATGGATTTTGCAAAGCCTTCTGCAAAACTTGCCTGGTATATTGCTCAAACAGAAAATAGTAGCTTACCTGGTAGCTAGTTATTTTAATCTAACTAGCAGCAGTAGTGACTAGAGCAATATAGTTAACTTGAAGAAGGAAAGTTAAATGGTTTGGGATTTGTTGTTCACATATCTGTCTCCCACAAATTCCCACTGCACTTAATGGGTGGGGGAAGCTGGGCAAGTTTAATATAATGAAACAAGAGTCAGTAAACTCAGATTTTCCTAGAATAATGGAAGAAATCAAGATAACCCTTCATAAGGGCTACTTATAAATAGTATCAAAGGATTTAAATGTGAAATATATCGTGAATCATGTTCTTTATAATACAATTGTTAGATGTGTCAATTGTTCTGTTGTCCATCAACAGAGATATTCCTAAGAAAATTAAGATCAAGTTTTAGGGCACCTGATTTGTACATGACCCTTCCAGTTTCCCCTTTTTCTCCTATCTTAAATCAATATTAACCTTTATTTTTATTTTTTATTTTGTTTAATTTTGTAAAGTGGACTGCCCAAGTTGCATAAATTTCAGAGTCCACCAAATCTGAGTCAGCCACATCTGTTCCTTTTTTGAATAAAAAATTCATATTTCACCTTCATTTTTCCTGCCTTATCTCTCCCCAGCTTTTATTAAGGATGAACAATAAGGTATCTGGACTCAGGAGTCCTTTCTGCAGAACATGGCACTGGTCTGTGAAAACCAGAGGGCTGTGTTACCATTACTTAAAATCTCTTCCATGATTCACTACCTCCCTTGTCAGAAATCACTGGTGATTATGACATCATGATGCTAGAAGTTGTCATAATGCTGGTGAAAAAAAATGTATGCCCTCTTTTAGCTCCTTTTCCAACAGGAAATATGAATGGATAATATGCAAAGGACTCTATCCTGGGAAAGCATGTCTGGAAATGTTTACTGCATATTCACCCTATTGTCTTCTAGATGAAAGAGTACTTGCCCATCTTCACATAGGATTTCACAGATTCAAAAGCACTGATAGACAGTTGGACTTGGAATGGGAACATTGATTCTTGTGCTCTGTACAACTTGGAAACCAAGATAACAGGAACAATTGTTAATTTCAAAATATTCTAATTTGTTTGCATTGTTTTTACATTGAAATTGCATTCATACACATAGACATATTGACTATGGCTAGCCATTTCTAGAAAATTTGGGTATTTTTGTTTAAGAAAAGCAGCCTATTTTTATGTTGAGGGGAATCCAAATATCTACACCATGAACTTAGATTCCTGTGGCTGCCAGATCTGACAGGGAATTATCAAGGCAGAGCCAAGTTCACGCAAGCCTGTCTACAACGCTCTTATAGCTAAAGACAAACCAAAATATTGACAAGTTCTTCCAAAAACAGCATGTATAACTTGTAGCTGACATAAGCCTGATGTAAGAAAGAATACAGATGGCAGTATAATCATAGGCTGGGTCTACAAGATGCCAAACAACCCAGGCAAAAGTGAAAAGCTCAGTCGATCAGTTGGTGGTTTTGTCTACATGCCACCAAGCAACAGGTTTGGCTGACTTCTTCACAGAATAGGAGGAGCCTTTGACATGGCTTGGGCAGATGTTATCTCATGAGGCATACTCAGGTTTAGCTGTCAAATCTATAACTCAAATAAGTTATTTGATGGACAATGGACTTCCTTTACCAAAACAACCTTAAAATGTGATACAGGGTTTATCTGCAGTTTTTACTTCATCCTGGAGCCTGTTTCAATGCTTGTGATTGGACAATAATAGACGGTACCTGACAAGAAATACAATCTCCCAATTTACACGCCTATCTTTAAGATTCCATTAACTCATTCAGCAATTTTATTATTCAAATATATTTAAGGGTAACTAAAGTCCACTTTACTTTCTTCAGAACCTACAATGATAGCTGTTGACTTTCTGTTTCAAAAAAAGGTCATGTGTTAAAGGCTTGCTCTTCATTTGGTGGAGTGACTGGATATGAAGGCTCAAACTTCTTTAGAGCATTAATCCATGGATGGATTCATAATTTAATAGTACTTTTGAGAGCTGGCGGGAACTATAAAGTAGAGCTTAGATGGAGGAAGTAGGTTACTAAGTGTATGATTGTGAAGGATATATCTTGTCTCCACCTCTCTCCCCCTCCCTCTCTCTCTCTGTCAGTCATTTAGCTCTACTACATGTTTCCCACTATATGATGCTTTGTCCCAGTATGCATAGGTCCAAAATAATGCTGGCCAGTGACCATAGACTGAAACCTTTGACAGCTAAAAATAATGCTTAAGTTATTTTCTCAGACTTATTTTTCATAATGATAACAAGTGATAGAAAATGAATATAGACAGAAAAAATGGATGAAGATGTTAAAAACCTTGAGTCAGGATAGTCAACTTCTCACCAAGTCCCTTGAAATTGGTTGGCTAAATAGTCCTTAAGGTTTTTTTCCAATGGTATTACTCTTTCACATGAACTAATGTGAATGCTTTGAAATGTCATTACCTTTTAAAAAGTGAAATTACTATTTATTTTTGAAAGTAAAATATAGTTTTATGGATGCTAACAACTAAACAGTTGCTAAGAAGCACACTTGCTTGTGAAGATGCTCCCAGGAACCAGTGGAATTATTTTTAACTCAGTCTTTATAAGACAGTCATCAGGAAAGAAGACAACTTCTAGGTCCATCTCTATCATTGTAGCCCTTCTCTCTGATTTCTGGCCACCTTCTAGTCACTAGTTTGTAAATGTCTTTATTTATTTATTTACTTATTTGCAAGCAGAAACAGAGAGAGAAAGAAAGAGAATAGACGCACCAGGGCCTCTAGCCACTGAAAACGAAATACAGATACATGCACCTCTTTGTGCATGTGGCTTGGTTGACAGCCTGTGGTACTATAATGGAAAGGTGGTAGAATCTTTTGGGAGTGGGCTTCATGGAGGGCAGTTAGGTCACTGGTAGCATACCATTGAAACATGTGTTGGGACTCACCTTGCTTCTTTCTCTCTATTTCCAAACCACTGTGGACTGAACAGGTCTCCTCTGTTACACATTCCCCGACCCCAATGTCCTGGACTGCTATCGTTCCAAAAACTGGCAATGGACCTCTGGAGCCCAGGAGCCCAAATAAACCTTTCCTCCTCGCAGATGTCAGTGATGAAAAATTGACAAACATATAGAGAAAAATGTACTATTTTCTTGAAATACTCATCTAAATACTAAGCCAAAGGAAGTATGGGGGGTCTTAAGGAAGAAAATATTGGTGCAATTACAAATACTACATTTTTCTACTTTATCCAAATTTACCTTGTTTTCAGTGTTGTATTTGTTTTCAAAAGCTTTTACGGCAGTAGTATGCAATGTATCTTTGTTCAATGGGATAAGGATCTGCCAGGGTGTTTTAAAATCATAGGAGGATAATCCTTTCTTTTTACATTTTCCAGAAAGTTTTTTAAAGTTTTTTTTCATTTATTTATTTATTTATTTATTTATTTATTTATTTGTGTGTGTGCCACCACACTTGTGTAGAGGTCAGAGGACAACTTTGTAAAAAAATATTTTATTTTTATTTATTTATTTATTTGACAAAGAAACAGAGAGGGGGAGAGAGAGAATGGGCACAGCAGGGCCTGCAGCCACTGCAAACAAACTCCAGATGCATGTGCCCCCTTGTGCATCTGGCTAACGTGGGTCCTGGGGAATTGAACCAAGGTCCTATGGCTTTGCAGGCAAACACCTTAACTGATAAGCCATCCCTCCAGCCCTTTCTAGAAACTTTTATGACCCCATAATAGATTTTCAATAAGTGACTGTTCCCATTGATTGAGTAAAGATGTCAAGAACCATATAACCTATAGAAAGCAGAAGAAATGCCCATGTTTTCCTGACATAGACTCATTACTGACAGACCACACCTCCCTCAGAAAGTGTGGGCAATCTTTGCAGACAAGTAGAAGTCTTTCTCTCGGAAGTGGAGAGCTGTGGTTGGTACATTCATAACTATTTTTCGTGTTAATATTGAGCTGAGCTTATTTAATCATCCTTTAGTATTTGATAACAAAGTGTAAAAATCTTGCTTTATCCAAAGAATAAATGGAAGTCCAAATAATTTTAAGTTTGGCTAGACAAATCTGCCAGGTATCATGTACCATAGATAGTTTGGCTAAGTTGATACCTGTAAACACATGGGGAATTGAAGCAACTGACTAAACCTCATGAAATTAAACAGCAAACTGTCTTAATATCCATTACAAGAATGTAGATGGCTTGTGTATTTTTGTTGGTACATTTGTTTTATTATATTGGGCTTCTTTATTTGTATAATTGCTTTGATTTACCATTTTGTATGCTTTGCCAGATAATTAGTTAATGAGCTTATATTAAGTCCTACCCTGTGTCAGAAATAAAATACTCTAAGGATTCTGTTTAACTTTCATATTTACAAAGGTGCTAAGTGGCTCCATTTGAGCAAGAAGTGAGCCTATGTTTCAGGACAGTGTTATTCCACCTCTTTCTATTGAAAAAGTCAAACTCTTACATACAAACACTCTTGTTCCAAACTTCAGTGTCTTACAAGGAGGAGAGTGAATAGGTGAGATTTGTATGTACATGGAAACACTGAGCAACATTTAGACAATGAGCATGCTAGGAATTAATAATTCTTGAGTATTTATAATCTTCTGATATAGACTCTGGGACCTGTGGTGAGGACCAAAGGCCTTGGCATGACTCCTTCAGTGGGTTGCCAAGCCTCTCCATGAGCAAGACTGTGGGAGCCCTATCAACTTCTTTATTTATTATTCTTATTTATTAAATAATAATTTTTAATTTATTCTTTAGTTTCAGTAATGTAATTAATGACAAAGGAAATCCAGCCTCTAGACCCTAATGAGAGGGCTGGTATCGCATAAGCCAAAGTAACCTTGCTATCTGAGTTTCTCCAACACTATTTTCTTCATCTCTGACTACCTTGAAGGCCATTTTCAAAGTATATTATGAAGGCATGTCAAGGGGTGTGTAATCAGCTTAAAAGTTTGGAGGGGTAGGAAAAGTAAAACTCCAGGCCTGGTGAGGTAGTTCAGCTTGCCATCAGGTCCCTGAGTGCACTCATTACTTGTCTCCATTACCAAGTTATGTCTTAATTACTCGGTTCCGTCTTCCCACTCAGGGTCACTATGTCACAGCTGGCTTTTCTGCCCATCCCTAATTAATGAAACCTTATATAGTATCCAGGTTTATTGTAATAACCTCTGCTAAGGGATGTAGTGGATAAAAAGGAGAGCAAAAACAAACCAGAAATTGTCAGAGATCCTCTCCAAGTAACCTTGCTCCATTAAGGGCCTTAGTTCAGGAGTTCTTTTTTCTGCTTTTAACTGGGATGGGCCTTCCATTTGATTTCACTTGGAATTTCTGGCATAATTAAGTACAATGATCAGATTCTGCCTGAAGAAGAAAAGAGGTGACAAAGATCAGGAAACACACATGTCTGCATCATTTTAGAATTTTGAAAATAGTTATTCCCTCATACTTCTTGCATTTAAATTTATATTTTGTCAAATAGAAAGAAAAAGCTTAATACTTTCAAATGGCAACATAGAAAAGTAACATACATTCATCAAATGGTTTCATTGTTTCAAAGATATTGCTTCTTTTAGAATTCTGACATGTCACGTAAAGACAAATTATGTGAGAGCTTTTTCTAATTTGTTAGATATAATGCCAGGCAATAAAAATTTGCAAACTAAAAAAAAAAAAAACCTTTAAAAATCTGATCACTATTATGTATGAGTTTCTGTCTTATTCTTTCTCACACACACACACACACACACACACACACACACACACACACACCAGCACCACCACCACCAATTCTGTTTATTAGAATTCACACTGCTCTTGAACAGATAGCTCATCTGCATTTTATCAGGTGTCCCTGTAATTAAAGCTTATTGTAAAGTGAGATATTATTGGTATATTTTATTACTTGTCTATGTGAGGTGGAACAAAGTTAGAGGCATAAATGAATTCAGTTTTACAGTACTTTGTTTGAAACAAATGTCACTATCTACACACACATACCTAATTATCAGTTCTTACACATTCTGCCAAATATCAAACCTATAGTTCATAAGCCACACACATGACAGGCAGTAAATATATTCCCCCTAATTTAAAATTTTATTGCAAAATACCCTCTGCACTATGTTAACCTATACTAAATCACATCCTATACCCTTAGCTCTACTGGTGTTTGCTTACTTATGATTCAAACAGGAGAACAATACTAACTCCTATTTCTGTATATCTAGAATAATAAAGAGTGAGTGAGAAAGGTTATATATAAGGAAAGAGCTCAGAACACTGGCACAAGAGGTTGGCATCCACTATAGCAAAGAATAACAGATTCATCCAAGACTCATGGTTTTTTTGGTATGGTTTCCAAAGGTTTTCTGTTCTGAAAGTCAAGGTTGCTTTGCATATTTTTGTATATTTCAAAGACTCTCAGCAGCAGTGCAAAACCCAAGACCCAGATGCAGCCCTCATATTGGATCTGGGCAGCTGGTTTGAATGCATGTGGGCTAGTATTGTATCGAGTTCTATTTTCTTACTCAAATTTGTGTTAAGTGAAGGCCAGTCCATCTTCACTCTCATAATGGGCAAATTCCTTGAGAGGAGAACATCCAAGAGGAGATGTTGCCAGTGGATTCCTTCTGTCATCAACAGACAAATGTTTTGTCATCAACTTATAGGAACAAGTGTACACTCAGCCCAAGCAGAGGAACTTAACCCACAGTCTTCCCAGGTGCTGTTAGCTCCCAGCAGACATCATTTGTTATCTTGACAGACAAAGGGATGTGGTGAAGATGGACACTGCGGTCCTGTTCCATTTGCCAGTGTGAATTATCCTCCCATCGTATCCTCTAGTCGTGGTGGGCTCTGAGTGGCCCACTTTGAAAAAGAGTCTGAAGCCATCAGAACAAAAAGCACTGGGAGGGCTTGGGCTGCTAAAGGCTACATCTGGGCTCAGCAACATGCATACTAATAACATCATTACGGCCGAGTGGTTTGGAGAGCGTGTTTACTTTGTTGTGGTTGCTGTCACCTTCTACAGCTGAATTGTTAATATGTGGTTTTAAATTCAAATAGCACACAGGGCTAATTTTCTTGTATTTGCCCAAAAAATTAGGTTACATAGTTCATCTAATTTTCCCTCCACTTTTTCATGTGTGGGTGGTACTCCTTGTAGAGAGTACTTCTTTTCCATGACATTGAACTTGAACCTGACTGACCTTTCTATAATGAGTGAATTGAAAACATCTCCCTTTGGAATGTGGCTTGTAGATACTGGCTAAGCCAGTTTTTCTGCGTTTGATGAATTAAAGGGGCAGATTCCTTTTCACAAACCTCAAACAGACGAGTTTTTTTTTTTTTAAACAGGATTAAAAGAGGAAAAAGAAAAGTAAAATGGAGGAAATGAAGAGAGGAAAGAAAGAAGGAAGGAAGGGAGGCAGGAAGGAAGAAAGGAAGGGAGAAATACAGAAATGAGCTTTGTAAAACCTTTCTTAGAGGAAGTCTGTTTCATTAAAAGTTGGGCATTGATTTTAACAGACAGTGACTAGGGGAGGGCTTGTACTGTCTTGGTTTTTTTTTTTTTTTTTTTTTTTGTTGTTGTTGTTCTGTTTTCACCATCCGTTTAAATATTCTAGAAAGAGCCTGCCACTTTAAAGTTCTGGGTATTTTAGTAAACATTTAAATAACACATTTTATATTTATCTCTTTCAACTCAGATGTTCTATCTTTTCTCCTTGTTATTTTTTTCTCAAATTAGTCCTCCCCCACCTAAAATCAGAGTTACAGGGAGAGACACTTGGGGTCAGAGCTACTGCATAATGAGCTAGTACATTTCTTCTCTTATGTGTTGATAGCCTGTGGATTCATACTTCTTCATTGTTTAAAGGGGGAAAATACAGAATTGATGGAAGACAGCTGAAAACAGTCAGCAGCAGAAAGTCCAGCACTACCAGCATCTGATCTTAATCATAATATATCCTCTGTCTGGTTTGTCACAATCTATCGCTCAAGAACACCTTCAATGGACAGTAATTTGAGGTGTGGCTTATTAGATCACACGATCTTATGAATAATAAAAAGTTATGGAAAATTGCATCTAGGCCTGCTATCCAATTTTCAGTGGTGTCACCCACTTTATAGTAAGGCAGCATGTTTATGCATGATTTCTGTTTCATATGTATTGACTAGATCATTTTCTCTGTTGTCCTGAGAATTGATGACACACACTGTATTAAGAATGATGACCTCCACAAGGGGGATAACACTTCCTCTAGATTACACTATTGTCAAAACATATTGAAATTTTCTTTACACATGTTACTGCTGTATTTTTCTGCCTGAAAGACTCTGTTAAAGTGGAATCTTGTATTTGGTTTCTTTCTTTTCTCCCTCCCCCCTCTCTCTCTAAAGATCAAGGGACAGGTGTCAAATTTTTCTTCTCTCCTAATACTTTTGTGGAATGACCAATGAAAAATAATAACATCATCCTTCCAGACAATCTGTCAGGACTATGTCAACCCTTCAGGGCAATTTTGATAACCTTTTTGGAGGAATTTGCAAGATACAAATTCCTTTTGCGTGCTTAAAGATATTACTGTGTAGGAGCCCAAGAACTCCATTATATATGGATTCAAATATTCTGATGGATAAGAGGCAGCTGAAGAAACCCCAAATAGTAAAAAGCTTCAATGAAGATTGTTTTCTCTCCCACTTTCCCTGAAGGAGTCTTGCTGAAGGTGATATTATTCTTCACTGTGCCCATGCCTCCCCCCACCCCCACAACCTCCTTTTCAGGAATCTACACAGCACTCAACTTGCAGTGATGTAACACCACCGCTGATACCACAGGCATGTGAAAATAGTGTGCAATATTACTTTCTCCCTTGCACTGGATCAAAATGCAAATCCACCTTCTGTGAGATAGTGACCCCTTTGTGGCACTATACCACGCAGCATGCAGTGAAATGTCTTGTGGGGAATAAAAAGTAGAAGACAATCATAAAACGCAAAGAAAACCAGATCATTCATCCTGGAAAATCTGTTATTTTTGAAAATATCAAAGACAGGCAAAAGATAACTAATATGGAATTAAGAGTAATTTTGAAATCAGGGAGTAAATGAACATTGGATAAAACTTTTTATGTTTAAGTGTGTTCCTATTTTTCTTTCTGTTCCCCTTCCCAAGATCCCTGATATGTTAATTGCCCCATGATGGTGTATGATGTTCCATTCAGGGGGAAGGACTGACTGGAAATCAACACATGATTTATATTTGTGTAGGGAAAAATAAAATGTTAAGTATCAAAGACTAAATGTCAGGAGGCATTAAGAATAGAAAACAAAGATCCATGAGAGGGAATTTTATATTTTAATTTAATTTAATTTATGTGACTTTTGTATTGGAGCTGGTTGAACTGACAGGAAATGAAGACAGTGCCTATCTAGCCTGAGATATGTAAGGCTTATCATTGAAATTAATTATATGTTCTTTACATTTTCCATTTTCCTTTTAAAGTTGGACAGGTGGGAATGCTTTAGCTCCCAAGTCCGGTTCAAATTCTGTAAGTCCTTAATTTTCCTTCAACCCTCATGTTTCCAGAGAACCTGCCTAGCTCTCCTAGCCAGCTCTGGTCTGAAATCCTCCTTCTTGACCTCCTTCTGCTTAAAGTCACCTGGCCTCATCCCCCAGGTTAGCTTGGCTGGCTGCCCATCCACACATTTCTGTCTGCCTTTGAGTGTTTTCAGAAGCCCACTAAATTGTGCCTTGGCAGGCCAGACACCCTTCCCTCTCCTAGAGACCCAGTGAGGGGTTATCAAATTCTCTCATCAGACCTTCAAAGCCACATTCTTGGGCCTGCAGAGAAGCTGTGCAGTTGCAAAAGAGAGATGTTAGAACTTGTAAACATGTCATACAGTATTATAATATTATAATACGCCTTGGGGTGCAGTGAAGCACAGAGGTTGGGTGGGTCTGGAGATACAAAAGCTGGCCTTTCTGAGATGTTGTAATGAACATTTTATTTTTGAGACAGCACAACTCTTTTCATAAAGGGGCTTCTTTCCAATCTTAAACAGCTAGCCCAACTGTGCTCTTTAAGATAGCTATAACCACTAGTGGCTTCTAAGTGAACCAGGGATGCAGTGGGCTCAACTTCTGCTGGATAAAGCAAGAAGGCCTCCTTCTCACACACAGGAAGTGCTCCAGCCCCCAACCTTTCTTTAGCTAAGACCCAGATGCCCTGACTGAATTCCAAGACCAAAATTATTTGAGTAACAGAGCAAAAGTTCTGTGGTCCTAATTGGTCTAGACTCCAAATGTTTTAGCCGGTCCCCCTTCCTATACAAAATGGTCCTTAAATTTTGCTTTGACAACTATTAGCTGCCCCTGTGATTGTGGACAATAATGTTGACCTATTGCTTAAGACATAATTAAGATGGCATAATGAGTTGAATAGTAAGATCCCCTTGCATCAACCTTCTTTCTTGTCTTGGAGAAAAAACAGAAATGGAATGAATTAGGAGAGATATGTCCCTTCCTTCCTTCCCTTCTTCCTTCTTTCCTTCCTTCTTTCCTTCCTTCCTTCCTTCCTTCCTTCCTTCCTTCCTTCCTTCCTTCCTTCCTTTTCATTCATCCCAGTGTCATTTGTCTTTTACAAGAAATCTGATGGAATTTAATCTACAACATGATTTCGGACCGGAAGTACAGCTGCACAGTACAGAATGGGGCAAGAGGGGGTGTATTTTATAACACACAAAACAGGCAGGACTGCTCTGGCCAGAAGATAATGCAAACTAGCTTTGCTGGAAATGAGCTGCAAAATACCTTCATTTTCTACTACAGTGAAACCCTGATAAAATCACAACTGTTAAGGTCATACAGTATATCAGGTGGAATCACAGTCTTTAGAACTCCATTATTAATGCAGACAACCTCACAATCAAAGAGGATGAGAGCACAGTTTCCAGATGCCAATGATTTGATCCTATCTTATTTGGCTGTTTACATTTAAATAATGTGACTGTATAAATTTAAATAATATAAACCACCAACAGATGGATCCCAGTGAAAAACTGTGCCTTCCCTAAGACCCTGAATGTACACTATACAGTGCTTTACAATTTATTTGAGCAGAGCTCGTATTAAAAAAAAATGGGGAGGGGATAAAAAGAGACTCATTTCTTCTACCATTATGGAAATAAAAGGACGACTGCTTTAGTTCGCGGCTGACTGTGCCAAGGAAACATGCAGTTCTCTAACCTCTGGTACAATGTACCCATAAGGTAGCAAGCATCAAAGCATATTAAAAGATATTAACTGCATATTTGCTTATGAACAAGATAAAAAGCTGTAGGGCCTCCAGCTTCTCAAGCTGTGAGTGGAACAGCTTTGCAATTTGCCTGCAAAACTGCATTTTGATCTTAATGAATATAAAATGGCTGCCATTAAAAGTAAAACAGATTATTTCGGGTCTTCCAGGGCCCATAGCTCTTTGCCGGCCTTGGAGGGCCACTATGATCTTTCATTAAAATCTCACAGCAGGGCTCCCTCACCAGCAAATCAAGCCTTGCAGTCTAGGAGATTGGCTACATTTAAAAGTAATTTTCAGAAATCTACACAGATTTTCAATTTGGTAATGAAAGCCATAAGAGAATGCGGGCGGCATTTTGTCGCGTATTGTTACTGATGCTTCGCTCACATTCGTTAGAAATTAAACTGCCCCGTAACTATCGCACTGATGGCAGCTTGCCATTTCGGCTGCGTTCTAATCTCCATTTGTTAATGAGTAGCATGTGCTAATTGTTGTCATCCTCACCACCAAGCAGTCCTTCTCTAACAAACATATTTTACCTGCTCTGGGGTGAAACCTTGCAGTTTGTCCTGGACCAAGTTGTATCAGTGCCTTGGAGCGGCTGATTAGGAGCTGGGGCAGCACCCTTCCACCAGGCGAGAGGGAATCAAATTTGAAATCGGTTGCTTTTATTTTATTTGGACTCATCCCTTTGTTTTCAGGCAAGCTTAAGTTTTCTAAAGTCCTGGCATGCTAATGTCCGGGGATGAGAAAACATGAACACTCTGTGGAACTGCCCAGGACAGAATGAGTAAAGCTACCCTACAAACCCTCAGGACAGCTAGAGCAACATCAAGGTTACATACAATGAGGGAAGGGTGAATGTTAGGAGGGAGGAAGGCTGAAAAGCCCCTATGACCCTACGTGCTAGCCCAAGCCCAAGAGAGAGTAGCCACACCCCTTGAAAGGATGTTTAGCCACCATTGTCTTTGAGAGATAAACTTGCCTGCATTCCCTGGGTACAAAAGCCTGGAAGGCTGGGGCTGTGCCATTCTCCAGTGGTGGATGCTAGGAGCACAGGTGGTAGATGCACAATGGCAAGGCTGTTGAGAAGAGGTGGTACAACGGGGGGTGGGGCAGTAAATTCAGCCTTCCAGTGGATCTGAACAAAGAAAAACGTAAAATAATTATGACTGATTTAAATAGCAGAAAGCATACAGAATGCCTTCTAAGACTGTGGGGTTTTGACTTTACCTGTGCCCTTACTTAATGTAAGAACTAAGAAAAGTTATTTTTCTGAGATCCTAGAAACAAAAACGTCAGATTATGCTTCCCTTTTGGAAAATGCATTCAATAAATTCTCTTCACTTGGCAAGTCTCTTTACCTGGCAACCTTTAGGGCAAAGCACTTCCCTGAACTAAAATGTGACCAACAGCAAGAACTACTCTCTACTTTCTTTCTGACTGGATATAACTCATTCCTGCTGATACAGAAGGAATCTCTATTTAGAGTAGTAATTCTCCATAGCAGAGGGCTGGCAGCCACAAGAGAGCAGATATGCAAAGCTATGTTAATTTTCAGAAGGCCAAAGCCAGTGCCTTGTGGCTCAGTGTAAGCACATTTTGTAGCTTCTAACACATGGGAGGATCTTTGGTGGACCTGGGTTATGCTTCTCTGCTTTTCACAGTGTACAATTTTAACTGGGCCAGATGTCTATGATTTTAAGAGAATGACACGCAGGCCTTAATAAGGTGCCACTGCTAATGTACATTAGTATATGAGGAGAGAACTCACACCCATTCCTTTTCTCCTCAGCCTCAGGAGACCAAGGGAAATATATTGAAGCCCTAAATATGGCAGCACTGTTGGCTGTAGTATATACTTAGGGGACAACCAACTCAAATATTCCTGATGGTCTTGTGCACTTTAATTTCTGTTAACAGTGATACTTAAAAGGATAAAGAAGAAATTTACTCTAAAATTCAGCATCGGCAAAGTCGTGTGCTTTGTTCTGTGTCTAAACAACTTTAGCAGTTGTACATAATGCCACAATCCAATAGTATTTGACTGTACCTATATAGACAATGTTTGATAAGCATTTTAGTTGAGACTTGTATTTTTAAATTTAGTATGTAATAAAAAGATGTGCTTGAGTATCAAAAAAAAAAAAAAAAAACTGGCTAAGCAGTTTTGAACCAGTTACGCATTGGTTGCTATTTTAAGTGCAGGAAGCATTCATGTAATCAGTTAGGTTATTTTTTATAATTTAATATAAGAAATTCTGCTAAACCCTCCCAAACTCAAAAGTCCATGATCTCTTTGATTTTACCTTTCACTGCATGCTGTAATATTCCTGATAGCGTTCAGCTATATCTTGACAACTGAGTTCTTTAAGGTCTCTGGTATTATTATTCAGCATGTGCTAAGTTGTTAATGTAGTGAAGGTGTCTTATCAAACTTGACTCCCAAGTATTAGAATGTAGCATATATTAATATACATCTAATTGCTACAGTGGAATAAAACTAGACTTTAAGTGATAGAAGTTAATGTAATTATTGTTCAGATAATCAAGTTGAGTTCTACCAGTTATAATACATTGTAATTGTGTGTTTCTTCCAGAAATATAACACTATGGAAACAAGCACTGTTCTTGCCTCATCACTTTGACTTGACTAATTCAGTTGAAAAATAAATACCCTTTTATGCATACTCATGTTTATGTTAAATGGAGAATCTCATAACAAAAATGAAAGATAAAACATTTATGGCCTTGTAAAAGGCCATAATTAAGGTTTTCAAATAATATGTTTTATTAATTTATTTATGGACTTGTTTTTTTGTTGTTCTATTTCAACTTTGGAAATTGTTTTTGGTTTCTATTACAATTACATTATAAGCCTAAGTTGTAAGGATAATTGGGAGAGAGTTTTATGTTAATGGTTTGAAAATATAAATCTACTAAAATTCACACTTCTCTTATCATTTCATTCCTAAATGTATAGTTTGAATTCAAAATTCAGGACCTTCTCAAAATTTCATGTGTACAGATTTTTAGAATATTGTAGACTCTGGTTTCATCAAATTAATTTTTATTTTGATATTTGACAAAAATTATTCTGAATTGTATGGTAGATCTTACAGTTTGGTTGAAATATAGCATTCTAATGAGTATATATGTTTAAATTAATAAACCTCACATATTTAGGCCCCATAATAAGATAATGTATTTAATTTTGAGCATTACTTGTTAAAGTGATTTAGAAAGTATAAATAATTTTCCATGCAAATATCACTTTAATAATTGTCTATTGGAATGAAATTTGTCATCAAAATCCAAATGGCTTTTAGCAGTCTTTTACTTCTAAAACGGAATGCTATGAGCTACAAGTGAATAGAGGGTAGACAAGTGCTCAGAAGGAAGACATGGAGAGGAACATTGTAACCTTTCCTGTCTAACCTTGCCTTCTCCCCTGTCTTTGGGGAAAGGGGCCTGCATTTTTGGTCCAAAGCTGCCCCAAACTGTACACACTTTCTTCTCCAACTCGTCACAACTTCTAAGTTTTCATTACTTTATAATCAACTGCTTCTTGTATCCTCTCTGCCTATCTGTCCCATTTCTACTGATTTAACCAGATGTTGGGATGAGTGAGGCAGCAAGTGCACATGAGAGGCAATGAATAAGTGGTATTTGCACTTCTACTATGCTTTTGAATAAGGGAGTAAAGAAATTAGTGTTATGGGCTCATCAACTGCTTTCTGGATAAGAGTCCCCACTTAGAGAAAGGGAACTCACATCCTATCCTGAAAATAAATCAAAATTTATGTCCTTTGACTAAACACAGATGTTATGTACATCAAACAGCCTTGTATGTGTGTATGTTTATGCCTTTGGTCATAGAACCTTCTTTTTACAGATAGTGGCAAATACTGGGGACACACAAGACTCATCAAAATAAAAAGAACAAGAGAAAGCCCAGGGCTTACCACTGATAAGTCATCGCTAGCATATTTTCAGGACTCAGGAAACACTGCAGAGGTAGTGAGGGGGAAAAAATATGAGTGCTGCTCTCATTGCTAGCCAGAGAACCATCTCTATGTAGATGGTACTAGACACTGAGGAGACCCAAACTCATCAAAGTAAAAAGTCACTGAAAGCTCAACCCTAAAATAGATTTCTAAAAGGCTCTCCAAGGCTCAGAGAACATTGCAGAGGAGGGAAAATGTAAATACTGTAGGAACCACAGGGTGAAAAGGAGTACTTTGCATCACTCTCCTCTCAACATCAACTGACTAGTGCCATGACTCTACAAATGTATCTATACCCCCACAATGCCAGCATGGTTCAGAGCCCATCAACATTTTGACATTGAGAATGGAGGAAGACAAAACAGAAGAGACAACAAAACGGAAGAAGGACTATCTTGAAAGAGGAGGGTCCTCAAGGGATGCAGAGAAGGGACAAAAAAAGATAAAGAGACTATGTGTTCATGTATTAAAGATTTTCTTTAGAAGATGAGTATACTATACAAAATGCACATATCTAAACACCTAGCAAGCATTGGTTAATGGCTATGTTAATATTACTAAGTGCAACACCCAAACCAGCATAATGGTACACATTTCTATAGAAATCTAGAGGCAGCACAGAGTTCACAAAGGGAGCTGAGGCAAGCAGTGCTGTATGTCAATGGTTGGGAAGATGAGCTCACAGAAGACCTGCTGAACTTTTCTTCTCTTTGACCTCTTGCCTATGGTTCTCAGTAACATCAAAAGTATTTTCAAGGCAAGTTGGTCCTACCAAGTTCAAAGACTAATGTGTACATATAAGAGACAAAGGAAAATAATATTTTTTCTGGGATGTGTTACAGTGCAGAAAGACAACACTTGCTCTTGTGATACATATAGCAGTCAATACCATTTTAGGTGACAGTGGTCAATTGGTCTAGGGACTGAAGATGCAGGCAGAAACTGGATGCCACAGGCACATGGCAGTAGCAGCATCTGTCTTCAGTTTTCCTTGAAATATAAGGAGGCTTTGAGAAATAAGTGGGTGGTGCAAAAGAAGGTTTAGTTTTCTTGAACAATGGCTCCTGGTAGCAAAAGAGTCTTCAAAGTGATTCTTTGAAGAGTGGAGGAAATGTGTGAAGATGAATATACCCAAACCAAGTGCATTGTACTTGCATGTGTCAGAACCTATACTAAATAAAGCTTTCAAATATGATACCAAGGTATATCAAGAATTGTGATTTAGAGGGTACTAAACTGAAAACAAATTGGCCAGGATTTTTCAAAAGAAAGAACAGGGAAGATGGGTAGAAATAATGTATTTGTCCTACATCTTCACTCATATATAATAATTTGTAAGCTAAGAATGACAATAAATATGTAATTTAATTTTGAACAAGGGAACAGATGATCTGGTTAGTGAACTAAACAATATGAGAAATTTGGAAGTGTGATGTGATTTCATAGTTGGTTATGTTAACAGAATAATATTTCTGGACACAGAAATTATCATAGGTTTTTAAGGAAGCAGGTATCAAAATAGTGAAACTGTAAAAATGGTCCTATGACTAAATAATTTTCAAGGGAAATTAAGCTTATGTTTGAAATTCTGACAAAATAATCACAGATTATTTCAGAGGCATATAAAAAAATGCACCTTGAAAGGAACATTCTCTTTCTCTTTGTAAAGCTATTCAATGCAGTATATAAAGGGACATATACCCAAAATACGAGGATGAAAACATGGTGAGGAGCCAATATAAAAAAGTGCTGCAAGAATATTGTCAGGAGGGTTAAAGCTTAACTCTAGGCTGAAAAACTGCCAAGGACAACAGAAAGCTATTTTAAGCTCTGTTTGTAAAGAAGAACAAAGGGATAGGTACATTGATTGGAGAACACAGCAAAATGTTAACAGATGTCAGAGAGAAAACAGAACTATTCAAGTCTTATTTTGATTTTATGGTCTCTATCAAGAAGAATGATCTTCACCTGGAAAGGGCAGAGCAAGCAAGAGTTGAGAGCAAACTGAGGCCCAAGATGTATCAAGACTTCCTAAAGTACCATGTAGTTTGTTAAATGAGTTCAAGACTCCATGCAAGACAATTTATCTTTCAAGTCACTGAAAGGTCCTAAAAAATAATTCAGATGTGACTACAAAAATTCTCATTTTTTTTATAATCATGGTTGATCATGAATAAATATGGACTATAGAAGAAAAAACTTAATCTGTACAACCAGAAAACCATACAGATCATACTTCTAGAATTCTCTAGAGCCAGATATCACCCACATAAACTCCTTATGTACAGAGTATGAAAAGGCATTCACTTTAGCCAGGAGGCATTTATTTCAGATTACATGCATGTCTCACTCTCTTTCATTCCAAACCTCATGTTCTTTTTTCCTTTCTCTCATTTTTGTTGTTTGCCTGGCTTTGTTGCTATTGTTTTATAGAATGACTAGCCAAGTAGTTTATGGATCTAGAAAGGTTCTATTTTATGGAGATATTTATCATTTTATTATATAATCTAGAGTAGAATTAAAAGGCCTATATAATTAGGTTGATTCAAAACTGCTTGAATAATAGTTCCCAAAGAATGTGTATTAGCTAATTGGGGACAATCTAGAGAGGTCTCTAGAGATATGTGCCCCTTGGACTTCATTTTACCCTCTTGTTCTTTCTTTGCTTATGCATATCTTTACTCCAAGAGTCCCTACATTCTATGAAAATATGTGCTTCTATGCATCTGTGTCACATACGTGGTGTCCACTGTCTGAGTAGCCTGGGCTCTGACAATATGGCCTGGGCCAGATCTAATACTTTCCTTGAAGCATCTCATGGTTAAATAGGTGAAAAAGAGTAACAAAGTGGGTCCACAGATATAATAATGCTATAAAGAAAGAAGGATGTATCAACCTTCTTTTCATTTATTTATTTATGACAAAGAGAGGCAGAAAGAATGGGCATGACAGGGCCTCTTGCCACTGCAAACAAACTCAAGACACATGTGCCACCATGTGTACCTGGCTTACATAGGTTCTGTGTCCTAAAGCTTCACAGGCAAACACCTTAATTGCTAAGCCATCTCTCCAGTGCTATACCAACCTTTAAAAAAAAATCTTTTGTTATATTTATTTATTTGCAAACAGAAAGAGCAAGAGAGACAGAGAGAATGGGAACACTAAGGCCTCTAGACACTGCAAATGAACTCCAGATACATGTACCACTTTGTTCATCAGGCTTTATGTGGGTACTGGGGAATTGAACCAGGGTCCTTAGGCCTTGCAGGCAAACACCTTAACTGCTGAGCTATCTCTTCAGCCCAACCTTTTATGGGGGCTATACTCAGGCCTTTGCATATTTTTCAAAACTTTTCAAAAACAGAATGAGAAAGCTGTGACTATCCCACTGACAAGACCTGGATCAAAATACATAAGATATCCAGTGAGAGCTCAACATCAGATCCATTGTATTCCAAATTTTATGTAACATCCCCTGCAAAACTGAGTCCACACAAATGTACATCAATGCCCAGCCTTGAGTGAAGTGTCCTGTGAGTACCAGAGATCAAATGTCATAGTAGGAGCTCAGCCTAGAAGACATAATTTCACCTGAAAAGCACAGACATGAGTATTTTGAATATCACCGAGAAGTCTGTTCATGAGAGGTTTGTTCTGAAGTCCATGCCACTATCGGATGAGAAACTTTTAGAAGATATAAGAGTATGTTGGGAGAGGATATGGGGATCCTGGTGTCTGTCTATCTGTCTGCCTGTCTCTCTGTCTCCCCCTCTCTTTGCCAGACATACCAGACAGATATCTTACAAAGAATATGTGTTATTAAATACTATTAACAAAATATGGAATCATATGTCTTTTTACCTGCCTTATTCCTGACTTCCAATGTTCTCTTTCTACTTCAGTGTCCTTCTGAACATTCAACAGATGTGCTTCATTTTATGGATGAAATGAGTTCTTGTAAATTTATATCTTTTTTTCAGTAAATGAAATATTACTTTAAAGATAGTAGGGAAGTTTCTTTTAAAAGAAACCTTAAGCCAAATTGCTTTGTAAAGCAAATAATGACCCTATAACCAATCTTTCTCTAAGTCTAGATTTCCATATATCAGATTTGACTAAAAAAGACACATCTATACTTTATTTTTATGTCTATCTGCTGGCTGTACTGCAACATAATAGTATGCCAATTTGAAATACCATAATTTTTACACTTTTTCAGTTCTCACAATGCAATCTTAGAAAATGTATTATTTCTTATATAATTCTCACCTGTCCTTTCTTTTCCATCCTGGAACTTTGGAACTTCAGAGCTGTCAGTCCCTGCTCCCTGAGTTTGGGGCATATCCGTGATAGCTCATCTTGCACAAAGCCATGATAATGTGCCAATTTGGCATGAAGTATTATGTGTGCATTGACACATTTACTATTTATATCAGATTGCTGAGATGTATGCAATTGCTTTAGCTGCCTTACCAATCAATAAACTGAGGCTCCAAAAAACTCAGCTTCTATAGGTATCCAAGCTGTGCCACAAACCATCATCCACATCAGCTGATTTACTTTTATCTCAACTTCATGGAGTATAATTGACAAACACAAATTGTATACATTTAAAATGTTCAAAGTGAGACCTTGATTTGTGTACACTGAGAAATAACTCCCATTAGTGTGCTAATTTATTTATCACCACATCTAGTCATTACCAGTGTGTGTATGTGTGTGTGTGTGTGTACACATCTAAGATCCAATCTCTTGAATTGTAAGTATTATTCAATATAGTCAACAAGCTATTAATTCTTCAGACTTTATTCTTTTTTATATATTTTATATTTAGATATTTTATATGTAATATATATATATATATATATATATCTCATTTGACTAACCTCTCCACATGTCTGCCACCTCAGTCTTAGAAAAATGGTATACTCTTTGCTGAAATCAGTTAAAATTTTAGGTTGTGAAATCATGCAGCATTTGTCTTTCTTTATTTGGCTAATTTCCCTAACATAATATCCTCTAAGTTCATCTCTATTGTCAGAAATAACAGCATATTCTTTTAAAATATTTTATTTTTATTTATTTATTTGAGAGAGAGGGGGGGGAAGAGGAAGAGAGAGAGAGAGAGAATGGGCACATTAGGGCCTCCAGCCACTGCAGATGAACTCCAAACATATGCCCACCTTGTGCATCTGGCTGTGTGGGTCATGGGGAATCAAACCTCGGTCCTTTGGTTTTGCAAGCAAGTGCCTTAACCACTAAGCCATCTCTCCAGCCCAAAAGCATATTCCTTTTTAAAGCTTAATAATATTCTACTCAGTGTATGTGTGCATGTGTACACATCACATGTTTTTCATTCATCCTCCTATCTGTGAATAATTGAGTTTTGGCTATTGTGGGTAATGCTACAATGAGTACAAAGTAAACTTATCTTTGAGATACCGATTTTATTATTTTTGCATATAAGCTCCAAAGTAAGGTTGCTAGGTCATGAGTAGTTATTTTAATTTTTGAGGAATCTCAACTTCCATAGTGGATGTATCAATTTATATTCTCATTAACAGTATTCAAGAGTCCTCCTTTCTCTGCTTCTCTGCCAATATTTCTTATCTATTGTCATTTTGATACTAGACTAAGAGGTATGAAATGGTATTTTGTTGTGGCATCAGTTTGCATTTCCCTGATGATGAATGCTGCTGAGAATTTTCATATTTTCAAATTGGTCATGTACCATCTGTATGTCTTCTTTTGAAAAAATGTCTGTTTAGGCCCTTTGCCCACTTATAATTAGGCTATTGTCAGTATCTAGAGTTGTGTGAGTACCTCACATGTGGCTACTAACCCCATATAAGATCTATAAGTGGTAAATACCTTCTCCTATTCTGTTCCTTCTTCTCTCTGATGACTTTTGCCTTTGAGTTCAAGGCAATTCCACTCATCTATTTTTGCCTTTGTAGCCTTATTTTTTTTCTGTCGCTATTTCTAAAGTTGTTTGTCTTCTATTAGTCTTTAAGGTAGTTTGAGGAGCTGGGAAGATAACTCACAAATTTAAAGGTTTTTGCTTGCAAAGCCTGATGGCCTCAGTTCAAGTCACTAGCATTCACATAAATCTAGGTACAAAAAGTGGCACAAGTGGCTGGCATTAGTTTGACAAGGCAGTAGGCCCTGGTATGCCAACCCCCCACACAGAAATATGCATAAAATATTTTTAAAGGTAGTCTGATTTGATTTTTGTGTAGTGTTACATATGAGTTTAGCATGTGGGGTTTCCATTTTCTAACACTATTCACAGTATCCTTCCCCATTGTGTTTTTTGAGCCATGCAATTATTACTATTGTGTGTATTTTCTTGTTGAAATAAAGAACATTAAGGAAACTTTTGGTTTCACAAGAGGTGACAAAGCTTTGGGTGATAGGAAAGTGCATTACCAGGAGAGTCCTAATGGTTTCTAAAATTTTCCATGTTCTCAGTTGCCTGGCAAGTTAGTTTTCTTGCTTGTTTCAGGCCTCAGTGTTTTCATCTGCGAAATGTACTGCCAAGGTCCCAGTGACCAAAAAGCAAAACAAAACAAAACAAAACCTCCTACTCTTCTGCTTAAATGAGATGCTATATCTACTAGAAGGGCTGTTTTTATTTCTTAACATTTTCTTCCTAGAAAATGTAGTTCAGATTACCAGAATGTATATCATAAGGAAACCTTTTCGTGGGCTACTTCCACATTCAACATTTTTAAAGAAGAAAATGGAAAGCAAAATTAATTCTGTGTTGGTATCTGCTTGGATCAGGATGTTGTCCATCCCCAGACTGATTTGTTCCAAAACTAAAAATCTTTTATCCGTGGGGAAAAAAGAAATCCTGAGTAGTACATCTTTAATCTAGGATCTCAGAAGGAAGATTCAAATCTTCAGTGATTTAGCCATGTGCATTTCAGAGATGAAAGTCCCCAGCCCACTCCTTGCCATGGAGTAAGTTGGATTCAATGTTCACTGTTCCCAGCACTTTGCACAGAGGCCCTCCTTACTGTGCTTTTCACCAAGGGGAAGAAATCCAGCTTCCGGTTATGTCTCTCTGATTTCTTTTCTTTATGATCAAGGTGACTTATAAACAGCTGCAATAAAAATGATTTTTCCCTAAGTGTCTTCTCAGTAGCATCTCTGAAAAAGCAGAGAGACTAAAAGATGCATGACATTCTCAGATTTTGCCCCCGAAGCCACAAAATGCACACGAGTAATTTCTTCATTTGACCAAAATGAATGGACATCACAAAAACAAATGTAACTTTGGTATCCCTGATTTGGCTGAGACAGCTTAAGGGCTTGAACTTAATAGACTTTTTCTGACCGATTGAGATCTAAGGGCAGGCTGCATCATCTTGTCAGAACCCATAGCCACAGCCAGAGCACAGGCACTGAACTGCCCTTGATCCATAACCTTCGCAGACAAAATAACAGGCTACCGAATATCCTAACACTCCCAGGGAAGGAACTCTGAAGACACTGTTCATTTTGCTTGGTGGTCTTTAAGAAAGTCAATTAAGCATTAAGTATATGTTGGTGCTTAAACAAAATGCCTACCAGTAAAAGCATATTTCTATATTCCAAAGGTCTAAGAAAAGCTATGTCTAAGAAGGGATTAACTACTATCAGATGATATTATGACTGGATTAATGATGTTTCACATTCACTATATTTATTTTTTTTAAAAAAGGAAAATGACTAGGAATCTTTTAAGGAGTAGATAAATGGTTTCTATAAACCTTAAAAGCATAAAGAAAGCTCATTTTATAAGATAGTATAAATAATAGTATATATTTTTTGTAAATACTTAATTGGGATACTTTTTCCTTAGAAAAAAAAGCCTTAAATTTCAAATAAATTGCTCTTAACATAGTCTGTGGGCCTTGAGGAAAGTATGCATGTGTGTGTGAGAGAAAGTGTGTGTTTGTGCTTGCATGTGCATGCATGTGTGTGTGACTGAGAAGAGTCTCTTCTTATAGCAGTGCTTTCCATTCTACCAAGTATTTTAACCATTCTTATTTTAGATGATTGTTTTTGTAATAGATATAGTAAAGGTGATCATTTTATTTTATTGCTAGTCATTGCTTACTGAAATATTTTGTCAGATGAAAGTAATTACTGTGACTATATTACTTTTCTAACCCGTTCCGCATTGGATCCCAAGAACTCATAGTATGAAATTCTTTCACCCTGTTTAAAGACAGTCACAAGCTATTATGCTTTGACCTTACTTACATAAAGACATTCAACAGTTATGCTATTTCCTTGTTCTTTTTTTCTTTTATGTCTTTGCTATGTGTGTTTTTACATCTCTGGAGGTTGCAGGAACATTCTAACCTTGTACAGAAATGTAAAGATAAGAAACAGCCTAGCAGTGCAGTAGCAAATATGAGCATGAAAAGCAATGGAATGCAACAGAGCATTTCAGGTCAAAATACTAAATAAATACTATATCACATCCACAAAAGGAAGAGAGTATAAAGAATGAAGGAAAAATGGAAAGAGGGAGGGGTTGAGACACAGGGTGGGAAAAGAGAAAGGGATCAACAAACCAGAACTGATATCAATAATTCAACTTTTGCAATATATACTTGGCCACTATTACACAGATCTAATATTTTCTGTCATAAATTTGCATGATCTCTCTCTTCCGTCCTCTGGATCTCCTTCTGCAGACAGAATTACACTGCACTGGTAGCTTTTATTTGGAAACATGGCCAAAGGAAAACATTACTAAAAAAAATCTGCTAGATAATGTTCTGCCTAACCAGTTAGTTGTCTGGAAAATTTATATCTTAAAGATTTACCCAAATAGAACAGTAGACACAGAAGCACACAGGACAGCAGCAGGGCATAGAAAGAGATTCCAAGTTTGCAATAAAAAATCCTGCTCATTGATTTGTTTAACAAAGTACAGTTCTTCCATCTTTGTCTGGTACCTGCTGGACCATACTCCTACCCCACACCCAGGAATCTTCCTTGGGAAAGTCACCTGGCTCCCCTAGGATGTGGTACTCACCCCAGAGAATATACGCATCCCAGCTGCCAGTGCAGAGGGTAGCCAAGATTTCAACAGCATCATCCAGGAAATCTATGATCCTGACTTGACTTCCTTGGAGACCTGAATGGGACAAGTTCCTGACAGAAACTTGCCACAGTTTGTGGGATTATGACCCCACCTGATAATCACAGTGTTATCTGATTTTTTTCATTCATTTCTTTACTTTTTAATTTTAGTTAATTGAAAGGATTAATCATGATGTCCTTGGCCAAATTTCTCAAAATGACTGTTTTTGGAGTACTGTCAATATTACTGCTAAGAATTCCAAGAGGTAGGCTGAGTGAAAGGATAATCTACAAGTAACTAGTGGACACATCTGTTAAGTCCTTCTAAAAATCCTTAGTGCTCTTAGGCTATGTGTTATAATCACAGTCTCAAAGCCAAGTTGACTATTGGCAGAGGAAAGCAGAAATCCCCAAGCAACCCCCCCCCACCCCTGCAACGAGACAAGATATTTAGTTGGAGATTCTATCACATGGTTTCAATATTTTATAACGTCCACTTGGTTCTATACCCAATTCACATACAACAAACAGCTTCACATTTGCTTCAATCTGTAGGAATGAAGACATGAATCCACCTGAAGCTAAGGGCTTCCCCATATCAGGTGACACTGATAGCTATAGTAGCTCCTGCTCTTCTCCGAACTCTGGGCAGAAATGCACATGGATTTACATCTTCAGAGAGACTGGGGAGGAAGTCTTGAGAGGATAGTCTGGTAGAGGAAGCAGCAGAGTAGCTTTTCATAACTATCAGAGTGGACAAAGCCTGTGAAGGTTGTGAAGAGAGGTGACTAGGTCTTGGGCTGTGTCCATGGCATACTATGTCTGGTCAGGAAGAAAGAAAAAGGAAACATGAAGCAGAAGGGCAGGGCAAGCCAGGAGCACATTATGTCACAGAGATGGACATGAACTCTAAGTGGCCATATCTGTGGAAAGACACAGGTATGGCTCAGAGAAGTAATTCCTGGTCTCTGGGGATTAATATCAGGTCTATTCACAGTGGTGGGATGTTGAGTTAAGAAAGAATGAATGTGAGAGAAGAGGAGGGATGCATCCATGCTTATGTGTTTGAGAAGTGGCCATGTGACAGAGAAGGTAGAGATTCCCCAAGAGAAAGAAATAATTAAAAGTATGTAAATTATTTCCATTGGAAAACATTAAAAATCAATTTCTAGGTAGTGTGAGCTGAGTTTAAAGAGAGTAATAGTTGAATAAACTTGATGAAATATTCAATGAAACAGAGCATTATCATGAATATTATTATTAGCAGGTGCACTTGAATATTACACAGCTTTTTCATATAGCCTTCAAAGTTTCTGCAAGGTAGATCTTACTGTTGTGTCTCTCATGACAGTAAGGACTATCAGTCTGCCCTGAGACACAGGTGGTCAGTAGTGGAGACAGGGCCTGTCCTTCAGATATATTCTTATAGTCCTGTGCTCCTACTCCATTTTTCAGCAGAAGAAATCATCATTGAAACTTCCTTATAAGAGGAAACACATTTTTAGAAATTCATACATTTCTTCTCTGCATCTACTCAATAACCACACACCTTAGTTTTATCTGAAGGATACTGACTGTCTACTTACAAACTCAGAATGATTCTTTGCTATTGTAGCAGTTCCAACTAAAGAGCTGTCTAATCTCTGTCCATATGATGCCAATGACAACCAGAGGTGTAGAAACCTAGAGCATCTACCAGGTATCTGCTCCAGCATAGCTCTTGTACCAAATACTTAAATACAATGAAATTCAAAGATGTTAGCCTCTCATACACATTTTAAGATTGACATACAGAGTGCAAGTAGTTAAAATAATCACATCAACTTCTTTTTGTATCCAAAACAATCTAAGGTAAGATTTTTTATAAAGGATAATTAGGCAAGCTAATATAGTAATAAGTGGAATACACAGTAAGAATATGTACTAAAATATCTGCTTTGTGCGATGTGGAACTGGTGTTTCAGGAGATTAACAATTATGATCGCCAGTCCTCTTCTGATTCTATAATACTCCACACAATCTTTTTTAAATTACTTTATTAACCTTTCCTCCTAGCACAGAAGTGCCCGATTATAGATAATATTTCCAAATCATCTGAGGTGTAAGTGTGTTTGATTTGCTCGGTAATTATTTGTCTACTTTATTACACTGGCCGAGCACACACGCTCCTTGACCAGCTTTATCTCAAGTCCAGTTAAGAATAGGGTCACATCCTCTGTGGATCACTCCCTTTGGGCTCTGATATTCATGAAATTTTTAGACTGGAGACAGGGCTGGTGCATAGGAGCACAGAACATTTTAACATGAAAAATCGTTCACTGCCCTATTATTAAAGGTTTAAAACCCTGAGCTTAATGGAAAGAATGCTGTTCACAAGTGAAGGAAAGTGTTTATTCCCCCCATGACTAGGACACTGGGCATTTAAGTCTGAACATGCAAATATCCCTTGATGAAGCTTAAAAGCCTATTGCTCACACCTCTCTGGTGGCCTTACCCAAAGTCTTCCTAATCTGTCCCTTGTCATACATAACACCTAGGACAATGCTTCTATTTTGGTCTGTATCATGTATGCATTTTGAGTATGTATTTTGGCTCATACAGGCAGAAAAGGATGGGAAGAGAAAGCAGGAGGGGGCATCACAAGGCCTGCCCTTCTCACAGGGATTTGGAGAAAAGAAAATTCCTCCAGGTCTCTCTGAGGAGAAGTTTGCCTGTTGGAATTTTAGATCTCAGGGCAAATGTAACTGGTACTTAAAGACGAAAGTGTAATGAGGTGGAACAGGGTCCCAGTTTACTGTGGAGGCCACCACCAGGATAAAAGCACAAAGCCAGAGGACCCTGTTTATTGTCCACAATAAACAAATTCTAAAATTTCCATATGTAGCAGGATTCCAGGGCTCTGTTAGTAATGCAGGAATATGCTGGTCAGCTCAGTCACCCATGGAATTAGAGTGTAGGGTAGGATGCCAGTATTTTAGTCCCAAACTGAGCATAAAAAACACAAAGTAAAATTCAGTGTCAGCACAAAGTTGACAGCGAATGATTATAACAGCTTCGAAAGCTTGAAAAGAGTGTAAATAACTAGAATCCCCTGCGGGCTCACTCAGCCTGTACACACAACAACCCTGATGGACAGACAGTCTCTGTGGTAAAGTCAGTATGAGGCACCATGAAGATGGGAGCATTCTGTCAGGCAAAATTCCAAACTGTCGCCTTCCTGCCTAAATCAGCTCCTTCCATGTGGGGAGGGAAGCAGAACCATAGGTATGCCTTTACAAGGCCAACTGCCCTTTGCCTAGGCAACAGGAATGTTAATTATCAGCTCTTCTGTGGTTATCAAGGCGTGCAACCCACCAGCATTTGCACTTTGCTAACACTTGTCTCTGTGATCTTTAATCCTTAGTGCTTTTAGTCCACAAAAGATTGTTACTCAGCACGACTCTGCTCATTTCTAGAATGTGAGACATAAAGGCAAAACTGCTCCTCCCATAGTCTCTAGTAGTCGGTTAACTTAGAGAAGTGCTTGCAATGAAATTTATTTTACTTTTCTTTGTGAGTGCATTTGCACGCAAACATACATATACCCAAACCAGTATCTAACAAGGAATGGTTCTCAAGTGCTGAGAAAACCACAAGAGCATCTGGGCTTTGACCTTCAGGCCCAGGTGCCAGACATCAGTTTTGAGAGGACCCAAGGCCCATCACCATTGGAAACTTATAAACTCAAAGGAGAAAAGAAAACAGAGAGGCCTTCTCCACAAACATACAGACCATGCCACAGGTTTGTAGTTCATTACAAGATAATTAATCAATTAGCAAACCACCCATTTCCCTTTATTATTTATGAGATATAAGAACAATTTTCATATGAAATGGCAGGCCACTTGTATTGAAATTTTGCAGTTCAAGCACATTGGTCTTATTTATCTGAACTGAACAGATGCTTTGCAATGCAAGGCCATGTGACTGGACTGTTTGCTATTGGAAGCTGAGGAAGATTGAGCTAAGCAGAGAGTATAAACATGACATCCTATAGACATTCATGATGATCAACTGTGCAGTATCATCATTACCATTGCTGCTCATTCATAGAGGAGCAGAGGAGCAAATACACTTGACATTGCTAAAGGAGGAACTATAGTCACTGGAAGGACAGGTGAGGATGAGACTTACATAGTGCTCTAGAGTAAAACTCTAGGATCTTAAAGTACAATTCAGTTGCTATAGTGTATATATCTTATTTATAGGTTCAACAATTTTCATTTCTTTCAGAGCCCTATATTACACCTGACAATTCTTTAGAAAGCAAAGATTTCAGACAGCTTTTGCTTAGGGATCAGAGCACTTATGTGGTCTCCCACATAGCCATCACTGAGGTACAGTGTGACAGTGATGCAAATGTCATCACTCAGCCTAGGTTACACAAGGCATGTTTTTTTTTAAACACATTTTATTTTAATTTGAAATAGGCAGAGACAGAAAGAGCACGGGTGCGCCAGGGCCTCTAGCCGCTGCAAGCGAACTCCGATGCATGTACCTTGTGCATCTGAGTTACGTGAGTCCTGAGGAATCGAACCTCAGTCCTTTGGCTTTGCAGGCAAACGCCTTAACCGCTAAACCATCTCTCGGCCCCTGTCAGGATTGTTCTTGTTTGTATTTATGTGAAGCACATAGCAGAAGATGGGTGACAGGCTCGGTGAGTCCGCTGCCCGCTCCAGGACACTGAGGACAACGCCCGACCACGCCTCCTCCGCGGGTCCTGCAGCGAGGTCACCGGCCGGCCAAGCACCCATACGGGAGTGACGTGAGAGACTGGCCGAGGAGGACCTACACACCCAGGGGCGGCCCGGCGCCGCGAGCCCGCCGCTCACGCAGCCAGCTCACAAGGCATGGTTTTGAAACCCCTTTGCCTCTTGGGGCTTCAGGTGCCTTGTGCTTCAGATATGAATGTGAATACACAGCCAGGCATAGTTATATGTGCCTGTAATCCCAGCAACTGGGAGGCTAAAGGCAGAGGGATTGTGAGCTAGAGGCCATCTGGGCCAAGAATGAGAAGACTGGGGGGAGGGGAGGGGAGAGGAGGGGAGGGGAGGGGAGGGGAGGGGAGGGGAGGGGAGGGGAGGGGAGGGGAGGGGAGGGGAGGGGAGGGGAGGGGAGGGGAGGGGAGGGGAAGGGAGGGGAGGGGAAGGGAAGAGAAAGAAGAGAAAAAAAGAAAAAGAAGGAAGGAGGGAAGGAGGTAAAGAGAGACAGTGAGAGAGGAAGAAAGGAAGGGAGTAAGGGGAGGAAGGGAGGGAGGGAGGGAAGGAGGGAAGGAGGGAGGGAAAGGGAAGAAACAAAGACATGCATGATAATGTGTTCATTCTTGCACTGCTATTGCATCTTGAGCCCCTTGGCCCTTCTTTACTCACTGCTGCCAGGTGAGGTAGCAAACGGTATCTTCTACTTTAGTCAAGGTGAGAGTCTAAACTTTGTAGAAGCAAACAAGATTCCTAGAATCACACAAACATTTCAGTAGCCAAATGAACAGAAAGTCTCTTTCTATGGCAGTGTTTTTATGTCTGTAATTATGTGTTATATTACTTCTTTGTGCACAAAACAAAGACATTGTTTGTCCATTTGTACAGGTGAGAAAAATGGGTCAGTTATGTTACACTGCACCTTAGATGATGCACATGGCAGGATAATCCTGTCATTTGCTTTCCATGGGGGCTACTCTGATGGCCTGAGACCTGTCAGCCACTTGCTAAGCATCTAATAATGAAAGGGCTATTAAAAAATACTTCCCCTAATACTTCACTCTGTAGAGGAACTACTTAGGGACAAAAATACTCAAAAGTTTAAAAGAACCACAAACCAGTAAATGAGAAAGTTTGAAAAAGATTATTTTAATATAAATGAGTGTTCTGAAAAACAACTAACCCCAAACTTTAATACTTTTTTTTTTGTAATCTTTGTCCAAAACAAGAAGAAAAGAAAGGTCCAATGTGGGCAGAAGCAAACTCTCTTTTCAGTTTCTCTGAGTGTAGCTGGATTTGTTCACATGGAGGAAGTAATAGCACAAATGTGAATCTTAGAGGCATTATTTCTTAGCAAAATTAGCATAACACAGCACATCAGAGTATTAAAATTTAAAAAGGATTTCAAACTGTCCCAGTATCATCAGCAGAGTCATATTGCAGACTTTTTATTGGTTCGGCAGTCTAGGTGTAATTGTATCAATATTTTAATGTTTGATGCATATTGCTGGTGATACATTGCTTGCATAAATAAAAAGCACCAATACTCAATCGCCAATGAAATAATCACACACTCTAGATCTTTATTATATCATGCATTATTTAATTACAATAATCAGAGTCCTTTTGAAGGTAAAACAAGATTTAAAAGGTTTTGTTTTATTGGATCTATATATCTGATTTAAACTTTACATGTTAGCTTTACATTAAGAATTTATAAGGCATCAGTTCAAATGGTTCTATTAAAAGAGTTTATTTCTTTTATAATTAGTACAGTACTCTTAAAGTACTCCGACTATGAGAGATAATATTTCAGTCTTTTAATGAGGTTTTTAAGTGTAATTGATGTAACAATCATTGAATTACACATTTTTACCTGAAGAATAATGAAGGAAACATTTTAATGAGAAATTTAATCAGTATTAGCAAATGATCTACTAAACTGCCATTTGTTGACATTTAAAAGCTAAATAGCAGAAAACTGTATTTTCCTAGGTCTGCACCAGTATCAGTGGTGATTACTTTCCTATTTCTCTGATTTTGCAGGTTGATTTTCTACCATCACTAATTTATTTATAAGTTTGATGAAACTTTCTTTAACCCACAGTTGTCAGCTTCTTCCAGAAAGTGTGGGGCTTGACACTTACAGGGATAATTTAAATAAATTAGCCCCTTTCCAGCCTTCAGCAGTTTTCAGCATAAAAGGGCTCTTTCTTGTGAGTATTCATGCTTGCATCAGCTTGATTTTGATGAATGCCCTGCGATTTCCCTGATAGTACCTCAGATGAGAGATCTTAGACCAGTGTCAACAAGGGATTTTCGACACTCTCATTTCAAGCACACATCAACATTCTGTGCCTGAGAGGCATGGGGCATAAAGGGACCAGCTGTGTAGCTGTGTCATCTTCTGGGTTTCACTGACGGATTTTGGGGAACCTTCATGCTATAGGAGAAACCTTAGATGGAGACATCATGCTGAAATCTATAACAATATATTTTGAAGATAAAAAGATCCCAAAGATAATGTCAAGTAGGTTTCATTTATGTACTGATTGTGGATCAGACAAATTTCCAGGCAAGCTCAGGCCTGGAGGTGAGGTGCTGGGAAGTTCTATGTCCAAATCAGTATGAGCTTGAGGGGCCTGATTCCTGCAGGGTAATGGATGAACTAATGGGATTTTGCCTGCTTTTTCCTCTATGTTCACCAGGCGGCAGTGCACTTTGTTATTTTGTGATTTCTCTAATAGCCAGTCCTGTCCACACTCCTTAATCAGATTTCAATCTTCCTAGCAGTGTGATTCCTCTGATTAGTCAGTCTAGAATTCAGAAAGTGGTTTGGACAGAAACACACTTTTTTTTGTTTGTTTGTTTTGTTTTGTTTTGTTTGTCTCACTCAAGTCTAGACTGACCTGGAATTCACTATGTAGTCTCAGGATGGCCTTGAACTCCCTACCTCTGCCTCCCAAGTATCTGGATTAAAGGCTTATACCACCACACCCAGCACAGAAACATGCTATTATGTAGCCAAAAACCATGAGATGTTTCAATTTTTAGGTTAGCACATATTAATTGCACAGAGTAGGACACTACAGTGCTTGAATGTATAAATACAAGGTGATTTTATCATATTCACTCATTTTACTCTTTTTGCAGGGGGGGGGGGCAGAGGGAGGTTCAAGGTAGGGTCTCACTCCAGCTCAGGCTGACCTGGAATTCAGTATGTAGTCTCAAACTGACCGTGAACTCGTGGCAATCACCCTACCTTGCCTACCAAGTGCTGGGATTATAGTCGTGAGCCACCACATCTGGCCTTTTACTCTTTTTCATTTTTATTTCCCTTTCACTGTCCCTTTCCCATTGAACATCCTTAATAGCCCCTATTTTACTTTCTTATCTTATGACTCCACTGATTCCATACATGACAGAAAATATGAAATCATATGTTTAAGTCTGATTTTTGATTTAGAATCATGATGCAAGTGGATGAAAGGGAGAAGACAGAAGGTGCCAGCATGTGATTAGTGAGTTTCCTAATGATCCCTGAAGTCCACTTCAGTCCGGAGATGCCTAGCCTGGGCCAGTGAGATATATTCTCTCTTTCTCCCTCTTCTTTTCTCTCTCCCAGTTTTTCCTTCATCACTATACATGCTTGCAAAATGATTTTTAAAGTTTTCTTTTTCAGTCTTAAAAAAAATAAATCATAGGCCTGGGGAGAAAGCCCAGTCAGTCAAGTGCTTGTCTTAGAAATATGAAGCATTGAGTTTGAGCCCTAGAACTCACATTAAAAAAGGGACCAGGCATGGTGGCCTGCATTTGTAATCCCAGTACTGGGCAGCAGTGATAGGCTGATCCCGGTGGCTCCCTGGACAGCCAAGATAGCCTAATTGGTGAGTTCAGACCACAGAGAGACCCTGCCTCTAAAAAATGTGGACATTTCCTGAGAAAAGACACTGAAGTTTGTTCCACATGCATGTGTATGCACATCCCCCACGCAGCGTATACATGCACATATAGACATAATTTCCCTCATAAGTGAGGGAGCTTGATCCTATGACTAACACTGTAATACCTTGCCTGTAACATGGTTGACAACTCCAGCCCTGTAAGGTTGTGTTGGACATGACCGCCTCCTTGAGTATTCAGCCTCCAGTCTTCCTATTCCACACAAACTAATAGATTATGATACCATAGATTGAGACCATTAGTAACTGACCTGAAGACAACATTGACAAAGAATCTTTCCTTAAAAGGAAGGCCAGTGGTGACTTGTTCATTTTGGAGTTTGGGTGGCAGTGATATGCTATGATATTGTCAATATTGTTCACTATGGAAGAGGGAATTTCTAAACCCACAAAACACATAGTTTTCACAATGTAACAGGCCACATTTCAAGATTATTCATAAATCACTTCAGATCCTACTTTGGAAAATGCAATTGCAATAGGCCAGTAGTAAAGAAGTTCTCTTTGAATTACAACATAAGAGTGACTGAAAAATATAGCCCATGTATCATGTACAGAAAGAATTTTGGATGGTGGTGACATATATTTATTTATTGAGTTTTTAAAGATTTATATCACATTTGTTTAGAACCAGGATATATGTTTACAGAGATGAAGAATATTTTTCACAACTTTCAAAGTATAATTTGACTTAAATAAGCGCATTGTCCTCTAGAACCCATACACCAGAAGAAAATAAAGAAATAGCATCAAGGAAAGTATAAGAGAATATATGGCTAGAAATATGGAGGGTCTTTTCACAAAATCTGGGACATGATTAGCCATCAGAAATTTCACAAAAATATTAAGATAGTGTTATTCACTTGTGGGATTTTATACAGAGAGACTCAACTTTGTATGGAAGCTACCAGATTTGTATGAATGTACTTTTTTACTTGCAACAGAATTATAGTGATATCTATATAATGAAACTACTTAACTAAACTAGTTTCAAGATACAAAGTATAGCTTTCTTTGAGACAAACAGATAAATAAAAAAATAAATAATAAAAAACTAATACCTATTATATGTGGCACTAAGCCAATGCAAAATAAAAAATGGAGCACTTCTTAGAATGTGAGAGAACTTTGCCTCCTGAAGGCATAATAAGCTGAGGCTAGGGCAAGAAGCAGCTCCACTCTGATAGCACAGAGATAAGGTCAGCCCTGTGAACTGCATGATAACTGCTCATATATTGTAATCTCTTCATGAGTGCCACAACTATTCTGGCATTAAAAAGTGTGCCATTAAATGCAAAAAAAAAAGTGTATAGGTGGAAATAAAACCTAGAGTAAGAATTAGTTCAAAGTACAGGTTCTATTTGAACAAAGCACCTGTATTCTTATAAACAGTTGGTGACTCTTTTCTCTAATCACTTTGGTTTTACCCACTGTGTTAGAATCCCAAACACTATAACTTGTCCATTTAGCAAACCAGATATAAACAAATGCTACTTTAAAAAAATGCACTTCAAAAAGACTCCATATAAAGGTTGTGGGAGTATGAGATGAAAACTATGGAGAAGGTTAACAATGGTTAACCCCAGGGCAGCATCATGCTGCTGTTAGCAAAGGTGGTCAGTGACAGAGTCTTCCAACAGCTGCCAGGCCCTGATCCCAATTCAAGAGATGCTACTCATTACATAAAAGCTTATAAGAGCAGATCAGAAAGCACATTCATGAGGCAGCTTCCTCTTCTTTTCCTCTCGTTCAAGGAAGTATTTTCACAAAAACAGCATGAAAGCACTAGTAGTACACTAGTAGTCCCAGATCAATATGAGCCCAATTAAATCTCTGGCTTTTCTTCATTGGGGCTTCATCCAGATTTGGATAAATATTTGAAGAATGTACACATATACTTCCATCACACACACATACACCACACCCTATTCCTAAATTTGGCAAGCCCCAAACTTCTGAGAGTGCCACTGAGCCCTTGTGTCTAGGATGGTACAGACACCTCTAGTGACATATTCAGCTGACCTTCTGCCTTGTTGCTGCACCATCTCACTGACATCTGAAACGTGTTGTTAATCATTTCTCAGAGGAAGCCTGGTTAAGATACCTATTGAAAGAGTAGTATGACTTCCATTTGAGCCAAAAAATTTGTTCACCAGAGAATTCAGACCTATTTGGCAACATTGGAAGGAGTGGTGATGCAAGTTTCTTACCAGTTTATTTCCATGAAGTATCAGGATCCTCCTGGGGAAAACTAGTGACAAATGGCAGTCAGTTAAAGCAGAGGTGTAGATGGGAAAGTCATGAATACGCCATGTAAAGGAGAGGCACAATTTCTAAGGAGAATTTATGACTGGTCACCATGTGGCCACTTTTCTGACCACCATAGCTCTAGCAACATGCTATCTTTTTCTTATACTTTGAGTATCAGTCCTGCTTTTTAATTGTTCTTCATCTTCATCTACACTGAAATGTCACTTCCTTTGAAGCCCAGGGTGGGATAACTGCAACCAAAGAATAAGCAAAAGCAGAGAAGAAATTGCTTCACTGTTCTCTTCTGGCCCAATATATCAGCAGCAATGGGAGAAACAATAGCCAATATCCTCATCCTGGCGCCCCTTCCCTCTTGTCAAAGAGCATGAAGAATCTTGGTATGGACATTATTGGTCAGTGTTAACTGTCAAGGAGTGCCTTCAAGAGGTGATACCACCCTGCATTAGTAATCTTTGGGACTACAGATGTAGGGAAGAAGAATGCTTTTTATCAATGGGCATAAGAACTATCATCTTTTTTTTCCTTTGTTTGGATGTATATGTGTGTGTGGTATATATGCATATGTGTATGCAAGTACATATGCATGTGAAAACTAGAGGTTGACATCAGGTGTCTTCCTTGATCACTCTCAACTCATTTACAAAAGCAAGGTCTCTTCGTTATACCCATAGCTTGCTGATTTAGCTAGCCAGCTCTCCCTGGGGATGCCCTTGTTTTTGCCTTTCCAGTTGTAGGATTACAGGTAGTCTACCATACCTGTGGCTTCTAGAGATAGAGATACCCATCTCCATGCTGCACAGAAAGCATTTGATCCACTGGGCCCTCTCCCTAGCCTTGAGAAGTCTCATCTTTACAGACAGTATCCAGGGACATGCTCATGGGAAATAGCACAGAAGAGAGGGAAATAGAAATGTCTTGTCTTCTAAGAGGCCTTGTTCAAGAAACAAGAAGCAAGCTGCTCCCTAGAAGTTTCTAGCACAGACATCCATAGAAGCTTGAAATTATAATAAAGCATGCAGAAAAGCAATACAGGAAAATATTCTTTGATGACTGTAGTTCTCATCTTCCTTGGGATGTCAAGGTCTGAAAGTTCTGAGACATATAGGCCTAAATAAGCAGTGTGCTTGAAAATGAGTTGAGATGAATTTTAGCAAAAACAAAACAAAAAAACTAAGGCTGCAGAGATGGCTTAGTAGTTAAGGCACTTGCCTGAAAAGCCAAAGGACTTAAGTTTGATTCTCCAGGACACATGTAAGCCAGATGCCCAAGGGGGTGCAGGTGTCTGGAGTTCATTTGCAGCAGCTGTCGACCCTGGGGCATCCATTATTTTTTTTTCTCTCTCTCTCTTTTTTCTCTTCTCCCTTTCTCCCCCTATTTCTCTCTCACACACAAATAAATAAATAAAAATAAAATATTTTTAAATACTATTTTTCTTTCTCAAACTTGACATTTACTTCAATGTTAATGTTATTATTCTAGAGGCTTTCAATCATGGTGCGAGGACTTAATGTTGTGTTTTTTAATTGCTAAAACTGTTATTAATAATGTTAGTCCTAGGCTCTGCAGATCAATCAGACAAATTTGGGTGACACACTTAAAAGGCAAATGAATCTGTGAAATGTGAGGCCCAGGGACAGTTTTGGTGCTAGAGTTAGTAAAAATCTCACAAAAAACAAGAACATCATGAAAGCAGTCAAACTTCTTCCCAAGTCCTCTAAATTTTCCATGTGATTTTTGGAGCCTTGGATTAGTTGCTTATTTTTCAGATCAAAGTCATGGGTTTGCTAAGAAAAACTTAGGCCTATTTTTATGGTGTGGTTTTTATTCTAGGAACCTAGAATGGAGGTGGTCCAAATACAGCCTTAGCTGCACAGTGTGCAGCAGTAAGTTCTACAGAACACAGCTGGCATCACTGAGTGGATTAGAACCATTAGTACAGGCTTTTAAGACATGCACTTGCACACTTCCCTTCCGCCAGGGGTGAACAACTGCAAACACAAGGATATCATTAAGGTGGAAAAAACTTCTGGTCCATCAGAGTTTATCAACACAGAAAATGTAGACATGATGTTTGAGATCTTTACATGACTTTGTTCTTGGTTCAGACAGGGGAAAGTAACCACCATTAATCCCTGCTTGAAAAAGACTAAAACAAAACAAACAAGCAAAACCCCCACAAGATTATAATAATGGTTTTCAAGACATTGAAACAGTCCCCTCTTCTTCTGAAGTCCTTGTTTCTCCATCCAAGGAAAGGACAGACATGGAATGGTGAAAAAAATCATGTATTTACATAGGAGGATAACAACAGCATGAATGAAAACTTCACTTCTGGTGGCCACCAGTTTGCCAACCAAGAGAACAAAAGAGGTTATAGCTGTGACACTACATGATAGTGGGTCTATTGATGAAGATGATGATCCAAATCTTGAAAGGCCTTCCCATCAAAAGAGGTCAGATTGTGTATTCCAGTTAGAGGCCTTTTCAGGCTTTGGCAGGGAAGCAAGAGGAGCCTTACAGAAGCAGCACTTGGAGTAGTGGGCCTTTGAGGCATGAACCTACTAAGGCAGGTCAAAAAAATGTCTTTGATATGTGTGAAATCTGATCCAAGGCTGGGCAGGAACTTTTCTCCCCTCTCCACCTGAAAAGCATGAGTCTTTCTTTGGCTAAATCTACACTGAAACGCTGAGTGCAGGAGTTTATACAGACATATGCAGACTCTGATTGGTCAAGCAAATTTGGTGAAAATACAGAAATCAGTCAGGAAGGCCTATCAGACTGCCAAGTGTTCAAAAGTTCTTTCCAAGAACTCCTGTTAGCATGATGACTTACAAACCACCCCACTTGCCTTTAACAATATAAGAATTTTCTCCCCCATATTCAGATCCTAACTTTTATTCTGTGTGTATGCGAGTAAGGAATTTCAAGGTCAGATATAAGGTATGAAATGAGACAGATGACCACAAGATGGGAACAAGAGGAGATTATAAAAGGTTGATGACAAAAGGAAATATACATGAAAGAGGCAATGAGGCTATGGTGGGGGAGGAAAGAAAACAAAAACCAATAATTGTGTTTGTAAAATGCCACAATGAAACCTAATTCTTTGCATGATAATGAGAAATTTAAGTCTCTCTTTGTAAAAACATGGTGGAACATAGAACCACAGAAATTAGAGTGGCAGATTGCCTGATAAAGACTCCTCTACTCCCAAACTGTCTCTCCATGGATGGATCTGAAGAGAAGCTATGCCAGCCACAGCAGGGCACTTTGTGTCCAAGGACTTTATACCTGCTGGGGGCTTCTGATCAGCAGAGTCTGTGCCCCAGGGATTTCTGAGCCCTATCTTTTGGCTTCAACAATAGCCTGGATCTCCTGGTTATCAGGCATTGAAGGGCAAGTGGTCTCTAAGAAAAAGGAAATAAAGAGGGGATCCTAACATATGTTGAAAGAGTCTTCAGGCTACAGTCCAGGAAAGAAGAGCTAGGCAGAACCCAGTCATGTCCTCAGTTGAAGATAGAGCTGGAATCATGGGAGAAAAAGGCAGTAAGAGGCCCAAGAAAGACCAAGAAAGAGGGCTTCCCAGAAAAGCTTGGAGGTCTGCAGAGAGGACATAAACTGACTGCTTCAGCACAGACATGTGGTGGAACTACAAGAGGCAGCTAAGAAACATCCAAGAAGATCAGGAAAACACTTGCAGGAACCTACACCAGACAAGGAAAACATCTGCTCACACCAGCAAGACCAGAAGACCTCGCAATTGATAGTGAATTGTGAAGAAAACACACATTCCTTGCTTTATAAGAGGGAGATAGCCAGCACTTAGGTCAAACACTGCTCTGAAGTCACTTAATGGTCTCAAACAGTAATACCCTCCAAGATTACTTGCTAGGCAACTTAGTCATACTCTACACCAAGAGAACAGTATTATGGAAATAAAGAAAAATAATTCATACCTAATGGATAAAATTATAATACTAATGATTGCTAGATATGCAAAGAATGAGGGGCAGAAAAACCAACAAAGAACAACATAAAATAGATACAGATAATGGTATTAGAAGACAAGGACATTAAAACAGCTATTACAACTGTATTATTCAAAAAGGTAAGAAGAAACATAAACCATAAAACGACCAAAATCCAATGCTTTGAGATGAAAACTAACCTGATAGGAATTAGAGCACATTGGTCAGTGCAGAAGTGTGGTGGTTTGAATAGATGGCCCCCAATATATTTCAGTTGTTTATTTGTTTGTAGTTTGAATCTGTAGATACCTGGCTGGACACAATGTCACTGGGTGGATCTTAAGGTGTGGTGGTGGGTTTCAAATTTCAATCTAAAGATATGCAAAATGTGCCTAGCTGGAATTCCTGAAGTGTGCTGTGGCTTTTGGCTTTTGGCTTGTACTTCTCTCTATCTGCTTGGACCTGTGAAGGCAGGCCAGCTTCTGCCACTTATGGAACTTCCCCTGAATCTGTAATCTTCAATAAATATCCCTTCCTCCATAACTGTGTCTGGTCTGGAAGTTCATCTCAGTGAACCTGAAGCTGTCTGCTACAGAATTTGGTACCAAGGAGTGGACTGAGATGTACCTGTCCATGTGGATGTTGATCTTTTGGAACCTTTGTTTTGGAGGAATAGGCCTGGAGTTGGTGCTTGCAACTGAAGATGTCTTCTGGAGTGGTAAGCCAAGTTTTATGGGCTATTCTGATGAGAGTCTGAGAATGCTAAGTGCAGTCAGCATTGAACTTCAAGGCTTGGCTTATGAGCTTTCTAAGGGGAAGGAAAGACTGCAGAGGACTTTGTTGGAACTGGGCTACTGGCATAAGGGCTGGCTGCGTCCTGCTGCCCAGGCCCAGAGAGTTTGATCAAGGTTAAATTTCTAATGGACTGATGTGCTTGGATAAGGATACTGGACTGAGAGATTTAAGATTTTAAGCTGGAAAACCTCAAGCAAGTTAAAATTACAGGTACTGAGACTGGTTTTAGGTTACTGAATCTGCTATTGTCAAACACATTAGCAATCTTAAAGGAAGATGGTCCAATTGCTTTACCATGAAAAGGATGCCTGAGGGAAGACTATCATAGAAATGCAAACACTTTTGGAAAGAGTTGACTGGAGAAGGAACCTGCTTTTCAAGGTTACGATTTATTTTGTCTGTGAATTAAGAATATGGCTGTGTCCTGCACACCTGGTATTGGTTTCAGAAGCATGAAAAATGCAAGGAGTGGTCATGAATTGCACATGGTTCCAGGAGCTGCCGCTGAGATGCAGCATGAGGTAGGGCCTGATGCCCTGATAGGCTGAAAGAGCCTATGGAAAATGTGAGGAGTGGTCATGAATTGCACATGGTTCCAGGAGCTGCTGCTGAGATGCAGCATGAGGCAGGGCATGATGCCCTGATAGGCTGAAAGAGCCTTTTGAAGATGGACCGTGGTTTGCATGAAGACCTCAAGATGTTTTGGATATACTAGGACTATGCAAGCGCTACTATATAGCGCACTGTTGGCTTGGGATGGAAGTGTTCCCCAGCTACACTGCCCAGCTGGAGGGGTGGAATTGGAAAATCGGGAGACTGTCAGTCTTTGATTGTATTGGACTTGAACTGCAGAATTTTGATGTTTGTTTGATGGTGGTTGAGTTTGCATTGTTTTAGTCTCTCCTTGCTATGCCTTATACCAGTTGAAAATGTTTACTCTGTGCCTTTATATGTTAGAAGTGTTTAACTTGTTTGATCTTACAGGTCTTAATATCTTAAATTGGTCAAGACTGTGGGGACCTTAGAAATTGAACTGAGTACAATTTACAATGTGTGATGGTTATAAATTTATTGGTGGCCAGGGGCGGAATGTGGTGATTTGAATAGATGGCCCCCAATATATTTCAGTTGTTTATTTGTTTGTAGTTTGCATCTGTAGACACCTGGCTGGAGGCAGTGTCACTGGGTGGATCTTTAGGTGTGGTGGTGGGTTTCAAATTTCAATCTAAAGATATGCAAAATGTGCCTAGCTAGAGTTCCTGAAGTGTGCTGTGGCTTTTGGCTTTGGGCTTGTGCTTCTCTCTGTCTGCTTGGACCTGTGAAGGCAGGCCAGCTTCTGCCATTTATGGAACTTCCCCTGGATCTGTAAGCTTCAATAAATATCCCTTCCTCCATAACTGTGTCTGGTCTGAAAGTTCATCTCAATGAACCTGAAGCTGTCTGCTACAGAGCACATTGGTCAGTGCAGAAGAAAGGATTCAGGAATTTGAAGACATAGATATGATTAGGAAGCACCAAAAACTCAACAGAGAAAAGAGAAGAACAACACCACCAAGCTGTCTGATATTGCTATAACTGGGATCCTATAATGAGAGGGCAGAAGTGGGGAAAACATGAAGAAATGCCTGAAAACTTTCCAGGCTTGATGAAACCACAAATTCAGGAATCTCAATGACCCCTAAATACAAAAATGATGATCCCAAACAGGGGTAAATGCCACAATGTATCCAGAGGAACATAGCTAACAATTATTGCAGTTTTCTCTCCAGAAACAATACAAGGAGGAAAAAGACGAGGAAGCAAAATAGGAGGAGGAGGAGGAGGAGTGAGAGGAGGAGGAAGAGAAGAGAGAATGGGAAGAGGAGGAGAACAGGGGGAGGAAGAGAAGAAGGGAAGTGGACAAGAGTGGGGGCAGGAAGAGCTGCTACCACCAGCAAAGCAACAGCTTTGGTATACTGAATGAAAAAGAAAATCACCTCTTAAGTAGAATTCTATAAGTAGAGATAATATTTTTCATAAAGGGAGGTGAAATAAAGTGTTGTTTTTTGTTTATTTTTTTATTTGTTTGCTTTATCAGATGTGCAATAGCTGAAAAACTTGTGCTCAAGGAAGTTCTTCAGGAAGGGAACAAATGACACCAAACTGACATCAAATGAGTCATCAAATATAAAAGGACTCAGAGTCCTGGGGATGGTAATGAGTATTTAAGAACTTGTTTTATAATTTAAATGTCATTAAAGGTAACTGGATGCTTCAACAAAAGTAACAGCACTGTGATATGGGTTTATAATATATGTAGGACAATGCATGAGTATGGTAGCAAAAACAGGATAAGTTTTATAGAAAGTCATGTTAAAAAAAAGTGTTCAATCAACCTTGAAGCAGCTCTTAAAAGAATTATAGCCACTAAACAGACAAAGTGGTTATTTTTATTTTTAATTGTCTGGGCACAGTGGCAAAAACTGTATTCTCAGAATTCAGGCAGCTTAGGGAGGAAAATTGAAAGTGAGTCCAGCCTGGGCCACAAAGTCAGATGCTATCTTAAAAAAAATAAAATCTATGATAGGGTTTTAGTTCAGAGCTAAACCACTTGACTAGAATGTGTAAGTCCAAAAACCATGCACATACGCACAAAAAGTGAGCTAAAATATAATAATAAAATACTACTCCAGAAGAAATAAAAAAAGGGTAACCAATGAGAACTAAATGGAAAGATAAACCTTTTCAACAACTACATTAAAAAAAATAGCTAAAGTATTCCAATTAAGAGGCTAAGAGCTCCATGTTTAATTTTTTTAAATGGCTTACATGTCATTTATGAGAGACATATCACACAGTTTTAAAGGATGGGAAAAGATTTCACATTCTAAGCAAAGCATATTGCCATGGGCCTCTATCCTAACACTAGACAAGCCAAGGCAGGAGGATTGCAATTTGAAGCCAGCCAGGGCTGCATGGCATATCTATTGCAATTCTAAGCAAAAGAAAGCTATAGTAACTCTCCTGCTATCAAAGCAGATGAGCAAAGACAAAGAATATTGGCAGGGACAAAGTCATAACATAATGATGAGGAAAGCAAAAAAAATACTCTAAACTTTATGCACCTAATAAAATAACTTCAATATGTATTAAGGAAAAAAACATGATTACTAGGGGGAGAGAAAGAGAAAAATGAACTAGAAAGACATGGACAAGGGAAGGAAAACTGTGGAGAGGGAGAAGGAAAGCGATAAAGAGGAGGGAGAGAGGTGGATTCTAAAAACATTAGAGTATACAGTTTTCCAAATGTACATAAAATACAAAGATAATCTAGATGACAAAAATAGGTCTCCATAAATTTAAAAGAAAATAAAGTCTTTAAAAACTATGTTTTATATGTTTAAGAAAATTAAATAAAGAATCAAAGCAATGAGTTTTATTATAAATTACCAAGCATTTGGAAATTTTAATGGATTTATACAAAAGAGGCTAGAGAAGAAAATAAAGAGGAAGTACATGGAATTGAAAAGCTGAATCAATATAAAAACACAATGTATCAAAATTTGTGGAATTTAATACATCATACTTGGAAAAGAGAATATTTCTGTATATCATCAGTTAATACACCCAGCTTCCACCCTAAGAAACAGAAGCACCAGCCACATTACAAAGTGAATTAAATGGAATTAAGAATTATCAGAGCAGAAATCAATGAAAGCAAAAAACATATAGGAAAACTGAAAAAGAGAAAGAGATCAATGAACCCAAAAAGTAGGCTCTTTGGAAAAAAAATTCATTGACAAATCCCTAGAAGATCTAATTAAAATAAGATGGGGGAAACAGAAACTACCAAGTTCAGGAAGGATAGGTAGCATCATTAAGAGTATGAAGACATTTACAAGATTAGATAACTCTATGTACAGTTTTGTCAAGAAATTTAAAAACATAGATAAAAGGAAGAAAAAAAAGTTCCTTGAAGAAATGTTACTAAAATTCACTCATGAACAAACAGATAATCTGAAGAGTCCTATTATATTTCCAAAACCTCAATCTTGAAGTTTAAAACTTTCCTAGAATGAATGCTTCTAAATCACTAGTGAATTTTTTGAACATTTATGAAAGCAATAACATTATCATAATAGCAAAGTCAAAACCAGAAATTGTAAGAATGCCACTGATCAAATCCTGCATGAACATAAATACAAATATTTTTTTTTAAATTACCAAGTGAAATTTTTTGCATGGACTTCACTAAATGAATTAAACACACCAAAGCCAATGAGGTCACACTAAATATGATTCTTATATCATGTTAACAACTTCCCTGTTTAAGTAGTATCGCATGTTGCTGAGTTTCCTAATTTTCCAAAACAATAAAAACAGATCTGCTCCTTCACAAAACTTATCTCAGGATATATAGAGAAGGGATAGAGTAGTGTTTACTCAGGATTGATTTGAGATGCAAACTACCTGTTACTGGATTTCATATCCATCATTTTTGAACTTTAGAAATTGACAATGTTATTTATCCTTCTCATGCTCCAATTCCATCACCTTAAAAGATGATAACTCTAGCCGGGCATGGTGGCTCATGCCTTTAATCCCAGCACTCTGGAGGCAGAGGTAGGAGGATTGCCATGAGTTTGAGACAACCCTGAGACTACATAGTGAATTCCAAGTCAGCCTGAGCTAGAGTGAGACCCTACCTTGAAATACAAAAAAAAAAAAAAAAAGGTTTGGTAAGGAATAACAAATGAGAGAATACTTCTAATATGTATGTTCAAAAGAATGGAGTAGTTGGGTCAGAGCAGGTCCTCTTTTATGCTTTGCAGATACACAAGCAGTGAGCACATGAAGGCAGATGATACTTTTCAGAAACTGTAGCCAAGTTAAGGTGTATTGAGTATAGAATACATTTTTTTAAACAGAACAATGAGGCAGGGAGAAAAGAGGATGGGACAACACAAAACTTTGAGTTGTACATTGAAAACAGACAAGGTAGAATCTGGTGTGCCATGACAGAGCAATGTATTACATACTGGTCAACATGGGTCAACATTAGAGAATTTGCCATGTGCATTATCATCAAATCTATGTGTTTCCCATTGCTGCCATAACAAACTTCCACAGACTTAGTGGCTTAGGACAACAAAAATGTATGTGTTTCAGTATCTTAGACAGAAGAAGTCTGAGTCAGGTTCTAGGGATATAGCTCTGTGGGTGAGTGCTTGCTTAGCAGTCTGACACAGGGGCCACCAGTCAAAAATTATAAATTTTGTGGCACTACCTCACTTCTGTGGGCTTCAGGATGAATCCAGATTCTTATCTTTCCAGTTTCTTAAGATTACCTACATTTCTTGGTGTGAAGGCCTTTCCTCTATCATCAGTGCCAACTGTAATGGGTCAAATCCTTTTTACTTTGAATCATATGGACCTTCCTTTCTGTATCTCTCTTCTTCTTTGAAAGACCTTTATGGTCAAACTGTACCCATTCCCAAATTCCACCATAATTTTATATTCATAAACTCAGCAGATTAGTGCCCATAATCCCATATGCAACTTTAACCCCTCTTTCCTATATACAATTTAACATCTCCACAGGCTGTGGGATTGGAACATGGACATTATTCCTCCCTCTTCCAAAGCTATTGCAAAATTACATGTAAGAGATGCTAACCTGAGCCAAGATGGTAGAAGAGAAATCAGACAGGAAAGAATATTCTAGAAAATAATTTTAGATACATAATTGAAAGGACATTATGATTTGGAAGATATGAAAGATGTGACCAAGAATTAAAAATCAACAATACCTCCTAGTTGATTAAGTTTGAAAAACCTGGTAAAAGATGATGTCATTTGTCCTTAGGTTAATTTCAATATGCAAATATAAAGTTCTTATAGAATATTAAGAATGTGATATTCCAAAGCTAGTTGGAAATTTGGTTTGGAGCCAGCAAAGTAGTAATGCTGACAACTAGCATCAGTGTCAGGTAAGTTAAACTCTGTAACAGAGCCCTGTACTATAAGTCACCAGACAGACTAAAGAAAGAAACACTTGCTCAGATTTACTATTTACCAGTTCTCATAGCTGTGACATGAGAAAATAAGATTTATCTTAAAGTGTGGTATAGTTACCTTTGTGTGGATGGGAGGAAGCACCTGACCAAAAGCAGCTTATGGAAGGGAAAGATTTATTTCAATTCACATTCTACAAGGCAGGAAGCTTCATGGCGGTAGAGAAAAGATGCTAGAACAGATGTTGCACATCATGTCTGCTACAACGGGTGGAAAATAGCAACAGGGAGTGAGCCAACTAACCTCCAAATCCACCCCAGCAACACACCTCCTCCAGCAAGGCTCCACCTCCCAAATTGCCATCAGCTGGGAACCAAAACCTCAAAATACATGAGTTTATGGGGATACCTAATTCAAATAGCCACATTCTGCCCATGGCCCTATAAACTGATGTCCATCCATGATGTAAAGTGCAATGTATTCAGTAAACCTTTAAACTTCCACATAGTTTTTACCAATCACAAGACTGTTCAAACATCTCCATAGTCCAAGTTCTTTTAACTTTGAGCTATAAAACCAAAAGCACATAATGACACCGAGTAAACATTCACACTGCAAAAGATGGTATTACAAGGAAAGATTGAACTAATGCAATTTCTAAAATGAACAGGACAAAACATCAAATCCAATAGCTCCAAGTCTGACATCTGTAACCAATGACAAAGTCTCTGGGTTACAATTCCACCCCTATAGCTGGGCTGCTCACAACCTATGGAACAATTCATTACATATGTGTAGCTCACCTTGACAGCCATTCCTCAGTTATAGAAACTTAATAATTCTGGGATCTCTCCTGCAACCCCCAGTTCATCTTCTAGCTCCACTGGGTCTCCAAGCAGAGACTGCCAACAACCGTGCCACACAATGCCCAATGGCTGTTTCCAAAAAAACAAACCACATCGTAAATCCTTTTTCCTGCATTTGTCATAATCCAGTAGCTCCAGGTAGGCTACCAAAGTTGTTAATCCAGAGGGGAATAAAGCTGACTTTGTAGGACAGGAAAACTCCTTCATCATTTAGGCCTCCCACTTTCAAAAGAGTCAGCATTCTCTCTCCCATCCCAATGAAGAACAGCTGGCACAATCTCAGTTGTGATAATCTCTCAAACAATTGGAGGTGAGGCATCACTGTCTCTATTTCCTTCTGTTCACATCAATCTATTTCTATGCAACACAACCCTGCCCAAGTTCTCAGAATATGGAAAGAGGCAGTAAACTTGTCACACAAACTGCTTCTAACACACCCTAGACACTTTTCTTCCCCTCACAAGCCAAACATACCCATTCTTTCTGCATCTAGGTCTCACATCTCTGACCAGAACAGTCCATCAAGCTCTGCCTTCAGCACTGGGAGGCATATGTTAGGCCAAGGTTTCAAATCTTTCCACATTCCCTTGCAAATCAGTTTCAGAAGGCCAAAAGCCACACAGACAGGCTACTAGCAGCAACAACCTCACTCCTGGTACCAATTTTCTGTTACAGTTACCATTACCCTTGTGTTGCTGAAAAATACTAGACCCAAAGCAATTTATGGGAGGGAAGGATTTGTTTTAGTTTACAGTCTTGAGGGAAGAAAGCTTCATGATGACAGGGAAAAGATGGTAGAACAGAAGTTGGATTTCACCTCTGCCACAGCAGGTGGAAAATAGCGACAGGATAGTGAGCTAGCCAACACCTACAAGCTAGAGCTAATAAACTTAAAGGCCCATCCCTAGCAACATACTTCCTCCAGCAAGGCTCCATCTCTCAAGTAGCTATCAGAGGGGAACCAAGCATTCAAAACACACCAGTTTATGGGCAACACCTAAGTCAAACCACCACAAACTTGAAATGTAAAAAGCCCACCATATACAACTGACTCATGACTGGGAATTCATAAGATGTACAATGACTGGAGCATATTGTAAACTGCCACAGAGAGGCATTCACAAGGAGCATATAAATGAAAAAGCTGTTTTTTTCTCAGAATATTTTCTGCCCTGAAAAGCAAAACTTTGGGATGCTGGGTGCAACCTATGACTTTCTGGTGTCATATTACAAAAGGCTTTGATTTGAAAGTTTGTCCTACTACCCCTGTTAAAGCTTAATACTCAAAGCAACAGCAGTAAGAGGTAGAGATTCAGGAAATCATTAAGTCACAAAAGCCTTTTCCTCATAAAGACAAATAAAACCTTAAAAAAAAGAAAGCAGGCATTGGTCAACATTTAACTGGATCCTCAATTTTCCATCCAAGTGCCTTTATTGGGCACCGTTTCATTCTCTCTGGACAATCCAGCATCTGATTGCCTATGAGGAAGCAGAGAGCAGTCCTCACCTAGAGTGACCCCCACCACACACGACAGATTCTTCTCAGCTTCTAGAACTGTGAGAAAATCAATGTCAATTCTTTTATAAATTACTCAGATTCTGGCATTTTCTTACAACAGCACAAAATGTACTAAGCCATCATCTTATACAGGAAAACTTATGAGAATATATCCTTATTGCACTGGTCACAAAGAGTCTATATAATACTTGAAGCATCTTCACAACTTGCAAGAGACTTTAAACATATTTGTCTTTAAAATGTATCACTGAGAAAACATGTGTAAAAGAAAAATTAGGGGGTATGATCATGTTGATATTCCTAGAAACAAGGATAATTTTAAAAGGAAAAACCTGAGGTGTTACAAAGATCTGCCAATGACAGCAATGCCAGTGATATTCAATCCAAACCATGAGCAGGAAAACACCCTGCAATGAAACCTTAGGTCTAACACATGGTTGGGGGTGGCTAGGAGGCAGCATGTGCTGTCCATTTAGGCATAGGACCTTGATTCATTTCCTTCTGTCATGGAACCATAATAACCAAAGATAAGCCATTGGATGTAGCTGTGGTGACATATGCATTGGAAGGCCTAGCATGTACAAAGGTGAATAATAAAAGTGAAGCAAATGAGCAAAAGTGGTAAAAATTATGTGTTTTCATTGTTGCGATGTAGTAAAATTCTCAAATGATGAATTCTAATTCAGCATTTCTTTGATATATTTTTTATAATTTTCACTCTAATGGTAATGAAAATCATTTTTCAACGTAATTTTGCAATAAAAATGTGTCTTTCTTTCTCATTACATAAGAACATGATCTTGCTCAGTTACTGAGCAGGCTTACACTATACAAGCTGTATCTTCTCTTTCCTACCATTTAATCTCTTCATAGTCTACAGATGTCAAGAGGTTCAGATTAAGCTTGTTAAAGATCTGCTTCACTCGAACTCACTGATGATTATTTATTTAGCAGTTTTATGTAACCCTGTCATTGATAAGCACTCTATTAATTTGCCGAGGGACAAATCAACACTAGTTATTTTTCTACTGGCTATTAGACTCGGCGCTGCTGTTTGCTACAAACCACTTGCCAGTTAATTATAAATTATGGGTCCTCTTTGCCTATATTAATTGATATCTCCTCTGCTATTGTAATACTAGACAAATAAATTGAAGGCAAGATGTATTAAGCAGTGTATGTCTTGAGTGTCTTGATTAGTATTCTTTACTTTTTTGACAATTACACTTGCTTTTACAGATTTGACAGAGCAATGCATTAAAGAAATGATCTTTAGGGTGTTTTGTGGTTTTAGAAAAGCAGAAAGAAAAATAGAAAGATTTAATAGACTCGCACACAATTCATTATAAGCAGTTCCTAAAATGTCTTTCACTTTGTGCTATGAACTAGTGGTGATGGACTCCTAATTATGCAAAAGCTATCAAATCAATATGATGCATACATAACTTCAAATCTCTTTGCATGTAATGTACATGTAATTATATATCTGCTACATGAGATTTTACATACAGGACCCTCATATATTTTACTTTTTCATATTGCTTAAAATGTTATTTATTAAATTGTTTATTGATAAGTGCACTACATATTGGCAAAAATCAACTCTAGCCTTTCTACTTTTTAGAAGCATAAATTGTACATGATACTAGGCTCAGGATATATACCTTTCCATCTGAGACCACAGAGGAACTGGAGTCAGAATTTAGGCCAAATAGCAAGAAAAAATATTTTACAAACGAATGTCTTACATCATTTGCTCCCTGGACAGTATCAAGCATTGAAGAATTGCAAATTTAATGGGAAGGTTTACCCCAGAGGGTCATTGTACTATATTCCATTTGCAAAAGGCTTCGGAACCTCGCTATTTGCCGAAAGATCTGGGTCTCTGAAATCCTAATTTTGTATGTAATTTCTCCACTTAATTGACAGTTTTGACCCAAGTTGCTTTTGTGGTATCCTGGAATCCTAATAGTTCCCCATAAAACATAAATCCAGCCAATGGACAGTGAGCCTTCAGGGGCAGGTGCATAGTTTGTCTTAGTTCTCAAGAGAAAGGAGAGATATATTGTTCAAGCAGGTCTATTCCTATTTCACCTCACACATAATTGTATCTCTTCTCAACATATCCATGTTTGAAGATTTCAGGACTTTCCAGTGAGAATTTATAGGAATGCCTTTTGAATAAAATTATTTAGTTCATTCAGAAAACATGAGATTTTCTAATGAGCTCTGAGATTTTAAGCAATGAGATTTGAAGAGTCATCTTCTCCTATGCATTGTACAACTTTTTGTTGGTTGTTTGTGGGCATACCTGCCGATGGACGTCATGAGCGACAGCCCTGTCTGATTGCTTTCACTCATTTCACTACTCACACCACATGCTATTAATCATGACTCTCCACTTTCCTGTTCATCTGCAGCTCCTCCGGGCTATCCTTCCTACCACTTCCCATCTCATTGCTCAAAACTCTCTTGGTCTCTCCACCGTATTAAACAATGTAAGAAGGAAGTAGGATTTCAGGTATTAGTTATAGCTTGATTAGCAGTGCTTTGCAGTTGCCCAAAATCTCTCAAATAATTATTTCTAATCATCCACATTTCAGATATTCACATCATTTCTGAATTCAATCCTTTGTTTGTTGAACAGCTCTGTACTTTTGTTAAATGCCAGAAAATATACTGACCCAGTGGTTTCAACTTGGGAAATTTACTCCCTAGGGGACATTTAGCATAGACTGGCAGTATCATCCCAAATGGAGAAGGGAAAAGGATGATGACTGACCTCTAATGAGTAGAAAACAGCTATGCTAACTGTCCTCCAACACACACACAGTCTCCAGAGACCTGACAAGAAGCACTGGCCCCCAAAGTTGAAGGGGCTGAGGCATAGAACCCTTACTAAGGTCTTCAAAATAGAACCTAATTCTTGCACCCAGTGGGCATTGGAGTAATTGGAGTAGAGCAAACTCTTGGGAGGAGAAATGTCAGAATAGCTCCACTTTCTGTTTTTCTTTTTCTTTCTTTCTTCCTTCCTTCCTTCCTTCCTTTCTTTCTTTCTTTCCTTCTTTCTTTCTTTCTTTCTTTCTTTCTTTCTTTCTTTCTTTCTTTCTTTCTTTCTTTCCTTTTTTAAGGTAAGGTCTCACTCTAGCTCAGACTGACCTATAATTCACTCTGCAGTCTCAAGGTGGCCTTGAATTCTTGGAGATCCTCCTATCTCTGCCTCCCGAGTGCTGGGATTAAAGTCATGTGCCACAATGCCCCACTATGGTTCCACTTTCTACTTGTGGGTGGTCCATAGAGGTATCTGGTTGTGTTATGGATATGGAATCCAACTGAAATGCTCAATCCTGACACATTTCAAATATGTACACTTGGGCACTGAGCTGAAGCTCATTGACACATCATCAGTGCATTCAAGGGGAGAATTCAGTAAGATTGAACTGGAAAGTCTGACTTGGTCAGTGGGGTTAGAGAAAGGGAGAAGGGACAATATCTATTTGGCCACTAGAGTAAGAAGCAGACCAAGGGGCTCAAGTGGACAAAGGCCATGAGGTGGAATTCAGTGTTCTGGAAAGTAATTATTTTTTTTTCTTTTTAAAAAATATTATTTATTTATTTAAGAGAGAGAGTGTGTGTGGGTGCACTAGGTCTTCCTGCCACTGTAAACAAACTCCAAGCAACATGCCACGTTGTGCATCTGTCTTTACGTGGGTACTGGGAAATTAAACCTGGCCATCAGGCTTTGCAAGCAAATATCAATGTTAGGCTCAATATTAAACATAATTTCACATTTAAAAATAAACAGATACTCTAATATTTTAGCCACATATAACTCTTCTAATATTACCCATGTGAACTTTCCACATACTCACCCTACACACTTCATTTTGCAGACTGCTGAGAGATGCAAATGAACTTCTTGCTGTAATTGTACATCCACTACTAGTGTTCTTTTTTATTTGTATTTCCAATGCTCAGAACAAAGTGGGAATATAAAACTATTTTACTTAATAAATAAGATTGGACTTTAATGAGCTGATGACCCAGTAGAAAAGAATATAATAGATGCAAGTACACAGATGTCACAAAGCAGAATTATAATGCAGTAGTAGTTAAAAGAAGAATACATTTGCATTTGTCATGGACCTTCCCAAAGTTGACATTAAGGTTTGGCCAAGGATGCCACAAATTTTTCTTAAGTTAAGATTTTTCATTCTTAAGTGACCCTTCAGTTATAATCACATTTCCTCTTATTTAAGATTGATGAATAGAGTTTTTTTAATTTTTTTACTTTATTTTTATTTATTTATTTGAGAGAGAGAGAGAGGCAGAGAGTGGGAGAGAGAATGGGTGCCCCAGGGCCTCCAGCCACTGCGAACGAACTCCAGATGCATGCTCTCCTTGTGCATCTGACTTACGTGGGTCCTGGAGAGTCGAACCAAGGTCCTTTGGCTTTGCAAGCAAACACCTTAACTGCTAAGCCATCTCTCCAGCCCATGATGAACTGAGTTTTATAAGGCCCAATTATGCTGATAACTATGGACTGACTGTAGTTCTAGATTCCTTTAGATTAGAACCAGCCAACATCATACAATTAGAAACCACATTGATCTCTCTTCCTCTAATAGGAGTCTTCCTTTATTTTAGACAAATAGTATTCTTGGCCTTTTTTGCTCTTAAACTGATCACATTCAAATCAGTGTGTAACCAAGTCACAGGTTACATTTGCCTTTCAAATATTTGGGCCACCTTCCTAGAACTCAAATTTTTAGTTCCCTGGCAAGGCTCTGTGTGTGGCTTTGCTCTGTTTTCCTGTTTGGAGCTTATAAGCAAGGAGACCACGTTGAAAGATGGACATACTCCACCTCATATGAACAGGATATTTTCTTATATAGTAATAAAATAGCCTCATGATGAAATTTCTGAGTCAGAATAATGGCATTGACTTTCTCACTGATTGATATATGACTATAATGTGGAATCGCAGTGCTCAACACTAGTATAAAGAGAACTTGAGTAATGGACAACTAGTCGGCCCTTAACTGAAAATAAGTTACTTGTGGAGGGTGTAGCCCAGCACTTGGAGGGTCAAAGTCATATTGCCTCTCTCCTTTGTGTCCCTCACACTCCTGTGGTGTTCACTAAGCATTCCCTATGGGCATTCAGTTGAAAACCATAGATTCTGTCATTGTCCTTCCTCAAGGTGGGTAAAACCACAAATGTGATACAGTCAAAGAGCATTCAACAAACTGTACTAAAACATGACTATAATAGACTTGTCAAATTGCATCAACAAAAATCAGCTCGGTAATATCTGCTCATTTATTAAACAAATATTAATAGGAATCAAATGTCTAGCCATAGCACCCTCTACATAATAACTCCACAAGATGAAATAGTATCATTTTCACCTTGTAGGTATAGAAACTAAGAAATAAGAGATTAAATAAGGACATGAAGGAGCAGGTATACAAAAGAGCAGATTCTGCGTTTATTTTGAGGTAAATATAATACAAAATTCATTATTACATGAAAACCCAGTCCACTTTCAAAGCCATTGTATATCTGATGGGGCTTCAGAGTTTGATTGCAGAATTCTCTGAAAAGGGTTGTTTGGGATGTAATTAACATGACAAACAAGGGAAAGACACAAGTTTAGCAAAAAGCTCACTTTGAGTGGATAAATTTCTTTTTCTAAATGAGAAGCCTGGATGAAAAGCACATAAAATAACTGCTGACTGAGTGGAGCTCTTGAGCTAAGGACTTGTGCTGTGAAAATTCTACTTTGTCTAACAAACACTGTCAAACAGAAACCTTGAAAGAGGAACATTTATTTTTCTCATTTTCTTTTAAAAAAAAAAAAACAAAAAACTTCAGTCCTGACCTCACAACTTCCCTGATAACACTCAAAGTCACAGGTGGTAAGAGAGATGTAGCTGGAAGCACAGCCTCTATCTCCAGTGATAACTTTATTCTCAGCATCTAAGATTCAATCTGAAGCTGAGATGATGCCAGAGCAACAGGAATCAAGGCACTTTTGGGTGATGTCACCAGGTGAGCCACATCCTCCACACATCAGTCAATCCCAGAGCCTTCCATGGTAGACACAGGCATTTCATGACACAAAGTCAAAGAGAACATTTGACTACCAATTCCTCCATTTTCCAGTAATGATCACATCTAAGAGAAAACAATCAAACACAGTGGCTATTAATATGATTTGGCAGGAAGTGGAAATTCCAGTGTTTTCAAAGGGACTATAGCTTAATGATAGAGACCATGGGCTATTGAGAAAAATGGAACATTCTTCAAGAGGTAATTCTTAGCCGGGCGTGGTGGTGCACGCCTTTAATCCCAACACTCGGGAGGCAGAGGTAGGAGGATCGCCATGAGTTCGAGGCCATGCTGAGACTACATAGTGAATTCCAGGTCAGCCTGAGCTAGAGTGAGATCCTACCCTGAAAAAACAAAAATAAATAAATAAATAAATAAATAAATAAATAAATAGTAATTCTGAAACATAATGTGCAGAGATTTTGTTTTGTGTGAATGTGTTTGGTGTATATTTGTGTATGCATTTGGGTGCATGTGTGCATATGAATGCCTATGCACATGTATGCCCGCGAGCATAGAGGTCAGAGATAAACTTTGGGAATCTTCCACAATCACTCTCCACCTTATTTATTGTGATGGTCTTTCACTGGACTCTGAGTTCACCAATTTGGCTAGACTACCTAGTCAGCAAGCCCAGGCTATCCTCCTGTCTCTGATTTTTAACAACTACCAGTATTTATTATATTTCTCATTGCTGTAATAGGACTCCTGACTCAGATATTTATGGAAAGAGAAGCTTAATTTGGCTCACCATTTCAAAGGGTACAGTCCATCATGGTAGAGGAGGCTTGGTGTATGGGCCTGCTCGGTCCAGATTTGGAGGTGCTGTTTCTTACATTATTACATGACTGGTCAGGAGACAGAGAATGGGATTGTAATGAGAAGGGATATAACCTTCCAGGTTACCAGGAATCTATTTCTTAGTTGTTATTTAAAGGGTATGGGGAAGTCAATTTTTGTTTCTGAGTCAGGGTCTCATTCTATAGCTCATGTTAACCTAAAATTCAGTGATCCTCCTCTCTTAGTCTCCTAAATGCTAGAAATATGTGCATGAGCCCCAGTGAACTGTAGCTAGGCTACATGCCCCAATATTTCTACAACCTCCCAAAACAGAACCACCAGAGGGGAACCAAGAGTATAAACATACAAGCCTGGGAAAGACATTTCATTCACAAACCATAAGAGCTTTTTAACCAATCTTTTCAGATTTAGAGCTGACTTTCATGAACCATCAATCAGATCCTAGATGTATTTAAAACGCATTATTTTTATTTCTCTTTTCTATATTCTCCAATTTTCATGACTATGTGACTCTAGTCTGGTACCTCTTTGAGAATCTAGATATTAATTGATGTGTCCCTATAAATGCATGTATATCTACACAGAGAAAGGCATACAACTAGTACCACCAGATATATGACTTAGAAGTATTCAACAGTGCTTAAAAATATAAAGTTACCTATCAACAGGATTTTAAACTAAAATATAATTCTTAGGCTGCATATATCTGTGTATTAAGGCAATGAAATGGTCATTCCTATGAAGTCACCTTACTTTTACAGCTCAAACTTTCAGGAGTTACTTTCACTAGTAACCAGGGTAAACTGAATGGGGACACCCTATGTAGATACACATTTACATAGTAAGTGTATTTTGGATGAAGAGTTTGATAATTTTTGACATGTGTATGTGATGTGCATGAGTCTGTATATGTGTGGCCTTATTCGTGTGGGTGCATGTGAATATGCATATGCACCTCTGCGTTCATGCATGTGGAGCCAAAAGTCATGTCAGGTGCCTGCCCCTATTGCTCTCTACCTTATTCTTGAGACAGGGCCTCTCACTGGTAGAGTTCATGAATTTGGCTAGAAAAGCTAGCCAGTGAGTCCTAGGGATTCTTTGTTTCCTCCTCCCCAGCACAGAGACTTCTGGCATGTACCACCATAACTGGTATTTTAATTGGATATGGAGGATCCAATCTCAGGTCCTTATGCTTGCCACTTCCCCAGACCCTGCTTTTATTCTTTTTTTCCTCCATATGATAGGTCTGAGTTTGGGATAGAGATATTCATATTTGAGTAAACTTCATTAAGTCTTAGAATCTTTACTTTTAGTACTTTTAAATTTCATATTATGTTACAATTATAGGTATATCCCAGTAAATGTTTGTTACCCCTCATTTTTTCCCCTTAGTTGATGTTTCTGTTTTAGGCTTTCTTTCTTCTCTTAGTATACAAACATGTGCCCTCATTTGCCTGTAGCTATGTCTCAAACTTTCCAACACAGACATGAGGCAGAAAGGGCACAGCCCTAGTGAAAACTTGGTCACCATGCTGAATGAGCTCTCAGGAAGAAGCTATGTGACAAACAAGATTCAAAAAACACCCAGTGTTGGACTCACATGCTACTTGTATGCAATTGGTTGAATTTATTATATCTCAGGGAACCAGCTATTTTTCTAGCAGTGAATGGCTCTGATTACTCAGTCTCTGCGCATCCTTATAGCCTCGGCTCTCTATTTTCTTTCTTTTGGAGGTTAGAGCCACCACTTCAACTTGGTGTTTTTTTCATGAGTTTAAAGAACATGGTAAGTGACAGAGGTCTGGAAGACTATATTCCAAAGCTGGTGACCAATTAGTTGTTTGCTACTGACTGTCATTTCAGTGCTCTGAGTGCTGTGTTCCTGTAGCTTGGTGATAGACACACTGTTTATTTTCCACTTTACAGTCTTTGCCAATACTCTGAGTCCCACACCACTGCCTTTAATGCTGCTCTTCTGGATAGCTTATGACAGGAGAGAAGATAAAAGGCATGTGTGAGTGGAAATCAGCAACCCTGAGCAAACTTATCTTGGGTGCAAAGCAAAAGGAATGACTCTTTTACCTCCTCACCTGTTATGTTAATGCTTCTAAATGAAACTGTGGAAAACAACAAGTCCACGAGGTTAATGTTCAGACATAAGTACTATGGCTAAAGACTTTGTGAGGGTTATTAAGCTGCTGACAAGATGAGAATCGGATGCATTCGCCACTGGTTCAGTGACTGTCTTCATTTGGGAGCAAGCTCCTCTCTCCCCCACCCAACTTTTATGATTCATCATATTTATTTTTTGTTTCCTCAAGCAACATCTTTTATTAGTTGCACACTCACTGCAGAAATTTAATTTCTGCAAGAGAACAACAGTGCAGTTGATTATTATTATTGAGAATCTGGTACAACATCGAGTGAAAGAAAATCTATAAGGCATTAAAATGACAGATTAGGCAAGAGCTGTATTCATTTACGAGTGTTAGAACACCATGCTAATGTCTCACAAGCACAACATAAAACGAATGTCAACTCTTTCATGCTGCTTTGCTAAGGCACCGCAAAGCTCCCAGGAACCAGGGAGCGGGAGCCTTCTTTAAGAAGGTAATGTCCTTTTGTAGTTTGCTCATAGCTTTATCCTTAACAAACACAAATAAAAACACTCTTTTCATCTGCAAAGCTTGAAGTTCTTATCCTTTGGCCATCCCAAACTAAACACTGATAATCCCAGTAAGATTTAAAACACTCATATCACCTCATTGATTTTTAATGGAGAGTAACACTTCACTGATTAGATAACCAGAACTCTTGTCATCCCACCCTACAAACCAAAAGGAAATTGAAAAAGGGCTCTGGAACCAGCATGTCATAGTTATTATTATTATAATAATATCATAATTTGTTATAACTAAAGACAGGAAAAACAGGTAAATTACAAGAGTGCTAGATTATCAAGCTAAAACTTGTAAACACTAAGCTAGTTATACTAATAAGATAAAAGAAACAAACTTATAATCTGTCATAATGTCTCAAAGAATTTCTAAGGTCATGGTAACTAAGAGTACAAGGAAAATAGAGCAAATAAGCTCTGATCACATGAATAGATGCCTTTCAATAAGCACTAACAGAGCTTCATATATCTCTTTACTTACTGGAGAAAAGTGTAAAATAGTTTATGCAAAATTCCAACAGAAGAGTTAATTTTCAAAAAGTAAGTAGTTAAATAGGAAAGCCAGTTTACCATATGTTGAATAAGGCAGAGTTCATACATTTTCTACATAAAATATAAGCTAAAATGTTCTTACAATGTGCTCCCTCCAGACATAAAATGTCCTGGATATCCATGACCTCCTAGTGCCTGATACTACCTACACAAGACCATCATAAGAGGAGGAAAAGATGATGACATCAAAACAAAAGAGAGACTGATTGACATGGGGAGGGGATATGATGGAGAATGGAATTTCAAAGGGGAAAATGGGGGGAGGGAGGGTATTACCATGGGATATTTTTTATAATCGTGGAAAATGTGAATAAAAATTGAGAAAAAAATAGACATGTAATATGCTTTATCTTATTTTTAAAAATATATTTTTTTTATTTATTTGCAAGCAGAGAAAGAGAGAAAAGACAGAGAGAATGAGCACACCAGGGCTCTAGCCACTGCAAATGGACTCCAGATGCACGTGCTACTTTGTACATCTGGTTTTATGTGGGTACTAGGGAATAGAACTTGGGTCATTAGGCTTTCAGGCAAGTGCCTTCATTGCTGAGCCATCTCTCCAGCCCTGTACTTTACTATATATTATTAATTATATGTGTAATTATCCCCAGGTCATGTCAACACATAATGAGTTTTATTAGTAAATATTTAGAGATTAATTTTTTTATTCACTCACTACTTACTTCTCAGAAGACAATGTCAGATGCCAAGAGGTTCCTTTCTTTGAATTAGAGAATCTTGAAAACTTTGACTTCTTGGTTCTCCCATGGTGGGTGATTAAATAATGAGAATTTTGACTGACCTTTTTAAACAGCTTTCTGGAACACAGAAGATAACAAGGGGAACATACAAGAAGATAGATAAATTTCCATGAGTAAGATATCAGGCACCGTTTGCATGCTACATCTATCTTGCTGGCTGTATCCATGAGAGACACTAATGTTCATGTATCATACACACCTCCTATAGAACACACGATATTTCAATTCATTCTCCATTCAAGAATGCATACTGGAATATTGGTCAAAGGAAACCAGTCTTCCTAACTTCTTAACAAGAATTAAAAGTTATGTTGGAAAGCTTTGCCTATTGTTTTGTCTGTAGCATTCTTCATGGCACAGCCTAATTATTGAAGTGGGGAGGGTGTGACAGAGAGGAAGGACAACATGGCTGGGACGAGAAGACTGCCTTCCAGTTCTAGCTGAATGACCTTTCACCTTCAAGGACCACAGGGTTCTGTAAAAAAACAAAAATTATAAAAGAGTCCCTACCTTAAGCTCAACAGGGTGAAAGCTAAATGAAATCATGTGCTGGAGGAAAAGGTAGCAAAAAGCTAAGGTGAGTTCACTTCAAACAAGAAAGCATTGTTTCCTACTGGCTTTGTATAAAAATGTCTTCCCTTACTAGCCTGCATCTTGCAAAACATCAACAAACTATCCCTCTTTTAGAAAAAACAAACAAGCAAAAAACGAATGAAACTGTGTATTCATTGAAACTATACATGAGGTATTGGAATTGATGAAGCAGACAAAGAATCATTTGATCCTAGGTTTTAGAGCCTGACGATTATATGAAAAAGATGAAAAACCGTCAGGTGAGAAGGGGCATGAATATTTTAGGCATATGATGTTACCTAAAATTTTCATGAAAATGAATCCATTCACTGAGGTAAAAAGAAACACAAAAACAAGAAGAAAAAGAAAGAAAAGTGGAACACACACAAATTTGAGCTTCAGCCTTTTCTTCACTGACTGGCTGCTAATTTTTTGAACTTCACCCAGGCTGCATGTCAACAGACCACATGGTGATTGCTAAATTGCTCAATGACCACAAGCTACAGCCATGGGGAAAATATTCATGAAAATTAACTTCCCATTCAGTACTTACAACATTTCTAGCCAACACTTTGTGCACCAGAAAGTCCTCGAGTAGGCTCCAAACTTTTCAATTCCTGACAAATGCACTGGCCCCTCTCCAAGGAGCTGGGCAGCAATCTGCTCAATGAGTGTGTGGTGCGGGCAGCAGCTCTCATAGGGAAGAGGAGGATATAATAGCTCTTCCCAAGGAGATCTCAGGACCTGTGACCTTGGGATTTCTAAGCCATCAAGATCTACTTGACATGGCAGGAGGTGGCGTCTTAACTGCCTTCAGTTTTTCTATAATGAATGAAATATAATAAAAGCCAGAACATTAATTAGCAACAAATATTTGATAAATGTTCTTAACACAGGAAATAGAAAGTCACAATTGCTTTTAAAGTATGATGGCATTTATGACAGTAAAGTTCCTCAAATATGAACTCTTAAAATATTAAAAGAAATAATATTCATAAAATTAGTCTTGTCTACTTTATATGAGCTTGTTCATGCCCTCTTAAATGTTTAGCCTTTCCTATATTTATCATAGACCTATACTCTAATCATGACTCTAGGCCATTAACCGAGCTATCTCTCTTTATCCAATCCAGTTTACATTGGTGTGTTTCATGTTTATAACTGCAGCCCCTACATGACTACCTCCTAATCCCACCCACACATACTTGCTTTCCATCATTATGCAAGGAAAATATATTTATTTGCCTTCTGAAAATACTTTCAAATTCCCTTTCTACACACATTCCCTGAAAAAAGAATTTTTTTTTAATTTTTCTGTTTTATTTATTTATTTGAGAGTGACAGACAGAGAGAGAATGAGTCTGATAGAGAGAGAGAGCATGGGCGCGCCAGGGGCCTCCAGCCACTGCAAACGAACTCCAGACACATGCGCCCCCTTGTGCATCTGCCTAACATGGGTCCTGGGGATTCGAGCCTCAAACCGGGGTCCTTAGGCTTCACAGGCAAGCGCTTAACCGCTAAGCCATCTCTCCAGCCCCAAAAGATGGTTTTTGGGGAAGGCTGTAACATACTCAAAAATCTATTTGACTCAAGGCCTGACCTTTCTTAGGCTGTGTTATTTTTCTCAAATACTAGGTGTGCTCAAGCAATCATTTTTCAATGGCACAACTTAAGGTGTGTGTATCAGGGGGATATCTTGGCTCTCTTCAGATCCACTGGCAGGTTGAGTCAGTGCTTGGCATCCAGTGCATTAATCCCACATATGGACGATCTTGGTGGTAGACAAACCCATGAGAGCATAATAATGTCTAGATTTGGAAACAGAAAAAAAAATCTACTAATGTTCAAAGTGCAATATTATAGAAAACTATTCTTCTTTCCAATCACAAAGCCCAGTGCAGGATGATATAACTATAGGAAGACTCAACTTGAAGCAGAAATGTTTTGTTCCAGCCGGGCATGGTAGCGCACGCTTTTAATCCCAGCACTTGGGAGGCAGAGGTAAGAGGATCGCCATGAGTTCAAGGCCACCCTGAGACTACATAGTGAATTTCAGGTCAGCCTGGACTAGAGTGAGACCTTACCTCGAAAAACTAAAAAAAAAATGTTTTGTTCCTTTCCTGCTTCTGGAATTAGCAATGTGACTAAGGCCAGCTAAGTTGTATTGTCATTGGAACTCCACAATGCAGAGGTTTAAATGAGGTAATTTCCAAGGTCCCTTTCATTATCAAATCCCAAGCTTCATACAGTCTTTTTACTCTCTGAAAGAAAAAAAAAAGAAAAACTTTCACAGAATGTCTAGGTCACTTCACTCTATTGGGTCTACTGACCAAGAAAATACTATGGCATCTATGTTGAGAGCACTCAGTGAATGATTTTGATGAGTAGCTGAGTTTCTACATTATTTTTTTTTATTTTGTTATTATTGGTGTTCCTTAGACTAGCTCTGGGAACATTTCCAAGCTTCTTAATCTCCTTCCAATCCTCACATTCCCATTCCAAAAGATGTCTGTGAGCTAAGGGCTCTTTGAGGTGTCTCTTTGCAATCTCACAGTTACTGCAAACTCTAGTACAAGAAGTCCTTGGGCGCTCATGAGGAGCTTGCTTTTAGGAAAATGTGACTCTCCCACACCAGGCAACAATGACTCTTCTGGTCTTCTGCCAGCAGAGCACCATTTATAAAGGAGGCTCTTAAGAAAACCATATTATTGAGGTGAGCACACCTGAAATGTTGTGAGCATGTAAGATAAGCATCAAAGAGCGTTCTGAGCCACAATCCAAACATTACCCATTAGTAGCACCATAAAATTGACTACAAAATCCCACAACCAGATGCTTTACACATTATCCCAATGTTTGATTTGATATGATTTACTTTATTAAAAAAATTGAGTAATTTGGTGATCTGCAGACTAGAACATGTTATAAGAAATTTCCAGAGAAACTCAAAGGGCAGGGGTTGAATAAGCAGTGAGTTGTTATTAGATGTTCTGATGAAAATTGATTATAAAGTATCTATAGGAGGTTGTCCCAATAATGTAAATAAATCAAACATAAGCTTTTCTCTGGCCAAAGGAATTGCCTGGATCCATATTTTCCTGGAGGTGGCTTGAAAGGCTTGTACAACTTCTTTTTTAGTAAGCTAGTGCAAAGGACCCACTTGCTTTACAAGTGAAGCCAGCCCATTGTCACCTGAACTGAAAAGTGATAGAGTGGAATGGCTAAAAGGTGTACTATGCAAACAAAGAAGGAAGTTCTAATCCTGTACCTTGTTTCTTAACTCCACAACTTTGTACAAGTCATGAAACTGTTGGTATCTAAGTTTTATCACCTGTGAAATGAACTAACAGTGTTTAACACACATCAATAAGCTTCAGTGACAGAATATGCATTACACATTATGCTCATAGAAAATGCTTTGTGGTAGCAACTTATAATTATTTTATGTTATGGTTGCCGTTAAGATGTTTTTAAGGCAGAGCTACTTAAATTTCTTCTACTTGTGATATTTTTATTGTCTAAGAAATTTTTATGTAGCCCTAGGTATAAAAGTATAATAGAGATATAATATATGTAATATAGTATTATAAATATATGTAATATAGTATTATAAATATTATGTAAAGTATCATACATATTATATAATATATATCAAATATTTATTGGTAACATATCATTTTATTTATTATTTAAAACAATTTTTTGCCACACTTATAAGTTTACCATTTATTGAAGACATAAACAGCTTTGCGTACTCCTGAGAGGGTGTGCTTGTTTATTTTCACAGATGGGATTCTTGCTTAAATATCTGATGTTGCAAGACACAGAAGATCATCAACATATATAGTTTGATTTTATGATCCTCAATCCTGAGAATTCTGCCTCATATAAATACATAGTATAAAATGATAGAAGTATGTTTAGGGCCATTTCAGGAATTGTTGGAAATTCTGTCTCAATCTCAATTCAAAATTTATTTAATGATTTTTTAAATGAAACTTCCAATGACTCAAAGAGTATTTTTACATAGCAAACATTCTAACACAATACAACCCAAAGATATTTTGACACATGATAGAGAATGATGGTAGGAAAATATTAAGTCTCTGTCTTCCATCTTTAAACCATTATGTTTCTTTAAGAACAGAAAGCTGAATGTGCAGTAAATACACTGCAGTTCATAACAAACAATAGTTTCAAATCTGACTGGAAGTGTTTCCAGCAGGCAGTGTCCTTGGCCTTGTTTGGGTGATGGGACAGGTACAGTTCAAAGTGCACACGTGTGTGTGCAGAGCCAAGGCTGCAGTGAAGTCCTGTGAAGCATCTTGAGTGAGTACTGCCAGAGATACCTCAGATTCATCACACACTGATTCTGAATTAATTTTTAGTTGTTATGGGTTGAGAAATTCTTTAGGTCGCCATTTTTTTCATTGCCTCTCTCCATTCAGTTATTAGACCTAAAATTGGGTCACAACCTACAGTTTTAGAATATGGGACTTAAGGCTTAGAACGGAAAATTTTTATGTGAATTATAATCCAATCAACTCTAGTTTTAGACAGAAAGACATGACTGAGGTTGTGTTCTTGCTATATTTGTCTCCCATGTTAGGTTAGATTAAGGAGCATAAGAGGGGTCCAGCTCTTTGCTTCAAAGAGTACTTCTCAGTTCTTGGAGGGAGTAATGACTTTAAGGCTTCCCACTAACACAATTTCCACACTCAGGAAAATATTAACTTTAATCTTTTCAATTAGTGAAATGAATGGTGCAAAAGTGCTAGAAGATGGAGCTGTGGAGATGGCTTGGCAGTTAAGAGTGCTTTCTACGCCAGCATAGGGGCCCAGAGAGACCTGAGACCACTCAATTTCAGTTCCCTAAAACACACATTATAGACCTAGGTGTGGCCATGCATATCTATAACACCTTTCCCGCAGGGTCGGAGGGCCCAAACAAAAATACATAAAGCAACAACAAACATCAAAACCAAGCAGCAATGGTGGTTTGGGTTTAGTGAAAGACTCAACGAAACAGGTGGATAAGCAAAAAGAAGAGGATACCTGATGCTTAGCTTTGGCCTTTGCATGCACATGCACTTGGTAGCCACATCTGCATACATATCACACACCACACCACACTCTATATACAATACCAAGAAGAATAAAAAATACATGCCAGAAGATGCTGGTGGAACTCTTGTTAGGGCAAAAGTAGGAGGAGGTAGTTTAGGAGAGCAATTCTCTCCCAGTTTCCTGTATGAGGCATCCTGGTGACAGATGTCATGGTAAGTGAAGCCAAGGACAGAGATCTCCAAAAGTCTTAAGTCCTTGGCAAACACAGGGAGCCAAAAAGGAAATGACTCCAAACAAGGTATATAATGGACCTTGCATTAATTACTTTTGCATAGCTATGACAAAATATCTGACAAAAATAACTTAAGGGAAGGGAGAAATTTCTTGGCTCCTGGTTTCAGAAGGTTTCAGTCCATTGTGGTGGGGACAGCATGCCAGAGCAGCTAGGTTCATGGTGGTGGGAGCATGTGTGACAGAAGCTGCTCACAGGGCCAAGAAACAGAGAGGAAAGCAGAAAATGGGCAAGAATAATATAACCCAAGAGATTTGGTCCACAGTGACCTACTTCTTCCAGCTAGGCCACACCTTGCCAAGTTTCCAGAATCTCTTAAAATAGTGCTGGGATCCAAGTATTCAAAGCATGAGCCTGTGGAGAACATTTCAGAGTCAAACTATAACAGAGCCCAGTTTTAATCTAGATGAATATTTCAACCAACTCCCCCTGACAAACGCTCTGTTTTGCAGAGATTTGTCTGCTCCTGCAGTCTCTGCTGTATCACAGGATAAACCACCACGGAAGACAGTAGGCACATATTTTAAGTGGAAATCTGGGCTTGGATCTCTGTCATTTGCAGGCCATACACAGTTTGACACACAATGAATCCTCTGGGCCTCAGTTTCCTGATATGTAAAATGGTAAAGATGTTCCCTGTAGCACTGGGCCTACTGAGATTTGGGGTGTTATTGATGCTTACTAAGTGGCAGCTTTGGAGATTTCTCTGTAAGCAAAATTCCAGCCTGCTTAGGGCAGCAGCTGCTGTATAGATATTACAAACAAGGTATAAAACCTCGCTCTTCATGTACCTCAGTAAGCTTCCAAACTCCACTTTTCTAGATAAAGCTCCAGGACAGTGAGGAGACAGAAGCCCCTGTCTCTGTGCACCAGCTCCCTTGGTTTTCCTTTGCTTTAGAATTTTTAAGTGTTTTCTAATTCCAGCAAAAACTACTGAGCAGCACTGTTTGCTTTAGCACTTAGAAATATACAACAACATGCCCTGTATTTATGATATAATAGAGTGATGAACTTTAATCTGGAAAAATAAATGTTAAGTGAGAAGGGGATACAACATTTAAAATAAAACTTCAGAAAAAAAAATGAAAAAACAGTGTAGGAGGGTTTAAAACAAGTCATTTTGTTTAGTAATTCCTTGGGAAAATTAATGATCTGAACTAGTAGAAATGTTAGCACATTTTTTGACACTTTCCCATACACATTCAGCATCTATGCGTGTTCAGAGCTGGATATCATAAGCGCACGCTGTGAGAAATCATGCACAGAATGTGTCTTCTGGTGGGAAGCATGACCCTTCAGTGTCCAGAGACACACAGGAACATGCGACAGCCACTCTGCAGAGGATGCAGGTCGAACCCAAGATGGTCTCTGAACAGATGGGGGTCAGAGGAAGTGAGGGTCAAACTTGCTGCTTGCATTATTATCACAGATGCTGCACCTACTCAGCTTGGGGAAGAGGAAGGAAAGAGAGATTGAAGTGCCTGGTCTCATTTCCCTTGGTTTACCCTGCCCCCAAATCATTGCCCAAGTGGCAGTGTGACTGAATGGAACACAGCATAATGCCTAAAGTTGTAAGGAGTAAGGTGTGTCTCTTGGCCATAAACCCATCTTAACCTCTAGACACAGGAACTAGGCACTAGTTCTAACGCTTTAGGTCTCTGAGGAGATACTCAGACTCTCCAAAGTGCCTGGCAGTGTAGTGCATACTGTGGAGTTACACACTTGGGATGGGTTAAGATGGCTGTTGTATCGGAAATCATTACAGCAACCATTACATTTAGCCTCACTAATAGTACTCAATTTTTTCCTGATGAATTTTGAAGATATATATCATGTTAAATTATAATAAGCTTAAGCAGAAGGCTTTCACAATGTAACATAGCTCAGAGACTGTCAAAAACCATTATTGCACCAATGTGTTCATTATCTCCACATGACATACTGTGTATTAGGTTAGACCATATGATACCATCACTTTTCTAGACCTCATATGGTCAAATATTGGCAGTTTCATATGGCTCATTTAATAGCCACTCATGTCTCTTTCCAACCCTTGAAATGCTATAAGGACAGGGCTTTATAATGTTCACTGTTGCATCCCTTATGCTGAGAGCAGGGCCTGACTGAGGGAGAACATTCCAAAATATTTACTGGATCAATAAGTGAATTCCACTGACACCTTCTAAAATCTACTATGTACCAAGTATGGTGTTTAAAACTTTGAGTTCTCTAGAGAGGAAGACACTGACATCCACAGCTCAAAGTAATAGGCAAATGCTATAACAAGAGTGATAGAGCACACAATGAGTGCATAAGGTAAGTAGCTAGCCTGGATTTGGTTAGCAGGAAAGGAGAGAAAAGGGGCTAATGTTTGCTTCTCATCAATAGTGGCAACAATCCAGCAGAGGAAAAGAGAAGTGGGTAAAAGCATAACCAGACTTGGCATGTCAGACATGTTCATCCATGGCTCCACCAGCTACATAGATATGAGGATCCATTCATGAGCTACACAGATGAAGTCTGGTTCTCTACGTAGTAGATGACCTTGACCCTCAGTCTCAGAAAAATTAGATTAAGTTAATATGCATTAAGAAAAGGTAAGGCCAGGGTTGGAGAGATGGGTCAGCACTTAAGGGGCTTGCCTGCAAAGCCTAATGACCTGGGTTTGATTCACGAGAACCCACTTAAAGCCAGATGCTCAAAGTGGTGCATGCATCTGGAGTTTGTTTGCAGTGGCTGGAGGCTCTGGTGAGCCCATTCTCTCTGTCTGTCTCTCTTTTCTCTAGCTCTCTCTACTTGTAAATAAATAAATAAATAAGTAAGTAAGTAAATAAATAAATAAACAAATAAACAAAATATTTTTTAAAAAAAACAAGGTATGGCCAACCAAAGAAATCATAAAAAATGCTCTGGGCTACAGTACTGGATTCCTACCCTAATATGGAGTGTGCATGTCCACTGGTTCATGCATCGTCATATAACAGGAACTACTGCTTGGCCAGCTGTGTATTTCTCTACTAATGTTACACTTAAAGACCAGTTCTGCCATGTATCCCTTTCCTCACATTTTAGGCAACACAGATTTTCATAGGTCAATGAGAAAGTCCTTCTTAGTGGAACACTGGTTCTATCACATGCATTAAGCAACAAGAATACCAACTGTGGGTAGGAAGGTGTGTAGTAGATGGCATGGATGACATTGCCAAGAAATATAAGATATGATTTCAGGCTCCATCACTGTCATCCTGGGAGGAGGGTATAGTCTTGAAGGTCTTGTGATCACATTGCAAACAGAAAAGAGAAAGTCATGGAAGATACTTTACCATGTAACTCCCAGGGTTTAGTTCTTATAATTGTTCTATTACCCTTACCCTCTTCCAAGCAATAAAGGAGAGAGATCACATCACATCTGGCTTCAGATCCCAAAATAATTTCTTCATCATAGCAATCCCAGTCCAGCAAAGAAAACCTTACACTATGTCCAAGGGCATCATCCCCTGGACCAGCATGCAACAGTACAAAGAGCAGTATCTCCCAAAGCAGTGTCAGCCCTGACTGAGCCTTTGGGAATACTAGGCTAGAAACTATAGGGCTTTTATTATATGAACAGTTCAATGGGTATTTCATTTTAGTCAAATCTGTACTAGTTCAAGGCAGCCCATACAAGCTGCTTTGCTAAGAAACAGCAGCCCTGCATTAAAATTACAATTAGATTGTTTTGACATGTCAGAAGCAAAGGTTAAAATCATATCTTGGCTGGACATTGTTTCTGTAATATTGGCCCTCTGCAAAGCTGCTATGTGGATGAGCCCAGAAATGATATGAAATATTTCTAATACAAATTTTATTTTTATGTGAAACTATTCAAATGCTGCTGCACAACATGAACTACCTGAACCAAATCAAATCCTCAGGTCAATTCCTCCTTCCGAGTGCTCCTTAGATAACAAAGTCTTGTTCTGCGAATCTGTTCAATATATTAAAGTTGATTCACTCGGACAGTGTGTAAGATATAATACATTAATCTGGGCCATTTCAATTTCTGAGGCTGGGACTATAAAACTGGTGTGCTGCATATCTAATTTTTTTTGAATACCTGATTTATGCATTCCTCTGATGCCGAGTGCCGATGCTATGGTGGATGCGGCGGCTACATTAACAACGGGCTGCATCAGCACTCAAATCTCATCTTGTTAAATCAGACAAATGTAGCTCAATGAAAAGGAAGGAATAAATGCCTGGGATGGTTGAAAGGAGTGAATTTTAATCCTGTTTGTTAGGGGACTTTCACGGTGTGCTCTGGATAACTAAGATGGGGGTCCCCTTGAGACTCCGGGTGCCATGATTTATATTTTTATGTGATACATAGAGTGTACACAGAGCACACATATGAAATGTACACATATGCAATTTAGAAAACCCCTCCTAGCAGGTACAGTGCTGCAAGATCCAGTGCCTATATTTTACAGATGCTGTAAAATCTCTATTAGATGGACGATTTATAAAAATGGGACTCTTTTTAATATTTCCATTACCAGTATAAAAACTACTCCTTTGTGCATAATTTTCTATATTTTTTCATCAAAAAGAAGTTACCATGAAGGCTAAATACCAGGAAGATGGAATAGCTTATCACAGTCATTATAAATATGATGATTCCAGGAACTTTTGTGGCACATTGAATACTGCTACCATTCTATAGACAGAGAGTATTAATTCTTATTGAAGGGAAATGTCCCTGTGTTTGCACAGTCAACAGAGCTAGAAATTATCTTTGTGTTATTGCTACACAAATGAAGTTTCATCTCTGCATATAGCACAAAGGCCTGCTAGAAATTAATTTTGGGGGAGGATCCTATGTTACTAAACTCTATTTTAGATCTCCTTTACTTAAAATGTTTGTAGAGTTCAGTTTCAGAAGTCAATCAGAAATCTTCATTGACTCCAGAAAATTTGGTTGGAAGCATAGGAATACCACAACACAGTCATAAAAATGCATTTCCTGTTCATATGTAAGCATCAGGCAATTACAGAAGAGGCCAAGTTGAGCCAAATTATTTAATTGGCTGAAAATTGAGCTTGCCTCCTTGGTGATACTGTGGACACATATTATTTAAACATAAGTCAGTTGTGCTTTCATTGGCTTCTCCCCTTCCTTAGTGTTTAATTATAGAACGTGTATGTGCCATGGATAGGAGCAAAAGAAATCTTGTAAACAGTGGATCCATTCACATCCCTCTCTTCCTGTGGGTGCTAGACGTCTAGGCTTTTCTCTGCTAGATCAACATCACTACCAATCACAGTGTTTAGAGCCGGGACATGCAAGCATCAGTGACCACAAATGGTTACTACATATAAACTAATGGACTGGGGCAAAATTTTCCAGCACACTTTAAAAATACAGTATGTTATTGCTGGGAGGGATCAGAGAAAGCTTTCTGCCAAATCTAGTCATTTTGCAGATGAAGACATCTAGGCCAAGACTTGGGGAAAAAAAAAAAAAAAACATTGGCCAACTTCAAAGCCAGGCCTAGACCCAAGTCATCGAATATTCAGTCCATTGCTTCATGATCGCACTATTCAGCCAATGCTTCCTACACCTCATGCATCCCCAACCCTCCCAACAACAGCCACAAGCCAGAGCCCCTCCTTTTACCCAAATCAATATTCCCCAGACTTCTCATTAGCACTAAAATTTGGACTCAGTGTTTTCCAAACTGTCATGAAACCTCAGCTCATGTGAGCCTTATCTTAATAGTCATAAATTGCGAATCATGTCTGGGCAAGCTTCAAGGAATGAAAACTTGAAATTTTTTGCTCTTAAAAGAGAGTGAAATATGTGCATTATCCTCACGAAGGTACTCAAAACTGAGCCTTTATTCCACAAGATGTAAACATGTCTTTTAAAAGACTCAATATTCATTATCAGATCATATCACCAAATGGGATCCAGCAGTATGGGTGATGGTGAATGTGGTTTGGAGAGCAAGATGATGGTAAACACAGGGCCAGGGGACCAATATGTTTCTGCTCAGTGCCAAATGCCAAATGACTACTCGCATACAGTGAACACGTGACCAAACTATGTGGAACAAATGGGAGAATGACTCTAGGGGTAGAAAAAAAACGTCATCAGAGCTAAGGCAGTCAAGTTGTTTTACTAAAGGACTTTGCCTGGATCCCATCTTGCAGAAACTGAAAAGAAGATGTAAGCGTTGCAGATTATAACTAGCCTATCATTTCACAAGTGAAGCCTTGGACCCTACACAGCTGCACTCTGTGGACATTAGGTGTCACTGTGGAATGGTGCTCTGTCTTTGCAAATGGTCTAGGGATATGAGTGGGATATGGTGAGAAGTTTAGGGTGATTGGAACACTCAATGCTTGAGGAAAATGTAGATTGTGGAGGCAGAGTGGACAAATCATCTGAATGACACTGATTATCAGAAGAATGAGGAGACCTGCAGCTCAGATTGAGACTTCTTTAGGACACACGAGACGTGCAGATATATTCTGAGCAAATAATGTAAGAGATCCAAGCCTCACTGCATGGTGGAATTTAGTCAAAGTAGCTCCATTACATGTGTGTCCCTAAGGGTCAAACTATATTAGCTGCTTTCCTCATTACAAATATGATGAACTAAAGTGTCAATGGAGTGTACCTCAAAAATATCTCTTTAAAACGTGGTTTTTTTTGTGTTCTTAGCACATAGGTTCAGTTTAAGTGTGTGTGCCTGTGTGTGCAGTGTGCGTGTGTGTAGAAGGGAATAAAACATGAAATGTCTCTAAGGTCACAGAACACTGACCTCATTGGCAGGGCTAATTTGATTGTGCGGGAACAATAGCACTGTACTCCTCTGCCAGCGAAGTGCATGCTAATTATGCGATTTGCCCTTGATAAGACCTTGGTGGGTCATTCAGCAGTTGTGATCTGTCACTGACTTCTAATCATGTATTATCGTCTGGGTGAGTCAGAATGGGACCCTAAGCTTTCTGTCTTTACAGCAATGTGGCACTCTAATTACCTTATGCCAAGTGGATATGAGGCAAGTGAATTAAGTGATCAGTGTGATTGCCTTCAAAAATCTTCCCTTTCTCCTTTGTGTTGCTTCATGGCAATTTACATTTTAAGATGCCATGAAGCTTTTGGTGTGACTGAAGATGCCAGTCTTAAAAGTAATTATTTTATTTTTATTGAAGATGGGTAATATTAAATTCAGGCCTTACTACTAGCATCTAATCTATTTCTGTGGCACAGAGCCCGAGGTGCCAATCAGAATGCCATGGAAAAACTTGTTAGAAAACATCATACTGTGGCTTTAGCTTTCAAAAAGTAAGAATAGAAAAGGCTGTTGAGGATGGTATGGAGGAACTCTGGTGAGTGGGGAGACTCTCTCAGGTCATTATTCCCTAGCATAGCAGTGGTTATTATTTTCTAAGTACAACTTCACATTAACCATCATTTTCTACTTGAAGTAACCCTAGGGCTTCACCAAAGAACCCCAAAGTTATAAAAAATTATAAGCTAAATAATATAATCTCACCACAAAATCTTCACCAACTAGAGTGATGATAAATTAACCTTATATGTGTTTAAAGTTCAGTCACAGTTCCTGGCATCTTAGTTCACTAGTTCAATGGCAACTGATAGTCCTGTGGAGTGCTGACTAGATTAATACAGTGTGTTTTATTTTTTGCTACTTTAAAAATTTTTGTTAGAGCTGTGTTATAATTCTCCATTGTTGCCCAGAAACTCTCAAAACACTACAAAGTAATATCTTAGGTTAAATTAGTTGTATCAACATCTGAATTTGCTTATGGAATGAGCCTTTTGCAAAGAAATGCACTGTGACATTTAGGAAATTTGACAAGATCATCTAATGTGGTTGATGCTTAAAAATATGAACTCTGAAGCACTCATTGAAAGTTGTCATAAAATAGACAGAAAAAAAAATCCTCACTATCACAACAACGTCCTAGAACAAAAGTTACCATGCTCCTAAAAGGAAATGTAAAAGGATTTTCAAAGAATTTCTATCTTGTGTGTCAACATTGCTGCAGAATTCTTTATAGTAACGGGAAAATCAAAACGAAAGAGGACAATTGAGAGAAAAATTGCAAGCCTTATTTTCCTTGAATCACATGATGTGGCAGAACATTATTTGTTGAATCCTTGGCTTGTTTGGGTGGGAGGGGGAGAGAAAGAGCAGGCAGGCAAGACAGTGAAAGAAATGGGGTGGAGGGAGAAGGAGGGGGATTGAGACAGAGCGGAGAGAGAGGGAGGGAGGAAAGAAAGAGAAGAGGGTAGAAAGAGAGAGACCTAGTCTCAGAATATTCTACATTCCCTAGGTGGCAAAACAAAAGAGCCCAAGGAGGGGGAAAAAACTGGAAAGTTGACACAGTCAAGAATAATGGCTAAATCTATCAAGTTTGATCAGGTCTACTATAATGAAGTGAGGCTTCATATTCCAAGCAGGGACAATGAAGACAGGAGTCAGGCTCTGGAAATGCACTGCTCACTTTGTGCTTGGAATATGCAGCAGCCAGCAGGGAGCCACCAGATAATTACACAGTATTTGTGCGGTTCCAGGAAGCTTCCCGCGCAGGTTGAATGCCCGTGCTATATTAAAAGGCAGCACAGTGAAATGTTTTTAATGAATATTTTTGTCAGAGAAAGAAAAGGCATTTGAATGATTGTGTATGTGAGAGAGAGGAAGAGAATGGTGTGTGTGTGTGTGTGTGTGTGTGTGTGTGTGTGTGTGTTTATGCTTGCACATGAGGAAACCAGAGGTAGAATGGCACTATCAAAATACAGGTAGCTTTATTTATTTTTATTCCATTATTTACTGTTTCAAAAATCTGATATCCTTTCAATAATAGAAATCACAACATTGGGTTAATGTTCTCTAGGGCTAATTGTATGTACAATCTCTAATAATGCTAATAATAACTTTCAATGAAATAGTGCATCAAGCAGAGGCTTAAAACTACTTCAGAGAATTCCCGTAGTAAATGAAATGTTTAGACACATTGAATCGGGAAATCTAAGGAAGAAGTAACACAGATGTTGATACTTACTAGTCAGTAGCCTTTGGCAGTGATAGCTCTAAAACATAAGAATACATTATTTCAGCACTCTTTAATTCTCACCTAACAGATGTGAATAACCCATTGAATTTTAAACCCACACATTCTATTCATGATGCCCCTTTAAGTTCATTTTAGAGGGCAAGGCAAGCCATGTATACCAAGAGAATTCACTGTAAAGGGTGATTTAAAAAAAAGTCCAGTCCTACAAACCCACTGTCATATATGATTCAAATATTTATTTGATGAAAAATATAACTTTCAAAAATGTATTTTTCAGATGTGCTACTGCATAAGTAAAGGCAGTATTTTAAAGGCTAAAGGGTATTCAGCAATTAGCAACAGACAGCACACAATAAATTCCTCCCCCAAGTTCAATAAATTCAGCAGTTCAAACTCTTCAGATAACAAAAGCATCACACAGATATTTCACCTTCATATGAAATGATTTTCAGATAATGTAATGACACACATACCAAGGTATTAATTTAAGCATGAAATGTCCACATTTTAAAAGAGGATATTGTATTTCACATGGCTAAGTACCAATTGTGAACCATTATCACTTTTAACAAGTGCATTCTGATGAAGGAGCCTGGGTCTTTATGTGAAGCAAGAGCTCCTGCCACACTGCATGACACACATGGTAGAGGTCAACAATTAGGAACAGTGAGAAAGTCACCAGGTTTGTTGGTTGAAAGATGGGTCTGATGAGGCAATTCTCTCTTTCTTTCTCTTTTCTCCCAAAGAGTAATTTCTAGTATATGTCTCAGTCAAGAAGCCTGACACTCCCTCTAGCAATGACTAAATTTGATAACTGTGACCCTCAAAAAACATCTCTGGATTCAACAAAAGTAGAGACTGACTCCAGATTATTGTTAAAGAAAACCATAACGGTTCCTAATTCTCAAGGATTCCTTTCAAGTTTCCTGTCTGAAATGATTCCTTTTGTGAAAGGTATTAATAATTGCAAATACCTAAATTGTATCATTTAAATGGGAACTGAATCCTTTTATTACACTAAGGGAAACCCAACCCATTTAGCAAATAGAACCAAAGTGAGAATATATAAATTCCTGAAAAAAAAAATCAGCAGGCACAATTGGTCCTATATATTTAACAAGAAAAACAAATGATTACCTTGGCATGTCTAAATCTGATTATCAGTCTTTGTATAAGACTTTCAATACTAATTATAAACAATGGCCAGATAAGTCTTCTTCATGTGAATTGCAGTTTTGCTTACACATAGCATTCTATGGTCATACAATGACTCAAAACATAGCCAACGCAACAAGCTTTTCAATTATCTTTTCTACTTTTCAATGTTTAAAAAAGACATGTTACTACTATACATAGTATATGTACTTTAGTATCATAAAATGAATAAAGTGTACAGGTCAAAATAATCTGTATATCTATTTAAATACTTTAATAAACAGAGAAACTTCATTTCAATATCATCTGACCAGAGAAAAATGAAGGCTTGGAGAGTGGACATGCACTTTCCTACCTTTATTATAACTTCTGGGAACAATTGCACAAATGCAATTCTTAGACAGATAGATGAAAAGGACACAAGAGAGATCATCTTTCCATTCTGATCTATGCTAAATTTTTGGTGTGTGTGTGTGTGTGTGTTATGCATGCTCTATGTATGAGATTTGTATGGTGTATGTATATATGCGAGCATATGTGCACACATGCAGAAGGCTGGAGGAGGTATCAATGGTCCTTTTCTCTCATTCTTCCGCCTTATTTCCCCAAGATAGATTCCCTTATTGGACCCAGAGTTCCCTGTTTTTCAGTTAGACAGACTGACCAGGAGCCTCAGCAATTCTCCTGTTCCTACCTCCCTCAGTACTTGGTGACAAGCCATGTATGGCCATGCCTGACTTTTTACATGGGTTTCAGTAATCTAGTGTATGTCCTCATGCTTGTATCGCAAGTGTTCTTATCAGCTGAGCTATTTTCTCAACCCTGATCTAATCATAATTGGTAAGCATTTGAAATCCTGTTTCAAGGTGAAGAAAAATAAGTAAAAATATAAGTTTGCATGCAGCAGAGTTTTTACAGACAATTTTCTCCCCATTTCTTCAATTTTAGCTTCTATCTTTGTTGTCTGTTCATTGTCCATATAAACCTTCCAGAATGGAACACTGCAGGCTAGACTCAGAAAAGGGCCAAGCGAAACACTTTTTCTGGCTAGAGAGAAAACATGGTGAGCAATAATTGCAACAATACTGCTACAGCTCATGGTGTCATATAATTATGTCCTGCTCTGTCATGGCCACCATCTAGAACTAAACTAGAAGATTTGGCTATTTTTGCTTCATTTGCATTGAACCACCTCATCTTGAAGTCTCAGATTTCACAGGCCTTTTTTTTTTTTTTTTTAAATGAAGAGTAAGGTTTTCATTAATTCCCTTAGCCCGGCCACACTTGTAAAACACTAGTCTGTTTTTCTTTAAAATATGAAAAGCCAGTAATCTTTCCTATGCAGAATATAAAACTATTATTTCTTCATCCCAGAAGCCCGTAATTGTTGCACAAAAATGCTGTGTGTTCATAAGCAGCACCCTCATATTTAAAGCAATGTTAGCCTCAAGATTAAGAGGTCCGTGGAATTGCCAACGGCTGTGTTCCAGCCCCATTGCATGCAAAGAGCTTTGTGCCACAGAAAAAGGTTCCTCTCCACCTTCTAAGCTTCATTTTATTCAATTGGCTCTTTTTCACATTGTTATAGCTAGTGAATATAGCAAAGTTGGATTCAGAAGAGAACCTTAAGTGCTATCATAATGCTTAGAAGAAATGGTTTCACACTGTATAATCTATCAAAGGTGTCAGATTTACAAAATGCAGATTTTCTGTCACATTTGGGCACTCTAAGCACTGTATCTTTCACTAAGGTGCTGACTGCTGTTTTAATGAGGCCCTTTGGTGGCTGTATAAAACTGAAGGAAGAGGATAGGAGGGGTTACCATAGGTATTGTCTATTTGTCTTACAAATTTCACACTAACTACCAATTACATTGCCATAAACCTTTTGGCTACTTCAAGCTTAATGCCATATAACACATAAAAAATATGCCATGTTAACCTCTCCTATATTATACATGGAAGTACAGTCACTGATGCAAGTAACATATCTAATGAAGCCAATAACGAGGCTCTTTAAAAGTAGTCTTGTTATAGGAATAATATTAAAGCAGCTCAGTTAGAGGCTAAGATCCATTATGGAATACTTCCTATGTACTGTGGTCCAGGGTCTGAAAAGATGCTGACACACTAATTCAAGCTCAAGAAGGGCATTAATCTTGCAACCTTCTACTTGTCATGCTTAATGGGACATCCTGCCTAGGTGAAATGAACCTGATGTATTCAGGTAAACATAATTTAATAAGGAAAGCTAAAAAGAAATAGATGTCTGGCATGACCCTAGGAAAATGAAAATACCTGCCAGTTTTATTTGAGAAACTAAGTTCCCAGAAGAATATGCATGGTGCTGGGTATCAAGCTCGTCCTAGTAGGCATTAAAGATTAAGTGAAAAAAAACACAGGTGAAGTTTTAAGATGTCTTTGTTGTCTTTTTTTTTTCCTCTCCAGAATTTCTAACAATTTATTATTTTTTTGGTTGGGAATGATAATGCCAGGCAGAGAAGGCAACTCTTTCCCTCTTGATGATGAAGACACATGTGGTCGTTTGATTCAGGTCTCCCCCATAAGCTCAGGTGTTCTGAATGCTAGGTTCCCAGCTGATTGAAGATTTGGGAATTATCACCTCCTGGAGGCAGTGTATTGTTAGAGGTGGGCTTATGGGTGTTATAGCCAGCTTCCTCTTGCCAGTGTTTGGCACACTCTCCTGTTGCTGTTTTCGACCTGATGTTGGTGAGGGGATGATGTCCATCCTCTGCTCATGTTGTCATCTTCCTTGCCATTGTGAAGCTTTCCCTCAAGTCTGTAAGCCAAAATGAACCCTTTTTTCTTACAAGCTGCTCATGGTCAATGATTTCTGCCAGCAATGGGAACTTGACTGCAACAACACATATTGACGTGGGGTTAAGCATCTGGGTGTAAAATCAAGATCTGTAACAATGCAGCATGAGGTTTCAAAAGCAGGCATGAATGTCAGCAAGTATCTGTGCATTATTTTTTATTTGCAATCACTCTTAGGTCTAATGAGCTTCTGAAAATGTGTTAAGGTTTCAGATGAGCTTAGGAAAGTCAGCAGTTAGAGAAGGTAGAAATTCATCCTTCTAAATGAAGCATGTACACACACTCATACACATATACACACATGCGTGAGTATAGCAGGATACTTCTCTTAGTCCATACCTAGACATGCATCTATTGCTTTGGTGGAGAAAGATCTAAAAAAATAGCCTCAGAGGACATTGATTGGCCTTATCATTGAAGTGGCAAAGCAAGCAGGAAGATGATAAACATTCAGGGGGTGAATCTGTTCACCAAAGTCTCTGAACGGGGTTTGCCACTAGGACATTTCCCAAGTTTTCTTCAATTTGAAGATAAAATGGAGATGGCATCAACTGGTCAAAGTTTACATAAGTATCAGTCAAGTGGTAAATATGATTAAAAACTATCACAAGCACTTGAAATATGTTTCTTTGTGCTATTTTCAGATAGCATATGGTTAAAAGGATCCCTTGGACAATAATATGGTTAAATTAATTGTTGTGAATTTGAATTTATCACATTTCTATATTTAGCTGGCCAGGCACTTGTAAATCTACAATGCTCATTTTTATGGAAAAATCAATGCATTTCTACCCATAGATAATATATGCTTCTTGTGAAAAATGAGCCTTTTGCTTATGATTTATTTCTAAGAGGTTAAAAGAAAAATGTAAATGATCATTCAACAAAAGAATTAAAATAAAAGGATGAAAAGAACTTGCACTAATTGAAAAATCTAATTGGGATAATTCTGAGATGACAGGTTTTCCTCAACCATTCTTTTGGTTTGAATGTCTATAGTGTGTTCAGTCTAAACAACCAACTTTAAAATATCACCAGAATTCATTTCCTACTGAATATAAACAGCAATAATCCCACTGGACATAATGATCAAAGATGATAATAAGGGAGCTGCCCATGGTAGAGGGGCAGATTTTGTCTGTACTGGGTATTAGAAAGGATTTTAATCATAACATCAATAGAAGATAGACACTTTCCTGAACTGAGTAGACAAAGTATATACAGTAAATCAGGCATTTGGAGCACCACAGTTAACTTTTTACTCATATTGTTATTTTTGTCAAAATCTCTTAAGTTTCTCAAATGCAAAGTGCTGAGGAGTTACTTATTCATTAAGCACTTTGCATAATCTTTATAGGTAGCACCATGGAAACCAAAAGTACTATACTACTTTGGTCTTCTCCCTGGTTGAACTCAAAGAAACAATTTCTGTTCCACATTGAATTAAAAAAAGGAATGAAAACAAGGAAGGTGGTACCTGTAAGTGTTTTCTTAATGATTACAATCCTAGATTTATGTCTATTCACTTTTGATCATTAAATCAGCATTGGAGTGTCATAAGCTGCCAGTCTTGGCAATAACCATGAGGCCTTCCCCAACTCTCCATGGCACAGCCCCATATTCCCCTTTCTTAGACACTTCTGTGCCATCAATCTAGGCATGGAAACTATTCCTGGGGCTTTTACTTCAGTTGCCACTGATTGTGAACTCCAAACCTATATCTGACCCTTATGTGACATATGGTTCTATCTGAGTAGGTACAGTAAAGTACAAAGAGAAGAAAATCAATTCATAAAACATGAGAACATTGGGAATCAATGGGCCTGATTCCCAGAAACTGAAATTAAAGTGAAATTATGAATGAAAAAAATTGTTGTTTCTAATCATTGTAAAAAGTTATCTAGCTTCTGCTGGATCATTTTCGTACAAGAAGCTGTGGTCTATTCTATATGGAATAGACTACACTAAGCTGGATAAAAAATGTCACCTTAGGCACCTGAATTAATAGTTCACTTATGTACTCGGTTAAGTCTTTACTATAGATCAACCTAAGTGTGCTAGACAGACAATTCTTTAGAGCTAACATTTTAAAAAGGTGCCAGAGTCCCTTTGAGATCTGTGTGAATTATCCGGATTCAGGGGAAAAAGTTAAATATACAGTGCTTTTTTACTCCCTCCTTTCCTTAGTTGCACTGAATAAGTAAATTTGCAGCAAAGTTGGCAAGAATAAATACTTCCTTTGTTTTTCTAAAGCTGCAATTAATGATAATGAAGACATACCTTATATGGCAAGAAATACAGTACAAACTGGATAAGTAAGAAAAATGATCAGCCATTGTGTGCCTCCCATATAGTACATCAAGGTATCGCCACTGTGAGGCTATCTTTATTTTAAACCATTAAACAAAACAATATAAATCTGAAGGCAGGTGTTTCTCGTTGCAGAAGTATTGAAAGTTGTAATGCAAACAATCTAATTTTAGCATCTATGTAGAGTGTGAAGTAAATTTACTGATCACTGATGCAGTGTGCATAGGAAGAAACAATCAGCAGGAGCTTTCAGCGAGATTATCCTATTAAAGCAGGAAGACTTCATGTGGTTGTTAAGGAAGTAGTCAAAAGCAGGTGATGGAAGTGGGGGTTTGACGACTCGTCAGTGGGCCCAGTGTACATGTTAAGTTGTTGTTTTCTGCTCAGCTAAGCAGCAGAGAATTGATATGTTAGCAATGAAGTGCAATGACAATTAAATTGTAACTGACCTACATGTTACCGTCATTACGCGTTCTCTTTTTTACTGCTTTCCCTCTTATTTAATCACACAGTATGGGGTTTTTATTAGGCTGTAATGTTAAAATCTTCATCCATTTAGCCATAAATGTGTGACTGGATATCTATCAGACTTCCTTGCACTATACAAACAAAGCCATTTTGCTGAATCACTGTTGACTTGTTTGTGGCCTAATTTAATGAGTGTAATAACTTACATTACTATCCAGTTAACATTTAGGAGCCCAGAAAAGACCTGCTAGCACACAGCAAGCTACTGTATACATTCTCTATTCATATCACTCCCGTTTGCAGTAAATTTTATACAATAATATGCACTGCTTCTAAGCCCAGCTCAGCTTGTATCTGTTGAGGGTAGCCCTCTCGGAAGCATGCTGTGCTTGGCTTGAAATGCTCCTTACACACACAGGAACCAGCCCACATTATTCCCTTTTTCTAGGTGCTACAGTTGCTGTATCTTAACCCCTTAAGAATAATAAACAATGGGTATCACTTGCACACAAAGATTGCCTAGTCCTTTCTCATTTTTTTTCTTACTGTTGTTATGCCTCTTCCCATCCCACCTCCTCTAAACACTGGAAGAAAGCAAAAGTGTTTGTCAAGGAGAGAGACAGAAAAAAAAAATCATCCCTAATTAATCAAAATAAAATACCAGGATAAGATATAAGAGCAAGCAGTCAACAAATAAAATGGATTGTCTCTAGTCATACTTATGAGTTAATGATTGTGGGTCCATGATCATGAATTATATACCATTTTATATTTCACTGGAAGGATCTTACCTCTCCTCCCTTTCATCTGGCAGACATCTATATACAGTCTAGTTAAATTTCTCTTTAACACAAACATATTCCAATTTATTTGTTTCCACCATTTTACTTTGAAGAAAAAAAGTAAAAAAAAAAAAAATCATCTTTGTTATTTTACCCTGCCTTAGCTAATTGATCACAAAATTCTCATCATTATTTCTATGATGATAGATTTCATAGATAATGAAATTAAAACTTACTCATAAGAACCATTAGCTTAAAAGGAGCACACATTAAAGGAACACACATTAAATTAAAAGGAACATACACACAAGATGATGATTTACAAACAAGTATTTAGATATGGAAGATTTGAAAGAAATGTATTTTGATTTCTTCTTTTCATTCATATCATATTCATATCATTGTGTTACTTGAATCAAGAGTTAAGTCTTTAATTAGTATCTATTAGGCAGTACCTCAGACTGACATTATAATATTAGAAGTCTCTAATCACAGTACAAGGGGAAGAAAATCATAGATGGAAGACATACTTTTAAATTTCTTTTCATTCTCTGAAACATGAGAAAGCAACTGTCAGGCTTCCTATCCCAGAGGAAATGTGTCACTTGCTTTGGATTGACTTCCACAAAGACAGAGCTGGTCTAACCTCTTCCACTAGGCTCCCTGCCATGACTGCACAGTGACAGCAACAGGATGACATTCTTCCCTCAAGTCTTCTCATCTAGTCCCAGCACTGGGTTATCCCCATTGGGATTTTTTTTGTAAGCCATACAAAGGCATCATGTGGGTTAGCAAAGCTGTCCTCAAGAAGGAAGCACCAATAAATTTTCAATTTCCATTGAAAGTTTGACCCAGATATTCCATTGTACATTAAGGTGTTCTACTGAACCATTTTGTATATCATTCTTGCAGTGATAACATTTACTTTAAATCAATGATACTTTCAACAACTACATCATTAACCCTCCCATTCATTTGAAATTCTTGGCCGACACACAGATTATCCTTATGTAATTTGTTTTCACATTTGTTTAGTCCTAATACATGTGGGAAAGAGCTAGGACAAAGTGCTTAGCAGACACTGTCCTCTCAGCAGAAGGATGACTCGGCTGCCATAGGACTAGTGATCTTTGTCATGCTCTTGTGTTACTCCTTCATACAGCAAGTTCTTTTTTCATTGACAGTTTAAAATTTTCGCAGTGGCCGGGCATGATGGTGTACACCTTTAATCCTAGCATTCTGGAAGCTGAGGTAGAAGGATGGCTGTGAGTTCAAGGCATCCCTGAGACTACATAGTGAAATCCAGGTCAGCCTGGGCTAGAAAGAGACCCTACCTCAAAACAACAACAACAACAAACACACAAAAAATTTTCACAGAGGCTATTTCACAGTATTATTGGCAATTTTAATGAAAGTCTATAAGAAGAAATTAATTTATTTTGCCAATAAGACAATTTTGGATGAAAGAGTCTGAGGCTGATGAGCACTTTCTACTCATTTCCTCTTTAATCTCTAGAATTGAGCTATTTCCAGCAGTACATCTTGGAATTTGTATACAAACAGAAACAAATGAACAGGGTTTTGTTACAGAAAGTAAGGGGTCCAAACCCCAGTTCTGCCATTTCTATACTGTGTGAATTTACCTAAATTCTGTGTGTGTGTGTGTGTGTGTTTCCCAATACTGATGGGTCAAATCTATGGCTCCATACATACTGAAATTCATTCCAACCTTCCTGCATCTTTCTACTTCAACATCAGTTTCATTATTAGTTTAAATAAAATGGAATAATAAATATCCTTTTCAGCATGTATTGAGAAAGTTAAATTTCTACATGGGCATGTTTTTCTCTTCACTTTTCTACCCAAATGATGTCTATAGAACAGGAATAATGTTCTTTGACCCAAGACACTCCCAGATATCATTGAAATTCTAACTTTACAACCTCATTTCTACTCACCAGTATACTACATCAGCCCTACTCAACCAAGCAGTTCATTTTCTGCACTTTTTTATACATACATAACAGTACAATGATTACAGCTCCTATAGACTATGCCTAAGATTTCATGTCTCTATGCCTATTTTCTTTCCATACCCTCTTCATAGATTGGCTTACTCTCCTCTTGATGTCTTGGGGTGATTTCTATTCATGCAAAAGCTTAGTTTTATTTTTATAAGGTTGAAATTAATTAAGTACTCAGTAGAATACTGATACACAGTAAGCACAGAAAAAATTAATCACATCCCTCTTTCTGATGCATTCCCCTTGCACACAGTTCCTTCTTTGTATAACTATTGTGTGCAGTAATTTTACATAGTCCATTTCATAGGAGAGCAGTATTATAGATGATACCCTGAAGCAAGCACTGGGTTAAAGTCATTCCATCTGTAGGTAATCCCAGCTCTTCTAGTAACTCTGACATTTGAGCAGATCATGTAAGTAAGCTCCATGACCCTTATCTGTTCATCAGGAATAGGCTTTGACTTTATTGGATAGTTTTAAGAACTATGATTTGGGCTTCTATGGTATAAATTCAATAAAAATTAGCTGTTCCAATATGCTATGCACACCATCCACTATCACTATACAATTGTTATTCCTCCATGTCTATATGAATGGGATTCAAAAATCTAAAATCCTTGGGCTGGAGAGATGGCTTAGAGATTCAGGTGCTTGCCTGCAAAGCCAAAGGATCTAGGTTCAATTCCCTAGTACCCATGGAAGCCATATACACAAGGGGGTACACTCATCTGGAGTTTGTTTGCGGTAGCTGGAGGCCCTAGCATACCTATTCTCTCTCTCTCTCTCTCTCTCTCTCTCTCTCTCCTCTCTCTCTCCCTGCCTATTTCTTTCTCTTGGATAAATAAATAAAAATAAACAGTTAAAAAATAAAAAATCTGGGCTGGAGGGATGGATTAGAGGTTAAGGCATTTTCCCGCAAAGCCAAAGGACCCAGGCTCTATTCCCCGGGACCCATGTTAGCCAGATGCACAAGGGGACACACACATCTGGAGTTCATTTGCAGTGGCTGGAGGCCCTGGCATGCCCATTCTCTCTCTCTCTCTCTCCTTCTTATTCTGTCAAATAAGTAAGTAAATAGATAAAAATAAAATATTTTTTAAAAATCTAAAATCTTTGAAATATAAGTTATTTTTACAATTCATTTTGAATATAATTGAGTCTGAAGCCAGGAATTAAATCAAACATTTAATCATGTTATATCTGAATTTGCTTTGTTGCAAAATGTATTAGAGTGGAGTTCTAGTATATCAAATTATTATTGCTACTAACTCATAATCTTCATGTAATTTCTTTATATCTGCCCAATCTATTAGAGTACTACTTATTTAAATACAAAATGATGTACTTTTCAGCTTCATCTATAATTCAAACTAAGACTTGACCTGCTTGGGTTCAAATTTTAACTATGCCATCTAATTCTGTGAATTTGGACATATTATTTAAAATTCTTACAATTTAATTTCCAAATACCGATGATAATAATGGCTACTTTAGAGAAAATTGTGAGAATTAAGCGGGTTGATACATGTAACAAAACTTGGCACCTAGTAAGGGTTCATTCAAGATTATCCATCTCCATCATTTCCTGTTGTTCCCAATATTATGCTTATTGCTACTGACCTCGGCACCTAGTAAAGGGTCCGTTTATGTACTAGACATTCAGTAAGTCTTAGCTTAAAATGTTTTCAAATTCTCTGAAACTTTGGAAGTGGTCACTTAAGTTTGCTTCCCAATTATGGCTCAGTCCCCTTACAGCCTTCTCCAGATGTCTGGGTGTAAAAGGATCACTCTAATTGGCCTGAATTCCCCCAAGTCAGTCATTTTCTAAGTACCATACTGAGGGCCCAGGGCCTTTTCACCCAGTTACCTCTCTTTATTCCACAAGAACTGGCCAGCCTTGGGGCAGTTGGCTTCTGTCTTTCTCTCCCACCATCCACTGCCAAGGATGCTAGCCAGTCTTTTATTAGAGCCAGGTGGAGCTGGCAAAGCCAGCTGTTGTCCACCTTGTGTTGCCTGGTCTTTGGATGCCAATCTTCATCCTCCCTGGCTCAGCATAAGTCTCTGGCATCTTGCTCTTTTCATCAAACCCCAGGCATGTGGTCCTACACTTGAGACTTTCCTTGTAGGAAAGGCACATTATGAAAATTGTAATCCTATCATCCATTTACTGACATCTACTTGTTTAAACTAGATCAATGCAAATGCAACACAACATGTTTAGCCCTCCAAAATTCAAAGAAAATAAACGGACTCAATAAAGGAGGATGTAGGCACCCAGGATACTAAACAAGCACCTTCTGGATCTAGGTGCCTTACACTAATACTCGAAATCCGGGCACCTCGTCCAGGATGTTTCCATTTGTAATTACACTGAGCTACAAGCTGACTGAACTCTCTTTCGAGAGAAGTAGAAAAAACAGAACTTAAGTGTTTTCAGTGTTCAGCTCTCCTAACTGCTTTAGCTGCTTATCTGGCGGGAGCTAGCAGGAAGCCCATAACTCTCCAAATGCTGGCAACAATTAAATGAATTCTTAAGAAGAGAATCAGAAAGGCAGGAGGCAAAATGAATGGCTTATCCAAGTGCTGGGGAAGGAGAGGCTGTGTATTCAAGATGGAAAGAATATAAATACACACACATGCATATTATGTTACATATCTATAAAAATGTGAAATGTTATTTATTTTGAGAATACCCAGTCATTTCCATCTGTAGTAAGAATCCATAATAACATTCTCTGTTTATATAACTCTTTTCACCTCAAGAGATCCCGAATGCATTTCAGACAGCACTATACACAAACAGAGGCCAGGAGCGTCACCATCTTTAAAATGTGGTGGTGGAAGCCAGGCACAAGACATGTGTGCAGCTGCGTTGTTCTTGGACTCCACTTGCAGGAAAGGAGAGTGCTGATAAAAAACAGCAGGAAAAAACAGTCTTGTTCTTTGAACAGTGTCAGAGGGGTTCTCAACATCTGGGGACACCTCAAACTTTGATGGAGAATTAAGAAAATGCCAAGAAGAACTCAATTTATTTACTTTTCAAGGATGAAGGCTGGTAAAGAACAGGTGAAGATTCATGAAGCAGAGACACTGAGGTACGCAAACCAGTATGAAGCAGAGGTAACAACTAACCCTTCAGATTATAGATTTGTATTATACTGAGACAGTTTATAGCAAGGACATATAAAAAAGTTATAGTAGTTGATTCATTTCTTCCTGTTCTCACCTATGATATTCTTTAGCAAGCAATTTACTAAATCACCTGGAATATTTATTTTTTCCCTTCAATTCTGTCCAATTTGCCCACAACACAGTTGGTTTGGCTTCTAAATGTGACCATTGAAAAACAGTAAAAAATAAGATGGCAGCAATGGTCAAAGGAATTCACAGCTGATGAACTAAAACTTGGCAAAAGAGATCTCTCCATGGACCACATAGCAATGTGCTAAAAACTTTTGAGTATTTAGAAGGAAAACTGGAAAATGGCTAGTCCTTATCCAAAGAAAATACTACTATTCAAATGCCCTGTTATGAGGACTGCACTTAGAGGCTTTAAATTATGTTTGTTACATATTACAAATGTAAACCAACCAACCAGCAAACAAAAACACACTTTTCCCTGAGAAGGTGTATCAGTTACCTTCTCAGTGCTGTATTCAAACACCTGACTAGAAGCAGCTTATGGAAGAAAAGGGTCTATTTCTGGCTTATAGTTTACAGGGGGGAATTGCATCATGGTGAAGAAGCAGGGCAAGAGCAGACAGCTAGGTACCTGTTACATCTCTATGGCAGCAGGGAGGAAATACAGAACTTGAACTTCCTGTCACTGGTAAGTGGGGAATTAGCATAAAATCTCAAGGTTCACCCCGAGTCTCACACCTTCTCCAGCAAAGCTCCACCCCCCAAAGGCTCCACCAGTTGGAGATTAACTATGAGGTTTAATCATAAACACATGAGGCTATGGGGGTCATTTTATATTCAATCCACCTCAGGGGAGAAGAGGGGGATGCAACCCAAAGACCCCTCCCACTGCCTAGGAAAAAGAGAAGAGACTGGTAAAGAAAGGTCCTGCTGGTTGCTCTGAGGAGCC